>SRSE01000725.1:8730000-11130000 GCA_005024645.1 Planiliza haematocheilus
GTGTCAGCTATTCTTGTCTGTTTTGTTATAAAGAGTCTTTTTGACTTGGATCAAAATTTCTTCTTGTGACTGTTTACAATGCCGCCTTATACTTTAACCAGGTGTGATATTTAAAGTAGGCCTATCCCCTACAGTAGGACTAGAGTGATGTAGGAAACGGTGGTGTAGGCTGCGTGATGAGTTATCTGTTAAGTGAAGTTTCTTCTCGTTGGTCTGGTGACGGGACTGAGGTCTTGCTGAGAACGGCGGCAGAATACGGCAAAAATCCACTTTCGGATCTTTGCCCGGAAGCTGTGCAGGTAAAGTCAGCGCTGGCGCTCCTGGAGCCGATCGCACTCGCCGCTTGGCTGCTGTGGCAGCTCAGACACGAACAAGGCCCAGCGGCTGACGGGGCGCTGACCGCTGCAGCCGCCGCCGCAGCCGCCGCCGCCGCTGAAGCCGCTGCTGAGCTATTCAGGCCTGCGGGTGACTGGTAGAGTCCCGGGTGTCTGAAGCTGCACAGGAGCTCCGGCCGCGAGTAGGGGTGGGAGAGTGCTCGGAAGGTATCGAGGGGCCGGATGGAAGTGGCGAAAGGTGACGAGGCGGCGCCGGAGGCGGCGGCGGCCGCTGCTGCCGCCGTGACACCGACGTGCGGGTAGTAATGTAGAGGCATGTGCGAGTGGAAAGGGTAAGGTAGACTTCCTGTAGCTGCCGCATGCGTCATCATGTAAGTGTAGAAGCTGGGGTCTGCTGGATGGGGCCAGGACATCGCCAAACGCTGCCTTTTATCCTTCATCCGCCTGTTCTGGAACCACACCTGCACACAAAGTCAAAACAAGGCCCATATTGAAACTGCCATGTTGTTTTCATGCTCTAAATTTAGACCTCTGAGGAGTGTGGTGCAGGAGAGACACTCATACCTGCACTGAGAATAAATGTCTCCTACAATTGTTATTCTTCCCGCAAGGGATAAAACCCAACAGTTAACTTCAATAAATCCCTTAAAGTAGCTATTTTTGAAGGAGTATGTTTGTTATTTTTTGCCCCAAGAATTAGGCCAATATATTTGTACATAACGATTATCAAACAGGTTAACCAATGAATAATAAAAACGTAATTTTGTGTGCAAGTTAAAATAAAACAAAACAGTGCAACATTTTATGAGCAGAAATAAATGCAATGCTGCGTATGAACAGTATTATATCGTTATTATTTTAATAAACACTCCTTATTTCTCTGCACAGACCCATGCACATCACACACAGTGTCCAGGATTAACTGCAGCCTACCTTAATTGTAGTTTCGGGCAGATTTAGCGCTGCGGCCAGTTCACATCTCCTTGGTCTTGAAACATAATTTTCCCGATAAAACTCCTTTTCCAGTCTGCCGATTTGTTCTCGGGTGAAAGCAGTCCGATACCTTCTGACTTGGTCGGAATTGTTCGAGCCTCCCGCTGAATTGCCGTTCATGTTTTGGAGGGAGTTTGAGCTTACGTTGGATGATCCAGAATTACTGTCTGAAAAACCTGCAAAAATAATATCAAATAAATGAAAACTGATATTGGTAAAAATGTTGAAATAATATACTTCCGTGTGTGAGCCTTCGGTAATTGTCAGCTAAATAATAATAATATAGTAGCACTGGTCCTATTAATGTGGAAAGGGAAGGCACAATAAATCTTAATATTTGGTCATTTCATAATAATAGTACTAATAATAATACGAATCATAACATAATTTTGTTTAATTTAGGTATTTAATTGGAAAGAAAGAATCGACTATAGTAATAATAATAATAATGATAATAAAAATGCTTCCTGTCAAATACCACACAAATTAAACCAAGAAAACCGCGGAGGAAAATAAAATCTCACCTTTGTTGTTTTCCTTGTGCTGGCTCGGGGATCGATGCGCAGGGCATCCCACCTCCACATCGCTGTTTATATCGGATTCTTGCGAAACTTCGGAGTAAAGACTCATTTTCTTCCTGCTTTCTGACGAGGAAATTTCCGCCGAGGAAGAATTTTCGCTGTTGTGATGCGTGCCGAAAAGACTGTCAATTTCAAATTTGCCTTTCGTCGGGATGTCCCCAAGATTTCCATGGAGGGAAGCCGAAGTTATTCTCGGGCTTAGCCGTCCGCCGTGCTGGGAGTTCTCCAGGGCCTCCAGCACTGAATTTCCTGGCGTGTCTGCGAGCCTCTTCCCCGAGACAGGACTGTGCAGCCCTCTCTCCATCAATATCATCTCTTTTCTTATCCTCTCCATCATTAAGCCGTGCAAAGGAAAAAAAAAAAAGAAAAAAAAAGAACAACACACTTGTCCAAGGGGCTGGAGCACCAATGAGTTGTGTCGGAGCTAAATCCGCATGCAACTCAGCAGCTGTGTCTAAATAACTGTCTCTAAACCTTTTTATAAGCAAGACGCAAAAATGAAAAGAATCTGAATGCAATCGACGAGCGACTGCTCAAAATGAGCCGTGCATCCTCCCCACAGCAGCAAAATGTCATTCATCAAAAGTGGTTGCTGTTCGTTGTTAAAATGCTGGGCTGACGTTGCTCCAATGATCATTTATTGTAACAGGTTTATAAGCAAATAAATAGGAGAGGGCTGTCACTTGATGATGGAGGCGGCCTTCGGTCAGACGAATAATATCCAAGTGGAGAGGAAGAGAGGAGTGAGGAGCGAGGTGCTTGTCCCTGGGTTGATCTGAGTCTGTTTTAGATTGCTCTTGGGTTTGGCCTCTTGGGTGAAATTGACAGTCTGATTAATAAAATGAGCGGAGCAACATTTCCCTCTTCATTTAGGAATATTATTATGCTTTGATTCTCTATTGTTTGCCTCTCTCTGTTAGCCCTCCCCCTCTGTAATCGCTGTTCTTTTATTTATCCCTCTTATCTCTTTTTATTTTTTTTATTTTATTTTTTATTTTTTGCCATTTCTTCGACTTAATCATAGCGTGGGCCACATTAAGATTAAAGTGCAAGAATGTGTCAAGAGATTAACAGGACTATTTTTTTAGTTGTTGGCACTATGTTGACTTTTTCTTTTTTTGCATTTTTCTCGATTTGCACTCAGCTGTCTGTTCGTTAAAACACATTTTGAGGTCGAGATAATACGAACATTATTACGCATTTGCGCCCACAGCAGATAACCACACATGCAACTGATAGATTATGGAATAAATACATAGACCACTTTTAAAGCAACTTAAATGTGTCTGCAGTCTTTTGTAATTACACGATTGTGGCTATATTACTCGAATTTCGTTACAGCAAATTCTTTACTTTGTCATTGTGTAACATAAAAGTCTGTTTATGTTAAAATAAGCGCAGTTACTGAAATTTAACATGACTTATTTTTTATTTTTTTAAAACTCTTTTGTCTGTTTAAAGTAAAATCCTTCCACTTTCTGTCTCTGTTTCAAGCCCCTTTTTTACTATGTTGTTGTTGAGGGTATTTGTATGAAAATTAGAGTCATGTATCTAACATATTAACTCGATATGTAAAGACTAACACCCATGCATGGACTCCTAGTTTCTTGGTGTGAAAAGACTATAAAGGCGCCATCAGATTAGGTTCTGCACGTCCTCTGGCGCCCCCTGCAGCTCTTAATATTAACTGCAGCCACTGATGTGAGGTTTTGGATGTAAGGTAGTTTACCTGATGTCCTGTCCTGTCCCTGTCCTGCACCTGTGGGAGCATATCCAGGTGATATTTTTTGCAACAGTTAAACAGATAATATCAGTAGTTATTTTAATGAGGATTATGCAAAGAGGTTTTAAGGAGTTGGAACAGATTTATACCCAAAGAGCTTCATCCATAATCTCACTCTGTCTGGCCCATTTTTTCCCCCCATACAGGTGAATATAATGGAAGCAAATCAAACTAAAATCACCAGCTGCTCTACACAGATTATGAGACTAAACACTGACGCATGTAGGTCTTGAGAACTGGAAAAAGAACTACTTGAAGCAACAATTCAACGGTATGCAGCTAATTTAAATGTACTTCATCCCCTTTAGTGAAGTGTTTAAAAGAGAGTTTATGTAAAGCAGTGTTTGACTTATTGTGTTTTACAGCTCAGAGGTTTAGACCAATTAATGGAATTCACACAAAATCAAATAAACTTGCTGTTAAACACACTCACAATTTTCTAGTGACCATGGTTTTGACTAAAAATAACATTAAACTCAAGTAAGACACTGATATTCATTCTTCTCTCAGAGCTTTGGGAATTTACATGTAATATAATTAGATCATTTGCATATGTGCTGGATTAATTGTGCAGCCGATTCATCTTTTTTTATAAGCAGGATTTCAGAAATGAAAGCGATGGAAGATCAGAATATGATCAAGAAAAACAGTCCCTAAATGACATGTATATTATAGAAAAGGTTGTCTCTTTTGTTGTTTGTTCGCACACCATGGGTGGTGCAGCTCCTATGCAAGATACTAGCCTGCAATTGGCTGCATCTTTAGGTCCAGTCCCTTACCCAAAGACTCTTAGGCATGTAGTTGGAAAATGGTATCAAAGTGCCAGCCCACAAGAGTGCAATATAAGCAATGTTGTATTTACATAATCGTGGTTTAAAGCCACCTATCTTTTTCCTTTTCATTCATTTCTTTTCTTGATTGAAGGATGCGTTAATGTCTGTTACAAATACTGATCAGCTGAACAGAGCAGTTTAAGTGAAGGTGTCTCACCCTGGTTTCTTTCATGTTGATATTCTGAAGTGGCTCTTAACCTGTTCTTCAGTGGTCGATTCACTGATTCATATGTTATGCTCTTGTGCAACTGCAAGAATCGGATTGATTTTTTAAAAAATGTGTTTGGAACTTTAATGCCTAAATCATAGAGTGGACAGATGATGATTCTCTCGTTATTTAAGTGCCAAATATTCAGCCAATGAAGGTCTAGACAATAAGTAAACTTGTGGTTGTGCTTTGGGTTCTACTCTTCCCACTGGACATTTGATTGTGGTTCAAGTTGTCGCTTATTCCTATGTGTACTGTAACTGGTGTAAGTAAAACTAGATTGGAACTTATTAAAGGCTAAGCAACGATTATAAAATGACATCTGTAAAAGTTGGTGTAAAACACAACAGTGGACTGGATTTCGCAAGAGAGTGCAAATCCAAATGGATGGTTGTGATTTTATTAAAGTTTTTCATTTATTAACAAATATCAGTCAACGTAAATGTGCAGACTTTTGCCGACCAGATGATTTTCAACATCAGTTCTTTAACAATATGTTCTGAAGTGAGGATAAAGACATAAAAAACATGTGACTGTAAGATCCCAAAGTAACAACAGGAATCAAAAATGAAAAAAAAAAAAAAAATATGCAAGTCATACAGAAGCACATGGCTGCCACACCAGAAAACAACAAAAACTGATCAGTTACATGTTATAACGTAATAACTTCCTATCACACTTCACACACACTATCACACTCAATTTGTCAAGTTGTAGGGATGCAATGTCTCCAGACTGAGAGTCTGAAGCCACTGAGGGCTTATACTCCGATGAGATGAACATGTTTGAACCAACCAACCAACCACCTTTATAATGGCTTCACTAAAGAATAGGATATAGCAGTGAGACAGATTGTTTGCCATGGTACTGTATTTCAAACTGTGCAAGTGTGTGTTGGTGTAGTTATCCACCAGTATAAATTATCAAGTTAAATGCTAGTTTTAGCACACATCAGTCATGCAGAGGAGAGAGCAATGAGACACTTTCTAGAGTAAGTTCGCACAGAACAAAATCTAAAGAGTTCAACTAAAACCCAGTAACGCTGACAGACTCCCCAAAGGCAGAGGCATTAATTTTCATCTTTATTCAGTTTAAGATGGACAGTATAAGCTCACTTGCCACTGCATTTAGTACGCTAGTGAAAAATGTCCTGCACTAAATCTCAGCTTCATGACTGTTGAAACTCAACAGGAACCGTGGTAATTCAAATGTCATTTAGGAGAATGTAGACTGTGCTGGTATTGAACTGGACTCTGTTAAACACCAGAGTGCTTCTGTTTTTTAACCACTGACTAAACAGGGCTGTCAACATTGTGGCAAGACATTGATGATAATCACCATACACTTGTATGTAATCTTTCATGTATTTTTGTGTAGCAATTGGTTATAAATTCGCATTTAAGACACATGATAGAAGATGTGATGTTGTATTTGTAGTGGGACGTTTAACAGTTAACAACCAGCTCTCTTTGGCTCAGTGTTCCTCTAGTGGTCAGTAATGGAAATGCTGCTTTACTGGCTTTAATTGAGCTCCCTGGTAGGTGGACCCTGAAAGCCCCTTCAGCCCTGACAGATCTGTTCCCTGATACTTCTTCATTCAGCAAAGCAATCTGAGAAGTGCAGGTTTTATTCTTACAATGCTGAAGATGAATTCATGAAGAGACATGTATAAGAATAGCTATGATAAAATACTACACAGTAAACTGAAGAGAAAAAAAATATTAGTTGGTTAAAAAATATAAGGGCTGATGATCACTAATATGTTTACCAAAGTTAACATCAAATATATAATAGACAGATTGTTGGGATGATGCTAAACCTAAAACATGGCTTGGATAGCAAGTAACAAGATATTTTAGCACTGTTACAAATACTAGGAAGGTTTGGTATCATTATTTTAATCTTGAGATGCAAATCAAATCAGAATGGAGCAGTGACCAAACACCAATGTGTGATATCGTGTTATACAACATGTGCTGTAAGTGCAGGACAGGCGGCAGTTTTTATGAAGTCTCTAACTGTGTATTCTGTATCTGTTTAGAATTTGGTATAGGTATGAAAGCTATGATCTGCACCTGTACTGCGATGATGACATGTTATCCTGTTTAGTTAATCATATGATTGACACTACTGATGGTTTGCATGGTATAGTATTTAGACTGAGTCTGGACTCTGTCACAATCCTGTTAATACATGAAGTGGCATAGATGCTGCTGTTAGTTTAGATGGGTGGAGTAGTCCGTCACAATGACATCATGCAGTTGAAAGAGTCACGATGAAATCTGCAGTTATCATACCTGGGTTAACGCCACAGAGAGCATGGCAAATGAAGCTCTGTTTTACACAATTTTAATTTACTTTTTCATATTCTGCCTCATAACCCGTGGCAATCATTCACATGACTAAGTGACACAATGAAAAATTGGGATTAAGTTGCATATTTTCATCCATAATTATTATTTATTGCCTCAGACTAGAAACTTTGAATGGTTACTGCAAGTAGAGTAACACTTGACTGGTACTAATTTGTGCAGACAAGTTCTGTAATGTTATTTTGATGCATAATATTTTGCTTCAGCTAAATCTGTGTTGAATAAACCTTAATTTGACTATAATAAACTCTTTTAATCCAGATATACTTGCATTAGATTCAAAGTAATTCAGTAATGAAATGGTTCAGTTATATTCCCAGTGCAACGTCAAAGCTGCTCTGTCTTTGTGTTTGTACACGTCTTTCCTTAAGTGAGAGGGCCATCTAGTGTCGACTCCTTGTAAATGCATACACCTCGAACAACAGGACGAGGGGCAGGTTAATTGTTTCCCGTGTCTGAAAACCACATCCTCTCCTAAGCCAGATGGGGATCAAGTATTTATGGTGCATTACTACAAGGCTAAGTAAGACTCGCAGACATCTGAAAGTACACCGAGCAATAAAATTAAAGGAACTGCATAAAACTAACTGAAAGTCTAAAATTAACAGGTCATTGCATGCAGTTGGTAGTGATAGTTGGTGGTAAAATAAACTAAACTAATACCAGTCAGAGACATTATAACATACACAATGCAAATACTTATAATATATCTATATATTGTTCCAAAGTAAAGTCGAAATAAAGAACAGTAAGTGTTTAGTGCAATTGTTTTGCCGCCCCTTAAGTTGCAAAAAACAAATACCTATAAAGAAATGAAAAATGCCTGTAATTTTGAGAGTGAGAAACTTGCATAAAATTAACTTATTTGTATCATATGATTCTACTAAAATAACTAACATGCGCAGGCTTTAAGTAATTCATCGGTAACTATTTCAGAGTTTAACAGTTGCAAATAGCTATATTGTTAATTTTAAATGTGGGTCTGGCGACGAGTTAAAGCACTTTAAACTATACACAGGCATAGCTGCATTACGGATGATTGTTGCAGCATCAGCATTACATTGCCTATAAACTTAAGCTGCGTGTCTACTGCGTATTTGTTATTGTTATGAGCCATTTACCTCTCCGCAAATACAATCCGACGCTGCAGTTATGCTTGAAAAAAAGAAAGCGTGCCCCCACACCCTTAATTTCAGCCCAACTTTAATCATGAAAATATTTATTTATGCCGTGAGAAACGACAGTTTATTTGTGCCTGCACGCTTGGTTTTTATTGGAAGTGATTCTGCTACAATATCTTGATTAACTTGTTCGACTCAGCTCAATCTCAGCCAATTCAAGTTTCAGTTTTGCGCCTATAAATAGCTAAAATCCTCTGAGTAATGAAGGCCATCCGGCAACTAAGAAGATCCTCTGCTGGAGCCTAAATAAGACCACACAAATGTTTTTCTTATTATCAGTAAACTCCTCTAAGGGACTGCTGATTGTAGTTTCTCGCTTTGGATATCTCCACTCACAGGCGGCCTGGAGCTCCAAATGTTCCCAAAAGGACATGATCATTCGACATTTTTCCCAGTGACTCGATGTTTTCTTTTTACACAAGAAACACATGTACATATTGGATGAATTTGATGAAATATGTAAACTAAAAAACAAACAACAAAAAACACACTTCTACTGTCTGACAACATTTGAGATTTCAACGCTGGAAGCCTCAATGCCGCATTTCTCAGCCCAGAGAACTTGAACGAGGGAAGCAGCAAGTTTATTACCAAGGACAATAGACGGCGGACAGCCTCCTTCAAAGGGCCTGGAACACGACCAGACTGAAGCTCCTCAATTTGGCTCCTGGCACCCTAAACATGAAGGACGAAGAGCAGTAAATGACACTAAAACTTTAATTTTATAATTGGACCTCTCATCCTCCTTTGGCGACGCTCGGTTGCAAGTCTGAGAATAAAAAAATATTTAAACATCCGCATGTGAGGTTAACGTTGGGAAGCTTGAGAGTTGGTGGTCAATTTGGCCTCTGTACATGTACACTTTCAACACTTGTACCGTAAAGACTGAAAATAATAATTTGCAGATGCGGTTTATAACCCTGTTGGAAGTTTGTCATCAAAAAACAAAACAAAACAAAAACATTAGGCTAACTTTTCGTTTACATGTAGATGAAGCGATCGAGTCTAAATTTCTTTCTTTTAGTTTCAACCTGTTGATCTATTTTTGTTTGTTTGTTTGTTTGTTTTTGTTTTTGCTCGATGCAAAAGTATTTCCCCCCATTTCGCTATTCCATTGTGTCTTTTGGCACACGTTTAATTTTAATTTCTCGTTAGCGGGTCTGAAAACTGAAATCACATCATACCTTCGGCTGACTAAAACTCGGATTTGTAAAAATAAAATAAAATAAAATGCTCATTAAATCGTCTCCATAGCAGAACAAACTTTTACAATTAGTTTTTAAAATAGGCTATATCTGATTTTAGAAAGTTTTACTCTTTGAGCAGCATCCCCAGTGGTCCTATATGCAATTAGACTGAAACAAAACTTTTTTTTCCCCCAGACCATTTGTTAATACACAGGATTAGATGTTACAATCACTTGTGCCTAGATCCCAGGCCCTGTCCAACTGAGAGCTTATTATTTATATATTTATTTACTTTTGTTATGGAACTGATGCACACGTTATGTGTACTTACCCGTTGTTTCTGTCCTCATTACTTTTCAAACAGGTTTGCTTCATAAACAGGAAGTCAAATGTGACTCACATGATTAGTAAGAGATAAATTATGCTGCTGACCATAATGAAAACTATACAATTAGAAAACAAAGGCAACATGGCAGATTAAAAAGGCGTGCGTAAACTTGTGCTGCCATCTATTGGATTACAATCGCTACAACGGAAATGATAAAACAGCACGTTGTTTATTAAAACGTTCTCATGTATTTACATCTCAGTTTTATAAATTTTGTGATGGTTGACTTTATTCTTTAAAAAAAAAAAAAAAAGTCTCCAGGACGTTTTCTAAGAGAAAATACGCACCACCTGTGAAGATTTGTTACCGAACAACTTTTTTTTCTTTTTTAAATATTTGTTTATTGGCTGTGATCATTTAAAATAATGCAGTGACCTACTATTAAATTATATGCAACACTACCTGCTCCGGATAATTAGGATTTTAAACTCCAATTAGTTTAATATGACCCATGTAGCCTTAGTTTTATTCCACATACTGTTACATATCGGGGACAATTAGTCGAGTAAAACTCTTCTATTATTAAGCATTATTCATTATACTGTTTGCTTGGTTGACATAGTTTAGCTTCTGGGGTAGTGTATGCCTTAAAGACGTGGCAATGCAGACAAAAACATGTATAACACTGGCAATATTTTTAAAATAAACGAAGCACTTTGGCTCTAAATATGCGCAATACGCGTTTGGTAAATTTTGGTTTTGCTTAGCAGTGTGGTGTACTGTATGATTTATCATGTGGCGCTAACATTTGACCAGGGACTCGTGCATAGAGCCATGCAGAGGCATTCATAGAGAGATGACGGCTGTAATTGACCTTTTTTGTCACTGCCGAAAATTGTGAAGTTGCTTTATTTCAACCGAAATTGCGCCAGTGAGCAAATTTTAGCTTCACACATACGATGAGATGTAGCTCTGAATGGAAAGCTGCAGGTGGTAAAGCCAGAAAATAAGACCCCCAGTGGTTTTAGGCGAGTTATGGTGAATTAGAGAATGGAGAATGGACTGGGAGACCATGTGATTACGTGATATGCCTATATATTTGATTTGTCGTTATATCAAAAATCTATATCTATCGATATGGATTGTGGGTTTCCTGTGTTGCATTTAAGGGCCTACATTTGTATTTATAATTCACGGGTCAGTCCACAGAGTCACCTTGTTGTTCCTAATGTCACAGTGGTACCAAAATAAAACCCTGCTCATGTGCCTCCAAGTAAGAGCCCAAGGCACATAAATGGCCATGTTACATATTCGTCACATATTCCTGCATAATTACATAAACTAAACACTTCGTTGGAATAATTTCATCCCCCACCCACCCAATACCAAAATATTTCCTCATGGAGTATTTTTGCTTTGCAGTACTGGGAGCAAGGGTGGGGCGGAACAACATATTTTGCATATCACGTGACGCCGTATTAACAAATCAACAATTACCTTGCCTTTATTCTTCAGGAGTTGCTAAAAGGCTTGCAAGAAGCGTTTGAGGAGAGCTCCATGGAAATGTGTGAGCGGAATCCTTTAAATCCCGGCTATGTTGGTTCGTTGTTGAATTTTGCTCCCCCTGAGTCGCTGTATTTCTCCAACTTGCGCGGTAATGGAGCCCACATACCAGGACTGCATCAGCTCCCTTACAATAGGAGAGAGGTGTGCACGCTCCCGTGGACTTCCTCAAGTTCGTGCGCGTCTGGACCAACAGCACCACCGCCACCACCACAGAGCCGCGCCTTTGGCGGCTACTGTCCGCCGTTTCTGTCCAACTCGGTGTCTATAAACACTAACTCCTCCGGCAGCCACGTCAAGTCGCATTTGGAGGAGCCTGCTCGGTGCTTCCAGGACACCAGCCACAAGACCGAGGAGTCTGGCAGACAGGGTGAAGTTTACGCCGCGGAGCACGGTGTCCGCGGTTATTCAGACCACGGTTCTGCGGCACAGCTAGATCCGGATCCAGCAGGTCCACTAAATGTGAACCGCACCAAACAGCAGCAGAATCACATTCACACGTCATCAAGTAACACATGCTCCAGGACGACTTTTCCTCAAGGTGAAGTAGCCTCTATATTAGTTTCTGCAGTGATTAGTCCATAGTTTCTACAGTTCACACTTAAACACAGATAATGGCACAGTAGTCTGGATGTGTCATTCGTGTGTCTTATTCTGTGACAACATTTGATCTGTTATTACATTATTATAAAAGTATATATGCTATAAAAGGCCTGTATACTTAAATGAAGATTTTATATTTGCTACCACAAACCTCTCCTTCGGCATAATATATTATTATAATTTTCCCATAATATCCGCATAGAGACAGCGTGTGTGTGTCTGTGTGTGTGGTGTAATTTGAATCCTTTTTTCATATAACCTATGATGTCCAGTAAGAAGATGTGTCCTATAGCCTACTATAATGGCTTTTTATTATTTTGTATTGGTCACAGTGGGCTATAAGCAGCTTGTTTTGTGTCATTTTATATCTGTGCTGCTGCAGTTTGCGTTCAATATAAAACCCGTCCCTACCTCTACTCCCTCCAGGTGCCCCGTGGTGCTCGTCACAAGTGAAAACAAGGAAGAAGAGAAAGCCTTACTCGAAACCACAGCTCGCTGAACTTGAGAGTGAATTTATGATGAATGAATTCATCAACAGACAGAAACGTAAAGAGCTGTCAGACAGACTGGACCTGAGCGACCAGCAAGTGAAAATATGGTTTCAGAACCGGAGGATGAAGAAGAAGCGACTGATGATGCGCGATCAAGCTTTCTCCGCATACTGATGACCTTTTGGACTTGATCGTGACCAGCAGAGGATCAGAAGTGAACAGAGTGTGCCAAATCTGTCCCCTAGAAATTACTTTATATATTACTGAATTGTTTGTAACGTAGTTACTTCAGTGACTGGATTGTGTTCAGACTTTTTTTTTTCTTTTTTCTAATGAATGAAACGCTGAATTTGTGGACTAGGATACAAACCGCATGATTGTCCCGCCAGAGACAGGGTTTCACATCTACACTTTCATCTGTGGTTAGGTTTAAAGCACTTTGGTTAAGATTAATATAACGATTATGGTTTTAGTTAAGTGTAAATATTCGCCATGTCATATTCAGGCCGCATTTTCAGTCACAAAACGGACAAAAAGAAATTCCACTGTATATACACACACACACACATATATATATATATAGGGTTTATCCATGCTGCTTATTTTGGCGTGAAGATTCTCCAAATGCGCCTGTCTGGCCTGCAGCGGCGCATGATATTTAATCTTCAGACCCACTAATTTCTCATCCAACAAAAATGTGAGACTTATTTCAACTGTAATGTGGATTGCTATGTTTTGTGTATTTTGTGTTGCGGCCTGCGCATGTAGCGTATAGGTTTAATATGGAAGCAGACAGTCAAGTTCATGTTTACGGATGGATAAATCATTAGCAAAAGTCAGTATTGCAAAATATATTATAAACTGCATGTCCCTTTTCTAATTGCTCATATTTAATTAAATGCTTGATTCCTTTTTTTTGTAAACCTCTTCTAAATGTCACATTGCTTATGAAATTGTCGCCTCCTCGGTCTTCGCTCCTCATTTAAAATGTGTTTACTTCTAAAGCAAAACGAGATTGTGACTGTGAAACTTTGGTGATGGTGTTACTACGAACTACATTATAGCTGTTGTAAATTACGCGTGGGTTATTATTATTATTATTATTATTATTATTATTATTGCTCGACCGTCGCATTGCAACAAAAAAAAAACGTGGATATTTGTGCAATCCCAAATCTGGTGCTAGCGTCACGCAGGAGCCCTCTTGAGTTGTAGATTCTGTACTTTTAAATACATGATTTAAGTACACTGCAGTTTGCATTTTACATATTTATCTGTAATTTCAGAAAGCATGGTATTTAGGCGCGAGAATGAGAACTGCACCAGCCATCTTTTTATCCACGGTCATGATGTTTTGTAAAGTCGACGCCACCTGAAGGCAAATAAAGTTCCTTTTATAGTTATTGTGTACCATGTGAGATATTTATTTTTGCGAATGAAGATTGAGATATTTTTTTTTTACCTAAAGGGTCTATGCAGTTCAGGATCATTCACATCTCACGGTTACAATATTAACTGCTGAAATATTAAAGACTGCGCAACACCTCTTACCGGATTACCACGTAGCAGGAAGCCAGGATGATTTCCACAGGAAACCTCGATAAATGCATAAACTGAAAAGGTGAATGAATATTGGATGGACGTTTCTCTCCACGGACTACTCTTCACTTTAAAACGCCAGGATGCAAGTAGATTATTTGTCAGTTTTATTCTCAGAGTCTAAAGTAACATCTCTCTAGTATAAGTCCCGGCTCTGAGTCCAAAATTGAACGCCCTGCATTCAGCTGTCCCTCTGCGTAATTCCCCCTCACAGTGCACAACGCAGTAGCAGCTTTCTCACACGCATGGAAATCTCCACATGTTGGAGGCTGTTGTGGCTGTAACCAAAACGAATTCAAATGTAATTTCCTTGAACAACTCGGCCATATTATGTGCCACTTGTACGCACAAAAGCGAGGCCCATCTGTGCGCAATGGACGTGTTTTGAGAGAACACTTGATCGCTCTTTCCACATTGCGGTTTAGAAACGACAAAGTTTAAGTGTACGGGTCACAAGTGCTCAGCTTGTCTTTCAAATGGGAGACTTAAGAAAGCTTTACCAGCCAGCAGCAGATCGGTACATATGAAACATTAGTAGAGTGGATCTACAGTATCAGTGCTCTCCCTCAATACATCATTATCACATCATCATCACTGCATCACTGCAGCTATTACGTTTCTCTGACACTGCGTTTATATTCTAGTTCATGAACGACTGCGTGATCTCTTGAATGCTTATAGTTTGTAATGAAACGTGATAAGATGCTTCCTTCGCCAGACACATACATTTTATTTTGTAAAGTTGTTTGGGATAAATGTATTATTTTTACTCTACGCCGTCATTCCTTATTGTACAATATAATATTTAACCCATAAGCTATCTGGATATGCTGTGGGCCTGTTGTGTTTGGGTGGGTTTTAAAGCTTCAAATCATCACCACGTAGAGTGTTTCGCTACTATTAGCTTTAATTGCTCTGAAGGTTTTTTTGGGCGCCTACAATGCGGTTACTCTGCGTCCTTTACGCGCCGTTCTCCTTCAGTATTTGTTGCTTTATTGGTTTATTGCCTAACGCTGCCAGACAGCGTCACACAGCTCGGACTTCTCGAAATGGTGGGGGTGTCGAAACAAAGTTAAGGTCAAGTTAGTAGGCCCTGTATTCCTACTTCCTCCTACATGAGTGCAAAGCCACATCTCTGGGGGAATAATTCATTCCTCTGCACGACTAATGTTGGAAGCAATGATAATATTTTTAAAACGGCTTCTCCTGTGGATTTTTTAATACAATACGCTCTAAATTTAACAGGCTCGGCAACACGACGGGTGAATTAAGCCCTGTTTTCACATTTAGACCTCTAAAAGCTTCTTTCTTACACTGAAATTTAAAATGTAAAATATTTGACTAAGTTCAGACGAGATAGAACATCTATTTTTTTGCGCACGCGAAACCATAAAGCACAGAATGTGATAAAATATTTAAAAGTGCAAAACAGAACACGTATAGGGTACTTCTTCCTGCCTATACAATTGTTACTAATACTAATACTGTTATTACTAATAATAACAATAATACAATCATGTTTTAAAATCTAAATGTCACAGCAAACAGATAATTGAACATAAACGCCATAACACCGAAGAAACAATCGCAGCAACTAACTAGCAACAAGTCTTCTCATCTCTCTCTATTTGAGTGTCATACCTCCATTACATTCTTCCACATTTAACTGCACAGCCTCTCGAGATGTACAAGTCAAGTGGTTTGTTTAGAAATCCCCTCTTTTTTCTGGCCTACTTTTTGTAAACGAATCTAAACTTTGCTTTGCATGGTTAGCTGCCCTAAGGCTTTCCCAGTCTTAAGTGTGAAGACAGAAGAGAAGACGCGGCCATTGGTCTTTTTATTTTTACCCCCACAATAACAATAAACCTTAAGCTTTGCGTTTGAAAAATCTGCTAATCTTTAACCACAATACAATAACATTCAAATGTGGAGCTGCGTTTCTCCTGGAAGTGTGCGTTTTGCTTTATCATTTTTTTTAAATGAACCTTCTCAAGTATGCGCAAACTTTGAAAGTACTTCATTTAACTTACCTGTTATTAATTTAAAAAAAACAATAACAAGCAAAAAATATACTCACATTATCAAAATATTTCAGCCGAGGGTTGAGTTTACGAAGTAGCCGTTCACAAGTGTTTTTTTTTTTTTTTTTTTTTTATATATCTTAGTTTTCCACACCGAGGAGGACGCAAGCACTGCAGCCATGGCTGCCTTCGTGCAATAAAATGATTTGGCTGCAGACGCTTGTTGGTGAATGTCTGGTGGACATCACCTAGACCACAGACGGTCAAAGCCAGTTGTTCTGGACTTGGCAATGCTGAATGTGCTTAATGGTTCATGCACGCAAATGACTTATGCTTTTGTTTAATACAAAATCTGCAGTTCTGCATTTGTAAAAGCATTTGGCTGTCTCCACGCATCTGCTTTTAAAAATCGACAAAAATGTTTTCTTGTGCACATTATTTTTAAGTTTGAAATACTTTGCAGCAGAACATACTAAATTATCTGCAGCCCAGTTGTTTTTGTAGCCTCTAGTCATTTCTTTTTAGGCGCCCGAGCTTTATTTTGCACCGTGCTGTGGGCCAAGAACTCTTGTATCTCACAATGAATTCAAATTGTTTCCTTCTGGCGTTTGTTTGCGTGTATTTATTGTGCTCCAGCCATCTTGGTGCGCAGTGATTATAAGCAATGGACCGTGACTGCATTTGCATAAAAAGTGACTTTATGAATTCATGAATCACACACAATTCCGCAGGTTTTTTGTTTCTCTGCAGCATGCACACCCACGGTGGCCTTGTTGCTGTTCAGATTTTGCATTAAGTGACGAGATCCGCTTCAGTATATCCATTTAACTAACTGTTGCTACAATCACAATGCCTACATCAAATTTACGCAATGAGCGCTTGTGGCCACCATTACACATCATTACACGATGGGAATGGTGTTGCTGTAAAGCTTTCAATTAAATATTCCAGCGATGCTTCACAAATTTTCTTTTTCCGTGAGCTATAGGGCAAGGAGGCTGGAGAGGAGTTTCCTCCGCAGCCAGGGAGCCAATGGAGTCTCTTGAATGCGCCCACATGAGTTTCTCTGGACAGTTTTTAATGACTGATATTGATGTATGGTAATTTCTTAGCTGGATCACATGACACAATTACCTCAAGAATCGATCAAGATGTATTGCAGGTCTGCCTACGTTTCCGATTTTTTCTCCCTGGCGGGGTCTTTCCATGCGCCCGTGGTGCTATAGATGGACAAACTTTAACACAGCCAGGCTGCCAACTCCTTTCCTCTGTTGCAAGGAGGAAAAGGGAAGAAGAGATATGACGGAATACGATGATCGCAGCTGTGCGTCAAATATGTTTTTACCGAGCTGCACTTATTACGTTTCGACGCCCGATTTTACTTCAGTCTCCTCCTTTTTACCGCAGACCACTTCGTGTCAGATTAATTTCCCCTATTCTCCCAACATAGCCCAAGTCCAACCTGTTCGAGAAGTCGCTTTCAGGGATTATGGACTGGACCATCCCAAATGGCACTACAGGGGCAATTACGCGTCTTACTACTCCACGGACGAGATAATGCACCGGGACTTGATCCAGTCCTCCGGCGGCAGGGCGGACGTGATATTCAAAAACGAGTCCTTGTACGGCCACCACGGGGGGACTAACTCGCCTTGCAATTTCTTCACCAGTGCCGGCCGAAACGGGGTTCTTCCCCAGGGCTTTGACCAGTTTTTTGACGCTTCTAACTCGGACAAGACCAGCGCGGAGCTCCCCAAACAAAAGGCAGACTCTGCTGTTCCCGGGGATGCTGCCAACAACAGTCAGGCTTTAACCAGCCTAGAGCAGCACAAAGCTGACCCGACCGGGAGCGGCGACGAGGAGGACTCGTCCTCCAACTGCGGCGACAAGAACAACCAACAGAGTAAGTCAGTATTTTCCCCATTTGTGTTGGACAAAGGTGTGCAGCTTAACCGCCGAGTGGCTGCTGTGATCTGTGTCCACCGCCGTGACCGTGCAGGGTTATGTGCCTCTTTATAAGCATGCAAAGGCTTTTATATCCCAATAAGATTTACTTTACGGTTGTAAAGATATTTACAATGGGAAACAGTTAAATAACCATACCTGAAGGCTTCCATTTATCCAATAAGAATACCGTGCTGCTGGGTTTGTATTGATTCGATGTTAAAGAATATTAGAAATAGTGTTTTATTCTACACTTAAGGCAGAGCTGTGCTGATATAGGCATAGTTTGAAGAAAAAATCCAAAGTGACATTCTTCAAGCACCAACATGTGCATAAAAACCAGTGCAGTTTAAGTTCATTTTCATGCAAATTCCCGCTGGTGTGTGTGTGTGTGTGTGTGTGTGTGTGTGTGTCGACAGAGAGAAAGGAGAAGGCCTTTATGTAGCAATAAATAAACATAATCTGTCAACTTGTCAGCATTTTTTGACTTCACCTTCAATTTCAAAACCAATTCCAAAACTTCATTTTCCCCCTCCCCTCACGTTTTTCTTTTGTCTTGTGCAGGTTCATCAACCAAGTCCAGGAAGAAGAGGTGCCCTTACTCCAAATACCAAATCCGAGAACTTGAACGAGAGTTTTTCTTCAACGTGTACATTAACAAAGAGAAGCGGCTTCAGC
This sequence comes from Planiliza haematocheilus, assembly GCA_005024645.1. NCBI lineage: Eukaryota > Metazoa > Chordata > Actinopteri > Mugiliformes > Mugilidae > Planiliza > Planiliza haematocheilus. The sequence continues at coordinate 8,748,701 of SRSE01000725.1, forward strand.
TTTCCAGGATGTTAAACCTCACAGACCGGCAAGTGAAGATTTGGTTTCAGAACAGAAGAATGAAAGAGAAAAAGCTGAACCGCGACCGCCTACAGTATTTCACTGGGAATCCTTTATTCTGATACCTGAGTCACACACACTCACCACACACATCAAATACACACACACACGGGGTCAAAAAATACACGTGTACATGTTTTAAAGACTGGTCTGTATATTACATATTGAACTCTGATCAAACAGTTGATTTCTCAAAAAAAGAAAAAAAAGAAATATGATTGGCATTCAGTAAAATAAGCCGCCATTTACTTTTATTTTGTTTGCATCATTTACAGCATTTATTTATTTGTATTCACATATTTTCGCTACTACTACTATAATTATTAGTATTATTGGTATTATTAGCGACAAATATTTCAGCAAATTTCGAGCTGTGCTTTAAAATTATTTATATTAAATATCTGTAGGTTACTTTCCTTGTGTATGTACGTTTGTAAGACGCATGTAGTGTACGTTGTGGTGTGAAATAAAGCGAGCAAAACTAATCACGTCACGTTATCAGTCACATGAATTCAACCAAGTTCAACGAAAAATAACACATGTGGAAATTTTCTGGAGATACACCAGTGAAGAAACTTGGCGCTTGCAGACTTGTATGGTCCCATTATTTCCTTTACTTTCAAACACTGGATTGTTTACTAAACATTGAACCGTCTAGACAGTACAATAAAAGTAGCTGTAAATGTCTAAATAGGGGGCTATTGGACTTTGGTGTCCCAACCCCCAGACCACATGAGGACTGATTCTCCTTCCTGCCTTAAAGTACTTTAACTCCAGGCTAGAAATACTTGGAGTATCCAAGAGATTTCTGCACGTCCGTATTTAGCCCCTTGGGCGTCTTGGTAATGTAAGAAGACATTCTAACGAGGATCGACACCCAGAAGGATAGGTAATTCTTCACGTTTATCTCCGTTTGTTGCATTGGAAACGTAGACTCTGTGTATCTGATTGTATTGCAAAATTCCCTCTCCCGTCTTTAATTAATGCAGGTGAAACAATCCCATTTTTTGCGCTGAATAACCCTAAACTCGCTGTGCACGAAGCCATCTGATTCCCGCGCTTCACTTCATCATTTCTGTTTCTAAACCACGGGCCACGGACAAAATAAATGCGTTTAGTCCACACAAACAGTCGCTTTATTGATAACTCGTGTGATGCAGCAGGTCATTATTTTCTGCGTGCAGCAACAATTAAAGCTCTTGTTAGAGCAAAAGTTAATGTCATTCTTGATGGATCACATTTACAGTTATTTCCCAAAAAGGCAATCAGAGAGCTGAGGTTTCATTAAGCGTTCATTAGATTGTCAGCTTGTCCTGCAGTGAGATTGCATTACCAGCTGTGTGGGGTATTTCACTTTGATTCCCGGTGCATCCACATGAGGGCAGACTTTCAGCTCTGGCCATCGGCGGAAAGGCAGCCAACTTTAACACTCTGCATGAAGCCCAGTCAGTGGAGGAGTAATCCGTTCAGCACCTTGGTTGTTTATATGTTAATTATTACTGCAGCTACTGGATTCTGATGCGTTCTCAGCAAAATGTCATTATTTTAATAAAGAACCCCCCAGTAGCATAAGTAGTTGTAGTTTTAAACCATATTTATAGAAACATATTCGGCCTGCGCTTTGTCTGAAGATGCACTTATTTAATTTTTCCCACCTATTGCCCCACCTGAATCGACGCATTTCCTAAACAGACGTCCAGGCAGCATTTCCACGACACAGGATAAACAGTAGAAATTAAATTCTACTCTGTGCGTTTCTCATCCTCATCTTAAACGGCTAAACATTTCCCTGTAGGCCACATAATCGCACAGGCTACCATCTCTCTCTGTAGGCTCGAAATATTACGGCGTTAATACTGTTGTACATTACGTTTCTTTTCATTTAAATGTTTACTTTGCAGCGGTAGAGCTGTTATTAAATGATCCTCTGTATGAGTATAGCTATTTTTTTGCAGAACACGGAAGACCTACAGGTACAAACCAAAAAGGCAAATGTGCAGTTGAAGGTTCAATGTTTTGGTTTTCTCGAACCAACGTTTGTGTCCATTTTTAATTAACTTTACCTTTGCATGGGCCATTCTCTACACCTATAACACGGCATCTCCTGGTACTAGCTTTAAAATTATTATTATTATTTCCCACGGGCCTTTTTTTTATAAATATAAGTTAATTCAATGTCATCATTCATCGTTCATGTCTTAAATATATTCGTGTATATTTTGTATGTATGTATGTATGTATAAGAATTTTTGACTTTACCTGAAGGATATACTCGCATTAAAGAGTTTGTTTTCACACTATAATAAAAATAGTCCAATATTATATGCGCGCTGTTGTCATTATTAGCAACATGATCATTAAACAAAATTCAACAACATTTATATACAACATTTATATATAGGCCTATATATATATATATATATCTCCATGTTGTAAGAGGTTTAATTTAAATATCGTTTCTTCTGTCTTTCTTTAAACTAGGCTCTTGTACATGACTGTATGTTGCTCTTTTGTTAATCCTGTGGTGTTTAAACGAGATGCACACCATACATGTGGCTTTATTTACCAACTATAAATATCTAAGAGCCTCGAAAACATGTCTGTAAATCCTCTCAAGCTTATCGCATTTATACCAAAGGCACAATTATTTCACTGGCTTTTCTGCGTTTTGTTCCTTTATGGTTCTGTAGAACCACTGGCAACCTATCGTGGCCTGAATTTATTATTTTTTTTTCCATCTCGAGGACAAAGTGTTTTTGTCCTTCTAGTTCAGCAGCCAAGGCTCTTTATCGTGCACACATTTGCCTTCCTTGCAGGCTGAAACAATGGAGCACTTGGGAAAATAACCCCGAGACTGCGCACACCGCCACCTCCAGCAGGTTAGTGTGAACGTTTGGGCGTCGAAAATACGCCTTAGACATGTGAAAGCTAAGACACTGTTCTCGATGATATGAGCAAAAATAATAACGTGGAAAATGTTAATATTAACCTTTGCAAAATATACCGTTCACCTTCACTCATACAAACTTTGGAGTATTTATATAAACCTGCAGCTACAACCCATGTTTTTACGTCTGGAGGCCATATTTAGTACAATATCTTGCAGGAAAATCTAAAATGATTATTTTCGGGTAACGAGTGGTTTTACTTGATTATACAAATTAATAGCAGCAGAGTACTTGTGCAAATACCAAAACCCTAATCATTAATTTCTAAAAATAGTAATGATGATGCTGGTTTTTATAGTAATAATAATGGAGGGATTTGTATTTACATTTTGCATTTGTATCCTTTTATTTCCACTTTAAAATATACATTTGACATGTATGCCAATACAGATTATTTCTGGTCTTTCCCGTTGGTGGGTTTGGAGTCATGTGAAGAGTTAATACGGATAAAAATAGCTTGTTAAATATCCCAAAGTGCAGCTGTTGCTTGTATGCGTCATGTAGACTGCATTTTACGCACACAAACACACGCATTACACACACTCTCTCTTACTTCAGTCTCTTCTCCACACAAAGAGGCTTTTTTATTATTATTCTTTAGGATTTTTCCCATTAAAACATTTCACAGAACCTCGCTTGTTAAACAGGAAAGATTCAGCAGAAGGTGAAGCGTTTTAGTGCGATTCAAATAGTCTTTTAAATGTAATTGTTTCAGCTTTATTGAACAGCCTCCGAAAGTCCCGCGATGCTCTGCTGCCTGCGCGACTCTGCAAAACCAATTTCAAGTCCGTGTTGTAGGTGTCGCTGTTGACCACGTCTGCGTCCGCAGTGCGAGCGTGTGCAGGAGAGGAGGCTGCGTCTCAAGGCCATTTTCAAATCTCATTGGTGGGCTTGTCATGTGGTCGGGAGGCATCCTGACTTACAGATTGTTTTTCCTAGATATGTCAGCTTACAAAGGACATCTCTCTCCTCCAAAGAACTTAACCCCCCAAAAATGTCCTTTCCCAGTAGCTCTCCTGCGGCAAACACGTTTTTAGTGGACTCTTTAATTGGTGCTTGCAGAACGGACAGCTTTTACTCCAACAGCAACATGTACATGCCGTCTGGCTCAGAAATGGGAACTTACGGAATGCAAACCTGTGGACTCCTGCCGTCTTTCGGCAAAAGAGGGGAGGTCAACCACCAAAATATGGGCATGAATGTCCACTCGTACATACCTCAAATAGATAACTGGACTGATCCGAACAGACCCTGCAGAATAGAGCCGTCCAGTCAGATGTCAAACTGTACATTTTCACAGAGCATAAAGGAAGAGAGTAACTGCTGCATGTACTCCGATAAGAGAGTACAAAAAGTCAGCTCGCCAGAGGTCCCCGCATATTCTAGCGTTATTCCCGAATCTTGTCCAGCCGATGGTCCCGAGATCCCGGTTCCGGGCTATTTCAGACTGAGCCAAACTTATGCGAATGGGAAGCATCCGGAAAGCTACTGCCATGGACCGCCGAGTCCAACCCCGACACTGATGCAGCTCAGCCGGGTCACCCCGAAACCGCAGTCCTCCTCGGCGCCCTCTAATTTTGCAGAGGTGGAAAAGAAAGTCGAGGACGTCCCGCAAAACCCCGAGACCACAAGAACACCGCTCCCCGCAGAGAGCTCGGATCCCGAGTCCAGCTCGGAGGAGAAAACTGTGGAAGCCCCCGTGTCCAGTCCTGAGCTGTTACAGAAAGAAAGCAAAGGTGGGTTGGCTACAATGAAAGCTTTTATCTCGTGGCACTGTGCTGAGAAGGCTCCAGCATCATAAAACCAAGTATAAAACACAAACAGCCCTAAAGTCGTAATGTTTAATGAGAGTCTTTCTCAGGTTGCAGTAATAGGCAACACAGAATGGTTTTACCATGCAGCATGCAGCCCATGTCTCCTTTCTTTCCTCTCGGATACTTATTTCAATTTAAACTGTCTCACCTTCTACAATCTGTTGTTTTATTTAATCATTTTCCCATAAACTAAAAGCCTATTATAAGCTACTCCTATAATTTTTACCACGAGTTTGCCATCTTTATTTTAAGTTAAGGATTAAGTTACTCAGGGAATTCCAAAAATGATGCATTTGGTGCGTAATACTCTCTGCCTTTAACTAGACTCATGCTCATACTCGTTTGATAATAATTTTAAAGATTACAGTTTTATAAATTAAATTAACTGTTGCACGTTGATTCATTTTAAGTTCCTATAAAATTAATAGGTATTTTTTTAAAGCTGTATGAAGATGCATTGCTGGTGTGCTCCTCTTTGATCAGTTGGGGTTTCATTTAATCTTTGTTTTTATTGGTAATGTCATAATAACACCCCTGCATTTTATTTATTCAGGGAAGGCGTGTGTTTTGTGTTACTGTGTGTTATTTCCCAGAGGTGAAATCCAGAGCAGGAGATGAGATTTCTTGGAGATGAAGTTGAAGTGCGTGGCTAAAATACTGTCTCTGGTTTTGTGTGTTTGCAGACTGCAAGAGCGAGACGTTAACAAACAACTGGTTAACAGCCAAAAGCGGGAGAAAGAAAAGGTGCCCTTACACAAAGCACCAGACCTTGGAGTTGGAGAAGGAGTTTCTGTTCAATATGTACCTGACCCGAGAGCGCCGCCTAGAGATCAGCAGGAGCGTCAACCTGACCGACAGGCAGGTCAAGATCTGGTTTCAGAACCGCAGGATGAAGCTGAAGAAAATGAACAGGGAAAACCGCATCCGTGAACTGACCTCAAATCTCACCTTTTCGTGAGCTTGCATGCGTCAGGGCTTAGCTGTCTTACCCCCCTCCCACCCACTCATATTCAGTTTGATGCTTTAGTGGCATTGGACGTTTATCTGAAATCTCAACGAAACTGTGACTAAATATATATGTCAACCTTAGTACATTGTGTGGCGTCGTGTCTTTGTTTTATTTTATCACAGGGTAACACTTTTTGGTCTTAAGTTATTGGAGAAATGCTTCCTCCCTCTGCGAGCAGACGTGGATGTTGTGTGGAGATGGCGAGCTGTGGAAAGAGTTACTCTATTTCAGTCATGAAAGCACATTCATTGTGGTATAGTGCAACATTTGTTTTACAGCAAGCCATTTGCTCAATAGTGACATGTTTCTATGGGCTTTAAAGTGGTGGAAAACAATGTTATTCTGTGAATTAATTGCATGTTTGTGGCATGTATCTTGCAATAAATCTATTGTCAAAGAATCGTGTTTCCTGTCTGTTCATTCTATAACCTATAATTATCCCAGGTATTTGCTACAGGCCTGTGCACAGGCGAAATCTGCACGTTATTTGGCATTGGAGCTTTTACGCACGGTTTTGCTCGGTAAGAAAAGAAAAATCGTGAGGCAGAAAACGTTCTTAACTGCAAGAAAAACCCCAGTAAACACTTCAGAAATGTGTTTATAATTTCAATAAAGGTTTATGCTTGTAATATTTTAAGTACAAAATTAAAACGTGGAAAGATTTTGTTTGTGTGACACCAGCAAATTTCTTTAAATTAACACAATTAAATAATCCTGCGCGCTTTTAAAGATAAAACAGCTCACTGAATACAAGAAAAATACGCACAGATATTTTGAAAGTGAGAGAAAAAAATAACAAGACACTCTTAATAAATATATATTAAAAAATATATACATGTCGATCGTTCCAATCCCAATCGTCTGTGTGTAAAATGTGCGGCTTGAGAGATGCAAAGAGGCGGGGACGTGTAATGAAATAAACATGGTGTTACTTTTATGTTCAAGCCTGTTTATAACTAAACTAATGGTTTTAAGAACTGTAAGAAGTTATGTTCAAGGACAAATCCACATGAGGCAAAGCAATCCGCCTCACTCCACTCGAGCCAAAGCGGCCTTTTTGTTTATGTGTACACATGATGTAACATTCATATTTAGTCCAAAACATGTTTTTATTCCTGACAACATGTTAATCCAGTTGGCAGATATGACCAAAATCTTCAGTCTTTCCTCTGGAGCCCTTTGTTTACTGAATGTCAACACATTCTTTATAACATGTAAAAAAATAAAATAAAAATAAAAAAAGGAAATGGAATTAAACTTAGAAATGCGTAAAATGCGCAGGCTTTCCCTTTTAAATTACACCTTTCATATAGCAATACACAGATGAACCTCTTCAAGTCTCCTTTTATTGACGGCACGTATAATCACACGCACCTCATAAAACATTTATTGATACATTATTGCTCTCCTTTGAATGAATACAGTAATTTCACAACCCCCGTTTCCGACTCGACTTAAAAAATTAAACCGACCCAGAAAATATGTTTCCTCGCCAAATATTTAACAATGGATAACGCCGCATTGTGAACGGAAATGGCGTCTGTTATTTTACAGCATGTTATTACATGTATTTTACGAGGACTCTCTAAAGTCTATAAACCCTTTTTACTGGCATTGAGGGTATCAAGGCGATATTAAGAGTTTTCTCAAGCCGTGAGATACAAGAAATCCGAGTTGGTGGACTGTGTGTGTGGAAAAGTGTCTTATCCTTCCATGGCACTGCATGTTTTGTTGCAATTCGTCCTGCAGCCACACGCTCATGAGAAACAAGAAAAAAAAAAATATATGAGCGATTGTTTTTTCCCTCCAGTCACATCAGATGGGGCTTTTTATTATTTGTGAAATGAAAAGCTAAATTAAACCTGACGAAAAAAAAAAAAAAAAGCTGAGAGCAAGGGCAGGATTGATTTACTCGCTGTATTGGTAAATATGACCACGTGATCCATGTAACCAATCCCAGTAGATGCAGGCCAGCAAAAATACTATGATTGTTCATCGAGGGAAGCTTCCCGTAACAGTGCAACCCTTATTATATGAGTAGGAAGAGATCAAAAATGTCGTCCAGTGGCACTCTCAGTAACTGCTATGTGGACGCTGTAATGGGGCAGGAGCCGGAGGATGTGTACGGCGCTCGCTTTATCCAGGCTCCACACACGATGACCCCGAGGCCGTCAGGTGCTGGGGACAACGCAGACTTCTCCTCGTGTAATTTTGCACCAAAGTCCGCCGTTTTCCCGTCGTCCTGGTCCTCGGTTCATCCTCAGGGGATTTATCACCCGTACGTCCACCACCACCACCACCACCAGTCCCATCTGCCCGCCTCGGACGGCAGATATGTTGGCGTCCGATCCTGGATGGACCCAATCTCAAACCACGTTTCGTTCGCCGGATTCCACTCCAGCAGTCGGCCGTACGGGACAAAGCCAGATGTCTTGCCAGCGAAAGCTGCGGAGTGCGACACGTTGGAAGCGGAGACTCGGCCGCTCGCCGGTGAATTCGCCTGTGGAGTATCGGAGTGTCCAGAAAAAGCGACCAAGGAGCACAGTGGAAGTGAGCTTTCGAGCCACAGCGAGCCCAAGGAGGAGAAACAACAACAACTTGACCCAAGTAAGTAAACCAAATAGCCGGTCCTGATTTACAACCCTAAGAACTGTATGAGCTGGGTGTGTAAAACTGGAGGTTTTACTAACCTATAAAAGTGTCTCGTACCGTACCGTGGCTCCGAAAAGGAAAACCCGCCCTGCAAAGGTTATGGCGTGGATCTTCATGTTTTTAGTGTCCCCCAAAATGCATTGCCTACATATTGCACTATTTCGATAAGATTCTAGCTCAGGAGACTTTGTGATTGGATATGGGCCAGATTTCTTTCTTTCTGTTAGAAATAACATATCATCACAAACAGAAATAAATGTTATTCAAGTGGCCTGTTTTGGGTTATTTTCTATAAAAATAAGCACATTTAACTTTTGATTTTCTGCCCTCTTTGGGAGACATTTATACGAATTTAAAGTTTACCACAAAATATATACATCTAATTTCATCATATTTCTATCCCCTTGCTTTTCAGACAACCCTGCAGCAAACTGGATTCATGCGCGCTCGACGAGAAAGAAGAGATGTCCTTACACTAAATATCAGACTTTAGAGCTGGAGAAGGAGTTCCTCTACAACATGTATTTGACAAGAGACCGGCGCTATGAGGTGGCCCGCATACTCAGTTTAACGGAGAGACAAGTGAAGATCTGGTTCCAGAACAGGAGGATGAAAATGAAGAAGATGAACAGAGAGAGGGGTGGAAAGGATCACCTATAAAGTCCACCGCTGCCTGGTGCCGTTTCACACTATTTCACAAAGGAAGCCATCTCTGAACAATTAACTTTATTTTGGTAGGAGCCTCCGTAGCCATCTTATTTGTTAGGAATCCTATAAGCATCACAACACAACGGCCAAAAAATGCATCACAAGCGCGGGATGAATCTGACAGTTAATGTTTCAAGCCATCTGATTTTTTTCTTGTTTACAAAGCCACGAAAACAAACTGGGAAACGTGCCTAAAGCCTATGTGTTTTGCTTTTATAGTTTATATTAAGAATTTGGAGTTGTATATAAAACATGTTTTAGTAAAAAGGTGAATGGACCTGTTTTACTGACTTTTACTTGTTAAGAGCTGTTTTAATACACGTATTCTCATTGAAAGTGAGACGGTGCTTTATTTGGGGAAATCCAATCCTACATTTTTTAAGAGATCAATAAATGTTTGAAGAAATTTTTATTGTTTCTGCTTAACATACCAAGCGTGTAAGTAGTTAGATTTTAATAAACTAAAAAATATTCCCTTTTGGCCGTTTTCACGCAAATCCGGTCTAGGTGGTGGCGAATCACATTAGGCTATATAATAGAGGATTTAACCCAAAAGTCAGATGAATTTTCTCATTAGCTACCAACTAAAACTACTCTTCAGCTTTTTATTTAAATTTAAAACGCTCTTAAATCCCAAATTAGGACACTAGCTGCGAGTTAAATTCCACTTTTCCGAAGTGCGCATTTTAAACGTAGAATTACAAGTAATAAAGTGTTTACGATTGGGAGAGGAGGTGTTGCGGCGGATTTCCAATTTATTGTCCAACTTGTACTAACAATTACTTTAAAGCAGGAAGAAACGCGGTCCAATAAAGCTATAGAAATGGCTAGACGTCTGGCCTAAATTAGTTTATGGGCCTGGCCAGTAATTACGCTCTCCTTTGAAAAGCCCCTTTCTTGGGCGCTTGCGTCTGTTGCTGACAAACAGAATGTAGACACTTTTCCACAGGGTGTCTGGTCGATGAATTGTTTTAGAGGAAATCACCCCCACCTTAATGGTCACGTTTATTCATCAACTGCACTTCCCACCGGTGGGAAAGGGAAAAAAACAAAAACTTAACTTTGACTCCTGTCATTTTATTTTGCAGTGAAAATTCTGAACCAGTACCTAATCTGTCACGTTTTTACATCTGGATATGTAATGAAATATGCAATGATTTTTGTTTTTGTTGTTCTTAAATTTATTTTTTTAATAGCACTAGTCAATTAGAAGATGCACCTCTGACACAGTCTGTTTACATTGACTAGAGTGCTGTGAGCGCTAGAGGGCGACGTTGTTCTTTAAGTCTCAGTCTCAGTCGGTTGGAACATGCAGACAACACATGGACCATACCATTCTCCTATCTGTGATTGATGTGATAAATGTGCGGCGTCGTGATAAACGCGTCTGGTAAAGGAGCACGCTCCCTTTTAACTGCTGCAAACTTTGAAAGTCCCTGTTTATGTTTTTAATATTGCTGTATACCGACTCTGAAATCTCGTGACAGCACCCAGGCCCCATATATCTCAACGCACACTGGCACAGAAGAGGAGCCAAGTTTAGGAAAAACGCTTACTGCAGCAGCCTCAGCCAATCTTTTACACCACAGAAAACAACAATAGTCGACTTTTCAGAAATTCGGGAATTTTCCTCTGTACTTCATCAAATGATTTGATGTTTTTAATGCATAACGAAGTCGCGTTTTGTTGCGTACTCGTAGTGATTTAATAAAAATGCTGATGTCTTATTTCAAGTAGGTTGGCTGCTTAAGCAACCTTATTTGTTTCATTCAGGAGCCACAATGCTTAAAAAACAATATTGTCATTTTTTTAACTGTCTCAAATACTCAGTACCATACTCAAAAGTAGAAGCAAAATATAGCACCATTTTGCTTTTTTCCCCCCTACTTCTAGATGATATGACCCACTAAAACAATCTGTGCTATTAACACAAACGCTGCGTAAAGCCACTGTTGACATATTAAAACAAATACATTAACTACAATATTAAAAATTAAACACAGGGACGGTTATTATGGCCCCAAACACTGGTTTTGGTCTCTATAGAATCAAGTTTTATGATCAGACCCCCATTGACCATCACCGAAGTATTTAAATACACTGTTGCCAATTCATAAAACTTTCACATGTTTTGACGCCTTAGATGATATCTTGGTGCTTTTCTCCTTTTTGTTGGGGCAGCCTGTACGGGAAGGATAATAATACTGTGAGAGATGCAGCACTGTGTCCCGTCCCACTTTGTGTCCTGTGGAGATAAAGTGAACTTTACTACAGTCGTCGCCACTCTAAGTGATGATTGTCATGTGGGTAGCTGTTGTTTAGAGTGTCCCACCGCTGACATCTGACTGGATTATTATATAGGACAAATTAAATTGATTATTTGCGTCTTGATCTGTCGAGATGACACCGAACTGATCATTGTAAACCGTGTCACAACTGAAAACACGACTCCACAGTGACGAAGGCCAGCTTCTTTATTTGCACAATTACGCACCGTTTACACCTACACAGTAGCTTTAATTAGACGACGAGAAAGATTTATTAGTTTCATAAACCACGAGCCAGAACTGTTATCATTAGACAGTAGGGGGAAAAACGAGAGGTGCACAATTGGAAGGATTTTCTCTAGATTTCCTTGCAGTCATCCTCACTTCGCGGTCATAGATCGTCATGTGTCTCTTTACTTGGACAGTGAGTAGGGTCAGTTATTTCAGTCTCAGTCGTGTCACGCATATAAATACTCGGTTGCTTCATTTCCACATGATTCGTTGTGCGTTTTTATTTCTGTTAATGTTGCGTATAGGTCACGATATTGACCGTGAAAATTAGCCGAGGCGCGCACGTTTGAAGTACCCCTGTGCTAATGTTCAGGCCTTTGCTGGCAATTTGTGAAATTTTGTATTAGGAAAACAGCAAAACACAAAACGCTTATCTGAAAAAAAAGCAGTTACATAAAGTATATGTGTGTGCTTAATGTAAATCACATTCAATATCACACCCAGTGCTAATATCCATAATACTAGCTATTAATATTCACATATTTAATGTAGTATTAATCTTTTCAAACTTTCAAATTCAGTAAGACTTTTGTAAGGCATATTAAGTGTTATGCTTGCTTATTTGCACTTTCTTTTTAATCAGTGTCAATTTTATTGCATCAAATAATGAAGCACTGCTTGTCCAACTTTCAGTCAAAATACTGCTTGATTTAGCTCATGTTTCGGATCTACTTTTTCATGTTTAGATGAATTAAAATCCAGCTGATAAAAACTTTCCGTCATCAGTCCAATCCGCCAACACGTTTTCCCCCCAAACATGTTACTGAAACATGTTAAGACTTTCATTTACAACGAAACGAACACTTTACATACCAACACCCTCCAGTGTGTTTCTATGACAGAAAGAAAAGACTGCGGAAGAATACTGCATGGCACAGCGGAGGAACACAGAGAGGCACTGCGTCTCACGTGAATGAAACAATTTGGTTTGTGGAAGTGTAGGTGTGCAGCCTCCTCTGGTTCATGGGTGGTATTTGGAGCCCAGAGACTTCCATTTCAGCTGCACAGTTGCGAAGTTATTAGAAACTGTTTTTTTGATCAGTGATTTTTTTTCCAGCTACCTTTTTTTGTCAATGAAGTAGTTTAGAAAATCAGTATAAATGTATATATTTATATGTATATATTTATTTTTTTGGCCTCTATATATTTTAGAGAATCAAGCCACAAGAACGCACAAGTAAGTGTAAATAAACCGTATCACTGAGGCTAGAAATCTCATTACCTATATGCTTTCCTAATTGGCACCTCTCCTTTTACGCACACGTCAGATTTCTCAAATTCCTGAATGGTGAAGTTATTTTAAAATGTCTTCAGACAACTAGGAACAAGCCACAGGACACCGAAATTCAAATGCACACACGACAATAATTTACAGTCCTATTTACTTTAAAGCTTCCTCGTATTATCAGCTAATTTGACCATATATTCTTTAACTCGATCAGCTGTGGTATGCCTTGGGAGAACAAAAGGAGGCGCGCCATAAGATGGAATTAATACACGGAGACCTGCTCCTCCGAGCCCTCCTGTCCTCGTGGATACCAAGTCTTTATTAGGGTCTAACAGTGTAGCTGAGTGTATTCGTTTACAGCCACTAGCTGCAGTTAAATTGCACCCATGCACCAAAAGACGCACCCCCACCCTCCTACTACATGTATTTCTGGCCCTCTCTTTTTTCTGTATCAGTCCAGGATTTAAAACTAAATAATTTGACAGTGTTTTCATGAGAAAATGTGTTTCACTATTAAATGATTCAACTCATTTCTATGGATCTCTTAGAGCAGACGCATTTGTTCTCCCTACTGATCAACGTGAGCTCACTGTACGCTGCTTCACCAGTGTATAACCATACTATAGCTGCAGTGCAACGTGGAGTCTCTTCTAACGTCAGTGAGCTCAGATACAAAAAGGCGGTTACGATATGTGAGAAAAATGAGTACGAGGAATGTTTCTTTGACCGAGAGTAAAGCGACGTTAATCCCATTTTTTGCCTCCAATAGAAAGGCCTCGTCTCAGCAGACTATTGAGTTACAATAATGCCATAGTTGTGTAATGCAGCAAATCCTGAGCTCTTGCAACTCTCTCCCACACACACATCATACGCACAGGGCTATAATGCAGGAAACCAGAGCCATAGCCTGGCTATAAATCGCACAGCGCTGACTCTGGCGTGCCACCAGATGAACGGGAAAGAAATAAAATAAATTCCTTTTTGCTGCAGGAATGGTCACATGTACGGGCCAGGACTGGGGTCGCATTGTTTGGCCTTAAATCTCGAGGGTCCGTGGCGTGAAAACTTTTCATGCTTCCTAATTTTGTGTCTTAATTTATGAATAACAGCTGGCCTGTAAGAACTCACATAGACAATGATATGGAGTATGTTCACACATATAGGCCTATTTCCATTTATGACAGTGTGTCGTCCGAAAGCATCAACACGGACAAAGCTTTAAGTCCACTTTTATTCTTCTTTTTCTGTTTTTGAAATTCATTTGCACACAGGGCAACTCATAGCTAATTAACCTCTTGCGAGTGCACCATGTGCTAATTTGTTATCTGCTCATTCATAGGCCTCATAATGCAAAGTTAAAAATAAAAAAAAGAAGACTGTCATCCATTAATAAAAAATATTTTTTTGTTACTCGTAAAAACCGTCCACATATTCTTGCAATATTTCTATTTTCTGTTTCTTTTTTTCACTAGATCTAAAAAAAAGAAATGTCGTCTTTCAGTATAATTTCGTTGTTGCCAAATCCTCAATAAAAACGCGTAAATCCACTCACAATAAATAACTCCTTTTTTGTGTTGCTTTCGAACAGTATCTATTTTAAAGATAGTTTTGGATATAATATGTGACGATTGGGAATAAGAGAAACAAACAAGGGGGAAAGCCTCTGCTTTAGAGGACATGGAGGGGGCTTCTGCTATTATGCGCAAAGATGGGAAGCATTGCTGCAGTCGAAATTCCTTTTTGTGAGAGGACAATTTACAACTTGGTAATAGACCTTTTTATGTGCCTCCATCGTCTGTCATTGGATGCCACTGGTCATGTGTGAGAGGCAAACGTCTTCATGGCCCTTTCCCTGATTTCCCAAGCGATTTTTTCCCCCCACTGCATTCTGCGTCTATGGCGTTAAACCGATATGCCACGGTCGACTTTCTTAAAAATCGCCAGTCATTCGTTCCATAAACGTCCGATCAGCACATATTTTCGACTCTGCGCTCTTCGCTTCCCTGGATGACAAGAGGAGCTATTCAACTTTACCCAGACCTCTTCATAGACAGATCAGAGCAGCTCTGGCTCTTCGTAGATTTTATTTATTCTTTAATCAAAATGCACTTCATAAGTAGACCTCAAAGAGTAAACATGGATTACCTCCCGGCCATAGGTAAGATTCGTGTTCGATAATGGCGTGTATTTGTGTGTCTGCATGTGAAGTTTGACAGCTTCCTGTTTCATTAGTCATGTAAATTAGACGCAGGGAAATGGCACTCAGGTCGTTTCACATGTTGCCGGGTGTGATGAAATAAATAGTTTTTATCCTCGACACACAGAGAAAGTTGACTGTCATGATGGTAACGATTTAAAATGCGTTTTTGCCGCCACTATGCAGCACAAATGTTTGGGATTTTCAAATCATTTTACGATATTTGTCATTGTCCTTGCGTGTAACGTTTCTAAAGCTTATTTTGCAGTAATCCAGCTTGAATTAGAGGTGTTTGTTGAAGCTTTTTGGTGTAGTTAAGCACGACCTCCGCGTATTGAACATAATTTGCTTTCATTCTTGACCTGCATCTTGCCTTTGGACAAGCATTTATTTTCCCCTCAGCTTATCTGAGTGAATCCATACACATATAATTTAACAGTTCTTATTTCAACGAAAATGTGCTCTGATAATGCGTGATTTGTATGATGTCCCTCTTCTCTTAACTTCTTACAAAAAGCTCCACTGTATTCGACAAAGAATAAATGTGTGCTGCTCTATTGCACATATGCAATGTCTGGCAGAAGAAGTTCAGTTTTCATAGCTGTTTTCAGCTGCCTGGAGATGAGGCCAACTGAACAAAGACAGTATTTCACTGCTGGCTGACAGGCAGCTGCGAAAGTATTTACAGCCTTACTGCAATGCGGCAAAATGGACCCTGGAAGAGAGAGGCACAAGCAGTAGCCTGGGAAAATTAGACAGGATTCACTCAGTGTGGTGCAGTGTGATAATAAGCAAAGCTTGAATGATTTTTTTTACCATGTGTTTGTTTTTGTATAATTGTGTAGAGCAATGTCTGACCACAGGCCCTGCACACATTTGAGCAGATGGATGGATGTGGGTTTCCCTTTTCACATTTACTCAAACGCAACCAGACATGCAGTCATTTATTAGACTTTCGAACATTATTGTGAGACACAGTGAGAGATTATCCAAGTTGCACACCATTCAAAGCTACTGCAGCTTAATTATATAAAAATTTTTTGGAATACATTTAGATAAAATGATCAATTCCTTTACAGATTTCTGCATCCCCACCACCAGTATTGTCATCTTTGTCTGCGTAGTTCCGAGTGATAACAGATGCTCTGCAATTCAGCTTAGTCACATTTTTATATACGTTTAAAGTCAAATAATCCATGAGATATGGACTAGTTTGATCAAATTTTGGCACAATTCTTCAAATGCAGCGTATATTTTTTATTTCAAAACTTCAAGCTAAAGCAAGTCTGAAATCAACTTCCACTTGCTCCAACATAATCGACCAACCGGTTGCATTTGAAAACGAGGTGAATGTTATTCTTCCTTGACGCACATCTCCGCCATTAACACATGTGATTAAGTCATTATTTGTTTGGCTGGATGGATATTTTTTACAGTGGAGTAAAGTTGCCGTCAATGTGCCAGCAGAAGGCGCTGTTGCCCAACGCTCAGCATCTCTTTTCCCCATTCAGTAGCCCTTCACTGGCAGGTTGCTGAGCTCTGTGAATGGCCGAGACGGCTGTCATGTGATCCAGTTCAATCTCGTGTCAGTAAATTCACCCCCTCAGACTGCTTAAGATAAAGCAGAGTCTGTTATTAAGTGAGATCGCCCATTAAGATAGTGTGTCTATGCACTGGGCGCTGCTCAAGTGCTACATAGGCCCTTATGTGTCACATCACATCGCAAACAGTTGTTTATTGTCATTAATTACTCTTTGTGAAACTGTTAAAGTGTTGATCGTTGATGTAGCTTCAGTGACAAGACAGATTAAGGTGCATCACATCCTCCCGTTGATAGGTTTGGTGGTACTGATGCTGATCATGTCTTTGACAGAGTCAAGTTGAAGATAAACTATGAAATCACAGTGAAAAATATGTATAAAACTATGCAGTAGGAACTGGGTGTATGCAGCTAAAGCACTCAAAGGCCAACAGGATTTTTTCTCAGCCCATCTCCAGGGAAATAAATTTTAACGAGGACATGCGTGTAAAAAGTGTCAAGCTCTGATTTGATGCCCTCCCACAGACCATACCTGGCTCAGACCCCTACGTTATCAGCTCTCTTCAGTTTGGTCTGAAAAGGAGAGGAGGAGCAAAAGAAAAAAAAATCCACCTCACTCTGGGATTGGCCTGGAAGAGAAGAGTGAATGACATCAGTCTTATTGTGGCAGGTTCACTGGGGAGAGAATTGTACGCTGTGTGTTTTTGTCAACGCTCAAGGGGTCAACAAGCTCCAGTAAAAATGATTCCATCACATCTGTCCAGTGAGCAGGAAAACACATTGGAATTAATTACATAACTTGACAGGAGTGCAACAGCTCCTATTTAGAAATGCGCACATTTCTAAAGTCAAACGAAACATTTTTTATCCCGTTCCCGTTTCTGTCGTGACAGTTAACCTCCCTGTCCTCTCTGCTTCCTCATTTCTGAGAGTTTTCCGCAGTGCACATGAGCGTAATCGCCATTATTGAGTAAGTGCAACTTTGAGGATTATTTATGGGCCTGCGCGGTGTTGTGAATGGCTGTGGGGAAACACGTGACGCCATTAAAGTTTGTTTTATGGCCTGGGACTTGACAAGCCAAAATATAATTCTCATTGTGTATTAGTAAGACCGTCCAGATGGGCTGGAATAGAGCTTCAATTGACGAGGAGCCCTGGACTGCACAGACTTGTTCCTCAATTCGGAATGGATGCGTTTGTAGCGCGGTGCGCCATGTGTTGCTGGCTCTGTGGTAAGCTGTGTTTTATCATTATGCTCGCGGTATGGGCGTGTGATGTCACATGCGTAATGCTCGAGCTAAACTGTTTCCTGCCTCTAAAAGCGGTAACAGTGCGCTCTCGGGACAAACAGAGGGTTAGGCGATGCTGCTGTGAGGAAGTTGTGTTTTAATCTTGTTACTTATTCTGGGTTTAAAGCCTTTAAGACTCCATCGGTGCTTCTTTTTTCTTTTTCGAATGCTGTTGTCTTCAAGTCGTTGGTCTGATTTACTTTTATTTGTTTTCTCATTCCTCTGGAGGCCTGCATCAACCTGCTGCGACCATCTGTTTTGAAGGTGTCTGCAGATTTTGGTGAATTATTTTCAAGGCTAAAATTAAAACGTTACAGTTTTACGCTCAGTTGTAAATCTGCTGTTTTCTGTTACATTTGTTCATAATTCGTTTGTTGGACCATACGAGCTTCACTTTCATCTGCACACTAAATTATAAAAACACTAAAAACAGCACTGGAGTCACAATAATAAAATTCTCTGTTTCACATTATTTGGCTTTTTCTTTATTTTCCTCAAAGGCCTGGTGCGTTTCTGCAGGCCTCTAAATTATTAATGCCTTCAGCCATTGTCACTACAGCAACGGTTAAATACGTAATGGGAAGTGATTTAACGATTAAAGCTTTATTTTGTAATATTATTATCAACGTATAAAGTCTACTTTAGTTTCACGGAATGTTAGATCAAACAGGCCTCATGCTTTCTTTCTTTCTTTCTGTTGCTTTCAAACTCTCAGTGGAGGCTGTTTAATCCTTTTTAAAAAATGAATAAAAAAAGCCTGCAAACGTAGTGAAAAAGAAGCCTAGCCGGACTAGTTGGCCTTTGGTTTAACACGAGCTGCCAGGAAACGCTGACTTTATCATTCTTTTGTTGTGAATCTCGGCTTTGACCCGTCTGAAGGACATCAGGGGTAAGGTGAAAGACAGGTCAGCCTGTCTAATAAATACTGAAATGTGAAGTGCAAGGGCTATTTTTTATTTATTTATTTATTTGTCCATCACACAAAGCCCCATTTTAACTTACGATATAACGAATATTTTGTGTGTTTTTGTTGGTATTTTAGTGGGAATTGTGCCGACTATAAATAGGCCTGTCCGTTAAAAAATATTCACCCCGAAAGGTCGAATCTTTTTTTATGTTCTTATTTGATGCTTTTTAGTTTTATTCTGAGGCCTGTTAAACAGCTTTCAACTTCATACTAAAGTGTGTACTAAATTTAATGTTAAGTAGCTTCATGCAGTAAATATTACGTTAATTTTAAATGTGTTTAATTCTAAAAAGAAAAGAAAAAGAAAGCATCCCGAACGTCAGCCATAGACCATGGTCTACCACATTTTGGCCATAAATAAATAAATAAAAATAAAACAAAATAGTTACGTTAATATTAAATAAAAGAACTGCCTAAAATAAAGTATATTCGTTACCAATCGTACGAGATTAAAATCATATTATTGTACTACTGATTTCGAAAATAAAACACTTCTGCAGGACGTTTCAGAGCCAGCTTTCGTTCATTTGTAAAAGTTTCAGTTCAGGACTTTGGGCAGCGGCCGTCGTGGTGGTTTCAGTTAATGGCTGATGGTTAATGGTTGGTAAACTTTTGCTCCCCTTTGAGCTGTCAGCAGGAGCGAAAATAATTGAACTTTTTGATAACTTTGTAAATGATTTGTCATGACCTTGCTGGCCTCGGGCCTCATCTTTTTGGCCAAGTGGTGATAGCGGCAGCAGAGCCCTGTATTAGCCAGCTATAGTGTCCAGAGCTTATCTGTTCCTGAGTTTATATAGCGCTGCTGCATGTTTGACAAGAGGCTTAAGGAGAAATCTCAGCTGACAGACAGCAAAATGAAAAGTAATTTATACTGACTGGAGGATTATTTTTTCCCTTATTGGGGGTTTTGATGGAAGGAAGCCCTACTGCACAGAAAGCTCGACCTCAGTTGTTGATATTTTCTTTTTTGCTTCTTATTTGCTGTTCACACTGAAAGGACAGCCCTGAGTGGAGGTATCCAGTGGGCCTACAGATTTCCAGATTTTCAGAATCAGACCCTGACGAGGCTTTTGAAGGCACTGCGTGACCAGGTTTGCTCCAAAATCAGCAAGCCATAAAACTCAACTTTATAGGCAATGGGAGACTGAATTAAAAAAGAATTGCAGTGGCTTAAAGGAAACGAGATTAAATTAAGACACTGATTGCAGCTTATTAAAAATAGCCCTTTAGTGTGTGCGTTGTAGCCCATCTGGTTCTGGTGCATGCCTCTTATTTCCTTATGCAACCTAGTGCCTTTGATGTGTCCGCGTATCCTGACTGCGGGCCACTTTGCAGATTTAGTTTGGCTTAAGTGCAAAGAAAGTGCTGCGGTTTGAGGGGCTAAGAGCTGGGCTTCGCGTCGTCTATATATACCCTGTAGAACCGAATTTGTGTGATGAAACCACAGTCACAGATTCGATTCTAGGGGAGTATATGGTCGATGAAAAGACTTCGATTTATTGACTTATCGCCATCCTTGTCAGGCTCCTGATGCCTAACGTGCTGTCAGTGGTGCTCCAGTGACAGTGTTGGTTCGTGAATTAGAGTAAATCTGACAACACCACATTCCTCATAAGAGACAGAGGCTGGTTGAAACTCTATAGGTTTAAAGCATAAAAAAATCTCTCATTCTCTGTCTTTATATATGTGAACATGATCAAGAAGGTGCATTTCTGTTTAGCTCATGCTGGAATAAAACACCAAATTGATTTAGTAAAAAGCCACAGCACACTCCAGCTGTAGCTTCTTCTTTTTTTTTCTCCTCCTCCTGTGGGTCGTTTCTGTCTCAACATTATTGATTCCCAGAGGCTGCCGCTGCTGGCCAATAGGCTCCTGAGACAGTTCTTTCAAAGGGATGGGAGCAGATGAAGTGATGAGATTCGTGTAACTTTTGGATGACCCCTTCTTGACAAAGACACTGTCCATCAATTGTCCCCAGTCATTATTCGCTGCTTTTATGCCAGGGGGCTTTTTGTATCTTTTGTTGGTTTCTCTGTTGAACACCGTGCCTTCAAGTTAGAACCTTAGAAACCGATAGATTTTTATATCGGCTTGGATAAAACACCAGTACGCACAGCCAATAACCCCTGTTCCCCGTTGTTGTTTATAAATTTAAAGTGAGGTGTTTAAGTGTTTCGCTTTATGTGTATTTTTTGTCTTGCATTTTCAGCATCCCTGTTTGTTTTCCCAAAGTGCCAAATTATGTTTGTCAGGATAATGTTTGCTTTTTTCCCCATGAGAGTTTAATTTTAGTATCTCTTTAGTTAGGTAAGAAAGCATTTAGTTGTATGTTTACCCGTGTTTGGACCAGCATCACCTCCATTGGCCGCTCTGGTCACATGGTTCGCTAACTTTATTCAGTTGACACCAAGTAGGAGGGCTTTATGGAGGGAGGAAAAAAAGACAACTCGAGAAAAATTAGTATTTTCTACCTTCAGAAATTAATGGCCATGAGTTCGTATATGGTGAACTCTAAGTATGTGGATCCCAAATTTCCTCCCTGCGAGGAATATTCGCAAAATAACTATATACCTGAGCAGGGCTCGGACTACTACAGTCCATCGCAGGACACAGACTTTCAGCATCCAGGGATCTACCCACGGTCAAACTACACGGAGCAGCCCTTCAGCTGCACCACTGTGCAGGACTCCACAGTGCAGCCACGGGGTCATGTGCACGAAAGATCCAGCAACCCGAGCAATTTTAGCGCACAGACTGAGCAGGGGGCCCCGGTCCAAGTGGCCGGTCCCCGGACTTGTGGACAGCAGCAAAACACAAAGAGCCAAAATGGGATACAAGCCAAGCAGCCTGCAGTAGTTTATCCCTGGATGAAGAAAGTTCACGTAACTACTGGTAAGAACTGCTTTCTTTCTTTCTTTCTTTGTGGATCAGCTGAGACGTGTAGTTTAAGAATCACTCAGCGTAATATTTATAGGAGTCTTTAAAAGGCCTCGCCAATTACACAAGTCATAAATTTTTATAGCTCAGGAAATAGGCCGCTAGGTGAGCGCTTGAAAGCTCCTGAAAACACATATTGACCCAAGATAATGCTCTTAAATGTGCAGTAAATTTGCTTAAACTCTGTTACAATTATTTCCTTGTTTCGTTTCCGTGTGAATTTCCTTAAAGTTTGCGCGCTCTGCAGACCGCCTACTTCTCCTGTAATGTGTTTGCCTGCATGCTGCATTGGCCACATTTGTTGACTACTTTATGTTTTGTTTTTCTTTCTCCCAGTGAACCCGGACTATACAGGACCTGAGCCCAAACGGTCCAGAACAGCTTACACCCGGCAGCAGGTCCTGGAGCTTGAAAAGGAGTTTCATTTTAACAGGTATCTAACCAGGCGGCGGCGGATTGAGATTGCTCACACCCTTTGTCTCTCCGAAAGGCAGATCAAAATCTGGTTTCAAAACAGACGGATGAAATGGAAGAAAGATCACAAACTACCTAACACCAAGGGAAGATCTGCACCAGCCTCCAGTCATCTGCAAAGCATTCAGAAGGATAACCAGACTGATATCACAGCATTATAAGACAGGGAGGTGTCATGTCTTTAGAAATTATTTGTACATAAAAGTCAAATGTTGCATCTGACTTTTTTTTTTCCTTTTTTTTGCATGGACTGACGTCGTTTTTTAGTTTTTTTTATTTTGTTTTAATTATTTAACAAAAATGACCCCAACAGTGTTGACTCCAAACAGAGTCAAAAAAATCAATCAGCCACTCTTCATAAATGAGAAGAAGTTGAACCTCTTCTCTGTTTTAATTTCCTAGGAAAAATAGGAGCTAGTTTTTTTCTTCTTCTGGACCTTACCCACCCGAGGACATTTAATAAAAAGCAATCCTGGCAGATTTTATGGATTTACCCAAACTGTCTCTACTCTTCATCTCACGTGGATCCACGCTGTTTTTAAAAGACTGAACTACCTTTATTCGAAACATGGAGGCCATTCGTTCAAATTACGCACACACACCAAGCTTATTCGAGTGTTTTCTCCCCCCTCGTCTAATTAAAACCTCACATTTTAAACGCACAATATTTGTACTTGAAGGATTTGCGAATGAGCACGCCAAACAACCCCTCTACCTTATTTCGTTAAGTTGCAAAATATGCCGCTGAATGTTTCAGTTCCACGTTTGTATGTTTTAACTTATTTTGTACAAAAAAAAGCTTTGAATATTTTCTTAGCCTAAATATTATTCCCAAAAACGTAAGACATTCCTGTGTGCACACTATTCAGAGTGCCCTTATAAATCTCCGCTGACATCTTTGTAAACAGTGTACATTTTCAGAGGCTCTCTCTCGTGCCATTTGAAACTCTCCTATGAAAGATCATTTGTTCCTGCATGGCATCGGATTGTTATTGGATGTTTCTCATTGGAAATAATCAAATCCTGAATTTAGGAGTGTTAATGTTTATTTTCTCGATGCGATTTTTTACGTCATTATTTATTTGTTTAAAACTCGTGTACATTTTCGTATAGCACACAATTTAATTGAAAGTATTCGTTAAACTTTTTTTTTAATTATTATTATTCTGAAATAAGTTCTTGTGCATTATTAGCATGGCTTTATGAAAAGTTTTTTGTCTTAGTTAATATGGGAATCCTTGTTCCTTTACACCGAAGGGGGGCTTTCAGGTCACGTTTCAGGACAGATATTTTTTTTGTTTTACACCGTCATTGTCCTTGGACACACACACACAAAAAAAGCCCAGAAGCTCTCCCAGTATGAGGAGGTCTTCTTTCTGAAGTCTTCGTGATGTGGGAGTTGAAAAGGTATTTCAGCCGAAGGTCGACAAAGCAGCAGTGGCAGGTTCATCCAGGGGACACATTTCAGCCGCAAGGACTGACCCCAACACCCCTGACCCGCCGGACAAGCAGCATTTTCTCTCCCAGGCGCTACTCGCTTTGGTTTGGAGGACTCATCCACACTTAAAAAGCTAAACCTCATTCAAAGTAAGGGCCAGTGAATGCCGCAGTTTTCCCCACATGTTTTAACAGTATTTATATCAGACGCAGCCCCCGAGAAGGTTCTGATTTGTGTATTTGTCTCCTCATGTCAATATGCGATCCTTTTGGTTTTATTTTTGTACATGCTTTCTACCTTGTACTGTGCATTGAGATGTGAGAAATATATTGGAAAATAAAGATTTCTACTGATTACGCATTTAAATGTTTGCAAAGGGATTTGTCGTGGGATTTGAGTTTCCACCATTCAAAAAAAAAAAAGGTTTTGATTCTGAGAAAATGTATTTACCAACCCACTGTGGTATTTGTTTAGTATTCCCCTATTATTTTAACTTCTAATGCAACTTGAAAGAGTTATACAGCTACATTTGGTTTGCGCCAATTACAAAAGGATTTGGAGGGGAAACGTGTTTTTTCTTCTTCACTGGGTTACAAACATGTGGAGCCATATGGACCAACCTTTACAAAACATCCACAAATGGACCAAATGGGCAGATTCAAGCTGTTGTTCTGCCAGTTTTGAAATTTGAGAGCAGAAAATGTGTTATTGGCTCAGGATAAGTGAAGGCTATCACTGGGGAAAGAAAAAAAAAGATAAAGAGCGAGTTTTTACTCTGCCGTGTCTCATTTGCTCTTATCGAAGGAATCTCATGCCCTGCGCAAAACCCCCCCTCGCAGAAAAAAGCTCTAAAGCTTCAAGTGTAGATTCTCAAGGTTATTTTCCGTCAAAGTTAAGAAATGCGCTGGTCATTATTGTTAAAAGGAAGCTCAAATTAAGTTGGTTTGCCTCCTAAGACTCAAACTGTCAAGAAAAAGTTACTCAAATTTGTTGGTCCTTCTCCAAACCCAGATTACGCCGCATTTGTGGTCACGAGCTATGGCTTTATTGTGGATGACCCACTGCAACACCGACCTTCGACCCTCCACACAACAGTATCCACTCTGATATAAACAAAGTGACCATAAACGGGCATGTGGAAAGACAATCTGCAGTCCCACAGTCTTGATCCCCAGTGACCACTGTCTCATCTCCACTGTGCACATGGGGGACTGTGGCCGTGCACAGACGCATATATGTGTATGTGTACAATGCCAACACGTGTCACATAAACACAGCGAGGTGGTCACATAGAGTTAGTATGAAGCAGAGACAAAGTGATGCTACCAATCCACCATCCTGCCAAAAGTCATCTGCAAATAGATGCTGAAGAGAAGATGAGAGAGAGAGAGCGGTAGAAGAGATGAGAGGAGGGGGAGGGTTCAACTAACCTACCATATACATTACTAGTCCTTTAACTTAACTAGAGCCTGCTAGTATGTGTTTTTTAATTTGGAGCATCTTCATGTAAACGTCGTTAGTCTGGAACCCCTAGTATTAATATATTAATTAAAATAATGTCTTAGCAGTTTCCCCTGCAAGTATCAGGTCAGAGCAGCCTACTACAACGTGCAGCGTGTAGCCACACTGACCTACATGTCTGAACAGCAATAAATGGGAGCCAAAGGCAGTGCCATTTTCAATGACACTGCACCCAGTGCAGGAATACAACGTCGTTGCTCTCCATCCGGCCATATTTGATTTCCAGCTGTTTTCGCAGAAGCCTCTCCGAGCCAGACAACCCCCCTAAGATATATTAAAGTGCGCTGTCTGCATTCAGAGATATAATCCAGAGACTATACCACTCCGCTCTCTATTCTCGACCACGTGATTGTCTAAATAATTAATGCAGCACGTCCCCCTAGAAACACGGCGTCGTCATTAATCGCAAGGACTCTATCAGACTTGAAAACTGAAGAGATCCCCCAAGAAAATAATATCCGATACCCGGCGCAACTGTAGTCCCGCACTAGCAACACATCTGAACCGATGGATGCTTGGGTAGGTAAATATTTCAACATTTTTCATGTTGCCCGAGCTGGTAAATGACGATATCAAATGTCGTGATATTTGATAAATTGCTCCCTTTGATGTGTGCGCTCTGAGCGCAATTGTTCCTAAAGGCTGTGGCTAGTCGCTGTACGCATGTCTTCTTTTTTATTTAAAACAATATCAGCAGCAGAATTTTTCTGTGTTTGCCGTTTGCGCATATATCTTGAAAGGCACTGATAGGAGTAATCGTAAAAACTAAATCGTAGTGACATATTTATGGATGCTCGCTGTGAATAACTGCTCTTTCGGAGACATGGAGCTCAGTTTGGCCCCTCCACAGAGCCCATTCGTTCTTTATTTAAAGTCCATTTTTTATTTTATTTTATTATTTTTTACCAGTTTAGTTCAACTCAAAAGATTGTTTCAAGAGAAAATATAAAAATTATAAATTGATGTGTCTTGTTTGTTGAGTAGAATTTATTTTGTTTATAGTTGCAGTTTTCAGCATGAGATTAATATCCATCTTTCCTTTTCGAGCTGAAAGTCGATTTCTTTTGTTTTCATTCTTAGTGGGGGGATGATTTGATTTTGATTTCTTAGAAGTCGTGGAAGTTTGGGCAGGCTGACAGTTCTGCCTCCTTGTAAATCATTCTCAGTAATTCCTGAAAGGGTGAGAGGCTGTTGGGGGGCCGGGCGAAAACTGTAAATCTTTCACTTTTATTACCCTCTGAACATATGCTGCGACGCTACCAGTCCTGCATCCCCTTCTTCTTCTTGTTCTCAGCAAAGATAAGCCTCCGCTGAAGCAGCCGACGGTCTCTACGGCTCCAAATCCTCACACGCAAATCTGGTGCTGCTGGTCTTTCAGTGCTTTTATTTATAGCTTACAAAACCATGCCATTATTTGGTGAGATTCATTTTGGAAAACAATGCAAAAGAGGGCTTGCCTCCGCGGTTCTTTGTTTATCAGCGGAGTGTGAAGACAGACGGACACAACAAAATGATAATGTGGTTTATTTGAATACAATCGGCCCCTGTTGCAAGGAGAAAACCTCATGTCATTTATTTCATTTATCATTTAAAAAAATACACATCTCATTTCATCAGTATTATTTTGTCAAGTAGGACAACGCCAGAAATACTATTTTTCAATACTATACAAAAACACGTATGTGATGCGTAATAGGCCCACATTACGCGTTTTATTGTGGAGTTCTTGCTCATTTCTATCTGCACTGGAGTAAAGTGAAGAGCTCCAGACCTTTGGACGAATTGCACATATCATTTTACGCACATACATTGCATATAGATGGTGTAACTGCAGCGCACTAGTGAATGCCAAGAGTGCATGCTTAAATGTGCATTATTGGTATCACCACAAAAAAAAAAAAAAAAAAAAGCGTACCTGCTTGTGTTTAAATACTCAAGTGCATGCGAGCTGCACCGCTCACAATTCATGAGGAGATAAAAAAGAAATGGCCAGAGGAACATTTTCACGTTCACACAGTTCAGATGAGGAAATAAACGCCACCCTTTATCAAAATGGATTGGTGAGGTAAGGCTTGCTTGAAGAAGAGAACAATCACGTGAACAAATATGCTTGTATCTTAAGGCAGCGCCTTTATTTGTCACCACAAAGCTCCCGAAACCCCAAAAAATCCTGATGTTAGCTCCAAATCTGCAGGCCTATCCGATTCTGAATTCCTGTATATTTCAGTGGATGATTGATTGCCAGTGATTTTTTTTTTTCTGGAATAAGGATACCTTGTTCGCTTTTTATTGGTAGCTGAATGCGAGTCCTTCCATTCTTTCGGGAATACTGTCTCCACTGGTATATGGAAATGTCTGAAAAACAGCAAGATCAGGTTTAGGACAGCATTGTCTACAGACAAAGGGTGAAGGATTTATTCTAGAGACTGCGTGGAAAGGAAGTGAGACTGAGGGAACTGGTTTATGATGAATTGATTCACAGGTAAGCAACTGCATGGCAGAAAGCAACCTTTAACCACGGGTTAATATAATGCAAGGAAATATGTATGATTCATTCCATCCAGGGATGCTTGTTAATGTCGCCGGTGGTGAGTGCGCGGATATGGATATGGAGCGCCACAGCTTCCTCTTCCAGAGCAGATTCAGATATTTTTCTTTGAGAAATCGCGTTCAAATATTATCGACAGATTGAGCCCGGGCTGCTCTGCGCTTTTCAGCTGATTTCACCTTTATGAAAACCGGCTCGGAGGAAGAAGTAGGAGAGGAACTTTTCTTTTTGACTCTTGGATCGTAAATCACATTAATTTGTTGTCTTATCGTCACACTGGCGTTTGCCGTGATTTATGTGGTTTCAACTATATATGGCTTTGTTAACCTGCAACGTTATATTATACATGAATTCATATTGGATGACTTAAAGGATTACCGGACTCAATAGTGAACAAGAAGAGAGGCAAATACTTCAGTTTTTCTACAGTTTGGAAACATTTATGGCTATCCTGTTTCTGATTCATATTTTTTATTCTTTCTTTGTGTATTGCTCGGACACACGTCAGGCTTTTGCAAAGACAATAAAAGCCATGTATTTAAATTATTATTCCCCATTTTTCACATGTTTTATTAATGTTGGATTAATTTGTGGTCGTTGCATCCTTATAAGCTGCACGGGCCTGCTCCAGATTGCGCGTTTATTCTTTGGTTAAGACACAGAATAAAAATCTGAAAACACTTTTACCACAAATCAAAAGATTCATCATTTTCAAAGCAGCCGGTAATTTCCTGCAAAAACAGACCTCGGATTTTATCACAACAACAGCGGGAAGAGGTCGAGCATTATTTCTGATTATACAGCAGCTCTTTTGTGAGATTTTGTGTAGTAGGAACTGTATTTATGTTTCTTCCCACAATAAGAGTCCCCGTCTCGATGCTGTTTAACTTGAAATATTAACAAGATCTGAAGGGACGGCCGGGAGAAAGCGACATAATAACACTCCACATCGAGTCCGACCCATTGTGTGAACCAAACTTACCGTAACAGCGCGTAGGCGAAAAACACAGTCGTGTGAAAAGGGGGACCATGTCTGCTACTAGTAGCTCAGTGTGCTCAAAAAGCACTCGAGGTGCTGATTATCGACCATCGTTTGCAATATATTCCACATGGAGAAATCTCACATTTCCATCATCATAATATCAAATGCAAGCAGTTTAAAAAAAATCCAATTCACTGCAAATTTCTGAGGTTTAGTTTCTCCTTTTTTTGTTTTTTCTTGCCGTCGGTCTAGCATCTTGTCCCGTTTCTGTCACCGCTGAAAAGCTGCTCTGAATTTAGTGGAGTCTTGGGTCTACTTGAAGCCAAACTGCTCGTTGTTCATTAAACTTTGACTTAATGCTGGACGACCCAAAGGTCACCTAAAAAGCTTATGACTGCTAGATATTTGGGCCGACTCTTTGTGTGAAAGTGCACATGTAAGACGTTTTCATTCAAGCTCTAACTCTCTCTCTCTCTAAAAAAAAAAAGAAAAAAACTCTAAGAAAAAAAAAAACTGTCATAGGCTGGATCTTTGCAGTGACAATTCCCTGTCTTCCATTTTATTATTTTATTATATTTTATTGTCGAAGAATTATTAATTTTGAAATTTCAGTCTATATATATATATATATTTAAATAATTAACAATATAAATGCTGTATGTATATCTATATATTCAATTTAAATCTGTGGTGTTAATTGGGGCTCTTAACTTTATTACTTTTCAACAATATGCATCGAATTTAACGCTGCAATTCAAAGGAGGAAATAAAATTATAAAAAAGAATTGTATTAAATTTTATTTGTCTTCTAGGTCGAGGAGGTAGCAGTGATGAATGCGTGAGGGATATAAAAGAGATCTGCGCAGATTTCGGTGAGTAACACTTCTTTAATGAAGGGAGTGGACAACTGCTAACAAGGTGAAAGGGTGATTTGTTATTAGGCTGCATATTTACGCTCGCAATGTTTCACGAGGGGCTTAAATCACGAAAGCAAGACATGAAGGATTGGCCCTAACTCGGCCTGTATATGTAAGTATTTACGCAGGCCACAGTCCAAGTCTAATTTGTCCCTCCTTCGGTCGCCAAAAATAAAACTTACTGACTGTGAATACTTTGTCCAGCTCACCAGAAAGAAAAATACATTATACGTGTTTACAGTCTCAACATCTCAGACAGAACTAAAATAGATGCAAACGATAAAATGTAAAATTTGGAAGAATTTCACCACTTCATCCCACGGTTTCCACACTACAAGATGCGCCATCGCCAGCGTCCTCTGCCTCATTTTAACCAAGAAAATAGCTCCGTTTATTCACCTTAGCTGCAGGCTCGCACCCAGCCAGAATGGAGGCATCATTTATAAACCGAGCCTCTTTATGGGGACAAGACGCCGAGTATGAAATTCTTTCCCTTGCCTTCCTCCTACGCCTAGTTTTACACTTCTGAGGGCCCTGAGTCTTGAGGAGTGTTTTGCTTTTCATTCCTCTCTGAGGCCGTTTACAACCATAACATTTGCGGTCATAAATTTTGCCGCGGTCCACACTGACAGGTGCAATTGTTATGCACGGCGCAGACTGCACCTCTTGAAGCCACCAACATACAGTACAGGGCCCTTTGATATTTTAGTTTCAACTTAGAGTTCAAATGCTGAATCCTTCATATTCCTTAAACTGAAGTAGATTTTTTATTATTATTTTTTTTTTTAAATATTCAGTAGATTATCTGGCATTTTTTCTCCTCTAATTTGTGGTTGTAGATAATTATAATTATTTGCTCAAAATGAAACAGAAAAAGGAAACCAGCCAACTGGACAAAATATAGAAGACCTATGTAAAAGCAAATGAAATATCATATTAAACTGCCACCCACCAACAGCTCTCTCTCTCCCTCTTTCTCTTGCTCTCTCTTTCTCTCTCTCCTTTTCTCATTTTCTGCCTCTCTCAAGCTTCCTCCGCCTACATTTTATATCAACACTGATAACAAAATCTGGAATACTTCAGTATTTAGCGCGTAAACGTGTGATCCAAATGCGTGTGCGCGGCAACAATGAATGCATGACGTCCTTTGTCAGGCCTTGTGGTTACTGAAAGGGGTATTGTGTGTATGTGTGTGTCGAATGCTGATTCAGCTCATTTGTGAGGGACTCCCGAAGCCTCCCAGAGGGTCCTTTTAGCGCGAGTTAAACTTTAACTATTTTGTGCCAGAAATGAGTCAAACGAAAGACTCCAATCTGAGGCCCAGAGATGAAGCGTTGTTACTGACAGCGGTGTAGAGAGAGTTGGTCATTTCTAATTTAATAGCTGCTGTAACCAATGGCGACCTGAGCCAACACAAGCAGAGTGCTTCTTGCACGTATTACGGATTGCTTTAGACCCCGAATCTCACACGTCCATTCATGTAGGCTAATGTTGGAGTAATAATTGATGCATTTCTCTTTATAGGTCACAGACTGGAGCAACGGTGGGAAACAGCAATCACGTGAATAAACAACACCCATGCCATTGGATACAGTTGCACTGGCGTATTGGCTTTAAATCCACAAAATGCAGAAAGCAACATACTACGATAACTCTGGACTTTTTGGAGGCTACTCCTACCCCAAACCAGACTCTTACAACTACGGCCCCGCGCATCAGTCCTACACCACTTCTAACATTGAGAGTGACTACCAGGTCCCAGTGTGTCCCATTCAGACCTCTGCAGTCCGGCCGCCAGCCCTCAAAGACAGTGACCTGAACGGAGACTGCATGCGGCAAAGCAGCAGTCAAAGCAACAGCAGCAGCCAAGCGACTAGTATTTCTGAGCAGCAGGCACCTCCACTGTCTGCATCCTCTCCTAGCTCCAACAGCTCTGCATCTCAGAAGAAGAAGTCGCCATCAAGCAGCGCTTCTAGTGCGGCCACACCGGTACTCACAAAGCAAATATTCCCCTGGATGAAAGAGACCCGACAGAACGCAAAGCAGAAGAGCAACAACTGTGCCACTGCAGGTAGAGACCATGAAGGTGAAGTGTGTTTGTGTTGGGGGGTGATCGGGCCTAGCTTTGATTATAATCTGAGTGTTCTCGTGGGTCAGAAGACACTAATATGGCGATGTGTTTCTTTAACAGGTGGTGAGGTGAGTGATGAGAAGAGCCCACCGGGACCAGCCTCCAAAAGGGTCAGAACTGCTTACACAAGCGCGCAACTTGTGGAGCTGGAGAAGGAGTTTCACTTTAACCGCTATCTTTGTCGTCCTCGGAGAGTGGAAATGGCAAATCTGTTGAATCTCACCGAGCGCCAAATAAAGATCTGGTTTCAAAACAGGAGGATGAAATACAAAAAGGACCAGAAGTCTAAAGGGCTTGCGCACTCCCCTCTGGGACACTCCCCGGACAGAAGCCCGCCGCTGAGTGGCCCAAATCACATTGGATACTCTGGCCAGCTCCAAAACGTGAACAGCCTCAGCTATGACGCGCCCTCGCCCCCGTCGTTCGCCAAACCCCAGCAAAGCATGTACGGGCTGGCCGCGTACACGGCGCCCTTGGGTGGCTGCATCCCGCAACAGAAGAGGTACCCGGGCTCCGAGTACGAACACCACAGCATGCAGAGCAACAGCAGCTTTGCCAACGCCAATTTGCAAGGCAGCCCCGTTTATGTGGGTGGGAATTTTGTTGATTCCATGCCAGCCTCGGGCCCCATGTTCAACCTCGGCCACCTTCCCCACCCCTCATCCACCAGTGTGGACTACAGCTGTGCCGCTCAGATCCCGGGAAACCACCATCATGGACCCTGTGATCCCCATCCCACATACACAGACCTCACCTCTCACCAAGCGTCTCAGGGAAGGATTCAGGAAGCGCCTAAACTGACGCATTTGTAATATGTGGTTTCGTGTGCGTGCGTGCGTGCGTGCGTGCGTGCGCGTGTGTGTGTATGTGTGTGTGCCAAAATTACTTTGCGCTCTTTTTTATTACCTCACTAGTCTAATAACTACACTCCGAGCGAGTCGTGTGTATTATTACAGTATTATTGATATTACTATTAATGCTATTGTGTAATTATTTTCTAAATAATACAGCTTTGTCCATTTCTCTTGAATATTTGGGGATGCGCAGAGGCACGCTAGCCTGGTTGTCAATAGGTCTCTTTTGTTTTGTTTATTCTCAAGTGCAATGCACATTTTTTTGACTGAATATTTCATGCCGTTACTTGAAGGTAAGTCTTGTAGATCACGAACGTAGAAGCTCATTCTTAGAGAGAAGGATTTTTAGGGAAATCTTCTGTCTGTTGGTTAGGATCTCTTTTCCCCTCACGGGCATCCTATTTATTTATTGTTTGTAATCATATTTTTTCCCTTGCATAATCTTTCGTACAAGCATATAGCCTATTTATTATTTAATTACGTTTGTATTGCACATTATTTATCGTTTATATGCGAGTATTTATAAGTGTGGAGTTTGTTGTAAGATTGGACAGATCAGTGCACTTGGAAGCGTTGGCAAAACAGGGTTTGGAAAATGCTATGACTCGCAGCGTGTTGTTGGAACAAGAGCATTTCTAATTGTAAATCTGGGACAAATGGGGCATTCTGTAGTGTATAAACACCACTATATGTCCATGGTTAATCTTGTGTCAAACCTTAAGCAAATCGTAGACTATCGAAGTATCAAATATTATACACACCAGCATGTCATTTTGTGTAGTCCATTGCTATTTTTTATTTGTCTTTCATTGTTATTCCATTCATTTCCATAAATTTATGAAACCCTAATGATATTGAAATGTTATATTTTATTGTGTTTAACATTTTGTAAATAAAGTGCTTAAACTTGTATTTATTATTGTTATTATTATTATTATTATTATTATTATTATTATTTGTTGATTCTTCTGAAACCCACCCTGGACTAGAGGAACTCTGGCCATGCAGCAGCAGCAGCAGCTTCTCATTATTTTTAATCCCTCTTTCAGCTTCTTCTTCTGCTGCTGCCAGTGACACTGTCAGGTAACAGAGCCGAGGAGGCTTATTGACTCACAGCTCTACTGTACAGTCCAAACAGGGAGAGGCAATCGATAATTAGACACCAGGATATCTAAAACTCATCAGACGGCTCTATGCTTCCAATGCAAAGTGCATTTCAGCGGAATAAAGGACTTTGGAGGTTATTGATGTTTTATTGGTAGCAGGGAAGGGAGTCTATGGGCTTATTGCATCTTTCACATGCCACTTATCATTTTTTAGACACATGATTACCTTCCTGTGTGCTGGCACAAGAAAATAACCTCAATTTTCCTGCAAAGACCAACGTCTAATCACTGACTGTCTAATTGATTGGTGCACAGCTTCAGAATAACCTCCCATAATTAGCATCAGTACAAAAAATATATAGAGAGTGATATAAGGCAAACGCAGATTGGTGACAACAAAACCAAAAAGAAGAAAATACATGCTGCTTCTTTGACATTGGAAAAGATGCAACCATGTGTGTGTGTTAGAGAGAGAGAGAAAGAGAGGGAGAGAGCAGTTCATCCTTTATTGCTCCTGGAGAGCCATTTCAAAGCTCATTAATCAAAAACTCGTCGCTTTCAGACTCCTCGCTGATCCCTCCTCCTCGTGAACAAAGCATTTGCATTCCAAATCCAAGTAACACATTTCTAACCGAGCAGGCCGATCTTTAATGGTGGGGGGAGAGAGAGAGAAAAGACCCTACTGTGTTCACATTCTCTAAGATGATATATCCTCGGATTTAAGAGCGCATGAAGGCAAATGAAACTCCTGTCAAAGAAATCATCAGCGGCTTTAAATCAGGTTCACAGTCACAGTGATCACAAAAAAAACTTTCACACGTCTCAGTCAGCGACGTGAACCCGCGACAACAGTTATAACCAGAAACCCTTTAACAGTTGCTTTATTTTATTTATTAATTAATTATATATATATAATTTCACAATAAAATGGTTTAGGGTTTGGCTTTACGTTTCTGTAATAGGCTACAAATCATCTAAGTATTCAATAGATGGCGGCCATTTTAACCCTGGGAGCTCTCCTATTCCAATCTCACCCCCTTCCACTTTCTGCCTCTCACAAGTCCTTTATTGAGCTCCTAAAATAGCTCTTATAAAAATGTTTTTCAACTGAACGATGATTATTTTGCTCCCAAAACGAGTTGAATACGAACCAAATATTTTCCAGCATCTTGCACTCTGCATCTACGCAGTGGGAAGATTATTTATTTATTTATTTTCATTAAAAAAAAAAAAAAAAAAAAAGTATCTGAATAAGTAAAGTAACGAATTAATCAGCAGTGATTGTCCCTATAGGCCACCTGGACAAACGAACCAACAAGCCAAGAACTAAAAGTGAAAGTCTCACTCATGAGGCACCAAATGGAGCAATTTGAGTTTCAGATGTTATCATTACGCACAGAGCAGACATGGGTGTAGCTGAGATCAAATTCAGCAATCTTTCATGCAAGTTTCACCTCAATTGGAAACAACAGCAGCAGTGTTTCTTTGCCTGGAGCAGCTCTTTATGTGAGAAACACAATCAGCCAACACGTCCAGTGGTTTTAGCTTCAATTACGCACATTTCTTTGACTTTTGATCATCTATAGATCATTTATTTAAAAAAAAAAAAAAAATAGAGCAAGAAATGTGAAGTTGACTCATACAACAGGACATGGTCTTTGTTGGAGCAAGCAGTGCAGCTCATTTTGTCTCACTGATTGGATCCAAGCAGAGAAGACCACGCCTTCTGAGTGGAGGGTAATATTTACATATGGGGAACTAGTAGTCCTACTGTAGACCAACTATTAATGAGAGCAAGGTGCCTTTAAACTTATCTCGTCTCAGGACATCCCATCAGGAAGCGACAACTAGTAGAATCTGCATGTATTTTTATTTTTTCTTAAATGTCTGCTGTCTAGAATGATGGACAGGGAATTTATGACAAAGACCACCGGCAGACAAATAGTTTTTCATTCAAAGTGTTAATTTAAAGAGACTCAAATCGTCACAGTTGCTTATTGTGTTTATTTATAGTAGTTAGAAATATTCATTCACATGGCAACAACAGATTCTTTAACCGGCTCCCGGAGAAAGTTCCGCGCGTCGCCGTTGGCAAACATATCGCGATGACTGCTCTGTGCAGGAGAGCAGCGTTCATCTCCATCTCAAGGTTTTTTTTTCTCCATATATATTTTTTTCATGCTTCGAGGGACAAGAGGGAGCAGTAGTAAACACGCTGCAGAAGAAAACAGTCTGGAGATCAGCAGGAAAACCTCCAGCTTCGTTTCATCCAGCCTGCTTTGTCCTTTGTCTGCGCCTCAGATTGTGGATTATAAAGCGTCGGATCAAGCCTGAACTCCCCCACAAAGCAATTAACAGAAGTGAACTGCGGAGGACTTTCATTCTTCTTCAGAGAATCTGACCAAAGCGTAGAAGGACTGGTAGATCTGAACTGAGCTGAGGTGCGGAAGAGAAGGAATAAGAAATAGGGGGGGCCTGGAGGTCTGTTTTGGTTTCATCGCAGAATCTACAAATTAATTAATTTTCTCTAACGGTGCAATGGTTTGTATGTAACCGATGACAAAGTGAATGATCCAGTCACAAAACTGCCATGAAAGGACTTACCTGTGGTTGTATAAAATAAACTATTAAGAGAAAATCAAGTTAAAGTCCGAACTGTTGTTTTGTGATTTTTCTGTTTGCAATAAATAAACCAGAGAAGAACAAAAGGCTTATATCTTGTGATATATTGTAACATTTTCTATGTATATCAAGAAAGTTCATGTTGATATGTTTCATTTACTTATTCATTTGTCCACATTTTGCCTAGTTTAAATATGATGTCTGTAACTAATTTTGTGACAACTTGATGCTTTTATTGATGTATAGATTTCAGTGCCTGTTTTCATTGTGCTGTTGAGACATATGTCATATTACTTTATCAAATCTTTCTGACTGTTCAGATCTTACTTGCAACAAATTCAAGATTCTTCAAAATAAAAGACATTTGCATTGGACTGGTGTTTTTATACGTCTCTTCAATACCGTACGTACAATATTCACAAAATACAGGACAAGAATAAGATTCGTTTTTTCAGTAGTACAGAAATTGTGCATTCTGTGGTTCCAGCGTGCACATGTAAATGGTTCCTATCTCATATTTTGTCAAACAGATGGGTAGGACTTCATTTCTCTCCTCATTTGTGTTGATGCTCTTTGGTATCAGACGGCAGGAGGAAGGAAGAGTGATCTGTATCATGCACCCTGACCATCTGTAAACAGTGATGTGAATGTCAGAGGACACCGTTGTCAGGAGTCCTTCGTTCGATGGCCTCTGCTGCCATTAAAGATTCACCATGCTGCGTGTAGGTGAATGGGCAGAGGAAGCGGACACTTTTTTTTTCCACTGGGAGGGCAGTTTGTCAACTCATAAAGTCTAAGCTGCGCTGCTGCTTCTGTAGGGAAACAGACTGCTGCAGGATTACATCACATCATGTGAAGTCTCGGCTTTTGTGCAGGGAGTCATGGGGGGGGGGGGGGTACCTTTAACTGGCATACTGAATAGGAGAAGTTCAAATGTAAGATCATTGCCAAATGGCCAAATAGTTTGATAAAGGTGCAAACCTTAAGACTTAAAAAGTAAGCACTGAGTGCTATCTGTTAACAATCCAAATATACTATATATATATATAAGCATGTCAAATCTCAAAAAATAGGATTTCCAGAAAAGTCATGTTTTCAGTAAGATGCAATAGACAAAAAAGAGGAACCCAGTAAAAACACTTCAAAAGATGGAGTTTGTGTGCTGATCACGTGTCCCGCTGATTCATAAAACAACCCTCAACCAAACCACCCTACATGCATCATGCATGTTGTCACAGGGTCTGATGTGCGTGGATTTATCGCGGCTCTTATGTGTTAGTGATATTGATATAATTGTAACTATAATAAATGACTCCCTTCTCCGGCTGTGATTTAGAGGGATTGGCCAAAAGGCTCCTCTCCTCCTTCCTTGTGTGAAAGATAGCTCAGTGATGTGAGGAAACCTGAAGTAATTCATACATTATACCCGGAGCCTTGACTGCAATGCTCTGCTAGTCTATATCAAAAAGTATGAGTGCCTCTACCCTTTTCTGATGCTCATATGGATTTCCTTCACAGCATTTTCTGTGTGAAATTATGAGTGAATAAATTGCATCTTCATTTATCTTCGAAGGAAAAAAAACCTTCTGTGCTGACTGCGATACTCAGCTCTCAGCGCTTTACATAATTATATTAGTCTTCTGCTACACCACGAAATTGATTGCCCAAGAAAATGAACCTGGCTTTGCTATAAATTACACCTATGGATCATAAGAAATGTGTTATTTTGTTTAAAATAGTACCTAATATAATTAGAGCTCTAATTCATGGCAAGCTACAAGTGTGCCTATTACAGTAACAGGGTTTGGAATTTAATCTGTCTGCCGGATAAAGAATGATCCTGTGTGGTTTTCATTTGTAATCCCAGACACATTATTTCAGTAAAATAGTCTGTGACTTTTTAGATATGAGAGATGGATGTTGAATGAATAACTACATTCATGGGTCTCAGTATTAAAGTTAACGATTCATCGAGGGGAAGTTTCAGCATTCATCCCACAGCTTGTCTTGTGTAACTTTGGATCCTGCTTCGTTGGAGGTCTTGCTTTTGCTAAGGACGTAAGGGAAATCTCTATAAGTGTGTTGTGCACAGTCTTTACAGGGAGGCTGCCTGTGTAAAACAAAAATAATATGTGATTAGAAAGTGTAGTGGCTGCAGAGGAACGACATCTGACATGAGCAGCAGGGTAAGGCAGCTATTGTTCTATGCTTTTCTTCTTGTTTGCAAATCATTTGTTCCGTATGAACTTCCGTTAAAAATACAAGTCTGTGTAATTTTGTACAGGAGCAAAAGATAAATGAGTTGGACTTTTCCTTTCATAATGTGAAGTTGTCCGTTTTGGTTTTGAGTGAACAGCGTGACATCATCTGCGAATGAGGAACACACCAA
This sequence comes from Planiliza haematocheilus, assembly GCA_005024645.1. Classification (NCBI taxonomy): domain Eukaryota; kingdom Metazoa; phylum Chordata; class Actinopteri; order Mugiliformes; family Mugilidae; genus Planiliza; species Planiliza haematocheilus. The sequence continues at coordinate 8,787,590 of SRSE01000725.1, forward strand.
CATGTTATCACTGAAACTGTTCCTGAGGGACAAGATTTGGAAACCGAGGCTCTCTGGTTTCTTTTTTTAGTCTTAGTCCAGGTCCATGTCTGAACACTCAAGCGATCACTTAGTGTTTGTCAAGCAAATACATACCTAAATGTTAACTGTCCGCTTCTAGACGACATCTTTCCGCTCTGTTCTTGGTCACAGAATGGCAGTCCTGGTCTGTGTATCCGTTTTCCAGATATCTGCTGACTTATACAGGAAGCCCCAAAAATGAGCCAAGTCATCAGACAACAAGCAGACGGGTTCTCAGATTGATGTAGTGTAGTCTGGATAAAGGTACATATTCACCAGTTGTAACCCTAAGTATCTCATTTGTGGCATTAAATGAAATGCAAAAAGCTTATACAATTCCAGGTTTATACAGGAGGATGAATCCCAGTGACTCTAGCTATGCCTTGAGTTTTGCTGTAGGGCCACTGGCGAAATATTTTACTATCTAGTGAAATCTCTCAACATCTACAAGGTGAACTGCTGCAAAATTTGCTACAGGTGTGTGAAGACGAATGGAAGATGAATTTCCGTGTCTTTAGTGATCCACTGACATTTCTTTTAGGACTCATAAAAACAAAAGCCTAAACCTGTCCTAGTTTGATTAGTTTTCCTGGGTTTCTGTTTATTGTATTTTGTTAAGTTGTTTTGTTTTTTACAGTCATGGTTTAGTTTTTCTGTCTTCTGTTTCCCGTTTTATTTTGTTAAGTTCTTGATTCCCTGCTATGTGTTACTCCCTGTGTTTTCCCTTTTGATTAGGTCATTGGTTTCTCCTTGTGTTGTCTTGATTTGTGTCACCTGTGTCTCGTCATCCCTCTGTCCCCTGTGTGTATAAATAACCCTGCCTTCGCCTTTGGTCCCTGTTAGGTCGTACTTGTCTTTTGCCTTGTTTTCATGCCAAGCTTCTTGTTACTTGCAGTTCATGTCTTGTTGTAGTTTTTGTCTTGTGTCTTTGTTTCTTCACATTTTGAATACTTACCGTCTCAGCAGCGCTTTCTGTTTTGGTCTTGTTTTGTTTAATTAACAGCAGCCTACTCCTGCCTCAGCCTTCTCTGTCCTGCATGTGGGTCTTACCCCGCTTACCTCGCCGCCCTACTTGACAAAACCTTGGGATGAGATGTTTGTTTCAATAGGATTATCAATACAACCATTTCTTATTAAGACAAGAACAAGTGAGAATTGCACTAAACGCTGTGCTTAGTCAGAATTAAATACTGAATTCTTGAAAGAGAGAGGTTTTTTTCTCTTATAAATACAGTTTTTCAGTGTTTCTCTTTTAAAATCCTAATTCTAGTATTCTAGTTTTTACCAAGTACCTAAATGCAAAGGCACGTTTCCCATTTCTTTTGTTCTCCTTACCTACACGCCTCCGCATTACAATCTGAAATCCAAGAGTGCGGCGGCAGCTTGCAGGGTTAAGTAATTCCGCACCATTGAGAAAGACATTTGATTTCATTTGTAGTGTGTCTTGCAGCGGGCGGAGGTGAGCCCACCTTTGGCTGCGGGAGGAGTGAAGCGGCACACATATCTAGTGTTGGGAGACACAAAATTGACAATGCATTTATCTTTGAATAATGTAAATGTCCTGAGAATACGGTGGCAGTGGTCCTGGTGTGTCCGCCGAGGGCGCGGGGCTGTCAGACGCTGAGCTCTCTGGCCCTGCTGCAGCATAATGTGGCCTCCGGCTCCCCTGGAGCATCCTGCTGCTCCGCTCTGCTCTGCCTCGGGCCCACAATCCCGCTTCGGCACACTGCACTAGCTCCCCACTTAATTTACACTCTGGTAGGAGAGGGAGTTAATGCAGAAAAGCTTGCCAAGAAGAATCTTATCTTCTCTCCCTCTTTAAAGGTGAGGTAGTCTAAAGCAGAGGTGCGGAAGGTGATGGTATTTTTCCAGCACATCCCGTCTGCTCATTGGATCTGCGTAATATTTGTTTATCTTAACTCATCAGGCATAAATTAAATCAGACATCTGTGTGATGAGAATACACACCTCCAATGTTTGAATAGCTTCTATTATCTTAAGTAGCTGGCATAACATAAACGGTTCTATGAATGCTGTAGGTTATTGTGTCCAAGAAATGTGCAGCTTAGTGACTAAAACATGTATTGTTTAAAATGGATGGCTCCTGGCAGGCTGACAGTGCTGTTCAGTGAGGCAAAGTGCCAGTAAATTGTTTGTCTTCTGCAGTGCAGCCCTATAATTCTTCTGGGAACCAATGGCATTGTGTTTGCCAAAGAGAATAATGATAGATGGGATAAAATCAAACTGGAGGATTTTGGGATGCTCTCTGACCGCCAAGCATAATCTGAATACATTTGTGTCCCCGGGAATGACGCAGTTGTCATCTTTGCGTATATGTCTGTCCCTCCTGGATTTTATGCACTTTGTGTAGTTTCCATGTTATGATAATCATATAGTTGCATTTCTATAACAACCGTTTTAAGCTGAATTAGTGAACCTACACGGTGTTTCTACACAGTCTATGCCGGTAATGGCTCCAGCTCTGAGGTGTAAATGTAAATGTGCAATCTGCCTGTTCAAGTGTCCTGTTGGCCCAACAACAGGAGCACGTCCCCATCTGTTCTCTCTCTGGTATGCCCAGACAATACATTTCCCCCCGCCAGACCTTCCCATTTGCTGGAGCAGAGAGTTCGCAGCCATTTCTAAGGTTACAGGCAGGATAAGCGCCACCATGTGCTCACAGCTCTCTGATCAGAACTAGTTCCTTCTTAATTTCCAGAGATAGTTGGGCTAAACGGTTCGATGCTGAGTAATATTTAAAATGTGCTGTTCTTGGCTTTCGAGCATTATTATTTTATTTATTTTTTTGTTGCTGTTGCCGCAGTTTCACAGGATGCGAGCGGGGAAAGACGAGCACGGCTGTCAGTGGAGTGTGATTTGTTGCAAGCCCAGCCTTGCCAACTGTGAGGCACCGAGGTGTGACCACAGAGATGCCTAACATCTCCAGCTGCCTCAGGGCCAGCCAGTCAATTACACAATACTGTCTACCCTGAGCAACGACATGTGCTCAATAATGGACCAAAGGCAGAAAGACCTCCAGACAGTTTACACTGACGGACACGCCTTAATTTTATTGAAATATTATCATGATGATGTAGTGCTGTGGTCAGTGTCTGTGCGAGAATGTTTCCATTTTTTATTTTGAAGAGCTAACTGTATATATTTTCATCTGTCTATATCAATAGAGTAACATTTTGGTTGCTTGTGGACCTCTACTGTTTATGTGGACCATGTGTGGGAAACTCCAAGTGGCTCCTCGTTCAAAGAAAACCCGCCTCTCCTTTGCGAAACACTTTATCGTGTGGATGCAGATGTGCTTTTTGTTGGAACCTTGCACCTCATCCATTACACTCGGCCTGCCAGAGAGATAGTGGAGAGTGAATCCATTCAAAAGGACCATGACAGAGCCCGCTGCTCATGTGAACTTTCCGTGAACTAGGCCCAACAGCGGGGTCCATGCATCAAAAAAAAAAAAAGTAATTTCTCTTCGCTGCTCTGGTCTGTGTTTCATACAGATTGCTACTATCAACACGTCCGGCATCCTCATGTATCAATCTGTCAATCTGATATTCGTTTGAGCACTGTATCTGTCTCTGAAGATTCAATCGAGAGGAGGATAAGGGTTTGCTGGGAATTCTGGGAGGATCTTGTCTTGTCGAATCGAGATTTTACAGCACAGTCTTCACAGATATGTTTTAAAAATATATGTTTACTGGGTTGTCAGTGATGTGAGTCAAAGGTGAAAGTCAAAGAATAAAACATTAAAAAAAGGCAAATGGCTAATTTTTGGGGAGCAAAATTAAGTTTTGTTTTTGCATGCAGTGACCAGGCAGAACATTATGACCACAGGCATGAGAAGTAAGTAACACTGACCCTGTTGTGACAATACCACCCACCTAGACCAGACCAAACACCCCCACCCCATAGCAATGACACTCCTTGATGGCAGCAGGCATCCCCAACAGGATGCAGCCTGACACAGACACACACAAAAATGGGTTTGGAACAACTCAAAAAAAACAAAAAAACATAAGAAACAGCACAAAGTGTTGACCTGGCCTCCAAAATCACTAGATCCTAAACTGATCAAGTATCTTTGGGATGCACTGGAACAAGCCTAATCCACAGAGGCTCCTCCCCTCAATCCACAGGACCCAAATGCCCCCACTAACAACATTGTGTTGCCAGACACGATATTAGGCAGGTGGTCATAATGTTGCGCCTGATCAGCTGATGAGGCCTTAGATTTTAGTAGTATTTGATCAGCAATGATAATCCACAATGGCACTGTAAAACTGTACTATTTGAAATTACTCGTGTATCAACCACCGGGGACGTGCTTTGAACTCTTCTGCAAGGAAGCTAATCAAACTGCAATCTGACAGGATTTGTTGTGTCGCATTTTAATGAAGAGCAAAGACGCAATTCAAACAATAATGTCAACGCACTGAACCCAGGAGTTTGTCTTCTTGTCTTCAAAAACAAAATAAAAATATTTCATGCTTATCTAACTGAGTAGCTAGTAGCTAAACGTTAGCCCCCGTGCTAAACTCCATTCAGTGCGTCTCAGATTAAAAAGCTGCAGAATATCTCCCTGTAGAAGCTGCTCATCATATCAAAGCTACTAATGGTCACAGCTGGCTCTGATTTGTTGTGATTTATAGAAAAGGCGAGATGGATGAAACAAGAAGGGCCAAGAGCTGCACATGTTTTAGCAATAACAGTGCGATGAAAGTCCTGTTTATAAAGTTAATTTCGTTCACATTGTGTTGTCATCACCAAAGTACATGTGATTTACATCACGGCTTTTGTTGAATAAATGCTGCTGACTTATGATGACAATAAGTCATTAACGTGAGGATGAAGGCAAGATTATATTCAATACAAGCTTATTGTTCACAAGTCAATATTATTATTACAAAATATGTAGAACGTTGTTAAGTGATATTTCACATTTAAAGTTGTGATGTATTTCATGTTTAAGAAATCGCTCATATTAAAGAAAAAAAAAGAAAGCTCTAATGTTGACATTAGAGAGAAAAGGGCATTTTTGCCTCCTTAGTAATGGAGCTGAGACTCTGGCACATAGACCTTGGGTTGCTATTTGAAAAGTCAGTGGACACAATTTAATTTCTGTCAGCAGTCAGGCTCCACAGCCACAATGGATTTCTTTTATGCCTTAGCCTCTGACTCTCTCTGAGCATCTGTGCGAACGGGAAACGCAGTTTCTGCTGGAGCCCTTCCTCTCCTCCTCCCACTGCCTCTGCCCTTAAGGTGCATTTCATCCACATAGAAAATGAAGTTATATCTGAACTTCGACCAATAGTCTCACTTGCCCAGGGGAAAGCTCGCCTTAGTATGACCAGGCAGCACAGACTGCACAAGAGCTACACAAGTCCATCAATCTCCTTCTGTTCTGCACAGTGCCTGCATACATAACATAACCATCTTCCCCATTTGAAAAACATTTGCTAATATGAAATGGGCTCCTTCTTTAAAAGAATCTGTAAATTACGTTAAACCCTGCATTTTCCTACAATTATCCTACACTACATATAGTTTTCTTTATGTATTAGTATGAAAAGTCCAAGTTCTTTATTGTTACAGCTGCGATATCTTGAGGATCCCACACTGCGTTACATCCTCAGACCCCTTCTCCTAAAGCCGCACACTGAAAGCTTGGATTTTGTCCAAAAGCCTCCTCGTGAAAAATGTGTTGCTGACAACCTGGATGCCGTAACTCTTCAAGACGTGACCGTTGCAGTTCATAATGGCATGTAGGAGGGTGTTCGTGGCTGCTTTGCTCATGGTGACTGACAGCGCTCTAGTCAGGTCTGAGTGAAGGGGTAATAACTTACACAGTGTTCTTGTTTGGAAGTGCTGACATTAGACTTCTCAAGTCAAGGGTTCGAGGAATGTGATCTTCTGCTAATTTGGCTCATGTTCAGAGCTGTTTCCTCTCAATGCAGTGTGTGTGCACGTGGCGAGACCACATAATATTTTGTCTCACTGAGAAAAGCTACGTTACGCTCCTTGTGTTCGCAATCTAATCTGCCTTAAAGTCCCGGTCAGCCAAGCATGTGTTTTTGACTTTTATGAAATCAGTGGAAAGCCGCCTCAACAAAATGTCATGCAGAAAAGATTATCAGCAACTTCCTTCGTCTCTCTGTCTAATAGCTGCCACAATTAATGTTTGTACAGTGACAATGGATCAAATGTTCAGAACAGACGCAGTTAAAGTCTTTCCAGTTCACTCCAGCTGGAAGAAGTGTTTCACCTCAATCGCTTTCATTTCATGGTCTGAAACTGTACAGCAGACAGAAGGCATTTGTAACGCTTTTTTCTTTTTCTTTTTACATTTCAGCTTTGACTTGGAAAATCCTTTAAATGCACCAGACATATTTTTAAGAACAAACATATACAGTATGTGCACTAACTAACAATACAATTTATATATAGTACAAGACCGTAATATTAAATTTAACGCAAGAATTTTCAAAGTGCCTATTATTAGAAAATGATAATGAGATCATGTGGAATTACCTCTGAACACAGTGTTTCAGTTGTCCCTTAGCCTAGCAGCCATGATAAAATCTCACATGCTAGCTTCCTATGTTAGCACTTGTTCATCAAAATATATTTAGGCTAAAAAGCACAGAGAGACATCTACTGGGCATGTGCAAAGTAATTGTCGTCACTCCAGTTTGATTCCAATTGAAGGAACTGAGCGTTTTACAGTTGCCTCCTGTTACAGTCACCATGGTCTCCACATCATTAGTTTCTCTCTTATTTAATCAGCATACTCTTTAGAGCAGGTTGATATTTTCTGCCATAAGACGGTGGAGAACAACACTGAGCTTGAAGAAGCATGAATGTGGATGGTCACAGGTTTGCAAACGCTGCCATCGTCTAACAGTATACCTCTCATAATGCCCTCTATTGCACATTTTGTGTGTCATTTAATGCAACGCATGCAGTGCTGTTGTCCAGCCTCATGTTCACAGTTTATTAGCAGCCACACTGGAGGTCAGAGTGAAACAAGGCCAATTACTGTTGCACTGTGAAGTCTCCTTAATGACACGTCGCTGGCCTTTCCTGATCAAAGTCATCCCAATATAAACCACACCACCTGCCTGTGGGCTGTGCTTCACGCAACTATTACAGCCACCTGTGTTTTTGCTGTTTCAGTCTGAGTATGTAACTCAGGGTGCAACTCACAAGCATATTGTTGTTCATTAGCTGGTCACCAGCAATCCCTCCTCCCCTCAGAGTCTCTCTCTGTCCACAGCAGCAGCAACCAGCTGCTTGTCACATGAGGAGAGCCACCTAAGAGACGGCATGGACTCGTAGATCATTTGTCTTAATTAAAATTTAATGAAATGCGGTCTCTTTACTATTGTGTCTTGCAGCTCATAAATGAAACATTGTACTTTGAAGCGCCCACTCTCACGGTGCTCCATATATTGTTCATTTTAGCCTGCTGCAACAAATGATGGAGCAGTGAACTAGTGCACAGCTCAACCAGATTTAGAAATACTGCGAGTCTGAATTAAAGGCCCAGTGTGTAGACGGTAGAGGAATCTATGAGCAGAGAGAGAATATAGTAATAATTAGTTCTTAATTAGTGTAACTCTGTGTTTCTGTTGGCTTAGAACAAACCCTTTATTTCACATACTGTAGTTATATTGCTAAGAAAATAGACAAAACAATGCATACTTATACACTGAGGTGCCATATTTTGTTGTCTATAATAAAAAAAGGGACCAACCAAACACTGACTTGCCCACTGTACATTCTCCTACATTTTTAGAAGGAGGGCTATTCCTTTAGTTGCAATGAAAAGCCAAGGAATCCTACACACTGGCCCTTTAATCAAGCTTTTGAAGTCAAGGGATATTGTTTTCAAGATTAATGCATTATGAATGCGATGTATTATGTAATTTGAGAAATGCTGCATGAAACATCCAGCCCCTGGAAGCCACTCTTACCTCAAATGTGCAATCAAGCACCACCGATAAAACATCAGGTGTAATATACGTGTGTAGCATGAAACAGACTATTTACCTGACAAGCCAAATCTTGATCTTTAGGCTGGATCCTGTTTGACTCTCTTCTGTGACTCAGTTAAGAATTAAAGAATTTAATTTGCCTATCTATGTAAAGAATGAAAAATGTCTTATTTAAAATCCACAAAGAAGATGAATGAGCATCATGTATACTATTAGAAGTAACAACATTTTATTTGCAGCCCACATGAAACCTTTCTTTGTGCAAGTTGTAGCATGAGCAGTGTGTTAGCAGAGCAGGAGTAGCAGCCCTGGGGGACAGAGAGGCCTTGTTCTGTAAAAACATGCTTATACAGTATTTGCCCTCCTTATCCAGACACATAAATGATGCAAAAGAAACAATGTTAAGGAAAGTTATGCAATTTGGTAATTTGGTTTTAGCAATTACAAATGGATTGTTTTTTTCATGTAGTCTGTTTGCCTACACTATCCACTTAACCTGGGCAGCAGCTGCACAGTCCCTATTATTTTCTTCCCTACAGTCTGCAGTATCCTGTCAAACAGCCTCTGGATCAGAGTTGTTTTTTTCTTTTTTTATTATTTATTTATTTGCCCGTGGTATTAATTTCTTTCATACAACAACTACTGACGGTTCATGGTTCATATTTATCCGAGAACACCTTAACTGGATATGCTAACCCCGAGTAAGCAGAAAATACAGCCGTGGTATCCATGGCAACAGCACTCACTGTTTAACAAGAGGCACTGCCAAGCGGCATGAGTCTGAGATTCCCCCAGCATCCAGAATACATACCAGAATCAGTCGCAGCTTAGGAAATTGCAAATATTCAACATTGCACAAAAGGAGCAACTCTGTATGAGCTCACAGTGTAAAGAGATGATGAGTCTGGTCCTGGATTATAATACGCGAGTGGAGTGCATGTTTTTGATGTTGAGACAGGTCACACACACCTCATTTATTCAAAGACTATTTTTGTGCGTTTCCGTTTGATGCTGTTCATAGTGCTATAGATAGAACAGGGGGAAAGAGAGGGGGTTCTGACGTTCACTAACAGTCATCCAGATGTTATTTCTTATCGCATTAGGCCACTACGGCGCCCTGCACGGTTAATTTTTATGTAGAGCTCTGTGTAGCAGAATAGTGCTGTTACTGGCTTTCGCTGTGAATGTTCTGCTCTGAATTCGTCACTGGTCCTTGCTAGAGTTGCGTCAGCACATGCTACACATTAAAAAATGGTTTTAAAAGTTTTGGGATGCCAGTGCAATAAAATATATCTTTATGTACTTTTATATGTAAATTTCTTGCTTACAAGTAGTGGTTTAACTGTCGAGTTATGTGTCTGAGAAGTCCTGTTGTTTAATTTATCACACAGAATTTTAATATTTAATATACATCAGAGCACATTGGTATAATAAGTAATAGGTCAAGATGGTTGCTTCAACAATGAGTGCAAAAATGCTGAGCCTCTTTTTGTCTTGGACACAGTTGGTGGAATTACTTAAAAGAAGGCACTAATGAGAGATCTTCTCATCACTATAGTGTGCTGCCAGCCGGGCCGCTCATTTGCCAGCGTGTGAAACGAGCCACTTGTGTTATTTCACTGTGTCAGCTGCAGTTAGCTTGTAGGACAAACTGTATTAACTTCCGCGTCAGTAGCACAGTTGCTTGTCCGCCACAGCGCCTGTTGCAAGAGAAGAACGCTGGTACTATGCCTGTGTGTTTTCAAAGGTAATAATTGTTCAAAAAATCACAGCCTCCTGGAAAGTCCTATGAAAGTCTGTGTTGTGGCTCAGGCTAGACTGACTGGCCTAACATAGATGCAATAACATAGCTAGATCAGCTGTCAGAGCATAGTACTGTTGCTAGCTAGCTAAATGTCAGTGGATCAAATTAGGCCTCTATGTGTCTATGGCAGACAGAGTGGACTTTCAATCTGTCTCTTTTCTATAAATGTTCTTTTGTAATGCTATTTCACATTAAAGTAAAAGTCTCATCTATTATTCTTGGGGTGGAGGACTTGCTGTAAGCCAAGATTCCTGGATGTGCCCGTCTGATGTGTACGACATTTCACTGTTTTCCTCTAATCAAGCCGTTACACATGACTAATCGCTGAGACTAAGCGTTTATGGGCCAACACTCTCACTCAGACACTGACTGTGTTTTCAAGTTCACTGACATAACCCAGGATGATGAATTCTGGGTTGGAGGAACTTTTATGAGGCACAAATTACAGGTGAGGGTCATTAGAGATGATTAAGGGTGATCTAATGAGTTTAATCCCCACCTTTGTCTAATATTGGGCTATTACCTTCCTCCCAACTAAGCTTTTTAATGCTCTTGCCTCGCAGCCTTTAACACAAATTAGCTAAACTTACCCTGACCTCAATATCTCCGTGTTCTTGCTTTAATTTGCAGGGGACACACCTTCTGTGAGTAGCTGATCATGTCGGCTGATAGCTGGTTCACGGCACCTTTTGTGAGCTTGTAACATGTTCGCATCATGTTTTCGCCCTTTCACTAGTTGTAGATATCAGTACAGCAGTTACACTCTTTTAGTTTTTGTGTCTGAATGACTTTCATGTTTCTGAGCACCGTTTGGTCAAAGGATTCTCTGCAAGGCAGCGTAAGGCTGACTTGGGTTCACCCTAGAACAAGAATGTCAGTGAAACAAAGTAGTCTTATTTTACCACGCTACAGTTTGGCTGTGTTGCTGGCCTAAAGCTGCAGATATAACAAGCTGCAATGACAATGTAGAATTGTAAAGACCTTACTGGAGCTACTGCAAATAGAGCTGTAAATTGAAACGTGTGTCTTGTCATAAAATACATACATATCAACATTAAGAGCCAAAGCGGCAACTAGCTGCTGACATAACACGTTGCCAGGTTATGTTTCGTTTCGTCTCATCTTAACGTATAAATGTCATCACGTCTACAGTATAGTGTTGGCCAGCTGAAAGAAGTGGTTCCCCTGGAGTCCTCCATAAATATTAGCTGTTTAGGAACGTGCTTTTGGGAGTGTAGCCATGACACAGAGGCAGAGTGATTGTTGTTGAACTGTTAGGCCTTCAGAGAGATGTATAGTTAATATTATATGTTTTATAGTGACAGATCTTGTCTATTTTCTCAGTTATCAGGCTTCAGAGAGCAACTGTAGGGTGTGGACAATAAAGCAAGCTAAAATGTGTGCTGTGATGTGGCCTCGGTGGTGAATGTTTCAACAGGGCTGGACAGATGAAGGGAAGCAGCTGACTAGTCACACGGTTGTAGAGGCAAATACTGTACGCGACCTTTCTGCTCTCAGCTGACGTAATGTTTTTTTGGACAACGCCCCAAAGTAGGTGGAACCGAAAGGCAGCTTTCATGTCCCCTTGGAGTTTCCTTGCACATGATGGTCTGGGAGGAGACACTCCGCCTTTTGAAGTGCATCAGTCGTGCCTTAGTGCTTTGTTATGCACATTGGCTGCAGGGATGACCTCAGGAGCAGACCCCTGGTTCCTCCATTTCATTTACTTTGAGGAAGGGTGAAGGGTAAAGGAACGATGAAACACAGCTACCCAACTCTGATTGTTTTTAAGGGACGCCTGCATGCGTTCACGTTTCTCTTTAACTCTGAGCGCAGGGGGAAATTATAATTAATCTGTTAATGACAGTCGGGGCTGTCATAAGCTCGGGGAGTGTATAATAAATTGCTGTAATAAAAATTAAGATTGCATGCATCATTGAGGCCTTCAGAGGGTTTGTTTAATGTAGTTACAAAAATGGTAGCAGCTGATGTGGCGTCCACTGCTCTACCAGGAGAACGCTAATTTCTGAGTGACACTTAACCTGCTGTAGCTCAACCATGGCTGAGGGAGGTGAGGGGAAACCTAATGAGTTTTCCTGCGTCCCATTTTGAGAAGCATTGAACTGGATGGCCTGGTTTGTTTCCAAAAGGCACACAAAAAAAAAGAAATAATGAAATAAAATTAGAACTTGCATTGTTCATGGGAAATTAATTAGACCCCTGTGAAAATCTAACCAATTCAAAAAAATCATGTAAAAGAATTCATTATGGTCTGTTGCTCTGGACAATGTTTGATTGGTTTCTAAGGGCCAAAACTTTAGACAAATCACCACAGGCTCAGAAAAGTCATGCATGGGTTAAAGGTTAGGTTGTTCACTTGTTCCTCTTCCCCTTAACTGGAACATGAAAGATGCTGCATCATCTGCAACAAGCACTGAGAGGGCCACAGCGTAGCTCCAGCAGAAAAAGACTTCCTTTGATGAGAGACAGAGCTTCCTCTGTGGTGTGGCGTCCCATCGGACGAGAGCTCTTGACTTCTGCCCCGGAGGAACAAAAGAACAACTCTTAAAGCATCGTCCACATCGCAGGATTATGATTATAGATGGCGTATTGTTAGAACCGCCTGTGACGATGATTCCACTTCTGGTGGCTTTTTTTGCACACCCATGTTCATGCATGCTTTCCACTTCAGCTGCTGACATACTGAACAGAAGTTGGCTGACCGGTTTCCTGTCTAGTCACCATGGCTGTGCCTCTACTTCTGGCCTTTTGAAGCAGAAATATTTGTCAAGGAAGAGACTCGCAACCTTATCTTTGGTCGAGTTGTTTAGGACACAAGGGGCCTCGTTTGGGATTTAGCCTGCGGGCAAGCTGGTATATTGCAGTTGTAGCCTGACACCAGTTGACATAGCATAGTTGCTCAGGTCACCATACAAAAACATTGCTCTCTTTCTGGACCAGGCCACCGAACAATGGGCATAGTTTTGTTGACAGACAGCCCATGGAGCTCTAAATTAGGCTAAACTCACCTGGCTGAATTCTGTGAACTCTAAAGCGATGGCATGCTTCCTGTCCGGCTGTTCAATTTAGTGTCTTTTTGTGTCTCCTGTCACTGGAGCCTATTTGTTTTCCAAAGACATAACTGAATGAATAAATTTAACACACACCATTAGGTTAAAAAAGTCCTCCAAAAAAAGCATTTTCTTTATCCTCGGAATATTACAAAAGCTTCCTGGATTTGTTTTCAGATAGCTTTCAGCATTATGATCCTACTGTAAGTCTGTGGCCGTAACATAAAAGCTTGTGAGCCAAGTCTAATAGGGCCTCAGTGGAAGGTAGATTGCAGCAGGAGGTCCTCCTCTGTGATTCATCTCCATCGTTTTGCTGGTTTGTTACCTTTCCCTCAAAGAGCCTATTGCTCCCATGGCTCCCACAACAATTATCACCCGCTTGTCTCTCAGCTTGCCTGATGGCACCGTGTTGTTGCCGCAGCGTCTTTGCCACTGTCTTTATATTTACCTTTTCCGTTGTGCTGGATTAGTCATACATAAACCTGTTATGCATCACCCACCGGCCATGAAAGATAATTATAGACCAAAAGGAGCAATGGGCTTAATTTTCCAAATTAAGTGAAACTTAATAATGCTCGCCTAAGTCCTGGCAGTGATTAATGGCTGGAAGACGGCTAGGCAAAAATGTTATGTACATGCAGGTCAACTGCTTTGTATGTTAGATAAACAATGTGCTATTTTTCTGGACATAAAAGCGGACATTAACCACCACAGAAGATATAATAAAACATGTATACATTATTACATTTGTGGTAATCCTATTGTCCTTTAAAAGTTTCTATTAAAGCCCATATGAGAAACAAAGAGGCTGGATACATTATATATAAAAGTAAACCAGCCAACACCACTCAGTGTACCATCCAGTTTTTCATATATTTATGGAAAATATAATCATTCTTTTTAATTATTGCACCTAGGCACTCTATTAAAATTCTAATTCACCTCATCCACCTCGATTGATCTGTTCACAGTGGGTGGCTATGGTGAAATGCACTGTATAATATTCATGCTGGTACGCCTTGGTTGTGCTGTGTGTCAGAAGCCATCTTGCAGAGAATCCCTCACCCACCTTGGAGCGCAGCCTGTGGAACTGATGAGGTGAAGAGCATTGCTCTGCAGCTCCATGCTAGTAATCACGGGACTGAAGAAACACATACATCATCTGCCACACAGGTTGGCATGGCGAGTGAAAAGCCTTCACATCACGTAAGATGTTGGACAAATGATGGCCATACGCGTGTTTGTCTCCTCACAGATGGCTGTGCATCTTCAGTCAGGAAAAAGCTGAGCCTGGCACTTATTCCCCTCCCCCAATCCACTCCTCTTGCTCCCTCTTCCTCTCTCCCTCCATCAGTCTTTTGTAGCGTGTCCCTTTTTTTTCCCGCCTCTCCTCTGCAGGAGGTTTGATATTGGCAACACAGTTAGTGCCCTCCACGGAAATAACAGTGGAAAAGATGACATAAATTATTTGCCAATTGTTTGACACATGCAGGGCATTGTCCTTGCTATAATCATCAGCACTCTGTCACCTGAAGGTATGAACGGTGCCACTGCTGCTTTGTGTCTCTCTGCTAAGCCTCTTGGGCTGTTCGGGGGCTCCTGCTCTTTTCAGTAGAAAGATATGATGCACCTATCCTTCAAGCTACACGAAAGGGAGGACGGTGGAATGATTCACATCATGATTAATTATTAATGGAAAAATATCACAGGCCAGCTCAGAATTTAAACAACAACAATAGTCATGCTCCTGTAGAGACGTCTTGCTAGCTGACTCAGGTTCAGTTTTCTCATTTTCTCAAGGAGCAGTGACATTACGGAGTTTGAAGGTACACTGCTGCCATGTCGCTGCCATTGACTCATTGGTAATTGTTTAATTTCGCATCCACACGAGAAGCTGGTGCAGAAAGGGACACGGTACTTTTGATGACCTTAATGCATGGTCCTATGTTGTCATTTAGTTCATTATGCAGATTTTGTTGTTGTAATTTATGAGAAAAAAAATATTAAAATCTTCAAAATTCATGGAAAAAAACATTATTCACACAAATGCAGCTGAAAGACAATGACAAATGCAAATAAAAAATGAGACACAGTTCGAAAGCCCCACGTGAGCGGCTGGTTCACAGCATCTCTGTGCATAAATTCAATCAAATGTTTTTCCATTCAGGAAATCGTGAATTAAATGATCAGACAGATAATGGCAGCATGTTTTGGACAGCGGGGTTAAATTACCCACGGGTGGAACCATAACAGACACTTTTGAATCTGTACAGGCCTGCTCAGCGGTCCACAATCAGCAATGAATGGCATCAAACATACAAACAGAGTTTTCTGGTCTTATGTCCCCAGGCGAAGAAATTATTCTCAGCAGTCTATGCAATTCCATTAAAAGTGGTGGCTGCGTGCGTGTGAGGCTATAATAGACTGAGAGAAAACAATGTTAGTTTATGTGCATGAGTGTTTGGTTTATTTTCAAAGAGCTTTCAAACGTCAGTATGAAGCACATTTTAGTTAGTCCATGTAAAGACTATTGTTATTAAATTGTGGATGGTGATGCATTGCCGTTCTTATGGAGCGTCCCGCAGTAAACAAGGAGATCTCCAAGAGGCTCAGGCATGCACAACACATTATAGTGCATGGATATGAGATATAGAGCTGGATCAATACATGATTTAGCCAGATGAAGAATGATGCGCAGCCTAGAACAAGAAAATACAACAAGAGACGAAAACGGTCCCTCCTCATGAAAAATGCTCATTATCAATGGGGGAGGTGTTTTGTCTAGATGTAATGAGATACTGTCATGCTGTGGTACAGTGCAGAACAAGCAGAGCCACCCCTATGCAGCCTGTACCATTCTATAATGTCCTTGCCCTTGATCAGTTCCCGCTGCCTTCAATTGCACCGCAACCCATTATAAATTAATCACCCCATCTCGCGATTTGCATAAAACACACACAGCACCATTTCCATTCACCTCTGTCTATGAACTGGATTAGGAGAAACTGCATTAAATGGCACATTAAAGAGGAGAAAGACGATCTGTAGCAAAAGGCGGTAATTCGGTGACAATGGCAGCGGAGCAGTTCCTGTGAGCGGTATAATTAATGCATGCCTTGCAACCATACAAGGGGAACAGCTCATTGCATTTGGGAGCAAAATAAAAGAAATTTCTCGCATCAGTCCTTTTGGCTCGCTCTTGCTTCCTGTTATTTCTTTGGCATAATGTGATATGAGTGCGCTGCCTTGTTTTCTGTGTTTTCACAAATCTTCACAAACGGAGATATGAGATTTCCAGAGAATTTGCAGATCCGATCTCCTGTGTTTATTTTGGCTGCGCGAGCCAGTGAGATGTTCACCTGCTCGCTGAAATTATAACATATTTGCCCTGGAGTGATGAGGTAATCAGCTATTTGAAAATGCCTAGTGATCGCTCAGACAACGAGGAGCCAGTCACGACAATAAACTTAACTGAAAGGCCGAAGATTGATCGCTGAGTTTTTATTTAGACAAATACAACGTGGAGAAAAAGGCAATTCATCTGATCTGTCCTGGTGCATTTTCCCTGTGAATCAGCAAAAATAGTAAAGCCATCCCTGACTTAGATTAGGGGGAAAAAAGAGCATAAATCACGTAATTACATTGTCAAAACAACATCTGATTTTTGCAAACAAACACACACGCACATTTTGTTTACCTATAAAAAAGTACTTTCACTGTTATGCTCTGTTTAGATGTTCCTAATTAATCTCACACTCACTCCCTGAATTATAAGTAGAAAAGAAACTTTGCATAAAAAAGTGAATGCAACACTGATCTGTTGCATTCACGGGTGTTGAACACAGTTTTTGATGGGGCTTGATATAAAATTACACAATATCTGCACAGTTAACATTTTCAATTTGTCTCTCTTTTATGTCCCACAGCATGCATAATACACTGGCCAACACTTCTTCATCTGGCAATGCTCTCAAAACGTTTGACAACAGTGGATGGAAAATAATCCATGAAGAGTGCACGCGGTATAATTATGAAATGATCTGGCAGCGTAATGGACATCAGGCTTGTAAAGCCGCATGCCCAACAATCCAGCTTGGCAGTGAGGCACCGATATTAACAGCACAACTGTAGTTATTCTCCTAGTGCTTTCCTAAATGTCACAGTTTGCATTTGTCAGATTACAATGTATCACTTGGAGGGGGGTGATGGGAAACCCTCCAAGAGTAACCTTGAATGGCAGCCAATCGGCACGGGACCAATGGCCTCCCATTCCTCTGCTTCACTGCACTGGCGCAGCGCTCTACAGTATATTTAAACACATGCCGACACCCAAGAGGAGGAGAAATAGCACCTGACCCCTTGAAACTGATACCCTCGAAAGCAGGGGAGAGGGGAAATTGTTTAATGAAGATGGATCACGGTGATGGCTTTACATTTCATTTCTTAACAGCGGGCATACGGCTTTATTACAGCCAGTCCTCACCTTTGTCCTCTCCCTCTCAGACGAGGCACTCAGGAGGCTCTGTGTACTCACTTTAGTTTTGGTTTCGGTGGCTTTTTTGGGAAGTGTGTGTGTGTATGTGGGTGTGTGTGTCCTGAACATAAAATCTGCCTGCACGGTGGAACTTGCTTAGCTGGCTAGTCAACAGGGAAATGTTGACAATTCAGCCCAGTTCCATCTGGCCACATTCTTCCTGGTCTAGCTGCTCTGTGAGGTCTCCTGTGAAATGATGTCCTCTATCAGCTCGTGAATGTCACAAGCCCTACGCCGTTATTGCAGGAACAGGATCCCCGCAGACTGTATGGAAGGAAAGGGGCTCAACATCTCCTCTGTAGTATATGCGAATTGTTTCCTCCGTCCTATGCTTAAAAAAACAAAAAAACAGAAGTAGCATTTGAATCCCTTAAGATGCACCAGTTGGTTCTTAATTTAACATAAATTATCTGCTTACTGAAGCCCAAAAACTGAATGCTCTAATAGAAATTAGTAAAGTATTCCAGTTTGGCATCTGCTCTGTTCCATTAAAGCTCAAAAGTATCAGTCCATATCCATGCTAGCAGACCTCTTGGGTTGTACAGTGATGCTTTGAGGCCAACAAGGTCCCAAATATTAATATTAAACACATATGATCAGTAGACTCTGATGGAAACATTATTGTTCCAGGTAGTTTGTCATAAGCCGAAGCACAAGATGATGTGATGGTGATGATGATGATTCTAGATGACGGGTGGAAACCAGCATCGATGAAACTCATCCTCTGGGACCTTGAGTTTTGGTATTAGTTTTCATGGCAACTGATCCCACTGCGGACGAAACATTGCACATAAAAAACAAAAATCATCATTATGGCGGCACTACAAGGAAAGCCAGGGGATCACCAACGTCAAAGTCATATGGAGACATGGACATTTTAGGACATTTCATTGCAAACTGTGGACAGGCCACACATAATTTAAAGATGTGTGTTCAAATCAAAGATATTCACAGGTGCTACTTCTGCTGTCTGTGCATGCAAGGTTACCTGTGTGAATTTTGTAATGTGGAGCCATGCAAGGCAGCTTGTGCTTTTCACCACTGTCTGAGTTGAGCTTTTGAATGAGATGTTCCACCTCTCAGTCAGTCTCAACCAAGGCTTTACGATCAGACAAGTCCAGCTGCGTTGGTTTCAAATACTTAGATATAACATGACCTGGATAACAAAGATTCTTCACAGACTTGTTGGTACAACTACCTAACATAATTTTACTGTAGGTGTACATGTAGGCGACTAACTGGATGTACCATAGGTTACAGTCGACACTTCTCAGGATGGATCAGACAGGAGAGTGAAGGCGTTAATCTGTCCAGTCTAGTCTTGTCCATTCATAAAAATAAATTCTATCAAAACATCTAAGGTGGTAATGCTGTCTTTATCAGGGTGTGCAAGCTCTAATTCGTCCTAGTTCTGCACAAACTTGATTGAAATCCAGTCGCAGGCTGTGGGAGCTTCTGTGTCGGTCATGTAAAAATCTTAGCAGTAATTGCTGTGTTTTGAAGACTGACCTGGGCTCATTCCACATGCTGACTGAGCACTCTACTAAAAAGCCTGCTTTAAATCGTATTATCATTTCAGAGTGAATTAAATTTTAACCCAGTTGCCAGTCTTTCTTATTGTTGCTCAGGTATTATATTTACTTAAAGTGTACCTGTAATCTGCCTCTTTGCATACATAGCAATGTCTAAGATGGAGTCTGCACCTCTGAACCCTGGACCAAAGGCCAAGAAGTCAAATGGACAACAGGGCCCTCAGGCAGAAAATCTGAACTCTCCTCACCTTGATGAGCTGACAGAACTAAGTGCATCAGCAGTGCAGTGTCTCCCTGAAACCGAGCAACCCACCAGTTGTATTGAATATTTTTACTTCACAGGGAGATTTTAATCTACTTATGGCACCAAACATTCTGAGGATTTGAGGCAGTGCTGCAACAAATTCAATTTAGCACAGCGGGTAATTCATTTTTGTCCAGTGTATGGAGATATAGATGGATACGGAGGTATGGTAGTTCCTTATACAACAGGGATTGAATTTTAAATGAAAGTTAATACAAGTTTCAGTCATCAAAAAATTCAGAACTTGCTCCGGTTGTGAACCAAGGGGAGCATTTGTCTGGTATAACAAAGATATATGAGTCTTGCAGTACACAGCTCGCTAGTCTTAATTAGGCAGCTACCATCAAATGGGAATTGTATCATCACATTGGTAAGTGTACCACAACATGCTCGCCCCTAACCTTATATACATTTATGAATTTCACTATTAACGAGGGCATAGAATGCTTAGAGGAATAATTAATGCTGGACTAAATTGAGTTTGAAAAGCCTGTGGTTTACCGTGTCATTGGTGCAGACTGTCAGCCTATTGCAGTAGCTGAGGGATTGGGAGGGTCATTGTGTAATGTCCATGCGATGAGTAGTGCTGCTTTATGACTTCCATTTGCTCCGTTGCGGGCAGCCTTCCCACTGGTCCTCACTAATGACGCCTCTCTAATGCTGCATGGAAGTGCAGAGGAGGGTAATGTAAGTGGAGATAGGGGAGCCACTTGGGTAAAAATTAAAACACGATAATTGATAATATTTCGATGTAGCTTAACAGAATTGCTTCGTACCGTGTTCAAGGAGATTATCAATGAATAATTAATAAAAGTTACACGTATTTTACAATTGAGACAAAGCGTATGTGAGCGTCGGAGGCTGATCTGCTCTGGCGTGTGGAAGCAATGGGCACAGCACACGATAAAATAAATGCTTACTATGGAAATAGAATTGAGCACTATAAGCAATTCAAGTGCAGGCTGTACACACAGGTCATTCTCTCTCATTGGGTTCTGGTGTGTTTGACACTTTTGTGCACAAAAGGTATGAGCATTATCAATAAAGCTGCCCACATGCTATGTTTAAAACATGCTTGCTTCCCTACATCTTCCTCATTATTACCCAAATGGCAGTGTGATCAGAAGACTCCCATGTCGTCGACATATTCAGCCACAATTCCCAAGTGCTACCAGGGGCGCAAACCCATTGTCTCAAACACTCCTAATGTCCTGCTGGTCTGTTAGGGCCTCCATGCTGTGAGCAGAATAATTAGTTTTTGCACTGTATGCTGTTTTATTAGTGCAGTATAAGGGAGGGAATGGGTTAATCCCTGGTGATCATGTCTTTTATTGAAGTAACGGTAGTAGTATTGCCTTTAAAATACTCCATTTCAAGTAAAAGTGCAGATGAATTAAGAGTGAAACCTACTTAAAATCAATGATATTAATTTTTATAACAATATAAGGTGCCAATATCTCCAGCATGATGGGTTTCTATTTGTCTTTTACGTCACTTAAAATTATTTTGAAGACGTTTCTCTTAGACTGAGAATTTTTTTTAATGTATATGTGTTTTTTTAATTTAAAATCTTTCAGAATCCGGTAGAAAGTAGTACATTTGTAAAGTAACTACTTAAAGTTCAAGCATTTGAGCAAATGTACTTGGTTATTTTCCACCGCTGGAGTTAACAGTCGTCCAGGCTCAGCTATAGATGCAGTGGAGGAGTCATTAGAGCAAACCCCACAGTACCACGGCGCTCTGACTCTAGCAGTGTTGTGCTTCGGAAGTAAAATAATTGCAGGAAGCGAGGGACCCAACTAAATCATGCCAGTCTGGGGGAGAGAGGGCAGCAGACAGGAGCTGGACTATTCGGCCGTGATGTCTATAAGTGCATTTCCTCCGCCTTGCCCCTTTCTGATCCAGCTGTCTCTTATATCATAGATGCTCTGTTTATGTTTGGAAATCAATTGATATTGTGCATGATGGATGAGCTGTTGGCAGACCTGCCCTCTCTTTGGAGTGGAGTCAGAGGTGGCCCGATTTAATGGATAGCTTGTCGACTTTGAAACTAAATGTGCAACTACTGCAACGTGAAATATACAGCCGGTGGACGGTGGGGTTAGCTTACTGATATGTTATGATACCTACAGTAGAGTGAGCGTGAATGCTGAGATCAGTTTGGCCTAGTACCTTCTTCTATGTATTTGATATTTTGGAAAATAAATATAAAAATGGACAGAAGTAAATGTGAGGACGCAGTTAAACATATGACATATGACAGTAAAGCCTTATACTCCATACCTTAATGCTGCCATAACCATGATCCCATGCTAACATTAGAGCATGTAATAGTTATATCATAAAGCGCTGAAGTGCCTTTTAATGGACCGGCTGGTACTTCTGCCTTCTGATAGTCTGGGAAGTATAAGACAGATAGGTGACCTAGATTAGATAAAGCTGTGTGTGTGTCTTCCCAGTCTTATACAAATAGGGAGAGCCCAGTAATAGCCATCGTCTGAACGTGCACTTTCATCCTGGTGCTTTTTCTTGCCTCCAGCGATGGGAGTGGATGACCTTTTACTGTCAACTTCTAACATGACAAATTACAGAGGCTGGATGACCGTGTTTTTTAGGAATGCAAGAGTTCACTGCCTGGTCAGGCCGCTAGCAGGGCAGCGGACCCCTACAACGGAGACAGATGTATTAATTGATAGATAATAGTCATAGATACATTGACTGGGGGCTCCGTATTTTGAGGCAAGAAATGCGATAGCCAAGTAAGCCTTTAAAGGGTTTCAATATTTCCCTCCACAAAGGGGCCGTCTGAGCAGCACAGACCTGCAGAAACTAGATCATGCACCCAACATCGGAGCAGATGACTCCTGGGATGAACCTCCACTGGGCGTCCACAGGCTTTGTCTGAATATAAAAAGAAAATTAGGTGCAACAATTTCTTCTAAAACGGGCTTGTGTATGTGTTGCTTTTTCCCCCCCCTTCGTGAGCTTGTGGTGAAAGCTAAGAGGGTGTGTGTGACATGTCTTGGCTGGAGATCCAGAGGTGGCTCACATGCTCTGCTCTATTGTGTGATGTCAATGCCCTGTTTAATTGGAGATCAGTTGGGCCAAATGCAGTGAGAGCCTTGCTTTCTGACCTCATCGGGCTGATCTGTGCCATCCATTCAGCCCACTCCCTTGCAACCACATCAGTCACCGGCCTGTCAGTTGGCTCAAACAGCTTCTAAGTATTTATTGTACTGATTATGTGTGCTGCACTGACTTGCCAAGGGACTGTCTCTTAAGATGTACACCTGATGCTTATTTACAGCACTTCCTGCCAATAGCTGTAATGAGGTCACTGATACGTTTAAGAGCGACCAGGCCGGCCACAGCATGATCAGGGTCATTCATAAGGCACACGAGGGCTTTTGTTCATCTCGTCTGATGTGCAGCCATGTGGAAATCATTACATATTTACTTGCAGAGCTCATTCTGTCCCACACAGATTGGATCATTACATATTCCTCATTTGTTCAATGACACTACTGTATTATGCAAATGCTCACTGTAATGGATTTAGTCCCGTAGACCAAATATTACTGGCGTAGTTATCACATATTGCAGTGTAGCCAACAGTTAGTGAGCTGGGAAAATGAAACAGAAATTGCCCGTCGTCCCATCCGTATTTATGGAACTGAGCATTGTGGGAAAAATTATTATTCCATCCCCACGGTTTTGAAACACTCGTAAACAATCATACAGCTTTCCATGCAAGCAGAAAATCATGTTGGCCATGATATTAACTCAGGTTCTGCTGGCTTCAGCGGAGTTATTCCGTACGGATTAATTACATTCGGTAATACAGTTTTATTGTGTAAAACTTTTCATTTTACTTCTTCATAAACCATTTTGCAGCCACACAGAGTCGCCAGTGTTCCTAATTATAAAAGTAAAACTTTGCTTTTTGCGCAAAACATCATAAAAAACAGTGCCAGTGATGTGTAGAGGAGGCCAAAGACTTAACACACATCTGTTTGCTATTTTCACCGCTGAACTGGAAAGACATAGTCCTGGATGCTTTTATTATGGAGAAACAAATGTTTGGCTAATAAAATCTCTCATGCAGACATAGGGGCTCAACCAGACTGTGGCAATATCACTGAAGGCTACCTAGATTCATGGCTAGTCCTCCAATAAAATAAACAGCCAATAAAACATCAGGCTGGGACTCCCCTGACAGCCCTTTAACATCATTACACTTTCAACAAGCTTTCATTGAAAACTTGAATATATATATTAGACTGTTCTCTATTACTTGTAGACGACCACATGGATCCAGACAAGGTTTTATGGCCTCCTACTTAATATCACATATCTCAATGCTCTGCGCAGAAGTGCTGCTAGCCCAGTGAGCGTGAGCATCTTGTAGGGAGATCTGGGGCCGATTTGCGCTCGGCCTTGCTTACATAAACTCCACTTCCACCTAATCACTCTGCCTTGACATCCCTAGCCAGAGAGCATATGGACCATATACATTTTCCAGTCCCTGTGAGAAATTCTCAGGGACTTCACAAGGAATTATATTACCGGATTGGAAAAATAGAATACTATGATTACTCAATGATAGCAGATTATGAAAGAACAAGTTGCTCATTAGCAAAAAAAGGAAACATTAAAATGTAATTATGCAAATTATGCCTTAATAAACTGTATCACTGTTTACCGTGCATTAGGTTTCAACAGCGCCTTTTTTTTTTCAGAGTAGAATGATCTTTGCATAAAACAAATATTATCAGAGGACGCATGTGTACGCACTGCGCAGCGCTGGCCTGTACATTTGTTTCTTCTCTGGGACAATGTCAGATCACTTTCTCTGAGGTTAATCCCACTGACCTTTGCTTTTACTGCAGTGTTTAACCTGCCGTGTATACAAGGATTTTGAAGAGGATTATTAAGTCCTTAATAGGGGATTAGCCAAATCCTCGTGTTGTGTTTGTCCCAAATTCTGTTACACCATGGGATTAGGTGATGAGCAACAGCTGGAGGCACTTTTGTCAAGAGGGTGCTTCTTAACACAAGTTGCTCCCCTTGTTCTAATTGGACTTCAATGGCCGCTAAGCTTCACAACTCGGTGTAAAATGCAAGGGCCGCGTGCCACTTTCCACTGGGAAGGTGTGAGAGACATCGCTCTGGCAGATGCCGAAGAACAGTTTTTCCTTTCTTTTGTAACTCCGATGGCTGAATTTTGCTGGTTGAAGTCTGTAATTACAAGCCGATGACAGGATTGCACATTCCACCAGTGTGTGGTCCAGCTTGTTTGTGTGTGTATGTGTGTGTCTCCTCCTGACACGCAGTGATGATGTCAGACTCCCCCTATAGGGCACCAGGGGTACTTCAGCACTCCCCTCCAGTTGCAATGAATCACATTAATGCAATGATTTCTACTCATGTATTAGTGAGGGCTATTTTGTCTTATTCAGCTTTATTTAACATTTTAGTATTTTATAGAATTGTAGCTTTCTATGTTGTTTTGTGTAGAAATGTACTCCAATTTATTTAAACAAATCATTTAAATACTGCATATATTTGTTCTATTTGTAGTTCATTCTTTGAGTTTATGTTTTGCAACATATTGCGCCTTCACACACTCAGCTGCCCATTTATTAAGTGAACCCCAGTGATGTTAATCCAGTGTAATGTCTAATAATTTAGAATTTTTCAGAAACTTTCAGAGAGAAGTGCGTATTGATGAATGTAGACACAGAGCTATGGTATTTAGTCAGCCCCTACTGACATTCACTGGTCGAACACATCTTGTTATAATCCAAAGAACCTAAATCGTGCTAAAACTGAACATCACAATTTTTATGAAACCAGATTTTGTTGCAGGATTGATCTTTTGGACAGTGTTAGCTGTAGACTTAGCAAGGTGTACGTAATAAATTGGCAGCTTGGCATGCAAGTTAAAGCATTAGCATGTTTCACCCAGCAGAGCACATTCACAGGTAGTTATCACTCTGAACATCCCAACATCATCGCCTCCTACCGCCCTCGAAGAGACACTGAGAGGCCACTTCACTCCACTCTCTAGCTCTTGCCGTACTGTTTGTTTTCTGTTTGTCTCCCTGTGTGTGTAAGCGTGCGTTCGCCACCGAGCAAACGAGAGGTATAACCAAAGGCCCATGCGCACTCCTCTTGCCAGATCATGTTCATCACTGTTTACTCCTCGGGAAACACAAATAACTCAGTTTGTTGGCCGCTTACGTTTTCGGGCGTCCCGCTTGTCAAGTGATATGCATGGAATTTCAGCAAGGGCTTCACAGTGAGCCTGAGCAGAGACGCGGGGAGGCTGACAGCGCTAATGGCTATAAAGATAAGTGGAAGAATGTTGACGCTTGAGAAAGCCACAGGCAATGGAAGAGGATGAAAGAGAGAGTTCACTACTTAGACTGCTCCCTCACAATGGGGGGACACAACTAGTATTTATCAGCTCACACACTTCAAATTACTCCCTATAAGCACTGTGAATAAATAAAGCTGACTCATACAATCCCACAAACCAACAGTGTGTTTGATTATATCGTGATAAGTCTGTGGATGTTTTGGCCACTCGCCTGCTGTTTGAACGTGGATCTGCAGTGACATGACGGCATAAACAAGCACACGAGAAGACAGTGATTTCTACTGGTTGAGAAATGACTTATTGAGATCTGAGCTGTTTGTCTGCTCCTCTTTTTCTTTTATCTGTCTTTTTCTGTCCTCGTCCCTGTCTCACTCTCCCTCCACCTGCCTCTTTCTGAGGTGCGGCCAAAGTAAACACCATGTTCGGTTCCCTCAATCACAGGATCTCTCAGAGGAAGAGGGGCCAGTGCCCTGGCACAGTGCTGGTGGCCAGGCCTGGGGAGCGGAAGGGGAAGTAGGCCACTGCCTCAGAAACGTTCTATCATTCCAGCGCCAGGAGGGAATTCACATCTATTAGAGCATGCGCTCGCTAACTCAAGTGCTCCTGCTTGACATAAATATTTGCATGACATTGGTTGACATGGGAGATCCTATCATAAGTCATACAAACTCATCATAGCCCATTACAAGCAGCACTCGCAGTGACCACCAAGACAGACAGTGGCTAAGTGGAGAATAATGGCCGACTCCTGGCCCAGCAGCAGCTACAGTTACAGAGACATGGGATCATTCTGTCATCACGTTTTTAAACAAAATGTCATCCCAGCTATTAGATTGTCATTTTTAGCTCCTCTGTCACGGCTGCTGCAAAAAGTCCAGTGACAGATAGTTCTCCTGCTGCGTGCCTCTCGGCAGTTATGCGCCTGTGCTTTTTCCCACGTACCTCAACCTTTGCCTGACTGCAGTGCACATCACTCTCAATTGTGCTTTGTGTAGCAGCACAAGGAAGAGCCTCACTGTTATTTTTGGTGCATGAATGTGTCTGTGAGGTGTTGTGTGTTTGAGACAGGCCTATTCATTTTACTTTTGTCCATCATCGCTTACTGTATGTGAGAGGAAGCCCTGGCATTCGTGCAGCACGGGGGCCAGTGTGAGTCCAACTGAGCGTTTCCTTCATTTAGTACTAAGAAAATACACGATATTTATGACGATATCACTGGCGGGTTTTTCTTTTTCCTGCTCAGCCTGCTCCTCTGACTCAAAGTGTGTGTTACAGATAGGCTTTGGCTCAGAACCAGCACAGTTTGCCAAGCAGGTTATCCTGCTGTGCACTTAAACATAAATCTACCGCTAAATAGTAATTCTTAGACATGCAGACAAGTTGCTCTAAGTAGCCTGAATTAAGCAGAAAACACTTAGGTGATGCTGGATTGGTGTTAGACTAACCATAGGATGCTAAATGGTTACTCGGAGCAGGCCTAAAATGTTTCTAACATGCATATAAATCTCTAATGTGTCTTAATCTCAGCACGAGTCCCTTCACTTTTCTTGTCACGTGTAGCAAAAGGTTTACTTTACTGTCTCATGTCACAACAAACCTCAGCAGGTCCTTCCTTCGCAACAAGACTGTGCAAAATAATGGATGTCAGTGTGGTGACTTCACATGACTGTGATCAAGATAAGGATTATTTGCATGCATTCATGCCGCAGCTCTGTAGAGAATGATCACTGTCAGCTTGGAACAATGGAGCTGATATATGAAATATGACAATACAGAGACGTTCATGATTATTGATTGGTATTGTTATGAGATTTAAAGGAGCCATATGTCTTCATCTCCGGCAATGACATGCGGGTAACAAATAAGTTTACCACACCGTGTGAGCCGAAAACCCAAAGGTAGCATCGTACGGTTCTGATACACATCACAGGGTTACTTCATTACATGTTGTGTTATTATAGTGAGATTCTTGCATGAATTAGTGAAATAAATGAATATAAACCTATTTCTTGACAGCACATCCATAAAAACCAAGAGGAAAGAGTTTGTTATTGAAATACAAATGAGCTTCTTATTAGACAGGTGTGTACCTATTGTACTGTAATAAATGCAGTATCATAATACACTTCCAACTTTTACAGTGTGGCTTTGTAAGAGGGACACAATATGCGGTTTCGGGGCTCATGCATCTTAGTCAAGCGTGATGCACCTCGGAGATGTGTTTATGAAAATAATCTATTCTCTATTTGTTTTGAATTGTCACAGACAGGAGGATGTTGCATCCTCTCAAGGTTAGCAAAGTTGCTCAGATGAATGGTTGCTTGAGACTGCGCTCGTATGTCAATGTTTAGCCCATTAGTGACAGCTCGGAGGCAGTAGGTCACTTAATATTGTCTGTGTTGCCCCTGCTGTCCCCGCACGCCAGTTCAAAAGTTCAGCCACTTCCTCAAGGGTCTCATCACATTCTCGCCACATCTTGATTTTCAAAGCTTCACGAACAGACCCGGGCTGTCAGGAGAGATACCACAAAAAAATGATGATGGAACACAGGTTTGGAGCCAGGGCCGCCCGGGCCAACAAAGCTGCCTCCTGGCTCTCTGGTTAGGAGGCCTGGACGATGGAGCTCATATTAAAGTGTGTGTAGTAGTCCAGGGCACGGCTGCCTGTATCCAGCTCGAGGAGGAATTGATTGTTCTGGAAACTGATGAAGCTCGGGCACAATTAGATTGCAAGGCAGCACTGTGAGGTGAGAGAGCACCCTGCCTGCCTCGCTGCTGATTGATGGTAAAATAATAACCGCTGCGTATTAACTATAGAGTTCACCGGCAGGTTAAGGTGGGCCAAAAATTGCTGCTCTTATTAGATTCTGATATGACTCGCGATGTGAAAAGATTATTCTCATTGTGGCGTTGTGGACAGTCATTTTGCACGCTGTAAGGTGGTTTCCTACAGCGTGCCTCTGTTAAACGCCTCCATGAGAGATTTGAGTCAAGAGGGCAGTGGGTCAGGAGTCACACCAGGACATTAGCGAATGTTATTCCGACATTCAAGCCTACAAAAACAGACGTGAAGCTTACTCATACACCGTCGTTCACACTGAAGGTCTTCCAGGGTCCCTATACGTTTCACTGTTTGCTCATATCTCCTGCACTGCATCAATGTCCGCTCAAAAATGTAGCTCCTAAAAAGCTGGGAGAGCATCAGTTTATCATATTACCAGACTTCAAGATGAATATCCCCTTTCATCGGATGTCAAGGAGCCAAACCAGTGAGAGTACAACCATATTATAATATATGAGTAAAGAAATATGCTGCTCATGGACAGAGGTAGTTTCGCTGCGTAATCTATCCATGCTTTAGATAAGGATTAGGTGGGCCAAACAGTCAAACTGCAGATGTGTTTTTCTTGAAGAGCGTTTCCTCAACGTGTGCTTACAAAACAACACCTCCCCCTCCTCTCTTTTTTGCTCAAAGTGTGTAATCCTGCTGGTCATTTGTTAGCTGGTGCATCTCCCATGTGGAGGGGAGGCCAGTGGCAGAGTGTTAGGGTGTACAGGAGGTGAAAGCTTATAGTCGCATATCAGAGCTGAGGGATTCGCGCTCATTTATCTCCATTTCTTGCACACGGCGTCTAGTAATAACGGCTCAAGTGAAAATGGTGTTTATCATTGGAATGACAACATCTCCCAGATGCTGCAGAAGAAATCTAGAGAAAAGATAACGCATTACAATAACAAGTCCTTACTCGGCAGAGAATCCAATTAGGACGGCCTTACATCATGATAATCAAGCGGAGGTGGACTGGTTCATTTAGACCGGTGGATAACAGAGCAGAGGGAGGTCTGGTCCGGGGGATCAGGGTTAGTTGCAGTCAGACCTGCTGCATACATCAGCAGCCATGTAGTGTGGGGAGCTTTACCCCCTAGTGGTTTATGGGGGGAATACAAGCCAGAGCAGCTTTTAATCAACATCCTGGAAAATGTATTTAAATGCCCGAGACGTGCACTAGATTAGGAAACAAGCAAAACACTCTCTAAGATGAGTTAACTTTCTCGAGGAAAAATATATCCAAGTTTATTACAGTTTGATTTTTTTTGTTTGTTTGTTTGTTTTTTCAGCAGAGACGCTGAGAAGTTCTCCTTTGTATGTGCAGATGTTTGTATGTGCTTGTGTCAGTGTGACGGTGGGATATGTTGTTGTGTTGTCTTGGAGTGGGTGCACCGCTGAGCCTGCCTGCTCTGGTGTGCTGCTTTCCTGCTGCTCAGCATTTCGCAGGGCCTCAGGGGGACACAGGGGCGACATATGACTGGGCCATGCAGAGCTGAGCCAGTCGCTCCTATCGTTCCGCAACAGACCTATCCCTCCGGTGTCCTTCTGTCTCTTCGTTGTCAACCAACTTCTCGGCACTGCAGCGAGCATGGCAACAAGCCTGATGTTCCTCCTCCATGAGCGTTAGCCGCTTCAGATCCCCAACACCTCTGAGGCTGGCAATTGTGGAGCAGGTGCACATGTTGCCACAAGGGCAAAATGGACATTTCTGCTCTCCTTTCTCAGCAAAGCTCTGTGCTGACATAACAATTTACCACCCAGCAGCACATACTATGTTTGGATCACTCTTTAACATTTACATGACCATGCAGTGATTTATTAGTGCTCTGGTAATTCTTTGTTGCAGGGATGCAAGGTATGCTCTAACATGATTGAGATGCATAAAGTCCATGCTGACGTGTTAGGTTTCTGAAGAACGAACAAGGTTTACAATATTTTTCTTGGAAAGTTAACACACTAATATTTCATGTAAAGTAGAAATTTTGATGTAATATAGATTGTAAGAGAAGATGCTTCTAGAAACCAAACACGTTCCCAACCATTTTACTTTCCATTGGATAAAGTGCAAAAAACACTCTAATGACAATTAAAGCAATAATTAATCATTTGTAATTGTAAAAAAACACATTAGAGAAAGTTTATCACTGCATTTACAGTACCTTAGGCCATGCTATAACTATTAGTCGAAGTATTTCTACTGTCCATTTCCATATGGTTTTGCTTGTTTGGTATTATATTGCAGTTCCATGCTTTCTCACTGTAACTACCCCATCTGTTTATTTGCTTTTCTTTATATATCTGCGCACACACTTTGTTACTGTTGTTTACACTATCTTGTTAGACACTAAAGTGTATTTCATTGGGTTTTAATGTATGCAATAAAGTTGAATCTAATTTAGCATGCACATGCATTTTGCAAATACTATGTATGTGCAGAAAAAGACTGCTGATACAATTTTGCAGACTTTATGGTGCCAGAGATGTGTGTAAAGCTCTCAGTGTACGTGTGTGCAGAATATAAATATTATTACAATATAAAGATCTGATTCTATATTATGCATGCTTCCTATTGTGCACAACGACGTGCTACTTTTGTATAAAGCATCGTAAACGCACTGTTAATTAGCTTGGCCTTAACGTACAAAAACAACAACATATCTGCTCAAAGTATTAAAAAACAAATCTTTTTAAAAGTCTTTTTTGTGTGTGTATTTAGCTTCAGACTCATATGAGCAGCTTGTAGAGTGACTGTCTTCTTTCTGGGCTTTCGGCAAAGCTAGCGCATTGTTTGTGATGAGCATGAATGCTGACCTCTGACCTCTGCGGTGGCCTCCACAACCCCCCTGAAAGTTCACAAGAGGGTCAGAGAGTCCTGGTGCCTCCACAGACACTGTGTTGATGGAAACCACACCCTTCCATCTCACCACCCCCCCTGTCCCCTCCATCCCCAGCCCCCCCTTCTGTAAGTCTGTCTGTCCCAGTCAGACACAAACACACAGTCAAACCAAACAAACAAAACCTGGCCATGATGTAAGAGTGAGGTTTGCGGAATAGTTCTGGTCTAGCAGCTTTTGGCCATTAGTTCATGTCATGATTTTGAAATGTTTAATCACAGAAAGAATAACATAGACATTCTGGATTAATCAGATGAAATGATTGGATTAAGTGATTTTCCCATAAAAAAAAAAAAAATAGCCTGCGTATTGTTTCATGATTGTTTTTACATGGTGATCAAGGATGTCTGCTTATAGAGAATGTCACGGGGAGGTTTTCAGGACCTCAGCTGCTGGGGCAGATTCATGCATTTTACTACGCTTCGTGGCTTCAGGCACAACCAATGGCAAATGGGGTTGATGCTCATCTCATGAGATATCACATGCTGCTTGGCAGAACATCCACCATGTCCTGTTTGTAAGATATGCTGCTGTAACATGGAGATCATTTTCGTTTGGGGAAGCCATTAATACCGAAGATCTCGCAGACGCACTGATTTGACTATGTAAATTATTTTACACGAGCCGGGAGCATGGCGGCGTGCTCTGGGTTAGCCACGATAGTTTGTTTAGGGATCAGATTAGGCCCCCGTGTCATTTCATGCTACAGATGATAATAACGGCCGCCACTGCCGAGATGACTGTTGACATCATTACTCATGTGCCCTGCCACACACATCAATCTTTGCACGCCGTACAGACGCTCCTGAGGTGAATGAATTTTTCACTTTGGAGTTCAGAGCAGGGTCACACACCCTCACGTACGGGAGGAGCACAGCAGGTAAACCGAAGGATTTGCAGCACTCATTTTTCTTGCCTTCTCTGTTTTTTTTCCAAACTATCAGATTACTTAGGCTTTGTTTGATTCTTCCACTCCGTAGACTGATATGGTACTGTACATAATCTCCGGGCTCATATCTGATCCAGATACAGATGTTTGATGCTATCAAATCCAACGACAAGCTGGGCAGCAGATGTTGCATGTTTTAACATAATATGCATAAAGAATGTCAGCTGGTTTGAAATTTGGTACTGGACAGAACGTAATAACCCCCCTCCCGAGAGCACTCTTTACACAATGGTAATACTATATGTAAGTCTTCAATGTTAATATCATGATATACACGGTGGGATTTACAGGATAAGTCGAACTGATTGTAGATCTGGGTTCTTCTAGTCTATTTGCTGGGAATCTGTGAAGACAATACAGATGCAGTGATTGTGTTTGGTGTTTTAACAGAGGTGTTGTCCAGTGACAGGTAGAGTGAAGTTATTTGAAAGGCAGGATTTACCCTCCTAAACTGTGTGCTGTCATCTTTACAAAGTATGTTCAGAGGGTGTGAAAGGGATCATTAGTTGTGTGGCAGCGGAAGCAGCCGTGTTGTCAGCTACCTGCTATTTACTTCCCCTCATTACTGTACGCTGGCTGGCGCTGGTGGGAGTGTCAACATCATTAACATGACTGTCATTAGTGCTGTCCCACACTGCATGGAGAAGTTAGTCCTGGGGAGAAAAATGAAGCATCGCTCACCACCAACCTCTCTACTGGTGCTGCAGCAACCGCGCTGCAAATGGCTCCATTCAATCTGACCGCAGCTCATGTTTCCTGTGAACAAGATACAGGAGCTCTGCACAGTTAATTGAAACAGCACCTTGTGAGGGGCATCAGGCATGCAGTTTGTGCATAATTTGTATTTGTGCAACACTGCAAAACAAAAACTTTCCCTGTGTCACCCAAGGATGGAAGTAAAGGGTCACAACATCTAATGAGCTCTTGAATAATAGTATTAACAAATGCATGAATGTACTGAAGTCACAATTATATTTAATATTTGCGGGTAAATTTAAACACTGGTTTGCTCCTCTGTCATTGTATTTACCCGGAGAGTCTCAGTTTTGAGCAGGCACCTATAGCAGGATTAAAACAAACAGACTCCCCTCACACCTTGTCATCTGCCTGACTTGGCTGGATGTTATTGTAGCCAACTTCAAGGCCTCAGCAGCAGCTGCAATCACTTATGGTAGTCTGCCTCAGTGCTCAGCCCCTCCATGCCCCCAACTAGTTTCCCATCAGCCTTGAGGGGATAGTGCTCCTCGCACTCAGTTTCAACCCTTCTGCTCTCTGTCTTGCCTCGCTGAGACCTCCCCGACCTCTGCAGAGGTGACTGAAAAAGTGGAACAACCAGGAGTGTAGCAGCACAGTACATGTCCTCGTGCAAACGGATACCGAGTGGGTCCACATACTGGGTTTCCACATGCCTTTTGTACAGGGCTCGAGTTCAGAGTGGGCTGGGCTTTCGGGGCACAGTGTCGTCCAATGGCAGCGCTGGGATCGCTGTGTGGCTCGACTGATTTACGGTACATCATTAAGTCAGCGCATTCCTTCTCCCTGTGGCCCAGGTGGCTGTGGGGCCTGAGGCCCAGACTCACAGAAGCAGAGCGGGGCTCTCTGTGGAGCACTGCACAGCCAAGGGGAGCAGTACATGACACAGAGGAGCAGCTGCAGACCAGCGACTCCAGCTCAATGCTACAGCCATGCCACATCCCTCCATGACAGGAAACACTTTATACAATACATCTCAGCACCTTCAGCATCTATGAAGGATATGTGTTGTCTTATTTATAAGTCTACAGGTCTGTATTCCTTCTGAGACCAGAGATAAATAACATGGCTCTTTAGAAGCAGGCTACCATGCAATCTATTACAAACAGGCCGTTGTAAATAACTTTAAGCGAAAAAGATTTTTCCTCCTCCGAAATGAACCTTAAGGCTGCTCTCATTGAGAAAATGTACTTGTCCATGTAGCAAACATTAATTTTAGTGAGGATTTATGTATTATATTACATGTTTTAATTAGTAATTTGCACCCCAGTGAATGAATGATCTGCCAAACAGTCTTTTTTTTTCATCTCCAGTATCTCAGCAATCAAAAACAACTGAGGGTGGCATGAGTTGAGAGAGATTTTTGGAGCTGCTTTGCCCTCTAGTGGTAACTCACAGTGTCAGAGCCCACACAGACATGGACCCTTGCCTCCTGCAACACACCACCAGGCAGCCAGTGCATGAGCCGCAGGCTACGTTTAAACACGTAATAGGATGACTTGTCAATCTGCACGTGATTTCACATCAACAGCTTTGTGATCTTCTGCAGACTGATGGCAAAAGAAATTAGCTGTTACAGATTTCAGCACTTTATGAAACTTTACAAGCGGACTTTAATATTTACAAGGCAACTAAAAACCCTGGCAGAGATTTCAGCTCTGACCTGCGCATTAGTGACACGCTATGGTTTATGCTGGGGGAAAGCGGCAGCTTACAGAAACTGCCTGTGCAACGGTTTGATTTATCAGTTTTATGGTTTGTTATAAAACTTCAATTTACAAGTGTAAGTGAAAAGTAAACTTCTTCACGTAGGACTCCCCAGTGTCTGACATCAGCAGAGTCGTGATCAAGCAGTCTGCGTTTGGTGGTGTTGTGCTCTTCATATTTATTTTTGTCTCTGTGAGCGTGTGCCTGAGAGAGAGAGACAACCCCACAAAGAGAAACATTTAATTCACTATCATCCATAAGTATATTCAGGAGGGAAAGCCTTGTGGTCATTTCAGCTCTGTGAAATAGAAACAGTGCGGTGATGAGGTACTTCCTGCACACTGTTCCTGTGGGTGCACGTGTGTGTGTGTGTGTCTCCCAACAGAAATTGGTGTTGGTGTTGGTGAAAAGCTCCTCGGCCCGCTCG
Organism: Planiliza haematocheilus; assembly: GCA_005024645.1. Taxonomy (NCBI): domain Eukaryota; kingdom Metazoa; phylum Chordata; class Actinopteri; order Mugiliformes; family Mugilidae; genus Planiliza; species Planiliza haematocheilus. The sequence continues at coordinate 8,822,845 of SRSE01000725.1, forward strand.
CTGACAGTGGGTGACGTAAGACAAACGGTGTGCCATTTGCCGTGTGTCTGACTCAGATATCTTGACCTGGCCAACGGGACAGGCCTGACTTTCAACTCTGGCTTATCTCTCTGGCACAGCATTGGTCACTTCACACCCAGACACTTGATCACCGACATTTGCATGGGAGCTTTGAGACAGAGGCGGGTCAGTGTTCGGTGTTTTGTATTGATGTGGATGTGGAAGAATGTCCTACAGTGAGCTAGTGGTTTTTCAACCGCAATCAGCAGCTTTAAAGTCAAATTTAAACATTCGCTAATAATTTATCAGCTCTGTAGACAGTGATTGTTTTGTTTTGTTTTCGTGTTGTATAAAAATGCTTCCTATGTGCAGTATGGATAAATAAATGTGTTTAACAGTATTTTAAACAGGTCAAATGTGGTACTCTTTACTATATTCAATAAACTAAATTGTAATATTAGAATAAATGCTTTGCCAAAGATCACTACAGATCTGTCACTTTAACACTGATTAAGCTACAGATTTAGTAACTTTAGTACTTAACAACAGAAAACTTTGTTAATCGCTGTTCTGTGAAGTGTCATGGGGAGCTGGAGCCTATCCTAGCTGTCACTGGGCGAGAGGCAGGGTACATCCTGCACAGGTCGCCAGGCTCACAGCTCACACACCTACGGCCAAATTAGAATCACCTATTAACCCAATGAGCTCTGGACGGTGGGAGGAAGTACCCAGAGAGAACCCACGCAGACACAGGGAGAACATGCAAACGCCACACAGAAAGCGCCCCAGTCGGCCTGGATTCAAACCTGGAACCCTTTTCCTGTGAGGAATCGGTGCTAACCACCACACCACTGTGCCGCCACATGTTTACAGTTGATGTAAATGTCTTTTATAGATAGAGATTACATTTTCCCAGCTTTCAGTGCAGTTATATTCTGGTAGACAGAGGCCACTGTCTGCACGATGACATTCCAAACTAAATAGTCCTGCGTTTCATAACATGGAGACCTCAGTCAAGCTCATGAATATAAAAGAAAGTTACCTCTAGAAATCCTGCCTGCATAAATTCATATTATCAGTGACACGAAATGAGGTACCAAAATAAAACACCTTTCCTGATAGCGTACCTTTAAAAAAATGAATTAAATAAACAAATGAAACAGAGTGGAAGAGAGGCTCAGTTCTCTGAAGACCCCATTTGTTATCGGTTAAACAGGGACAGATGTAGGGACACATGATCCTCGATCCATTTCAGAAGCCTGCAGTGAATATTCATTAAAACTTTCAGCAGGAAAAGTACTTTGAAATACACGTAACACCTACACACAAAGTGCGAGCCGGTTTGCTGACACAGTGAGTCTACAGCCATCACACAAAATAAATGTTCTGCCCAATAGGAAAGCAATTTTGCAATGCATCACTTTAAGTGAGTGGACCTCTGTGCAGCAACGGGCGTCTCTTAACCTTTCCTTAATTTGTCTTGTCTTGTTATGAGCTCTCAGGAACAACAACGACGTCCTTTCACTATCAGCTCAGCCTGCGCTCAACATGAGAGGATGAAAATGTGAGTTAGAGACGCTGCTGAAGTCATATTTTGTTGTCTCACACTCCCCTTTAGTCGATGCAGCTGTTTCCTCTCTCATTTGGTCCTTGAAGACGCTCAGAAAAAAGCTGCATCGCAACAGGAATCAGACGCCCTGGCTTTGTGTACTCCTTCCTGTTGTCAGAGTGCCATTAATAGTGCGTTCAAATGAGAGGTTAATAAAGAATAAGTTACCGCAACTTTCGCTGGGCTCTTGATTTACTGCCGCCACCTTTCCACAGCACACAAACATCAAACACTACATTTCAACGGAGAGCTGATAAGGAAATGTTATCTCGGTGTGAAGGAGGCAGTGACCTCCCCTCTGGCTTGCAGGAAAGTATTTACAGCATTGTCCAGTATGGCCATCCTCTGAGAGCCAAGTATAACAATTAATAGCTCATTCACAACAGCTGAAAACACGCACATGGAGAGTGTTGGGTGGATTTAATCTAGCTACTGCTGAGAGCAGATTCAAAGTACATGATTTGGTTTCATTTATGAACATAAAAAAATGAGTGCTTTGTCTGAGGAGTGCAGCTTTTCCACTTGCATGGGACATCATCACTCTTGTTCAACAACCTGACACATATTTTGGAAGGATTGTCGCCACAAGAAGGAAGTTGTAAACCAGAGAGGCTCCCAGTGCAGGAAGCCTCCTCTCAATGTGGATAATGTCACCTTGAAAACATGGTGGTCCTCAGTAGACCCTACACAGAGCTCAAAATAAAACAGGGAACAGCATGTACCCGCTAGGATACACGTTAACTAGTTATATAGCAGAAAACGGTGAGCTCGGGGATGAGAGAAACCTTTCACAAAGTGTGAAAGGAAATCTATCCGGTTGCATGCAGCGTGGTTCAGATTGACAAGTTTAATTTTTAGGACTTGTTTATGTTGTGTTTATTCCCTCTCATTCCCCTGGACACTCTGGTAACTCCAGCCTTTCATTAAGCCTTATTACACACACCACTCACTCAACATCTGGCTCGGGGCTCCCAGAATGCCTCATTTGCCGTGCTTTTTATTGCAGTCATATAAGTTGGAGTTGTAAATGCCTGTGCGGCTGTGCATTGTTTTCTGTTGTGGGGAGCGCACAGTATTCTCACTAGTGACGTTGGGGTGTTAATGTGCACAAGGCACAGTCGCAGATCCCGTGTAAACCTCTCGACAGGGCTTTTTAAAAACCAAAAAATGGCAGCCGTTTTTGAAATATGGCTTTATTAGAAAATGCCATTAGCAGTGAGAGTATTTAGACTTTAGGGGAAGTGGGTTGTTCAATTTAGCCTTTGGCCTGTGATTGGGGGAATGTGCACTGAGTAAGTGGCACATAGTGGTAGGATTGGCAGCTCTATAACTCCCTCGGACAGGTTTGTCATCTGTGTCAATGACCCACCAGGGAGCAGGCCCTAATATCAAACCCAGTGTTGATGGATGGCCACCTTTCCAGCTGTTAAAGCACTGTCACAAACAGGTTCCTTCGTAGCTTGTCACCCTGTGTGTGTATTTGGGAGTGAGCTTGCGCCGTAAGCGGGATGTTAAGCCACGGTCAACCTTGGTTTTCGATGAGTCTGGTGAAATTCAGAGCCGATGCTGTCATTAACTCAGGGACAAGAAACATGAGAAAATCTCAGCGGGAAATGTATTAGGCTGCAGTCTTAAATGTAAAGTTCAGACAAAAACAAAGCCGAATATGTGACAAAAACACTGTTGCAGGCAAGTGAAATGAGAGTTTTTATTCTCACATTGGTTTCGCTATAGAAAAACACAATATTTCCCTTAAAGTTGTGTTAATGTAAAAAATGTATCCTGTTTAAATTCCTTCTTTGAGTTTAAGACACCGAAAGGGGACTTTCTTTGGTTTTTATACCAGAGTGCATCAAAAACACCACAAATATCACATGAACTGTTAACACAGAAGGTCACTGGGGTTGAACAAGTGTTGATTTCAATAAAATGATTAAAACTGAATCACAGAGGTGCCACCAGCCACATGTCAAAAACGTCGCCTGCTGGTTTACACCGCCTCGCCGCTCGGCCTCATTGTTTCATTGTTCTGCCACGTTTCTTTCAGCAAAGGTGGTTCGTAGTGGCTCAAGTGTAAACTACAGTACATCGCAGGAAGGAAGAGGGACCTGGTGGTGGTGGGGGTTGGGAGCAGGATCCCAGACCATAAAACCTGGCAGCCGCCCTCCTGCATTGTTCACCGCCACCATTCACTGTTTTCTCCCTGTGCTCTGCGTATCCTGTTCTTTTGGAGGCTGTAAATGTTGTTGACCAACACGAATTCTGACCAGGCTACTCATCTGCGTCTTTGTTCTCACCAAGAAGACCCTTGATTTCAGGAAGGAGGCAGCGCTGAAGGAGCACATAAATAATCGGATTATGAAGTTCCAAGCAGGCATCATGTGGGTCCAATTAGTCACATATGGGGTTGCATGAAGCTTGAATCATAGTGTAGTTCTATAAATACATAAATACGACTGCAGCCTTTCAGCTTGATGTTAACACACCCAAATGTCCTCTTAGAGCACCACCTTGTGGCCCAACACAGCAGTCCTTCTTCATTTTGCCTGCTGCAGTGTCATATATCAAACAAGACACAGTGATTTAATGTCGACACACATCTCAAAGCTTTTTGTTTTTTTGCAAGCACACAATATGTTGATTCTGCAACATGTATTTTTTACAATGTATTAAACTAACATAAAAGAAAATCATACCATTAATAATCTTGTGTCTGCAAGTTCTTTTGTCAGTTCACATTCATTATTACATACCCCGGCCACTGTAACTCTTTATTAAACAGTGCGAAAACGCTCATGCGTGCCATGAAGCATTCGACATGACCCTAGCAGGAGCAGACAACCTTTGTGGAATGCAGATGCTTTTCTCTCAGTCTATTTATGTGATTTAAGGCTGTCAAGGAAGCCAAGCAGGGCCGAGACAGGAGGCTGGACATGACAATGAAGCTGAAGTGCTGCACAAACTGCTCCCCCTGCTGGCGGGGTTTAGAGAGCCCTGACAGAAAAAAAAAAAAAGAAAAAAGAAAAAGACTGCAAGACCAACAAAGTGAGAAATGAGATTGCTTAAACTCTCCACACACCTTGTTGTTGTCTTTTTGACATTACGGGTCAGATGTCACATTTTACTCAATCGAAAATGACACATAAACACTTAAGTATTTACATATATGTCCACGCTCTCATTTCATCCGATAACCACTTGTTCTCAAATAAATCCCTCTCTTTGTCTCTCTCGCTCTCTCTCCTTGGCGGGATCCGAGCTGTAAACACAGGGCAGAAAACGCCTCTGTGATCCCAGCTGCAAATAGAAAGCTGGAGACACGAGAACATTTTTCTTTAAACCGCTGTACAGTCCGCACTAAATGCAGCCTTTCTCTGAGATCAGAAGGAGTGATGAAGCCTGTCATAATCATTTCTGTGCTACATTAACAGAAGCAAAAGCGTAGTTTGCCTTGGCACGGGCACGTGTTGCTGCACGGCCTCAAGCATTTATAAACTCCAACCTCCACTCCCGCTGAGGTGAAGAGTACATGTCTGTCTGAGTTTAAGAAGTTTCACGTCAGGGGCACTTAGAGCCGCTTCTTAAAAACTCATTCCATGGGAGAAGCAAATAGTCATGTTATGATTGCAGCAACGTGCGCACAGCTGTATTTTTCACATCAAATAGGACAAAAATCTTAAGAGCCTGCAACCATATCAAAATACGCTGACATATATATGAGATTAGATTTAGTTTTCGTATTCATATCAGATCAGAGAGCTTGTGGGAAACATCTAACACTTCCCAGGTAGGGTCTGTATTTTCAAAATCAATTTTGTTGGTTGCAGTGCCACTGAAGTCATCAGGGTCACGCACCTTCCTCCATAGTCGTTTGCCAGCCGCTTCCAGCTGAAAAATGGAGCTTTCTGAACTGGAGGGGTGTATGAACAGAGATAGCTTGACACAACCATTTGTTTGGCTCAGGTGAATACAGCCAGACAGCAACACAGTCCCTGCTCTGCAGCAGGGCTTGCACTATGGCCAGATTGTACTGGACACTCATTGCTCAAATGCACGGCGAAAGCTTTGCTCAGAGACACGGCTACTGTACTGTGTGAAAAGACACCACTGGTCTCTTTTATTTACCTCGTGTGCTGATGTTTAGGAGAATGCTAGAGAGACGGGAGGATGCAGAGAAGAGAGAAAACTTCCACGCATCACAATCAAAACAATCATCCATCACGGGTCTGTGATATTTTCCATGAAGTGAATTTTGTGGATATACAAGTCACTGCTACAAAACACAACTACTGTTTCCGTAACATAAACAAATGTCTGCTGTCAGCTTCTTCATTAAACACATCAGGTGTCAAAAAATGTAAATATATTCAGTCATAAAAAAAGTCAACAAAGTCAATAAAAATTATTGTAGTATTGCATTATTGTAGTATATTCTGATATGCAGTGGACTAACAGTATAAAGTAATAAAAATACAAACCAAACACTAGATGCAATATAAACTGAACAGATCTATCTAAATAGCCTCTATTGATCCCTGTATACAGTATCAATACACAAGGAGCTACTGTCACATTAACACAAAACACACACGATATACGTCTGTATTTTGAATTTTGGAAGCAGGTGCAGCCGCCATAAGAAATATCAGCACTAAAGCCAGATTTCTGCTGTAACTTTCGAGTCAACTGTCACAACTTCTCAGACTGCTGTAATATTCATGGCCGCATACAGGTATGAACAGAAAGCACGTTGCGTGTAATGAAATTGAATTCACTATTAGTCTGGCTTACTGCTCGGCCCTGCAGGAAATGAATTGCCCTTTATTTAACATTACAAATTACAGGTGACCCACGGTGAGGAGAGCTGTGAGTTTGAGAGGTACGACAAATAGATTTAGAGGGGCAATGATTCCCTCCCAGATTCCTGTTGTGCGAATGCAAAAGATTAAATGACAGAGGATATTAGGAAATAATTTGTGATTCCCACTGTGATGAACGTAATGCAGTTAGGAGGCAATGAATATGTCTGTTTTCATCACAAATAAATCGGATTACGCTTTAGATTACATTACGTTGATTTGTTGTATTGCAAATTGTCATGTTAGCGGTGCTAGCAGAAGGCTAATGAGGATATGAGGTTAGCTTTGCTGCAGGGGTGGATTTGTTTGAGGCTGCAATGCGCTTGTGTAAGTGCTTCAAGTCTGGACTGACCAGCGTCCTCATTAGACATCCTGGACCCTGTGGTAAGGATTAAATCTTCACTTTTCAGTCAGTGCAGTCTTTTGCCAACATGGGTTCCAGTGAGTAATAACTAAGCTAAATGCTGAACAGTAAAACCTGTTGTCAGCACGGTGGCTGAGTCATCCGGCAGCCGCTTTTAACTTACAGAGATTATTCAGCCAGAGTGAAACCACCTCATGCTATGATCATATTACCTCAGAGATAAATCCATCAGTCAGCTCGTGGACGTATCGAAGCAAATGTGTTCAAACCACGCTTTACACCATTTTCGCTTCCATCTCCAGCCAGTGACTTGGCCTGTTGAGTAATGAAGTGTTGGAGTTCAGTAATGAGACTGTTTACAGGGCGTGCTTGTTTCACATGAATCAAGCCCAGTGTGTGGTTAGATAAATACCAGCTTGGCCCTGCACGAAGCCAGTCAAACCTTCTCCTCTGCTCAGGAAATGGCAGCCAAATTCCTGTGGAATGAATGAAGAGGAAATCTGCGAGTGGCAGCCTACCACGAGAGCGCTCTGAAAGGAGAGGCTGGAAAAGCTGCGGCCCTTCCTCTGGTATGGACCCGGGCCAGGGCTCACTAGGTGAGACTGATGGAATAATAATACACATCCTGAGTGTTCTTTTCATTAGCAGCACGGTTTCATGTTTTTCATCATCCTGCTGAGAGAAATGGAGAGACCCTTATTTCTGAGCTGGACAAATTACCCTTTCCCCTCTGGGAGATGCAGCTGCATTCAATATTGTGTATGTGTGTCCGCGTGTGCGTTTCTGTGTCAGTGTGTTTTCAGTGGGGGTCGTGGCTCGATACAGGGATTTCCTGTGGAAATAATAATTAACCACAACATGCACACGGGGCCGGTGAGCAACGTTGGGCCCTCGCACCGAATGTTGTCCTTTACAAGCGACCAAGTACCTGGATTCATCTAATTTCCTACGTGGGGTTTAGACGCGACTCCAACTTCCATTAAAGTATAAGAAGTATTAGTTTAAAGCCATGACCTCAATCTGTCAGCTGTGTAAACCGATCATTTTAGGCAGCTTGAGCCAAAGTGGCAGCACGGCCATCGGTATTCAGACCACATTATCGGTGATTCATACGAGCCCCTAACTAAAGCAATCCCTCCATTACCTCCACCTGCAAACACCTCATATCCCAGGTGACCTATTTTCCCAATTATCAGTGCCATTACTCTGCACTTCCTTTACGCACCAGCCATCACCAGGCGTCCAGATTAGAGCAGATTTCACAGAAACTCCTCTGACGGCTGCATTAGTGTACATTTTTCTGCACTCTTATTACAGAGCGCAGAGAGGAGAGTTACGGAGCCTCTCAAATGACACAGGCTCAAGTTATAAATCTCTCGCACTAATGCACACACTTAAGAGTTTTTGACTGTAAATAAAGTCATGGGAGACATGCTGTACTTACATGGAAAAAAAGCCCTGAGGAAACAGCTTCCCCCTTGGAAGATCATATGGGTGTGTACGTCTGCGGCCAATCAGGATGCAAGTTGAAAATGTAGTTTTTTTTCTCTCCAAGGCCTCATCCCCTTCCATTTTTATTTTTATTTTATTTTTTGTGCATGGAAATGTATTTCATAATTTATGACCTAACACTTCTTGACGCATATTCATTCTCATAATGCCTTATTTCCTATGTTTAACTTTAATTTTGCCTTTAAAATCAAGCTAAGTAAGTTTTCAACAACAGAAGAGGAAGAGCAAATAGCCAACCCAGTATTTGCCAGATAACCGGGATGTCACTTCATTCCAGGTCAGCATATAGCTTTTCATCATAATCATTAAAGTGTCATCCATCTCTCCGCGCAAACACTGGTGACACCTTAATTGCTTTTGATAATACATTCATCCTGTCGAAACGAGGTGATGATCAAGTTGTTTCCACAGCGGACATCAATGTCCGCACTAAATCAGCGTTTATCCACAGCTCAAAAGGATTTTTACAGTAAGTCACCTCGTGCTTTGTTCGGGCGTTATGTTTGCTGAGTTGTTCTCTCCATCAGTGTGCACTGAGTACTGTGAAGAGAAATGTTATACTATCTGTCCCCCTTCGCAAAATAAGTACGAGTGGAGTGCTAGCAAAGATAGTCCAGAACATTTTATGGCACATAAATATTACTCATGAGGTTCATTCATTTCATATCTATGCATATTTTTAAGTGACTAACACTCAAATAATGTACATCTGAAATTATTTTCCAAAGAATTCCCTGACTTAATGGCTTTAAAATCAGTCTCAAAAGTTTACCACCCATATAGCAGAAAGTAAAAAAAATTCAACACATTTTTGATCTTACTTAAAATCTGGCACCGTTTGTAAACTCAATGCCACTGAATCATTGACCATTTTGACAGTTTTTCCAAGATGACTCACATTTATCAGATTTCTCGCAACGTACCTCTCAAGCCAAACGTCCTTGTACTACTGCAGACTCTTGAGATATAATTCCCCATGGTTTGTGGATGCCATTCTGGGTTGGGGCCATGGTAGCTCTACGTGAAACACTTCAGTTGTTAAATAGGCTTTAGGATGTGCCTGTTATTAGAAAGCTACAGTGAGAGGACACATGTTTGTGTGTCAAGAGATGCTCTGTTGTAATTTTAATACAACATTTTTTTTACTCCTCGATACTAGCTTGCTCTGTTCCATCTATTAATTGCAATAAATCAGTAACTATTGTAAAACAAACAAGATGTATGTGTAATGATACACTATGTACAGTCTAGCTCTCCTAATGTTTAATTATTCTGACGTTTATACCGCCTATAGAATAAGCAACTCGTAATGCGACATATTTAACACGTGCTGCTGCTCGTGTAAGAGTTTCACTTTGAATTTCCTGGCACTTAAACTCAAAGATCTGCTGGTTGGCAAAGTATTGACTATTTAGATTAGTTTTCACTGGAGTGGAAACCACCTTCACGCAGACCATCAAGTGCTAATTGGTTTGGAATGGACCAAAGGTATCAGGGAACAGATTCCAGATGACACGCCACTGATGGAAACATCCTTTAAGTAAATGTAGCAGTCGGCTCCAGCCTGCCGCACCATGCTTCATCTGCTCGGGACGTCTGATTACGCAAGCAGCGAGTGCTAGCTGAAGCAAAGGGGTTCCTCGGTATTGTATTCTTCTCTTTAATGAAGTGCACTGCTGCAGTTGCAGTTCTGCTCTGGGTCCGTGTGGAAGCTATCTGCCCGGCCTGCATGTGGGAAAGTATCTGAGGCAGCAGCGTCCCGATGGGTTCAGTACAGATGGAGCAATTAAAGGCGAGCCACAGCAATCCTCTTTTCTGAGCCAGACATATTGGAAAATGAACAGGAACAATGAATCCAGTTTAGAATATTTTACTGAAGTTCACAGAAAACAATATAACTAGCCACAGGAGGATGGGAAATGTGAGCCTGCATCAAAAATAGCCCAGTAGGTGTTGTTCAGGGATTTCTATATTTTGCGGTTAAATGCGATTTGAAAGTAAAACCGTGTGTTTAAATACACACTCTTAGTTTTGTTTAAGGTCTGTTCTCAGTGCTAAAATAAGTAAGTTTGATCATGACTGAATTTTAACTTTTTAATCCTCAGTCATACCCTGTTTAACAAAAGCCTAAATCCTAATGAGAGGACGTTGCGAAATAAGACGACCTCGCCCCCGTTCTGAAAAGTAAACCCGCCCTGCCCTGGCACATCGCCCTAATAGGCCGTCTCATCAGTTCGGAGGGAGAAGGTGGGAGTTGTTGTGAATTGCATTTTCTCTCTCATCACGGACTGCTTGCTGTGCTCTGGAGGTATCAAGACACTGAGACAAGGTTGGACATAATTAATACAGAAATCAAATTCTACCCACTTTGCATCCTCTCTGATTTAATTACTTTTGTGTTGATTAGCATCATATACCACTATCATCTCCATGTGACGTATTTCAAGCAACTTATCGTCTGTGCGTCACCTACTCAGAATAGATACACTTTTTAACATGTCCATCTTATTTCCTCTCCCTTACCTCCTTGCCTCAGATGTCTCATAACACCGTACATATCCAACGCTCTCTACTATTATTACTTTTTGCTAACATTGCTAGTTGTAATGAAGTTGTGTTTGTTGTGGCAGCGGGAACACAGATGGCTTGGGCCCAGAACACTCAGCACATGATTCCATTACGGCAATTAAAAGAAGACCCGGTGAGCAGAAACTAAATGTTACCCGCTTCACTTTAATGTATGGCTGACGGCCATTTTCTCAGCAAGTCCTTATTAAGGACTTCAAGGTGTAACCATGCACGCATTCTCCCCTGTGTTGGGATGACCATTTTGAAACTTCTGAACTCCTTGTCTCATTTTTTACTCCTCTCTTATTCTATCTGTGTTATTCAGATGCTCTGATAGGGTTTCCTGCTGAGACCATAGGGGAAAAGCCTTGATCGCTGTCATCCCACTGATGACGTCTGCGTGCTTGGAAGGATGTAAAGTTTGCCTGATGGCAAGGTTATTTATATCTTATATTTCCACAAACTAGATTCAAAGGACTAATTAGACATTTTTAATCCAACATGCCAGATGGTTTGTCAGACAGAACCATCTGGGAAGTTGTCCATGGACACCACTTGAAAAGGAGAAGGCACTTTCAAAAGTACTTGGCAGGTGACTGGGTCAATCACCTGTCTATGACTTGAGAGTGCACAATAGGACACACAACAAGCAACAGTCTAGCTGTGTAGCCTGTATCTATGTAGTTAGTGTGTTGGTAGGTGATTGACATGACATGAAAGGCACATTTAGGACACATTAAACATGGCCATTGGTGCCTGTAGTCTTATACAAAACTCTTTGATTGGTCCAGACCTCTGTGGATAGTCTGGCAACTTTGGATGGTCATGTGATTTTGTAACAATTTAAAGACAACCTGAATCCTCTACTCCTTCAAATGTGTCATCCCTTTGTGTTATCAGATATGGTTAGCTCTGCTTCAGATTTATATCTCCTGCCGATCACATTTTCAAAAGATGCAGTTTCAAGCATTAGTTTCAGCCGCTGTGTACCCTCTGATCGGTCTGGGCTTCCCCAGAAATTAGCTTTGCTTGTAGAACAAATCAATCCAAACTTTATAAAGCCCTGACGTTTTTAGTATCTCTTTCCAGAAATGCAATACCAAATGACAATCCAACATAACAAACAAAGATGGTCGTGTTACATTTACAGCATTCGTTGTCTAGAGTTACGTCCATTTGAAACTATTTCAGGGATATACTGATACTGACGCTAACCTTGAATATCGGCTGATACCGGTACCAATACTGCACCATCTTAGGATCCACTTACGTTCTTGCTGCTGCTCACGTGACACATCTACTCAGTCTCATGGCAGTTTGTGAGATAATTACAAATCAGTTGGCACTTGTCCATGGAGCCAGACGCATTCAAGAAAGATACTGCCAAATGACAGAATTCTAGTATAAAGCACTTAATTTTTCAGGCCTGGATGCTACGTCCACTTCTTTTACGCAGTGCGTGGACTAAAGGGGCCAACTAGCACATCTCATAGAAATCACCACTTACGTTTATATCTGGTTTCCATTTACCAAGCATGATACCATAACAAAAATGTACATTCAACACAGGATTTAACAGAGTGTTATGTTCTAATTGCTAGCTAGCAGCTGGCTGTGGCTTTGTAATTGTCGTATCGAAATGCAAGTGCAAACCAAACAGGTGTATCCAGCTGTAGTATTATTATTGTTACCTTTCACTATGTGACCAAACCATAAAGTAACATGCAACACGTTGTACAGCAAGAGAGACTAAACTCATGCATGCGTGTGAACCTTCACACATATTGAAGTAGTTTGCGTTCTCTTATGTATGTAATTTGTCCAAGTGATCTAATGCCTGTGAATGTAGCCCAGTCCCTGATTAACTTCTAAACAATCTTAAGTACTAAACATTAGTTGGTACACTGCATGATCAAAGTCTTTCTCAAGATGGCCACGTGACTGTCTGTTTGGGTACAAAGTGTTCATTTGTGCCGTGCAATAATCAATCTATATAATACTAATTAGAGGAAAGATAATTTGACATTTGTTGCTCTTCAGCTTTGGTTCAAACTGTGCATCAGCAGATAACAGAAACCCACAACTAATGAACACAGTCTGAAAATGTTCAGACAAAGAGCACAGACCGAAAAAGTTCTGAAACAGCAAGTCCTGGCTGCAACAGACACACAGTCTGAGCTGTAAAGATATGGATCACTGTTTGACAAATGATTATGATGATTTCGATATTCCCCGCAGACAATTCTACTTTTTCATTTCCTGGTAAATTGTCTCAGCACCAGTCCTGTCCTGGTGGGCTTTCCTCCCGGTCCCGTCTCCATTCTGTGGTTTTATTAAAGCCAACATTTGTCAGCAGGAAGATGGTTGATATGCAAAATGTGGAGCAGCTCACACCTCACGCTTTAGTAATTCTGGCTGTTTGAGAAATGAGATATGAGGAATGCCCTGCTACGACACAATAGATAAGAGACATGAGTAATGTTCGGAAGATTTTTATGTGATTGCTCTTTATTATATATTTTTATTTGTACCTGAGTGTGTTTCAAAGAATAATGTCACAAGATGGAAAACACACAGCTTCAGCCTGTGCATACATTTTGGGCAATTTAAAAACTATTAATGCAAATTGTAAAATACATTAATGGAATATACTCACAGGTTTTTTTTCAAGTGTTTAGTAAAGGATATACCATATGAATCCTTTAATTACTGCAAAATCAACACACGATTCTGCTGAATTGCAGTAGATAACGTTTACTGCAAGGCACTGGAGGGTGAATTCATTTGCAACACTCAGCTACAATATTAATGAACAATTATTTATCACAAATCTGGACCATTCTTACTTTTGCCGCACAATGTAATTGCAATTCATGTGTCAGTATACATTAAGTGTCACATGACTCCTTTGAAATGAAATGAATCGAACGCCTTCATGCACATGATGCGATGAATATCGCTGGACTCACTGTTTCCAGCAGCTCTGGAAAGCTATTGCATTCTAATTTAATGTTTAACTCGTTTAATAGAAATAATTTAAACATCAGACTGTTGCAATGTGATGTGACGCTGATGAAGATCAGAGCACGCTTTAAGTTATGTGTTCTCATAAATGCTATATATTAAGCCGTAACTCAGACATACAGTTTATAATGTTAGTCCGTAATAGTATTAATAGGGCCAGTGATTTATTCTTTTTAAACTCCAATGACTAGATCTGCTCCCCCTCTGATTTTGTTGTCAAACTAGATCTGCGATACAATAAGGTATAAGTGTGTATAGTATCAAAGCAAGGCAATTTCTCTGAATATAATTTGTGCTGGCAAGAAGAAGCGAAAGGACCATGCTGTGTGAGGAAATTGTTCTGCTAAGTGACTCTTCCCCTCACATTGCCAAGCAGCATCTCTCTATATAAATGGCCATTGTCAGGAACACACATCAATCTTGTTGCGTATCGCCACAGAGCCAGGAGGCGAGTCGGTGCAGGCTGCTGTTACCAGTCAGAAATGTGTTGAGCTCGTCTCCTCGGGCCATCCCCGCTCTCTACAGTACAGGCACAAACTGTAGCCACTGTTCTGAAGACTGGTCACTTTCATTAGAGAAGTCATTAAAGGAATTACAGGAGCCCTGCCATAGATTTTTCTCTTTGCATTATTGTACTCGTATTTGGCTCAGTTCGTCGAGCATATAACTGAAATGCTGCGGCCACGGCTGCAAAAATGTTTGCCTTTCCATGTATTATTCTAATGTATGTGGATGTGTGATTTGTCTTTAAAAAAAAAACATTCATGAAAACATTCCTCAGAGATCCTATTGATTCAGTCTTTGGTTCAATTACACCTCATCCCGAGGAGCTTTTTTTGTGCAGACAATTATGGTGAAATCTCAACAAAATAGTGAGTGTTTTTCTCAAATAGCATATCCAGTTAAAGACCAGAACCAAGAATGACTCCAGTCCATCCAGAGTTTATAGTGTTTGTGTCTAAAGCCTGATGGAACTTATTCCTCTGCTCACCAGAGCTGCAGCGCTGTCAAAATAATATTCAAATAATGATTTGACAAGGTGATATGAAAATGTGCGTGGTAGTTTATTTTCCACCAAACTCACAACTATCACCAGAGCACCTAATGCTAATCAATCCCCAGGTGAAAATAGACTCCAACAAACATGCAGTTTGCTTTTGATTGGGTGAGTGTTGCAATAAACAGTTGGGGTTGACTTATTTTCAACTTAGTCTATGTGATTATTGGAAAATAAATACATTGGAGATATTAATATCACAAATGACCAATATTACAGATACCAGGTTATGCTGCTGTCATGGCCAGAATCCCCAATATTGACACCAATCTGAAAACTGTCAGTTTTACAGGGGGAGAGCCATGTGTCATGATTTATGAAGTGGTGTCACCACCAAGTGATTTTCCAAACGGGGAACTAACCATTTCAATTTAAGGCTAATTACTTTATCATTTTCATTTTAAGGCAGAGGTTTTGACGATGAACAACGAAACTATTTACTGCGCGACGTCTCTCTACTTAGAAGCTGATCAACAATGCATGCAGCGTGCAAAGCAGAGCATCCACTAAGAAAAGTCTGACCACGTGCCAGGAAAGGCAAGGCAGCAAGGCGGCATCCAAATAAAGCTGATCATATGAGTTGCTCGTATATTACTTCACTGCAAGGTATATTCTCTATAGCTCTCAGTTGGACTGTATAATCTTCCTCAGCAGGTGGAGTCTCCCATGAAAGGTAGCTTTAAAGAGTTGGAGAGTTATTGTTCATACTAACACTAAAAGGCTGGTTATACTTATTTTACAGAGTTAGATACGCATTTTTCTCACAGTGATTTGGAGGAAACATTTGTCATAATTTATTTAAAATTTAGTTTAAATAGTTCAACAATAAAATGTCAATTTGAGTAATCTGACATGTGAAACACGTGTATCTATAAACCCAGGTTCATCTGTAGACTCAAATCCATCCCTATATAGATAATGGATTGGCATATCTTTTCTAAAATCATTTATATTGAGAACATTAAATGTTTTTAACTTATATAACAATAACAGAATTATAACTCTCAAAACTTCTGACTTCTAACATTGCCCTGGAGATGCTGGTATAATAACAACATAAACATTTGCATCTTCCTTCAGTGTGGTTATTTCTTCGGGATTTCTTTTGTTGGATAATAATCAGTTATCGTAAAAATGGCATATCTATATGTGTATTTCCACCACGTTCCCCCTCCGCTCATTTTTCATGCTTATATTGTCATGACCTAGAAGAGTGTGTATTCAGGGGGATGTTTCTGATCTCATGTCCTGAGCTGTGGAATAATGTAAGAGCACTGGTGTGTTGCTGCCGCGGCTGGGGAAGCGTGTTGCCATAAAATATTAACGACTTGGAAGCCCAGCCACATGACAAGATGAATGTAATTGGCCCTCGCAGCTCTATCTGTGCATGTTAATGAGATGGGATGGTATTTAAATCAGTCGCGCCCCAGACACTGTGGCTGCAGTCTAGAAAACCACAAACAAAGACGCAGTGCGAGAGCATGGATGCAGGGAGAAAGATACAGAAAATGTCACTTATTATTTAGACCAACCACTAGAATTTCTTTGTACAACTATTGTTGCTTTTTTTGCAGTCTTTCATTTACTTTTGATTGAATTAATGGAAACTGCTGCTGTAAATTTGTCCTTCAGGCAATTTGTGCAAGAAACTCACAGCCGGGAGATCCAGAGAGTTGAGAGAACCTGTGGACAAAACCAGCTATAAAGGTAAAGGTGTGCACCTGCACAGCACCTGTCCTGCTAAAGAGCTGGGGCCGAGCCCTGCCTGTCTACAGTGGTCTGGAACAAAGCTGTTGCCCCTAAAAGAAAATGTGACCACCCCAGGAGAAAACGAAAGGCTGCGTGTTACTGCGAACACCAGCTTGGGTCTGTTCTCAGGGGATGAGACATGGGAAATGTAGCAATAACCTAAATCCTAAAAGCAAAGAAGGCCAGCTTCAGCTATAAAAACGGGCTTCTGTGGGTAAAGCCTTTCAGATTTCTGGAAAACTGAATGAATAAAAAGTCAGCAGAATGGAAACTGTGTCACTTTACTTTCATTATCCTGACAGCTTTTAGCTTTTATGAGACAGCGCTGTGGTCATCCTCACTGGCACCTCATAAAAACACACTCATGCCCCTTGCTGCAGTCATGTGACGCCGGCTGGACGAAGGTGTGATGTATCAAAGCCCCAGACAAAAATCTTGGCGTGCTGTGCTTGTATCTGTGCGCTTGTGTGTGTGTGTGTGTGTGCGTGCACGCTTGTGTTTTTGTGCAGACCGGGAGAGACCCGACGCCAAAGGGTGGGGGAAGTGCAGGCAGGAGGACAGATGGTCTCCCTCATGGTGGCTGAAATAAAAGAGGGAATTAGAAGACTCCGAGGTGTACACTCTGACGGCAATTACAGCAAATAGATTGGAAGTGGACCTCCAGGCACCCAGGGAGACAGCTCTGTGGGGGAGAGCTCCACCTCACTGCATCTGGTTCGTACACCCTCAACAGTCAAGATAAAATAAATAAATAAATAAATGAAACAACACACCTTGTCTTCCTTTAGATGAGGCTTGCTGACTATTAGCATACTGCTGTAGATCAAGTTTCAGAACATAAAGAAAGAAACAAAACAAAATAAACTTCATATGCACTGTAGAGTTTGAAATGGATTTCTATATTACCATTTTTCTTGGTTTGGATATGTGTTTGAAGGATTTGCAAAACCAATTTCAGACAACCCTGGGAGCTGCTTTGGTTAGTTATTCTGCTGCCTGCAGGAGTTTGAAAACAGTCAATTATTTTTGTCTTGCTTGCTTCCGCCCATTGATTCTCAAACGATTTCCACTGCACCTCCAAGTAAGGATATGCAGCAATTGAATTAAATAAGCCCACCCAATCAATACAAAATACGTAAAACATTCACAGTTCTCTTTCATAGCCCGTGGAAAACCGAGAATTCATTGCAGATGAAAATGCAACAACAAAATGAAAGATACTTTTATAGATCTATGGAAGCCGTTATGAAGTTTATTGATGGCCATCAAATATTTTGAATATAAAATATTTAATGCATTACTTCTGGCGATATTTCTGCACAGAATCCCAAACACAATCCGGGTGTCTCTTCTGAAGACATTTCGAGCAGTTGGGATCAGTAGATTCCATTAGCCTTGCCCTGTGGCTGAATGAGTGAAATACCATTTAGAGAATAAGTGTCTCTAACCCCAAAACCTTGTGTTCCCATCAGTGCATAAATGATAAAGACGCAGTCTAATGAAACAAAAGGCTCCCTGCCAAAGTTGGCCATAAAAATAACATTTGGGTGAGAGAGACCTTAAGCTTGTCCATTAACCTCAGAAAAGTGTCTTTACTGTTACTCCCACACTGTACGATCTGCCGTGCCAACACCACTGAAATACACACAAGACAACAGTAATAAAAACTTAAGTGATCCGACTGCATCACTTTATTCCTCCGTGAGGTGCTGTGATTTTACGGGTACCATACACTGGTTCCATACACGGCCAAAATCAACATTTAAAATCTCCATTTTATAGGAAACGCCATGTTAATTAGTAATTAAACCGACAGTTAATCCTCCCTTTAACAGACACGCGTTGTTCAATGTCTTAATGAATGCAGGTACACGTGCAGAAAGCAACAGTGCTCGCTCTCTGCTGCCTATTAATACGCGGCGAAGTTCTGCACCGCTATCAGCATCTGCATGTGTTCGCATGAAGATTTACACACCAGGCTTAGAGCAAAATGAGAAATCAGGTTTGTATTGTGTACAATGTAAATAAGGCCAACTTTTGGCCTATGAGTTATGGCCTCCAGAACTGGCTGCTTTCCCTTGTTGCATATATTCATGAACAGTAAATCACCGGCTTCTGAAAAAACTAATACAAAAAAGGTGAAAAGAAACCAATGCACAAGAGATAATTAGACAGAGAGTATGTGCGACCAATGAAAATTAGTTATTTTTAACCACACTGCACGAAGATGAAGAGAGAGAAACTCAGAAGAAGCCCAAATACAAACATATGTGTGTGAAGGCTTGAGTGAAAAATAACACATGAGCAGTGGATGGATAGAGTTTATTTAGTGTTGAATAACCAGGAACTATAATATGGAAGAGAAGGCATACAAAAACTCAATGTTGTCTTTTAGGATATTATACCCTAAAGTCATAATGTATACTATATGTAATGTACACTGTCAACATGCTCCTGTTCTTAATGAGTTAGAAACCCTTTGTTTAAGGAGATTTGTGTTATAAACATAAGCCTACGTTGTGTCTTAAACCACTGTACAGCAGATCACAGCTGGTGAGAGGTCTTTATTTTTCTACTTTCTAAGTTTAGAAATTCTCTACGATGAGACTGAAACGTGTGATTTTTAAACGTGACTGGAAGTTCATCGTACATGTCCCAGGTGAGCCCATGAGAAACTTTGTTCCAGGAATCTCTCTCTGTTTTCTCACTTTAAAAGTCCTCTTTCCTTCGCCTTCTGGGCTGCCCGAGGAAGACCCCTCTTCTTAAGACGTTCCAGATGTTGCTCGTATACTGTACACGGCCACAGCTGCAGTTACAAAATGCATTCTGTTGCGCTCCACGTGCCTCTGCAGCACTAGCACGAATCTTTCTCAGCCAAGGAACGCGTCATTTAGTTCAAGATTGAAGATGGATTTTTTTTTTAAAGTGGTGCAATTGATATAAACAATATGTTATAAATAAAAATAATGGTCCGATTACTATGGTTTATATAATATATAATTAACAAATGGTGAGTTACAGTATGTGTAATGTGTTTTTGAAAGCAATCTTGGGAGTATTTGCTGCCTCTTGCAGAGAAAGAAAACATCTGACCTTCACTGTACGCGACTCCCGTGTTTGTGTTGGAATTGAAAGGAGCCTGAGAATTAAATCAAGAAACTCTGTTGAACTCAACTTGGATGTGGTCGTAAATCACGGACAATTTTTCTCGGAACAAGCAAATCCTCAGATACGAGACGTTCAAGTCCATTAGAATAAGAAGCCACAAACGTTTAAAATAAGTCTTTGACTTGTTTGAAACTGGCAATCCTACACGGTGTGTTCTGCATTACCGGTAGCACGTAGATGAAAAGTATTAAATATAATAGTTAAACTGGAAAGAGGACGTCATTCAGCTATAGCTACAGACTTATATCATGATGAAAACAATCCTAAAATGAGGATTTTAACTAAAGGAAGTATTGAAGTCCAAGTCTGAGATGATCCAGTTGGTTAGTTTACTCAATGTGCATCACTTCACACAGTCAATACAAAGATTTCTGTGACACGGTCACCCTGTTACACTTAACCTTTCCTCTCTTAGATGCTTGTCTGTGAGTTGTGTCCGCCGGTCAGCCTGGATCTCTCTGTTGCTGTGGACGAACAGCAGCTGCAGAAACCTCCCCGTCTGGCTCAGCAAACATCCCCTGGTAATTTAGGATGCTGACACAAAAATAGGCTTCTGAGATGACCCAGGCAACCTCATATATTTTATCTTGAGGTAATTCTTAAATGAAATACAGCTTAGTTTATTCTCCTCTTTGTTCACGTTTCCAGCTTCTTTCAAACGCTGTCTCAGACATCTTTCATCAAAATATGATAATTTGCCTATTACAGCACGGACAGAGATTGGTGCAGTTCCACAAAGAGACTTGTGTTTCCCCCCGCAAACAAACACACGAGATGCCAAACTAAACGGAGCCCGTCCTTTCGCCTCGAACGTCCTCATCGCACAAATGTTTAATTAAATGAAAATACGTCTTATCAGATATTTGAAGTCTTTAAAACTATTCAATATCCTCCGTGAATGATTTTAATAGAGTGAGTCATATTTCAGGTGGCCTGCTTTTCAGATTGTATCACTGCTCAACATTTGTCACCTGTCAAATTATTTTCCCCCCGCATGTCATGTTCATTTGTCAAAACTGCATTGTTCAAAGTTGCCTCCTGCTTCACGTCCAGCTAAATCAGATTTGGGGAGGGCGGCGGATTTGTGTTTGGCTGTCATATTTATGGTAATGTTAAAATAATAAAGTTGTGCGCAATTCTAAATGCAATCTATCCACGTCTTGATGTATTTGAGCAAACATCGGTGCTAATGACGGGGCCGTAAAGTGAGAATAAGCTGTTGAATTTTACAGAGGGATCACATTTAATCAGCCAGCATACAGTACAGTAATTCTGCAGGAACAGCTGCTGCACATATCAATCTTGATATGTGCTGATTCGCCTGCCAGCAAGAAACAGTTGTAGCCTTGCTCACTGTAAAGCTGAAAAGCAAACAAAAAACAATTACATTCAAAGGCCATGTTACCTGAATTTTTCATTTAACCTTTTCACACTAATGAGAACTGGACTTGGCCAGAGTCCAGACCACCAGAGGTCCACGGGCTGTTCCCAGGATACAGACTTACGGCTGCCTATCACCAGGGTTTTTAACACATTAATATTTCTGCAGTGTCTGATCAATGCCAGAGAAAACCATTTTTTATCATTCTTCCAGCTACTTAGAGCCACATCTGAATTACGGTTGGTGTATCCGATGCGCATTTATTCTTCCTTCCTGACAGTTTTATGGAACTCATTATCCGCTTTGTGGCCATGGCTGTGAATGGAGAACCTGTGGGGGTTTTATGTGTAGTCAGTAGCTCCTCCACTGACCACATTTAATGTCCTCTCAGAAACAAAAAAACAGGCAGGGTCGAGGGGGCGCATCCAAGCCCCTCTGACAACATCGGCAAGTCCTGCTCACACACAGCGTGCCAGTGTAGGCTCTGCTGATGTGAGGCTGAGGGAGCAGACTGAGTGAGCCAGACCAGAGTTTTATTTACCTCAGGTGCAGTTGCTCATTATAACGGTGTTAATGAGGAGCAGATGTATCCAAGTGAAGGAGGAGGAGGGGTGGCTAAAGGAGCGAGGTGTGGCCTGTCAGGGGTAAGCCTACATGGAGGTCTGTCCAGGGATTCCCAAATCCCCCTTTCTGTGCAACCAAAACAACCCTCACTTCATGTGTTAATATCTACTCAGCAAGTGCTATTAGCAAACACTGAGAACTGCCTACCGCAGTGATTTAGTAAGCCCATCTGAACCTTGGCTATGCCAAAACGTTGTATAGATATTACTGCAGTCATAAATGATTGAGACCTTTGTGGAAACTACATGTTTTCATTTGGATTATGTTGTTAGGGCTTTTGAAATTGGACTTTACACACAGGATTTTACTGACGACACCAGTGCCATAAATGAATTAACCTGACTCTAAATTATTTTGAGAGTATCCAAAGTTTATTCTGTGTGCCACAGGCTTACATTGTTGTCCAAATACTAGTACAACTGCACCAATGTCAGATATAACAGCAAACGGACACAGTACTTATAGACACAGCTGTTCTTCCCAAAGTACTGTGTCCCAGATATCACATATGTGAATCCACAGCTGAAAATATTCCTCACCTAAATCCTGTAACATTAATTTATCTTTAAAACATCAGAGCTTTGTTTCATCCTATAATTAGTCTCTTGTGAAAAAGTTAAACAGCATATAATTGATTTATTTTTATTTGAGATTTATATCTTCCAGAGCAAAGCCACAAACTGGCCAAGGAAATCAGCAAGCAATGTGAACTAACACATTGTTGGTTTTAATATTTTCATTATAATATGTATTTGACTAATAGAAAAACTGCAGTGGTGTCAATTATGCCAATCTGTTGTACCTTAAAAGTGTATAAAAAAAGGGTTCACATTTTTAAAACATTTGGTTGAGACAGAATCAACAGTGATCGAAACATTGTCCATTTTAATATATTTGTGGACTGAAGATATCATTGTTCTGAATGCCAGCCTACAAGACTTTTCACTATTTTTCTAATTTGTGTAAATGACTATAGAATAATATGAGCTTACTCAGGCAAACCCATCTTGATTTTCCCACTGTCTGTTTCTGTTTTCTGTTTTCTTGTTCTTCCTGGTTTATACAACAGAAACAATAGAAGTAGCTTGTAGATGCGTTCCAGCTACACTGACTGGTTTACAGCAAGTTTGTTTTTGATGAAAAAAGGAATAAAACACACTCACATTATGACTCACATTATGTGTTTTTGACCTATTTGTAAAGATCTCAGTCCTCTATACAGAAAGTCCTGAGGCTTGAGCAGTGCCTTGAAAAATCAGTGTTCATTTTCTTTTTGTGGGATTTAGCAAAACAGTAGCATGATCTACCTGATCTGTTAAACTAAACTTTTAAATACTTGTGATACTACAAAATGTTTCATTTAAGAATACATGAGGTAAGGACAATAATCAGTTTAAGAACTGAATTAAAACAATTATGTCCACATAAATTAGAGACCAAATCTGATGCATGACAAAATTTGGAAACTAATTTTGGTTTTATGATTTAGCTGTTCAGCTTAGCATTACCATCTAGCCTGAATCTGTCAGTGAAGAGAAATGCAGCCCTCTGTTGGTGACAGGCCTCTATACTCTGCTGACAATGGAATGGCTTCAGCTTTGAGTTTGCCATTGTTACTTCTTCTCTGAATGAGCCCTGGCAGTAATGATCTCCGTGAGCCCCCCGTGCGTGCCAACGGTGGGCCATAACAGTCTTTATTCACCATGAAACCTCCACTGGGAGCATCTCGTGGTCCCCAGGACAACAATGCTGGCAGCCAAGCCCACAGTCAGCCGGCCTGTCTTTTACGTTTTTATGGGCTCGGCCTTCCCCCTGCTATTGAGCCAAACGTAGGCTATCAAACAAAACAATTTATGACCTGGTCTGAATTTGACCTTGGGCCTCCTGAAATGGTTAGGAATCCCTTGACTCAGAAATCCTATGAATGAAAACATTTGTTTATATATGAAGACATAAACGGGTTTCTTTATCTTGGATTAAATGTGTAGCATGGGAGCTTGGATCGGGATTGGATCTTATTCAACATTTTAATACCTAACAAAGAATTTCAGGATCAGTGTCCCAACTTTACGGATAACACTGTTATGCTTCATGTCTGAAAAGCGAATGGCTATATATTTCTAGTTGTTTTTTAAATATACTGATCCAACACAGTGACCTTTTGTGGACTTTTGCTTCCTGGATTGTGGACATAGTGGCATTTACTGCAGGGGTGTGCCCTGTCTTGTCTTCATTCAGCAGCTAATGTTATATTCCTTTCTTTTCCTGTCTGAAAAGCTTTTTTCTTTTTCTTTTTTTTTTTAAAATAATTTCAATTGTTTATGGCTCATCCTAGAAGGTGGAAAACCCCTACAGCTCAGATTTTTTTGAATTTGTCTTCACTTTATCGGCTTTCCACTGGTTTGGTTCCCACATGTCCCTGTTTTTAACTTAATTCCACCATAAATTTCGGAAAAGCATTAATAAAAGATTATTTAGAATAACGATTTTATGCTAAAAGGTGTGCCTTAAACCGTTATTACCAAAAAGAAGA
The DNA here is from genome assembly GCA_005024645.1 of Planiliza haematocheilus. Taxonomy (NCBI): domain Eukaryota; kingdom Metazoa; phylum Chordata; class Actinopteri; order Mugiliformes; family Mugilidae; genus Planiliza; species Planiliza haematocheilus. Next base: position 8,847,293 of record SRSE01000725.1, read on the forward strand.
ATGTTGCAACTTAAATTAAAAAGATTGGTGCTGTTTCCACTGCAAGACAACACGTTTCTTATTCTGTATGTACACATGTTAGCTATATTCTTGGATTTGATGTAGAGAGTGACCAAGAAGCATGAATGATACAAGATGAAAGAGGGGCTTTCCATCTCTGTATGTTATATGGATTCTTCTCACGCATTTCCCTCTGAGACAAGGGCTTCAGTAATCTGTATCCTTTAGTGAGAGAACCCCATGGAGATGCATTAAAGAGATAAATTGGTATCATCCCCAGTGTGACACACTCCTCATCTGTCTCTGCTCGCCTCCATTGATCACAATTTATTTTATTTGTGTTGTTTCATTATTAGGCGGAAGAAAAGCATTGCATTAATAAAGCCCTGATTATAAAGTTAAACAGAAATGCTATACTGTTCCACAGGAAGCTGGGGTTAAGCCCTTGTATCTTCTTACACACTAAACCGAGATCACGGGCGGCACTGATCATTCACTGCGGATCTAATTCATTTCTTAACGATTGTCCGGCTCCGGGCTGGACACACTTCTCTAAATAGATCACTAAAATTCTGCATTTCCCAGTAGCCTTGTCATATCTGAGACAAAGCACTGAGCTGAACAGCACTGATTATAGGTAATTTTATTGATACGCTTACATCAAAAAGACTCGCTCAGGTTTGTTGTTTGAAGATATCCCAGATTTCACACGGTGACATAAATCTAAGTGAATCTCAACAAGCAACATATTGCAAATACTTTACGAAAAAATAACAGTTTTAAAACCATTTTGATGGTACATGGATAGCTCCTCTTTCATTCCACATCCTGATTGTTCTTGTACTGTTTGTTGGGTACAAACAACCGCAGGAATAATTTATGGCGTGGCTGCTTCCAAATATAACTTATGAGCTGGTGGTATTGACACAGGAAGTAATGTACACATTATGCTTGGCTTTCAAGAATAAACATCAACCAAAATTTCACTCAGTGAGGGTTCAGTGTTACTGTTGCCGTCTAGAAGCCACCAAGGCTAACAGCTGAACAAGCTAATATAGGAAATTACATATTTAGAAAAGTGAGGCTACAGCAACATTTACTTCAGACGTATTATATAATTACAAGCACAACTCTATACAGCCATCTCCTGTGGAGCTATGCCGACTCACTTGGCATTCCAGGTTCGCATCACTTTGTGTCACTGAATTCCAAGTAAAACAAAGTTAGTTTAGCTGATTGGATTCATCACCATCCCTCGACATTCCTTCACGTTACTGTCTTGAGTTCACAGCGTATTGTCTCTGGTTCAGGTTACCTCAGCTTGGCAGTGTTGCTGCTATTGAGTTTTGTCTGATGCAATCTTTGAAAGGTTCCTGGCAGAAGCATGTTTGCTTCCAGACATACGATTTGGGTTAAGATGTGCTTTTCATTTTGTGTAAAAAATGAACTGAGCTCCAAAACTGTAGGGTCGTCAAGTTGCATGTGTAATCTCTTATGCAGAAATACAGATGTGAATTGCAGCTATTTTTAAAGCGTGTCTGCATGTGTAGACTCTGTGTAGGCTTCCATGTGCTTGACAGATATGAATTTTAAATAAATTTTGAATATAAAGTATTAAGATCCTGAAATTATCTACATACGAAAAATAAAAAAAAAATAAAAGTCTCATCTCACAAAATTATATAAGTAACAGCACAGGATATGGTAATCCCAATTTAATAAAAAAAAACCCATTCATATAAAAACTTAATTTCAGTGTGTGAAGTGGAAGTTTTGATCTTCTCAAGGTAATTTGTGATTCATCGTATTTTATAACTGATAACGTGATTGTCACAGAAAAATATATACCCACTGACGAGACTATAGAAAAGTATATCTTAATCAGACTAGCCAAAGAATCAATCAAAACTGTAGAGACTAAAATAAGTAAATCTACCTCTCCACTGGGTGACGTGTAAAATTAAACAGCCATACCATTCAAACACAATGTGAAATGGCATATTTCTCTCCATACTGAGGGGGGGAAGCCCCTGAGATCAGGTTGTGCCCAGATTCCCAAGGTGAAATCTGACTCTTAATTGTTTTGATAAATAGACTGATGAGTATGTCTAACAATAACAAGAAATCCACGTATTTGCGGCCTTGCAAAATTGCCGCAGTTGAAGTAATTGCAATCATTAGCAAGGTTGGATGCCTTCTCTGAGTCCAGGTCCAGGTCTGAGGGAGGCTGGAGGCCGCCAGTAACAACAGTGCGGTGAATGGCTGGACCGTGCAGCGAATGCCCGACTGTATGTCATGAGGTGATGTGGCAACGTGCTGACACCGTGATATTTCAACACCATTTTAGAGTGACCTGACCTTTTCCTTATGATCCAATGCAATTCCACGTAAACGCAATTAACCTCACAACAACCTGGATTTGTACTTTGGTCTCCTCGGTTTTAGTGCTGAACAGAGGCCAGGTGAGCAGTTAGCTGAATCAACCAAGGACCAATACTGTATACTGAGAAACCTTACATAATAACACATTAATGTACAGAGAGTACACAGAGAGTTATTTATACAGTTAAGGGTAGAAATTACCTTAGGTTTCTCTGACAGGGTATATGTACACAATGTAGAAAGACTCCAGTGTATTTCCAGTAAAGTACAGAGACATGTGTAGACCAGCATTCTTCTCTGACTGCATTTTTTTAAGCTAGACTGTTGAACTTTTGATCCCACTTCACTTTACAGTAAGTTTACATTCATGTTTGACACATGTATATGAAGTATGCCGACAGTCGGCAGTCTCCCGGTCCCTATTTTTCTTTCAGTGTTCTCCACTGAGGAAGAACTACACCGGTGGTAATCCGTGTGTGTCCTCACCTTCAACCGCTTGTCTTTTTAGACTATAATAGTTCAATCTGAACTTTCTTTTTCTGAGGATGCTCCTCAGAAAACTGTCCAGCGAACCTCAACAGCAAGTCTTAAAGGTCATTGCGCTGTCACAGCTCCAAGAAAAACTGCAAATAATCCTTCCACTGAATGGCAACTTTCTCATTATAAGCATCAGATATTTTTCCTGGGCACTTTCAAGACTGTGTTTTAAAGCATATAGATGCTTAAAAAGATAAAATACGATAGAATGAATTCATTGAACCTGAGTTACATTAATAACTCCTGTTTCTCCCCCGTACTTGTTGCTCTCTTCATCACTATGATCCAGCTCTGGCAAACCAGTCATGACTGGTTGATGTAAAAACTAAACCAGAGCACCAGCACTGAATGTTATCACAGAAAACAAATCTAAACTCCTGCAAAATACAGAGACGTTTGCTTGGCACCGATTACCTTAATCAGCATCGTATGAATTTATTTGGCAAAGGCTCTAATGTAATAGATGTAGATTATGCATGAAATTGCGTGGTACCAAAATATCTCTCTCTAAGGTCTAAATCATCCTTTTCCAGTGTAAAAATCAATTAAAAGATATTCATCAATTATTTCCTCCTCAGTGGTCATTCTCTTAGAAACAAACTATTACCATTTATTGGCTTTAATTAATGTCGTTTTATTCTGTTGCATGTTGGAACAGGAAAGATGTTTTGTCTTCAGCAATCCTCATAAATCCTTATAATCCTTATAAAAGGGTCACAGAAAGCATTTTTCATGAGACGAGCCAAAAGGAGTCATTTGCACCAAATACAATGTGTGAAATAATGGTAACATGCCCTGTGAGATTTAGTTGTGAATGTGTGGCAACCTCAGTGTGACAGAACTAGAATGGGGCGCTCCGGATGCCCACATGTCATGTGCTACACACCCTCATACAGCAGGAGCTCCTGTTAAGGTTATTTTTACTCCGGCACCTGGAGGTGTTACAGACTTGCTCCGGCCTGCACATTCTTTTCCCTCAGCACAATCAGGTGTGAGAGCAAGTGATCTTCGTTCACTGCAATTAAGATTCTGCCTTCATCTTCTCCTGGTACACAATTACTGCTCCGCTGCTGTTTGCTCTAATTGCTCTTTCTGCAGGGATTGGTGGGAAGCCAGTGATTGTGATGGGTAGGGGATTATCTCCTTTCCTTTACTCTGGCGCCTTAAAAAAAATCATCTGTAAACTCCCCGGTGTAATTACGCAGCCTCATGATTAATTGTCTATTGAAATTAGCGCGGGTCTAGCTTTCATTTTTACTGCAACGAATATTAATTAATGTTAACTCTCCCACATTCTTTCTTTTTTTTTTCGCCCTTTCTAAAGCACACCTTTTGAATATTCATTGTGGGCTTGAAAAATGAACAAAAGCCGGGACTTTGAATCAGAGAACTGACACTTGGCTATCACAGAAAAATACAGATCTGGAATTAGAAGATGCTTTTTTAAGGCCATTAATAATATTTACAGGAGGTCGACAGGTGAGGAACGCGAGCTCTTATTTAAATCACATCTCATCTGTTAGTCGAGGGGGTGTCAGGGACTATGCAAAGCGGCATCTCGGCTTTTGTTTCCGTTTGGAGAGGGAAGACTCGTCGCATTTAATTCAGTTTGTATTTATTTAACCCTTGTGAGAAATGACAAGTTGAATAAGTGCCGTGTAATCACATTCAGCATATTGTCGTGCAATAATGCGTAGAAGACAATGTCACCTTGAATAAAGCATGCACTGGGAGGATGCATTTGCGTAATATGGAAATTTACACTAAGGTCTGAATCAGATTAAAATTAGAATATCTCCATATTCTATCCAGCAGGGAGCGCTCCCATTGGCTCGGATGGAGCATGGCTATGTGCACGCCTCACATGTGGGTGCAACATGAACATTCATCGACTGAAAACATTGATATTCGTGTCAAATTACGTCTTTTATTGCTTTGAGCTATGTTCATTACGCCCACTGTTTGGAGCTTATGTATTTAGGAGATTTTTTTTATATTGTGTGTTGTGTTTGAACAAGTTTGTCAGCCTGGGCTTGTGGGATGCTTCACCAAATGTGAGCCTGACAGCCTGTTAGGAAGATGTGGTGACTATACCAACAACATTTGTATTTTACCAAACTGTGTATGGGATACTCATTGGTCTGAGTCCAGTTTGTTACCGTATTCACACCATACTGTTCACACACTGACACTAGTACTGTAAGTGCATATCTATGGCCATTCTCAGATTAATGTTTTAGTGATTTAATTTCATATTTTGTAATTAACCAACTTTTTCCATTCTGTTTTGTTCTCTGCTTTAGCTTTGACACAACAAGTCAACCATCCCCAGTATGGTAACGCATGTGTGTAACACTAGTCAAAAAGTTGCACTTGCGCACTTTTAGATATGTGCTTAGGTGCAGAAGATCATCATTCAAGCTTTGAGTACTTGCGTGCTCAACATTATGTTATGCTGTCGTCAAATCCAAGCGTCGCCAGACCTTGACACTGTTTATTCCTCGTGCCTATGAGTCCCCACGTTCTCTGAAAACTATTAAAAACACACCGAAGAGTCACACCCGTTGTTTATTACAACGAGCGCAGACATACACCATTTTCGTTGTGTTTACACGACTACGCTCATCTTAGCGGTGATTTACGTTGACGGCAATGAGAAAGGGAAGGCATGGAAAAGTCATTAGTTGTGGTCTTCGCACGGGATTTGTTGACGACGAGGAAAATACGGAATAACACCAAAGCAGTGCTTTAATTTGGCTGATCACATCATTTCAGACCATTTTGTCTTTGTCTCCCTTGACTTGCTCTCCCCAATTACAGCCCCCCCCCCCCCCACCCTCCCTTGCCTTCTTTGTCTGCGTGTGCACTGAGAAATCCGGTCGACCTTCATCTTGCCTTGCTCAATCCACATTCAGATAAAGGGATCACACCCGGTAGATCAAACTAATGTCTTCACCCCTCAGCGTCTCCGAACGGCCGCTGAATAAAATTGCAGCTGCTGTGAAACGGCTGTGACATAACTTGATCCACGCAGTGACGGCGCACACCACCGCTTGCTCCCTGCAATATATCAGTGCCAGGAAACAGTGGACGTGGAGACACGCTGATTGAATCAGGGGCCACGGAGGCCCTGGGGAAGGTTCATCTATAGCAAACCAGCAGCAAACGCACAAGAATCCCTCCGACTGTAACAATGTTTAAGGACTTAGAGGTCATTCATTCATTCAACTTCTTCCTGACTAAGCACACAGAAGAGAAAAGTATTTTTACAGTCTTCAGATGTTGCGAGGACTGCAAGCCAAATTACATCAACTGAGAGTTCCTGGTGCTTTGTGTTATTTTTGTGTCACAGTTTTGTGTTCCTGAGTTTGAATGGCATGTATAAATTTAAATGAAGCAAATAAAAAGTTGTTTTGACACGAGAACAAACATTAACTTCCCACCTTAGCGGTTTAAAAAGACATTTGATTTACCAAAACAGCGCCATCAATTTATTTTCTATGAGTATAAACAATCTGGTATTTATGACCGTCACCCTATGCTCCTGTCTTTATGTCTTTATGAGTCACCGACAGTTACACATTTCACTGTGCTCTCCGAGGATAAATGACCAATAACTTTTGACAAATGACAGTAGAATTGCCTTTAAGACGGAGATAATAGAAATTTGATTCTCAGGTTTGGCAGGTCATGCTGTGGACTTCAGCATTTTTAATATGAAGATTGCGTTATTGTCCAATAAAAGAGTGTGATTGCAAAATTGACAGCGGTATTTTGCTTTAGATTTCTCTGCTTTGGGAGCAATAAAAGTGTTTGGCTTTGTCATAACAGTGAAGATGCAATAATAACATTCCTCATTCCATGACCGTGAATACAAATATGCTTATTTAGAAACTGATCCTGTGTTTAAGGAACGATTCACGCTACATTTTGTTCATGTCCGGTGTGAGTTTATGTGACCGCGGAGATCTGACATCAAGTTGAGGCTTCACATAAATATTTAAATCATTTGTGTATGTGAATGCAGTGAGACAAAGGGCTTCCTGGTCTGGTTACATAAGTGAGTGACGTATTAATCAATGCTGTTACAGAGTGTGAACGACTGAGCTGAATGTGTGGGATGAGCCGAGGGTTTCAACATAATTGCATACTACTACAATATGATTTGCAGGCAGTTTAACAGATGAAGCAATTACAGCTGTGCTCTGTTCGTCAACGCAGCAACAAAACAGGACAAAAGGTGATTGTTGAGCAAATTTGTATCGACTAAATCCTCATGACATTATTTTGGCACCTGCGAGGAATCCACATTTATTAAGAGTCACACTGAAAACATTTTGGAGCTGCTCTCTGAGAAAATCACATATTGATGTGTTGAATAATCTCACGCACTCATTTTCTTTGTTTGACTTTGACCGATACTGTAAGCCACTTAAATTAGTCGTTTTTAAATTTCTGTTTTATTTTATTGGCCAACCGGTCATTACAAGCTCTGTGCAGTAGTGCATCTCCCTGAAAATACGGTGGGTTATTAAACTGCTCCCTAATATGGTAATCTGTTAATTAAACTGTCGTTGTCTCAGAAGTAATAATAAAGCAAACTGATTTAAAAGAAGTATTCTCATCTGCGATATTACAGCTGATGGAGGCTGTACATCACTCATGTTTCTGTACCTGTGTCTTCTGGCTGCGAACAAGGACAAGTGACTAATTTTCCTCACAAGTCTTCGAGCTCACCCCTCCCAAAAAGAAAGCAGGCCCATCCCATCTTCTGCACCGCTGTGACCCCGATCCTCTCCGGAGTTGCACTGCGCCGTAGTACCCTGTGTTGCCATAGTTACCTCCTCCTGGCTACTTTGTAAGGTCACCGGCTCTGGTGAGCTCTTCCCTCAGAGAACAGGCATAACTAATGTCCTGCAGGTTCAGGCTTGATGTAAATAGTCTCAGTTGACAGCCTACTGTACAAATACTCAATTACGTCTGCTTAAAGGAAATGATTTGTTGTAACAGCGAGCACTCAACTTGTGTGACATCAGCGTTGCCGGGGCAACGCCGGCTGATTGCAAAGGCTGGAATTAGGTATTGATCAGAGGAGGGGGCCCGGCGCCAGTGAGGGACTGGAAGCGATCCGCCACTACGATTTACAGGGGATGGGGGTGGGGGTGAGCCTGCACACTTCGCCCCAGCTCAGAGAGCTGAAAACCCCTCAGGAACCAATTTACACACCGCTACAGTGCAATATCTGCAGCAGTCAATAATGGAAATCTGATGCCCCCCTCTGCCATCAATGTGACCGCTCCTCTCCCTCTCGTTAGAGCACCTTGAAAGTTCTAGGCCAATCCATAGACACAATAGATTTCCAATGGTGTAGGGATATTTTGACTTTGCTATTCTCCGTGTAATTACACCTCTAAGTAAGGTTGCTGCCAGAAACGCAATCTATCCTTTGTAGTGCTCATAAAATAAGTCCTTATTTAATTTAATCACCATCAAAAACATTCTCCACTTACAATATTTATGTGTACTCTTCACTTTATTCCTTGCTCACAAATAGTATCTTCACTTAATAGCTTCAAAGCTTTGTTGTAAGAGCATACAGGTTTTACAGCATTGTATACATGTGGTATGTTCCTGCTTATATCAACTCAGGCATGGAGGAACAGATTTGGAAATAATACCAATCTTTAGTTTTCTTTTATGTAACACTGGATGTCAGTAGTGGAATCAGCAGAAAAAGAAAATATTACATAATAACAGTATGTTAGTGTGATATAAAATGGGCATGACTCTTTGGTTACAGTTGGGTTTCAAAATTCACCACAGACCCATCCACATGTGGAGTTTTCTCATGTTCGTGTTCCTGTGGTTTTCCGTGTGGTTTCCTTTCAGAAAGAAACTACATGTCAGGTATCACCAGACTCGACTGTGGTCTAACAAAATGTTTCTTTTAACCGAACCACCCCTAGAAAGAACCAGCTGTTGAAACCTGAATGTAGAAGACTGATTCATGCAACCAAGGAGAAAAAAAAGAAAAAAAAACACAAGAAAGAAAAATCTGAAACTGTTTTTTACTTGATAGACATTAAGCAATCAAAACATAATGTGCCACTGGCTTAATGGAACCAATCACAGTCTTGACAATAAATAAAATAAAAAACTCCCTCTCCTGGCAGAGCTCTGTAATGCAATCCACAGTGTGAAGTAACACCCTGTGACATCTGAGGATGTTTAACCCTGCAGGGCTCTTGCAGTCAAATTTTCTCCGTCTACCATGGGAGACTCCTGTGCTACAAAAGATAGAGCTGTCTCTTTTACATTACGCAGACCTGGGAGATGTCATCCATTTGTCTCTTCACAGGAATCGATTATAGAATATATTTGCCATAATGTGATATATTCATATTAAAGTAAAGCCTCAAAGGCAACAGAGACGGACACTTTAATAGAATCCAGCTATCAACAAGAGTAAATTCCAAGACCTCGATGTAATGGAAAAACTGCCTGTCTGATCTTCCCAAAGCTCTTGTGAGGAATCTAAAAGCCGGATCGCTGCTGTTGTCAGATTGTAAACTTGGCCCCCTGCTACAGGGTGTTCAGCCACGATACTCAGGGGATGGGGGCTCGCTTATGCTCCCTCCATGATGTCACCAAATGCTCACACGGCTTCAAAATTATGGCGCTATCATCAGCAAAGCAGTGACAGCTTCATAAACTTTGATTTAATCGGACAGGAGAAATTGAACCATTATATGGCATAATCTGCAACTCTGGGAAGATATAGCTCAAATGTGATATGAAACGGCGCTGATTAGAATTCATACCTTTGACTGCAATCCTTGAGAATCTAATCTAGGAAGCAGCTTGTAACGAAAAGTCTTCATAACATGACCACCTGCTTTTGTGTATATGTGTGTCTGTGTGCACGTGGCTCCGCATGCCGGGGCATCTATTAATTTTCTTCTGTTTGCATAGTATTATTGCACGCTGGCTGGGGCTGCTAGTTTAATATGTGTGTGCATCTTTTTTTTTTTGTCTCATTCCTTATAGCAGATTCAATGTCATCTCTTTGTTGTCTCAAAATGCAATCAATGAAGGTCTTCCTACCCCATCTACTGAAAGTCAAACCCAACCTATCTAGGGCCACTCTGAGCTGTTCTGTCAAATCTCAGAATCAAGCCCATATTTCTTGGAGTCATGTTGTGCTAGTCCTCACTCTAGTTTGTGTGTGCTCTCGCACCTAATATACAAAAGATCTATTGAAATATGCATGAGACCCATGATGCCTGCACTAAAAATACACTCAAATAGGGAATACATTGACAGCTCTGTTATTGAGCTCTCCTTGAGCTTTCTCTGTCACAGCAGCCACAGATCGCTCTCAGGCCTCATGTATTATCAAAAGCACGCAACACCTCTCTCTCTCTTTCCCTCTGACACAGACACACAATCTATCTCCTTCCCTCACACTCACTTCTATCTTTTTTTTCACTCTACCTTTCTGTTTCTCTCTTCACCTGCCAGTAACATACACTTGCACACTCAAGGGCTTGTTTAAAAATGTAGCCTATGTTTTCAAAGGTACTTTTCTCCTCAAAACAGTAAAATTAAGAATGAGTGGCCCCAGCTGTAGTTCAGATTTAGCAAAGTTAGCGTTTACTGTGTGGACACATATATACCAGTATAAATATATATTAACATGGATAAACCACCCAAGCCTGTATAAGGAGAGGTTATTAAAGCTACAGTGCAAAACGTTTGTCTCCCCCTTCTGGCACTGAGTGTTATTACAGACATAGACAGACACGTGGTCAAATTAAACAAATTAATTAAAAAAAAAATTCATTACCAATGTAACAAGAAAAACAGTAATTAAATCTTTCCTCTGTTTACCTTTTTTGAGCATCACAAACTTTTTCTTTCGTGCTTTATTTCACTCCTCCTGATGAACCCATGAATTCATAGAACCTTGGAAGTTACATTCGTTGCTTTCATTTCTCGGACAAAATCCTTGTTGCCGTAGGCTACGAATAGCAACCAATCATTGCTGAATGATGTGAAGCACTATGCTACCAGCTCAGTTGTGTCACCACAGACGCCATTTTTAAAATCTGCAACAGGCACAAACTGCAAAATACTGAGAGATTTACCATGGGGTTGATATCTTAATCAATTTTTGGATTTGGCATTTGGCAAGTTAGCTAGTTAAACTGAAAGCTCCAATAAAACAGATTAATGAGTAATATAGCTTGAAATATTAATGCATACTATGCACCATGAGCTTTCTGGCAACTGACAAGGCTAATGTTAGCTTGGTGACTAGCTTAGACAGAAAAATAAATTATACCACATACAATATTTGACACTTAAACTTCTTTTTTACATGGTTGTTGTTGTGCAACATGATTCAGTAGTCACTGACAACTACTAAAGAAAGGACAGTATGCATACTTAGGAATGGATTTGATGGCTGGAGTATAACACAAAATAGCTATATGAACTGTCTGAAACGCCCCAAAGCACCATGTGTATAAATGTAAAGAACAGTTTAACCAGCCACCTTCAAAGAACTTCCAACAATTATTCCTATAACGCAGTCAAGGCCCGTTTTTACTACCAGATATGATCTAGAGGGCAGTTTTATGCCACATTAGGCGCTGCTCTACCATAAAGAACATTAAGGGGATAGAAATTGGCCACCACCATGCACGAGCAGACACTTTTTATTTGACATAGTCTGACATAAAAGCACAAGCCCCCTTGTTTTGTTGGTTCTGTTTGAAACATTTTTTTCAAACATCATCGCAGTAAACTGCAATGTAGTCATGTCCACGTTGATAAAAGTGGGGGTGCTTTGTAGTTCGGACTAAGGGGCCAAATTGGTAAGCATCAGTACCAGCTACACCTCTGTAATTGGGCAGAATTTAGAAAGGTGCTATGAAATACACCCTGGAAGTTTAATAAGTTCCAGAGTCCTAGGCTCCAGGTTGCTGCTCCCAAGGTGCTGGTCTGAGTTAGCCTACATTTATCACATAAACATCCAACACCACTCCTGCTAAAGCAGACAAATGCCTTCCTGCTCTGCAACTCCTTCCATGGCCATCAGAATCAGGGCAACAAATCCAGCTTTAATAGTTATCTATGGAGTCTCTCGCATGCAATGAACACCCACATTTATTTCTCTGCTTTCTCCCGATGAGGGTAAGTGGATCAATTAGTGAAGACTACAAGTTCAGCATCTTTACACATAGTATCAATTGTTAAGTTGAGCAACAGCAGGTCCCCAGATTATCTCAGATCTGTACCTCCCCTCACTCCCATCCCTCCTCCGCTCCCTCCTTCCAGATCCAAAGCTAGCCTCATTACAAATGATCCTCTGATACACACAACCTTGGCACACACCTTCGCGCTAATGGCCCACAGATTGATTTTTAATTAGTAACACTTTTGGATGGTGGCCAGCTCAAATGGACTTTTATGAAAAACTAATCACCTTTTGGCTTTAAGTGTTGAAAGGTGTAAGTAGACGGTTTAAAGCTTTAACGGCGTACAGATATTCACGACAAATGAAAACTATTAATTATTCACCAGTTTACATTTGTGTGAATTATAGGGGTAGCTGTATTTCTCAAAGGAAAGAAGCTGCATTTATTGCCACAGAGAGCACAAGACGACCTTATAGTTCTTAAAGTTCTGAGCAGAGAGGACGACCACGGAGTAGGAGGAAAGTGGGTCAGGTCAGATATCGTCTTAGGGTTGCTGAAAATCTTCAGGCCAACCGAGTGTCACTCCACATTACGCAAGCGGGTCAGATGAGCCTGAAACTGTGTACCCTGCGAGTTCATCTGGCATGGGTTCATTATTAAAGTGCGCCCAGCTTTTGTAAACTGGGCCAGTATTTATGATGGCAAAAAGAGACACGGACAACATCTGCAACATTTTAGGCCCAGATGTGCACACTGTGATTGCTGGGTCAAGCCCAGGGAGTCTGCTGCAGAGGAATACTCATCCTTCACAATCCGGCAGGACCTGTATTATATTTTATGTGATTGTTGCACCTTGGTATTATTTTTCATCACTTTTTCCCCTACAGCCAGAAATGGGTTAAACAACAGACAAGAATAATTTACAGTCATTATGTCTCTCAATTTTATAAATGTATTAGTGTTTTTCTCTGCTTTGCTTGAGGTTTCTCTCCATATCATCATTTTATGCATTTTTTTTTAAAGTTACTGTGATTTTGGGCAAGATAAATAAAAAGATATTGACTTGACACTGTATGGCGTCTTTATAATTGGTCCCAAATGTTTCAGCAGTATGTTGTGTCAGAAAAAACCTATTAGTGCACCTTATGTTTCAAGACATTTGCTGTTCTTGGCGAGAGTGGCACTTCCTTTCTTGGAAATGGGCAAACGTAAAATGCGTCTAAACTGAGAAGAGCGGGGCGTGCAAGCGTGAATTTCTGAAGCATGTTCTCGAAATAAACAGAGGAGACGGGGCTGTGCATGGGCAACACATGTTCCCTTCATTAACACTGCTGAGAAAGAGCGTGCAACATGTTAAAAACCTATAAGCAATGCACATGGTAAGCTGCTGGAGAGTAAACGGACTGGCAGAGATTGCTGTGTAAAATAAAATAAACTGCACACTGCACTGGTTTTGTGCACAAGCAGTATGTTTCATGTGTTTGCTTTATTTGCCTTTATGTGTTTACCTTGCTGGGTGGGGGGTGGTGGTCCGTAGTATAGCGGATGTTCAGAGCTATCACACATTTGTTGCAGCTCACACACACGCACACACTAACACATCTGACCTAACAATCCACTCAACAGTAATTTATCGGTGCGATCCATCATTATCATGTTTTATTATGGCCACCATTGGAGATATAATTCACAAATAGGCACACACTGTAGAGATGACAGTGAGGGAGAGGGATGTCCTTTACCTTCGTCCTCTGCCAGGAGCCTTCAGGACTCTCTGAGGCCCAGTATGCAAGAAACCCAACCCTAGAATAAGCAAGGAAGCTGGGGAGCAGGGGAGCAGGGGAGCAAGGGAGCAGGAGCCTGCCCTGTTAGCCCACTGCATTGTGGGCCAGCAGGACTCCCATTAAGAGCCGGAGAGAAAGAGGGAGAGAGAGACACAGAGAACCCACCGCGGTCACAGCAGAGCAGTGTCCGTGCCATGTCACATGACCACCTTTGTATTCGGTGGCCATAACTCACTGCTTGTGCACAGGGATTGATCCCAGGCTGGACACTCCCAGGAGAAGCCCTGGCACTCAGTGGAGTTTGATCCCTCAGATTAATGCAATAGGGATTCCAGGCCTTTGTCTCAAGCCAAACACTTAACGTCCCCCGAATTTGTATCCAGCAAAGGTTGAGTCCCATGTTTATTTGGGTAATGAATTGCTGTAATTAATGCACCTATTGATTCCCCCTCAGCGTCTCCTACAAAGGCCAGTCCGATTTCTAATTTAAAGGGAGTAGGGGTGTTAGCAAGAGGATGAGAAAAGGGGAGGAGAGTCCAGTATAGGCAAAACAATTGCACTGTGTGCCCGTAGAGTGAGAGTGTAATTGTTCAATGAATCACATTTGAATGCATTCAATTAAATCCTTCAAGTTGTGGGTTTGGTCTGCGCGCGTGCTGTTATATCATTTTGGTTTCCCTCTCGCATGGTAATAAAAATGTAAATCCTTGGAGGGCATCTGAGAGCCGATGAGGACGTTTGCCAAGTGGCATCTCGGAGCTCCGGTGTCACGCTAATAACCACAATGCAATTTTCTCACACAAACAGGCAAGAGTGCATTAGCATATAGTCCCCTGGAATTATGACACTACTAATCTCCATCACTTCGTCCTCTCGGAGGAGTTCAGGATGTGCTCTCGCAAAAACTGTTACCGTTTTAAGTGAAGCACTTCAAGGACAGCAAGGTTTCAATTCTGCAAATGTAACCCAGCGATCGCACTATGATAGAAATGTTATCTTCCTTTCAGACTGTGTGTGTTCCGACGTATGAGTCTGTGATCTGAGACCTTTGCATGACTCCTTTAAATGCTCTTCATGTCCTTCCCCTTGCCGTGAGGCTGTGTGGCTGTGGCCTGTGTAAACACCTGGCCACCGCCGCTGTGAAACGTCTGACCACAGAACAATGAACAGCCACCTGGTCCATCTATTATTGTTCACTGAGGTTCACCTCAAGAATCGCACCCCCTCCCACCCCATGAGTAATTACAACAAAATAAGCCTTTGACCTTTGATGTACATTGGAAAAAACTTTAAGGGAATATTGTCAACGTGTGTGTGTATTGATCACAGCTGTAATTACAACTAAATACCTTGACAGTGGAGGGGTGGCGGTTTGAAAGATGTTGACTGCGATGTAATAAATTACAGCACAGAAAGCAGATAACATTACTCTAATCATGAAGTAGTCCATTAGATTTGTTCTTGCTTACCATTAAGTGTGATATTTAAATAGGTTTGATATTCAAGGAGAGCCCCGATTGTGTGAGGACCAACAATGTAACAGACCTACTTATTCGACTCATTAATAATACACTTTAACTAAATCATGGGCAGCAGCTTCAGTCTATTGCTCAGTTTTCAGCGTTCTAACAACAATGATGATGAATAATGATTCATTCGAACATCCTAGATTTTCTAAGAACCTATGGCATGCCTTATTAAAGACAAAATAGGTAGAAGACTAATTAAGCTGACCGAATAGGAATGACGGCATGCCCAACTGCCAGAGCCAAGTAAGGGCTTGAAAAATGGCTCCTCTGCAATTTCAATTAATCAGTTGTATTTTGCTTAATTTTGTTTGACGTTGGCAGAGGAAACGTCCTCTGGGAGTATCTGTCCTTTGACCACTAATGCTTTAGTAATTCTTCCATCAGCAGAAGCTATGATTGAAACAATCAAGTGTGTGTGTGTGTGTTTCTGTGCGTCCGAGAGTGAGCGTGCACAGCCATTCAGGGGAAGTATTCGTCCCCACTCGTATCCCTTTCCTTTTAGCCTACATACGGTGACGAGGATGGAGGTTGATTGCAAAGCCCACACAACAGAGAGTGGAACCTGATTAACCTTACAGGTGACTCCAGAAGCATGTGACCACCACCGCTTCCCCTCCTCTCCGACCCCTAGCCCAGGAAAGAGACGTTGAACTTAACCTCTGCAACAGTGATGAATTAACAATAGAACAATTCAATGCCCCAGTAATTACAAAACACTTTGGACAAGGCAACATTTTTCAGCTCTGCCACACAGGTTTGTCGGCATTGGTGGCTTTCACCTGGAATGCTGGGGCTCTTTGCTCTTCCTAACTTTGTTTTCTCTGACGCAGATTAGATCTGCCACCCCATTACAGATTCATTTTCCTAATTTTTCATGTCTGCGCCGCGCCCCATCTGCACAGGGCTGATAATTGTGGGGACCAGCCCTGGTGATTAACATCAGCAGAATTAATTACGCCCGCCATTAAGGCTCCAGGTTGCACACAATGATCAAGAGAAATTAACTTTCTCCCAGGCCCCTAAATCATCTCACCTTCAAGTGGAGTGATGGCAAAGAGACAGGCCTAGAGTCCTGGACCCCGCTCGGCACCTTCTTAACCAAACATGAGGTGCGCATCCTGCCTCCCACCAAGGAGATTATAGCGGCGGCTGATGGGTATCAATTACGCCACCTTATGTGGTGGGATGAGCGAGAAGTGTCCGGGGTCTGGTGACTAATGGACCTGGGTTGGAGCCACCCTGCAGCTGGAGACCAGGGAGCTGACTGTTTCTCTGGCCTGGGAGTACCCGCCAGATGCTGAGAGGCTCAGTTCATCGGCCTGACACGCAGGTATATATCTGCACACCACATTTGACTATGCACTCAGGAGTAGGGTGTGCATGTCATTGTAGGTTAGCCAGGGAAAAGACTTTGTAATTCCTAGTCAAGAAATTGAAGCTTCTTAAATTAAAAGGCGACAGTTTTTTTTAACCATCTTAAGATATCATACTGTTAAAGTATATGACTATCCATAAATGAGCGTGGTGCCTCAGAAAGAGAGAGAGTGATGTGTTTGTAAGCTATGCTAATGGAGCGGACCCCATGCCCCCGCAGCAGGGAGAACAGTGGTAATGTCAGTAGGAGATAAGCAAATTGCGTCTGTATCATATTGACTTGTCAAGGTTAAGCAGTGTGAGCAGGGGGAGGAGTAGGAGGCAAAAACTCTTCATCCCTCTCACTCCCTCTTTCCCTGACTCCTGAAAAAGATGCATGAGAGGTGGGAGACGAGGGTGAGGAAGTGAACAAGAGGAAGAGACGATTCAAAGGAGCCGTGCTCCATCCTCCGAACTCGCTGTCCTGTGGAGATAGCAATCACGCTGAGCGGGCAACAGACACACGTTTGTATAGGGAGGGTTTGGCTCTCTGCTCTCGTTTACACTGATTTGATTTAGCTCCACAGGATCTAATTAAGCTCAGACCCAAACCTCTCCAGAGTTTTGGCAGTCATATTGTGAATGTCAGGCTCTGAGAAGCAGCCATGAATGATCGAACCTGTGCATGTGTATGTGTTTTTTTAGTTTTTTTTTTATGAAAGCACATCACAGTGATAGAATAATGGCTGTCGATGGATATACGGTAATAAAAACTGACAGTTGTTGCGCGTCAGGGATCATATAAATTTTAATGACAACAAATGCAAGGCAATGCAATAAAAATAATAACCAAAACAGTAACAATAACGACTCTGCCAAGTTAAGTTGCACAAAAAGTGAAAATTGCTGTGGAAAAAAAAACCAAAAAAGAAAACTCCACTGGCTGCACTGCCTGAGGTTCATCCCATGGTGATTGTCACAGTGCTTCACTTTCCCTCTAATTAGCTGTAGCAGCTTTGCTTGAATTCGGTGTATAATCCCCTGGATGAGGTGCAGTCAGCATCTTTCCTTTTCCTAAAAGCACGAGAGGTGCAGTATCATCAACTCCATCTTCGCTCCAACACTGCCTCTGGATGATTTAATAAGGTTAAAAGACTAGTCAGCAATTACCCCCTGCTCAGTGGAGGAAAACTCTGAAACACAATTGCATTACAGCTGTAGATAAATGCCAGACACCACATCCACAAAGAAATTGGCTACCACCGCCTTTTGTAAACCGGGCATAAAAAAGTTTTGGATTTTGCTAACAAGTTTATTTCACTTCAGATTCCTTGAGCGCGTTAGCGTCTCGATCCCAGAGCCTTGTAATGGTCCGAGTGAGACAGTCCAGAGAGTGTCATAGAGTGACATTTACTGCCTCTGCTGTGGGGAAACAGGTAAGCAGAGCACACCATCTACAAAGTAGTCCCCTTTGACACCAGCACTCTACAAATCAGGGCTGAAGGGCAGGCCAGAATGGGGGCACTGACACAGAGGTCCTTTAGAGTTCCAGCATGACCCAGGAATGTGTCAGAGCAAAGGCAGCTGGGGCAGAACAAGCAGACGTCTGGGATTTGTCTGGCACCATGTTTGATTTTTGCTAACGTAAGACAACTCAAAGGCAAAGACGAGCCTGGTCAGTGCCTGTCCCACTAAGCCAACTCTTGCTTCCCAGTCATAAAAGTTTCTAACTGGGTTACCCCCTCCACCACAAGAAGCTTGAAAACTGTTCGTGGGGGGTATCAGCCCCAGTGAAATTAGTCCTCCCAGTTCCACTTATTAGATAATACTTCCTGTATTAGTGGGCCAGCAGTGATAGCAGGCAGATTTACAGCTCTCCGCGGCAGGCAGCTTACTTTAACATGGGCCGTGTTAACTCTGCTCATTAAACAGAGGATGTCATCACTCCACGCCACCGCTGCATGTTACATGTCACACACATCCTCCATAGGCCAGCCTCTGTCCACCCCCGTCCACAACATCCTCTAAATCTGTCATTGCCACCTGGGCTAGGGTCCCACAGTTGACCACACCGCCCCGCTGCTGCTTTGTACATGCATGCAGAGGGGAGAGATACACAGGTGTTTGTGTGCACAAGCGGCGCACGGAGCATTGTACTCAACCACCCACCCATTGTATGTGTGGACGGATGTGTGGGACAGCGGTCGGTCCATCCACATGGGGTGAGGTGTAGGCGCAGCGCTCATTACAGACCCAACTCTGTACACGGGCCAGATAAGCAGAACAGGACAAGATAAGGAAGCGCGGCTGGCTATAGCAAAGTGCAGCCAGATATTCTGATGCCACCGCCAGATGAAACTGCATGCACTCGCTCTCTAAACATTTACTCTGTTGTTCACCCATGAAACCATTACTTTAAAAAAGAAAACTACTCACTGCTGCATTTTAATCACTGCAGAAGAAAGTGACTTGAATGTTGCTGAATCTGCATATTGTTTTTTTTACTTTAATTGAAATCACGCAAAAACATAGTTTAGATATTTCTGAAAGACCGTCCACTTTATCTGTCATTTTACAAATCAATGAATCTGTAAGTTTTAATACCTCACAACCGCACTTCTGCACAGCATTTCATTATTACTTTTCATGTTCTGCGATAAAAACTACATTGAACATCATATTTACAAGAAATATTTCATAACTTCTTGGATCTTTGTCCTAATATTATTTGCACATTAACATGTGAGAAAGGAGCAAATAGCGACGGGCTATAGCTTCAACCTCATGCCTAAGGCTCCCTCCAAAGTTCTGTTTAAGCATTGCATGTGATTTATTTCGAGAGCACCCATATACCTAAAACCATCAAACCATCAACCTGGAGAGTTTTCAACAGCGAAAAGTGGTCAAGAATACCTGAATTGCACCGTTATCCGTATAAATTTTAGATAACAAAGCAATGTTTACATCATTTTATGATTATTTCTGTCAATTACAATCAGTTTCTAACAATTGCAATAATTATTTAAAGTTTTTTTTAGTCATAAATCACAATGTGTATGTTTTCTTTTCTATTATTGTCACATTTTGTTATTCTCACATTTAGCATTCTGAATTCATTCATTTTGATTATTAGCATGTGTTTGAATATCCTGGAGTACTTACCATTTTTATACCCTGTCCAAATGATTTGTTCATGTCATGTTGATTGTGGACATTGTTTGATAAGAAAAAAATATTTTCATAAAATGCTAAAATGCATTGAAATGCGTTGTTAGTAATCATTCCTGTAACTGGATAAAAGACCGTGGAGGATTTGCCTGGGTCGACTTGCAAAATGACCCATGCCAGCACTGGCTATTATACTACATTAGTCATCGACTCCTGGGACCTTATGCAGACCTTATGGTTATTCTTCTTTAAATGGAGTATCATCTAATTCATAACATTACGGAAATGTGTATGTCTGACAGCACATGTGGCTTCTGTTTTCCTTTCTGGGTGGCAGTGTTAAGGCTTTGCGTGTGTACTGTATGACTGTGAGCTATTTCTTGTGTGTTTATGAATCCATGCATTGGGTTTGTGGATGCGTACGCTCGCTTGTGTGTGTGTTCGTCTCTGTAAACCAATAAAGGTCATAATTCAGCCGCTTCATAGATGCAGATAGCACTTACTGTAACCAAGTGGTGCCATTAGACATTGTGTCCGCTGAAATTTAGCTGTTCCCACTCATCCTATAGATTGCACCTCTCATCATCAACAGTACAATCATTCTCGGTGATAGTAAAGCACAGGGGAGGGAAGAGGAGCCGGCCCTCCAAGATGGATGCGTGTTATTGTTTGTGGGATGACAGTGTGTTTCAATCAGGTCCTCTGTGCTCTAATCCCAGGTAGAGCTCTTAAAGTGCTGAGTCAGTTACTGCTTCATCGATCCATCACAGTGGGTTAGTAGTGGGCAGGTGTACTCCCCAGCTCCCAGGAGACTGAGGAAACACCTGCCCTGCACTGCTCGGGACTTCATCATCCCGCCATTCCTTTGTCTCGTTCTGCCGGGAGCTCAACGTCGGGCCACAGAAAACTGTGAAAGCAGCACTTTTGTGGTCGTTTGTTGCCCGTACACAAGAATTAGGAGAGGGGAGACATGGTTTTCCCTCGCCTCCCACACCTGCCCCCTCCTTTATTTCTCACCCAGGATGAAGGGACATGCACTGAATGGACCGCACACAACTGCCGTATGGCTGCACAGATCACTGAGAGCTTACGCCGCTTAAACAGAGATCATGCAGGGTAACACTACCCAAATCTTCCTTTTATTATACAGTCCCCGAGTTATCAGAATGAATCTTTTTTTTTTCCAGCAGCAGTAGGACAATGAATTTGGAAGTACGTCGAGAGAAAGCATAGTGGTTATTATTACATCTGAGAGAAGTGCGGCAGCGAGGGGTGAGAGTCTATGTTTCTCCTGCTGCAGGCAGTCAATTAGTGCCAGAGGGAAACACAGCACTCCTGTGTTGCTCTCTGCTGAGGAGCTGTAAATAAAGGTTTTTATTACACCACACTATCTGCGGCTGTCCTCTGGACATCAATAGGCCAAAGCAGTGGACTGTTTCCTCGTATAATCACTTCGCTCCCTTCTTTTTTTTCCCCGCTAACAGTCAAAAGAGAGAGCTTAGAAACTCAAAAAAAGGGGTCACGGAAATGCCTGTAATTCTATCAATGCATTCTTCATTTCTGAAAGGGATTGACAAAGCAAACCACCTAGAACACTTTATTGCTCCCTCAGAGCCTTTGCAGAAAACCTGTGATTTAAAAACTCTTTGTTCTGGCTTGTCTGACTGTATCAGTGCAGACTGCGAGTGTGCCCGTGTATCAGGCTACAGAAATATGTCAACATTAAAAAGCAAACTCATATTCGTATAAACCTCAGTCTCAATTCTTTAGGGTTTAAAACAAAACACACCAAACTAGAACAAGACTTATGTTACGTATGCCTACATTACACTAATAATAAAAACACAAAGACATCCTATCATTTTGTAACGCACATTATTTTATACAAAGTCCTCATGGGGTGTCCCCTTAATCTTAGGTCTACAAAATATATATATAGAAAATGGCATTCCTTATTCAGATAGTTAGAATACAGAATGCAGAAATGTTGAAAACCACACTGATGTTTAATATGTTCATAAATGTTGCAGTAACTATCAGTGTCTAAAATATATTCATGTTTATTAAGAACAAGTGGACCATACTCGCTAACGACTCTTTTAATAATAATAATAATGTTTCATTCTGCAGCCATATCCAAGCAAATTAGTAACTGAGGAGGTTATTACGGTTTATGATGAAGAAAAAAAACACACGATTCTGGTTTTGATATGTTTTTGGTTTAAAGGGCAAATCCTTGCTTCTTGGTTGAGCCGTGTCAATAACATGTCGTCTTTCAGCTTCTACAGCACATATACACGCATGTACGTGACAGAAAGAACCGAAATACAAGGCCACACTAACCAACTTTAGCTCTTGTAAAGTGAATGCTGATTCTATTTATATTTGGTGTGATTTACACCCAGTTTCCTTCATGCAAGTGAACAGGAAACAGATGCTAGGAATTGTTCTGTCCCTATATTCCTCAGAGAGATTTTCAACACCAACATGTGAGGCTGGCTTTGTACTTGCATGCGAAAAGGTAGTAGACAGTGACTAAATTGACTCCCTGGCTTCCCTGCTCTGAATCTCCATTTCCTCAGAGTTTCCACTTGCGCACGTCCGTCTGCCCAAACCCAGGTTATGGCAGGCCGGCCTCCCCAATGCAACCATGAAGCCAAGTCTATGCTTTCTCAGGACAAGGTCAAACCTGAACACCCCCTGCACCCCATCCAGTGGGAGGTAGCGCTTATGAAGAACACTGAGTTCATAACAATATTTCAGTGATAAATGATAGGGTAAACAGATATGACTTGTGTTATTATATTACTGTAACCCCCTTAGAAATCATTGCTTTAAATGAATCCATCATTTTGCCACAGTCTCCCTAAAGTATGATTGTTCCTCGCAACAAATAATAGGTCAATAATTAAAATAATAATAATACTAAATTACTACATTCATATCTGTCTTCTGGATATCAGTATCAAAGCACTGGACTGTTTTCTCATATAACCACTTCTTTCTCTTCTTTTTCCCGATAACAGTCAAAGGAGAGCTTAAATAACTCAACAACGGCCACAGGAAGTACGCTTGTTCTTTGCAGCAGCTAATAGGCCAATAATAAAAATGTGTTCCCCGTAATTATATTCATTATGAAAACAAATAGGATCAACTATAATTAAGGTTTTGAGATTATTGCATATAATCAAGTGCCAAGACATGTGACACAAGGGAGAAAACAGTAATTTAGTATCAAGGAATATTGTTTGACATTTACAAGGAGATATGATTTGAAAATAAAAGGGCCATCTTTTCATGGACCATGGTGCCATCTAGAGGACGCTGAAAACCAAGAAACAACATGGCCACTATGTGAAAGGTCATATTCTTATTTATTATTTGCCTTGAGCACATTTCACATCTATGGGAAAAGGTGAGGTGGTTGAACCCTGGTAATGTTTTATTTTATTTTTTTATCTATATATATGTGTGTGTGTGTGTGTACATTTGTCAGGCTTTGCAGGTCTATTGTGTGTGCTCCTGTTATGTGCAGCATTATGACATGCTGCCACCTACTGCTGGATCACCTCCTATATGTAAAACTGATCTGATGAGACAATCAGAGCAGCATCCCTATCACCATCATCAAATAAGGATGATAAAAAAAGGTCAACTGCGCGGTTTAATAACACCTGCAATAAGGTGCATGTGCGTTTTCCTGCGTGCTCCTGTTTTCACCCCTGATAAAAAAGAAGGGGGGAAAGGTTATATTCATCTCATCCGTCACCTCACACATGATTTGCAGCCACTGGCTCCTCCCTCACAAGATTTACAGTACATGAAATTTTTGCTGACACTGGTACTCTTCAGCCGCTCCCGAGATATATGGCGAGCCATAATTTGGAGGTGTAAAATGGGTATAAAACCTGTATTAATTATTTAATCGTGGTTCTACGGTAAGTGCTGCCTTTTAGCCCAGGCGAGGATGTCATCCCCCTCCATTTTAGCGGGTCGTTATATCACTCATTTGTCAGTGGAAGAAATTACAATCAAGACCAAGATTGTACGGTTGTATGGTAAATCAGGGCAATCCAAGACTTCTTTATGGGTGCCATTAATTAATAATTGTATTCATTTTTTACTTCATTTGATGTAAATGAACAGCTAATTGTATTTAAATTTTGCTCCTCTGGCCTTGGATTAGTCAGTCCAAGTCCACAAAATTTGCATATATAAGGAATAAAAACCTTTTTTTGACTGGTTTCCTAAAATGGCATGTGAAAGTAAAAAGCAAGAGGAATCGAAATGTGCATGGCAGGCAGCAGTGTGTGGGACCTGCGATATATCTTGGTGTCAGGGGGCAGTTTGGTACAGAGACTGAGGGGTGTGATCAACAACCAAACAAACATGTTGTCCAAAGGTGAGGGCGAGGAGGTGTGCACGGAGCATCCATCAAACTACATCTGCGAGAGGCTGATACTGCTCCGTTTCCCCTCGATGCACTCAGCTCATCCTCTCCGTGCAAATCTCAGATGTAAACTTGCGTTATGAGATGAGTTTATCTGCCATGATTTCCGGGCATTAGTCGACTGTGAAACAAGTGTCTTGTGGGATATAACAACATTCAGCTTGTCCAACAGTTTTTCTAACCGACAAATTACATTACACCTACTTGATTAGCCTGATAAAAGGCCAAATGTGTCAGTGTAAAAGCTGTAACTGATGTTGCCATCGTGCATTCTTCAACTTGAGTTCTGTCTTAGCCTAGACACTTAAACACACAGGTGCTCTTCTAGAGGCCTGAATAAACTTGGCAATGGTGTAAGAAAACATAAGAAATACAAAAGAGCTTTTATTTACATTAAATTATCTATAAAAGTGTATTTAAAATGTGATTAAATACTAAATGAATATTAGTAAAAGACGTAAATGTCCATCGTTCCAAAAAGCAGCATATTAGCAAAGTACACAAATGTTAAAGTACTTTATGGCGGCACCTTATTACTTTACTGTAGTATTATACCTGTAATGTTAACGTGTCTGTCACATTTCAATGTTGCATCTGGTCAAATTGCATCTAATTCTTACTCCGTTATTGGTGAGTTTTAACTTTACCAAGTTTCCAGATTTACTACATCATGCACTTTATATAACACTAATCTCTAGTATAACGATATAGCTGTATAGCTGTCAGATTAGTGGAGGAAAAGTGTAATATAATTCCTTCTTAATTGTAGTAGAGTAGACATATAATATGGCATAAAATAAAAGTTGTAATATCTCCAGAATCTACAAAGGTACTTGTGCTTCTTTTACTTTCCTCGTTTGGAAATTTGGTAAAACAGTTCAACTACTGAAAAGGCATCAGTGCATCAGCTTTATTTTGATATATTTAGGTTTTTCATACACCGTGATATTGTGATTAAAAGGAAAGTAATGTCGTCAACAAAGTTCTGGTAACACTTCCTAGTTCCCACGCAGACACAGAACTTAATACAAGCGTAATGTTTGGATGGTTTTCCCGACCATATGCTGTACTTCAACAACAGTGACACAGGCTTCAAATCACTATGACATCCGTCTTACCAAAGAGCTACACTGATGCAAATGGACAGAAATGTATTGCCCTTTATTGTCAGCAACCATATGACATTATGTTCACACATAGTAAACCTTTCAAGCATTTAAACATCCACTCCAAATAGCTGTAAATTGTCTGTGGTTTTCTCCTGCACGTATCTGTTAAGATAATAGTAATAGAAATAAAATCTGTGTTGCAATCCATGAAAAATAAAAGTATTATCTCTAAGCAAATACAGTAATGGCAGTAGAATAACAGGAACAAAAACCAGGCTGGCTCTTGAATTTGAACTATGGTCTGATCATAAATACTCATCATTAACAGTGTCAGAAAAACATTACCCTTTTTATTGGGGCTGTATATTCCTCACACACCACAATAAAGTTAATGACAGACATTGTCCAAGCCATAAAACAGTCATATATTTGGAGATGCTGGTCAGCTTCAACAAGGCTCAGTTGCACCTGGCTCATAGATCACACTTATATCCAATCAAGTATCCTCGTCACAGAGATCTCATTTGTAAAATACAGATGTATGTCTTGTTCCCACAGCTCCAGCTGAAAGCAATTTAAATATTTTCATTTGTGTTCTGTGGATATGTGGTCTGAAAACTGCATGCCGTGTGAAAATAGAAAACTGAACAGCATGAGCGCCACAAAATAACATCTTGGATGTACAAAAACACTGCGCTGAATATTTCTGTCTGTGACATTTGCGTGTGTGGTGTTTATTCCACTCCATGGTCACTTGTTATGGCCGTAATATTTTTGCTTTGTTGTTACACATCACACTGTGTCTTTTCTCAATCTAATGCAGACTTGCTGTGTTTGTCATCATAATTTAGAGGCGTTATCTTCCGCCAACAATATGTTTTTTGCTTTGTTTGAAACTGATGCTCTGGCACATATCTGGTACTATAAGACCCACTCTCAGGATGCTGCTTTAGTTTGAACACATACATATAACAAAATTAGGTTAAAGGAGCTCAAATACATTTATTATAGGCCATCAGTTGCTGAAACTAGTCCACTTTATTGGTGTGATTTTAATCAGTTTTGATGGACAGAAAACAGGAAAAACACATTAAGTGTTAAGAAACAGGAACAGTATGTGTCAGCGTATGTGTGTGGTCACAGCAGCACTTGCGTTACTGTTCCTGAAAATACTGTGCATGCAGAAACTGCTTCGAACCCACCACAGCTCCTCTGCAAAGCTCCTTTAGAGGTCATGTCTTGTAGAGGTTGGTAAGGCATTGTGTTTCCATGTGGCTCATCCCCTTCACACTGTGCATGCAGATTCCAACATAATGGTGGCTGTAATCAAATCACCACAAACTAAGTTGCCTATTATTCCACCACATCAACACGGGTTGCACTGAACTTAAAGGGGAGTATCACATTGTGCAAAGCATGCATGTGTCTCCCTCTGTTTTTTTCTTCTAGCCTCAGTGGCCTAACATGAAATGACAATAATGTTGAATCTGCAGAGCTTCTCAGGACTCATGTATGTCCATTTTAAACCACAATGTCTGCATTTGTCTTTAATGTGGACTGGGGTCTGCTTGAAAGATTCAGCCTATGCATGAAAAAATGTTTAAGTCGTATTACTCTATTACCGGTAGATGGCGCAAATTAGCATAGTTTTCATTGGTGAAATCGACTCAGAAAAACTGTTATTAAAGAACAGAGTGTACTCACATAATTTTGTAACTAGCTTTGATATATACATCGGGTTTTGTGTAAAAGTGTGTATACATGCACCATACACTGAGCAACTGGTGATTGTAAACCAAGATGGATTTGAGAGGAAGCTGATCTCGCGAGATCAGATAAAGATGTGATAGTTGTGTGGTGACGACAACAAGAAGGGTTCTGATTGGTTACAGATAGATCACCGGTGAAAGTCAAGTGGTTCAGGCAGTCACCTGCCAAGTGTGTTTCCTTCTTAAGTTCAAACCCATTTCCAAACGTTTCCAAGAGTGTCAAAAACTGCCCCAAATACCAAGAAAAATAAGAAGAGTAGTTCACAAGTACAACTATTTATGTTCTGCATACAGATCCTCTAACCTAATTCTTAGCTGACAGCCAGACCGACGCTGTCACGTGATCATATCCGATCTGCGTCAGGGTCTGCTGCAAAATGGAGGTGAGGTGCTGGCGAATATTGTATATTAAATAAGTTATTCGTTCAAATGCACGAAAGCTACGACTGTACGCCAACAATGTTGTGATACCGGAGACAAGCTGAATTGTGGTGTAGTTAATATGTGACTTGTTAGGAAGAGTCAGAGCTGTGCTCAATAGCTGACGCTGCCGCTAAGCTAATGGTGGCCCGAAAAGCGAACTATGTGGCGTTAGAGCAGTGTGTTGTATTTTAGGTAATTGTTATGTAAACATGGTCGCAGGATATTTTTTAACACAGTGCATTGATATGGGTTCGCAATGGCACAATGGTCAACTTGTAGCTGTCGTGAAGTAAGCTAACGTTAGCTTTAGTAGCTGACGTTAGCTTAAACAGGACTGCAGGCCTTAGCTTAGCTACACGATACTACGTATAGTTTAACATTTGACTGTTTATTTATATACCTGACCATAGACGAATGTGTTTTGTAAGCCAGTGAGTAATATTACGGTCTAATATCAAGATAGTAAAGAAGCCTTTTTTCTGCAACACCCCGTGGGGGGCGCACCCTGCCACGCACACAATATTATTACAGTTTTCAGTACTTGGACGTTTATGGACAACGCCTAGCTGTCTGTTAAAATTAAATAACACTGAGTGGGAACATCATTTATATTCACTACGGATCATTATAGCGGTCACATCCATCACCCCAAGTCATCAGGTGAAGGTTCAGACTGCGGAAACTCTTGTTGATGCCTTGGATCTCTTGAGGACTCTCCCTTCACTTGTCTGACGTTTCCCTTTTGTCAGTGGATTTAGACTTAGATGAAAATGTGATTAGTCTCAGCCATGAAAAGCGAGTACGCCCATCTCAAGGAGAGACGGATTTGTTCTGTCGACCAACCCACAAGTCTTAGGAAATTCATCAAACTGACAACATCAATAGGTTCAAATCAGCTTCATGCATTTGGCATCCGGTAACATAGGCTTATGTTATTTATGCTTTTGTTACCCAGGTTTATGTTATGTGTCCCATTCTCCAGATCTGAAATATATTTTTACTGTAGATGTTTAAAAATAAATGTTTTAGCTTTTTCCATCAGTTTTTGAGGCAGTATTCATAGTGGTAATCACATTTTGTTCTTTCTCTCTCTCTCTATAGGACCGTGAAGCTAAAGAACCAGAGCAGCCCAGAAAACTTTTCATTGGCGGACTGAGCTTTGAAACCACGGAGGAGAGTTTACGGGCCCATTTTGAACAATGGGGAACTCTCACAGATTGCGTGGTTTGTAGTTTTCTCTTAATCTGTGGAACGACGATCTTGGATGATAATGAAATTATGTAATGCTAGCTACACACCGCTTGCTAACATTTTTTTTTATGTCATTGCATCATTCGTAGGTGATGAGGGATCCCAGCAGCAAGCGATCGAGAGGCTTTGGCTTTGTAACATACGCTTCTGTCAGGGAAGTCGATGATGCCATGAAAGCGAGGCCTCATAAAGTAGATGGTCGTGTTGTTGAGCCGAAGAGGGCTGTCTCCAGAGAGGTACAAAAATAAAGCTAGACTAGAGAGCACATGCAATAATGTACTGTTATTGTTTGCTCTGTGCTCACTGATGTACTCTGTGTTAGGACTCCAGTAGACCTGGTGCCCACCTGACAGTGAAGAAGATCTTTGTCGGCGGTATCAAGGAGGACACAGAGGAGTGCCACATTCGGGAGTATTTTGAGAAATATGGAAAGATTGAATGCATTGAGATTATGGAGGATCGCCTCACAGGGAAGAAGAGAGGATTCTGCTTTGTCTCTTTTGACGACCATGACACTGTCGACAAAATTGTTGGTATGCAGTTGTTGATCGTTAACTTGACATAAGATTTAGTAAACACGTCGCAGTGCATGAGATCATTGTGTTTCCTGTTTGTCTTACAGGTCAGAAATTCCACACAATCAACTTCCACAACTGTGAGATAAGGAAAGCCCTGTCAAAGCAGGAGATGAATTCCTATTCTGGCAGCAGGGGTAAGCAGGCTATCAGTGATGATGAAAGCTATACTGCTCTCATTGTGTGTACAGGTCACTCATATAATAAACTACTTCAGAATGACACTTATCTTTATATCAGGCAGGAGCGGCGGATCAGGAAATTTCATGGGCCGAGGGGGTAATTTTGGAGGAGGTGGCGGCAACTTTGGCCGGGGTGGGTATTATTTGCATGTGAGATGAAACTTTGTCTGGCCTTAACCACCCTAATGCAAATACATCTCGTAGTGATATTTATACAGTGTCCTGCAAAAGTCTTTTGACATTACAGGGACAGTGCAGGATTTTCCATTAGGCAAAAGACCAATTTCATTTTTTTTTTTTTTCCGCAAGTAAAAAACTAAAGCCAGGCTCTCTTGATTTAATCTCAATTTCCCACGCCTAATGTACAAATCAATGAAGAGGAGGATTCCAGATCCAACTTTGCGGCCACACTCAGACTGAGAGAAACATAGTAACACTTACAGTTTTAAGGCAAGCGACTACGTGGCACATGACTATAACTGTCTGGCAAAACCAGTCCTTCAACTTGGCCGAGGCCTTTATCTCAGCCATGGCACACGTCAGATGGCGCTTCGCAGTAATATGCAAACAAAGTGATAAAAATGTCTGTTCAACATGGCACACATGACTCAATACATTGGTTGTATTTGTGGTATGCTGACAGTCAAAACAATATTAACATATTTAGCGGATGTTTGAAAGTTCAGTTAGAAACGGAAGCCATGAACTGAGCGAGTGTTCATGGATATAAGCCTGGACGAAATCTCATCTGTGACGAGGCAACAAGATTTAACTAATGAATACATGTTCTATATTTTGCCATCCTTGTTTTTTAGGTGGCTATGGTGGAGGTCGCGGTGGTTACGGCGACGATTTTGACAATGGTGAGCAGCTAAAGAGTGTTCAACATGTTCTTCTGTATTCCGAAGTCAGATGAATCATACTTGTGGCTGTGTCATAGGTTTAAAATTCAAGCCCCCTTACAGTACACCAGTAATTAGATGCTTTACAACAGTGTCCCTATAACCACTTATTGGAGTTATAATGTTGTGACCTGGCATTGCTTTTTCCTAGGTCCAGGTGGAAATTATGGTGGGGGACCGGGGTATGGGGGTGGCCGAGGGGGTTATGGAGGTGGCGGTGGTGGCCCTGGGTATGGCAACCAGGGTGGTGGTTTTGGGGGCAACTGTGATGGATGTTACGGAGGTAATGACGGAGGTAACAGTTTCATCTACTCCAGAATTTTGAGTGAATTTTGTAAGTTGAGCTTTAGAAGGAGTGCACAGAGACACCTGGAATGAAGCCTTACCTTGAAATTGACTTAAATCTTCAGGATATGGAGGCGGAGGAAACTACAACGACTTTGGAAATTATGGGGGCCAGCAGTCCAGCTACGGGCCCATGAAGGGAAACAACTTTGGTGGCAGAAACTCAGGTGGACCCTATGGTGGTGAGTTGTTTAATCAGAATTTTAAAAAATCATTATGTAACAACGTCACATTAAGATCATTTGTCAATGTTTAACTACAGGTGGCTACGGCTCTGGCGGCGGGGGTGGAGGTGGCTACGGCTCGCGGCGATATTAATTGTTTCATGTTTTGGTAAGTTGCATTCAGCTCCGCACCTCCCATCAGAGCACAGTACAGAGTGAGCCCATGAAAGTGCAGAATAACTGTTTGTTCTATCCTGTATCCATTCAACAGGCTTCAGTTCTTAGCAGGAGAGGCGAGGAGGTGAGCAAAGGAATTGTCAGGAAAGCTGCAGGTTACTTTGAGGCAGTCATCTGAAAGCATTAGAGGAACACACAAGTCAGACATTACCGCAGCTTTATCGGAGAAGTTTATGGAAGAAGGACTGTATACACAAGACATGAGCGCAGATGATACCCTTCCTTAACTGTGATAGATGTTTCCCTACTGAGCAATTTCTTTTCCTTTTGTGCGTCTGAAGTGTGTGTATTGTGCCTATGGTATCAGGGGTAAAGAGTCAATTGTTTTTTTTTATCTAAAGTCCGTTCTAAATATCTTTCTTTTTTCTTTTTTTACATGGGTTAGTTTTCTGCTGGCCAATTAATCTTATGTCTTTTAACCTGGATTTTGTCAAATAGCATAGTTATGTCAGGTCCTTAGATAAACTTAGAATTGCGCATTGTTTATTTCTTGAAGATATTATGATTGCAAGTGTCAAGTGTATTTTGATTTTGTATGTAAAGCACAGTGTGTAAACCCTTAATGGCACCAGTGTCAACAAATATAAAGCAGTCTGGATTAGAATTAAGGGAATCCCTCACTCCTCTTGTTCCCAGAAAAACAAACTCTAGATTGTTCAAATATTTTGAATAGCTGAAAAAGATCGAATAAAATTGTGTAGTAAAGTAACACGAGGTTCAGTGCATCATTGGTTCAGAAAAAAAAGACTTAAATTGTATACTGTATGCATTTACTTGTATCAGGGTCAATGAAAAGGGAGTTTGGGGTAGTCCTAGAGAAGGGCCCGTGCACCACTTTATGCCAGTGTTGAGTGAGTTAAATGAAAGCCACGAGCACCTGCAGTTGGGCCCCTCAGCAACGCTAGTGTGGAAGATGATTGCAGATGACTGTCAGACAGGACGCCTTCAGCCCCAGCACAGTGGACCAGTCAGCATTTTGAGAGAGAAGGGAGAAGGCAGCATCAAGCACAACGCCCATGGAGGAAGCTTGCAGTGTCGTGCCTGGTAGTGAGCATCTATTTCTCTTTCAAGGCTAGCTAAACTCTCCAGCAGCTGGTGCTAGCGAAGAAAGACTAGGTCCTGGACACACTGGAGATCCCCTTGAGTCAGAGATACCGCAGTTTTACCAGCAAACATTAGATTTGACACATTAACAAGAAAAAAAAAAGGGAGTGAGTATTTCACAAACTTGAGAAGATGGAGCAGGTAAGAGTAACCACTTTGCTTGATTTACAGATGTGGAAAGAGGCATTCTCTTCTTGCTGAAAATCTGTAAAGACCTGATAACATGGAAGGTTCTGGATGGGTAAGAAATTTTTTAAAATATTATCCAAGGCTGCTCATATTGTAATCTTAACAGCGCATATTGTAATTGAGCAAGGTGTAGGCCTAAAGGTGTTTTTAAGGTAAACAGGAGGAGGAGGACATCCAGTAATTTTTCCAGTGGAACCAGAGTGTCCGTTGCCTGACTGTTTTGCCAAGGCAAATATGGTTTCATATTTTATTATGCTTACTATCAGCCTCTTTGCTCAAATGAAGTTGACAGTAATAACAGCAAGAAACGAAAGAGCAACGTTTTCATTATTTAATCAGTGATTGAAGTTTGGCCGATAAGATGCTAAGAAATGCCAGTCCACAATGGTGTGGCTAGCAGTCCAAATATGGCATTTCCTGTAATATATGCAGCAAATCTTCCCATTTGAGAACTTATTACAATCAGAAAATTTAGTTTTCTGGTTGAAAATTAAGTCGATCCATTTAAATGTATGAAAATCAGAACTTCCTTCTTTAGTAAGGAGAATAATTTGCTTTAAGCTCAAGATCTTGCATAAAAAAAAGGTTGTTTATTTTAGTGCAAATTCTCACTCAGTATTAGAGAATACAAGACCACGGCCCCAAAGGGCTGCACAAGTCTTATTTGTGTCATCCAGTTAATGAAAGTAATGGAAAAAATGATTCTGACGTCAGTGAGATGAGCTAATGTAAACTAACTGCATCACCAGAGAGCAACTGTGGCCCCAGGTTAAAAACTGTTGATAAATTTCACTGATGCCACAAGTAGTTAGCGCGCTGTCCAGAAGGTGTACACACAAATGAGTTTCACTTTTAAAGGTCGCAAACGGTGCTGACGAATAGTTTACGAGTTCAGAGTGAGTTCATGTCTTGTGGGAATTTCTTCAGATTTTCATTAAAATGAAAAAAACTTCCCCCTTCCACAGCTGAATGATTTTGGCATCAAGGATCATTCTGTCGTTATGTTTGTGAAATGAAACTTTTACACACTGGACTCTTTTGACTCTTTTTTTAAGATTTATACATATCACTTTTAATTAAGCTTTGATCAGCATCAGATTTTTCAGATTCCGCGTAGGTCGAGGCTGCTCAGGTTTAAAATCAAAAGGAAAAAAAAACTGAAATGTGCCAGCTGTTTTCTTGTCTGTGGCAGGAATAGTATTTCTACAGGGGAATGTAAAATGACCTACTTCATGTCAGTGAACTATTTCTGTTTATGTGCAGTACTGTAATGTGTAATTTATTATTTTTTTTAATAAAGATATTTTCCATGAGATGAGTGTTTTATTTCTGGAAAGAAAAATACCTTGAGAGCGCTCTCCTGTGAATGTTTGTCTTAACTGTGGACTAAAACTGTTATCAGACTGGAATTTATCGTTTGATCTCCTTCATTTACAGATGTCCTTGAGTTTATTAACCTCCTCCGTTTGGTTTGCCGCGAATATAAAAGGGGCTTGGTGATCAAAGGTAGCTCCTGTGTGTGTGAAAGTGTGTGCAGAGGCCACGCTGATAGATTGCGCAGGGCTTTACCTTTGAATATGCTTTTCTGGCGGACCATTGTGAAGATGTCGGGCATGGTTCATACTCTGCTATGTCACGACAATGGTGCTCTTTGTCATTTGTCATATTAAATCGAGTGGGTGCTTTATTTTTACAGCACTTTCCTAGAATGAAATGATTCGGGTTACTGTACAAATAAGTACATGGTGAAAGTGCTTTAATCCAGTGACGTGTTTCTTTTGCACGATATTCCTTCTATTTACTGTATTGCAAGCCCTCTCTAAAGCCTGCAAGTCAAGTACAGACTTGAACATGTGGTAAGTTACGCAATTGCCCTTTCAACTATATCCGTCTGGCATCAATCCATTATGGGCTACAGCAAACCACGCAATGTTGTCTCGCAGAAAAAAAAGGGAAGCCATATGCCTATATGAACGGTTTATTTAAAAGCACAGAAGTCAGGTTTTAAAAAAATAAACTGGGCAGCAAATCATAAAGAGATAGTTATAAAATATGTAACATTCATTTAAATGATCATTAGCATAAAGAAATATGATATATACAATATATTTATATATATATATACACACACACATACAGTAACATTTTCATCATTCTCAAGAGCAAGTAATGCTTATATTTACAATCTATTGGTTAAAGAAGAGTATCCGAGTACAAAAGAAGTAAAATATCAAAAATATTACAACATTCAAGAGAAGTAAGCGAAAAACTATACAATAGTTCTGGGCTACCAATGCTTAAAGCTGAGTGACTACAAAGTTATTGCATAGTATACTATGAAAACGCAGTACCAAGTTACAAAGGAGATATGCGGTTGTCTTCACTCTTGTAAGTCTTTTTAACACGCGGGACAAGAAAGATGCTTCCGTCTGTCGACTGCTGGAGGGAGTAGTCCGACGGGGAGTAGGAGTTCCCCTTCTCGTCTCTCAACAAGCCGAAGACCTCCAGGTACAAGCTGTTCAGCTGCCGTTTCATTTCCTTCAGGTTTGTGATGTTCTTGTTCTTCTCACTCAGCAACCGCTCCTTTTCATCCTTCAGCGAGTCCAGGTCCGTCTCCAGAACCACTATGTTCTCCATCTTGCGTTTGCGGCAGTTCTGGGCAGCCACCTTGTTCTTGCCGCGGCGGCGGATGTCGCGGACCAGGGCCAGCTGGGCCTCGTTCAGCTGGTGCTTTGACATCATCTCGTTGAAGTCGTCAACAGGCAAATTGATAATCATGTCAACAGTGAAAGGTATTTTGAGGGCCTTGGCCCTCTGCTCGTCTCTGGAGAGACGCACGTCAGAGCGTTTCTTCTTCTTGTCTTTGGTGAAGGGAGCGTTGCTATGGCCACTCTCTTCTTCCGGGTCTACCTTGTGCTGTTTGGGTTTCTTTTCCTGCTGCTCTTGTGGGTCGCCAGTGAGAACTGAAACTGACGAGTGGCCATCATCAGGTTGGTAATTTAATGAAAACATCTCTGAGTAGTCTGATTCTGCACTCCCAGGGTTGTGGTCCATCTCATCCATTTCTGAATCACTGTAACCAAAGGAGCCACCTCCATATGCAGACTTTGAAGGTGAACTAGCATTCGGACTGGAGTATGAAGAGATTCCCGAATCTGAGTCGGGCAGTTCTACTGTCAAATTTTGTTTGCCACTGTCAAATGACTCCCCAGGAGAGAGGCTGTAAAGATCCATGGATGTAAAGGGGCATTTGTTTGGGACATCAGACATGGTGGCGCTCTCACTTCCTTCGAGGCCATGTTGACTGCTGCTCCCCTCCAGCATAGTGTTGGGGTAAAACATGTCGCAGAAGGTTTCTGCACTGTAGCTAGCATCTAGCTGAGGAGCTTTCACCTTCATCTGGCTGAGATCGTCAGACGGAGCGATTGTGGGAACAGAGGCATCAAATGTATTCATGAACTCTACAGGACTGACGTTTAAACTGTTTGTTTTCCCATCTGTGAGACTGGTCATGGGGTAAAAAGAGTAGTTTGTATTCTGCACTTCAGGACTGCTTGGTGTGTCCTCCATTGGCATGTTCAGGCATTGCTAGAGGAAAAACCAGAAAGATGCACAATGATTAACATAAATACAACTGAGAAAGTACAGTTAAAATACTCCTGTTTTTCAAAAAGTGGAAAGGGGCAGACTGCTTCCTACAAATTCTACAAAGGGGTATTACAAGCAATTATCATCTTAAGATAATATATTGAATAATATGTGCTGTATTCATTTTAAACATGAAAAGATGCATGGCTTTATCTTATCATCTTTCAAAATACAGGGTTTCAGTTGGCAGGGCTTGGGCCTGGGCCAGACAGCCGCGCAGTCTTTCCCGTTGACTGATCTATGGCAAAGACTGGTAGAGCTGGTTGTAGCAGGTAGCCAACCGTGATTTCCATGTCTAACTAGATGTTCAGTTGTTAAAATCTCCCAGCTTCCTGTTACATAAATTTAACCGACAGCAGCTTACACACAAAGCAGCTTACAAGAAGTGGAACAAAATTCCACACACGTCTTATTTCTGCAGTTTGAGCCATATCAGCTGCTGGCGACACAGTGCTGTTTTAAGGTTAGGATTGTAGCCAGCCCACGCAGTGCTCCACCCTTTTTCTAATGCAAATAAGAGGTGCCTTAAAACCAAACTGATAAAGCAGCAATTGACAAACTACTTTGAACCAATCTTCACCTTTCTGCCAGTAGGCGAAGATTTTAAGACTGATACACTCTCTCCTAGTTCTGATATACAAAACAACTGGCCACTAATCATAAAAGCCCCCCCTCTCTAATGCTTGTAAAGGTCCCAACAATGAAGCCTACTCACAGTGTAATGAGCTGTGTGCACCTGTCTCTCTCATATGAGACCCACCTCCCATAGGTCAAACAAAAAAGTGTTTGTCCTCTCATGCCAGGCTCCTGCCATTCATGCATTCTTTGGGTATTTGTTCCACAATACAGACAGCCATTTCACTGAGGCGGTAGAGTCTATGTATTATACCTGCAGCTCAGGGAGGGACAGAATCTCCATCCAGGCCTGCTCCAAGTCAGGAGACATCCTCTGTGACAGCTGACCTGGAGAGAGGCTGGCTGGTGACATGGCCGGCTGCTCAGGGGACATCATGATGTTGCTGCTGATGGGCACCGAAACAGCAGGCGTGTCCAGGCAAACTGAAGTGTTCTGTGAGACAAACATAAATAAATAAATAATAAATAAATGGCGGTTTTTATACAAATACAAGTTAATGCTGTTAATTTGTGGTAATAATTCCTTTTACATTCTTACCTCTGTTTCGTCTAAGGGAAATGTTTCTGCCAGTAGCTGCAAACATTCATCAAATGACATGGCACCACCATTCTCCTGTATGAAGTCGACATTCTGCAAGAGGAGCACAGTACTATTGCTATTATATTTAGCACCTTACATTCTTTGTGGCACACTGTCTTTTCAAAACAGGAAAACTTAGTATTAATAGAGCTTAGGTCTCTGTAGAGCAGTCTCTATAGCAGGCAACGCTGATGCAAAACTGCAAACCCACCTGCGTTTCCTTAATTATACAGGACTAGGTGGTTTGTTAGGTATAAGACAGCCGGAGCCTATCAAATGAAGAGGGAGTGGTTCACTCTTGACATGAGTGATAAGGAGACTGTTCGTGTACCTGAGTAACCTCTAGAGGTGTGCCAGTCGACTGCAGCGGATCGCTGGGTGGCACGCGAGGTATGTACTCTCCCGTCTCCTCATCGAGCTGTAGCTGTGCCAGCAGCGCTTTCTCCTGCTCTCGGACAAGGTGCAGCCTCTTCTCCTCCTCCAGCTCCCGTTGCCTCTGTAGCTCATGCTCTTTCTGACGGTGGTTGTAGTCAAACACCTCGCGCCTGGCACCCAGATCAATGTCCTGCTTCCACAGTATGTCAATCAGGTCCATGTCCTGGAAAGACAACCGCAGATGTGTTAGAGAGTTGTGCGCGGCCACGCGGCCCTGCAGTCGGGACATGATCGGAATTGGAGCAAGGAAGAGTGTCCCCGTCCCGAAGCCATTGCATCTGCCACACCCAGTTCCTCGCTTTCCGTTCACTGACAACAGCACTGGCACTAATGTCAAGGGGGAGAAGCTGCATGAATAATAAATGCACTTCTCTCTTTTCCCTGTTGCCACCACACACCAGCACGTATCCTCATCTGACACCCTTCCTGAGGCAAGTGGTCATTACCCATCCGATTACAGGGAGGTGTGAATTTATCTGTCGCGTTCAAACTCACAAAAAGTCAGGTTTTTGATTTGCAAAATACAACATGTTCAATTTTTGTTTCAATTTGCAAACAACTAGTTTTCAGATAGTTCAGGAAGTGGTTTTAGAGTACATTATCATCGTAGCATAGGAGTACTATTATAAAGGGTGGTGAAATGTAATCAAATGTACATCTCTCAATTGTCGCCGAGCAGAATTACAAGAATGTTCGCATTTTCTGCCTTGATATGTCTCCAAATAAATACCTGCTGCTTTTGATAACAGATCTTAGAACAATGCTGCACGGCACTCTTGTCCTACATTTCTATCTGCACATTTAGACCGAGTGCCGCTGGCAACACAGAACATTAAGCCCAGCACACAAACATCTCTGAGGACATTTTAATACCGCTTCCTGCAGATTTCCCCTCGCAGGCCGAATGTTAGTTGGTTTTTTAAACAAGAATGTCTAAAGATAAATTATGATGCTCTCTTCTCGGGCCTTTTTCAAGAATTTATTTACAGAAGGAAAATGTTTCACAAGGCCCGAGGATGTTGCATAAACCCAAGACACTGGTTCACAAGGAAACATCATGTGACTTGTTTCTTCCTCAGATGTAACTTATGAGATAGCCTTCATAATACTCGGTTATATGGCCAGAGCAGACATAGCCTGGAGGACGCCTAGAGGGAACTGGAGGAAAACAAAGCACAAAGCAGAACAATGCACAATAAAGAGGATGTGGAACTGTTTAGAATATACAGAAATACAAATTTGTCACTTGTTTTTGTGTCATAAAACGTTTATAAACTAATAATAATGGCATAGAAGCACCTATACATATTTTAAGACACTGATGACACTTATTGTGACTTCAGGCGCTGGAAAATAAAAACCCACTAACCCCCATTGCATCAGTGTTGCATCAGAAGTCTGACCACTAAAGGATTACGCATTACCAAGGCTGCCTACTATAAATCATACCACGAGTGAGAGGTGAGCACACAACCAGACATTATGTCTCCTGCAGGAATGTAGAAGCAACCTACAATGGCACCGTGGGATGTGTGAACACACTTATTAAAGATCACTGACGTTTTCCCCAAAAAAGAACAAAAAAAACACATTCGTCTGTGTGTCACACCTTATTATAAGCTCATCAGACGGGTCATACGAGTCCTAAAAAAAACAATCACATGCCCAAAAAAGGTCTGGTGCCTACATGACGGAAATTTAATCAGCTCTTTCACTACCAGTGATAAATGCTGCTTTTATATAACACCACAGAGTCAAAGTAACTTATCAAATTCAGCTCATAACGTGCTTTAATGGCAAATCGATTGTGTAAATGTGGGCGTGTGGATCGAGTAAGCTATTTCTGACACGGCTGTCACAAGACCTGGATTGGCACCAGAACAAGGAAACGAGCTCAGAAAAAAAAACTCCTCAGATTTCCCACAAATCTCCGACAGACGATACCAGCCAAACATGCAGCCGCCTTAACACAGATACAGGATATGCGGGATAAACAACAAATTACCACTAAATCCAGATACAATTTTGATATCCAGCCAAAGTAATAGCTAACGGTTGCTCCCCATACAGGAGTGTGTGTTCTGTTAGCGTGGGTTGTTCATTTACCTCCCTTCAGCTAAACACAAGGGACCTCAAAGGGGACCTGACTGGTGGTTTATTACACCTCCTTTCATCACAACTCACTGGACGTCCAGCCTTGACCAAGGATGATGAAACACAGCTGCGCATGTTCCAAAACATCCATTTAGACCCTCATCAGTCAACTGTGTACTTCCACTGACCCTTTATTGTGACAGGTTTATCCCAGCCATGAAGGCCCAAATGACAAACAAGGAAATTATCAAAGTTCAACCGAGTTCAATATGAGCATATCTAGGACAGCCTGTCTAGGGTGAGTTCGGTTTCTTCTTTTACACTTCACATGACAAAAGTATACAGAAAAACAAGCAGAGGAAGACAGAGGTAACATTATGTGCTTTAAAGACATCATGCATGGTGGTTAGAAGCTCGACTTTATCAGATACGGGATCACATGCTTGGACGAAAGGGGGAGGAGGGGGAGGCACAGTTACGAGAAACGCCTCATGAGAGTCCAGCTTTTCTGTTGGCGAAACTTGTCAAAATGAACCAGAATAATGTCATTTTATTCTAAAAATCTACAACAATACTAAGCTATACAGCTGTTATTTTGATAAGGCTTGATTTTTATTTCCTGTCGGGATAATGCCTCTTAAGCGGATGACTTGCAGAACCGAAACAGAGGACAACCTTAGTGTCTCTAACTAAACAGAGCATAACGACATTGATATTTCTACAGTATAACCCTTAAACGACGCCATTACGGTCATAACGTATGAGTTATTTAATTTCAAAGTTAAAAAGAAAAAAAAAACTTTACCTAAACTCTGTCACGCTATATAAAAAGGGAAGTTGGCAGTCAATGACAACAACTTTATCATTTCTACCAATCAGTTTCAAGAAATATTCTAATTACCTGTTGACTGGAATGCATCACCTCAGTTTCCATCATCATGGATGTGTTTCTGTTAAAAAAAGACGCCTTATGACTTATAAATGTGTGTATTATTCCTCAAATGGCAGAATAAAAATGGCGAGCGGTCCTGAGCCGATATAGTCCTTCGCAGCAGCTGAGCTAAGGGAAATATTGCTTCCTCCAAATCTAATGAACATTACGGAAATGATGACCCCGCCCACCGAGCTGCGGAGCCGGGATCGTCCCCCTCACGGCGGCCTATGAGGCTGGAGATGAGCGCCGTGTGCGCATGCGTGGGCAGCAGCCGATAACAGCAAGTTAACACACTACACCCCAGATAAAAAACATTACACAACGTATTAGTGTGAGTTTGAAACTTGTACAAATTCTTAAATACATAAATAAATAAATGACTACCTCTGTATTATGTCGCATCCTTATAACCATCCATAAACCATCTCATGAGGAACTAAAACACATTTTAACATTTATATCTTAACTCCGTCACAGCAAAAGTTTTGTTTAGTACCTAGCGCCCCCTGCTGGCGTCTGTGTCCAGTGTGGATCTAGGAGACCCTGGGGGCCCTGATGTCCCGTGGGTAAGTCACTCTCTGCTGCTGGATGACCATCACATAACTGTGAAGAGAAAGTCAGACAGAGCACTCCATTACAGTAAAAGCCCTCTATTCAAAGTTCAGCAGAAGTATTGGTCTTCTTTGTCAAAGTAGTATGATCCCTGTCAGTACATATAATTTACATTACTATTATTTATGTATTGAATTGAAGACATTCTTGGTTAAGCTGGAGCTTATTTCAGTACTTTCTGGTATAATACAGTGTATTTAATTTGTTATCCTTGTTTTGTATGGAATATGTAATTACATGTATGATATGTATAGAATGAATATAATATTCCCTATTCTGTATTGCTTGCAGGTTGGTTATAAGACATGTACATATTCTAGTAATGTTTACCCAGAAGTGCAGTACTTGTTACAGTACATAACAGGACTCCAGACTGCTTTGGTAACAGGCTATATGTTTATTTTAATTCGCATATACTGATGATGAAAGACTGTTATAATGTTTATTAGAAATGTACCAGCATAACCAGCATATACAACACAACAGGTATCAACAGTTGAAGTAGTAACCATTCAAAAGCTACACATATCCTGATGTTTTGTGCTAAAGTGTGATTTTGAGGCTTGATGCCACTTTTTTCTTCTCTAAAAAATTAAATGTCAAATGAAATAATTAACTTCTTTCACTGTTTATTTGGCACAGATACAGAGAAGTGTAATGGGAAGTAGTTTTTCATGCTAATAGAAAGTGACTTTTCAAGTTAGGCTTTTGCGTATAGCAACACAACGTGATGCAATCTTTGGATTGCAACATTTTGTTACACACAGGAGAGAGTCTACCTTTAACGCCACTGCTTTTAAATGGCAGCTGGACTTACTGTTTAGATGCTTCATATGACTCCTCAAAATGTGCTTCATTGTTATAGCACGTAGCATTGCAAAAACATACTAAGTGGTAGGAGGTCTTTTTATTTTTTATTTATTTCTATTTTCATTAACTTATGCTGATGCAAGTTTTGCTTAGTATACTGCTGATTCACCTAAACTGTGATGTTATGTACAATATAAGGTCTAAATACTTCTTCACTTCTGCTGCTTTAGACTCCATAGCCCAACATTAAGTTATTGGCTCCACGTTGAGGATCTTCAACATAACGTTTCTTAAACATTAATATATTATCATCCAAGTATATATAAACGTATTATTTGACCTCTCCATGAGGGTTACTTCAGATCTAAGTATATTTCTTGAAAATATAACAGAAATGTTTAGAACTATTTTTGTAAAAAACAAAATTAAGACAGATGCTACGTTTTTACTTAGTCTAGCTAAGTAACGAGTAGGTCTTTCAGCAAAGGTGGCCAAGACAGGCAAAAAGCTTCCAAATAACCTCGCTCGATTCAGGAATAGGCTATATAAGGAAGCTTTAAGAGCAATGGGGTAAGGCGAAATTCTTCGCACTTAATTAAATGTGAACCTCTGTGACACCTCAGCGTAAGCAAGAAGTCTTATCGAGATGCAATTAAGTAGCTTTTGAAACATGTCAGGGTAATAAAGCAGACTTAGTCCTGGCTGTAGCACCTATCTGCAAAGAACCTCGCACTTAAGTGCAGCTCACTGTGCCACTGCGCGAAATTACACTAAAAAAGACTATTTTTTCCCCCCCGCTCGTGCGCGCTCATGAGCACGCGTTCACGTTTGGCAGCTCCACGTCGACATTCTTCCAGCTGCATATAGTGAACTGCACGGCACTGGGGGAAGAAAAGGTAAAAGCGGCGTCGGCCACCTTACGATTAGAGCGCTGCAAGTCCCACAGACGGACATCAACCGCAGTGAAAACAGGCATTTGCACTGTGGACCCAGACGTGGACTGCAATGTCCTCTGCTCGATTTCTGCTTTTGCATTTTATGATCTAGACTGTTTTCCCCCTCGTGTTGGATTGCAGCTGGTCCCTTGCGTCTACCTATATCAGGTACAGTATGACTTGCAGAACTTACTTCGTCTTAATCATATTACTTCATTAGAAAATAACTGTCATGACTGTGGTTGAGGCAAGTTGTTTTGCCGCATTTTTTTTTTGCACAGCTGAAGTTGGTGCTCATGAAGTGCCAAGTCTCATAACTACCTTCAAACTGATAGAACCTAATACTCCTGGAGCTCAGCTGGCCTCCTGCACTTTCCTCATTGCTGTCATATCTATCTACATTGTTTAGTGAATAACTCATTCTCCTGGGCCTGCTCAGTTCAGAAAGTTGTTAAAGCTCAACAGGTAGAATCAATGACACCTCGGCACAAAAGTGAGACAGTCCTACTAAAGATATACTCCAAACTGTTTGCTTAATATGTTAACTTTAATACAAACCAGATGGTCCAGCTTGAAGAGGTAAGTAAATACATTTTTGGGATCTTTTAAGCAAAGGGTGTAGCACAGATCAAATATGCATGCACCTAAATAATATTTAGACATTTAATCATTTTTGTTGAGCTCACGATGTATAAAAAGACACCACCTGGCCTGCTTTACCTGGGAAAGGGAGGACCTACCACACAGCGAAGCTTTCCGTAGGCCTGACCCTGAAAACATTCAGGGCTTAGCAGCTTAGCATCTTTCTCAACACCAGCTATTTTCTCTTTCAAAGTCGTAAATTTTGCATTGGAATCAACACAATAAAAGAAAAGACATGATACAACTTGACGTCCTGTTTTCCCTTGCCTTTTCTGTGCCTTGCTGCAGGTTAAAGGAGCACCCAGCCATGAGGAGGATAAGGTTCCACACAAGGGCAAACCTATGAGGTGGCACTGTGGCTTTCCAAATAAAGTTCTGTGATACACTCAGACTCTAATTGCCTGTAGTCAGTGCATTACAGAACTTTGTTTTGGGAGTTTAAACCGGTGGGAAATAAATCATCAAACATCTGGACGTTTTAGTGTATAGCACGACGCAATACTTCTGTTGATAAGTGACCGTTTTCTCTCAAGTAAAATTTCAGTTTCAAGCACTTCTCGTGGTCTGTGTCCTTTCTTTTTTTACTACAGTCAGTTTGTGTTCCGTGTGTGGGTTGTCATTTTCTCAGACATTGTTTTAAATCATTACTTAAAGAGCAGCTCTGTGTGCCATATGGAAACACTAGTCATGCTGGTCAGGTGACTGAGTGGAGGTGAGGCAGAAAGGTAAACAGTGCTGTCACACTCTTTGAAGTCACTGCTTTTACAACTAAACCTCGAAGCTCACACATGAAGAATTTTGAAATGGTGATAGCGGTGTGAGGTCAAATAAACTCAGATTTTTTTTATAGACACTGCAATAAAAAAAGATGATGCGTCTCAGTCTATTGATTTGTTCATTTTGCATTAGATA
Source organism: Planiliza haematocheilus (assembly GCA_005024645.1). Lineage (NCBI taxonomy): Eukaryota > Metazoa > Chordata > Actinopteri > Mugiliformes > Mugilidae > Planiliza > Planiliza haematocheilus. The sequence goes on from SRSE01000725.1 coordinate 8,892,187, forward strand.
TACTAATGTCAACTTTTTGTATTATTCAGAGCAAAGTCAAATTTTGCCCATGTGTATGTTTTTATATTTTATAAACTGTTGAATATTTCACCCAGAAAATTATATGGACTGGATGTCTTTAGTTTTCTGCTAATATTTACCCAGACTGACTGTAAATTCCAGTCCCACCAGTCAATAGAGCATATGCAACCAGTCACACGTAGCAAGGCATGCTGGGAAATGCTTTAAATGGTGCATTCAGGTGCCTCTCGTTAACTTGTTAACTTTTTTTTTTTCACAATGAAGAAAACGTGTCAGTTGTGTAACCATGTGAAATTCTTTGGGTTTAAGGTTAAACTATGCGACAAACAAAATAATGACACACATATGATAAACCTTACCATAATTACAGGCAGAACATGTTTTTCTGCTCTGACTTATAATCATGCATGCAATTTTACAAGTGGAATTGAATAAAGATTGAAACTAATTGCTAATTCATGTGCAGATTATGTTCCAGTGCTCATTTTGTACGAACTAAATGCAAACATAGTCAATTTATTATAACTTAGGTAAAAGAAAAACAAAGTTCTCACACTTAAAAAGCTGAAACTAAGAAATGTTTAGTATTAGGAATGTAAAGTGACATCAAAACACTTCATGATTAACCGTACCGTCAAATGCAAATTAAAATACAATAATAACACTTTTATTACAAGAAAGAAACTCAGCATCTCATAATAATTTAACTTTGCACAAATTAACAATTTAAAACATATATGACATAGTATAATTATACTGCAGTGTCCTTGTTGGTCTCGCTCTCCAAATTTGGCGAAAAGAAACCCTCATTTTCATCTTCTTTAGATTTGCCACTTTTGTGTAATTCATGCAGACAGAGCGCGACATTTCCTACGGACGTGAACGCAGCACACTTTCCCTGCGCTGACCTCTGACAGCCGCTCATGGATCCGCTCCCTCCCAGTTCCTTCACAAACACGGAAGCAGCATGGCGTCCAACAGCAGCGGCGGCGGCAGCTCCGACAGGCAGCGGGTTGCACAGCAAAGACTGAGCGTAATAGCCGGTCATTTACGGACACCGGCGGACGGTGACTCGGCCGTCCTAGCCTCGGAGTGCAGTGCCCCGGGGAGCAAGCCCGATGTCTCCGGCGACGGGAAGACGGTGCCGAGGAGGAGGTACGAGGCTGTGATGGAGCGGTGGGCAAGGGTCTATCCGCTGTGGCTTTTTGCTAGTTATCAAGTCAAACATTAGTGAATTAACAGCTAAAGAAGACACATCTGGGTGACACGTAGTGACAGGCCGGCTTTCCTCTCTCCTCCAAGCATTAAAAAACACCGGAGACCTTGCTAATTGCTGATTTCTAGTTAGCCTGTTAGCTAACGTTTCTTGGCTACAGAGAAGCCATTCATTTTCAACGGAGTGGGTGCGGCTAGGTTAAGGAGTTTAGTGTGGTCGGCTCTCTCAAAGTTGGTCAGCTGTAGTTCTCCTTGTAGCTTATAATACACGGTTTGAGTTGTCATATCATACATTTTCAGTGTCAGTGAGGTGGTAAATACTTTACGTGAGTGTTGACAAGGCTGCTCTTCTGTCTGCTCTTTGCTAACTAACTAAGTAGTTTAATCGAAGTGGTGACATTTTAAGAACAGCTGTCTAACCGTATTTACTGTAACTTTAAACTGTCATGTGTTGTTTTTCATATTTTATTCAACTTCTGTGGTGTTCACTATATATACGGGGAATGCGTAGTTTACAGTTTCTAGTGACTGCACTTCTTATTTAATAAGCCATGTCATCAGGTCAGTATCGGTTGCATCGTAAGAGCTGGTCCTTTTTATACCTCATAAAAGAAGCAACGTCTGCTGGATAACATTTATGTGGCTTCATTGTAACAACTGACAGAGGAGACAGTGAAACCTCTGTTCCCTCGGTTGATCTGATTGGTTGAGACAAGTGGTGGTCTGACTTTTCAACCTATTGGCTGCCTACTTCCTGTTGGAGAATCGCCTCCTCGCTGTGCTGACATCTAGTGTCAGCCTGAGACCACAGCAGTAATCAGTGTAATCAGCACAAGTATTTGGCCTTGTGGAAGGCATCATGTACTGTTCTGGCCACTAACACAATGATAATGTGGTAAAATATTATGTCTTCGCGATTTGTAGTCTACCAGCCGATACGCCGGTGAAGGTTCTCCGTCATCCAGGTCATGGTATATCTAAATAAAATACAAACTAAAACAAAGGCAGCTGCATTTGTTGAGTTTTCTTACTCAGCCAAGTACTTTATTCAGTTCTAACTGACTGATGAGGAGCTACGTTTGCTTTTTTGTAATCATGTAATTGAACTGAACAAATGTCCTAAGCTCCCCACTACTAGTCACTTAGAACTGAAGAAGTTGCCGGAAGTTGAGCCTGTTGCCTTTGTCTTAGCTTGTTTTTTGATAATTAGTTAATAATAGACTACAAATTTAACCAACCAACAGTTCTATAAAGCAACCAGTAATATTTCTGTAACAATTCAAGGTTAGTCCTACAGTGTGGTAGAGTTCAAGTACGCTCTAGATGCCGGTTAAGCACTCACGTGCTTAAACACTTACGTCTTGCATGGCGAGTTTTTTTGTGGAAGCCATGATTTTCAGGTCATGCGGGGTCACCAGACTTCACAGGCTTATCTGAAAATCATGCTACAACCGCTACTGACACACGTCGATAACATTGTAGTGCTCAGTGTATATACAAACTGATTTACAAAGAGGTCCTTTTTACCGTTTTAGACCTTTTTGCTGTTAAATTTAATTTAATTCTACTTAAAGATTAGATGTGTAAAGCGAAGGTTGCTTGAGGTTCCCTGAAGACGTTTCACTGCTCACACAAGTGCGTTCTTCAGTTCTAACTGGAGGAAAGTTTAGACTTTCATTTTGTAACATCTGTGGCTTGTGCCCTCCTAAACTCTCGCCCGTTAGCCACCCAGTACTAACCTGCAATCAGAGGACATTATAAACCTCAATCAAGTCCATGACCTGGATAACTCACAGTCTTCACAGGCATAAGATGTGTGCAGTCTAATCAACTCACACAGAGTTGCTTGATTCTCCGTAAAGCATAGGGCGACTTCCATGCCTAAGGAAAGTTGGATTTCCGACTTCAGCTGCTACCGAGGTGCACGGAGGAGAAAAAGAAATTGTAGAAAAATCAAGAGTCCAGCAGCACTTAGTAAATGGAACTTTATTAGACCGACGTGTCTCGTGGCTTTCACCAAATCGCCTATCGTTACACCAGATTTTGCTCAGGAAAAAGAAAACTTTTAAGGCTGAAGGTGGGAAGAAACCTCAGGAAGAGCAACAGAGGACAAATCCCATTATTAAACGAAATTAAACTACCTCGCTAATGGCCTAAAAAAAGTCTGTTGGTAACAGAAGTAGGGACGTTAGTAGTCTGTACCCTGTGACCTTGTCAAACACTTGCTCCATTTACTGATTTCCGTATTCTCAGCAGGTGTCACAGCCTGTCGGTGGAGCTGAGGCTTTATTAAAGTGACTCAGTGTGTCACTCTCCTCTCACTTCTGCAATCACCTGTAATTTATGGGAAACTCAGTTTTTGGCAGGTATTAATCTTATTAACGGCCTTTACTCCGCTGTGTTAGCATCCCGTCACGAGTGACCCATGAGTTATTTTTGTAGCGAGTTTAAGGTGTGCGCCGCGTTAGACACTGAAGAATCATATTTGCTTTGTGCAGCAGGCGATTACATTGAAATTGCTTTAGACGATAACGGAACAGCAGCGTTCGTTTGAGAAATGCCACTGTCCTTTGGATAGCAAGAACGCCGTTGGCATCGGACGTGTAGTTCCCCGACCGGGTTCCTGTTTGTACAACAAAGGACAGAATGTATGGCTGGTGTTTATTTGCCATTTAAGTGGATGTTTAAGCACACATTTATAAATAATAGCAAAAAGCTGAGCAGTGTTGAAATTAGCTGCAGATAAGAAAGCCTGAAAGCCGTAAATGTAAAATAGTTTAGCGTATCAAATGGAAATGACTTAGAGAGTGCCTGCTGGCCTTTCTCTGTTGATAGATATCTTGTTTGAATATGTGGCTTCTGCATTACTGTATGAGCAGTGTCTTCGCAAGCCTGTGTGGAAGGAGTTTTGTAAGGATAGGCACCCAGGGAATATGGTAGGTGTGGTCGTCCGCTGCCTCCATAAATTTACCAACTCAAAGCCGACCACATATTAGATGAACAGAAAGGCTGTGAATGACTGAATAAAATGATTCAATATTTCTGGAGGTTCAAATATCAAATTGTTGTGAAGGAATTTCCACTTTCTTTTTTAATTAAATAATAAACCGCCACAGAAATAATCTACACGTACCGTATGTTATTCAACTTCCTCTGACACTAGTTTTCCGGTCATGTCTAAACTGCAGAACGGGAGTTTTTTTCTTTTTTCTTTTTATCAATGTGCCGCTGTTTGTTTTTCCACAGGCAGGAGATTATGAAATGGAATGGCTGGGGATACAGTGATTCAAGATTCCTCTTCAATAAGAAAGGTCAAGCAGAATTCACTGGCAAAAGGTAAAGCGTCATATCCCAGACGGCTAATCACCTTCTTATCAGTACTACGTCTCATTCATTGCCTCTAATCTTGTTTAAGGCGCAGCGTAAACCTTCGGCGTTCATTCTGTTTGTGTGTCTTGAGGCTGAGCTTATGCGCTGATCTTTTTTGCAGCCCCCTCCTGTCTTTGAACCCAGCTTATGAAATCAGTTGCTGTCCCCTTCCTACACTCGCAACAATGTGGTGCTACTGCCACCCAGTGGTTGGCATTTGGGCTCGTCATTGTCATATGAGAAGGTCACCAGTTGTGATTTTCAGCCCTCACAGGCTTTGTTGCTCATCAACAGATACGCCTTTTCAGTCATCCAGAAATAGATCATATTATAGCGTAAATAAAGGTATATTTTTTTTGAAATAGCTGCAGGTCTCCTAAAACAAAGACTCTTGTCCTCAATCTCACTGAGTATAGTTTCAGTTTAAAGCACAAACAATGGCTCTTTTGACTCGTTTCTGTTTCTCTCATGACAAGAGCACAGCTATAGGTGGGTCTTGTTTTCGAGAGAGACTGTCTTGCCTGTCAGAGTCAACACAGTGAGCTGCCACAGTGTGCACGAGGATGTGTTTGGGGTAATGAGTTGAGCTGTACAGGATGTTGCACAGAAAATTGCTTCCTCTTGAGCAAGCACTTACCAGAAATTGCCCCATCCCATTTAAAGAGCTACCTGCGTGGCTTGTATAACCTGATGTTCTCTTCCTTAGCTCTGACAAAGACTTCTATTTTAATTATAGAATGTTAGAGTGTGCATTTCATAGTGTCTCAGACATCGGCACACCACAGTCCTCTTATGGGCCGCCCCAGTCTGTGCCAGCAGCTCAGTTATGCAAGGGATGGTGAATGCGATCACACATGCAACACTGTCGCTGCTGCTCTGCTTGTCTAATAACCTCACTGGACACAGGACACATGCCTAGTCAGCCCAGTCAAGCATTTACTTTTTTAAATTTTCACTTCTTCTGCTGCAAATCTGTATGCACGAGGCTTAGCCAATTATTTCTAATTTCTAATTTACACTGCGTGTCTCCCTTTGCACAATCCAGGTATAGACTGAGCGGTATGATCATCCCCGGTCTCAAAGATTGGTTTGAAGGCACGTTTGGCGCCAATCTGCAGCATAAAAGCCCAGCAGCGGTGAGTGCGGTGCATGTTTACTTGTTGCATCTCAAGTGAATGCGAATCCACAGCGCATGGTCACAGCTACCAAAACCACAATGGTTTGTTTTGTTTCAGCCCATTCTGAATAACAGTGCTATACCGCCTCCCACTCTAAATGACGCCTTCATAGAGGAGCTGAAATCCACAGGTATTCCCTTCTCGCATGACTCAGAAGACCGGGTGTTTCGTGGCCACGGTAAGACAAAAAACAATAAAAAAGTGTTGATGTCTGCAAACTTTAACATGCACAACAAAAATAAATTCTTTGTGCGCTTGTGTTTTGTCAATTTTCTTTCCAGGCCATTGCCTACACGAGATCTTTGCTCTCAGGGAGGGGAAACTTGGTCGTGTCCCAGATATGGTGGTATGGCCAAGTAAGTTCAGAAGCCGTGTGGTCGCTGTCATGTTTTCTTTTTTCCGTATCTGTCAGTATTTATTTTTTTTCTCCCCTCCTCCCACGTACCATCGCCGATCCCTCGACCGGCTTAGGTGATTTAAAGGGTTAATCTCTGCAGAGACTGGGATATTAATATGTATGAGTGGAAGCTTAATAAGAAGCGTCAGGGGGAGGATGGTTGACACCCAATACTCCACAGTCTGGCCATGCACAGTACGCCCATGAATTATGTTTCGGAGATTGGTTTTCTCTTGTTATGGCTGGCACTATTTTATCATGCAAATGAGTGTTGACTGATGGCTGAAACTTGATTAGCAGTCTCCCAAATGGGCAGCAAATCACCAAGCAACTGTAGGCACATTCTCATCCACGCTGGCGCAGAATGTGAACTTTTACCGCCCTGCAACCCTTTAACCGTGTTTCTAATGGCTATTTGTATTCCTCAGCAGTCCATCCAAGTCAAGCTGTGTATTTTAAGGGGATGTTAATTTGTTGAATTGTAATCCGTAGGCCAAAGCTGTGCGTTTAATTGGATGCCAGACCGCACTAGAATGTAAGCATTTCTCACCGCCTCTTAAAGCACTCAAGGCCAGTCAAGCACGTCCATGTAGGTGCTGCTCTTCCCACTCACTCACCACTCCTCTGTGAGTGGATGTGGGATCCGTGATTGGTTAAAGTACGTCCGTATTGATCCAGCACATCCCACCCAAGAGAGCGTGGCTTCATGCAGCCTTGACTCCGTCTGAGGAAAAGCCCCAGGCAAATCAGAGAATACACCCCTCTGCAGGCTCTAATGACAAAGACAGTACATAGATTCATACATCGTCTTCTGTGTTAGGTGCCGTTTATTCTTTTATCTTTCTTCCGTATAATAGCAAATGGCAAATTAAAACACTTGCTTTACGAATGCCTCTGATCTAAAAAAAAAAAAAAATGGTCTTTTGTGTTTTTGCAGACTGTCACAATGATGTAGTGAAAATTGTGGAGCTGGCGTCCAAACACAACGTGTGTTTGATACCATATGGAGGTGAGTCGTGAAATCAAAGGCGTTACTCAGCACAATACAGGATGTATACAGGATAACAGATGTGTGTTCACGTTTTATGATCTTTATGGTCTGTTTTCATCCCATGCTTATGGTTTTTCTGTGCTTCAGTTCCATATTCAATGAAGAAGCCTGGTATAAGTAAGGGTGCAGAGGACACTATGTAGTTACATGTCTTGTTGTGTGTAATTTTACTTTAGATTACACAATCAATAAAAGACAGTCGCTCATTTCTGCCATGAAAACCTGAAGCATCCAGTCGTATCAGAACAGTATAAGCTATTTCTACATTAAGAAAATGTTTATTTCTGAAATAATCAGTGCTCATTATTACAGACACCAGGTGACTGCATAGTACAGTCACACATATGAAGGCTTCTCCTTTGTAACGCCTTCAGACCTTTTGGCAGCGGGGGACTCACAGGTGTATTAATGATGGCTGCATTCCACTCATGGGAGGTCGTGCTTTTGTGCTTGTTGGTTCACTGTCACGGACCACTTAATCTAACTGAGCCGTCATTAATTCCACCTGTACTTTCCCTACTGGTACACGTCAAAATGTCTGCACCAAGAGAGGGGCTATTGTAACGGTTGTTTTTCTCTCTCTCTCTCTCTTGCTCTTGCTCTCTCTCTATCTCTCTCTCTCTCAGGAGGGACTAGCGTTTCTAGCGCCCTAGAGTGCCCCCCAGAGGAAACTCGCTCCATTGTCTCTTTGGATACTTCACAGATGGTACGTAAACGTCTGCTTCTGTACACGTTAAAGGTCTGCATTTTGCACTAATGAAAAACACTGAAACCAAATCAACTGCTGTCCAGTACATTAAATTAATAATAATTAAAAAATAATGAAACTATTATTGTGAAATGGCCAGTTCATGAAAAGCGTGGTAATAGTTTATATTTTAGTCTTTTTAATTTTTGTCTCGCATATGAAAATGGTGATTAACAAAACATGAAATATGACGTTAATATAATAAAATGCCTCAAAGTTAATGCAACACACTATTAGCTCAAGTTCAAGATGATAGGTGGTAATTTCTGGGCTTCTCTCCTGATGCTTATTAACATTTTATGGTGTAAATGTTTATGTGGTCATTGAGGTTAGAGCAAACGATAGAAAGACATTTTTTTAACTTAATATAACACATTAATATTTAACTTAAAAATGTGTGAGTTGGAGCTTTTTGTGTTGATAGTGGACTTTCTTCTTTCTGCTTGATTTAATTGAATAAATGCATAAAGTCACAGTGGCATAACAGGATTAAAATATTTCTTGCAATATTTCATTATTGACTCTCAGCACTCTCAGTCCAGCACCCTCTCCCAAGTCAAACTACATGCCGTTGCATTATGAGACAATTGTTTGTATTGTCAGGAGAAATTCTGTAAATTTACATATTCTTTTTTGTCAGTTCTCCTTATTTTTGTTAAATCCAATCAATATTTAATATTTTCTGATTATTTACCAAGTGGAAAAAATATATATATATTTTATTTTTTTTACTGTAAATCGATACATTTGGAGAAAGAAAATGTTCATTTGAAGACATACCCTTGTGAGCTGGGAAACGGTTTCACAAACATCTTTAAATCTTTAATTGCAGCCACAGTTAGAGTCTGTGAGTTAGTTTAATGTTTAATTGAGACACATCCTAGGTGTTTCACCAGCTATCAACTAAAATGGTTCATTGGGTATAATATAAAAGCAGTACAGTACGTCTCTTTGATCCTGACCCACGTTGAGGTGATATACAAGCTGTCTGCATGCTGCTAGCCTAGCGCTCATTGAGCTTGGTGCCACAGACATCAGTGACCAGTGTTGTGTGTCAGGGGTCAGAGGTGAGGTGGCTCCAGTGGAAGCACATGAAAGGAGCAGTGTGGTAGGAACGTAAAGTTTATTACCTCTGCGGAATAATTGATGGCAGGTACGAGGTGGCCTCCTGTAGGTAGGGGTAGGCCACGCACATAGCGGCCTAATTAGGAGGCATATATTTGGGACTGGATGTTAACTGAGAGGAGACCGTTGACTGCTGTCTCCGTCCTGTTGCCTTTTGTCCTTGGACGTTGTGGTGAAAAACGTACTGTGCTGTAAGCAGACTGTCAGCAGACTGTCTCCATGGGCTGCTTTTGAGGGCAGTGTTTATGTCTGAGATATTTTAAGTTAACAAAACATTTGCAGGCAGATTTACATTCTTGACATATTCTTGTTACCTACATCGAATCAGTGGTTTCACAAGCAGCATCAGAAAGAGCTTTTGTCTTTTCTCCATACAAAGACTTTATATGTTGTCGTTTGCTTTTAACAGAACCGCATTCTGTGGATTGACGAGAAGAATCTAACTGCACATGTGGAGGCTGGCATCGTCGGTCAAGATCTGGAGAGACTGGTAAGCGCTGCGCACCCGTCCGTATTCGTTCACCAAGAGAGCTTACGTTTATATAAAACACCGTGCCAGCGGCAGAGCTGCGTGACCACTCGCGTGCAGGCTGTGGTCACCTTGGTACTCTTCGCTCGTCAGGTCTGACAGGGTTTAGTAAGGAGCTCGAGACGTGAGCGGGGTGCCGAAGGGGAGAGATTAGAGAGTGAGACGGTGGTCATGAGCAGATGGCACCATCAAGCTAATTCAGAAAAATGGAGAAGGAGCGGCCGTTTGATGTAGAGGAATGCGTGAGCTGCATCTAAATCAGCCTCCACCTCTGCATTTAGACTGGGCCGCTTTGCTAGAGCAGATGGATCTGCATCATGAACTGCCTTCCAGAGGAGCGCTGTGATAAAACGAGGCCTGGCTTGCCCGCTGTGGTTCTTGGGGTGGGCATTGTTGGTATACTTAAAGGTCTTTATTATTACTAGTTCTGTTAAAGATGCTGTGGTTCAGGGCTACAGCTGCCTTGAGGAGGGTTTGTGGTGACCTGCACATTCTTCTCTAAGCCTCAGCGCTGATGAATAGTTTTTTTTAAGTGGTCTTTTATGTGACACAAACATTAGAACATTTGTGTTACGGCCACGTAGCAGGTGAAGTATTTTGTCCATTGCGTGTTGCTGCAGAAACTGAAGATGCACCAGTCTTAGCAGTCGACGATGGAGCCTGTGTAACTCACAGATTTACGTCAACATGTGAAAGTTGTTTTAATTTGCTAATACTATTGGAAAAGCTTCATCTGCACGTTTAAATCCATCATGTTACACATGAGATCAGTGACGCAGACAGACAGTTTGGCACTACCAGATGACTGTGTGATTTAGTCTCTGTGCTCTTTCCACTCAGTTTATTTTAGCCTTTTATAAAAATCTATGATGCCATAAAACCAGAGTTTTAACTTTATAACTGGAGCAGTGAAATGCAGCAACAGAGCTGCAATTATTTTTTCCCCTTTGCTTGCTCTTTCTTTTTTTGCTTGTTATTAAAACATTCTTGTGGGTTTCCAGCATCACTGTTTTCCAGGGATTTCTGGCTGGCTTTTAGCGACAACATCAAACATATGCTTGCTTTCTTTTTTTATCGCAGCTTAATGAGAGCGGCTACTGTACGGGGCACGAGCCTGACTCCATGGAGTTCAGCTCCCTGGGGGGCTGGGTAGCAACCAGAGCATCGGGCATGAAGAAGAACATCTATGGCAACATTGAGGACCTGGTGAGTCGCTTGCCCTCCCATTTACCTTCCTGCGTGTGTTTGTTCCGTACAGGCGGCGAGGGCACAGACGTTACCGCACAGTAAATAGAAGGGAAATTATTAGCAAGCCTTTTTCTGGACTTTACCCTCACCTCAGAAATGTAGCAGGTCACATCATCGGTTATTAAAGTCACTCATGCGGCACATGTGGAAATATTAAAATTATTTTATTTGTGTGACTTGAAATGTGCTAGACTGTTAGATATTTTTCGTTCTAAATGAGTTTTTCTGTCTCCCCGTGGAATAGGTTGTCCACCTAAAGATGGTTACCCCACAGGGTGTGATTGAAAAGAGCTGCCAGGGCCCGCGCATGTCCACAGGGCCCGACATTCACCACTTCATCATGGGATCAGAAGGTTTGCTAACTTTCTGATGTGATTTCAGAGCAGAAATTGCAGATTTCCTGCAAGTGTGGACACGTGTGCGGCAGTTGTGTCAACTTGTGTGTTAATGTGTGTGCCTGTCTGTATAATCCTTGAGATGAAACAGTAACATCAGGGCAGTTCTCATGCTGCGCGCTCCATACACATTAACCAGCACTGGTGGGAAAGTGATCTGGAGGCGCGTTAGTTAGGAACCAGCAAGTGTCCTCTGCACCCCATCTGTGGTGCCCTGTCCTTGTGAATGCCCACAGAGAATACTGTGCCATATGCCAGGTTCCCCCAACATAATGAGGAGGTTCAGAGACTCTTGGCATCGCTGTGTTAAACAGCTGTGGATACAAACTTTATATTCGCCCTACAAAGCTCAGCAATCTGCTCCCTGACTGGGCGCGGATAGATGCAGAAGTCTCTATTTGTACTCATTAGAAGTGATTTCAGTAGCAAGAACGCACCAGGAGGAGAAAACAAACACGTTTTAAAGAAATGTATCGGCAATACCCTTAAAGCCACTTTGTGATTGTCTGCTTAGATCTGAATAAACCGGTCATAAGGGATGGAAGATTGTTGCGAGGAAAAATCACCAAGGAACTATGTGAAATAATTGGAACCTCGTGAAAAACTTCGAATCACGTTAAAATAAATGAAGAACTTGGCACAAGTCTGCATGTACATTGAATACAAGCCAGACTCTATTTACTTACTTTGTTGCTGAATCGTTAATGTTTGACCAGTTCTGCTGTTGACCTGATAACACCATGAAGCATGCAACTTTCTTGACAAAAAGTTGACTGATCATCTCAAAATACTTGGAAAGATACGAATTCAGAACACATTAGCGTATCAGAATAATATACTGTATATCATGGAGTAACACACCATATATATCCGAAAACTGAGCTTTGGGAAGGGAATCAGTTTATAAATTTAAAGCTGAATATATTTAGAGATGAGCTTGCTGCTGGCGTCGGTGCACAAAGCAGAGATAGGACGGGACCACACGTCTCATGTTCTTCTGGGAGGCCTAACACCGGAGCTAAGAGGTCACACCAGCACATGGTCTCATTAAATTTATCTGCCTCCTCACCCAAAGACCCTGCAGTCTGATAGCAGGCCTCAACAACAACCACAGTAGCAGCAGCAGTAAGGCGTCACGCTAAAACCCTCAGCTACGCTCTGCATGTTAAGTGCAACGCATCCATTTTATTAGAAATTACAGACAAACCTCAAGCTTCTCATTCTCTGCACAACAACAGGTCTGCCTATCTCCATGACCTTGAGGGAGCCTGAATGCAAAGCAGTTCTTCTTCTCCCCCTCTTTGCTACAACCAGTGTAAAGAATGATTGGAATGATCAATGATAATCCGTTTCTCTTTTAAACCCCTCTCAGCCGTGGAGAATATAATGTGAAGGCAGCTAATGCTAATCTAATTCTCAGGCTTGTATGATTGATTCTGCTGTGGCTTCACGTTGGTCAATGTGGCCGCACAGATGGTTTTTTTTTTCTTTCTTTCATGTCAGAAACTTTAATTCTGTTTTCATTGTGAGACTCTTCATTGTAAATTGTCCCTCTCTGCCAATACTAATGCTGCAAAATGTTGTTTGTTTAATAGAGATAGTCACGGTAAAAAAAAACCTGCTTTCCAGCATTTCATTGCATTGCATCTGTCCCAAGAGACTCTTTCTTCTCTGCTCTTATTGCCTCCGTTCAGTCCTCGCTCCCTCACCCCCCCTTTACTACCTCATGCTCCATCTCTTTCTCTCTTCTGCAAATCATCCCTCGCTCGCTCAGTGGCTCCTCCTGCTCTCTGTCAGGAGGGAGGAGCTTTTTCTTGCGAGACCCAATGGAGTCACATGTTTTGCACCGGGCCACTAGGGAGCAGCATGTGGCATGTAGTGTCACATTAGAGGGCTCATTAACAACCATAACAGGCCGGCAAAGCCTCGTAATGGACTACGGTTATGTTCATGAGAGTACATTTGTAAATGAACGTGGCCTGTTAAAATAATACAGAACATTTAGGCGAGGGGAAAGCAATGGGCTTGGTTCACAGCGATAAAATTTACAGAATAGCTCTGTGACTAACAGTTATAGTTTGTTAAATATCATGAAAAACAACTTCGCTGTTTAGAGGAGCCATCTTGTTTTTGTCAAAAACAAGCTGTACATTTTTCGTTTATAACTATTTGAGTAAGTGGAACCAGAGTTAATCAGTCATCACTCTTTGAAATAGTCCTATCATATTATTAACACCCAATATGTTTTAGCTAAATGCACTTCTTGGCTAAATGCACCTACAAAAAAAGATGTAATACTGTAAAGATTAGAAGACTAAGACTACATGTATTTAAAAAGAGAAAACTGTTGGTAAAAGAAAAAGGAAAATATCTGAAACGGTAAAATAAACTCCAGCAGGTATCAGATAACCGTTGCTTAAGTTAAGATTCGTCTAGTATGAGGTGAAGAGCACCTACAGATTGTGGACCAGTAGTAACAAAATGTGTTACTGTGATTGAGGCCAGTAATGTGACTCCCTTCAGCAGCAGCAGCAGCAGCAGCTAATGGCTGACAGTTTTCAGGGTCATGAGGTCAGCCAGAGGTTTCCTCATACCTGTATATGTGTTGCTGCCGTTAGCCTTGCTGCCTTTGATAGAGCCCTGCTTTATTTCCTCATGCTCTTAAGCTGATAAATCTTTGTTGTCCCCCAGTGTGCGGTGGAAAACCAGATCTACTAGGTGAAATGTGAGACAAAGGTCACGCGAACGACCCTTGGGACGCGTACCAGAGCCCTGTAAAACGGTTTCCAGTTCCGCTCCGAGAGGCTCGGGTCGTATAAATTGTGGGAACCGATATGCTTCTTTTTGTTCTGCTCATAATCTCTCTCTCTGTGATTTTGTACAGGAACCCTGGGCGTGGTTACCGAGGTAACGATGAAGATACGTCCCATGCCGGAGTATCAGAAGTACGGCTCTGTGGTGTTCCCTAATTTTGAGCAGGGAGTTGCCTGTCTCCGAGAGGTTGCCAGACAGGTAACATTACTATGCAGGAAGCACATTCACCTCTTCACATACTTTCCTAGAAAATCTAAATATATTTGTAGACTAAATACATGCATGGTCCATTTAAACTAAACCAGCCCAAACTAAGCTGGCCCAGCAACAACAATTCAACTGTTACACGGAGGAAGCTGTAATCAGACGTCTGTGTTGAAACTGCTAAGCCGAGGCAGTGACTGTTGAGTATGCATCCAAACTAGGCATCCAGTATCATCTCATCAGACTTAGCCCTCTAGTTAAGTAGTGCTTTGTGTTTGTCACCCTGTCATCTAACAGCCCTGAAAGGATCTAAGCTCACAGAGTTTTGTTGGGGGCTACTAAGCACATGCATTCAACCAGTTCATGAGGCTTGTCTGACATCACTGCTTGGCCTTCATCTGTGCTCTGTAGTTGCTTCTAGATACCGAATCCATACATTTCCAAATTTTTTTTGAAGTTTCCTCTCTGCTTTTGCATTTTGTGTTTCAACCAAAACACTACATATTGACGAGGATAATGCATGAAGATAATTGAGACTGAAAAATCAGGGCGAGAAACCAAAACCTCTGTGCTGAAAATACTGTTTAAGGCTTCCAAATGACACTTTGCAGCAATTTAGATGTAAACAAACTAATACAGAGCTACTTTTTTCTCCCTCAGAGGTGTGCTCCGGCATCCATACGGCTCATGGATAACGAACAATTTAAATTTGGTAAGTTTTGGGTGATCATTCATAATATAGCTTTGTCTATCACTGCTGTTATTATCTCTTCATTGTACAAGAAGAATTGCAGTTGTTTTTGCACAGTGTGACTTTAACTCCACTTGCACACTATTACTGGATATTACTGTGTCATTCATTGAAGCTAATCTCCGGTAATACAGTGCTGACACTTTTTATACTGCTGATATTTATACACTTTTTGTATTTTTCTACTATATTTATTTAGCTAATTTTTATCTATATTTATACTTTTTACTTATGGCTTGAATTGGGACCAGAGAAGCAAATTTCATTCCATCCCACGTACCAACATGCGTTGAAATGACCTTGAATCCTTGAAGAACATAATTTGACCAGGTTGTTATTTTCACTAATTGTTATTTTCTTTTCGCTCCCAAATATAACTTTTAACTTTGATCAGAGAAAATAGTGTAATCGTATTTATGTTGTTTTGACTGCAGCTTCTCATACTGCGTTTCCTGTCAATGTGCTCTTTCGTTTAACGATAAATGGCAATTTTGCTGCATGCATTAATGGCATCCACTACAGCACAAAATTGATAAATTGATTATTATTCCGGCAGAAGAATAGCTGCGCACACGGACAAAGATTTGTAGCATAATGAAAAATAACCCTCGCCAAAATTAAGTAGTTACACTGAAGTTTTATGATGTTGTTTCTTAAGGTCTAGAGGAATGCATCTGGCATTGCTAGAGATCTCTGTAAAGTTCCCCAGTCTCCAGGGATCTCATTATCTCCCCTGTATTTCCACTTTTCACAGAGTAGGCACTTCCTAGCATTAAGTAGGGAAGATGAAGCGACCAGGTTTTTTTTTTTTTTTAAACTAATAACTAAAACTCATGGTTCTATGATACCTTCTTGGGCTTATTAGCGGCCTGTCCTCACTTTTAATCATGTTGGCTGTTGAGTAATTTGATGTATTCACATGTTCTGCTCAGTTTGGGACTACAAGTACAATTTAGCACTGCCTGTCTTGACACATAAGATGAAAAATGGGAATGTTGCAGTGAGGAGTAGGATGTGTTGATATGAAGAAAACCGACCAAACCACAGAGGGGAGAGTTAAATGTAAAACTGTGCCCAGTGTAGGTGTAAATTTCTCTCTGGATTTTGAGTATTTAATTAACGACTATGATGGCTGTGAGAGACCCTAAGACCTACAATCAAATTTTGGAATGGAAACAATTAGGACACTAAGTGATGAAGAGACTTGAGCATGGGGGGAAATAAATGAACTGTTAAGTCTCAGCGACATCACCCATGACTTCCCCGCTGTGATTGATAACCATCCCATTGGCCCCAGCCCCTCATTTTCACTTGTCCACAGGCGCTTTTGTGCGTCCGATCAGGAATAAATCAAAAAGTGCGGGTGAGGAAGACGGATATCGCTGTGTCAACCCCACTTCCCCTCGGAAACACTCTGATTTATAGCCGCTGTCGCCGGCAGCCACTGGCCAGTTGTAAAGTTATTCAAATGTTACCACTTATTTTTCCTCCTTTTGTTTGAAACCACAAATAAACGTGACTCGCTCGCCCCCTCAGAGCGCCGGAGGATGCAAACCAGAAGCGGGGTTTGCCCGATGCGTGAAAAGCGACATCAGTTTTTGAGGCCCACTTTTGTGTGAATAAATAAAACTGACTTATCCCATGTTTTCACAGGTCACGCCCTGAAGCCTCAAGTATCTTCAATTTTCACTTCCTTTTTGGACGGGTTGAAGAAGTTTTACATCACCAAGGTAAAAATGATCGGACGCGACCGTGACCAGTTTCTTGCTGCAGGTGTTCTTCATAACATATGAATATACCTTCTTAATTCTCAGTTCAAAGGGTTTGACCCCAACCACTTGTGTGTGGCCACCCTGCTGTTTGAGGGAGACCGTGAGAAGGTCCTGCAGCACGAGAAGCAAGTTTATGACATTGCTGCAAAATTTGGGTGAGTAGCAGTTGCTCTCTTGTCTCAGTCCCATTAAAGGCCAGGTAAAGCAGAGACGTGATTTAGAGGCCTTAATGTGACTTTATTTAACCCAAACACTATACTGTAGTTGTGTGAAATGAATAGAAAAGCTCACTTCAGATAAAGCCTCCTCTTTGTGGACTGATGGATCACCTGTGGATGTCCTCCTGTCAAACCAGCCTTGATGTTAAACAAGGTGCTGGTAGTGATAGCAGAGCTCAGCTCCCCTCAGGACAGCGCAGGGCGAGAGGACACAGCTGGGGAGTGCTCCGCTGCAGTGATTGATCATGAGACCAATCGATGAGGACTGTGGTGGAGATCAGTTACCTGCCAGCTCGAGAGGGAACCTCTCTATCTTGGGCCAGTTTTAAACACCTTACAATGACACAGTCTAAGTTGATCTTTGTGCTGTCCAACTAGTTCTTATGATCAATTAGTACATTTTTATTTGTGTTCAAAAACATCAACGAACAAAACTTGAAATCAGATTTGACAATGGAACATTTCTTTTCCCTCAGAGAGAAATAGCATAATTATTTTCTGCAATAATTTTGGGAAGTTAAATATTTGAGAAGCTCCATAAATTAAGAAACAGCTTCTGGGAGCACGTGGACAAAATCCGAACAAAAACTTGATAAAAAAAATAATTGGATTTATCAAAAAGTCTTGCTTAAAGCTTGAATAAACACAAGCCGTGGGATATATACAGTATATGCTGCACACAGATTTAAATTACATTTGCATTTAGTCAGGAAATTTGATCCACAAAAGCTAAAAATAAATATTGAAGGGAATGTGTTCTGTTTCTATCATCCAGCTGAATGCATGAAAGCAGCCACTCGGTATAAGTCCACTTTAAACCGTGTACACACTGGGAATCCTCCATAGGCAGTGCCACTGATTGCTTCCTAGATAATGCGTATTCATTATATTTCAGAGTGTTACTGAATGGCTCCATGCCCAGATCTGCAGGTAGCTGGACTGCGGCTCTGGTGATAAAAAGCAATTAAACTATAAAAAGCTTGTCAGTTATGTACATGCAGCATCCTCTGTATAATTGCATTATTTCAAATAAATGGCGATCTCCCATCAGATTAAGTGCCAGTGATGGATTAGTAAGGTTAGGCTTGGTGGGGAATGTTTTCCTTTGGTGTTGGGAAACAGGAAGAAGGGTGAAAATCAATATAGTGATTTTCTAATGAGCTTGCCCTGATTAGTTTGGATGGTAGATGAAAATGTGATTACCCACTGCAGGTGATAGATGTGCGGCTGACCTGTGGCGACGCACGGAGCGTCGCATCATTGATCTGTACATTGTTGAATTGACGGGCTTCAAGACGGCTGTTGTGAGGGGGAGCTGTCCGACCAACAAAGCTGAAAGAAAAGAGCTGTTAAATATTAACCCTGTTGTCTCATTCTAGGGGCCTGGCAGCTGGAGAGGACAATGGGCAGAGGGGCTACATGCTGACCTTCGTCATCGCTTACCTCCGGGTGGGTCACTCCTCTGGCTTTTTTCTCTGCCCGAGCTGATGGGCAGGTGGGGCGGGCAGGGAGGTTGCAGTTTGACAGGAGATAGGATAGTGAGCAACGAAGAAAGGCGGCAGAATATGACCTCAGGAGGTCTTTGATTTGATCTGGTCACAGTTGTTGTCAGGGTGTCTAACGCTGAGGTAGGAGAGCGCAGTGGCTGCAGACAGAATGACAATGGAGAGTTGACTTAGGTCACTTCTGTTAGAGGCCTTTCTGATCATCACAAAAACAGATCAACAAGCGGGGCGTTTACATACACTTTAGTAACCAGGTTACTGACGCCTTTCTTCTGTGATGTGTTTTTTTTTTAAAGCTATTTATAAAAAGAACTTTTCTGCATTGAGGGCGAGCCTTTTCCCAGCAAGGTTTCTCAGAAGAAAGCAGACGTCTTGGCCGTTGTATCCAATCAGCCGCGTTTCAAATCGCCTTTTTATATGTAGGCATGTGGAGAGCAAAGACTTCTGATGAGTATAATGGAGCTGCGGCAGCAGTGTAGTGAGATGAAGGAAAGAAATCTTCAGTTTTATTTTATTGTTGTCCAATTAAAGCTGTTAAACTGGAGCCATCACAGTGATTTTGAATATTTGAATACTCTTTTTCACTGCACGATGTCCGTCAGTAGTTAAAAGAGCCTGATCTTTAAATACCTGGTTTGACCCAGCTTACTTGTTTTCTTAAAGGAATAATTAAAGGAATGAAATTGGTAATTGGTTGATTGACTTAATATTTCAGCTCCAGTTAGTAAAGTCAAAATTAGGAAGCTCTCATTTTAAAATAAGATCAGAAGCTGTTCAGATTTTAGCGTTTGACCGACTGCTGCTTTCATATTCATTAAGTGATCAGGTTACTACAGTGCATGTAAAAGCTGTGTATCCTGATTTGTTTTGTGAATGTAGATAATGATTTTAACAGATCAGTGTACTAATGTCAGTGCTGTGTCCCAACCAGGACCTGGGGATGGACTACTACGTGATCGGCGAGTCCTTTGAAACCTCTGTGCCTTGGGACAGGTAAACACACTGATATGAGCCGCAAGCTTTCCTCCGTTAAATAGCTGCACACATTTATCTCTTCTCACCTCCCACGCGTTCTGCCCTGAGAGAGTCCTCCGCCTTTCTCTTGCTCCGGTTTCCCCTCCTTTCTTTTCATTTCTCTTTGCCTCCGTCTTTGACATTCACCTTCATGCCTGCCTTCTCCGCCCATTAAACGGCTCCGCGTTGGTGGAGGCTTTGTCTCCTCAACCTACGGACCCGCCATTACTAACAGAAACAAATACAGGGGAGAGAGGTCTCAGGCTCTAACGCTGTGTGTGGGAAATGTAATGTGTGTAACGCAAGCCACGTAGTCACCTCGCATCAGTGTGGTTAAACCTGCATTTTCAACACGTTTTCATTATTTTTATTTACTTATTTATTTATTTTTCACTCAACAAACAGAGGCACACGCAGCTCCTTGTTGTGTAATATGCCTGACGGGAGAGACCAAGAGATCAGGCACTGAGGCGAGCATATGTGCCTGGCTCATTACCCACCCTCCTCCCCATCCTCCACACTCCACACACGGCTGCACATGCTTAGGACTGGCGGCCATTTCCACACCAGTGGGAATCTCTCCCACAATGGTCGTCATGTTAGTCAGTCTGTCCTCCTCCTCCTCCTTCTCCTTTTTGGCCTCTCGCCTTTATCAGACTTTTAATAATTTTGCACTGCCAATTAATTTATTTTAAACCGTCAACGTCGCCGTCACGTGTTCAAATGCAGAAATATCTGAAAATGCTTTGTTTTGTTTTGTTTTTTATTTCCAGGGTGTTGGACATCTGCAGGAATGTAAAGGCGCGCATCGTCCGAGAGTGTAAAGATAGAGGAGTTCAGTTTCCACCTTTATCCACATGCAGGTAATATTTAGAAATAATTGTAATAAAAGCTGTGTCTCATTATAGCACACACTCCCACAGGCCTACATAATGTAGAACACCAAAATGAGCAGCTGTACCCTATCTACCCTGTGTTTTTGGCATTCAGTCTCAGTCCTGTTAATTCTTACTAAAGGAACATGTTGTGCCATTTTTAAAAGTCTATGTTTAATTTAAAAGCCTAGTAAATGTAATAAACCAGCACAGCTCTGTCAATAAAACAGAAGGAAACACATGCAGGCAAGAGACTGTAGTCCTAAATTAAACTTTTTTGTAAATTTCTCTAAGAAATAATAATAGAAAAATGTGTGAATTCATCTATTTATTACCAACTTCTGTTACTTGCCAGTAATTTAGAGGCCTTTCATTCAATACCTTGAGAGCGCCGAGTACGCCGTCGGACCCCTGTTGAGTTAGCAGGAGCCGCGCAGACAGACAGACGGACACTGTGACAGACAGACGGCGAGCTGGTTGAGGAGCACCAGGCTGCTGCTCACAGATTGCGGACAGATTAGGCCTCCGCCTGATTATGCTACAGCCATTCATTTCCCGGCTGCAGTCTGTCACATGATTGATTTGTCCATTTAACCTCCAGAGCAGTCAGCATGCCAGGTGATGGGCCATGTCAAATGAACAAGGGCTCGGCACCCTGCTCCACGGCGGGGGAACGAGGCCAGAGAAAGAATATGCAAACAGCAGACAGCATTTTAGCCCCAACAAAAAAGGTTATCGCAGAACACCTGAATTCAAGCTTTAATCAGAAGCAGACAACGTTTTAGGTGTATTTCATCGGCTGAAACGTCCAGTCACCTCTGGGTGTGGCTCCGATGATTAAGTAAAAGCAGTTTGATGGCTTTTAAACGTGTTGCATTATCAAAGGTGACATGGCCTCTGCTTTTTGGCAGCCATGAATGGAAATGAGGTCAGAGGTTCACAGAGGAAAGCCAAACCTCCCACTTCACTTTGTCCTCCGATTACAAAGGGGGGGAAAAAATGCATTTATTGTATGAAAATGAAACTCCACGACAAAATGCTGCTCTTAAGAGTCATGGCCAAAGAGACGACTAGAGGAGAAACATTAGGGCGCTTTTTTTTTCTGCACATTTGATAAACATGTGTTTTGTTTGTTGCAGGGTGACTCAGACGTACGACGCTGGTGCCTGTGTCTACTTTTACTTTGCCTTCAACTACAGAGGACTCGGCGATCCAATACATGTGTATGAACAAGTGGAGGTAGGTTCGGTTTTATTGCCATCAGCACTGAAACGGTCTGATCTGAGGATATGTTGTAGCATTAAATATGTGTGTGTTTGTTTTCCAGCATGCAGCTAGGGAGGAGATCCTTGCCAATGGAGGGAGCTTGTCACATCACCATGGAGGTACCCAACTCTATGAGTTTCATACTAGGTTTTTAAAAAGCATGCACACAGTGCACGTAAATCCAGCTGATATTTGCACCTTACAATTAACACTATATGAGATTAGGTCGCGACGACAGCGTGGCAAACTTTTCCCAGCGGGCTCTTCCGTGCCGCCGAGCAGGCAGCCAGTGGTCTCGTAAATGTGCATTTGGTCAGGGATCTTTCATTGCTTCCTTCACACGTCCAAACCCCGTTCCCGCGGCTCAGATGTATGACTCTGACTCGGCTATTTGTTCATTTCAGCAGTGACCAAATGAAACGTGAGCAGAGGAGGGCGGCGAAACAACTCCGGGCCCATCAGGGCTAACCGAAACGGCTGCCTTATCTATATTGCCATCCGCCTCGCTGTTTTCATACATCACTTCAGGCTATTCATCACACCTGTCAAAAACAGTATGCAGTGAATCAGCTGCGATATTAAATCACAATTTTTCCTGAAGGCGGGGACGGGTTCAAAATTAAAAGATTGCTAATAAAAAGGAGGCAGCGGGCCGGGGTAAATGATGCTGCCGTTATCGCCGGCTGTATACTGACCTCCAAACGGTGGCCCGGGCCACCCCGAGCAGCATGGGGAGGTGACGGGGGGGGTTGGCGAGGAGGGATATTGATGCGGCTCCCGCGTGCAAGGCCCACTCTGTAATTGTGATTAATAACAGTGGGGCTCGCTATCTGGGCGCAGACAGGCCGGTTTGTCTGCCCACAATCAGCGCTTGACAAATGGAGCTAGTTTCACTGGGTTTTGTGTATCAAACAAAACAGATGTAGTCAAGGGTGGTGAGGTGGGAGGGCACTGGAGGAAATATACATTTTTGTGGCCCTGTATTTACAGCAGGTCAGTGCTGAGCTGAAGGGGCGTAGGAGGGGAACATGGGCGTGGAGAGTGCTCTGCCTCTTTCTCTGCAGGACATAATACTCAGCTAACACCACCATGTGTTGACTGGCGGCTATAACAAAAACTGTTTTATCTTAAGAAAGGAGTCGGGCTTCTCAAACTTACTCAAAAGCAGCGTTTTATGTTTGATTATCGGCTGCTCCCGAAAGCCAGAACACTGGGAGAAATGTCCTCCTTAAGTAGGTCACCGGTGTCGCAGCGGTGAAGAGTTGCTGAACATCTATCACTAGGAGGGTCATCCATCTATCAACCCTGCACCGCAGCTTCTCAGCCAATACTCGGCCATATCAGAGGAGCGCAGGGACGCTACCTTACCCTGTCTGTCATGCCCTGACCCCATTTGTCAGAGAAACCCGAGGCGAGTGAGATCAGCGTGTCGAGAGGTTGAGGCTGAGCCCAGCTTCTGCCTCCTCCTTCGTATGAGGCTCACGCCGGGGTGCCCAGCATCCTCACCTCACATTGTGTCTTCTCGGAGCTTTGATCTCTCTAACTCCGACCACTGCAGCTCCACTCAGGTCACCGCACTCAGGAGGTAAAAAAGACCTGATTTAGTGATGTTACCCCTGTGCTGGTTGCCCTGAACTTCCCCCGGCTATACCGCACAAGATAAATATCAACCTTTTAAAAAAGAAAGAAAGAAAGAAAGCCATTTCTGAAATGTCTACCTGCGCTTCTTTGCATGTCTCAGCTGCGCACACCAAGCCTGCTGAGATTGATTGCAATAGCAAGCAAAAAAGAGAGAATATGACAAGATAGATGTGTAAATTATCACAGTGATGGAGGCAATGATGCAGTCCCAGCACCTTCTGTTTTCTCTCCTTTCCCTAAGAGGAGGGAGGGATGGAGGTGGGACAAGGGGGAAGATGGAAGCAGGAGGAGGAGGTAGAGAGCCCGGTACTTTCTTAGTTATTGGGTAGCAGCTGATTGGTCCCTCTGTCACCATCTGGACGTTTGTGTGGTATCTGAGTCCCTGGTGACCCTGCTGTCTGCCCTGTTTTGTCAGGAGACGGGCCTCGCTAGCCTCATGGCTGATCCCCATCTGGGCTTCCTGGCTGGACTCTGATAACATGGCGCCGTAACGCGTCAAGGTGGCCTCCTTCCCTCAACATGCCCTATTAACACAGGGGCTCCCTGGTACTGATGCAGAGCTCGAGAGGGAAGGGAAGGGAAGGGAAGGCGTGTGAACCCTCCCATCGCGCACCTTCCCATTTTCAGGCCTCTGTATCTAATCTGAAGTGATTACACTGCTGACTTCACATGTTTACCCAGCAAGCAGCACCTGTTCTGAGCTGCTCTGTTCTCAAATCTATCTTTTTTTTTTTTTTGAGTTCTGGATTCTAGATATCGTTTCTCTTAAAGTGACAAGACTTCGGAAAGTTAACATTTATTTGAGACTGAGTTAATGTCAGGCACTTTTTTTCTCAATTAATGAAGCAAACGCAAAGTTTCTTGGCATTTCAACATAGACGTCGGTGCAGGGCTTTTTATGACCTCATGGCATATTTTGCATAC
The DNA here is from genome assembly GCA_005024645.1 of Planiliza haematocheilus. Classification (NCBI taxonomy): domain Eukaryota; kingdom Metazoa; phylum Chordata; class Actinopteri; order Mugiliformes; family Mugilidae; genus Planiliza; species Planiliza haematocheilus. Next base: position 8,916,447 of record SRSE01000725.1, read on the forward strand.
AGTGTTAAGTGCAGTGTGACTCAGGACTGTAGCCTGTAGCTGATCCAGTTATTTTATTATTCTATTATAATCAATTTTGGATCAATCTTTAAAGAACTGTTAAACACACTCATCGGTTTTTCAGAGCCTGAGCTAAAACCTGCAGATATGTGACTTACACAAAGCACCTGGAACAAGATAATAGTTTTATTCTACTTTAAATTTACACTTAATCAGTTTTATTTGTACATTATTGACGTTTTCTACATAGCAAATGCATCATAGCTGATATTGTACTTCACTGGTTCTTTTGACAAACGTGCACTTTCTCTGCTAGAAATGTTTGGTGCATGTCAGCCCTCAGCTGCACCACTTTTCTTCTTTATGTCAAACTATCAAATAAAGGTAAAAATCATTTTAAAGTTTACTTAAACCCTCAAATAAGTCACTGCTTTGGCTTTGGGTTTAGGATTAGGGCTGTTGGCCACTGTTAACCAAATGTGTGTTGAAAGTTTCTGATTTATTTGAACTTCTCGAACAAGAGTGAGCTTTCCCAGTCCTCTCGCTGGCTCCAGACTCTCCGATAAGAACCTGTCGGGTGCAGGCGCTGTGGAGTATGTCGGACTGGACAGCTGGTGAAGTAATGGGCACCCTCACTAGGCTTCATGCCGAAGCCGCTCTCACTCCTCAGGTTGGGGGTTTAGAGCAAGAGGAGGTGGGATAGTGAGGAGTGGCTGAAAGCCAAAATCTTGCTGACAGAGGACCATTGTGCGGTGCCTCCGCGGTTGGCTTTGGCACCCTAACCGTGATCGGGCCAGTGTCAGGGCACAGAGCGGCGTTTGGGACAACGAAGCACGACACCCTCGCAGGTCAGCTGGAGGAGCGTGCTCGTGTGCACAATGAGACAGAAACACACACAGAGAACGCCCCGGTGACTCTGGAGAGAGGGAATAGGAGGGAAGTGGTGGCTCAAAGACTGAGGGAGCTGGGGACGGCCCGCTACAGCCGCCAGCCGGCCCCTCCTCTGGGAACACACAGAGCCTAATGAGTTTGATAGTCTGCTGAGCTCCATAAATCATGCCATGCAAAACATTTCTCCTCTCTGAATAAAAGCATTTATCACCCTCTGTTTATTCACTCACTCTCACAAGATTGATTGGCTCCCAGCAGCCTGCTGAGCAATCAGCCGTGCCGATTCCTCTATTTCTCCCCCTCGGTCGTCTTCCTTGGTTTATTTATTTATTTCTCTCCTCTGTCATTCAGTGGGGAAACTTCGAAAGGAGTGGATGAGAGAGACCGTCTCCAATGTCGGCATTGGGATGCTCAAGTCCGTCAAGGACTTCGTGGACCCAAAAAATATCTTCGGCAACAGGAACCTCCTCTAATCTCCTGCTCCTGTCCATCTTTATCTCACAAATTTTTCTAAAAGCATCATGTGGATTTTGCATTAATAATTACTCTATATGAATTTAAAACGGACAGAGATCTCAAGCGTGTCCTTCGGTGCCATTTAATGATTCACCCAGACCTTTTCTTTTACTCCACATTGCACTTACACTGCTGTAACAATCATTGTCATTCATGTTGACGCTCATTATTTACTGTTGTGTTGTGGCCTCTGCCTCTGAACTCGACAACCGCGATACAACTTCACGTGATGCAAAGAAACCATATTTTTGTCATGTTTGCTTTCCTTTAATCACTTCCTAAATATCCTTGCCAACATAGCAGTACTGTTTGATTTTATGTTCCTCTTGAGTGTGTGTGGCACTCCTTTAGTGGTAAGTTCAAGATGAATGCGCTTTCTAAAGCTCTGTGCCTTTCTAAAGCTTTTGTCTGCCTTCCCTTTTCTTACTTGAGTCCCGTGAGTCCCTCTGTGACTTGTTCGTCTCCTCCCGTGCATCTCCTCATGCCCTCCTGCCTTCAGTTGTACTAACCTATTGCCATATGAGACTTGTTTCTTGGACTGAGCGTGTGTGTTGTGCACCTCTTGTGATAAACTTTTTCACCTAACCCCCCTCCCTTCCCTGTTCTGCACCACCAAATTAACAGAAACCCTTGAAAGAAGTACAATGTGATTACAAAGAGAGATATTCCTTGTGTGTTTAGTTTTTGTACTGACAATGTTTACCTTGCATAGTTTGTTACTGAGAAAGTGACACGGGGAAAAATAAGCCATTTCTATCATGCCTGTTTCCATTTAATGACTATGTTTTGCAGTTTAAAGCTTCTGGATCCCGGTGCTCACGTTGTACCAAAGACTCAATTCATCAGATCTTGCGGACATGCTCTGAACATGTGTTTAACATCGCAACCACTGCCTTCAAACACATTCACATGCACAGCAAGTTCACTTTTTAATCAGCATATGCAAAGATAACGATGGGAGCACTAAATAGTGGATGTTCATGACTGTTACATGTTTCATCACGTCCAAGACTTGTTTTTATTTTATTTTTTTTGCCGTATAATTGGTGTTTCCCCCAGAATTACTCAAACGGTTGAATAGTTTAGTGTTTAATATGTGTTTTTGGAATGGATACTGTAATGTGCTACTTTTTGATACTGGACTTGGACCATTCAGCCTCTCCTTTTGAAGCAAGGGTCATCTTTAAGACAGCTGTTCACTGGAAAATCTTTATTTTTTTCTGATCTATACATCAAAATTTCCAGGATCACTCTCTTCTATAAAGTAAAAAAAATATATATATATATATATATATCCCCCAAACAATAAGGACTATTTCGGGATCCATTTTATCCCCATGTGTCAAAGATGTGTGAGAGCTTTTCAATGTTCCGGCTGTTCCCTTTTTGTCAGTTTTCCACTACTCCTAACAACATAGTAACATCTAAGTACATTTTGTCAATGCTGTTTGTGCAATAAATTGAACTAAAACATCCCAGCTGTGGATTTTTCTCTCATTCAAAGAGCATAACTCTCCGTCTCTTTGTCACACACCATCTCCAGTTCAGCTCTTCAGTCTTTATTTGTACTGTCAGACGGTGTGAGGAAGGTCAATGAGAGCCCGGGAGCAGGCTTTTGTTTGCTCTGCCTCCCCTTGCAGCACAGAGGGCTCAAGGTAATCCAGCACAGTTGAATTTAACAGAGCTTGTCTTTTGCTTCCTGACAGCCTTTTGTTTTTTGTTTTTTTCCTCTCTCTTTCTCTCTTCTCTCTGTTTCTTGATTTTACACACAGACTCATTTGGGAGTCATCTTCACCCACGCAAACACCCACACACTGACATCACTGCCACCTATCAGCAGCAATAGAGCGCTGCCTTGAACCACAGAATGCACTGCAGCTATAACACTGCAGTTTAACGCCCGGGATTGTATGAATGGGTACGTCAGGCATAGATAATACACGTGGGATTTATGATTAAACATGAATTCTGATTAATGACTGTCTGTATTTATATAAGTCAGCTTCATCCATTTGCAGTCACTTGTTAATTTTTTTTCCAAACATATCCATCTTTCCAAACTCACTAGTCTGTGCATTATTCAAATTGTACATTTCTGCTTTTTATAGTTTCAAATATGTCTCAATGAAATGTGCTTGTATGTGCAGTATTCATTGATACAGTCTGTGTGCAATGACACATCTGTCCACAAGAGGTCAGCAACGCACTGAAGAAGTATGGAGGAGGAGGTTGGAGCCTGAAGTAACAGTAATACTCATGAAATATAAAAACACACCATTTAAATTAAAATTAATATCATTTAAAGATGTAGAAAGTATGCTTCAATTGTTTAAAGTTAATCCTAGTGCAGAAAATAGCCCCATGGGAATGTTTTACTGCTGTGTTACTACTGATGCATCACTGCACATATTGTTGCTGGGTAGTTTAAATTAGTCTGACATGGAGCTGTAACGTGTGCAGTGGTTTCCTCAAAACTGTGGCAATTTAGAAGTATACATTCAGTATACCAGGGCACAGGTAGCAGCTTATTTTTATTTAAACTCTGAACAAAAAAAAACATTGCACATTTGCCTTTTCATGCCTTAGGTTTCTTTCAGTTTAGCCCGCCATCAGTAAAGTCCAAACTTGGGAGAGGAAAGAAGAAACACAAGAAGCACGTTTACATTGCAAAAAAGACGAGTAGAAGTTGGCCACATCCGGAGACCTAATAGAAAAATAGAACAGCGATATTCATACATAATTCACGTTAACATGATGCAATAGAATTTAAGTCATGCATTTCCGATGAGATAAGGTGTTTACTGATGAAAGTACGAGGTATTTGTTGGCTCACTTGTTTGCTACATCCTTAACAAGTGGTTGAGTTAAATACTGCATAAAACATGCGATTAAAAATAAATAAATAAATAAACAAACAAATACAAGGTTGACTTGAGTCGAACTCTTCAACTAAAATACAGTAGAGTACACAGATCCATGCCACACGATGTGCACAGTCACGTTTTAAACTCCAATTAACAAAGCTACAACACAATTCATAAGGTAAACACGCACCCAAAAATAATACTTAGAATAAGAGTAATAATAATAATCATAATATCAAAATAAAAGCTTGTGACTGCATGGGCACTTCAGTACTACAAGATTATGGAGATTTGTAGCATTTGTGAGCTTTGAGAAAAGGCCAGAAATTCGAATAAAGCAGCAGTTTGACATTTTAGGAAACACACCTAACCACCAATAGGAAGTTGAGGAGATCCAAGCCTCTCAGTAAAGTTGCAGTCAGCTGGTGCTTAGCTTAGCTTAGCTTAGCTTAGCTTAGCTTAGCGTAAAACCTGGAAACAGTCAGAAACAGCAAAATTGACTCCGTCCACAGGTAACAAGTCCACCCTCTTCTAAAACCTTTAAAGTTCACTAACGCAAACACATTTGAAGTATGAAAAAATAATTGTTTTAGCATATGTGTCTGACTGAAACAGACCAGTAAAGTACTGGTTGTAGCCAAAAGTGAACCCAGTATAATTGCACATTGTTGATTTTACACCTAGCTTTCTGTATTGATTCAGCCAACACAATTTCAAGTGTTAATCAGTGAGCATTACACTTGTTAGTAGAATGGTTTGTTTCCTGTGGACGGAGCTAGGCTAGCTGCTGACTGTGGCTCTTGTTTGCCATAAGCAAAAACTTGTAGTTCTTAAAATGTCTAACGGCTGCATTTGATATTGACTGTAATATCAGTTTGTTTTAGGATACAGCTGTTGGCGTCAAATCAGTAAATAAGAGGACTTTTCCTGCAGAAATGAATATCATAGCAGAATAACGTCATCAAGGCACATTGTGTGTGTTTGTGTGACAAGTTGAGACCCTGCACTTACAAAATTGGGCAAAATATATTTCCATGTGTCTAAAATGTGTAATGTTTGGTGGCTAACATGGGGTCAAGATACAACTGCAGTCATTGGTTTTTACAAATTATGGCAAAAATACAGCATGGTTTGACATGGATCTCCATACTATCTAAGAACCTCAGCGATGAGGCCATGCATGTTTCGTTAGGATCTTAAAACAAGGCACAGGAAGGGCGGGAGCGGGGAATTCAATTTGCATTGCAAGCATTGTCCCCTTCATCCTTTAGGAACTCTACGGCCACATTACAATCCAATCCTTAACAGTTTTTTTTTTTTTAAACAGCACTTGTAAATAACTCCATAGCCTATTTACAGATTTACAAAAAAATATCTGTCACCCCGGACAAAACGCGAGCATCAAGGAGGTACTGAGAGCAAAACAAACCACAGCAGAGACAACATTGCTCTCCAGTATTCTCCATGCCTTGTGCCAAAAATCTGTGCAATGCCCAGAATAGTTAGTGTTAGACTGGTTGACATGTTGACACAGTGGTTTGAGTTTCCTTTCTGACATGGTGTCATCAGCTGATTTGTAGCTGCTCTGACAAGCTTGCCAAACACAGCTCTGTCAGCCTTCAGCATGAGGAAACTGAAGGGAGCAGAAAAACCTTTATGTTAGCACCACACTCAAGTCTAAAGCTCATCTCTAGTAGCAAAAGCGAAGAGGAGCAGAGCCGAAGAACCTCTGCATGCACTGCACTGCCTCTGTTGCAGGCTGCATTTAGAAGGAGAAAAGCCTAAGAGATCAGCTCAGCAGCTTGGCAGCAGAAGCTAACTAGCTGCTCTAGATGGGGTGCCTTCAGCATCTCCGCTGCAGCAGGGTGTGCTTCCAGTCTTGGCCACAGGGCAGCCGCTGGTTTCTGTACTGTCGCCACTGCAGGGGCTCGCTGGTGCAGAGAAACTCTGGCCACGTTGCCTCTTCTTGTTCAGTTCCTCCCATTTGGACCTGTTGGCTTTGACTGTGTCAAGCATCGGCTGAAGTTTAGGATTCAACTTGACCAGAGTCTAGAGAAAAAAGCAAGAGGAAGAGAGAGAAAGATGAGAACACTTGAAGTACATGTGCTATACGGTGTTCAAACTATTTATTAAAGCACCGGTACCTCTGTGGAAGATATGCTGTAGCTATCTTAGCGGGTGAAACACCGCAGTGTAACATGAGCACAGTATATAGCTATAGAATGAAATGTTTGTCAGTCACCGACTTCGGTTCCTATCACGATAATTACAATACTGACGGGGGGTGTGGAGCATTGGTGGAACCCAGATGAAGTGGCAAAGAGCTAGTTCCATCCATACACTAGAAATAGTTTTATGTTCAATTTGCGTCACTCAGAAATATTTGCGGTGGGAAATACTGTTTAAAATGGGTTAACCTAGGTACACATGCTTGCAAGGATCACAAGTGACCAAAAGCCAACAAAGTAATGGGCAACAAGATTCATGTCTGGCTAAAAGAGCAGTTTAACTATTTCTATAAAACCATGTCCAGGTATTTGGATGAACTAAATATTTGGTTTACTGTAAAATAATAGAAATAAATAAAATGAAAGATTGAAAGATTCCCCATATTGGATTTAATACTCCAAAGAAAGATGACAAAACATAATTAGCCCCTAGCTGGTGTGAGGTTAGTTGTCTAGCCTGGTTCATGATAGGTTTTTGACAAGGTATCTTACGCATGAATGTCATAGCTTAATAACGTAAAGAAATTTAGTTATTGGTCTGAAAGGCTCACTCGATGACCAGCAGACATTTTATAAAAATAAGGTAGGCTAACTGGTAGCAATATTAGCTTAGTTCTAGCTAGCTAGCTTGAATTTTTTGCTAGTGCGCTAATGTACAGCATTCTAAACAACCAGAGTTATATGACAAACTGTCACTGGTGTTTACATGTCGTGTGTGCTTGTGTGGCACAAGGGAGGTGCCCCTTTATAAGATTTTAAATTTAGTTGCAGTTTAAACAATCATCCTAAATGTTTCTTAACATGTTATTGTTATACTACTACTACCTTTTTTTTAGCCTCCATTATTACGGTTTGAAGCGTCTTTTTAAGGATTTTGAACAATGTTTTTTCAAACATTGCTCATTTTTCTCAAAATCATACGCTCAGTTGTGTGAATTTAACAATATTACATGAAAGGCTCAGAGTGGGGGCTAGAGAAGAACCACATTATTCATCAAATGCTCTATACGGGTGAAATGAATGAAACTAGAAAGACGGAAAAGCCGGCTACAACAATGGCAACATACAGCCGGTTGATTGCCGCAGTCCATTAAATGGCTGCTCTCTAAAGATTAGGAGCACATGTATGACTGAGATTAGTTGCCTTTGTCATTCCTCTGTGTTGAGCAGTAAGTGGTGGCGTATTCAAACCTGTCTTCCACCAATTTAATAAATTACCAGCGAGACAGGAGGATTTTGTTCCTTCTGTTCGCTCTTACATTGTCTAATGTGTGCGCTGGATTTCTAGGGAAGTCTGTGTAATTAGTTATTGTTTCATTAACCCTGCCTGATATGGAATTATAACATGTGGGTGTCCAGCCCACAAAACAACGGCAAACTTTTGTGGTTTTTTTTATAACACATATATTGTAAGGAAAGCCACTTTTAATAATGAGCTGAATGAATATGTATGTACACTTTGTCCACCTACACTGGGGATTGTGTTTTGTATGCATGAAAAGGAAATCAAATCTTTTGTAACACTTTGGAAAAGCAACACTAATCACGCCTGGAAATTAACTGAGCTTTAAATGCAGACGTGCTGTTATGAGAAGCATTAACATTCAGAGAGTGTGTTCATTACATGAACAATTAAAACACGCGTGGAGGCGGCAGCCTGGAACACAGCTCTATATAGTGGCCAGGTTCATGCATCGAGGCTGTTATTAAAAAAAAAAAAATAATGTGCTCACTTTTGATCAGGAGTAATGCATAATATATAGTCCAACATGCCACTCGATAATTCTTAATATTTGATTCGCTGGAATGTGTGCGCAGCTAATTATGAAGCAGTTTACCTGCGATGCAGAGGAACATTAGAGCGGGACATGGATTTCCGTTCTCATGATTTGAGAAAAGTCAATGTACATCTCTGTGCACAGACTGCTTTAGTTGAGCTCCGCTCCTATTTTCAGTCTGTCTGCTCTCACATGGTTTTGTCATGCCTTGCTGTACAGTGGTATAACATAGAGCTGAATAATTAGTTAAAAGAAAATAAATGTGAAAAGTAATTCTTCAAGCAAGACGGCTAAACATTTACTGGATCCAGCTTCTTGAAAGTGATAATGCTGATCATTTTTGTTGTCCCGTGATCATGTGTTGACACGTGTTTTGGACTGCTGAAAGCAAGCTGATATTTGCACTGCAATCTAATATTCAGTATGGTAGATTTGTGCATTTATTGCCTTTTTTGACACTTTTACTTCATTTCTTATCATAGAACAATCATGCACAAATTAGACCTTTTAACTCACCTCACAAGAATGAATTATATATAACAGTGATGCGAAAGAGATAATCTCAGTAGTTGTCCTGTAGAAGAATGGACTCCACTAGACCTATGTGCTGTGGTATCAGAGTTGCTCAAGTCCTTCCACATCTAAAGAAACCTTGAGCAGAACCCAGCTCATATGGAGGGACCCATCTGCCTAAGGCCAACCGATCTTTTATATGCCAATCAGGCATAACATAATGACCACCTTTCTAATATTGTGTAGGTCTTCCTTGTGCCTCCAAAAAAGTTGTGACTCATCAGGGAATGGACATGGACCTTCTGAGGGTGTCCTGTGGTAACAGGATGTTGTTAGTGGGGGGGTCTTCGGGTCCTATGGGTTGAGGAGAGGGGTCTCTGTAGATCATCTCACAGATACTTGACCAGTTTGGGATCTAGTGAATTTGGAGGCCAGGTCAACACCTTGTGCTGTTTTTCAGGTTTTTTTAGCTGTTCCTAAAGTGTTTTTGTGTGTGTGTCTGTGGGTGCTACATGTCTCAGTAACATCCACATAAATGCCAGGGCCAAAGGTTTCCCAGCAGCACACTGAATTATCACAAGACAGTGAATGTTATTCACTTCTCCTGTCAGTGGGCATAATGTTGTGGCTGCTCAGTGTAAAGGTGTAATATTAAATCATTAAAACTTCAATTGCATGCAGTCTACATACGGCTGATTTTTTCAAAATGGAATCAGAACCAAGATTTGTCTTGTCTGCGGGTTTTCTAAAGGGGAGAACTACTTCTCCACAGTAAACACCCTCTCTAGGATGTTGGTTTGCAAAGACTCCTTATTCCAGTGGGGTAGACTCAGAAGACGAAGAAAAGAGAGTGTGTGAGAGAGAGAGGCTGTCATATGGTGGGGAGTAAAGATGGAAGGTTATATAATGGAGGATTAATATTCCACAAAGTAGCGAGCCACCACCAGGAGAAGGAGATCAGCGAGATCAAGAACGAGATCTCTCCCGCCCACGGACAAAAAACCCTGCCGCCTCTGAACTTCCTCTGTTCTCCCCCTTGCAAGTTTAATTGGCAGCAACATGATCGTGAGCTCCGTATCTGCATTCTCCAAACATCAGTCTTTTACACGAGGCGGCGTGGAGTCAAACCCCCCACGCAGACAACACACACCGCTTTGATGCCTTTTTTTTATCTGAGCTACACAGGCAGCAAACAATGGAGAAACCAGAGCCCTGCAAAGATTAGGCCGCTCTAACTTTTGACACTGATCCTCGGATAATTCAGCTGGCACGAATATAATCTGTGATTTGTTTTCTGCTCTTGATGACTCAGGGTAGCGTGTTCAATGTGATGGTAAAACAGAGAAGGGTCTTGGTGCGTAATTTCACAGTACAAAAGTAGAGAAAGTCAGCCAGTGCCTTAAGGATGAATGATTTATTTAATCCTTGACTCCTTTCACAACTCTTCTTCTGACTTTCATGAATTTAACTCCAACATGCCGCTCCTCTTAACAGGCCTGATCTCCTCACTAAGTCAGGGTTCCTTTTCCTCCCACTCAGCCACTGCTGCCGGGAATGGGGGAGGCAGGTGAGCCTCTGTTAATGTGGTTCGAAAACACACTATATATACCAGCAAGGACACAGTGCAGATTTCAGTTAATTCCCTGAAAGATAACTACTGGTTCTAAGCCTGATCCTAATATATGCTGAGCTGGAATGTTTCTTTAAAATCCATCTTTTTTTTTTTCTTCTTATGCCTGAAGAAAAGCGTGCGGCCAGGAGTCAGTCCTTGCTAATTTCATTACTGCGCAGCGAAGCCCAAAGTGCACTGTCTTACTGACGCGGATTTAACCCGACTTACATCACAGCTCCATTCACACACTCGACTACCTCAGAGCCTTTTCTCAGAAAGTGCACACTCACTCTGCTGTTCTCAAAAGAACAGGATGCAACCTTGAAGCTGTTCCAGCGCTTTCAATAAAAAAGCATTTCTCTTTCAGCGCGAAATCTGCGTCTGCAAAGAAAGTCGAATGGTTCTTAGGCCCCGTCCACACGAAACCGCATTTTTGCGTAAACGCAGATGTTTTTAATCGTTTTGGCCTATCGTCCAGACGAATCCCGTAAACGCATAGCCCTAAAACGCACTTTTTTGAAACAATGTCCCAGGGTGGAGAAATTCGAAAACGCACTTCTTGTGGATCCGTCTGGACAGGGGAAACCGGAGATTTTGGAAAACGATGATGTCATCGCCACCATCGCCACACCCCTCGAGCAGCCTTCCACCTCTTATATCTCACGAAACGTCTCATAACAACATCAACAACAATGACGGACTACATGCTTGTGTTACTACTGGAGAAGATATTGAGCCTACTATGGTTACTAGGGCAAAATCTATTTTTTCCTTGAGTTTGGTTTCTTCTAAAGCCGATTTGTAAACAGCGCTCAAGCTTCATGCGCAAGCGCCACCTCTTCCTCTTCGTTTTTTGGTGAATTTCTGAAACTGAAACAGCGCCGCCTATAGACCTGGGATATGAAGTAGCGTTTTGAGTCGTGTAAAGACGGATCCGTCTGGACGCGGGTATTTTTGAAACCGTGCCAGTGAAAACGGATAGGCAAAAGATTGTTTTCGTACGTGTGGACGAGGCCTTAGTGACAGTTTCATTGCCTGCCTGTGTCAGCGGGGTGGGGTGGTGCAATAGTCGAGGAAGGACGGCGACTACTGATGTCAGAGGCGGATGTGTGACAAGCGTGGCACAATGAAGGCCTGAGAGCAGAAAGTCTTCGAGCGTTACCTCATACAGCGGCGCACAAATTCCATCAATCCACTCCAGCTGGAGCCCTGGCAACTCGTCTTTCCTGTTTCGGTCAAAGATGGCCTGAAACACAAAAGACAATTTATTTGCATCTACATTTGTGCTCACGGTGAAGACACAAAGGCTACAAGCGTAGAGCTCCTAAAGTGCAGCTGCTCCCGCTTTGCTGAATGAAAATTCCCCTTTATTTCACCTATATTTTCTATCCTCCCTCATTCTTCTGCAGCCCAGACTTAAGAGGCTCCACGGCGGCTGCGCTTCAGAGATAGTTACTCGGCTACGACTTAGAAGTTAATATTTAATTTCCAACACCCACACACAGAGCGGTAAAGGTTTGACACAAGCTGCAGACCTGAGGCTACTAAATTAGTTATTTCAGTGGGGAAGCAATGTGGCCTGGCTCGATTACTCAACAGCCATTAATTGCACACAGAAAGCTGTTGGTTTTCCTCTTTCAAAGGACTTGCAACACGGCTAAGCCTCAAAAACACCTCAGTCAAACAGTCAGTGCTCTTCTGTTGGCTTTGTGGTCAGTAAAAATAGGTTCTGAATGAAGATTTCATAAAGTCTTTCCTTGAGTTTATTACTAATACGATTTTTTTTTTCACCTAAATTAGAAGTCAAAACTAATAAAGACCCAGTGCACCAAAGCGCTCTGAGTGTTTACAGCTGAATGAACAGAAAGGTCAGTGTTTTTTTTTTTAAGAATGACTGCTACCCCCGGCTCACAGTTTGCTCTTTTGCAGAGCAGCGAGCGTTCGAGCTGACCACACACTTTTTTCTCACACTATGAGACACGAGCTCTCATGTTTCCCCCAGCAGTCAGTGTGGTTTTTTGGAAACTGCGGAGGAGAAAAATATATCTTCAGCATCATCAGCCCTCGGAGGTCGCAGGGGTGAGGGAAAAACTGCAAAAGGCACAAAACCGGAGACGATTTGATTTACTCACAGAGGGCGTGAGCTTCAGCTCCAGTCGCTCTCTGTCGCCCTGCTCGAAGAACTCGCTCGTCACCAACTCCGCCACCTGAAAAGAGAGGTGATCAGGCTCACATTCATAGATATTACATCCTGTTTTAATTATCTTGTGAATTGGTTGTGGTTGGTTGGAAATTTGTGTGAACTCCCTACATCCCTGTAGCTAGGAACGGCTGGCCTTTTTGCTTGAGAATGGCCTAAATAACCAACTAATTATAGATTAATCAACTGCTGATGACTGATTAGCGGCTTTGTTTCCGCTCAAGATCAACAGCTTGCCCACACCCTGCTTCTATTATCAACACTGAGGTTTGTCACCTTGCGTGATATTTCCCAGGGTTTAGTGACGGCGCCAAGATCGCACGCCGTCATCATCATGGATCTGAGAAGAAGACAGATGGATTTGATGTGAAATTTAAATTAAATTTGAATCAATTCACAGGGAGAATAAAGACGACTACCTGCACATGTCTCTGTGACTCTTCACATTCCAGTTGTACTCTCCTTTGCTGACCAGCTCGAAGAACATGTTTCTATTCCTGAGGGGGAGAGGAAACAAATCTTTTTCATGCAGCTGTAAATTACAAGAAATCCACAAGGGGGCGGTGTTACCTAAAAGAAGGTAGTGAGCAGTGTCCAGAGACAGACTGGGTAGCTGTCACTGTGCTTCACTGTAAATGTACCAGCGCTCTGGGCTTAACAGTTTAATAAGGAGTGTATTTAGCAGAACGTACTCGAAGTAAAGCGTGAGGTCTGTGGCCAGAATCGACTGTTTCAGCAGCTGCATGAGGTCGCTATACTCCGTGGACGACAGGTTAGAGAAGATATTGTGGCCCTGCAGAGAGACATACGGATATAACATGATTAACATAATGCTCCTTTTCAAACTGCACACAAAGAGATGTTCCTAGATGAGTTATTGATTATACTGAGCACAAGAACACTGTTTTATTTAAGATAATTAACTGAAGCAACAAGTTGGTGTAGAATCTCTTTAAAAAAATGAGTGATTTAACCTTAAAAGGTTCTGTCTGTGCAAATCAGTATTATATATATATATACATATATATATGTATATATATGTGTGTATATATATATATATATATATCCAAATAATCCACATGCATCCAAATACATAACTAGCCTTCAGCACAAAGTTTGGCCTAATAGATTACGTTTAGTTGGAGCTAAAGAGGTTAAAACGAGAACAGATGTATCACAAACAAATGAAAAAACATGACTGAATGCAAAATAAATCCCACAACACTAAGGAGCTTTGTGTCTAGGTTGAGGTTAATCTGAGCAACTGTCTCCCACTGCTTCTAAATAACACGAGGCATCACAAAAATCAGCTCAAGTGTCAGTGTACAGGCATTTTACTCAGGACTCGTCATAGCAGCACACCTACAAGCTTTACTGGTAACATCAGCAGCAATCAGGCTTGTGGATCAGTCTCGTTGCAGTGCATCCCACAGATACATGATCAGTTTGGGAACTACTGAATCTGGAGGCCAGGTCAACACCTTGTGCTGTTTCTCAGGTTTTCTGAGTTGCTCCTGAACCGTTTTTGTGTGTGCGTCTGCATCAGGCTGCATCCTGCTAGGGATGGCAACGAGGGTCATTGCTATGGGGTGGGGGTGTCTGGTCTGGTCTAGGTGGGTGCTACATGTCCAAGTAACATCCACATGAATGTCAGGTCCAAAAGTTTCCCAGCAGATCATTATATTGCCACAAGATGGTCAATGTTATTTACTTCTCCTGTCAGTGGTTTTAATGTTGTGGCTGATCAGTTTATAATAAAAAGTGGATTCACTGTGGATTCATTTTTATTAACAGTGCTGTGTGTCCTATTTAAAGGGAAACGCCACCACTTTTTTGGCTGATTTAATTGAGTCTGTGTTGATTTTACTAATCATTACTGTGGATGTGACGTTAGAAGGAAGTTTGAGGTTAGCGTTCATTAACCACTACTACCATAACCCATCCAAATATCTGAATATCAGGAGCTCACTGCATCAGGCTTGATCCTTTTTAAAACTTTCCATCACGAGGACATAAGTACGCCGCGCTAAATCAGTTCCCGAGTACATCCGCACAACAAGTCAGCAATGAGTTTCTGTTTTATAGGCAGTAATGAATGAGAGCACAGACTTTGCACATTTGCACATTAAAATAATGACTTGTTATAATGATCTGATTCGATCTGTGCAGGGGAGGTGCAAAGCTGCAGCTCCCCTGCAGCTCTTGATAAATAAGCAACATATCTCCCTTCATCATTAAAGCAGGCCTCTCCCCAACATGTATTATACATCCATTCATCACTTAGGGCCCTCTCATCTAAAGGATGATTTGTAAATTAAAATAACCACTAATTTCCCTTTAAGCACTAAAAACTGTGTCGACATGCCCCTGACTGCCTTCGTTGAGCCCAGCAGTTACCATGAAATATTAAAGAAGCAGAAACACGTCTCTCTTGTCGCGTGACAACCGGAGCAGATGAAGGAGTGAGGCGAGTAAGATAGGGAACGGCTAGAGGAAACTGAGAGAAACAATGGAAGTGAGTGATGTCTGAAAGTTTTATTAATGGTTCGTGCTGGCTGGCGGATTGAATCCCGAGCTTTCTCTAGAATTAGCCGCGCTATTCATTTATATGCTAATTAACCGAGGACAACAGCAGTTCAAGCCCGGCATCAACAGGCACCATTATGATATTCCGAGCAAACATTTGTCAGCTCACTGTGTTGTCAGCGCCGCGATAATGAAGCCACGGGAACCTACAACTAAGCCTCGTCTCAGCTGCTCCCTCAAAAAACGCCTTCAATTACAACTTCACGAAACCCAGTCACCTGGTAAAACGTCTCTCTCAACCAATTACCAGCGAATCTATCGTCTCTGTAATTACATTGATTTGAGGGCAGCGTGAGCTATTTGTATACTCAAATGTAGCACACTGCAGGCTCCACATGGCTGCCTACAAACAAACTCGCTTGTTTTAAAGGACGCAGGCTTTTAGCATTTTTTATTCATTTAGACGGCTAGATGTAAAGTCACAGATGAAGGTACACAGGAGTATAAACTTTCTCCACACAGCTGAGCAACTGTGATCCCTTTACCCATCAGCTCAAGCGTGTTATTATCACAGTACAATGCAAGTCTTGTGACTTTAAAGCAATACATTTGGGAAATACTGTACACTTGTTTGTTCATCCTCTGTTAAATATGAATCTATCTTCAGTAGTCCTGAAGTCTCTGCTGGCTGGCTGCAATAACTATGACAAGATACAAGGAAACGGCTATGACTGAGACAAATAATTGTGCAGCACTAGTGTGGGTTGTAGAGGTGTTGGTAGTTTAATGGTAGCCAGTTTTTGCTTTTTGACCTGATTGATACGTGTAACTAGAGTGACACAGGGCAGGTGTTCCCAAATAATTGGGTACAACCCTCAACTACCCGATTAACTGTGCCCTTGTGTATTTCACTGAATCCAACATGTTTTCTGAGGAAGGCTAGGTGCCTAATCACATAAGTGTATTTTTATGATATGAACCAAAGTAAATGTAAGATTTTTGTCTTCCTTGAAGTATAAATACCCTGCTGTACCATGTCACATCAGCTCCACTTGATATCTTTTTATTTCATTTTTCTAGGGTGCAACCATATGATATTGTGCCCTATCTTTACAACTTGTTTGCAATTGTATTTTATTTTATAAAATATTTGGTAAAGAAGCCATGCCTCCCATAAAGGGGAACTACCATTTTTTGCAACCTGGACCTTATTTCTGGCATAAAATACGATTGTTAACTCACCCATATAACTTTGGTGTCATGGAGTCATTCGGACAATATTTAGATGCAGTCGAGTGCCGTCTATATTCATATAGTGGGAGTGATTGGGGCACCGATACGCAGTCTTTAAATAACGCATTATCTGCCGCGAAACACGTTCATTTCACCAATATTTTATTATGATATGCTAGTACTATTCCCCTTTGAGTTCGGAGTTACCTGTTATCATCATTCAGGGTCTGTAGATTGACTTACTAACCTCTGAACTGGATGATGTCATCTCTGAGCGCCGTGCGCAGCCCGCGATCGATTGCTGCTGCTAGTTTTTTGCAACATGGCTGAATATTTTTCGGATTCTGAGGTTGTGGACAACATCTTTGTTTATGATTTGTTTATCATTTGAGCCAGAGTATACAGATGAGGAGCTCATTGAAAGGAGGATGCAAAGGCAGAGAGAGGAACAGCTGGCCAATGAACAATAAACGGCTGCACCTCCGCAAATAGATAGCAGGTACCTCTGGACTCAACGAGGAATAGCACTAGTGTATCATACATATTGGTGAAATGAAGTTTCATGGCAGATAATGTGTTATTTATAGGCTGTGTTTTGGTGCCCCAGTCACTCCCACTATACGGATATACACAGCGCTTCACTGGATCTAAATATCGTCCGAACGACTCCACAGGGCGCACACCCGAGTTTGGAAACCACTAGTATAGAACCAGACGCTTCAGTAGCACAGCCTACCATGACACTTGAACTGTCATCAATAAAACTGCCAGTGCTTTCCCTGCTGTGACATTCAAAATGTCGTGTATGAAAAAGGTCTGTATCATGGATATTATTCACAGGCCGCAACTGCTATAAAAAGTTACATGAATGCGGCTATGTAATGCACTCTTGGATGCACTTGTCCAAAACTAAGGTGTTCTAGCGCGTCAGTCCTATAATAAATCCTACTTGAACCTTCATGAAGGTTACACACGGTCCGCTACAGCTGAAGAGACGTGCAATTGTCATTTTGGAGGCTCTGTTTGTGTTGTTGTTGCTGAGAGGTGCTTCAGGTGTTTCGCCCTTGTGCCTTTCATGTACAACAGAAGGCTAAATGACAGAACAGAAACTGAATATTACACAATCATTGCGACACTACTTTACAACCAACTGGTGAAGTTTCTAGGAAGCCTGGGTCCTAGCATTTGAGTGGATGTGACTTCGGTACACCACCTGAACACTGCTGCAGCCCAGTCACACCCCCACAGCAATGGCAAAGGGGTATAATCTGCATCCTGGTGCCATATGTTCCCCACACATGCACCCGGCTGTCCAACAAAAAGAATAGGCATTACATTTCCTTGCATCCTGGTGCTATATGTTCGCCAGCTCATCGATACACATGCACCCAGCCGTCCAACAATCTGTCAGAATAAGCATTTCATTTTTCAGCAATTTGAGCTACAGTGACTCGTCTGTTGGATCGGACCACATCGTCCAGTCTTGACCATCCCTGACCTTGTTGCTGGCTATCCGCTAAACACCCAACAAGATGTGCCTTTGTTGAGATGCAATGTCGTCTAACATTCAAACTTTGAGGACAAAATGTCCACTTGCTGCCTAATATATCCCACCAGCAGACTGGTTTATGACCAGGTGGTCCTAATGTTATGGCTGCTTGGTGTACATCGCCACATAAGGGTATTTTGGCAAGCTACACCATCTATTCTTAATTGTATTTTCATCTTTTTGGCCATGTGTTTTTTTTTTGTTTTTTAGTACAGTTCACGTCAGAGTAAAGAACCAGAGAGAAGGGTGTTAAATCTTTGAGAAGAAGTTTGTTGTAACCACCTAATAAAAAAAGGTATTGCACAAAAAAAAACAATGCGCAGTGGTATAAACAGAAGGTGTATGATAACTGCATTGCAGCAGATATTAAACACAGCGCACCTCGCTCTGCAGGATCATCACAGCGTGGTTGAAGTGGTGGTGCTCCAGCGTAGCAGAGGTCCCATAAAGCAGAGCGAGGGCCGAACCCGTCCTGCCACACACGAAGACACACATGTGAGAAAAGGGGCGAGGGATAGCGTGATCACAGATAATGGGAAATCTTTAACTGAATCTGTTGCTGGTCACTCTGATATGTCAGCAGCCTATTCCTTAATAATGAAAGCAGCTTGAGAGTCACAACCTAAACTGCAGCTGAAAATGATATCTACAGGACGGAACGTCATCATTTAACGTATATAAAAGTATATATAAAAAACAAAAACTCAGCAATGACAATTATAAATCAGTCCATTTGATCAAGACAGATATTTGCATTGTTTTAAAATGACCAATTTCTCCTATATCCTAAGCTACAGATACAGTACAATCTCCAATGAAGATGCTTTGCCACTGACGCTATAGAGTTTGTGCTTTCGGTTGGCAAATCTGCCTTTATATGTGCACAACAGTTTTGTAAGTTTTGTTCTCTTTTTCGTACCCTCAACGATTTTCGCACTAACCAAAGGAACAGTCGTTTAAATTTCCGAACCAATAGTTGGCGATGCTGCTGTGCTTCATTGCTGCTCAAAGGGGGTCAACCAGGTCAGTCAACACACGACGGCACAGTTGCATTTATCATTCTATAAAAATTGCTAAAAGAAAATCAAAATTACTTTTAGCCTGTAAATAAAACCACAATTTAGCATGCTATATTCTTTTTCTAGGATGGTGGTGATTACATCTCTGTCTCCTTGCTTCATAGTTGCGTTTGGATTCAATTTGCCACAGCAACCGCGGCGAGGGGAGAAAATGTTTCCCTGTAAGTAATTTAATCGCAGTTTTACCTAGTGAACTAAGCACGCTCAGAGTCAGCGGCGCTTACAGTCTCTTCGTTAAGCAGATTCTTACATAAGCCTTAAACAACTTCCCACTTTACTGACCGGGGGCCGGGCTACTGCAGACTGCTGCAGATGGGAAAAACGCACCATAAACAGTGTGTAGGAGGCTGCGTGTTTGCGTTCGCCGGCGACGGAAAGACAAAGCGGGAGCACTTACTTTGCCTGAAAGGCATTGTTGGTGCCTCTGTGGTCCAAGTCGTGGCACACACAGCCCACAATGAGCGCTAAGATCTCCACCTCTGTCAGAGTCTCTTGGAAACCTGCCGTCTGATTGGCACAGACAAGGGAAATGAGAAAGGACGCTGTTAGCACTAGGGTCGGATCTCTCTTATTATTCTATGAAGCTGTGAGGAGCACGCTGAATAAAAATGGAAAAACAACGGCAGCAGCATCATCCTAA
Organism: Planiliza haematocheilus; assembly: GCA_005024645.1. Classification (NCBI taxonomy): domain Eukaryota; kingdom Metazoa; phylum Chordata; class Actinopteri; order Mugiliformes; family Mugilidae; genus Planiliza; species Planiliza haematocheilus. Next base: position 8,936,076 of record SRSE01000725.1, read on the forward strand.
AAACACAAAAAAACAAAAACAGCATCTTCCTAAAATGCCACTGGGACTGCAGTAACACAGGCACACAGCGAGATTTATGGCTTGGATGAATGAGCTCTGGAGGCCATGTGCTGAGTGAGTCACTATAGGTCATTGTAGGGATAGCGGCAAAGATAGCAAGGCCCTCAGCCCTCTCATTAAAGGCAGAAGAGTGGAGGGGCCCAGAACAGCTTACACACTACTATTTCATATCCCCCTGCCAATAATCAATTCAGATGGGACGCGGCGCATTTATGCTGCGCTTGATTAAATGAACTACAGCGGTGTTTATATAAGAGCTGGTGTGCACGTCTTTGTGTGTGTGCGCACGTAAGCCCGCGTCTTTCCCCAGGGACCCCGCAGAAGTAAAGGCCTGCGTGAGGCGAGTCTCTTGGGGGTCTCTGTTCAAACAAACACAACTAGCTGTTTGCGCAGTTGGTAACATGGCCGTGATTTAAATGTGACTCAGGCGAACATGGGTCAAACTGAAATGTAAGTCCCTTTCCTGAAATAAAAGCGGAATTGGAATATACTCATCAGCTACCAGCTGACTGGTGACGTCTGCGGTCATATCCACGCAGGTGAACGAGGAGGCCTGACACTTACTTAGTTTTACACAGAATCAATTTCGCTGTAGTTACCTTCAGTCACAGAATGAATGCTTAGGTTATTTAATCAAATCAAAGCATAAATGACCCGCAGAAAAAAAAATACTTAATTGAAGTATCATTGTAATTAAGAGTGAGCAAAATAGGAATCATATTGTTAGGTGCATAAGCTGCAAAAAAGACTTAAGACTTAAATGTAACAAAAAGCCACAAGTAGGCCCTTTCCATCGGCTAAAAAATAGGTTATTTACACCCCCATCACGCTGGGCAGAAAGGCTTTAGGTTAGATGACGTCTAACACATTTGCACGAGGTTGGGGTGGAAGAATGGGCCAAACACAAGACTTTCACCTGGGCAGTGACTGGGGTTAATGTCCAGTTTGAAGCGTGTCAGCGTTTTCATTTTAGACTTAGTGGAGTTATTATTTCCATTTGGTTTTTCAGGTTTCAGTTGCAGCAGCAGGCAGCAAAAGGCAACAAACCACTTGTTTGAATGTCTTCCTGTTGTCTACTGAAACCTGCGTTACCTGCGAGTATTTATGCGGCAGTATTTATGCAGGATTTTATCTAACAAGTGAATTTAGTATCTTCTTCTAATGAACTAGACTTTTTGTACCTCTCTCTAAGCTTTTGTTGATAAGCCGTCACTGATGTAATGTACAGTAACTACCTGGAACTGAACTTGTGATCTGTGTATAGTAATCTGGATTATTTACCGTCAGCATGGCGAACATGCACTGGCAGACGTTGAACGCGTGCCTCCAGTTGTGGTAGAGGACCATTCTGTAGTTTTTTCTGACAGTCAGCAGCCATCTGCACAGTGTCTGGAGGGAGAGGACAGGCAGAGGGATGAGCACATGGGTCAGCGGTCGGGACAGACTCAAACAAGCGCTCAAAGGAAAGCGGGCGGACAAAGTCGGCGGGCTCACCTCGTAGTCAATCTTGAATTTCTGCACCATCCCTAACTCCATGAACATTCTCAGAGCGGCCGTGATCATGGCGTCCACGTCCAGGGAGAAATCATCAAAGGAGAGCTTGTCAATGCCCAGCTCGCAGACCAGGGGGATGTTAGCGGCCTGTTTCATCATGGCCGCCGAAAAGAAAAACATTGAGGAGGAAGTGAGAGAGTTCACAGAGCAAGAAGAAGACGGAGAGGTCAGAGCATGCTGTGCCGTTTTCAGATGATACATGGAAATATGGAGACATGCTAATTAAGACTCTGAGGCCTCATTTGGAGAGGGTTAAGATTAATGAGGGAGCGTTACTGAAGGATTTCACAGTTGTTTACTTTCAGAGCTCATTGACAAATGTAGCCAGCATCGTCTTTTTTTTTTTTTTTCATTGTTATTCATATAAAAAACAAGTACAAGATTCCAATTAACTATATTCACATTGAAGCACGTCTTCTATTTTTAATGTGGTCTAATGAGCACAATGACCGTCTGGGCAGGATACGTCCTTCCTGCCTCTAGTAAGCATTTATAATATGACCATTTCAAGCTTTCTAGCCTCTTATCTGTGTCACAGTTTCAGCCGTGCAGCTGTGTTCCTCTGCTCTGTCTAATAAAACCAAGGTTCCCCCCTCACAACAACATTTGCCTGTCAGGTCAGCAGGTATTCTCCTCTTCTTAATTCACAGCCGCGGGTTACAAAATGTCAGCCAGGTTTGTTTGTCGCTGCCATTTGCACACACCGGTGGAATCCCAGGCAAGTGAACTCAATAAGTCTCCATATGTAGAGCAGTTATGAAAGAAAGTAGTGGGGGAAGGAGGGCGGGGAGGGTGGGGGATGCAGGAGGCAGAGCGCGGTGGTGGATGAGGGGGCTGAAAGATCACACAGGCACACTAGAGAGCGGGGATCCTACTATGGCCACAGGGGAAAATCCTACACATGAAAGTGCGGGAAAATAGGTCATATCTATATTTCAGAAATGTCATGCCAATTAAAAATGTAGATATTTTCAATGTCTTCATCTGTATAAATAATGCATCGGCAATGATTGCCTATTGATTGGAGTAATCCATTTCAAATGCCACAATTAGTTTATTTTCGCTGGGGGATTCTCGGCCCACATTTGTGCTCGCGTCCTGCCGCGGTTCTTTGGGGGAACAACAAAATGAAGTCTCGACGACAGGCTGCCAATAACCCCTTTCGGTTGGCATGGATTTTTTTCTTTCCTTTCCCATAAAAGTTAACAAGAAATTACCATTTAAGTTAAAACTTAATCAAAGGGCGTGCATACGAACCAAATGCGACGTGAGCTAAATACCCAGAAGAACAGTCACATTTTAAGCATCAGAGAATTTTTTTACTCCACGCTGGATTTAAATTTTTATCATCTTAAGGTAGCAGATTCATAACAAGCTTTTAATGATGCTATTTTCTTTAATATATCTTAATTGGATTGACTATAAAACCTAGGTGTCAGGGATTAAATCTAGGGGAAGAATGAAATTATATTACAGCAATTATCTATACCACTGGAGCAAACCTGATAATCAGAAAGTGTAACACACACTGAGAGTGTGTATACCGGTGAAAGACTGCAGAGAAAACATCATTTTTAATATGAAACCCAATAATGCTTTAGTCCGTCACTCAAAACTTTCTTAAATACTTACCTTGTCTGCAGCCCTCAGCCTCAGGCCTTGTTAACCCTACTATCTGACTTCTTTTTTAAACTCCAGCCCCCTATGACCCTTCACAGGACAAGCCTTTACAGGAGAACGAATGAATGAATAGGGACTATTTTTAGCTACGTATTAAAGGCGTCCTAGAGTGGAGTTTCCTTGTAAACAATCAAGAAACAAACCAAATAAACTAAATCCAAGGCCCCAAAAACGAACGGTTTCCACTGAACTGTAGCTTAACCAGGGCAGCAGTGTCAGGAAAAGGTGTGACATCTTAAATTTAATCAGCATCTTCCTTGGAAACACCAACGGAGTTTACGTGATTTTTTGACCCAGACGTCGCTGGTTTAAACCAATCCCAAGCCTTAAAAGTTCATAACAGACCATCATTAAATTTACATTTGACCCAAAATGAAAACTTTAAGGTGTTTAATACAATTCCTTCTTTGCAAAGGTGATTTTCCACTGTTGCAGCACATTTGCACAGCTATTGCTCATACTTAAATATTCATATACACGTGCCACCTTTGACACACATTCTGTCCCGTTTACTACTTCTGTCAGCTGGGTGGTGCATGTGCAATAGACACAATGTAAACCATAGTGCTCATATTTGCAAAGATCTAATATGTCACCCAGTCTATGACAGAGACACGGGTCTTTGTCAAGGCACTTGTTCCCAGCAGTGTTTGCCGCTGCTAAAGGATAAGACATTAGGAACAGGCAAGGTCTTGAGTTGTGACTTTAATATCCGTGCCGAGCTCGGAAACAAAACCTCCCACAACTGTAGCTACTGAGAGAGACAGAAATAGGGTTCGCTGGAACAAGTGTAATGATGACAACGGCGAATATCCGTTACCTTGAATTTGTCCACTTCAGTCTTGGAGCAAGTGGCGTGGTATGAAAGAACCTGCAAAATAATGACACAGTGTCACTCTGAGCTGCAAGTTCTTCGAATCATCATAACGAAAAAAAATAAATGTTGGCATCAGTGCATTTTATTGCATGAGGAAGTTAACACTCGGCATCTGGAGCAGACTACAAGAGCTGCAGCGATGTCAGCCCTGATTCCATCGCCATGTTCCTCTCATTCCCTGAGAGAAATACCTCGCACAGACCTGCAGCGGCTTATTTGATCATAAACGCTCATGTTTATTCAACGTTGCCAGACGCAGCGCATCTACATATTAGTTCATTCTGTGTCGCCTGTTTTAAAAGCTCTATCTGTCTCTATCTGTTCCCCCCTTCTCCTATCTGGAAACAGCAGTGCTAACTACTATAATGCACCTGAAAGCTCCCCATTGTAATCTAAGTACATACTGTAAAGGCTGACTAGTGCTGAATGGCTACATTCTGCAGGGCAGATGAGGGATTGCTTTTCACAGCCTCTCATTAATTTTCAATAAAACCTTTGTGAGAAGGTTATCTACAAAGAGAGATCAGCACTTTTTTCATGCGTACATTCTTCTGGAAATATGAGACAAAAAAAAGAGTAAAAAAACCCCTGAGAGAGAATAAGTAGGAAGAGGCTTTGTATTTTCCATGTAGCAGCTGTTGTTTGCTGTGACTTCTGGGTAAATGTGTCACCCCCGAGCATATGTTGATTGGAAAGCAGAGATACCATTAAAGCAAATGGAGCAGAGGAATAAGCAGACAGGGAGCACGGGTTAAAATCATCTGAAGTGAACAGAAACACAACGAGACAAATTTCCACATTTTCATTCATTTCGTGTGACGTAACGGTTAAATGAGATAGAGTCCTTACATCCAAAGCCACGGACTGCTTGGCCCAAGACTTCTTCACCTGGTCGTACATGATGGTGTTGTTGATGCCCAGTCCGCAGAAGATCACGAACGCCTGAGGAGAAGGACCCAAATGCAGAGCGGTGTCCAAAACAGACACGGGGTACTTTGTGTAGAAATGAGACTAAAAGCAAGAGTAATACCTCAAAGAGACGCTGGTCTGCATCATCGAAGGGTTTCCCATCGAGCCTGTTCAGCACTTGCGCGACACCTGTTAGATAAAATAATACCGGTAATAAGACTCCAGTGCACGCGAACTGCCTGCAGCTGAAAGGTAATCAAACCAACACGCTGCTTCTCATTATATGTTACTGATAAAAAAAATAAGAGGAGATGCAACAAGAGCTGACAGCATTTGACAGCAGTCATCCCTGTTTAGATGGCTTCTCTCATCGTGTAATTAAAAACAGAAAAGGCTGCGATAATAAAGCATAAGCATTTCATTGACACAGAGCAACTCTGAGGAATTATGCCAAAAAGTAATTACACAACAACGTCTGCATTTATCTCTTGGAGGTCAGACAAACCTGCCGATGTGACGTTTTAATTCTAACATATAGCTGGGAATGGATTAGCACCGCGGCTAACGACAGCTTTCACTGCGGTGCCATTAAATTTAAAACGCAGGGCTGATGTTTTCTTCCAATCTTCCGCTGCTTTCTTTGTAATGAGCTGGTAATTTGTGATGAGTTACAGCCTGGGCGGCCCCGGGCGTACGCGGACTAAACGGCCGCTTGGAGCCCTGCGGCCACGGCATTATGTTAAACTACAGCACAAAACAAATGTTTAAGTTATTAAAAACAATAGCATCACGGTAATGCAGAGCTCAGTTTTTTCATCAATGACCCAGAGTGTTTCGTGACCGTACAGTTCAGTTTATTCACTGGAGGCGACCGGTGGAGGGGGTGTCAAATTTTGCTTAGGGCTTCACAAACCCGTCTGGGCCATGCTTGAGCTGCAGCCAGCTCAGCACTGCGTGAACCCATGAGGAGTTACTGTACTTTAAAACCCAGCGTCTTCTTCCAGCTGAACAGAGGCTACTCGATCACGATCCACACTCAAAAGAAGAATAACCAGATGTGCAAACGTCCCAGTCACACACACTCGTGCATTGGGCAACTACTTAAGACTGTGGAGACAGCAAATACTCATGTCAAGACGACATCTGCCCCCCAAAAAAGATGTATCTCAATGATTTAGAGTTGCAGTACAATATTTGAATTGATCAAATATTCTTAAATGCTAAATATATTAATAATATATTCATGTGGGTGAGCGCTCTGACTTCTGATCCCACAAACTGCTTGACCACAAATGAAAATCAGCTTTTACTACGGTTAGAATCGAGCTTTATTAGCATGTTGCTTGCTTGAGGCGGTTCGTTTGAGTCTTGCTTTGCTTATTTCAAACTTGCTTGTATTGTAACGGTGATTCATGAAAGTCCCCGTTGTTTTAGCAGTTAAAATAGATTCACAAAGAAAATTAATATTCTGATTATCTAGCTAAAAAAAAAAAAAAACATTTTAAAATGACCCCCAGAATCATGCGGCTAGCTTTATTAGCATGAATTGTGGCTTGTTGTTGCATAAAGTGATAATATTGACTTTGCTCATTTGAAAATTGACATTACACCTTGTAATTATATGGCAGGCTTTCTTGTTCTTGTGTTGATCCTTTGTGAATGGTCTGGCTGTAACCTTAGCAGATCACACAAGGACATTCATTTTTCTAACCGAATGTATCCTTGACTTGAGAATTTCATCTCCTGCTGCTTTGTTTGTGTAATGGTTTTTCACTCCACATCCTCAGGTGCCACCCACACACCGCATTTCTTTCTCCCCTCACTCTTTCTGTTCTTCTTCCTCTCCCCCCCTCTCCCCTCCCCAACCAATGCACTTACACCTACGCGAAGACGCACGCAGGTCTTAACCAACCATCTGCGGCAGATATGCTGATCACTTTGCACTCAAATAAAACTAATGACTTCCTGCGTCAGATCTCGGCGGACCGTGCTGAGCAGCTATCACTGCTCCTCCCTGCAATATCCAGCAACCAAAACCGGTCGAGAGATCAATGATTTATCAGAGTGTCAGTGTGGCGTTAGCCCGGGGCTGATTCACAAACACAAAGCGCGCTGCCAGCAGAAGGGAACTCCGCCCCCAAGTGATGGTGTAGCATGGACCCAATCGCACACATGCAGTCTCCTCTAATGTCTGCCTCGTGCAGCTGAAAGGTGCATTCAAGCGCTATATGGTGTCAGTGCTAAATATATATCTGCATCATCCATTGGAGCCAATGAAAGTAAATCTAAATGCTGCATCATCACTTGTAAAACGGTGTTTTATAGCTGATATATGCAATTAAAACCAGGTAGAGGAGGAGAGAATTACACTGCATTGGTTTACTTACCGATGATTTGGTGGTTGCTGTTCCATATAGGAACACAAAGCACAGAGCGGATATGGAAGTCAGAGAACTGGTCTGCCTACAAAAAAATCAGAAAGAAAACACCAATTGAGGCTTTTAAGCAATCTGTATTTATTTATTTTTTTTTTAAAACCTTTCCGTGTGCTGTGTTGTACTTCAAATTCTATTTTTTACTGAAGACTTTTGCTCATTTTAAACTGCATTATCTATAAAGGCATTAAGAGACTGACAATACAATAGCTAGGTCTCTCATAATATATTCACCACTGAGGTATTAACTATGTATACATGCCTCCCCTCTAATGGAAAAGCAGTGCTACGTGGATCTATAGGAACTGCTGGATCTAATGTACAGTAGCAGGCAGCAAGTCGACGTTTCTATTCATTACAGTGAGAACCTGCTGGTGGCTCTTCTGCCCAGCCAAGCAGCAATGCTGTAAATGCGTACACTCTTTCACTTTTTCTGCCACTGTTACTTAGGGTTGACCGCGTCAAACTTTCGCTCCTTGCAGCTGGATGCAGACTGCTGTGCTAGTCAATGGGCTTCTGCTCAGATCCATGCAGCATCAGCACCGGCAGCTGCCGATATAGCTTGAAAAGGTCTTTATCCTACATAGATCAATTAACAGCTGACAAATGGAAAAATGGTACCACCATGTGGTGGTAATAAAAAAAAAGGTGGTTATAGAACTACTGACTCAAGGGCTTCACTTTTGATTTCATTTTCAAGAGACAGCATCCGTTCTATAGACCGGCAGCCATTTTAATCTGTGTCAGCTCTTCACACCTGAGAGAGTCCATAAGGTCACATGTGAGTCCTTAGGTCAGACGCCAATCTTGTGGGAGCTCAGGGTCCAATTACTTAAGGTGTAAATTGTGATGAAACCATCTTGAATGTCAAGATAGCCACATCACCTGATAAACAGCTCAGGGATTGGATGTTACAGTGAGACACTGATGGGCCCCTTAATTTCTGTTTCACACCATCTGTCTTGTCAAAATGCATACGTATAATACCATCCTGACATCACTTCCCAGGTGGATTCATTAATGAAGCCATTAATGAATCCCATATGACTTCATTGACTCGAGTGTGACATCAAGGTGTGAACATCACACAGGGATTTAAAATCCACGAGACTCCACACCAGAAAGTGGAACTGAAGATACCGATTGGATTAGTGGTCTTAAGTGTAGCCTCATATATAATACCTGGATGACTAAGAATCATAACCATAGACTGTATAAATATGGACAATGTGTCTCCACTTTCTTGCATTGGCCAAACCTATGCAATTTTCCCGGGGATACAAGCAGCGACATCGTACAACTTTGGACCAAAACAATGACACTAGAACATGGATCAACATTATATTAACTACTTAAAATGACACAAACCATCCTTAATTTAGTTTGGCCCAAGTCCCGCCCACTAACATGGAGGGGGTGGAGCTTATACTGGAGCCAGACACCAGGGGGAGCTCTACTGGCTTAACTTTTGAGGAGCAGTTCCACCATCCATCTTTATACAGTCTATGATCATAACAGGCACGTTTCGTACTTTTTCTTCTCCGATCTGAGAGATCCTAGTCATATTGTGTGGTCACCTCAGCATCGAAGCGAGGATCCTGGTAGGCATCGCTGATGTTGACTGGGAGTCCTGTGGAGGCCACCAGCTCTGCAATGCTGTTGTTGATAAGCCAGTCTGAGTAAGAGGATTTCTCCATGCTGTCTTTGAAGCTAGGATCAGAAAACATGTTGGAAAGATGGCAAAAGGAACCTAATAGAGAGAAGGGTGCCCAAACCAAATGTGTTCACTTTAATCAGAAGGTGTTTGATAGTGAAAACCCACCCCTTCCATAACTCAAATGCAAGCTTGCCTCCTTTACACTGACTTGTATTTAATGAAGCTTTTCATGCAGTAGATGTCAGAAAATGTCTTCTGCAGCTTATGAAGTAATGAAAAGTTAATTGTGTGATTGTCTTCCTTGTCGCCCCCACACGCTTCCACAGAAGCACTTGCATCACTGCTCAGACTTCCTATTTATCAGAGGGGGGGTTTTACCTTTAAGTGCAACAAGGTAAACGCTCAGCATGGCTCATTTTGTCTTTCAGGATTAGAATAAAGACAGAGAGATACTAATGTCAGATCTTTTGAACCCCTTTGATGTAGCGATACAGCTGCGTGTGGATGTGGCGCGCACGGCTCGGCCCGGAATGAACCTCCAGGGTGCGATGGCAAGGCGCCTCGCCTCCTTTTTCCTTCTTGATCTCTTTCTCTCTTAATTCTCCCCTGTCTCATGTCTGTCTTTTAGCAAAATTATCGTCCCCGCGGGAGTGGCTGGGGATTGTCGGCACATTAGAAATCATACAGTACGCTCACCTTCTGACACCAAATCTATTTATTTAATTACACACATAAATCGCACAGCTGCCTTTGTTATTCAGACGTGAACCTCTAGGAAGACTAATGTCATCTTCAGAAATCCTGTACTTTGAAGCAGTTTTATTAGCTGAATTCACAAACTGGCTTCTTTATTCAAGACGTGACAGCAAATCAGAAAGTAGGTTCAATGCAATCCACCAGTGTGGTTTAATAATTAATTAACCATTAACCATTAATAATGGTATTGCTTGTATTATGATATCTTTTAAAATTACCATTTCAGTTTTCACTATTGCCTTGAAGTGACCATATCAGTTTTGGCAAGTGCAGGACTCAGGGGGATAATTTGTCTTCCTTTCAGCGTTGTTTTCATCCATAAACATCCCACACAATATTAAGCCTCTCTTTCTCCACTCAGCCATGCCTAGCAGAGAGACGCAGCAAAACCCAATTAAGTAGGGCTCCCACAGTATGCCTCCTATTCAGAATCAGCATACTACTCCCACAACACTACAGAACAGTCCATTTTTATACTTATTTTACGTCCTTGATGGACACTTTACAGGTTCAAAGAAAGGCTTTTGCGCAGAATTTACAGGTGCCACGGTGCCATGAGCAAACAAATTGGAGATGAGAGTATTTAGTCTGAAGGTTACTAGTGTGATAAAGGGGGACGTGAAAAGCAAAACTGTGTTTTTCATTAAGTCGGGTGTTACTAATGTGCAGAGCAGATGTTAATACTTAATCATACCTGCTTTCAGTGTCTGCGCTACACTTGGGGGACAGTAGCTCAAACGACTTGGTAAACTTCACCACCTGCACAATGAGAAAGGGAAGAAATCACTGAATTTTGTGGACACAATCACAAACAATGGGCATGCACATGCGCAAAAGTGCCGTCAGACAGACAGACGCATGAACACAACAAAGAGAAAAACAGTACCGGTGACTCAATGTCCTCCAGCAACTGAACAGAGCAGCGCTCGCACTTAAGCAGTGTCTGGGCACGGTGCATGATCTTCCTGACAATCTTCTCCAAGTCAGTCTGTTCCTCAAACAGGTCATTGACTACCTCCAAGAGCGCCTGAACACCAGCGACGGAAAAAGACACCACTGACGTTAGTCCAGCAATATAAACCACATGCTCCTGCTAAACTTACTAAATGAGAAATCTGTCAGCAGGTAATAGTGAGGAGCCTCACTGTTTTGCCTCGCTGCTGGAAACTGATTATTATCCTTAAACCATAAACCAGCAGCATGATAAAACGTGATTACTTTCCCCAATAAAACTAAATTAGGCCCTTTATCTAAGGCAGCACCAATCCAATTTAATACACAAGCACTTAAAAATCATGCGGTGTAAAGGGAGCTCTCCTCATTTTTCTCCTCCATTCACTGGAACTGTGTTCTCATTATGTTCTCTTCCATCACAGATCAATGTGTGACATAAATTAGTGCATCTCTTTACATTCCCTTGGAGATTTAGACCATGGACCAGTCCCTTGTCTGGATACAGGCCCATCCCCCTCCACAGATCCAGAGAAAATGTCCATGCAGGGCTGCATGCTGCTCTGTGATTCCCACTGCAGTGGCAAGTGGGCTGCTGCTGATCAATACTGAGACTCATTGTCAGCATCAGGGGGGGAGGAAGTAATGCTGATCATAGGGATGGAAGGGTTATTATGCCGGATGGCCCTGTGGCCCTTACCCGACTCCTGTCGTACTCCTTCCTTGAGGCGGCAAAGAGTTGGGCATTGGAGATTGCAATACCGCAGAAGGGCAAGTACATCTGCAGCACCTGTGGACACATTGAACACAAAACTTTGAAGATTTAATGTAGCTACAGGTACACATTACTGGGATTTTTTTTAAGTCACCAGTTGTGCTGTTAGTAGTATTTTTTTTAAATAAGTCCCCATTTCACATAAGCGTGCAGACAATGCATGCTTTGGCTCTGCAAAGAGTTGGAAGGATATTAAACTGCTGTTGTTAGAGCACAGCAGACAGTCAGTAGGTTTATGTGCACACTAATATTCCACTATTATTCTGTCGCCTAAGTGCTTGCTCGGGGGGTTTCAGGATCTGGGTTCTGTAAAGCACGTAGAAACAACTTGAATTGTTATTGTAGCCGCTTGTTCCTGTGAAGGGTCACGGGGTCTGCTGGAGACTATCCCGGCTGTCATCGGGCGAGAAGTGGGGTACACCCTGGACAGCTCGCCAGTCTATCGCAGGGCGAACACAGAGAGACAGACAACCATTCACACTAACACTCACACCTATGGACAATTTAGAAACTAAGAAACTAATTTAAGAAATGAACATGTCTTTGGACAGTGGGAGGAAGCTGGAGTAACTGGAGAGAACCCACACAGACACAGGGACAACATGCATGAACCGTTATTGATGCTATCTAAATACAACTGAATAGAAACGAACATGTCAATATTCCAAATTTGATTTAGGTCTTGTAAATGTTTTCCGTTTCTCGGTCAGATCTTTTTTCTTTTTATTTCCCAAATGTAGCATTTACCATTGAAGACATGTAGGATTTGTTGTTATTGACTGCTGTGCACTTTACTGCAGTTTGCAACACACACAGTTTTGCCTGTTGACAGTCAACTGTCTGGGTTGTGCCCAAAACATCTAGACTAAAATCTGACAAACTAGAGAAGAGATGCCAACAGATGTCCAACATACAGGTCCACACTTCTGGTACCAAAAAGAAATAGATCTACTATTATTACAACATTACGAAAGACTTGCATATATCTGGTTTTTCAAAATGCACATATAACGCAATGCTGACCTTTTCCAGAATGTGGCTGAAGGATGTGTTAACCAGACCCTGCACCACTGCATGTAAATTGAAATATTACTGGAATATTTTTTTTTTTTTTACAATCCATGGCTTAGTAGGACTATTTCAGAAAAATTGGCAAAAACACATCCCGGAAAAAGCGCCTGCAAATGTGTTTTGGTGAGAATGCAAACATAGATTTCACAACTCCACGGGGCTAATTTAATACTAATTAAAGCTGTTTGCAAGAGTAAAGTAAAACAAAAGTAACATTTTCATCCAAGGAAATCCAAAGCTTTTGAAAATGAGAAATGGCCTTTCATTGGCATTATTATTTGCTAGGACAAATAAATCAGTTCAGCTGACATTTTACCATTTGACTGAAGAGTCCGACTCACTGCGCCTCAGGCCGGTAACATAAATTCCTTATTTCATTCATATTTTCTGCACATAAATAATGTAATATCTTCATGTGTCCTAATGAGTGTAGTTAATATGTTTTGTGAAATTGAATCAATGTCTTACTATTTCTTCCCAGCCACGGTTGATTCATAAAGAATATCAATGGGCACTCTGCAGATGTTGTCGCCGGGCCGACCACGACGTTAACTTACAGCTTGAATTCTATATGACGACAATTACCCAACAATGGAGCCTTATCTTGGAGACACTCAGCTCCTGTAACGCGGAATCAATAGAATTTAGCTTGTGTGTTTCCTTACTCTGCCTCTTTGTTTGGTTATCTATCTTTAGCATCTGGCTGCTGTGTAAACCATACAATCAGTACAACACACCCACTAATATTTACCAGCCTTCAGCCTGACCTGAGGGTGGGGACACAACAACAATACATGAATGGGAAGTTACTCAGCTGCTGCCTCTGATACAGGGATATCTCTTTCAGCTTCCAGAAATGATAATGTATCAGTTACTCATCAGCCACAAATGAACATGTGAAGAGCACTGGCCTATATTATTATGTGGAAAACCACGCCGGCACCTGCAACCTATACCCCTTATTTTTATTTATTTTATTGGTATTCGCCCGGTTCACAGCCTCGAGTTAATGCTGAGGTGATGATGGAGGAAATTAATACCTGATCATTGATTATTTAACGCTGGAATATAAAAATAAATCAGGAACTTGCAACAACATGACATTGCTGATAATTATAGACCTCTGCTTGATTCACTGCTATTTCCCTGCACGATCAAGCAAGCCTCCTGGGTTAGCTGCATATCTTTAATTCCTATATTTAAATGGTAGTAAGGCTACATGGCAGGAATGTTTTGTTTGGATTTAAGAGAGACTCTAGCGCCATCGAGGCAAAAGAACGTAGGGACGTGCATGCATATGTGTTCACCCTCACCACAAATCCTCCGCTTAAACCAGATCACTTAAACCCATTCATAAATACATCAGCTTTCTTTTGAATGGGTGCGTGCACAGCGGAAGAGGACACTTTACTGTATTGTGTCTGACTTCAATCAATCCGCATCTTAAGTGCACATCAGAATTACAAATTAAATCACTTAACTGAACCCATTCCTAATCGTAATGTGATGTGAAACATTGCTCTGCCACGCTAATGAGTAAATTAAGTTTACGCACTCCATTCAGTCCCTCCGCACAATCAAGTGCCTTACGCAACTCTGCTCGGGCGCAGAAAGCAGATGATGCTGAGCAATAAGTTCATACATAATGCTATTTCAGCTGTCCTATGGAATTCTCTAATAATGATCCTCCGGTAAGGCAGCGTCCATCAATAGCCCCAGCAGGAACAGATTCATTAGCGAGCAGGACTTTGGGGATCTGGCTATGGATCTGCCTGTGGAACTAACAGGCGAACCCAAGGAAAGCGCTGCTCTCTCTAATTACATTCTGTCAGGCAGGCCATTATACAAGGTTGCATTACAAACAAGACGTTTTTGCCTAGAGACCTCTGGACTGACCAGTAAAGAGTGCTTTAATAACAAAACTAACTGGCCAAGGCCTCGGGGACTGTCAGTTCCTCTCACCTCACTTACGTTCTTTGCCACTGCTGGAATTTCATATGAAGCAAGTAAAGAGACGTAACATAGCCAACACTGTGTTTCTCCACTTCTCCATGTAAATAACAGCCACTGCTTAAAAAGCTGTCTTCACCGTACAAATGTGGCGAGGTAAAGATATTATTGTTCTGGCGATGATTCTCACCTCTGAATTTCTCTGATCTCACATGGATCCTCAGATGTGATTTGTACATGAAATGTTTTTTGCTTTTGTTTTTTTACACTCTGTCGGACCCAGAACTGCACATACGTTAATTAAGTCACTGAATCTGAATGAATCAGCGACTCCGCCCTTAACAGCTACGTACAGCCACCATGCTTGCCAGAGAGACAAGGCTGTTTACACGTGCTAATTTTCTTGCATTAGACACATTAATAATTAAGAATCACTTCATGAAATCATTTACAAATTATATTTAGAGAGTAGTGCAGCCACGCACATTGAGATTGTCATGGGATTATTAACACGTTGAACACCCGGAAATCTAACAAACGAAGCAACTTCTAAAAATTGCGACTGAAGTAAGAATAAAGAATGAAGTAGGATATAATTGTGTTTCTTTTATTTTAGCTCTTATCTTTATAGCTTTCCGAAGGGTGGGAATTATCTCACCCTTTTGACCCTTGTGACTGAACACAAGATCAGATATTAAGCCGCAAAATTAATATGTTAAATCTCAATGAATATATAAAATAATACACTGATAATTAACCAAAGCAACAATTTAAATTTTCAGTGACAGTAAATCTTATTTTAGACATTTTTGCGTGTAGTCTTGTAGTGAAACGGGCTGAATTAAGAGGGGCCTCCTCCTGAATTATGGAAGACCCCAGTGATGGTGTTACTGATCTACATTATGGTTTATCTTGAACATCAGCAAATGACCGCCAGCTTTTGTTTAGCTCGAAGCTGTCGTGAAGACCAGTGTTTATTATTTTGTCCTTCCTAACGTGTTCTTAGCGCTGTAAAAGCCTGTGCGTGATCCAGAAATAGTTATTATCCTTGGAGGCCACAATAAACTGTGAAATACTCCTTCAGAAAAAATTCACATTTAGATGGAAGCCGGCCAACACGGAACTATTTGCTTTGGCGCCAGGAAAACGTAAGCGCCACTGAAACGTTTGTGCCGTCGGATCATTTTCACAGGTCTACCCACATACTCAGTGAGCTGCTACTGATACTACATTAAGGGAAGCCAATGGCGACCAACCAACAGCACACCTGTGTATCACATGATCATCGAAAGCCGGAGGCGGCAATGAAACTTTTCCTCCTCTGTAAACAATCGCTTACTAGCTCTTGAATAAGACACGTACCAGGGAAAAATGCAAAGCTGAATGAATATCATTTTTGTAGGAACAGAACAAAAAAAAAAAAAATAGTTTCATTGCTGTAATCATCTCATCTTCTATCTTTCCATCCAAGAAGCCTTTATTGTTTGCGTTGCCACTGTCTAGTATCTTCTCTGTTGCTGCCTCACAGGTTTCATATACCAACGCTTCACGCATGCACTCCGCCATCACAATTTCCTCACGCTCCATACCGCCCTCATACTGGAAATAGCATTTGTTTATCAATTTTCTCTCAGTTTATGTGGAATTTTGTGACATTTCACTGTTATATTCCATACTTTGTGAGGAACACGTTTGGCATGATGCACAGTTTAAATCTGATCTGATAACCTCCGGGATCGCGTTAAAAACACGTGGCTCCGAGCACAGACTGCGTCCCCTGTTTTTTAGCCGTGGATCCGAATTGGGGAAATTGTGTGAAAGTGGTTATTACGGTATCGTTTCGAGCCAATTTGACAGGGACTCTGGCAGCCAGAGGGAGCAAGGCGGCGAAGGGAGGACACTATTTGACAATTGACTCACGCAGATGTTAAACCACGCCGGGAGACGGAACCAACATGTGAGAACCTGCATCTTAATAAGAGACGGTTCATGAAACCCAAGAATATCACATTTCACGTCTCACCTATTAAAAAGCGTGCAAAGTCAAACAAAAGCTGGATGAAGGCAATAATGACAGATATTGAGATAGCAGGATGGAGTCTGTTTATACTCTGAAATTAAGTCAGTAGCTATATTCCTCCACAGAAGATAATGAGACATTGCAATTATACATGGGTTGAACCATTATTCAAACCACCCCCCCAAAGGTCTCCTATCCTGTGGAGTATCAACAGAACGCAATTAAAGCAGCGTAGGATTTAAAGCCAGCCGTGTAATGTGTTAAAAATCCTGTAAGCTTTCAGTACATAGAGAACAATGTTGTCATCTGGAGCATCGTTAAATTCTTTCAAAAGTATGATGCAGTTCCTTATTACAAGGTCTTCCAGGAAAAGCAGAGCTGCAGCTGTGCTGTGCAGGGAGCTTACTGTGTTCTCTGATGCTAGCATTGCATTTCATTACTAATTCAGCTGTAGCCATCCCGGGCATTAGTGTGATGGTAATGCAACGTGAAACACACTCAAAACGAAGGAAATGAATAAAAAAAGATTGTGTAATCTGCTTCTGTTGTGAACAATAGATGGAATATAGATGTGAGATTTTGACAGGGGAACACCAGCGGATGAAAACATACGACTACAGTCATTTGCTGCAGAGAATAAAATAAAAGCACAGCTAGCTTTGTAAACCCCCCACCCACCCGCCCACCCCCTTCAGGGGCTCATGCAACAAGAGAGCAAGTCAGTGTATCAGCTTGTCACCGCCTTTCTGGTACATCTATTCAGGCCTGCTGATGGACTGAACACGTGCTCCTCGTGCCTCTTTGATAGACGATCATTCAGAAACAGAAGACTGGATCACTGCGAGATGTAACACCCCCGCTGGCTGCTCTAACATATTATATATTCCAGCGTTCATTCACCAATATCTCCGCCTTTATGCATGTTTTGACTGATGTGTTTACAGGCTTACGGAGTGAAATACTGAATGGTAGTCGTCCAAGAGCCCGGTCTAGTCCTCTTAGATCATAAGCCTGCTTCACAACAGAACATCCGTGGTCAACTGAAGCAGCTATGGCTGGCTGAAAGCCGCCACAAATCCTACTTTGTGGGCGTTAACTGTTTGGCAACCATTCAGAATCCCGTGAAATGGTGCAATCTAAATGGTGACAGTAAATTAAACGCTGACACGCTGGCTGTTCCACTCAGCACTTGAGCGAAGCGATAACCAGTGCGAGACTTCAAGCATTTTTAAAGACACTAGTTATGACAGAGCTAGAAACAAAGCACTGAGGCAGTCCTGGAGTAATTTTGCAACAGGTTAGCTTAGCTGGGGGAATTCTTTAAATAATATTAGTCACATTTTGGACGCAGGGACGAGCAGGGAACAAGCAAATGTTAGCGTTGCTTGTCAAATATTCTATTTGAATATAAAGGAGAATGAGACAGGCTACATTCAAACTCTGAAGACATTACAGCTGGTAAGACGTCAGTTTTCATTCTGATGACGGCGCTGGGTTACATGTGTTCTTTGTCTGTTAAATATAAAGCTTCATGCATGATATGATTAATTTAGATTAGTGGCCATGAAGAAGCACAATGGCAACCCTGGCAAACATTTTTTTTTTCTGTATTAAAAGGAACAAAAGATTATAAACGGTAGCGGGGAAAAGGTCAACTGGAAAATTTCGACCTCAAAACTTTCTCCAGGCCTCTGAATTACCACCAGCATCCATTTTTTAAATAATACAGTAAAAACAAAATGGCAATCAGTCTGAGTGCCAGGCCTCACAGAAACACCCGAATGCTCCATGCTTGTAGGTCACAAAGCAAAACAAACCGTATAAAAAAATCCACTGTTTAGTTTAGAGCATCTGCAACTCTGCAAGACTGCAAGACAATAATGAAGACTGACAGCTCGCATCACTGTAGCCCTGCCATGCGTGTGCACCACTGAAGCCACAAAGCACTGTTTGTTGACAAAGAAAACAAAAACAAAAAAAGCCAACTGAGTAGCATCCTTGAAATGCCACAGATGAATCATAAAGCATTACTACAGGGCGGTTCTTTCCTCTGTGCTGTGCTTCAGTGTGCCGCAATAATGACAACACTGAGAGCTGGGAGTCTTGCTGGCAGCAGTGTAAAGATGTCGCTGGGCACCACTACCATCATCATGAAGACTTGGTTACAATGACAGTGTTATCATGAGGACGGCTCGCAGGTTAACTAGGTTCACCGTCTTGGTTTGGTGTGCTAGCATACGGTGTGTCTTGTCCGCGGCCTTTTGTTTTGCGTGTTTTTGTTAAACCAGAATTAAGTGCTATGTATAAAAAGGCCCTGGTGATAATTAAGAATGCCTGCAAGCTGTTGAACTTTAAGATAAATGCTTAGATGAAAAGCTTTTAGTTGTCTAGGAACTCTCCTACTTGATATTATTGTTTTTGCCTAAGACCCCCGAAGTATTTCAGCCTATAGACGAGGATCAAAAGTCAGTTCAGTTCATTCTCTGGGGAGCTTGAATGTCTGTTCAAAATCTTACTGAGCTAGGCCGGCCAGTTGGCGCTGCAAGGCTTTATTCAGTGCTGCAAAGCCGGTAGAAATGTGTGACCGAAGAGGCAAATTGCAATGGACAGATATGGCTTTACATTTGTTTCTTTGTAATAAAAATACATCCAAAAAGGACAAGTATGTCCCCATGTCAAGCTGTCGAACACAAAAATGTAAGCATGTTTAAAGGTGTGATTGAGTCTTTTCATAAATTTAAGCAATAAATCAAACGGGACGTACAATTACGGAGACAAATGACCTAATCAGTGTGCCTTACTGTCTCTTTACTCATAAGCAGCTATTCTATTTATATACAAATGAGAAATGGCCTGAGCTAAAACTGCCCCAAATATTATTTCTACCTGCTCCTGTGCTCTGCAAAGTTCATTGATTCAGACATGCAACGATTTTCTTGGAGGGTTTTGGCGAAGATTTCTTTTTCTAGAGGACAGCGAGGGTAGTAACAGGTTGTGAGACAAAAAAAAACAAAAAAACAGCATGTTTAAACTCCACATGCCTTCTGCAGATGTCAAGCAGGCAGAACGGAACGTGCTGTATAATAGCACTGTGTTCTCCACCCAGCATTTATTCTCAAGGCTGCAATGAAGGAAATTACCTTCTCATCATCTTCAGTGAAGAGTTCTCCACTCGAAGACTTGTTGATGGCCTGAGCGACTCCAATGATCTCCCCGTCGCTGTTGCGAATGGGCATGCACAGGAGCGACTTGGTTTTGTACCCAGTCAGCTTGTCAATTTCATCGCTGAACCGGCGATCCTGCAATCCGTAGTGCAAAGTAGAGACACAACGTAAGCACATGTCAGAGAAAGGCAGTTTGCTCCTCTTATTTTCAGATGACAAGGCACTACAGTGTACAGCTCGTCTGGACATAAAGTTTACAAATAGAAAGAGGTCTACAGTTTGCCTGACATAGTTTGAGGTTGGCTTTAAAGGTTTCATTTGATTTCTAGTATAGTGGTGAACCAAGAAGACTTTTCTAAAAAAAAAAAAAAAGGCCTACTGGCACCATTAAACCATTGATTATCTTTGTGGTTTTAATATAGTCTGTTAAACTTTTGAAAATAAACTGCAAGAATAATATGACTTTTGTATGTTCACAAGGATTTAAGTGAACCTGTGTTTCTGACTGGTGCTGGTTCCCATGCTCTCTGTTCTTACACAACTTGACTGATGGTCAAGTAACTGTGACAGCTAAAATGTCAAGCTGACAGAAAATGGCCTGTCTCCACGTCTCAGTGTTTCTGTGACTCATGCAAATGCACACGCGCATGCATGCATGCATGCACGCACAAGGAGGAGCAAGCACCTGATAAGCGTCAGGAATGTTCACTGTCTCTCCGTGTTCGGCCACATATCCAATGATCCCTTTGCCCCACGGCACTTGAACTTCGTCCGAATTCATTGAGGGCAAAACTGTGGTACCTGCGTGCACGTCAAAGAATTTGGACACTAGTGTTTTCTTGTTGCCCGTTCCCTCCACTAAAAACAAGGAGCACCGGTCTGCATCGACCATAATACAAACAAACACAAGGATTTTGTAGCTGAGACTTGTGAGATCCAAGTCGTTAGAAATGTCTTTTACAAGCTCCAGGAAAAACTCTCTTTCGTTGTGTTGTTTGAGGTAATATTTAAAATCCACTGCTGTGGACGGGTACTGGGGGATGTTGACTCTGGACTCCAGCAGTGCGCTCAGTATGTGCGCAGTGGTCGGGGGCAGAGAGCTCGCTTTCCTCAGCAAAGCTCTCCTCCTCATGCTCGTCAGCGGCTCCTGGGCCCTGGAATTCACATGTTCGTCGTATGTCCTGTTCACATTGATGGCCTTTGATCTGGCGAAAGTTTTACGCAGCTCCTTCTGAGACGCTCTCCGCTGCAGACCGTCACATTTGCTCGCCCAGCTGTCCTTGCACGCGTTGCTTTTCTCCTCTCTCGGCTCGGCGGGAGCCGCAGCCGCCGGACTTTTGCTCGCCTGGTGATTCTTGAGCCATTTCTCTACCATGCTATAATTCCCCTTTCTGTTCAGATAGTCCTCGAATAACTCGGGATGCGAGTCCAGAAAACTTTCCACGTCAGAGAACACCATATTTGACACTGCCATGTCTGTTCTTCTGATGGTTCTCAGTGAACCAAATCCATGAAGTCGCGCAGAGAAATATCATCTATGATGCTTTACAGAGGGTTAAAGTAGAGAATCATGCGAATACCACAACTTCCAAGATGCATTATGCTGGGAACACCCCTGGAGCCTTGGCTACATATCCAGTTTCCACTCTGTGAGGAGAGCGATGGAGACTCCCTTTGCGCACCAGCGTATTCCTCCAAACCATCTCCACGCTGCCCATTTAATTCAACACAATTAAAGCAAATCTATGTAAAGCAATGTGAAAACAAACAGACTTATCGCGGGCATTGGAAATCTCCCACAGAGCCACTACCGAGCATCACCGTCGTGTGGATCTTCTTGTGTGCAAATGATGCTGGCTGTGGTTGGCTCGGTCCCGCTGATGCTCTCTTCGTCACACAGACAGGAGCTCAGGGTTGCTTCAGCTCCCAGCCCTCTGGCCATTTGAACCACTTGCCCTCCTTTGGAGAGCACGATGATGATGAGGAGGATGGTGCTGAGGATGAATGAGTGTGAATGCGCCTAACCGCCTATCACCATGCATAATTTAAGATGCACATTATAAACTGTGCGGCAATTATAAAATGGTGGATTATTTTGATGCTCGTTACTTTCAGCAATAACTCTTTGCGGTTTGAGTCATCTTGGATTTATTTTTAATATGCTCCATACATAACAGGATCCCGTGCAATCAGTAAAATGCTTTGCTGACTGTCTCAAAGTGGGGGGACAAGTGTTTCATGGGATACAATAAACACTGGAGCTCTACAATAATTTTATTCCACGATCCCCAAACTTTGATAAATGCGGACTCTGCAGTGGTCTAAATCATATCGTTATATAACAGCGACTTTTATTGGCACAGTGAGCATGTCACAAAATCAAATTCCTTTATACGTTATTTTATGAAGAGTGTGCAGGTGCACTGTTTGAACGCTAGGGGGAGTTCTACTCCACGGTTTGGACCGGGATTCCAGCACTGTGGGTCACACAGTCTTACATGTCTCCTAACATGGACACCTCTTGACCCGTGATTTCTTCTAGCTTTCTTGGCCGCAAGATACCACACCAACTCATGACACAAAAATAAAAACACATTGTTTTCGTTCATTGTGTTCTGTAATTGCAGTGATACAACAATTCAGTCAACATACAGCCTCGTCCAACTATTAGTGAGGTCAGGCACAAAAAACCATTAATACTGCAGTTGTGATTCAAATAGTTAAAAACAACATCCCTTAATTTAAATAAGCCAGTCTGTCTCCAGGATTATACATGTGCAACCTGATCTGAATGAAATCATACTGTAGTTATTTAGTGTTAATAGTATTTACACAATTCCCTGTTTGGAAAATCAGAGGACTTACCCACCCACTGGCATATACACTATATTGCCAAAAGTATTCACTCTCCCATCCAAATAACTGAATTTAGTTGTTCCAATCACTTCTGTGGCCACAGATGTATAAAATCAAGCACCTAGGCGTGCAGACTGCTTCTAGAAACAATTATGAAAGAAAGGGTCACTCCCAGGATCTCAGTGAATTCCAGTGTGGTACTGTGATAGGATGCCACCTTCCTTGCTCCTAAATATTGCTCTATAAAAAACTGCAAACTACAGTAACTTAGCCATGGAGTGGCAGGCCACATAAAATGACAGAGCGGGATCAGCAAATGCTGAAGTGCACAGTGCGCCGAGGTCACCAACTTTCTGCAAAGTCAATCGCTACAGACCTCCAAACTTCATGTAGCCTTCAGATCAGCTCAAGAACAGCACGTAGAGAGCTTCATGTAATGGGTTTCCACGGCCAAACACCTGCATCCATGTCTTACATCACCAAGTGCAAGTGCACACCGCCACTTGACTTAGAGCAGTGGAGATGCATTCTCTAGAAGGATGAATCACACTTATCCATCTTGCAGTCAAATCTGGGTTTGGTACTTGCCAGAACACTACTTGTCTTACTGAATAGTAAAGTATGAAGTTTGGTGGAGGAGGGATTATGGTGCAGGGTTGTTTTTCAGGAGCCGGGCTTGGCCCCTTAGCTCCAGTGACAGCAACTCTTTAGCATACCAAGAGATTTTGGACAATTCCATGCTTCCAACTTTGTGGGAATAGTTTGGGGATGGCCCCTTCCTGTTCCAGCACGACTACACATCAGTGAACAAAGCTACGTCCATGAAGACATGGAAGAGCTTGACTGGCCTGCACAAAGCCCTGACCTCAACCCAATAGAAGGGGACCAAGGGATAGACCAAAGGCTGCAAACGAGGCCTTCTCATCCAACATCAGTGTCTAACCTCACATATGCACTTCTGTAAGAATGGTCAAAATGTCCATAAACACACTCCTTAACCTTGTGGAAAGCCTTCCCAGAAGAGCTGAAGCTGTTAGAGCTGCAAAGGGTGGGCCGACGTCATATTAAACCCTATGGACTAACTATGGGATGCCACTTTAGTTCATATGTGTGTAAAGGCAGATGAGCGAATATTTTTGGCAACGGATGAGAGTCAGCACCGTTTATTTGTCTTACAAATTTACCAAAAATTCTGAAAGTGAGAAAATACTGTCACGTACAGTAACCACATATTTGATTCTTAACCTTTGGAACATACCAAGCCCAACAAGCTCAAAAAACAAAAAAAACAAAAAAACAGTATTTAGTGGCAAATTTATTCAACTTGCATATTCAAAAAAAATAAAATAAACAAAACAAAACTCAACTGAGGTATTATTCAAGCAGAAAAGGCATATTCAATCTTGGACAAGAAAATTATTAAGACAATTATTAATGAAGACACAACTTGGGTGGGGGAATGACAGTTAGGGATGACAGTTAAACAGCTTTCAGTCCCTGCATTGTGATCACACAGTATATTCATTAAGATCTATAAATTATGTAATTTATGAAAACATGTTAAAATATTTTTTACTCCACCTCAATCATAAACCGGTACAGTTGTGAAAGAGATGGTTTAATACACCTAGTTGCTGTGCTGCTTTATTTTTTTGGGAGAAAAAAAACTATAAGTCCTGGTTTCTTGAGCAGTTTTGAAGACGAAAAAGTTGGCAGTTGAAGAGTTTTTTTATGAAGTTGCAGACTTAAGATACGCGATAAGGTCAGTACGTTCATTCTTCTTCTTGATTCCAGCGAAGATCATCTTAGTTCCTGGAATATATTTTTTGGGGTTCTCCAGATAAACCATCAGGGTGTCCTCATTCCAGATAATGCCTGCAATTAAAAAGAGAGAAGACAAAGCAGAGAATAATGTTTAAATCGAACTGGATTATTTGTGAGAACGCTGCATATATAGGCTACACATGCATACAGTATTTACCTTTGCTTTTGTTGGCATCAGTATAGGAGAAGCCCTCCGCCTGGCCCGTTTTACGTCCAAACAGACCCCAAAGATTGGGTCCGACCTTATGCTTCCCACCCTCCTCCACAGTATGGCACTGGGCGCACTTTTGGACGAACGCCTTCTTGCCTTTTTCGATGTCTGCAGGCATAATTTCTATTGGAAAAACAGAACTATTTAAATTAACCACCTTATTATTCATGTGTTATTTTGTGAACTATATTTCATTCTGACTTTTTAACTATACCCTTGTTCAGCCACAAGAGGGCGTTCACCTCTGAGTTGCGCAACTAATATGTATCTGACATTGTTACAGAACTTTACACCAACTTTGCTTTGCCTACATTAGCCTCTAGTTTCTATAATAAACCTTTAACAGTGGCGATAAACTATTACAATCTCATTTATATGGAGAATCATTGCTTAAAACGAACGGCGACTATTGTATAAAACAACACATGTTAGAGCACGCTAATACAAAATAATATAAGATAGAAAGTTTTGGTAGAGTAGGTTGGATTAAATACACATAAAACTGAGTAATTTCTCCAGAAAATTATTCAGCTGAAACTTAAGTCGAAACGCCGGGTCTAGACCACGTTGTTGAACAGAAGCGACAAAGACATACACATAAAAGTCGCATAAAGACAATACATTAAGTTCTACAATTTAAGAAAATGTCATTTTGATAGTTAATGCCTCACCTTTTTTTTGATATATACTCAGCCGGCTAAATAGGTCTTACAAATCCTTGAGTTTGCTTTCGTCGCCGGTTCAGCTGCTACCGTTTCACAACCGTGCTTCCTTTCTGAAGTTACGCCCGTGAAACGTCATCAGTCAGCTGACCTGTTGCATCATCTTCGTCACGACTCTCGGCCATTCACTGCGATCAATCTAGTGACGTCAATGTCGATTGCGCAATGAAAAACCTCCACATCTCCAAGTGATTAATAGCTTTTTTTGACACAATCAAGTAAAGAAAGAATACATGAACTCGCTTACTCTTTCAACCATGTTGTCCTCGCAACGTGTCTGAAGATTATTTAATTGCAGTATCAATGAAAATATCTTAAAATGAGATTCAAGTTCCAGTAGCTGACATTTGTCGTAGGAAAAAAATGCTGTAACTGAGTGAATAAAAGGTGTTGCCACCTCACAGACTCACAATAATTGGACTGTATTTGTCTTCCCACACACTTCTTCCCACACAGGATTCATGCGATTCCCTATTGTCTGACAGCAGACTTTAATGAAAACCTTCAGTGATGAAAAAAGGCCATTCTCACGACAACAACTCATGCGACCGAGGATAAATAGGGGCATAGGTAGATTTTATTGCCCTTTCCTCTTAGTTTTTCCACAAAGAACATCCTCCTAAAACCCTGCAGTGTGTGTAAATCACAGGAGAAAACCAGTTTCCAAGATACTGGCACCAAACACTAATGAGTAGCAATCCATAACAAAAGGTCACTGCCCTTTCAAGCATTTAAAAGCAGCACTGAATAGTCCTTAAAGCTGTCCTGCCTGCATTTATAAACACAGACTAAATATGTGTGCGATGCCTTAATCAATATTATGACCTAACTGAAGTCACCTTATCACCTTGTTCGTCACTAAAGTACAAGCCTGACTGCTAATTGTTTTGAAGCTGCTTCTATATTTGAAGGACATTTGACCTATGGTTGACATGTAATCAGATTACACTTAAATATTAACCATATGCATTCATTATCCCAGTTATCAAGTCTCCATGGCCTCCTGCATTTGTTTACCTGTATCTATGCAAATATCAGCTATAAACTAACTATAACTTAGCTAAACTTGTAGTTTATTTCTCCTTAATTCATTTGTTGCATTAGCTAGCTTAGACTTAGACAGACTTTAGTCATTCACAAGTGAAATTGTTCGGTCACAGTAGCTCAAGGAACTACAAATAGAATAAAATAAAATAAAAGTCAAAATCTAGTAGTATAAAATAAAGTAGTACAAAAGGCAAAAATATTTGCATATGAACAAATGTTCATATATTAAACACATAGCAATAATACAATTGTTTTTACTTTCTTTGTTTTATTTGTTGGATAACCTGCTATTTAGCAATAATGCCATCAACTGAAACTCTTCTGGTGCAAGAGCATGATGTGTGGCCGCAAGGCTTACTCAGTAACATCTATGTCCAATATTGTGAGTTAACTAGCAATGGGTTCTCTGACAGAGGTTTCCTTTTATCTTATAGAAACATTTTGAGCATATTCTAAATAAAACATTGTGACAATTATACTAGATAGTAAAATTTAAATGCCTTATCTCAGTTAAGATACCACAGTGTTGTGTTGGCACGCAACCACTGGCTAAAGATCCCTAGGCGAGGAAAACTCGTCTACAGTTAAAACTCCTACATTCAATATATCCAATGTATTTTGGCAGCAAATTGTAGTTATCCCCATTTAAAATGTTAGCTATATGGAATATGATTATTGATGTGTTAATACAAATATGCTTGTAGAGTTTGTCATTGTCTTGCTCATTCAGTTAACTCTGCTGTATAGCTTAGTCTATAACATATGGATCAAATAGTTTATTACTTAGGGTGAAGAAAAAGTAATGTTACCTTCAGCTGTAAAGCACCTTTAGGTTTGACTTGTTCTCATGTTTTATGCTCTGATTTTATGCACTCATTAGCCTACTTAATAGTACAGAAATTTAGCCTTCAGTTTACATTTTTGTTTGTCTTTGGACTTAATAAATTAAACTAGATGACTTTTACTTTAACTCATCAGAGTTAGGAGTGTCATATGGGGCTGGGGTGCCTGATCTGGTCTAGGTGGGTGGTACATCTCTAAGCAATATCGACATGAATGCCAGGTCCCAAAGTTTCCCAGCAGAACATTGTATTGTCGCAAGATGGTCAGTGTTATTCACTTCTCCTGTTTAATGTTGTGGCAGATCAGTGTATCTTATATATGTATACTGTATATCCACCCGCAGTGAATTTCAGTGGAGTAGAAAGTACTACATTACATTTGTAGGAAGCACTGAAGTGCCTGAAATTGTGTTAAATACTTAAGTTGCTTCCTACCACTGCAGCTGACTAATGCCATGTTTGTTCCTGTTATCTGTACGAATGGGTTGGTGAGAGCCGTTGCCTGGCAACCATACAGTCTTGGTGAAGTTCATAACAACAAGGTAAAGGCAGCGATGGACGATGGCCGTCTTTGGTTTACGGTACCTGAAACATTTACGCTTAATTAATTTAAATTTAAATTAAAAAATGTCATTGGCGCCATTGCCCAATGCTTGACCTCGCGGCTTCCGTACTCGTTTGCAGCGTTAGCGTAATACAGAAACAGGGCTGTCTTCCCGGTCCGGGTCCTGGTCCCGTGGCTGTGACCGGCTCCTCCGACTCCGAGTTTTGAATTTTCTTGCGAGTCCATCGCCGTGTTTTGTGACCAGCCGTCGTCCGCCAGCGTTTGATCCGTTCCGTCGCTTTCTTCCCGCTCAAAGCCAATCTTGCTGCAGGGAGGAGCGAGCCGAGTGCGGTTGAGCTGAGCGGAGCATCACACAACCCGCATTCAAGGAAACGGGCAAACACAGCACTTTTTTGTTGACTTTCCATAATGGTCTAGCTTCCGTACGGGTCAAGTCTTTGCCGAAACGAAATACACATATATTACATGTGGACCTCTATGGGAGTCGCTTGTCATTGAGAAGCGGGGAATCTCTGCCCAGCCAAGGGAGACCCCCTCAATTGTTTCCTGCGCCAAGAACTGTAAAAGACATGGTCATCACAGCGCATCTGTGGTAAGGAAATACAATTTCCTCATTTTCTTTACAATACAATGCCACTGCTAATATTGCTTATATATAGCGAATACCACTACATTATATTACTGCTTGGTAGAATTAGGACGCACAGACGCTTCTTTTTTTTTTGCTGCTCAGTCTCAAGCATCTCATCCATTTGTATTTGCATCCTGAGCCTGAGTGAATCACCGAGGACCAGTCAGACATAACCACCTAGCCAAATGCTGACTTAGCTAGCTAGCTGCTAGTCAGTGATGATAACCCCTTCGATCATGTAACCAAACATCTCAAATTCATCACACACACAGACACGATCATGATCCATAACCCATAAAACATGGACGCCTGACTGGAGTAACAGAGCAGCCAACTCCGTAACTGATCGTGTAGAAATAATGCGTCACTGACATTTTCACCTTTTTAACTGGTTTCTCCTTCAGTCCCATTAAACTACTCTCTCATTTTTGCAGTTGTTTTTTTTTTTTTTTGCAAGAATGTAATCTCCTCTTGCATTCTGCTACATGCCACTCATCAGTGTTGAAATGGCAACTAATTGAAAGTTAGCCAACTTCAGTCACTTGCAGGAAATCTCCACAACATCACTCAGCCTCCTTTCCCAACTGAAGGTCAGCCTGTGACTTTGCAGTTGTTTAAAATAGTGCGAATGACATAAATTAAAGAACAGTAGAGGAGACCGGAAAGGCCCGTGCGTCTGTGGTGTGTAAGTGACATGCTTTCTTGAATAGATGCTGCTTTGATCAGCAGGGATTATTGATTCTCTGATGTATTGCTTGCCCCCGGCCTGAAGGAGCGCCCTGCTGAAGGTGTCCCCGTCCCATTTAGGTGATGTCTTTGCAGAGCTTGCGTACCTCATTCTTTTGTGGACGGAGGAAACGGAGGGCAGCCTCATTAGGGTGCTCAGAATAATTCATTCATTTGGCCATGTCATTAACATTTAATGAAACAGACAAGGACAATTGCTCCTTCTTAAACATTAAATTAAAGCACAAAGTTCATTATAAATCCAAAACCTGCCAAATATATGCCTTTAAGTTGGATGCCTCATGGAGCCGTCCCTGTTGTTTGCTTTAACACCTGTTTTTAGATAAATTACCATCGTGTCTCTTATGGATTCTCTGCTGTTCTTTGTGTTTTTTTGTATTTTTTGATTTTATGTCTGTAAGCCTACTGCTCGATATCATTCATAATATACAGGTATAGTTGTCAATGCGGTTCCTTAATAAACTAAAATAGCACTTTATGTGCATTAATGTGCCAAGCATAAAGATGTTTCCTGGAAAAATGCAACAAAAACAAACACGGTGCTGTCTTGCCACAAAAGATACTGTTTTAAAATAACAAAACACGGTTTTCACCAGAATTCAATCCCAACTTGTAGTTCTTGACAGTTTCCAGCGTGTGCACGAGTACTGACAGAACCTTAAAAGTATTGCAGCGTGATGCCCAGCTCTACCTAGATGATGTAATGTGCTCAGGATAAACTGGCTCTGTCCAGTTGACGTTGTTCAAAAAAAAAAAGAAAAGGGAAAAAGAGAGGCCTACTTTAGAGATATGTGTTACTCACTGCTTCCAGATGTCACACAAGAGCTACAGCCGTTTAGCCTAGTACTGCACAGACAGGTAAACACACAAAACACCGCTCTGCTGATCGATACGCATTATTAGCCAGTTGTAAATTCAGACAATACTTGTCCTTAAAGACCCTGTAATGTAATATGGGTGCATGGGTCTGCTTTAGTTGGCCCACTTTAATTATGCAGCAGAGGAAGGGGAGGAGGGGGTTTCAGCAAACTTGGTTCACTTACTGTAGAGTGCTGGTCAATAATGCGATGTGGTGACAACGTAAACATGGATGTCTTTCCACCCCTATTAGTGCACAGTTACCATCATGCTTCATCGTATTACAGTACACGCCTGTGATGCCATTTCCGTCGGTCTTGCATTAATGTGCATGAAGAGCAGCAGACTTACAGCATCAGAATGATTTCTGATTTTGCGCTGGCATGTTCAGCTTTGGATCTTTTGGTGCTTGAAGGTTTATTTAGTTCATCCTCTTAAATCTCACAGAGCAGAGCACAGAGATAGTGGGATTACTGTTCTTGGCCTGACCCATGTCAGGATAGATGATAGTCACTTCTTTATTTATTGATCCCTGAAGGAGAAATTTGACTTTTCACTCGCTAACTTCCACTAAGGTCACAGCACTTATTCAGCAGCTGCAGGAGTAAAAGCATCTTCTTCAAAGACGTGTCAGGGGAGTAGACTGTTTGTGCAGGTGCCCGAAGTTTGTGGTTGTCACTTTAGTTTACCACATTGCTCAAACTATTTCAGTAGCTTATCATTTGGTTTTTATTTTGTATTTACCGACTTATTTGCCAGGATGTAAACATACTCACCAGACTATAACCTATTATAAGAACTAATACTGTGGAGCCTCTTTATTAAAGTTTTAATATATGACAAGAGACACAATAGTCACAGATTTGACCTTGTGTTCAGTTTATACTCTATACTTATTTACTGTTGTATGAAGTGTTTCTATATTGTAGATTAAAGAACCTTCTAGGAATTTTGAATCTTACATTTTTGAAGACTTGGATTTCATAGTTTATAACCACTTGACGGCAGTAATCTAGGATTAAATAGTTTACACCACAAAAATATCTCCCATCATCATTACTTTTGACTGACAAAACCCCTCTAGTCCCAGAATAATTCTGCAGCCTTTGTGGAAGCATAAAATGATAAAGGCAGATCTTGATTTTGTGTCACTGACCTGATAATACATTTTGTAGTAAACAAGAGCGATGGAAAGGGGAAGTGAATGTGTTGTTTTTCTTATCTAGACAGTTCATGGACATGACACAAAGCTGTGATCAGTAAATGGTTACAATAAAAATAGGCAGAGGATTGTCCAGCTCACATAAAGAATTGTTGGTCCGTAAAAGCAAGTTTGTTAATTAAATTGCCATTTGTACAAATGGCAAAGCAGAGCATGAATTCGTTTGCGCACCTTTATTTTATCACAACACATAAATCATACAAAGGCAAGCATTCTGTACTGATGTGTTTTTAAACTGTGTGTGTTGTTTGTTTTTGCCTCGTGTCAGAATTTAGTGTTAGTCACCTTATCAAATCTCTTGGAAATAAAGAAATGTTTGCCCTAAATAGCACGCTGCAGAGCTTGAAGCAGAGCTATCTGAATAATTACTGAGGATACAGTTAAAATAACCCTCAAAATATAATCTAGATACTGATTTTGCTGGTAACAGGTAACAGCTAAGCTGATCTCTGTGTCAGTTGGTAGAAGATCAGTTCCTCTAAAGATTCAGAGAATCATTTCAGTAGTGAATGTTTCTCAGTTCGTTCAAATTTGGTGACATTTTACTCCAACATGAGGCATTCAGAAAATGTCGACGGAAGGGTCCTCACCCCAGACTCTTAACATACTAGTGCTATTGTGGCTTTACATAAGTGAAAGGATTCTCTTTGTGTAGCAGGATCTTGAAACTTCTCTGTTCAGCCTTTGGAACTCGACTTTCAGAGATGGACTTTAAGTGACTGCACGTTAATGTTCTTTTTAATTCATATAATTAAAAAGGTCAGAACACTTAATTCCTTGGGAAAAAAAGAAGAAACCAAAGGAAACTTTAGATTTTCACCTCACATACAGTATATCTTTTGGGCACATTTTTTTATCGAGGTCCGCACTCGGCCCACTTCTCTTCAGTCTTTATTGCCCCACATGGGAAATGCTGGTTGCAGCACAGCAGGAGCAGGCACTCATCCATCATAACACAGAATACAAATGGAAAAGTAACATGCACAGGCGGTAAAAACAACAAATGAAAACGAGGAAACACAACTCTGAGACTAGACTAGGAAGGAATCACTTACTGAACAGACATCATGAGCATTATTTAAGAACCACAAATTTGTATAGGATTTGGTTTGACGCTGTTGAGGTACCAGCCAGGTGTTTTGGAGAAGTGCCATTGTAGCTTCCACAAGGCAGGGCCTGCATTGTCTTACTGCTAAGAAGACAGTAATCATGGTGACTGGATTTAGAACAATAAGCCCATGACTAATCAAGTCCTGATCGGACGTTCCCCAGCTGGCTTTGGGAGAAACTTGGGGAAGCTGTCCACCTAAAGACTCAGCTCTGCCCATTTTGGGATGCTGATATTTTTATGTGCTTGTGTGGACTGAAAGTTCACTTTGCCAGCCATGTTTGATACACTTTGTTTAAACTACATAAAAATCTGGATTGCTTTCATTCGGTTAACATCTGCATGAGTTGTTAAGATGGAATGATGAAATTCACATATTTGGTGGTGAAATTATATGTTCTGCAACAGAGAAAAAGTACTAAAAGTCTTAGTTACAAGTTTTTTTAAGTCAGTAATTGCTGCTGAAAATACTCCAATTTCTAGCTCACAAACTGTAGCCTGGACAGCCTCAACCTAACAGTGTATTAAACCTGTAGTTTACTGTCAAGGTACTCGTCACTTCTGCTTTCTTATTAGGTCAAGGAGAGTGGCTTTATAAAATAGGCTAAGTGGAATACACTATCTGAATGGACTTACATGGCTTACATCCTACTTGGCTTAAGGCAGGGCAGGGCAGGGATGATGACGTTGTTAGAGGATCTGAATTATAGATTATAGTATGAGCATACTGCATGGTTGAATTCAATCGTAGATACTGTTGTGTTGTTCAGAGTTGCTCTGTGGACTCAGGCTAACACCCTGTAGTTTAAACTCCTGCGTGCTCCAGAGTTGTATACAGTGCAACACCCATGAGCACAAACTCTCAAGTCAATTCAACTTCACTTATACTGTTTTGTATAGCACTTTTTTACAGTTTAGGGCAGTGCAAAGTGCCGTGAAAAAATATCTCAATAACTAGGGCCCATAACTAGGGCTGCAATAAGTATTTTCTTTATTGTTTAGTCCAGTGATGAAACAGTGTAAAGTGTCGGAAAATTGCAAAGATTAAAAGCCAAAGGTAATGAAAAAAGTCACCAATAGAATTCCTCAAAAGTTTTAAAGCTCAGTGTGGTGACTGTGGTGACAGCTATCATCCAGCATCACTCAAAGTGGCAATGCCCTCATTTATGAATAATTGTAAGACTTGTAATAACTAAAACAACTGAGTTGAATTAACAATAATAGATATTGAAATTAACTAAATGGACCAAAGCGTTTTTTGAGATGGGGTTACGCTAGCTTTGGAACCTCAAATGACCGTAAGAAGAACTGCAATTACACGTTAAATTTTTCTTCCCTGGAGGTTGCTGCTTGGTTTATACTACTGTGTTACGCGTTGTGTGTGACATTTTTGCTAATAATATAAACAGCCAAAGAAGAAAGCAAGAAATAAATTGTTGTCTTTACCATCCATTCAGCTAATCTACACAGAATCTGTTTTTAATCTTTTTGTCAATTTTGAAATAATACCTGTGCTGTCATCAGGGATAACGATTAACGTTTGTGTGATGAAGTTCAGAAAGAAATATAATACAAATATATATCTTTATGTGCGATTCATCAGGAATACCAGCGTGCCTCACAGTATGTTTTTGTGTCTTTATAAGGCAACTCCCCAATCCCCCAAAGTCACATTATCTCCAGAGATATATATGGTCAAAAATAGTGTGACATTTGCACCCGTAAATGTCCCGTAACCTTCCCAGTGTCTCACTGAGTATCTCGGTTTCTCAGCTGGGTCTGTTTGTCTTTTTTTTTTTTATATACTATCGATGTACTGTATGTTTTAACAGTGCGACCGCCTGAGAGCTCCAACAATTATACAGCACTGCTGCAGGCGGTATTATGAGTGTCAGCATGGAGCAGCTCAGTGCCATGACTAATGATGAAAACGAGCACTCCCTGCTGCTGTCTGAACATAAGGTTAACCAGACAATTTAAATCAAATATATGTATTTAGTTTATGGCTCTGCCTGTACTGGTTATGGTTTTAAAAGTTAGCTAGCAGATGTTTTTATCCTAGCTAGTTTTACCGTGGCTGTAACCATACACATAGAGCTGATTCTTCCCTCTATTGATTTGGTGCCCTTACCTACATATACTCATTATCATAATGGTAATTAGATGTTTAGAGATTTATGTTATAAAAACAGTCCTGTGGGATGATCTCAGTCTTCTGCAGTGGAGGCAATGACTGTTAGTGTACTGTCTGCTGCATGTGTGTTGATCCTCAATGGCACCGATCGCATAGCAAACATAATGAAAGGCTTACTCACTAATGCACATGTAATGAGTGGTATCTGAAAAAGTCATGCTTCAAAGAATACCTCACTGGGTGCCTCAACTGTGCGTTACACATGTTCAAGTTGACGAAAGATAGTTCTTAAAGTTCCCAGCGTTAAATTTAGTCGCAGTAAACACAATCTGCAACCGAACTACAATGAAATGAGGAAGGTGAAATGGAGGCTATAACGTAACTTCCTGATGCCTGTGTTTCAGATGAACCACAAGCACTGAGCCTGAGGAAGTGTCAGAGGATGCTCTTGATCTGTGGGGCCCAGTGCTGAGGGAGGTCCACAGAGCCAACTGGTGCCGACCATGTCTCACCACCATCACTACCAGCGAGGCCCCCAGGGCCGCACCATGAGCTCTGAGGACAGGAGCTTCACGCCAGTGAACAAGACCTCCACACCGGTTCACAAGAGCGCCTCCTCCTCTTCGTCTTCCCAGCGCGACAGTCGGCAGGTAATTTTCAGGCCACGGGAGGAATCTATCTAGACATATATTCTCAGAGATAGCAATGCTTCGAATGGATGCAACTTGAGCAAAGATGGAACAGGGAGGAGTGAACATTAGCTTGCTGCAGTCTTCCATCAGTGAGCCTGTTTAGGCAAGAGAAAAACAGGCAGACAGAGAGGAAACTGTGCCCCAGAGGAAATAGTAAATCATGAAATATTCATTCAGCAGTTTTAGTAAGTGAAATAAAAAGAGACAAATTTATTAAGATACAGTGTCAGTTTTTAAAATCAGCTTCTGTTATCATGTTCAGTGTAAACCATGTCAAAGTGTTCTCAACCTAAAGATTAGAGAAGATGTATTAATCTTTCATGTTGTATTAGCAGCTTCTATGCTCACACTGGACAGATCAATCAACTCATCATAACAAACAAATGCTTATCTAAACCAACTGAAATCTGTCAAAGTGTTTCTCTCTTTTCCTTCAGATCAATTCGAATACACAGCTAATTATAAATAATTTATTCATTGTGTAAAGTTAATTAAAAATGACAAACCAACTGTAAACCTTACAAGACCTCATTAACCCACGTGCTGACTCACCAGCCTTAATACCTTGGTCAGTAAATAAGAACCTAGCAGAGACACTGTAAACAAAGAGATACACTCTTTATTTCACAGTTCACAGGACAAACGTTTAAACTTAACCGCAGTGAGCCATCTGAAGCCCCCAGCCCTCCTTACCTCACCGAGCTGCTGTGTCACTGCGGCCACGCAGAAACAGGACACTGAAACTGGAATCTTTGACATCACAGCTTTTCCGTCGGCACTGGCTGATGAATATTTCATGAGGGACAGGCGGCGGCTCGGTGCTCCACTGAACATGTGGCATACTCTGGTATGCTATGTGGGAGCCCAGCTTTGTGTCCGCAGGAGATGGCTCTCTGAAGAGAAAAGGGTTTGAGAAATGAGGCCTGTTAGAAAAGCACAGTTGAAGGCCGTCTGCTTGATGAAGCAGACAGTTAACCGTTGCAAACCCTTCTGTTCATGGTTCCTTTCCTTGATGTCGCCTATCACAAGGCATTTATGGGCAAAAGGGTTTAGCTTTTCATTTCCCAAATGCTCCATAATCTCAAAGGAAGGTTATCATTCCGTGCTCCTTTTCTTATTAAACTATTTTAACGTGTTCAGTGAAGTCAGGTACTAGCCTATGACGTAGCAACCAATGAATTTAGTAGATCACGTTCATCAGCAGCAAATCAGTAGCATGAGAAAATTTTACTTGACCCTGTGCTGAATGTCTGATTGGTTTGCTAACCACCAACCAGAGGGCTCCAACCTTTTACCAAGTCCTGTGTTACTGTTGCTAGGTTAGGCAAACAACAGCACACAAAAAAGTGGCCGTCCAATCCCATAGAAAAACATTAAAAACCTGAAAATAATAGTCCAGCTATGGCATGGAGGTGAGAGTAGTTGCTAACATCGCATGAATTACTCGTCTTTTCACCAGTTTTTATGTATAGTTAATTCCTTTGCGGTACCCATACTTGACTGTACATTTTTCCCATTTTTGAAAAACACATTTTACAGGTTTTTCTATAAACTCCCGCACTGCTATTGTTTGTCTTTACCAAGAAACAGGAACCTAGGAAGTCAGGACTTAACAAAACACAGGAGCTTTCAAAGGGCCAACAAAGGGTCAGTTAGGTATTAAAATCTTGACGGTTGCAACTGTCGTAGTTTAGCAATCGACATTGATGCAATGGTTTAGCTGTGAGCTATTCAGACTCACGTGAGGACGTCTCTGTGTATTTATCGTAAACCTTCATATAGTTTTATTTGTAAGTTTTTGTCAACAAATTTTCTTTACATGTCTTTCTTTACTGTTGAACTCCATCTATAATATATAACATGTACATTATATACATACTATAAGGAGATTTGATCATTTGCTAAATTAAGGCCACGGAAGCTGCAATTTACGCTTAGGTTCAAAGATGCATCACTCCTGGCCATATTTGAATTGCCTTGGGTAAGATTGATGCGTATAGGTGATAAGATAATATTGCATCAGCTTTTACTTTTCAGCTGTATGGGAGTAAGCACACCCTTCAGGAGTTGCAGTTGATCCCTGCACATGTCAGGAGGATGGGTTATGTACAGGTGATGCCATGAAGTCCAACATTTCGTGTTTGCCATGACTCTGGTATAAAGTTTGCAGCTGCTAATTTTGGAATATTTTGAGAGCATCTGTCAAATTTGTAATGCTACAGAGTTTTCTTGTGTGTATAAGCGAGTTTTCTTCACTAAGCCAGAATAGAGGACTTTCACGCTGCAGAGCTTCAAGCCTGTGAACAGAATATGCAATTTTTACATGAGATATATATTATATTCTGCTTACGTGTGGGATCATATTGAAACTCAAATGAATTTAAATGAAGGCATCGCGTATTTTAAACTAAATCAGTGTATTTGGCTAACCACAGAGTGGTCCCTTCTGGCATGAGGCCCACACATTTTAAAGTCATAGTGAAACAGAACTGAAAGTGCCTTCAATTCTCCAACATGTGATAAATGTCCAAGTGAAACTCTGGGCGTGTGGCGTGGTTGAGGTATGACTCTTCTTCAGATATGACTACAGTGGTCAAAAGTGGGTGTAACTATACCATGGTACAGATCCTTCATGCACTCTGGCCTCTGTCATGTTGTTAGATAAAGAAAAAGACCACAGTCATATTATGTAGAAATTGTTTTTTCTTTTCTTTTTACAGCTGAGAGGCAAACTCACACACAGTCAAGCAGTCAAGTGAGTTAGTCACGGTTTGCTTGTTGCCCCTAAGTGCACTCACTTGAAAGTTCATTAGATGCACAAGCAATAATGATCGTGTTTTAATATAACAGTGCTGCTCTAAATTTAATTTTCATTTCATTCTTGGCTTTCATGGCTGTTATAATGTTCAGTTTGTGTTAAAACAGCATAAGAAAGGTGGTAATTCAACTGTGTGATCATTTTGCTGCTATATTACTATACTGAATTAAACACTACAGTGTTTCTGTTGTTTAGCCTAGCCCGCTGGCTAAAATGAGGTTGTCAAAATGATAGAATGTGTCAGTACCACCCAATACAATTCACTAGTAATGCAATAGGCGGCCTCCAAAATGAAAACACACAAACAGTTCTCCCAGTTATTTTAAGCTAATGCTGAATACCATAACCTTCACGAAGCTAAGATTTAGTGCAGGGCTGTTACATTAGTACGCATTTGTTTACACTAGTGTGCCTAATGAACTTCCAAGTATGTGGTTTTCGCTCTCACGTTCAAGATGTCAAACCATTTCAGTTTACTAAGAGTCGAAGGAAAGTAAAATATTTCTTGGAATATTATCAAGAGGCTACCGCGCTCTCAGTGCAGGGACACAAAATTGGAAATCCTTCAAAAAATCCTTCCTCTGCTGATGGTGTCTGTTGACCTGTGCTGTTTTAAACATTCAGGCATTTCTCATTCGTGTTGGCTTAAGTTGTGATGCCCCAAACTTGTGAAACATCAATTAAAAAAACAATCCAACCTCACCACTTAAAAGGCTTTTCTGGAGCAATCAATCTTCCTGACGGCTAGACGATCATGTGATGTGCGCATGATGTGTGACCCTCCAGAACTACTACTGGCTACTGTTCCCAATATCAGGACTTTTGCACATTATCATTGTGAGATTGAATATTGCGCAAGTGACTGATTTGCGCATCGATTAAGTATCTCAGCATTTAATTGGCATTATTAAAAGTTATACCCCCACTCTAGTTTTGTATTGACCTTTACGATGCCATTATGCTGTACTCATTGCACTGCATAATGCAATGAGCACAACATATCTTCCACCGGACAGCACACACTTAAAAAAAACACCTTAGCTAGCTTGGCTTGGCCTCAGGTTTTGAGGAAAAATGAGAGCGGGGCATTTTGTTTGGGGAAAGCCTTAATGGGATCCTGCCCCCATTTTCAAATCAATACATGTCACTTTCCCCTTTGCTGACGACTACTGTTCACTCTGGAGACCCTCATGAGAGCAATTAGAGGCACCACCTGCAGTAAGCACAGACTCACACAAACACTGACTTGCACATATTGCATCTGTTCATGGATCTAGACAGATGCAAGACTCAGGATGTTACTGCATCCTGTTACTCGTCTGTCTTGTTGCTTGTCATTTCCTGGTTAGATTAACAGTTCTTTTTTTTTCTTTTTTTTTGATAAGATATAGTTGGAGGAAATTATAGAATTATGCAACATTATCATAGAAAATATCTAAGAAAGTCCCTTTGATGGGTTGATGCTTCCATCATGCTTTAGCATCAGATGATGGTGTTTTTATGGTAATGACCAGAAATCATTTTCTTCTCTTTCCTGTGAACACATCTTTCTCTAAATTCAGTTTTGAGTTGAAAGATTATCATAGTGTTTATTGCATTTGATGAGTATGAAAATGAAATAATGTCTTTACAACTGAAGTTTTGCAGTAATCAGAACATGACATTAACGATCTCGGGCCACTTTTATATTGTCAGATATTTTGTTGGGATGGATTTCACATATATAATGTACTGAGATCAAAAAGCTCGGTGTAAATTAAGAAGTATTACCACTTGTAATCCACCTTGTAAGAAGTTCTATTTAGTCAAACCACAGTCATGAATGAACTCTCATGTTTCAGTATATCACTACACATACACTATATTACCAAAAGTATTCGCTCACCCATTCAAATGATCAGAATCAGGTGTTCTAATCACTTGGCCTGGCCCCAGGTGTATAAATTCAAGCACTCAGGCATGCAGACTGTGAAACAAGACATTTGTGAAAGAATGGGCCGCTCTCAGGAGCTCAGTGAATTCCAGCGTGGAACTGTCATAGGATGCCACTTGTGCAACAAATCCAGTCGTGAAATTTCCTCGCTCCTAAATATTCCACAGTCAACTGTCAGCTCTATTATAACAAAATGGAAGCGTTTGGGAACAACAGCAACTCAGCCACGAAGTGGTAGGCCACGTAAAGTGACGGAGAGGGGTCAGCGGATGCTGAAGCGCATAGTGCAAAGAGGTCGCCGACTTTCTGCACAGTCAATTGCTACAGAGCTACAAACTTCATGTGACCTTCAGATTAGCCCAAGTACAGTACGCAGAGAGCTTCATGGAATGGGTTTCCATGGCCGAGCAGCTGCAGCCAAGCCACACATCACCAAGTGCAATGCAAGGCGTCGGATGCAATGGTGTAAAGCACGCCGCCACTGGCCTCTAGAGCAGTGGAGACGCGTTCTCTGGAGTGATGAATCACGCTTTTCCATCTGGCAATCTGATGGACGAGTCTGGGTTTGGAGGTTGCCAGGAGAACGGTACATTTCAGATTGCATTGTGCCAACTGTGAAATTTGGTGGAGGAGGAATTATGGTATGGGGTTGTTTTTCAGGAGCTGGGCTTGGCCCCTTAGTTCCAGTGAAAGGAACATTGAATGCTTCAGGATACCAAAACATTTTGGACAATTCCATGCTCCCAACCTTGTGGGAACAGTTTGGAGCGGGCCCCTTCCTCTTCCAACATGACTGTGCACCAGTGCACAAAGCAAGGTCCATAAAGACGTGGATGACAGAGTCTGGTGTGGATGAACTTGACTGGCCTGCACAGTCCTGACCTGAACCCGATAGAACACCTTTGGGATGAATTAGAGCGGAGACTGAGAGCCAGGCCTTCTCGACCAACATCAGTGTGTGACCTCACCAATGCGCTTTTGGAAGAATGGTCAAAAATTCCTATAAACACTCTCCTCAACCTTGTGGACAGTCTTCCCAGAAGAGTTGAAGCTGTAATAGCTGCAAAAGGTGGACCGACATCATATTGAATTCTATGAGTTAGGAATGGGATGGCACTTCAGTTCATAGAATGAGTAAAGGCAGGTGAGCGAATACTTTTGGTAATATAGTGTATTTAGAGTTCCTCAGTGATCCAACACAATGAACCACATTATTTCACCAACAAACGAGCAGGTGACACATGTAGACAGTGAGTCTGTAACCCAATCCGTGGTGTTTACACTGCATGAGACTGACTCTCAGGGTGTTCGCTTCTCATGTGTATGGCGGCCCATCCTCCTACCCTTAAGCTCTGTTGCTTAGCCAGCCAGACACTGCAGTGACATCCATCCCCACAACAATTCCTCTGTGGTTATCATCTGCTGAAATATCATCTTTCAGTGGTGATTGTGGTCGATGAGGTGAGACCATTTTAATGTTTTACTCTCACCGGCTACAGTTTCGTAGCACAATGCATTCCTACACAGGACGCGATACATGCACATGTATGCTACTTTTGTGAAGAGAGAGAGCACAGCTTTTAAGATTGAATTAAGCTCAGATGACTCCACCCGTAACCCTTTGAATTAGTCTACTTGAGCTGTATCACACTTTAGTTTGGATAAAATCGATCATGTTCTACCCTCTTGTCAAGTTGCTGCAATAAGCATCCAGAGTTGATTTGATTTTAAAAATGTCCAACAACCAGACATTGCCGACACGTGATTTTTGAAGACCAAATATTTATTCTGTTCCAATAAAACCTGAATCTGTTGCCTTTTAGCACTAATATATCAAACAGCAAACCCCTCTAAAGATGGATTCCAGTGCAACAAGATCTAATAATATAATATGGCCCAACTCTGACTGCTAGTTAGCAGACACTATACGGGTTAAAAACTACTTGAGTTCAATTCTCAAGTAAGCAATCCCTTAAATTAGCAAAATTAAATGATAAAAATCAGCCCAAACAAACTAGCAATGTGGTCAGCCAATCATAACAACAATCACCAGATGTAAATAGAAACTTTGCACCTGTAGAACATCGATACAGTACTTCAGTTCAGTTCAGTCACTTTTCCTGATCACTGCTAAAGGTCTAAAGGCATCTTATTTTGCCTGGACTGTTTAAAACCAAAATATATCAACAGATAACAACATAAATCGAAGAACAAATCAGTCAAAAGTCATTATACTGTCGAGGGACTTTCTGTCAGTGCACTAATCTTTAAATTGACTCATTGCTCCGGCTTTACTGATGACGAGATATTGGCTTTGAAGCGACAACAGGCCGTCTTCTCAGTTTATTTAGGAGAATGAACACATGATCTTTTTTGACAAAATTAAATATTTATTATGTAATCTTGTGAGAAAATAGAAGATAATTAATTTGTTAACATTAATGTATTTATCTCAAGACAACAGGATAAAATAAAGTTGTCTGGCTGTTCTGGGTTCTCTCCCAACTTTAACTAAATATCGTTCAGTGAAACAATTAAATTTTCTTTTTTCTTTTCTTTTTGGTAGATCTATAATCAGGTTAGCCCTTGAGTACCCAGCTCCCATAAAAGACTAAAAGGTTTTGCCAGTTTCCTAACTTTATTGGTGAAGCTGAGAGAAGGTGTGCACATGTGCATCATTGTCTTTACAAGTGTAAGGGATGCAAGAGGAAATGGTCATCACAAGTTGGTTGTTGTAGTGGTATTTATAGTGCTGATTTAGCCTAAGGTTTCCCCGAGGAATGTTTGTCCTTTCTCCTGCTCAGAGAGACCTTAACTGTAATATTTTGATTCATTGCTGCAATAAAAAGGCCACAGTGCCGAGTGTTAGTGCAGGTGGGAGCTCCCATAAGACTGAATCTACACTGTTAGATTGACTT
This sequence comes from Planiliza haematocheilus, assembly GCA_005024645.1. Classification (NCBI taxonomy): domain Eukaryota; kingdom Metazoa; phylum Chordata; class Actinopteri; order Mugiliformes; family Mugilidae; genus Planiliza; species Planiliza haematocheilus. The sequence continues at coordinate 8,979,063 of SRSE01000725.1, forward strand.
AAGTCAGTGGTCACTTATAGATGTTCTTTTGATCATTAACATCTAACCATGTCTTTCCACTGATATGAACAGTCTTGCTTTCAAGAGAGACATTGAAAGTTATTCACTTTCCAAATAGTGAGGCTCATTGACCAAACCTTTTAAAATCTCAGAGAAGAGCCGGCAGCCTCTTACTGGGTCTGCCACAAGATCCTTCATTAAAGGAGTAAACTCGCCAAGAGGAACCAGCTCATTCAGCTGTAAATTATTCTGCAGTGGAATCAATGAGAGTTAGCAGAGTACAGGAAATCACTTTGGCTTAACATTGTTCAGTTCAGCTGGGGTTAAATATCAAAAGCTATTTCTCTCAAGGTAATTTCCATATAAACCAGTAGTCAGCGTATATTCCGGTGCTTAGGTGGAGCCAGAGGTTTTTGGCACTGTTCTTCGTAAGGAATTTGTCGATTCATGTTGTTGGGGGTTCAGATTTTAAAGTCATGCCCAGGAAAGCGCAATGAATTACAGTATTTGCAGCACAAACAATTCTTTATTCAGTGTCCTATTGATCTATCAGTTTGTGGCTAGCTGAATGTCTGTTAGGCTGCAGATATCACACAGGAAGTTGGTCTGAAGCTTTTCTCACAGGCTGCTGCTGCTTGGTGTCATCTGTTAGGGAGAGTGCTATACGTGTACATATAATATATATATGTATATGTATTGGTCATTTCACAGGATCTTCGTCAGCCGAGTTGTTCAGCTGACGAAGATCTAATCGCTTGCCAGTATAATGACTAGACTGCCACCTTTTATGATATGATTGCTTTGAACGGCGAGGTATGTGTAGCTAATGAAGTTGAGCTCTTACACTTCCCCATTTTTGCAGGGCCACTCAAAGGAGGGGCTGCCCTCAGTGGAGATACATGACCTCATTACCAGACAGGCCTGTTCGCCTGGTCATTAGATTAAACAAGCTGTCGTCTTCTTTTGTTAAATGTCCCGCAAAGCAAGGTCAGGTGTCGTCACACACACCCAAGGAGCTCTGTCTTGAAGGTTGCTGCATGACATCGTGCAGGGAAGAGCCGCGGGACAGCATTTGGTTCACCAAAGACACATTTTAAGTTGTGTGTTTTGCCTTAAAGGCTCTGTTGCTACTGATTCAAGTATGAAATTAAAAATCTGACCTACTTTGATGATATCATATTAAATGTGTGAAGTATGTTACGTAACTGACAAAAAGTAGTATGCTACATAACATTTTGTGATATTTCTGAGGAATATAGTTGGTGTTAACACTTGTTAACACAGTGTATGAGTGTAGATTTGCATATAGCAACTCTCTGTCTTGACATTTACATTACTCCCTGTGACTGCTTTATCACAGCTAAATGCAAGTGCAGGCCTCTATTGGGACTTCTTTGGGAATTCTTGATTAAAAAGGCAACAAAGTTAACGTTTGGCAAAACATGAGGTTTACACATGAGCATTAACTGTGTGGGTACAGTTTTCTTATGGAAGAAAGGCAAGCAATCTCACAAATGTTATCATATGCAGACTCTGGTGATCGAGCAGATGGGCTGATGGAGACTTCATTTGAGATGAGGAGGAGGGCTGCACAATGAAGAGTGACATGGATTTGATTGTCTTGGAGAAAACTGGTTTTGACAGCTTGAAACGTAGCAATCGCATAGTCAACCGACTGATTGTAGTACTACAGCTCTGCTAATGTGGCTGCAGAAAAAAGACAAAATGTCAGTGAATAGATCATGTCTGTTACTCTGATCTTTGACATTTTTCTGACATCAAAACCGTGACCCCCTGCTTCCTAGTGTCTCCTCTAAAGTGGCGAAGGTGTAACGTCTCACCTGTCCCTGCATGACCCTGCTGTCCCTCTACTCCAGAAGCGTCACTTTGATTTACAAACCAACTGGGAGCAGAAAGAGCATAGTCAGTAGAAAGCTAATGGAGTGGAAACGCTGAGAGAGCAGGAGGAATTTCAATGGGGCACTATTTTTTTAAAAATGTGTGGTACAGGGCAAAGGAAAAGAAAAGAAGTGCTACATGTTTTTCTTTATGAAAACCGTCACATGGCAGGTGCATCTTTTCTTTTTGTTACATCAAGTGTGTCTCCATTTTTTTTTTGTTCTTATTCTGAAGTAGTGAGTGAAAATAGTCCTGACAGGCCTGTGCGTTTTTCTCCTATCTAGGAGGCAGACAGCTGGGAAATAATTGAGGGGCTGAAAATCGGTCAGAGCAACGTCCAAAGGCCTGACAAACATGAGGGTTTTATGCTGAAGAAGCGGAAATGGCCCCTGAAAGGCTGGCACAAGGTAAGATCCACGGGCAAAGGGAAGTACAGACGGATTTGTTCCATAAAAAAATACTTTCATGTGCAGTCACTTCCCGCATGTTAAACAGTTTGCTCTTTAATAAACTGTTGTTGTTTGAAGGAAATACTCCTTTTGGTGCACGTTGCTTCACCCTGTCTTGCCTCCTCTGTGAGCATGCTGGATGTTTACTGTATGTTCAGTACTTTTATCTTCAGCCTGAGTGTTGTTTTTCTATTTAGAGGCTCTAAAGAGATTTTTTTTCACTCACAGTGCTGCAGAATACATAGAGCTGCTGTCCTGAGAGAATCATTTGCAAATGACTTTGCATTTTTATAATATTTCTAATTCTGATAGAGCCGTTATGATCTATATTCAATGTTTGTCCTCGTTGTTATTTAACCGACACATTATTTTTGTATTTATTCTCTCCGGCAGCGTTTTTTTGTTCTGGACAATGGTATCCTGAAGTACTCCAAGTCCCCCATTGATGTAAGTAACCCTGACTATAACCCACGGGCAGAAACAGAGCAGCCTGGCCTGACATCAGCTTGGCTTGGCAATGAGTCAGCAGAAACATCTGCAGCCTGGGTCATGTTGTTCAGAGTGTTTCGGCACGACATGTCACTTCCTGACAAAGCGAAAACTTTACTGACAAAATGGAAATGTCTTGTAACACACATCATCCATCATTTATGTAAATTATCATTTTCCTCAGATCCAGAAAGGAAAACTTCATGGCAGCATCGATGTAGGCCTCTCTGTCATGTCCATCAAAAAGAGAGCCCGTCGCATCGACCTGGACACTGAGGAGCATATCTATCACCTGAAGGTAATACTGACGATGGGTTAGTATTTCTGCATGGATAAGTGCAAGGTCAGCTGAGGTGAAAGCTCTTTGTCCTCTCTACCTTTAGGTCAAATCTCAAGAGATCTTTGATGCCTGGGTGTCAAAGTTGCGTCATCATCGGCTTTATCGTCAGAACGAGATTGTGCGATCTCCCCGGGAGGCCACAATGCGGACGTTTCCTCCCTCAGCTGCCATAGAATCCCCGCAGCCCGCCCCAAGCGTGGCCCTTGAAGCCAAGGTGGGCTCGCCTAGGATGACATAATTAAAATTGACGTTACCTTAGGTTATCAGAATTACTGGAGACAGCTCAGACTACAGCCTACGGGGCCTACAGCCTGACACAGACACAAAAGCAGTTTAGGAACAACTAAAACAAACATGAAAAACAGCACAAGGTGTTGACCTGGCCTCCAAATTCACTAGATCCCAAACTTATCAAGTATCCGTGGGATGCACTGCAACAAGCCTGATCCACAGAGACCCCTCTCCTCAACCCATAGGACCCAACGCCTGTGTAGGTTTAAAGTTATGCCAGTAGTTAGGCAGTCTGGCACTATAAAGGCGGGTTCATCCATCTTTAAATACAACTGGACTTGTCCAAATGTGACAACAAATCTGTATAAGTCCACCACCCCTTGGACAATTTCTTATACATTTTCTTCCTGTTTTTTGTTTTTTTACACATTCTGTGCATTTTGAACTAACAAGATGTAACTTGTTAATTAAGGAGCTCCAGTAGTTAGACTTCGTAACATTCAGACAGAGCCAGGCCTGTTCCGTCTTTACAGTCAGATTTCCTCCTTGTGCTCTCAGCAGTCTGCCATTATTTATTCAAGAACAGTATCTCATGGGTAATGAGAGGTTGCATCGTTCTGTTTTTATTGGAAACGAAGATAGTGAACCAGAATATCATCCAGAGGAGTCGATGTAAAACCCACACAACGTTAACAATAATAACAGAGTTTATGGACAGACGTGATCGTGTCTGACTGTGCTGCTGTCAGCAAACGCACCTTTCCATATCGCTCTTTAATGTGGTATGAAAAACTGGTTCCACTTTGCAGTGTTCCCCATAGCCACAGATGTGTCCCCTACATTGTGTGGCTAATTGCTAGACTAATGGATGTGGATTGTAGACAGATATCTGCCTAATGCAGTAAAACTGATTGGACAGGTAATTGTATCCAGACCATTAGGATAACAAGAAGGCTTGTTTGTCTGACTGCCTCCAGTGTAGGGTGTCTCTGTCCCTGTCCCTGTCCGTGTGTTTGAAGTGTGTGCGAATGTGAGGATGGAGCCAGAGCAGCTCCCCCTGGGAATGGTGCTCCATGCCACGTGGAGACCATTAGAGGTGATCAGTAGGATTTGGATTCACAGCATCTGGCTGAAGTTTGATGAGCTCTCCCAGAAGAATAGCATCGAATCAAAAACTTCACTGCTAGAGTCAGAGTAAATGCTGCATCAAAGACTTGGCAAGAAGATGTCCAAGGATTTCCTGCAAATACAAAAGCATGGCAAAGCGTGTACACACTGCAAACAGCGGACAACACAACACATCATCCCTGTCATTTAATTCATAAGTATGTCAAAGTATTTTCTAGCAAAGCTCATTCAAAGAGTTGGCTCAGAGCTGACAAGTGCTCCGCTTTCAGCTGCTGAACAGATTCACTGCAGGTGGGTCAAGTGACTCGGGTCAAGGACACTAAAGATCTATGAGGCATAAGGAAACTATTCAATTACCCATGATGGTTTTTGAAACAGGATAGTAATTAATTCAGATGAAGATATTTATAAACCAAATCTTTTTTTTTCTCTCTGTATTTTATCATTTTTAATATTTTTAACAGAAGCAATGGCTTATTTATGATGGTTAAATAAAATTATTTGCAATTTTAACTAGAATAACAATGCATTTGTAATATTTAGCTTTGGTAATGAGTTTTACTTATGCAAAAAAACAAACAATGTGGCCCTGTAGTTCACTAGATTCTGACACAGAGTCATTACAAAACAACTAATATCACACTCTGTCTCCTCTTTACTACAGCAGGCTAAGCCAAGTAGCTTGCCATGGCAGCCGCCAGCACCCAGCAACAGCAGCAACAACAGCCTCCCTGCTTCCTACAGTAACGGACAGAGCAAGGTGGTTGCTTGGCTGCAGGAGTCAGAGGAGATGGACAAGTGTGCAGAGGGTAAGTGCAGTTTTTCTCCTGATCCCGGGAACAAATCTGATTTTACAAAGGAGTGGATTAAATCAGGCCGCTGGCCCTCACAATAAATCCTCCAGAGGTGGATCAGTGACTGTTTCATGACACATAAAGCTGAATGTGTTTGTGAGCGCGTGGGTGTGAATTTTATTTTCAGAGCTCGCACGCTGCCAGTCCAACCTGACCGAGCTTAGCCGCCTATTGCAGAGTCTGGAGATTTTACAAAGGACACAGTCAGCGCCCAACTTCATAGATATGCAGGTAAAACACACACACACACACAGATATGCATGACATAAACAAACACACACACTGAACACCTGCTGCTTCTCTAACTGATCAGCACCTATTGATTTATTATTAAGTTTGCGTTATCATTTTTGGCTGAAACACACCTTTAACACCACACAATCCATTTTTGTTTGCAACCCATTTGTAGGAATGATGTCCTTTTTTTTTTGGTCATTTCACTGCTATCTGTGTTTGCTTTGTGTGTGTTGTGTTTGTCCTATTAACCACACTTTGCGTATTCTGACCCACGTGCGCCGCAAAGACCAATTGTGTAGAGTTGTCAAAGAAAGAAAAGCGCTTGAACAGAAGATGGAGAACAAAAAGTGTCGGCAAAGATGCAAAATACCAGCTTCAGGTACATACTTCTCTTCAGCGCTCTCACAGACACAAACACACACACACAGTCAGGGTTTGGATATTCACATACATGATTTGTTATTCTGAGTAATTGGTTATTCATTTTATATAGTTCGTGTTGAGCAGAGCAACATTTGCATTCAGAAGTGATAAGCAGTGTTTGTTAGCCGTTTCAGAGACTGTTTTGATTGCTGAATATCTAGTCAGAGGACAAGAGTGAAATGCAAAATATGCTCCTAAAGGTTTTAAGAGGGGGTTTTGTGATAATTCACGTACACAGCCAGAACAAATTAGTTATTCCTCTTCTTCTTGGTTCATTTTTCTTTTTTGCTCTTTAGTCTGCAGCTGGCACTCATTAGTGTTGTGTGTCATGTTTTGCTAATTGACCCTTATTTTGCATATTGTATTAATCCTGCTGAAATGACTGACTGTGCTTCCATGTACCTCTATGCACTTAATTAAACTACCCCTGAACTTTTACGTACCAGTTTATTGATGGAATTAATGGTCTTCTTTTCTGTAACATTTCCATAAAAGCCAGACAAAACCATCAGCAGGGAGGAGCGAACAGAATGAAAATATGTTTTTGTGCCAGGGAAAATAAAAATAGATTAATTCAATTTAAACACTAAGAGATCAACAAATATATCTGTTTTCTGTCTTTTTTTTACATTTGTATTATTTCTCCAATTGATTTACTATCACATTGAAATGTTTTATTTTTATTTTTACTTATTAAAGTAGTTTTTCTCAGAGAGAGGTTATCAGCAGCAAGTACATGCAAATACAGACAGTTATTGTTTCCAGGGAACTAATACAAAAATGTGCTGCTGCCTCTCGGTGTGACATGTCTCAACTCTCTCAATTCGTCCAGCAGTGTGAACAGTACACTTATGATGTAAACTCAGAGCTAACTTCTGTGTGTCTTGCTGGACTGACGCTCCTGCACCTCAGTAATGGTGCTGGCTGTCACACACACCACACATCAGCGCTGTCGTGCCTCAGAGGTGATTGACAGTGGTCTTCTGTGGTTGTAATCTCCCTCCAGGTCCCTCTTTCTGCCAGCATGTCGCCTGTCCGCCTCCACTCGTCCAACCCTAACCTGTGTGCGGAGCTGGCGGACTTTCAGCCCCCGGTTTCCCGCTTGACGGACAGTGTAGAGTGTGCCAGCGACTACATTAAACTTCAGGAGGAATTTTGCACCATTGCCCAGAAAGGTAATCGGGAATTATATCTGACCAAGTTGAAAAGATACTTGTGGTTTATCATCCTCTGCATCTTATTCTTAGTAAATGGTCACAGTAGGAATGCCACATTATTTGTTTTGGTTATTGAATCCTGGTGGATGGATGGAAGTCACAGGGGGAAAGAAATACAAGAGCTCAAACGATCACAGGTTTCAAACTAAAGCCTGGGTTGAAGAGGAAATAAAGATGCGGAATTTCAAAACATATGCTCACTTCCCCACAATTTAAGAGTCAGTTTCAGCTTACCCCCTATTACTATCTGTTTAATCTCCAAATAAAGTAGCTGCCTACTAATAACTTTAAACTGAATTGCTGAAGAACACTTTGTACAACACGACCACAATTAGGTCTGAAAAATAATATTTGACTGCCATAATGTTTATAATCAATCAATATCAGTTTCTTAAATGTGGAGATTGGCAGACTATTCTTTTTTTATTTCCTTGTAAATTGAATCTTGAGGTTTTGTCCTGTCAGTGGAACCAAACAAACAGCGTTGTGATGGATGAAGTGTTTTTCATTATTTAAAGAGTTTCTTTGACTAAACAATCAGTCAGTCTGAAAGATATTGAAAAGCAAAAGCTGCAGCTTGAGTTATAATTCTCAAAACAATAAGTTCAGTAATTTGTACGGTGTGGTGGTTCATATGGCCTCTAGCAGGCCATCACTCATTCAAAGCATTTAGGTCATCAACCAGCGTGTCACAGTCACCTTTAGAGTGAGCCAAGAAAATGATCCTGTCCTCCTTTTCATTTCTTTAGTATGCTTTCATCCTTTCTCTGGCACCATGTGTAAGAACTGTACAGTTAAACTCCCCTCCTCCTACTTTATGCTATAATATACTGTCATGCTGTGACATGACTCCCCTCTTGGGATTATTGAAGGGTTACAGCAGTCGTCTGGTTTTTCATGATGATAAATACACATACATTCTTAATTGTTGTGGCATTTTTTAAAATATTAGTTTTTTTAAGATTTTGAAGTGGTGCACAGATGGGTAAAAGTCTGTTCTTTATGCCGCTCTACAGTGCACTCTCTGCTGAAGTCGGCCTTCAACACCGTGGCCATAGAGAAAGAAAAGATCAAACAGATTCTGTCTGACCAGGAACAGACAGACCAGTCCGCCCAGATCAACGCTCTCAGGAAGTCTCTGTCACAGGTAATAAGCTGGTTTCACCACTACACATAACGCCTCTTTCCCCCTCCTTTTAGTTAAATTGTTCGTCAGACATATGTGACTACCTCATATTGTAAAGGCTAATCATGATGCTATTTTCACATATCATAATCAGCACTGATGCTGTTGCTGCTGTGATTTGACCCATGTGTCTTTAAACTTAAGCTGATTTAGTAGCTGTCACGTTACAAGATATGTTCATGTTGACTGGCTGTTACATAAAACACACAAGCTACAGTTTACCCCACACAGTCACAGTAATCACAATTAAAAAAGATGATGTGCGGAGATGAGAGCAGAGGCAAGTGAGTCGTGAAAGTCTTTTCCCATATTAATTGGTGAGCGGGAGAAATGTGCAGTGCAGTTCATTAACTGCTCTCCTTAGGGCTGTCTCTCTGCACAGTGATTTAATTGGACCGTTCCTCTGCTAACAGTTGACATTGTTTCAATGAAATGTTTCACTCGCCGCTTTATCTCCGTTCTCTTCCTAATTGGATGCTCGTGTGACACGCTTGTCACGGGCTGGAGGTCAGGTTTTTGTCACAACACTCTGCAGGAGGTTGATAATCGGGAGTCGCGGTTGCCATAGCGACAGATGCAGGTGTCAACCGTTTAATCCCAGCAGGACATCACAGGGAGATATACAGTAACTTTCTTTATTTTATTTACTATATTTTAAGTACGCACGTAGTTAAGCTTGTAGTTTATGGTAGCTGCTGTTACATCCTTGTTACGCTGATACAGAAAACAAACTCTGTACGTTATGGTTAGTTGACTATTCACTAATCCTAACCACAGTTTAGGGAGTTTATCTTCTAATTTGTTAAAACGTAGGGTACAGAAGGTGATTAGAGGACTGAGAGAGAACCAAAGCAGTGATGTTAAGATACTAAACACAAGGCTGAGAAGATCCGCAGAATCCAGTGATTCTCTTTGTGTTCACCAGCAGTGACTAACGAGTGCATGTAGAGACGGAGATGGGTCTTCTAAAGAGCGCTTTTGAAGCTCAGTGCGATGGCTCCGGTTGTCGTCATCTTTTCAGAGACTGATAACTCCCGGTTAATTCATAAATAGTCAAAGAGGTGGAGCGTGCGAGGAGATGAGGCAGATGGATGACGGTAAAGCAGACAGCTAGCACCCTGGGACAGCTCGCCCTTGTCATATATTATGTGCAGCTTGATGTCATTACACCAGGCTGTACTCATGTGTATTTGTTGTTGTAAAGTTGGACATATTAACTGGGGTATGACTCGCTTTTGGAGGCATCTGTTGGCCTAGTTTTTTCAGCCTTCAAGTTACCTCTTAGTAGTGAACCTCTTCAGACTAACTTCTTTTACACGAGCGCTGTGGACCCTTTTAGGAGCGCAGTTTAAATTGACCTGCAACACAATTTTTCACATTTCTTCCCATTTTTTTCCTATGTTAATTATTAACAAAATGCCTTGGTAATAAATAGACTTAACTTACTTTTGCTTTACGATCACAGTATGGTCAGTAACATTTCTGTCATTATCATCATTATGTCAGCTCCAGGTCCCTGTCCCTTGTTTTGATTTTCAGGCCCTGTCCCAAAACGCAGAACTTCGAACTCGACTTAACCGCATCCACTCTGAATCGGTCCTTAATGAACAAGTTGTCAGTGTGAACATCATCTCCACACCTGATGAGGTGGGTCACTGCTGTCAGCCTGTCACTGTTGGAGTGAATTTCTCATTCTGATGATATTGATGAAGCAACAGCTTCCAAGGCTGGCTGCCAGGTTGTCGTGGCGTGTGCTCCCCTACGTTTGTCAGTTGAATTATTGATTCCAGTCCTTATAGATTGAAGGCCTTTCCTGTACGGCCTGGCAGGTGAGTTTAAAGCATCATTATTCGATGCAGAACTTGACATCAAGGTTAATGGAAAAAAATTACTAATTAGGAACGGATGGAAGCTTGCCCTTTGGCAAGGATACACGTGCTGCAAAACGAAGTCTCTGCTGTCTTCTTTTGGTGTTTGTGTTTGTTCGGGTGTATTTTGCTTCCTAAACCTGTCATCATAGCAAGAAACAGTGAACATCTCTTGCCTGTGCTTGTGTTTGCCTGCAGGCTGGGGAACAGATGGGGATCCCTCTGACTCAGCAGGCATCTAATGAGAGCCGACTCTCCATGTCAGAGTCTGTCTCTGAGTTCTTTGATGCCCAGGAAGTGCTTCTGTCAGCCAGCTCGTCAGAGAATGAGGTATAACGGGGCAGCTGAAGGTCGGCTGCTTGGGCTATGGGGAGCGGGTTGTAATGGATCAAGAAGGGGGTCAAAGTAGTGCCGCTGCTGGAAAGCCAGAGAAAAACGTCACCGTTATAGGAGTGTGTGGAGCTGGAGTTCATAAGCAATTAATGAGGGCAGAAACATAATATTCCGCTTTTTTTCTGAACCGCTTTGTAGCTTCTAGCTTTTTCTTTCTTTTTTTTAAAAAACAAAACAAAAAAAATTTAATTTGTCACTTGAAGCAACCAGTTTAACTCCTGCAAACACCTTGCTCCAAATGTACTGTGTAAGGTCTCTTACCATTAACCATTGTAGTTCCCCAGACTTGCATTGATCCATGTTGAAGGATTACTCAGCAAGGAAATACATCTACCCCCCGTCCTCTAGCTCCAGTGTCAGGTCCATTCATGCCATTGCTGACCAAACCCTTACCAGCTGCTAGCGGCTATAACAGAGGCCTTTACAGGAAGTGGCTACAAAATGCTCCTCTGATGGCGTCAGTGGCCTCATTGCTTTCGCTATATATAAAGAATGAAAATGCTGCAGTGTCTCGTGATTACTGCAGTCAGTGGGACAGATAGCCGGCCACTGCTGCAGTTTGTTAGCCACTGGCGAACTGCAGTTCTGATCAGTTTGCGCTGCACTCTGCCGCACTGACTCACTCCTCTCTGTACCTGTTCCCCTCGCAGGGCTCAGACGATGAGTCATATGTCAGTGATGTGAGTGATAACATTTCCGAGGACAACGCCAGTGTGACTGATAACGTCTCAAGACAAAGTAGGTCCAATCCTGCACCATCACAAGCGTCTGTAGTCTCTGTTGGGGGATAAAAAAAGGGAGAAGTTAATAAAGCAGAGGATTCCTCTCAATGCATCAGCTGCGCTTCCTCTACAACGACACACACACACACACAAAGACACACACTTGTCCCGGCAAACTCGTTTATCAGTGTTGCCAAGGCAGTTGACTTTGCAGTGTTGCTCCGTGCCAAGGGCTTTTCTCAGCCTTTATGAAAGCTATCTGTGTAAGGCAGGATGGGAACTCCCTCCTCCATCTCTGTCAAACACTACACACAGAAACACAGAGAGAGTAGACTATGTAGTATATCATGGAGATGACAATGCTCCTCTAGTCAGAAAGTTTCAGCAAGAGCTGCAACTGGTGACTGAAAAATGAATATAAATATATTTAGTATATTTGCAGAGTTCAATTACAACAACACAATGATGTGTCTCAGTTATTTAGCAGCAGTATTGGTCGAGCCAGCACCAGCAGACGTCATACAAACAGACAGACAAGACACAGTCTGTCAAGAAACACTTCAATGAATCCATGTAGGTTACTTTTCTGAAATGCATTTCCACATCACACCTTTATTTCAGTCTCCTTACACTCACAGCATGACCACTTATTGATTCCTTTTTAGACTCTTCTTGACCTGGTTCTGCACCGTGCTCCTGACGTTTTCATTGTGCACTGCATACAAGCCTGGTCCTACTTGATGTAGCTTTAATGGCCACTGTATCTTTTATTGATGTTTTATTGTCAACGTTTTAATGATTCCTTTGTCTAGCCACTCACAGAAAAGCTCCAAACAGACTTCTATCAGACGTCACGTTTAAGCCTTTCTAAAGGAAAAACTGAAACTGACACCATATAGAACAATGTTGCATGCTGCTGTAATGTGAGAAGCTTGAGCCTTAATGAGTGAATCAACATGTTTATACAATATTTAATCTCTTCAGTTTACTTTTGCAGAAAGACTTTGCTGAAATGATGATTAAACAATTATTTCACATAGTCCTCAGATAATTTTCTATTAATCTAGTCATTGTTGTAGCTTCCCCAGCTTGTTCCCCACTCAATTTGTAGTAAATTTGTTGATTTAAATATTTTTTTTAATCTATTACGGAAGATCATAATTATGATACAAGATACAATATTAGACCAGATGAATGCATGAATGTAGCAGCGAGCGGATATATATATTTTATTGTTTGTTTTTACAGTGGCCAATGGCGACTTTGCCGGCAGCGCCTTCCGTAACGGGCGGCGCACCTGCCTGCCGGCGCCTTGTCCAGACACCAGCAACATCAACCTCTGGAACATCTTGAGGAACAACATCGGCAAGGACCTGTCCAAAGTGTCCATGCCCGTGGAGCTCAACGAGCCCCTCAACACCCTGCAGCGTATGTGTGAAGAGCTGGAGTACAGCGAGCTGTTGGATAAGGCCGCCGAGACCGAGGATCCATTTGAGCGAATGGTAACGCAGCTGCTAGTTACAGGCACCGTGTCGTATTAAATGTTAATCGGTTCAGGACGTGGTGACCCTTCACTGAACATCTTTTTCTTCTGTGAAGTAGAGGAGTTGGATCTCACACACAAACTCACACACTGCAAAGTCACAAGCAAAAACTAATGGTCTGTCAGTGGAAGGCGTGTCTGTGAAGTGGTAGTACGCATCAGTGCTGCTGTGTACCTCGGATCCTTCTATTTTTATCCGTCTGCTGTCCCTCTGATAGTGTTGGATGCATACTAATGTTGGATTATTCGTGACTGTTCTCATGTACCCCCTAATCCCCTCTTTTTCATGTTGTTTTGACTCTGGCAGGTTCTCGTCGCTGCTTTTGCTGTCTCAGGCTACTCGTCCACGTATTATAGAGCAGGAAGTAAGCCATTCAACCCGCTGCTTGGAGAGACTTACGAATGTATTCGAGAAGACAAGGGCTTCTGTTTTTTCTCAGAGCAGGTAAATCCACTTTGTTGTGCATGCTAGATACACCGATCAGCCACAACATTAAAACCACTGACAGGAGAAGTAAATTACATTGACCGTCTTGTGACAACACAATGTTCTGCTGGGAAACTGTTGGATCTTGCATTCATGTGGGTGTTACTTAGACATGTAGCACCCAACTAGACCAGACCAGGGACCCTCACCCCATAGCAGGATGCAGCCTGACACAGACACACATGTAAAAACGGTTAAGGAACTACCAAAATAAATAAATAAAAATATATGAAAAACAGCACAAGACGTTGACCTTGTGTTGCCAGACACCACAGAACACCCTCAGAAGACCCATGTCCATTCTCTGATGAGTCAGCTAGGTCATAGTATATGTAAATAAAAGCTAGAACGAAGATAACTGGACCTTTGGGATTTCTTAAAGACTCATCCAAGTGGCTTTTTCAATTATAGAAGATAAATCTACAGTTGTCTCTGTTTTAACTGAATTTCGATACATTTGTACAGGAAATTTACTGAATGGACAGAAAGCTTAAAAATATATAAATCACCTCATGAAGCTTAAAGCTTGTAATGTGGATTTCTTACACATCCTCTCAAATTCCTCCAAAACCGTCTCTGTTTGCATAGACATATGGCCCAACCAACCAAATCTTCACAGCAACTTATCAATAATCAGATGTGTCATCTGAAAAACAACAGCTGTTTTTAATGTGATGTTTTCTCAAAGGTGAGCCACCACCCTCCCGTCTCCGCCTGCCACTGTGAGTCTAAGAACTTCACCTTCTGGCAAGGTAGGTTACCTGGCTAATTAGTGCGAGCTTTTCCTCATGGGAGAGTAGGACTCAGTTAGCCTCTCAGAGTAAACACAGACTGTACTTGCTTTTAATTTAAGATGAAATGAAATAAAAATTGCTAACTTTTTTTTGTTTTTCAGATGTGAGATGGAAAAACAAGTTCTGGGGCAAATCGATGGAGATTTTACCGATCGGTACCGTGAATCTCATGCTCCCCAGGTAACATTCACCCCGCCGCTGATGGCTTTTTAGACTCTGGTTTCATTGCACCAGTCACACCATTAAATCCTCTCAGCTGATGAGTGATCCTGACGCTGCATTCATGCCACTGGGGTTATCGTAATTACCTTCTCACCCATTTTAATTGCATGCATGTCAAGATCCAATTATAATAATGACCTGAAAATGTCTTCATTTGAAAAACACATATACTAAGTGGTCATTAAATCAACAAAAGCTAATAGATTATTTGCAATAAATACACAGAAATTTAATGGATGTTATTTTATGTTATAAAATAAAAAATATTTTCTTGATGTATCGCAGGAATGTTAGCGCTTCTCAGCTGGTTTATTAAGAAATATGGCATAATATATACAAACATGTCCCTCTCCAGGTTTGGAGATCACTATGAATGGAATAAAGTCACCACCTGCGTTCACAACATCCTCAGCGGTCGACGGTGGATCGAACACTACGGGGAGATCACCATCAGAAACACAAAGAGCAGCGCCTGCCTCTGCAAACTCACCTTTGTCAAAGTAAAGTGGCTTCTACTAACTGAGTCTCCGTGTGATTTAAACACTCATTCCTGGCCGTGACGTATAAAGTTTATCTGTAATCTGATCTCTGATGTTCGACACGTTTAAGCTGATGGTGCAGTCTGTGTGTCTTTCAGGGAAACTACTGGAGTTCGAATGTCAACGAGGTTCAAGGGTTTGTTATGGATCAAGAGGGCAAAGTGATCCACAGACTCTTTGGAAAATGGCACGAGGGCCTTTACTGCGGCGTCCCACCTTCAGCTAAATGCGTCTGGAGGCCAGGTACTGTACACGTCAGCTGTTTATCCGTTCTCACAGCTGGACTTGGACTTTTCAGGCTAATGACTGACCTTTTTGTTCTTGTCAGGCTCCATGCCCACAGACTATGAGCTCTACTACGGCTTCACAAGGTTCGCCATTGAACTGAACGAGCTCTGCCCTGAGCTCAAAGACGTCTTGCCGCGTACAGACGCCCGATTCAGGCCTGATCAAAGGTAACAGCATCACATCCTGGGATTATACAGTTGCCGATTTCTCACAAATTAGGTCCAGTTTCAGTGAAGTTGCTCTGCTTGATAATAATATTGTTTTAGTTGAGATGGTCTGATAAATTCTCAGAATGTTTTGTGCTGTATTGTTGGGCTCATGCAGGCATCTGGAAGAAGGGAACTTGGAGATGGCGTCGTCAGAGAAGCAGCGCATCGAGGACATGCAGAGGGCCAGGAGGAAGTGGAACGAGGAGAACAACATCAAACAGGAGCCGCGCTTCTTCAAGTAAGGCAACCAGATGATTCCTCTGGTCCGGAAGCTGATTTATGTGTCAATATTTACAGAAATGTGAATTAAATACATCTAATAACTCTAAACTGTATATTTTAGTCATAATAGAAGTTGAAATAATGATCTTGCTCCATAATAGTAAACTCAGGTCACGGTGTAATAGCTTCACAAATGAAACGAGTCTCCACTGTGACTCTTAAACACAACTTGGGCTGAGCTATAAACCAATATTAAATCATAATTGGAAACAACATTGTTTATAAATTGGACCAGTTTTATTGGTAGTACTTTATTTAAAGGGACTGTGATCGTTACAGATCGTGTAACTGAAGCTTGAGTTTAAATTTACAAGACAACAGCAATCACCATGACCATCATAACTAGTATGGCTCTCTGTGGGAGAACTGATCGAATTAGAGCTGCCATGTAAAATGTCACTTGAGGATTGTCTGACTGCAACTGGAGGTTGTGAGTTGTGTTATAAAATGTAGAGGTAGTAAATATCTTGGTTACTTAAGGTGAAAAAACTGTAGATTAATGACTAAAACTGTGTTTGCATAGAGACACAAATGTGCTTAAAAGGCCCCACATTTATAAATCTAATGGTGACTTTGTGTCACTGAATCAGGTTCTCTTTCGTTTGCATATCAGCACTTCCGTATCATCCCGACCTTTAACATTAAGTGAATAGAACAGCAAATCATTTGTGCCACTTTACTGATTACATCTCATTAACAAGCATCTCCAACAAAACCAGAGCACCTTCCTAATAGTGTGTAGGTCTCCTTGTGCCTCCAAAACAGTTGTGACTCATCAGAGAGTGGACATGGGCCCTCTGAGGGTGTCCTGTGGTGTCTGGAAACAGGATGTTGTTAGTTGGAGACCGCTGGGTCCTATGGGTTGAGAGGAGGGGCTCCGTGGATCATCCCACAGACAGTTGATCAGTTTAGGATCCAGTGAATCTGGAGGCCGGGTCAACACCTTGTGCTGTGTGTGTGTGTCAGGCTGCATCCTGCTGGGGATGGCTGCTGCCATCAAAGAGTGTCATTGCTATGGGGTGGGGGGGCCTGGTCTGGTCTAGGTGGGTGCTACATGTCTAAGTAACATCCACACAAATGTCTAAATGTTTCCCAGCAGAACATTGAATTGTCACAGGATGGTCAGTGGTTTTTATTTCTCCTGTCAGTGGTCATAATGTTATGCCTGATCAGTGTATATGTGATGTAGAAAAGAAGACAAAGGAGGAGATACAAAGTGATCTCACCGCGACACCTAATCAAACGCAAGTTTATAATATATTATATAATATATTCCAACTTCCTCTTCATCATCAACAGCATTTACCGTATAAATTAAAGGTCCAGCTGTTGTTCTCTGCATATACAATCGCGTCGCCGCGTATGCAAAGAATGTTTATTTGTATAGCGTCTTTCACCGCAAGGCAATTCAGCGCGCTTCACCCAGATCACATAAAAGATTAACGAAGAAAATAAAAACAAAAATGTATTTTGAAGACCTGAATGTGCCAGCAGCAGTAACACCATTTCCAGCATGGCGGAGAGAATATGTGGCCGTTAAACTAAATGCATTTTTGCTCGTGAGAAGGACAAAACGAACTGCGTTTTTTCGGAGTGAATAAATATTTAAGTGATAGCTGAAGTAGTAAAAAAGCTGCTGCACAGATTGTAAGGTCAGGATCTGTGTGGGAGAGAAGGACTCTGTGTCGTCTTTAACTTTCTCGCTCCAAATGTCAGTTAATGTGTGGGCAATGCTTCATATACTCTACCGGAAAAAACTCATGCAAAATTTCCTTGGACAACATTTAGCTTTGATTCTAGCATGCATTAGCTGTGGCGTTGTTGCAATGTCAGAGGATTTATTTCCATCCAGTGTTGCATTCAAGATCTTGTACTGATGATGGGAGATTCTAACCACTGCATGTCCTTCCTTGCAGGAAAGTGGTTGATGCCAATCACAGGGAGAGATGGGTCTCCAACAACACCTACTGGGAGCTCCGCAAAAACCCCGGATTCATCAACATGGAGCCCACCGCCAGCCTGTGGTAGCACACGGACGCCTGCGTCCATCGCCGCAGACGAGAAGGCCGTTACCTATGCACAATAAGGTGTCAAGAGAAACATGTCAGCGATAAAAAAACGTCCGTGCGCATGGATATGAACAACAGCAGAGCTGAGGACTGGCCCCGTGCCCAGTGACCGTACCCCCCCTCCCCCCTCCTGTCGAGGTTCTGCGGCGGCGCCACCACCACGGCAGTCATCCATCCATGTAGGATCACCTTCATTGTGCTTGTCCAAGCTGGGTTGTCAGGGCAACAGTCTTAACACCACTCCTATGTAGATCTCTCCTCAGCTCTTTTGACTTCAGAGTTTGTCCTTGCCTTAAAAAGACACCCGTACGAGTCACACGGTTAGGCGCCTTTTAGTTGAAGCCATTTAATTTCCAACAGCAGTTTGGTTAGACTAGTCTATGGAGTAGACGTTTTGATTACCTATGTGCATGTTTAGAGAGCAGCTTTCACTGGCATTAAGCCGTATTTACTATATCATCAATTATTGTAGAGAAAAAAAAAAAAAAAAGAGGTATTTTTATAAAATATCTTGGACTTGGAAAGAATAATGAGAAGTGGCAGATTTTATTTATTTTTGCCTTTTAATACTGTTGAATCTGTGAGCTAGCAGTACTCTCTCCTGGGAAACAGCTCATTTAAAATGAATCTGGACCGCAGCACAGGGTCCGTAGATGGCATTTTTAATGAGGCATTTTCAAAGAGGCTGAACACGTGGTGGGAAGCTGGAGTAAGATTTCAGTCCCGTTTTGGACGCGCGGACCGTCAACACGGATTTGCTTGGTGTAAATAGAGGGACGACCTCGACCTCAGCCGGCCCTCCCCCGGCCCCGCCGTCTAAATTTAAACCCCGCTTACCCAACTCCTCGGAAACACACGGTTACATAAATACACACTCGGCTCCCTCCGTGTAGAGCGGGCATATGTTCAGTCTGATGCTGGTTTTAGTGATGTAACAGACTCTGAAACGTCTTATCCGATTCAAGATGGCGCAGCGGGTTGTACAGGTGGAAAAGACTTTAAAAAACTAACAAAAAAAACAAACAAAAGTCACATATGTCCATTACATCCCTCCACGACTACAGAGCTAGAGCATGTCAATGAATTAAAAAATACTGAATAAAAAAAAAGTGTCCTTTTATGTTGAATAATAGTGACGAAGCCCCATCACAGTTTACCAAAAGAAAAATGCTCAAATGTGCAAGATTGTCATCTCCAACGCTGTAAAACAACAACAAAAAAGTCGTAACTAGTACCAGCAAATGTTTGGTATTCCTCTTGATAAATCACCTGCATTATTAACGAATCATCAAATTGCTTTGTCTTCTAAATAATTCATTAACAATGATTTCAGCTCTCCATGACTCCATCATCAGCATCAGCCGCGAGTCCTTCATGAAACACCAGAGACACCTACAGGTCGTCCTGTAAACGTGCAGGAATACGAAGAGACGCTTTGCTCTTTTGGTTTTTTTCTTTTGTTTAGAGGTTTGAGGCAAACAGTTGTTGCTGTACAAGTATTTAAGCTGATTCCCCAGAGAATTTACTGCTGTGTCGTGGGCTTCTGCAAAGCACCTGTTACATATTTAAAGTTTGTATATTTATTGCAAAGCAGATTAGCTTTAACGTTTTAACAAGTGTCCCTATTTGATTTGATTTTTTTCTTCCAGAATAAGAAAATATAAACGGGGCCTTTTGAAATCAACCCCAACACACTCACACATAGTCGCATACCGTCCAGAGAGCACATTTAAGTTTGAGTCCCTTCATTCAGGACTGCAAGGGTGAATATAAAGCGTGGAAGCTGTGTGGAGCATCATTTGTGCGTGCGTACTGTAGATTACAAACCAAAAAGGTAGTACTGCTTTGCATCCAGTTTTAATAGACGTGCGTGCGTTTTATTCTCCCCCCAGTCACAAACTAAACGCTACAACTTGTCAGTTTCACTTGCTGTGCCTTAATGCATTTATCAATGCTTCACAAACACATGACTGATGAGACTCCCCATGCCAAGAAGAAGGTATGCCACTAACACAGTCCACACATCCTCCGCCTGCCTACAGAGGATCGAGTAGACGGGATTTAGCTGAATCATTTTAGAGATTTCTTTTTGGCTTTAACTCGAGTAGAGGAGTTTTATCTGACTGTAAAATGCTTGCAGGGTTTAAAGACGTCCTGCGCTGCTCCGCTCCTCCAGCATTACATCTCGGCGATTACTATAAATACAGCACATTTAGACGAAAGGGGGCACTACGGCAAAAGCTGATTTTCTTTTTCCTCTCGCGCCGGTGAGAGGCTTTGCGTAGTGTTTGGTGTCATAGAGTCAGAATGTAGTGGGAAAAACAAACAAAAAAATGATAGTAAAAATGAAAATCATCCATCGTTCTACCTGCATGTCTAGACAACTTAGCTTGCCAATGAATGTTGCAGATGCCTTATAAGGAAGGTTTTTGTTTTCTCAATTAGACACCTTTATTGTTTTTGGTTCTGTTTTGGACTGACATGTATCATGAAGCACTATGTCAGCTCAGTTTCGTTCAGATCTATTTCCTAATGGGTACCTTCTAAAGTGCAATTTTAACAAAAGTACATATCTTTCCATGAACACTGTACACTGCTGCTACATAGTGCTTGTTCTAATAAAACTGCAAAACTCAACCTACGAGGACTGTGATTTATAAACTGATAAAATGTCATGAAATGTTGAAGAGCCTTTCAAAATATTCAGCTGAGAAAATCCGTCTCCATTGATTTGGAACGACTGTGATGGCGTGACTGCATATTCTTTGGCTTTTTTGATTTAATCATATCTTAAACATGGATGTTTGAGCTTCAGAGTTTAAGATGTGCACATAACTATCTTGTGATGTTTCAAGTTTGCAGCCAATCACAGTCCGGTACACATCTTACACAAGCAATACCTCTAGTGCACCAACAGTTAAAGTCGGAGCCGTCTGGAGTCCAGCAGTTTAATTTGCCATAACTGTTCCTGACCACCTCCTGATTCAAAGTCCAATATTCACTCTGCTAATTAAAGGAGCTAATTGCACCCACTGTGTTCTCTAAGTGTCTGTTTGGAGATGAGCAGGTACTGCAAAATGATTTTTTTAAATGAGATTTTTAGCTGAAAACAGCACTGCGAGTGCACTGAGACTGAACCAGAGCAGTACATTTCCAGGCTGTGCAGCTGAACAATGAACTGAAACTATTTGTAGTTTCTGTTGAAAACCTGACAAATGGTGACCAGGAGAGACGCCATTCACAATAATCTGCATTATTTATCGGATCCTGTTTGTGAAACAAAACAATATATTGTTTTAGAAAAAGCAGTTTTCCTTAATTTCATATCAATAATTAAAAAACAACAACAATTTGGTTCAAATTAAAAACAATAAATTGCAGATTAGCATCTCCTTCGTTGTCTGGTCATTATTAAAGCTCACAAATCAATGCCGCGCCGGCTCTGGTGTAATTGGCTTTGTACTAATACTGCAGGATGCGCTGCCCCATAAATTGGTAGCTGTCAGGTGGTCGGGTCCCACGAGACATTCAGAAACGCTGCAGCCGCCTGTCTCACCACAATCTGAGACACAAGGACACACGTCATCATTCAGTTTTTTTTATTATTGTCTGAATTCATACAGATGTTGCTGCTGCTGCTAGTGTTCTCCACCAGGGTTCAGTTCATGCAGCAGAGGACACTGGACAGTTATCTTTATTACGTAGTATATCACAGGTTTTAATTCTAGAGGCACGCTGTTAAAAGGAGCGTGGGGACAGATCAGGCCAGTCAGCCAGATGAAGACAGATAAATACAGACTGATTGAAGCGTGGAAATGGTGAAAAAGACATTTTGTTCTGGATTAAAATGCAGACCTCTCTCTCAATAGATCAGACCAGAGAATATTTACTCACTGGCCTATTCATTAGGTACACCAGAGAACGTAAATGCAGTCTAATATAACAACCCTGCCCTTAATCTTAGCTTTTGTTATGTTGACAACCCAGTTTCAGTCAGTAGGCTAGGCTAAATAGCAGAAACACTTTTGGGTTTAACTGAATACAGTCTAACAGCACCACAAACTACATCCTCTAAAATGATCGTCCAGTGGAATCACCACCTTTCCTACATCGTTTCAACATAAACTGAACATGCATTAGAGATTTACTGCAGGGCTGCTTTATTAAGAGTGAATTCATTCTCACAAGTGTACCTAATGAAGTGGCCTGAGTGTATGCGGAATATTAAAAATAAATACACATAAAAAGCAAATAAAAAGAATAAAAAATACCTTAGTGCTTTATAGTAAACCCTCCTACTTCCTCCACGTTTACATTTCATACCCCGTTGACAAAATATAATTCTGACAGATTTTTTTCATTTTACAGGCATTTCCTCACAAACACAGACAAAGTTGAATGATTCAAGCCGATGCGCCTCCAGTAACTGTGGAGCTTCTGCTTCGCGATGTGTGCAACTACAAAAATATACGCGGAGTTCCTACCACAGGAAGACCTCATAGTGATTGGGCGTCGGCTGATCTAACGCGACACTGTGTGAGTGAAGCCACTGCTGGTGGCGCTTATTTGATGGAGGCCATGATCTTGACGTACTGGAGGGCGCTGTGTGCCGCGTCGTTGTGAGCGTTGCTACAGGAGATGCCGGTGCCGTGGCACACGGTGACGGGACAGGTGGACAGCTCTGCCAGGCACTGGTACTGGCCGTTCACCGTCAGCTCATCTGTCAAACAGTAACACACTTGACAACAAATCGGCATAGTGCAGACACACGTTCTGTAGCAGTGGGTTGATTATACCCCACCCTGTTATCATTTCTCCATCCACCATCACAGAGTAAGTTCCCGTCTCTTAAATAATCAGCTCAACTCAACCCTGTTTTTGCTAGTACTTATGTTTATACAGTGTATTTTGATTTAGCCTGGGAGCCACCATCCCTGCCAGTCATTTTTATTTATTTATTTTATTAAATGGAGGACCAATCAAATTATTTGGACGGGCAGTAATGAGGTGATGGACAGAAGATTCTCATTCAAAATCTGAAGTTTGTATTACAGAGAACAGGAGTAACTATACTAATAATAACCACCTACATACTTTACATTCTGTGTTTCTAATGAATTAATACGACTATATTACTAGAACTTTTTCTTTCTTGTAAATTCCAGTCAAATAATACTGACATTAATTCAGTTTATAAAAGCAATGAAAGAAGAAAACTATTTTTTTATAGTAAATACTGAATGCATCATAACACATGAGGCTAATTTAAGGACAAAATACGTAGGCTTTACCTATTATTAGTTCTATACTATTATACTTTTACATGTTCACTATACTATATAGAAGTCTTGTAACTATTGCCTTTCTTTTTATTCAAATCACTTGAGTTGATAGCATCCACTGGTGTCTTTCAAGTCAAAATAAAATATTTTTTTCCTCTTCTCCTGAAATGACTGTGACAATGTGATTTATATAAACAGAAATAAAAAAAGGAATTTGTCTGAAGTGTATAAATACCTGTAAGAATTATATTTGTCCATTTAATTGCAGGCTGAACGTCCCTGTGCATGTAACTTATGAAGTAAGAGCCAAATACCAACCAACCAAATCAGAACATAATAATTGTAGAACTGCAGCTAGACCAAGTTGTCCAGCTAAACAGACTGTTTTAAGTCTAGTAGATTTAGAAAACTGCTTTTTCCACATTCTGGTATTTTGTACAAATACACTCAAAGCTGCGCTGTACTATAAAGACACTACAGAGTTGTTGCATCTACAATTACAGCTGTAGCTGCAGCTGTAGGATTTCCTCCTTTACTCTCTCTCTCTCTCTCTGCATCTTTCCTGGCTCTTCTCTTTCAAGCAACAATGTAAGAAAGTTGTAAAAAAATGAATAATGATTGAATTGCAGTTAGGGACCTTTCTTCCTAAACTGACGTGAATAAATAAAGCTAGGAGCTGTAAGCTGAATGCAAAGCATCCAGTATCTCTGAGAAAGAAACACAGATGTCGTGTTGACCTACCGATATCGAAGTATGTGACCTCAAAGCCTTGCTCTTTGGAAAGATCCAACATCATCTGAATGTAATCTGTGTTGGGAATGCTCAGCGGGTTTCTTCTCAGTAAAGATATCTTCTCTGCTGAGGAGTTCCTCAAGTTTTCAAATCGGACGCTTGGTTTAGGAGTCTGAAAAATACAAATCAATATGGAAAGACTCAACATCACTGTTAGAGGTTTCTGAGTTACAGCTGCAGCTCAGACATGACGCCGCTGAAGAAATATTCGACGTACCCATGTGATTTCAGCACTCCCTGACAGGCTCCGAAGCTTTGCCACCATTTTTTCTGCCGCTGCCTTTTTTGCTGCTTTTTTTGAATTCCCTACAGCTGTCAAAACACGAGGCAAAGATTAGAAACAGGGTGGATGACGCAAAATTGTAGAAAACTCATATTATGTGTGAGAAATTCTCACCCTTTTCCGCTAGTGACTCCATTCGACATGTCACGGTGAACTCTCTCTTGTGTGGCGGACCAGCCTCCAATAAAACCGAGTATTCAGGAAGACGCCATCCTCTCTGCAACGCTAGCTCCTAGACATGAAAGACAAAGAAGAAAAAAATAATGAGGACAAGCAATAACACTGTTAGTATCTAATCTTAATAAAAAATTGCACAGGATGTAGTCTATTGCTGAATGCCGTTTATATTTACAGTTTAGTAAGATGTTTTTACACAGACGTCTGATGCAGAAAATCTTCAAATACACCTGAATCGTTCTTTCATACAGTATGTGAACACAGACACAACATGTGCAGAGACAACAAATGATAATCACACAGTAACAGCACAGCACATACCTGCAGAATGCCCACAGGGTTGGGAGGGTTGTTTGTTTCTGCTGCAACACCGTTACTGTCGGAGTTCACAGGAACATTCCTGTTGAAACGCACATCAAAGCACTACAACTTAGATAGATAAATGGAACAATAACTACTGGCAGTCATTGTACTCTACAATTATGAAGGAATTTCTAATGATTACATTGGTATGCTTTCAGATCAGTTGTAGACTGACTAAATGCTTTTATGCCGGCCGCAACTGTGAGCTGCAACTGACAGTGATTTTCATGACTGATTAATCTGCTAATTACAATACGTGCCCGGTATGTGGTAGATTCAGTCCAAGTTTGACATGAGTCAACTAGTTATGTCTTATTGTTTCAGCTCTACTCACACTATTCCAGCGTCTACATTCAGAATATTCAGGGCAGCCTCTGCAGCCTGGTGTTTAGCCGCCTTTTTACTGGGACCTTGACCTGTAACAAAAGCCAATCAGACATGTGTGATATCAAACTTTAATTCTGTATAACAGCACAAGACGTCAAGTCTCTAAGCTATATATAATAAACACGATGCATCCTGGAGTAGTCGCTCTGACTTACTGGTTTTAAACTCAAACAAACGGCTTTGGTGCTATCACCACAGCGTGGGTGGCACTGCAAGCGTACCTGTGCAGCAAACATCTCCGATTGTCACCCTGAAGATGAAGCTGGGCTGGTGAGCCTCTCCTTCGGCCCTCTCCATCAGATACACCGGGAGGCTGCCACTTTTGGTGCCATATTCATGCAGGATTTGTATCGGCGTCTTCCCAGGACTGGCCCTCTGCAATTCATGCGCATCCAACCTGTGTGTGTTCAAACACCAAACATTAATACAGGATCATATTAAGTGCAAAATAAATAGCATGGTGACAAAGGGAGGAGAGTTTGGAGAGGGGATATAGACAAATCAGACATTATAAAATAGGAGGAAAAAATTAAAATATAAGTCACAATTTCTTTCACATTTCTTTTTTTAAAACAGTGAATATTTATTTTATTTTTTTCCTGTAAGAATAACTTAAAAAATAAATGAAAATCAAAATAGTTGCATATTAACTTTAAGGTGAGTGTTTGTCAAATGTGAGGCATCTAAATAAACACTGGACAAGAGAAGACATGTGAATGCATCTATTTGGACAGTGGGTCATTCGAACAGACATTACAATAATCGATTAACCGAGAAGATATCGAATAAATATGAGGAAAATGATCGTCGACTACTTCAAATGCAGCTAACCGACACAAACACTGCACAGTTGTGTTGTTTTGCTCAACCGCACGGTATGATTAATTTGACATAACAACACTTCTATCCTGTAAAACTTATGAGCTTATGAGGTATATAAATCAGTTTCTTCTGATGCCAAGTTAAATGTATAGGGTTAAATATTAGCAATATAACTTAATGAGACTCACGTTGACCCGTAAAATCTACAGTCATAACTATACGTGTAACTTGTATATTAAAACACATACCATAATTGGTTATCCATCTGATCACAATTGCTCTGCTCTCTTTTTTTCCCTTCTTCTTGTTGTTGTTGTTTTTTATATATGTATATATTTTATTCTCATGCTGTTTTATGAATCTATGTACGGTGTCCTTGAGTGCCAAGAAAGGCGCCTCTAAATAAAATGTATTATAATTATTATTATAATATGTTAATAATGATATTAAACGTTTATAATCAAGCGGGTGATAATAAAAACACTAACCTCGTTTCTGCGGTTGTTTTCACTGCTGGTGACTGATATCCTTCTTGAGACATGTCTACGGTCCTCACAGCTCTGAGCAAAATAAAAAAGGGATTAAATACCACTGGGATAGTTTTCTGAGCATTTAGATGTTTTTAATGCAGAATAAGAAGCGGTATGTGAAGGCTAACATGTCTTCATTGTAGCACGACCGGGAGAAATCACCTGTTATCAACATCCGGGTCAACAGAAGAAGAACTGGTCAAAAAAAACCTTACCGCCCCCTGCCGGCGACGGTGGGTGGGTTCACTGCGCCATTCAACTAAAACACGGTTATTTACTCTTTTTTAGATGTAAAGACAAATACATTTTTTTTTCTTGAGAAAATGTAAAATGCTAATTCCATTTATAATGCCAATAATAAAAAACACAAAACAAAGGTGCTTTTTGTTCATATTCATATCTAAATCTGATTTGTACACACAAAGAGGAGCCTTTCTTTTAGACTATATAAAACCTCACATTACAGTAATCAGTACGGATTTTATAGAGATGTGTAACCTTCAGATTAAAATGTTGGAACTGGAAAAGTATGTTGATAGTTTTTCTTCAAAACTTTACAAAGTCCTTTGGGAAAAATATAAAGAAGATCCTGGTGCCCACAGTCACTGTCAGTACTTTATTGAAATTAGAAAAAAATAAAAATAAGAAAGAAATAGAAAATTTATTTTTGAATATTTGGTGGAAATATATATATTTTTGTAGTTATTTATTTTGTGGCAGGTGAAGCTTTTGATGCGACCCTATGAACTCTGCAGTGCTCCATGAGATATAGGGCACTAGATATGAATACCAACACATGACAGTGATGATCTAGTTTATCCAGAAGTTTGTCAAAACTGATACCAACCTGTGTCACAATGTGACATTTTTAATGTTTGGGACCAGGTAAAATAATTGCTGATTTTCAAATGCAGAAATCTTTAACTTCCACTTCTACTTTTACTTCCACAATGAAAACCTTGTTGTATTGGTTATTAATGTGATTGTTGGTGGCACTAACACGACATCAACTACTCCAATATGCAGGACAGGGAGCCAGCTACAGTGTCAATTTGGCCAACACAAAAACAATCTTCTTGAAACAGAAAATGTATTTAACGTGGGCCAAGGTTCAGGACGAGTTGAGTTGCAGTAAGTTTTCCAATGCAGGTCAAGTAAAGCATAAACTTTCTTATCACCGATGCCGTCATACATGAGGAACAGAAAATAGCTAGCTAGCTGGACAAACAACAACAGGGGTGAACGAGCTCAGGAGCATTTACGTGACAAAAAACAAAAGTGGAGGTAAGCCCTCTCTGGTGAGGAGGCATATTAAACAATTCTACAGTAAAGAATAGACGTCACAAGCACAAATACAGCAACCTCATAAACCTCAAGAAGAGAAAGACCAAAAAGAGGCCTAGATCTAAAAACTAGATGAAACTACAACCATCCCCTTTACTTTCAGGAAATCTTCTCCAATATTGTTATCAAATGTGTGCTTTTTAATTAAAGACTCAAATGTTATGAACGCAGTTTTTTTTTTAATAAATGTATGAAAATAAAATATACAGAGATCCAAATAAACAAATTATTCTAACAAACAGATACATAAAAATCTATTAATTTGGTTGATATAAAATTAATACATTTGACAGGATGAATGACATCTGTGTGCAATTGCGTCCCACATCAATTAGTGGTAACAATTATGCAATCACACTGAGGGAGATACATCCACCTACAGTATTTTTATTACATTTTATTGCACTGCACTGACTAAAATTAAGAGTAAAAATGTCATATAATATTTCTTTCAAAGGTGCTTAATTACAGAAGATCTCGGAAATATCTCTTTTTACTCCAGGGTCTTCATTAGCAGACTTCTCTGGTGATATTATAAAAATATTTTTAAAACTTATCAAATCTTTAAAATCACATAAAGAAAAGATTTAAATCTGTAAACAGTGAATCTTAAATTGGGCTCGGATGACTGGAGTTTTAAAAGGCTACCTGATTTTAAAACCAGCTTAGTCAGTCGCACACTTAAAGACAAACTTCTCAAAGTTGGGTACAAGATTGGAAATAATAAAATAGAGGATAGTATTTACATAATGAATCCAAATCAGAGAGCGCTGAATGCGCCACCCCAAGTGATCACATGTCTCATAGTCTAGACCAGATTTCTCCCCTGTAACTGTCAATCTGAGCACCGGGAGATATGTTAGTCCAAAACTCCTGTAGTGTCTGCCCAGGACAAGACAAGAGACAGTGTCAAACGGAACAAATAAACGTTGTCTTCAGTGCAACAGACTGGGAGGAGGGGTTGTGGGGATTGGAAAGACAACTTTCTTCCTGAGTGAGAAGGCTGGCTGAGGCATCTGCTTTTTCTCCCCGTAGGGATCAGACTTCTGGCTCACATCTGCATTCACTTTGGTCAGGATTGTCACAAGGTCATCTCCCCTGGAAAACGAAAAGAACACATAGTGGCCTAAAAAACTATTTATAATTTAAAAATGTATTTGAAATGATCACAGAAGTAACCAAATGAAAAAAAAGAACTGAAAATATTCAAAATACTACTGTTAGGTAGCTGCTCAGGTATCAAAAATTATCTAATTAAGTTTCTATAAAAATGGAGTGAGTAAAAAGCAGCGTAAGTAGTGGGTAAATACAGTATTTCTGTAAATGAAAGTACAAAACTTAAAAAGTGTGCATCATCTTCTGTTATCAGTTATTTTGTTTCACTAACCTGGGCACCATCTCAATGAGGTTTTGGCACAATGACTGAATAAACCACGTGCCTTTATCCCTCTGTCTGAAGGATACAAAGGAAGGAACAGTGGCCATTCCCACCAGGTAATCTGCACCAGATGGAACGGACACTTTAGAAGTTATAGAAGCCCTGCGAGGCTGGTCGAATGGGCAGCTATCAGCCTCGATCTGGACAGCTTTCTGTGTCCTGTTGCCCTGGCAGGCCTGGATAAAAAACAGCTTGGGCTTTTCAATTAAAGAGCGGCAGTTTGTTCCATCAAAGGCATCCGTCAGTTCGCTGAGGTGGACAACGTTGCCGTCCACACCGTACACGCCTCCCTCCCGGCCATGGCTGAGAACGCAGCACACGACGCAGTCCATCTGACTGTGATCAGTCATGCCCAGCTCCCACACCGCGGACACCATCCTCTGCTTGTCACAGTCTTTGTGTATTTGTACCTCAAAGCCCAGCCATTCAAACACAACTTTAAGACTTTCTGGAAAAAAACAGATAGACATTAATCCTTTCAAACAGGTCATCCATACACACACAGAACGAGGAACTGCATAGAAGCATGCATGTGTTTTCATTTCAGATTCTCTAAATGATTTAAACCTAATCTTACCTTCATCAAACCTGGTTCCCTCTCGGTTATTGAGCTGCACTCTGGATTCCGTGAAGTTGTGGTTGTTAATTATCACACAGACACCCCTCTTTGCTCCAGTCATGGGATATGTTCCCAAACCCTACAAAGAAAAATCCACAACAAAGTTAAAACTACATGTTATATCCAGTCATACAACCTAGTTGGACATGCTATTGGGCCCTGGGCCAAATGCTAGCAGTGGGATGTTTTTGCAACAATCAAACATATATTTTAGCAGCTTAAAAAAAAATAACACACCTCATTACTTGTGTTTGCTCGCTGCTGCACCTCAGATGGCTCGGAAGCATCGCTTCCCACTACGGGACAGACAATCGCAGACATTAAGGGAAATGATTTAAGAGAAGGAAGAGAAAACAACTGTATCTGAATATAAAAAAGGTCTGATGTGTCATTTTTACTCTAACTTAAACACAGAAGACACTTAAGGACCTTTAGTCGAGGCACTTCTGTGTCTTCCGATGCTTAAGTTGTCCAGCTCGTTTGCCCGCGCCTCGCCAACGTCTTCACAACGAGGGACATCCAGAAAACAAAAAGAGATTAGGAATAAATCAACCCACCCTGCATTTAAAATTTTCATTTTAAAAAGAAAATAATAATATTAAGCTGACACAAAACTCACCAATAGAGGTGTTGGAAGAGTTCAAGGAACACTATAGAATACAGGTTTAAAAATGACAATTAAGGACATAGATAAATATTCAGGTCATATGTCTAAATCTTAATGACTGACAGTTTCTTACCATGCCCATGGATGAGTGCAATTCCCCTGAGAAGCATAAAGGTTGGCATTGGGACACACATTTAGTGTGAGAACAATTATGCAAACATCAGCTGCAACTGATTTACGAATGAAAGTGAGAAACACATATCTGTCATTATATGTCAGTTTACCTGGTTTGTCAAGTGAGCCACTCTTCAATAAAGACCGGGAGGGCTGATGGGAAACAGAGGCAAAACAAAGAGATGTAAGTTTGTAGTAAAATGATTCAAAGCAGGAACTGGAATTCAAAGCAGTGAGTACCTGGGTTGGCGCAAAAGAATAAGACTGAGACCTTCCTCTGCTTTCTTCTTGAGCTATAATCCCGCGACTAGGTTCTGTAGTAAGAAAAAACACACACACACATTTTAGATAGATAGATAGATAGACAGGTTTTATTTGTCACATGCACAGTTATACATAGTACAATGCACAGTAAAATGTATTTTTGTACCTGCAGCCAGTAGTAAAAAAAGAATGTAAGTACTACTAAACAGTAGTAATATAAGTGTTTTGTACACCAATAGAGAAATAAAATATAAAATATAGAATTAAAAAATAAGAAATAAAAAAATAGAAATATAGACTGAATAAAATAAAAATATAGACTGGTAAACAGAGGGAGTGAAGTTGTATATGTACATATACGTATTTACAATATTTAGTATTTAGCAGCTATTTTTTTTTACATATTCACATATTATCCAGCAAATATTAAAATAATACAGAAATATGGATCATCTGCATCCTTTGCCTCAGTTCCTGCTCGCCCTCTTACTTAGTCTATACATGCACAAGCATGCATGTGCCTGCTGTGAAGACAAAAATCTGCTTGCAAATTTCCCACACTGTAAAAAAAAAAAATTACGTAAATAAGAGCCGGGGTTTGGCATTGGATGGTCATGCCTTAGCTGAAGCCCACAGGAAATCAATGTAAGACAAAGCAGAGAAACTCTTCTGCGTGCTTCAACCTGCCTGCCTCCTGCAACACTCAATAAACCTTCAGTCTTCAGATACGTCCTCATTCCTAAATTTGTCAATACAAGTAGCTTACCAAGCGTCGCTTTATACTGGCTGATCCTTTCATTCAGCATGGGACACACTGACTGGAATATGGTCTCCAGCTGGTTTAGGTCATTTTCACAGATGAGGTCCTTGTGCTCCATCTCCAGGAAGACTTCCAGTGTAGTCTGAGAAGTCAAGAATATTGACTTTGTAAGGTGACGTTATGCATGCATCACACTGGTCAAACTCAAATTTGGGTGCAGAACACTCACAACATTGTCCTCAAGTTTTCTTCGCGAGAGATCTTTGTTCAGCAGGAACTTTATGTCTCTCAGGTTATCGGTGGTAATCTCCTCCGACAGGTTGTATAGCAGCTTCCTGGAATTACAGATGAGCAATCACGGTCCGTGTCACCGCAGTGTATCATTACAGCTGTTGACTACATTTAAAGGAATTCCTTTTCTTGTTTCTTTTTTTTCACATGTTGGTAAGTACCTAAAGTTGTAATCAGCCAACTCTTATCTCCTTCACCTTTAAAGATCACAAATATGCCAGCTCAGACTGGGCGTCAACCTGTGCATAAACCGGACTGTGAACATGACTCCTCGATGTTTCACAATAGTCATGTGTCTCTTAGCTGGAAGCTGTTGCCAGGCAACCAACTAAACCTAGATTCTGCTTAAGGCCGAGGAAGTCAGACACGTAACCATATATTATCCCCAATGTTTATCACACCAATGCAGTTTTATTGGAGATCCCTTACATCATGCAAACGAGAATAAGAAACAACCTGTTTAAAAGCAAGTTAAAAATAAACTCGTCAGTGGATGAACTACTACATATTGTGCATCAACAATAAGCCTGCATCTTTCTTCCTCGCTAATTTCCTGGTCCAGTAGTCCACTAATCCATCACATTTGAGTGTTTTGTTTCAGCTGTGTCTCTGTTAACTACATTTTATCAGGATAAAATCCCAATACAGACAGCCAACCTGTAGGGAGAGATGATAGAGCTTTGTAGATTGGCGAGTCCAAGGTCACGGACCAGCCGACGACGTTGGATGATGATGAGGAGCTCAGTCAGCAGCTGTGGTCGCTCCGCCGATAGGTGGTCTTGATCCGTCAGGCGGGAGAACAGGTCACTGGCTGACTCCACCAAGTTCGGGTTTCGGCCCAGGAGGTCAGTGCAAAGGAAGGTCATCGCTTTGACCTCATCTGTACACAGGGCCTTGCCTGCGTCTAGCAGCAGCTTTTGGAAGTCCATTTCCTGTAGCAGAAACAAACAAACAAACACTCAAGCGGTAAAGTAGTTAAATCTGTTAAGAGAAACTGCTCCCTCCCAATCTATTTACATGACGTAAAGAGGAAGCGTTAAAATGATCGAACAACCACTTTTAAAGCCAAACAGTGAGACAAATCTCATGACAGGGCACATACATGCAAAGATCACCACTGTAGCTGTAGCATACTAACACAAGTGGAGTATATGTGGCACTGTCAGGCTGGCACACCACCATGTAATAAGTTGAAAAAGTACGGCTGCCTCTCCTTCACTATCGAGTGAATATCCTCAATGAGTTATGTTAAAGTTTCCATGAGCTAAATACAGTTCCTGCATAAAAGTCACGCTGCGTAACGATACCTTTTTGATGGGGGGGCTTTCAGCTGGTTTCACTGAAAAGGGTGTTGGCCGTTCACTTCAGCATAACTTCAGAAGAACTGCTCGCGATGTGATGTTTTCAGTCTCCCACTCCAACGTTTTATAAACGTCGCGGCTGCCTCGCGGGATATGCCAAAACAAGTCCTCAGTAGGAGGAAGTAGGAAACGAAAGTAAAAGAGAGAGAAAGAAAAAGGCATGAGTCCGCCCTTTCTTCCCTTTTAGTCAACGCCTATTGGATGATGTTGTCACCTGTGCGTCATGACGTATACGTACTCTGCGTAAACGCCTTCATTTGGGCATCTCTATAACGCACGAACCTGTTTACCTGTTCTCGGAAATTACCCGAGATGACAGGACACAGGTGAGTGGCCTCATGACTAATGACTAATCTAGGTTGGACTATGGTGGACAGAGTACACACCTTTACTACTTGAGTAAAAGTACAGATACTCCTGTCAAATATTACTCCAATACAAGTAAAAGTAGCTTAGTCAATTTTACTTAAGTAAAGTATTTGCTTAAAAATACTTAAGTAAAAGTATTTAAAAAGTATCTCAGGAAATACAGGAAACGAAAGTAGCTTTATTGTCATTCGACACTGGGCATGAATTGGTTAAAAAGTCTGACGCGGAGCAGCAAATTACAACATGCAAGGTTTGCAAACAAATAGTGCATAAAAAAGGACAGTAACTAATTTGTTCCACCACTTCAAACACAAGCACAAACCAGAATATGACGAAAACCAGAAAAGAGGCTGTGGTAGGGATGGACGATACGGATCCGATCATTTCAGGTATTTATCACGGTAACAATAAAAATGACAATAAATAAACAACTATTCAGCCTAATGTTTTTGACTATAAAGCATCGGCGAGTTTTCTGCCGCAACGTGCTTTTTCATGTTGGAAGACGAGTTCTATAGGCCGTGATATAATTTGTTCGCGGTAAGCACAACAAACATTTAAACTGAAACTAATCTGTTTTTGTGAAGATAAAGAATCAAAAACAGAGTCTGTGGCCTTGATTCTTTATCTTACATGTTTGAGATAAGGCCACAAATACAGATTCAAAAACATGTATGGAAATATTTTATGTTCACTCTCAGATGGCACAGAAATACTTCCATAAACATCCCAGCCAACACTCAGCACTCGGCTACACCAGTTATGTAGTGTGTGGCCCAGTACAGGCCCAGAGGCCCAGCCGACACTCAGTCAGTATAGTGTGAGGGCCAGGCCTGGGCCAGAGCAAATTTTTTGTGTCATTTATCAGTGACTGGGCCATTGTTGGGCCAGAGGCCCAGACAGAACTGGGCCAACACCCAGGCAACCCTGAGGCAAGGTAGTGGGCCAGAGGTGGGCTGTTCAAATTTTGCTATCTGGGATGGGTTTGAGATAAGGCCACGGGTGCTCGGTGGGAGTTTCTCCAGGTGTTTCTCCAGTTTCTTCCTGCATTGTATGGATTGTATGGCATGACGTAGCGAATCAGCAGAAACAGTTTATTTTCTCAGAATTTAGAAAAAAAAAATAATCAGCTGACGTAAGCTCAAAAGTAGCAGAAATGTAGTGGAGCAAAAAGTACAATATTTGTCCTTCAAATGTAGTAGAATAAAAGTAAAAGTATCCCCCAAAGTACAAATACTCAAAAACTGTACTGTACTGTAAAGTACAAGTAAATTTACTTTGTGTCCACCACTGCACTTCTGTAACAACAATGTTAAAAAAAAAAAAAAAATCCATCAGATTGATGAATGTGATCATACACCAATCAGCCACAACATTAAAACCACTGACAGGTGAAGTAAATTACATTGACCATCTTGTGACAATCTAATGTTCTGCTGGGAATCTTCTGGACCTTGTATTCATGTGGATGTTGCTGCATAGGACAGGAGGACGATATTGCTGAATCATGATATCATTTACGTTCCGTAACTATAAATAAAATGACAAAAATAAATAAATGGTAAGCTATACTTAAAAAATTATCCTACAAAATGTATGACAACTCCCACTTGCATAGTGATATTCTATATTCTATATTCATTTACCACGCTGGTCATTTTTCAAGGTAAAACTAAGGTAAAAGGTAAAATGGCTCAGCTTTCATCAGTTTCTGTGATTGCTAACTGGCCTAGAAGAAGCAGTGGCTCAACTGGTCAATGAGAATAAAAGTGTTTTGAGTTTTGGCCTCAAGTCATCACAGCTGCATTTTTGCATTTTTCCTGTTGCTCAGTGTTGTGATGACTCATTTCAGGTGATTGTAACAAGCTCAATTGTCACTCAGTGTTTTGGAGAATAGCTCTCCTGCCTCTTCTTTCTGCCACTTTCTCCTTTGCTTAAGAAACTTGTAAGCCTCATAAAAGTTCTCCTCCCTGTTAACAGATCTCACAACATCCTGTTGCCGGACAAAACAGGACACCCTCAGAAGGCCCATGTCCAGTCTCAACTGTTTTGGAGGCACAAGGGAGACCAATAACATTCTCTAATTGATACGATTAGTAAAGAGATGACGGGACACTTTCGCACACAACGGAATAAATTGTCACTTAAACCCATTTCGAAGCAAATACTGTAATTGAGGCCAGAACTTAATGTAAGGTTTGAAGAGGGCTGCACACAGAGAAGAGGATGAGATACATATCCTTTGTTTATGAGCAGCTGTTGATTTCTAGAATAAACTTTATGGGGTGCAGCTGGGGTGCAGTGGTTTGAGAGGCGGGCTTGGCAGTGGAGGGAACTGAGGCTGAGATCCCAGAATTGACATCAGGGTGGAGGGAATGAGAGAGACCAAGGCACCCAGTGGGTTAAATGCAGAAGACAAATGTCCTCGTATGTCAGGCATTTAGGACGGTGTAGTACTGTCTCTCTGTAACCTGCATCACTCGGCGTATGTCAGAAATGTTTCACACTGTGCTTTAAATAAAATACTCTCTTACACATCGTCATTTAAGTCTTAAAAAGTGATCAGCACAGTGTTATTTCAAGTAAAAATATTCAGCAATATGATCACAAAATTATTATAAAACCATTAAAAACATTACAGGCTGTCCTGTGTTGGTTAAAGAACACTGTACAGTCAAGGACGAGGGATTTGCAGCAACATTACATGCATTTATTGTGCTTAACAAACAAATAAACAAACGGGTAATTTACTGATATTTGTCCATATACATACATAAAAACACTACTCTGAACATGGCACGACTTTAACTCAAAATCAACACAGCTGTAAATCATTTTGATGCTAAAGCTATAACCATAGTAATCGTGTCATCTTGATATTGGAGTACACGGTGTCCCTATGTAAAAATAACAATGAGACGTCATTCCTGTCTGATGTTTCCAGTTATCGGGACGTTGTATTATACATTACGTAACAAAGGTTATCAAATCTCACTATGGACAACCACAGATAGCCTTTAAGCACCTGTTCACGTATTGTAGTAAAATATAGTTTTGTGTGGTGGCGAGTGTTTTTTTTAAATTTTATTTTGGCTTGGTCTTCAGCGTCTTGATGTGTCCTCTGTGCCTGACTCTGACGCTGAGCCACGCCCGGGAGTTCGCTCCTGAGCTGTTGAACCTGAAGGACTCTGCAAATGACACACACAGAAAAAGGATGAGCATGTTGCAACATGAATGGTGCTGATGTGTGACAGAACTAAACATCCAGAAATGCAGTGGTTAGGCCAGTGTGCAGGGTTGGACCATAGCTTGGGGGTACAGAGGAGGCATTCTTCACCTTCGCCCTATAAATGCCAATGTGAGAGTTTTAATATGGGCCCAACAAGTAGCCACTGAGCGATAGTGTGGTTAACCTTTGTTAGCTGGGTTAGCTGCAGAGGTCTTATGGCAAATACAAGGAGCTGCAACAAGAAGAGAGGTGCATGAGTACCCGGAGAAAGAGACAAATCCTCCTGACTTTATAAACAAGGAATCAGCAGGCTACTGCTTTAGATGAGTTTTATATCGTGACTTAATAAGAGAAAGCGTGCCTCCGTCTAAGTCTGAGAAATAATAAGAAAAGCCGTCCAAGTATGACAGACAGCACGAAGCGTGTGTGTGTGTAGAGGGGGAGGAGAAGAAGACGAGCATGTTGTCAGTTTCAGAGATTGGGTTTCTTTGAGTGTGTGTGTATGTGTGTGTGTGTGTGTGTGTGTGTGTGTGTGTGTGTGTGTGTGTGTGTGTGAGTGTGTGTGTATGTGTGTGTGACCTTAGACACTCAGAGGCTTAATTGTCAACTGCACTCTTCACTCTGCATCCCTCATCTATGACCACTGACACTGACAACAAAGCAAAGGCCATCTTTGCATGTGTTGAGAGTGGAAGGGTAAAATACAGGTCTGATGGGCAGAAAAAGCTTGTGGATGATTTCTAACAGATAATCACTGCACTAAGGAAAGCACAATCCTTACCTCGAGAGAAGAGAAAGTTTTATTTAAAAGACTATTCTCACTTGAAGACTTAATTTAATGTCGTCAGTGGAGTGCAATGGAGGATTTGACAGACCGTTTAATGTACAGGTAGCTATTTTAATTTAAAACATTATTAATTTTATATACATATGTGAATAAGCATGCTGACTTGAAGGTTAATAAGCCGTCAGTCTTTAAACCAAGCATTACTTTCACAGACCTCAGACAAATCAGAAAAGGAAAACAAGTAATGCAGCCGCTGTCTAGTTTTAGAGGGTATTTATCAGAAGATCGTACTTAAAGGATTAAAAAATAAAATTATTCTTGCGCAGAAAAACACTTTCTGGTATATACTGCATGCAACATCACAATTGATACTGTATAAATTTATTGCATTGTTAGCTGTAAAATAAATGTAGTGTTCACCTTGTAACAGCTCACTGTATTTAAGAGTTATATGTCCACTATCATTTATTAGACAGCACAGGAAACACTAATAAAATAAACTGACCAATTTTTGTGGTTTTGTGACATTATTTGGAGCTTTTTAGCATATTTAGCAAATCTGTTTGCACCTGTTTGCAAGTGGTGATGCTGCATAAATAAACATTTTAATGCAATGTTCACTCTACGATGAATTTCCAAAGTAGGTTTTTCAAGATAACTGGAAGCTGTGTCTCTTTATTATTACTTGTTATTAAACCAATTTAAAACTGAAGTGTGAGTTTGAGCGCTTACTGTCCGTGATAAGGGAGTGCACAGCGGTGATTTGTCTCCGCCCCAGGCCGTGACTCCTGGACAGGACGCAGTCCAAATATATGTCCCAGAACACCTGGGCCAGGTCCCAGAACAGCGCCGTGTGTTTGCTGTTGTCCGAGGACTTGAGGGTCTCCATCAGGTCCCAGAAGGCGGGCACCGTGTCGGCGATCCTCGGAGAGCGCATCTCCAGCAGCAGAGCCGACGAGGAGTCCCAGCACTGCGGGTTGGCCCGGTGCGCCGTCAGGGGGTCCACCTGACCCGGCTTCTGGCCCTGCAGCGGCACGGCGCACATGCAGCTCAGCACAAACACCGTGGCCACGGCTATGTTGATGAGCACTGGGACCATCTGCACGAGACCAAACACAGATGAGGGAAAGACAAGTTTTGTAACAATAAATCAAAATAAATTTGTATAAAAATCACTTATGAATATTACACTTTGCATGAAATAAAATATGGCTAAGGGACACGTGTGCAAATGTTCACCCTAACTCTGAACATTTGCACACGAAAAACTGAAACTACGAGCTGACTATTGATCTGTAACCATTGTAGGTCTGCTGTCAATCTTCTCAACATCTATTCCAATCCACAGTTAGGGCCTAGAAAACTAAAT
This sequence comes from Planiliza haematocheilus, assembly GCA_005024645.1. Taxonomy (NCBI): domain Eukaryota; kingdom Metazoa; phylum Chordata; class Actinopteri; order Mugiliformes; family Mugilidae; genus Planiliza; species Planiliza haematocheilus. The sequence goes on from SRSE01000725.1 coordinate 9,018,180, forward strand.
TATTGGTCTTAAAATGAATAAATCACAGTAAATATTCCAATAATAAAGCATGTATGGTGGTGTGACAAAAATATTTGTACTTACCATTGAAGCTGGGTGGACTAAGAGGACTATGTTGTGGATGAGGGTTTGGTAAATATCTGTTGGACTGACGTCAGTGCCTCCCTCCTTTGCAAGCAGTGGTAGTCTACCTGTTTGTCACGTTTATTATTATTATTACTAATATTATATGAATATGTAGGCGTGTCTGTGCTCAAACCTGCAGTTGCAATTAACAGTCTTTTTTGTTGTCTTTATTTGATCATTCTTAGGGAAGCGTGCAAATTTTTCTTGCAACCATTTATCTTCTGGATTTTTCTTTTTTTTTAAAGATGTTCTGATTATTTTACAACTCATTGTATTCCTTGGCATGTGCATAAGGTATAACATTATCTAAATAAAAATACAATTATCTTAATGAAGCGTTTCCATGAGGTAAAATACATTTCTAAAGATGAGGAGGAAATGATTAAGGGAGCTTCTTTGCCACTACAATTTCCTAAAATAAGAAACTTTAAGTAAAAGTACTTTAAAGGATTGTCCCTCCCAGACTGGGATTGCAACGAAGAGCATTTGTGGTCTGTTTTACTGAATGCCCAGCTGCTTTTGTGGTGCAGAGGCAGACGAATCATGTTATAGAGCTGATCAATTAAAGGTCAGCAGTTAGTAAATCAAACCAGAGCTTAATTTAAGCTTAAATATTTTGGTGTTTAGGTCTAAGAAAAGTCAAAGACGGATCAATATTCAGTTTGTAAGGTGACTGAATCTATACATATGTGAGGAGCTCTTCTGTGCACACAGCCTTTGTTCTGAAGATGTGAGACATTTTACAAGACTGAAGACAGAAGCATTAAGAACACAATGAGAAAAGCAAAGAATAAATGTGAATTCTGTGACCACACTGACGTCTGTTTATGTAAGGATCACACATCTTCAGCAGCTACTCCTCGACACGCGACACACTGCAGCACACAGAGCCTGTTTTAGCCTACTGCCAGGACACGAGTGTTAGGTTCAAGATAAAAAAGCCAGCAGAAAACATACACAGTCTAACCTCGGAAACTTGGCTGGTTGTGCCATCTGTAAAAACAAACTTGGTGACGAGTGTTCCAGGGAGCGGTGAGCGTGGTACGTTTCTATGCTTTTACTGAAATGTCACATGCATACCTGATCTCAAACATAATTACTTTCACAGTGAGAGGCCAACACTAAATGTGCTTGGTGGGATGCTTCTCACTCAGTCGCTCGTCCTTCTGATGATGCAAAGAAGCAGAGCCTACGACTGTTTCCGATGTGGCGGCTAAATTATAACTTCTGAATGAGTACCATTTTCTTCTTCATACTGAAACATGAAATGTAATGTTAGGGTGCTTCAAAACAGGAAGAGAGGCGGAAGAGTACAAATTATTATGATTAAGTAGGAAATTATGAGGAGGAAAAACATTTCTGAGGCAGGCCTGCAGAGAGTGAACATAGATCATCAGCTGTGATTCCCCCCAGAGGTTACTTCTGCAGCTGCCAGGGGAGCACAATTAACACAAGACACATGACAGTTTGATTAAAAGATATATAAAAATCAACATCTGATACTGAAATCTATAGTTAATGTGCTTTTAACGGATAAGTTTCAGACCCTTACGTTGTTGGACCAATTAGCAAAACTTATGTTAGATTTTGAAAATAGTTAGCTATCATAGATAAACGTAAGCACTGGTAGTAAAATACTATTATTAGCAGTATTGTTCACGTGATCTGATGTACCTTAATACAACGTTTGCTTTTCTTTTAGCTCTGTTTTTGGTCTCTACCAACTCCTCTGGGAAATGTACGTTTCTTCAACCACTAAATGCTACATAGTGGCCACCAGCTATTGTTACTGACTTTGTCTGCTGCTTTGGTGCCAGGCTTACCACAACCTTGGCTGTAAAATGAAGCCAGCAACAATAGTTCACTGTTTTTCCAGTAACAGCCGATGTGAAGGTCACTGACGAGAACAGTGACTTGAAACAGAAAAACTCAAAAGTCATAGTCACACCAAAATCTTGGTTATATGCAGCTTTTTTTTTTTTTGCAGTATAATTCTCTTTCATGCCTAAACATGAACCCACTTCAATGACTACAGGCTTGGAAGTCCCTGTCCCTGTTTGTCATGAATGATTTTTTTTCCCCCCCATTTTACCGGTATTTTTATGCCTTTATTCTAATTCTAATGTGACACGTTTAATGTGTTTTTTTTTAAAGTGTTCTCGTCATTATCAGCCTGCAGGAGCCTAGTTCCACATGAGTCACTGATATCGTACCATCTTGATGATAAATGTCAAACATTAAAGAGAAAAAAAATGATGTGTGCTCATCATCGTGCTATCCTCATAAGGTGCTGCTGACTCAAACAGCCTCTTTTAACCTTTCATTGTTTTAAATCTTTCATTTTAAAGAAATGATTGTGTTAGTATGTTTTCTAGAGCATGAATCTCCTCTGGTTTAAAAAACCTAAATCCACAATAGCGTGCATGCTTTAGATTTTATAATATAAAAGAAGGACACAAAGGTGCATATTGGCATAATATCCTCTTGATTTTAAGTTTGAAATATGTTAATCAATTCAAAATGAATCAAAACGCATTTAACCGTAAGAGTCTGCAGCCTTAAATGAGTCATGCATAGACTAATCTTGTATGTATTAAAGCTACCACACTGAAAAAAATAAATAAATAAAGCGAAACATTGCATTTGTGCTGCACAGTCCACAAAGTTTGATAAAGGGCACATTTCTGATTGATAACAATGGCAAATGTAACGCCACCTTCTGACTGCAGGTGAGTAGACTATTGTGTGGTTAACAAACCATAGACATGTGAGTTTCAAGGGGTCACCACCACCAACAGATGCTCCCCACCAGAACAAAAGGAAACCCCTCAAGGAAGTCCAGTTGCAGTGGAACGGCATCAGCTCAACATTGGTGTCAGACCTCTTCAAGCACATCATCAGTGAACGTGACTGGCAGCATTTCGGTAAGTTGATTTTTTGAACATCATTACATTATTATTAGCATAGTTACTGAACAGCTATAGCCTGACTGCGATCTTGCAAGCTTTCTAATAGGTTATGTGTTAAACTTAATCTTAAACTGTACAGGAGCAATAACTTGTCAAGTCTTGTCTTATTGTAGCTCCTTTACTGTCCTAAATATGAGAGTGCATCAATGTTTTTATGCAGTTCAAACCAAATTTGAGAAAACGCAAAATAGTTCCTTTAAGCAGTGCAACCACCCTGCAAGAACTGACTCGTATAGATTTAAATATGATAAATTAAAAAAAACTCTATTTGTAATTGCTGTAAAAGGATAACAGGCTTAGACCAGATCAATACTGAAGTGTGGCCTTCCCACAAAAAGTCGGCACCACTAAGTTGATGCACCAGGAGTCTGAATCAGCTCAAAGAAAAAGACGAGACGGTCGGATAAAATTTGTCAGTAGTTTTATTAATCAGTCCGACTGTACATGATGCAGTGAGAGAGGGACACCAGACGATGAGTAACATGGAGGATTACAACGATGCCAGTGCTATGGCAGCACCTGGAGCACACCAACCATCAGCTGGACCGGACATGGCAGCCCTGCACGAGGAAACCGTTCAGGCCTCAATATGCACAGGGACCACAGAGAGTGTGTGTATGTGTGTGTATATATGTGTGTGTGTTTGTGTGATTAAAAATATCAGATGAAAAACACACAAAAATTATTTATTTATTTTTTCAGTTCCACAAATGTAAAGGGGTGCTCTCTCACTGTTTTTTTTCTCACACCAGGAAATATTTATTCAGTTCAGTTATTTTTATTTTGTTATGAATTTGCTTTTCCATCCACAGTTTGAGTATGTTGAAGCGAAATGGAAGGAGACACGGGGGTGGCCGAATACAAAAAAATAGCAGAGGTTTTTGTAATTCCATGTCTACATTGATGTCACCGTTACCCATACTTTTGTGCAATATCTCTCTTTGCATAGTAAATAAAAGTTAAATGTTTTTTTTTTTCTCGTTGACATGCACCTATCTTTTGTAGCATATTTTTCTTGCGGATCTTGGGGACTCCCGTATAGAATTATAAGCCCACTATAGTGATTGCATGCAGCGTTGCCGGTAGAGCTGAACTTGATTTCTACTAAGAGTTTATGAGAGCAAAAGGCTAAGCCAGTATAGTGGGTGTTGATGAGGACTGTTAAGTGAGACCTGGCCGGACGGGTGAGCCTGCGTGGGCAGGCTTCATGGCCTCAGCAGTACGAGAGGCACCACTGGCTGCAGACAGAGGGGAAAGTGCTCTGCGTGCAACAACATCCATATGTTCAGGTGATTGGTTCTTTGGCTTCTGAGTCGCTGTTGAAACTACTACGGGGGAGAGGCAGGCGGGCGGGCGGGCGGGGGGGTTGTTCTTCTTGTGACGTTAATCGGTACGCCATCACAAGCCTGAATCTCTCTCTAGAGCTGACGTGCTTCTCCTCGACACCCCGGCTGCTCTGTCTGCTGCCCTGAATTGCTCCAACTGTTTAGGCCCAAATCATAACTGCAGATTCTTTCTTTTCTTCCAATAACATTGCCAAAAACACCCGCTATACAACATGCTAGGATTAAAAATCAAAAGCAACTGATGTCCTTGTAGAATATGCCGTTGATTCCGAACCTGAACTCCTTATTTATGTACAGATTTGTGTGTGTGCGTTCACTACGTGGCCTGCGCTGCCCTCACATGCAGCCTCCTTAATCTTCAGGAACCTGCTTCCCACCCGGTTTGGTTTTTTAACAAGGCCTTCTCCTGCACTGGACAATTCCTTTTTTTTTTCTTTTTTCTTTTTGTTGCGGTATATTCGTAGCTTTGGTAGCCATGCAGAGCCCTGCGGAGAGGGATCTTCATGCCAGGAGGCCAGCAAGCAGCATGTTTTTTTGTTTTTTTTTGTGTGTGTGGATATTCATGCCAGGTGAGAGAGTGGTGTGGATTCCGCCTGAACGCCTGTGCACTGGCACTAAAGAATGGAAGAGGAGGAGCTCGGTCACTCTGGAGATCAGGGTGGAAAGGTGTGGGTGGGGGAGGGTTGTTACATGGGTGAGGTGGAGTTGAAAAGGCTGCATTTATAATGTCACTACTATGGAATTTGTTAAAATGTCCACTATGTCTTTTTCAAGTAAATCTAATGCCAAAGATCAGCAGCAATAAGTGCAGTCCAGCTGTCAGGTAGCCAACTAAGGAAGCCTTGGAGGAGCCCGTCGTTGATTGCCATCTCTCCTTGGGTTAAATGGCTGAGGCGTTGGGGTCGTATCGACGTTTCTTCACATTTCTTATGAAGGGGGATAAAAAACAGTAGTCAGTGTCTGATGTGGTCACACCTGCAACACAGCTAGAGCAACCTGGACAAGCAACCACACTCATCTCTCCGGTTTGAAAGTAAAGCTCGCATGAAATTTGCTCTTTACTATTGTAGTTTTCAAGAAATGAAAGCGTTCCCAATTTTGAGGACTTCAACACTGAAAAGATGAAGACACCGAGGTGAGGAAAGGCTGGTCCATGTTGGCCAGTTCAGCCTTGAATGCAAAAAGACACTCAAGAGTTATTTATAATCACAAACCTTTGGATTAACGCACAGTCTGATGTCATTTCAAGACGACACCTAAGCCTAGAGATCAGGGATTATATTTTCTTTAGTGTCAACGTAACTGCATAATCAGTTTCAAGCTAACAAATATAATTTTGAAGGATTATGAATATACATTTCTCGGATGCCTTTTTGCAGACAAGTGCTGACTGGCTCGTGCGTGCAACATCAGTGTACAAGGTGAAGTCTCATTACCAGTTTTGATGGGAAAAGACATAAGTTCCACTCAAAACATAACCATCTGGGAGGAAAGAGCTAACATAAAATATACTCTATAGAAGAGGGAAAGAGGAGACAACCACATAAACAACAACCACAGCAGCAGCAGCAGCAACAATAACTACCACCACAACAGTGGGACAACAACAAATACGACAACAGGAGTGATGCATAACCTCCCCGTACTGTGGCTTGTTGTGGGGCTTCTATCACTCTGTCATGCACCTGTTCCAATAGTAGGCCAGTTGGAGATGGCACTATTGCTGTGCGTGGTTCATGCAGTGCAATGCGCCGTGTCTGTACCAGGTTTTTGTGTAGCAGGCAGCAATGGCAGCCGGTGTGGGCGGGTCCGAGAGTCCTGCTCTGCTCTAGGGCGGAGCCTGGCCATCCAGGTGGGTGTGGCCAGCCATGGCACAAAGGCTGCAGACAACAAAAAGGTCCTGGCTGCTCTCTGTCTCTGTCTCTCTCACCACTCCATTTAAAGTCTCGGATTGAGAAAAAAAGATCATGGACGTGATGAGAGCACGACAACCCTGGATCAAATCACTCACTGGGTTTGGCTCAGCCTTTGTGCAATGAACTGTCCTCCTCCAAATCAACAAGTCAACATGCAGAAATGTTTCTTATCCTGGCTTCTTTCCTTAGTTTATTTTGGCGACAACCATGATGCTTCGCTATCTGGCATGCTTTTGGTGGCTGCAGGATTGTATTTGTCATTTAGCCCTTAGGTCTGCTTAGATTAAGATGTGTAACACCCCTGTTGCTCAAGACAGCAGGCTAATCAGCGGTAGATTGGAACTTATTTAACATAATCTATTGCACAATAATAATAGTAAAAAAAACTGTTTGTAGCTACACATTTTACATACCCTATCTTTAGAATTCAGAGTGGATAAGGTTTTAACAATACAAGCATATTTTTCTTTAACCATTTACATTTTATTGGTATTCTTTCGCTGTATGGTGCGATTCTCCTTTATCGGGTCCTTCGTTGAACATGCATATCAAGCATTGAGCTCTGCCCGTCCAATCAGTTTGAAGTCCTGCTACAGATGCACAGACGCAACCCGGTGTCACCTTTACCACTAAACACCACCTGCAGCCTCCTACTACAAAACAGCCAGGACTGCATCTCAGATCTGTGTTGAGCGTGCGTTCTTTTCGTCTCGCGTGTAGCCTGATTTTTTTTATTTATTTTATTTTTTTGTGTGTGTGTGTGTGTGTGTCGTTCACACACGTGGGGGTCCGTATTCTGTAGCAGGAGCTCAAACCCTGGTGTCTAGAAGCAGCAGGGATGCTAGAGTTAGAGCAGTAGAGGCATGCGGCGTGTTGCTTACTTAAAGCCCCATCCAGTCCCCCCCAGCACTATGGCAGCCACAAGGATGGCTCCGGCGATGGAGCCTATTATTAGATTGGTGGCACTAGGACCTGTAAAGGGTTATGGGGAAAAAGACATGAGTTTCTATGCCCACTTACTGTATCAATAACACGTAACTATACAATGACGATTTCACATGGAACAGAAAACATACCATAAGTGTACTTTTACAGTTAAATGATTGAATCTGAGAATGTATTTTGCATGCTTATCAGCCCACCCCCTTTAAAGTGTTTATTTTTTTTAATGTAATCAAGCAAACGCCCTGGGAATATTTATCTGGTGTCAGTTGATGTAATGATGATTATCAGTGGTTTGTCGGTTGAGGGTTGTGCAGAAGACTAGACCCTGGGTATCCATCACTGCAACAGCGTAAATTAAACAGAGGTCGACAGGTGATATATGTATGTATATATATGTGACCTGCAGTAGGAGCAGCACAAAATGTTTTTAGGGGTCGCAGTCACCACACAGCCTACCACTGACTGACAAGCCAGGTCACTGACTGGACACTTCATGGGACTGTTTTCAGCTAAATGCCCCACATGCCCCAGAAAGGAGAGGATCACAGGAGCAACCACATAACGACTAAGAGTAAGAGCAAGAAAGGGGACAAGAGGAGGAAGGGGGAGGATGAAGAGAGAGGCTCGTCGTAATGGGGAACAACAGGAAGTGGCAGGAGGAGGAAGAGGAGGAGGAGGAGGAGGAGTAAGGGGAAATCCATCAATCAATCACACAACACTGAAAACATCCAATCACATGACAATTATATGGTCATCACCAACACACAAGAAAACACAAAGCCACCGGGACGCACACACGGGCTCAGGCCGGCTCACGAGACCGCCCGCACACTGAGGCACCACTATGAGAGGAAGAGCTGTGAAAGGGTTAAAGATGCTTACTCTATTCCCCACCCTGTGCCTCCAAAAATCACCCCCAGGGCCAGAATGGTCCCTGCTACTGCCCCTATCAGCCTGTTAGTGGCCACGCTCACTGTGCAGAGGGAAAAGGAGCATTATTACCACCCTGTCAAAAACAGTTAGCAGGCTTCTGCTTCAGAGTCATGGATGAAGTGAGACGCTTACTGCCCCCTTAAGCACCTCCCCCGTCCCCCTGTGGTCAAAGCATCAGGTGAACTTTCATCTGCAGAATCAAAGTAAACAAATCTAACACTGTTTTTTTTTTTTTTCATACTCGCCTCCGGCCTTCAATCTAGCAGCGTGACTGAGAATGACATTTCACATAATATTGCACATACACAGTAAACAAATGATCAGTGGCTAAAATGCGTGTTATTCATATCTGGCGGAGGTTCAAAGAGGTGGAAACCGACCCTTGGGTTCGTCATCCGGGGCGACCTCGGGCTCTTTTGGCGGATCAGGCATGCTACAGTCTGTCCCCGCCCAGGTGGTGTCACAGGTGCATGTGGCTTCATTGTTGCACACCTGCGCGGATCAGACAGAAGCGGGAGAGTATTGAGAAGAGCGCGAGAGCCTTAAATAAAGATGCTGACATACAGTATGAGATTTATTTTTGGAAACACCCAGCGGGACCGTTCTCAGCAGCCATCTTTATAGCGCTCATAGAGGGTAATTATTCATCCACATGCCTGTGCCGTGTTTTTTGACATTTTTAGGCAGGTCAGCTTAAACAAACGGGATCATATTTTAACATCGAAACGCAGAACTTCATTTGGTCGAAGTCGTCATGGCAGGAAAAGTGCGGGTGGCGCTGATGACATAAACAAACTCTCTGGTGTGTTTAATTGCTCTGCTGAAACGGTGACTGTGAAGCCGCGTCCGCAGGAGATTTTTATTTAATTTTTCCCCCCACGGGAGACATTTGAAGCATCATGACATTAAAAGCACATTAAAATCATTACAACACAGCTGCATTTAGGTAAGCTGGTGCTTGCTGGCTCACTGGCACACTTAATGGGACAACTGTGCCACTGCAGAGGTCAGTGAAATACCTTGACAAATCTGTTCTGTCATTATTTATTAGCTTAGCTGTCAAGATAATTTTAAATGTTTAACGTCTGAAATGTGTATGCATGATTTATTGTTTGCCACGAACGCAGAGATACATTAGTAGAGATTTTATTGATGTGCCAGGATGCTAATATTGCCCAAAGAGAAAAACACTGTTAATGTCTGTGTGGGCAAATAATAAAAGAGGTTATTAGCAATCAGGCAGGCTTGATGTCTATGACACACACTTATGTCACAAGCTTTGCATCTTGTGCAAACCGGTGAGCTGACATTAGTGCATCACAAGGCTGTCAAACTTTACCGAGCTTGTGCACAACTTTTTAAAGCAAGGTTTACTCTGCAGCTTTCCCTCTTAAAATCTAATTCAGGTTGAACTACTAGGTCAAATGTGGGGGGAAAAGCCTGAAGGAGACGGAAATACTGAAACGTATTTTAGTGAATGTCTAGAGAGGCTTCAAACTAAGAGTGCAGCAGGACTCACCCCATGGGCAGAGCACACCTGTCCGTTAGGTCCGCTGGGGCAGGTGCTCATGTTGAGTGACTGGATCGGCAGACACTTGTGGTCAAGGCACATCATCGACGGCCCACAGGGAGTCCCATCCTCCACGTAGCCTAAATCGGTGTCGTCATCCAAAAGGACGTGGGCGCCACTGAGAGAGAGGAGAGAATCGGCGAGGGGGACTTGATCAAACGTCGCGAGAGAGCTAAAGCACAAACAGGTGTCATAAAAAAGTAAACGCCTTTACGTGCACTGTATCACGTTGCCTTGGTGATTGAAGGAGGTGGGGGTGACGTCTCCTTTCATCATCCCGATGCGCGGGCTGCGTCCGACGTTGGTGCACAGGAGGTAACCACAGAACACGTCACTGCAAAAGACAAGCGCGGGGAAATGTGTTCAAGCGCTTGACTGGTGAGGCTGGACCTTTGCATTGTCACGTTTCAATTCTTCACATCTACTGAGTCCCGACACCTCGTACAAAGGGCGGATAAACTAAAACTATGACTCAGTGAATTGAAATCTTGCACTATTTCCTTCAATAGTTCGATAAAGTCAGATCTGTGCATAATGCATGCCGGGGGGATTTCTGTTGGACTTTCTGTTGGACTGTACTATACAGAGGGGTGTTTGTGCAGGGAGAGAATAGTTTATTGGAACGAATGGGCTTAATGTTTAAGCATATCATGTTCCTTTAAGACATGCCTCTAACCATAGCCCTCTGTTGTGTGGCCTGAGAAAAATGTTGTATTATCAGTATTGAAGTTGTCCAGCATGCGCCCAGTTTACCGCCTTGAACTCCATACACCATGTAGAAACACAAACTACTTCCATTCTCACATGCACAGAGGGAGATTAATTCAATTTCCTGCCGCGTCTTTATTTGAGACTCACTGTTTGCTACACTGGATCCATTTCTCTCCGTCCTTCCCACAGTTGCCCTTCTCTGTGCCCTCCGTGTTCAGCTTCTCGTAGCAGAACTTCTCCGAGCCTCCAGCCTCTGAAGCAAAGAGAGGAGGGATTAATAGCAGAGATATTCACTGCTAGAGTCTCTTTTCGTACAGTATGTGACGCTCAAACAACAAATCAACCACTGTGAACCAAAGCAGTGTTAGCCTTACTTGGCCCCCAGATGTATTTACACTGGTTCTCTCTGGTCTTGCACTCTCCGCTGTAGCAGCGACCCTTCAAACAGAGAAAGAGTCAATTTAGGTACATGCTATGTTTTACTATCAGGTTAAAAATGACTGTTCTCATATTGCCACTGCGTACCTGGTTCACCTGGCAGAGGTAACCATCTTGTTTATGGAGGTTGGGGGGGCACTGCAAAGTCACAAACACAACGCATCTTCTTAACCGTCCACTCTGAGTGCAACGTGCAAAGCAATGGCCGACTGAAATGAAAACAGATTCACGGTGCAACATATAAACACCTGTCCAGAGTCTCCGGAGCACGTCTCTGAGATGTCGCAGTCGTTCACAGTGTAGCGGCAGTAGTAACCTCGTGGAAAGAACTGGTGAGAAGAGAAGAATCCAAGTTTAAGACGTGAACACCTCGCGATGTAGCATTTTAGGTAAGCACCAAGCTCCTACCAGACATGTGTTATTGCAGCACGGTCCATCACTGCAGTGCGCCCCATTGGCGAGCGAACACTTTTTGCAGCATTCCCTATAGCAGTCCTGAAGAAAGGGAAAAGAAAAAAGAGGAAACTGGCTTCACCCACTTGAACAAACAGCCGCCAACAAACAAACAAACACGCTGAGGTGAAAGGAGACTTACCGATCTCCCTCCGCAGTCACACTCCTCTCCTACTTCAACAAATCCATTCCCGCACTCTGCCACCTCAAACAGCTGCCAAAAGAAGACGGCGTAAAGTGAGCATGTGTGGGTTATTACAGTCTGGACGAGTAAATAGAGGAGGGGTGGGTGACTGACCTTGGTTGGCCTGTTAAACAGACACGAGCCTCCGCCTTTCAAGAGGAACTCCTTGTAGTCTGTGATGCTGCATTTGGAGAATCTCTGTGGGTGTTGGACTCTGCAGAGGGGCAGAACAGCACACCATTACTGATACTGATATCATTATACTTTTAATACTAATATTTCATTTGTATCAGAGGTATGACCCATGTTGACGGAGGCTTGGTTAAACATGTGGTGATGAGCTGCTTCACTCTCCGGTGTGTGAGGCTCAAAGCCATACAACAATGACCCAAAACCAGTTGTGGATACACAGAAAACAATTGTACTTGCTGGTTCACGTCCGTGTTGGCAACAACAATACAAGCTTTATCTTTCAAGGCCTTTTCTGTACGAAATACTTTACTAACTGCAGCAAATAAATGTTGAGATTCAGTTTTCTAAACTAAACTCCAGTGTAGAAGGGCAAAACATCTGTCACCAGCCCGTCAATCAAGACACAGAAACATTTCTCAATGTCTTTTTAAGACCTGTAGATAGAGAATATTATGAAAAAGAAAATCATTTCCTTTTCAACTCAAATGAAATCATAGTAAACTGCCAAAGTTTTTTAATAATCTATAGATATTTCCCAAATTTTTGTCATCATACTTCCTAACCATTTTAACTATTTTTGTTGAATATCTATTACTATCTGAGTCATTTACCATTACTTTTAGTATTACAATTAATATTGCTTAACAGACACATTAGGATTAGCAGTTACTTTAACTGAATTGCAGGTAACATCTTCTGTATAGTTTTTGAATTTTTGTTGCACAAGATTAGACCTGCTAGCCGGCCATTAGTGGCCCACGGGCCGTATGTTTGGCACCCCAGTTTATTGTCAAGCACTTATTGTTCCACAATTCCCTTTTTTCTTTGAGTGTATGTGTGTGTCTCAGGGCTATTTTTATTTTATTACCCTGTGTCCTCCATTATGCAACCCCCCCACACGTTAGCGCAGCCACATTCCTCTGCAAACAGGACAGAGAGAGAAAAGAAAAGAAAACAAAGATAGAGACATGGAGGTTAAATAGACCATCACATATTGGATTAAAATAAAATGTACTCATTCAAATATTGTGAACATGATTACATTTCTAATTTTCTGTTTCAGAGAGGAAGCGGCGCATGTAGCACCTGATATCCAAAGCTTTCTGCTGAATCAAGAAGAATGCCTTCACCCTATTTTTCACATCTTCACGCTCGGACAGTTTTGGGGCCATAAAAAGAATTTGCCGAGGGTTTGCATTTTTTTTCTCGCTTGCATTTTCTAACCTGGCAGATGTTTGTTGACTCGGCTTTATTAAGCACGCCGATCTTAAATCTGCATGAATCCTTCCTAAGTCGTCCTCAGCACAGTCCATTTTTGGACCACAAGACAATCAGTTCAGCTCTCTGTCTGTCACTTCAGGCAGTGGCTTTGTAAAGAGACAAAAATGGTGCCCTCTGCTGTTTTAATGTTTTAAATGTCTATGTTACACTGAGACGTGATTAAACCTCTGCCAGCTGTGACCGGAAGCTTTATGTTTGCAGGTTTGTCTGGATGCATAGTCATCGTCTTGCCGCGTTATTTCAAGAACACCTCAAGGGAATAATTTTAAAATTTAGCCCGAACGTTCACTTGAAATTATTAGAATCTGGTGAGCAAAGGTCACAGGTCACTGTAACTGTGACCTTAGAAACAGCTTTTGGCTATTACTCAACAAATCATAATTTCAGATTATCTTAGAAATGTAAAAAAAAAATATATGGAATTCATGTGAAGTCCGTAAGAGCAGCAGTAGGACGTACACCTCCCTCAACACTTTTTTCCAAGCATGTCTGTCTCAAAAAATATTTGGGGCTATGTGGAAGAGGATCTGTGGAAATTCTCATTCTGCTCTAAATGAAATTAGCGCTATATTCCATTTCTGCTAACAGATCCTCCTAAATCCTCCACACTGGGCTTTCAACACATTTAATTTAATTTACAAAAGCTGTACCGCCGACAAATACTCGTGCACAATCACACACATTGTATTTAGGGTTTGCCCAGAGGTGGTAGTTAACAGGACCTGTCCACAGAGGGCAACAAAACATGTTATTCTACCTACGCCCCAAAGCTCTGTCAAGCCATGCAAGCTATTTTGGTTAGACTACTTGTCGACATCTCAGAGGCAGAGGCGACTGAATTAAAAAAAAATATATATTTAAAAGAGGAGTACCATTGAAACAACTGTGTTGCAGATTAATCAGGTCAAACCAGATGCAGCTTCCCGTACAATTTTAGTAGGAAACTTTTTTATTTTTAACTGGGTAACAATAACAGAATAACAGAAGTGCATTTAAACTAGATCATCAAAAAGCACATGTCTCTTTCAGGAACAACTAAAAATATATTAAGCGAAGCGAGTTTATAGCTTGGTTTATTTTTAGGAATGAAACAAAATTGCAAGTATTGGCTTTTGCCATCCTGACTTCAATGAGGAGTTAATTGTACTTTTGCTGTGCAATGACAGAGAGGAGCCAAAAAAATATCACTGATGTTTTCATTTGTTATTTATGTGTCGTGAATCTTGAGTGAGTTTGGACTTGAATGGCCTGCCACCGCTGCCTCTCTGCTCTAAGCGTGCGCTAACGAAATGTCTTTGATGTATACTTCTCTTGGATGCCGGGTCCCACTGGATGCCCAGGTTCTGCGCCAGGCTCTGAGTGAGGGACCCTGCCATGGCCCAGGTGCCGCCGTACTATGTGCGAAACAAAGACGAGAGATTTTGCCCTCTGCAGCAAAGCTGTGATAAATGCACAAAGCGATACGGGATGCTTGTCACTAAATCTCACCTCATTGACCCCTACTCCACGGCTCACAGAGCACATGCCTCCAAAGTATGCAGTGCTGCTTCTGCGGTAGTGGAAGGTCACATTTCTGCCAGAATAATGGAGGACAAAGAGGTACACGGGTAAAACATGAGAGGCAGGCACATCACAGAGGTTCGGGTCAGTCAAAAAGTAACCGAATATGCCACAGACGCAGCACTGTTTCCAGTACAGGCAGTTACAGTTGCAAGCCACATGAACTTGCAAAGAGAATATCATGAAAAATATATATCATATAAAATATTCAAACAAAAAAGCTGCAGAGAAATTACAGTTAAATCTGGAACGATATTCTGACAAGTGCATTTCCAATTTGCTCATTATTTTTGCAGGGCTTTTCAAACAAGAGACAGATGGAGACCATCCAGAAAGGTGCTTTCACCCCCAGTTCATAAAAAAAATACTGCCTAAACACTGCAATAACTGCTGGTGTAAAAAAAAAAAAAAAAATGCTCATATAAAGAACTCACGAGAGGAGCTGCACGGAATCGGCGTGGTGCTTGATGCTCTGCTGCCGGTACTTGGAGAAATCTCGCAGCAGTTCCAGCGGCATCACGCTGATGGGGATGTGATCCTTGTCCGTCCAGATCTCCACAGCAACGAGCACCACACGGGTGTGTAGTTGCTCTTTGAAGATCTGCCATTGAAGCGCGCAGTGAATGGAAGCGATAAAGAGCGACAGAGAGAGAGAGAGAGAGAAAAACAGCACAAGGAGAGGAGAGCGACACCGGGTGTAAATATGAACCTGAACTGTTTGAGGAGGGCAGACGAGGGGGTGTAGCACACCGGGAGCAGGGAGGAACAACGGGGAGTATTAACACACATGACGACAACACATTGCAAACAAGGATATATTCTGAATCTATCTTTGCCTTTAAGCCTCTGTGTTTTATATTACTGTAACAAATACGCCGCTAGTGATGAGCAAATTGTTGCAAACTGCAAGATACTAATATACTTGGAGCTCTGTGAGTCTTTGTCTCAGTGCTAACATGCTGATGGTCAGCAGGCACCTTTAGTAGATTTTTTAATTACCAGTAAGTGCAAAGTACAGCTAAATATGATGAGAATGGAATTAGTTCTGTAAGTAATTTGGTCATAAATCAATAATCAAGTATGGGACAAAACTGAATCTTACTCTGCTTGTGATGCTGGAGGAAAAGTCAGATATTAGAGTTCAAGCCGCTGTGCGAGATTAGATAGTGCTACTATTACATTAAGCAATTAGGGCACTCTTGACAACTGCCTTGCTGTTAATTGCTAATTCTTTAAAGTTATTTCGCAGTCAATATCTTTTCCAGCAGATTAAATTGTAGAATCTAAACATCTCACGTCTCCTAAGGCAGTAAACAAATTCAGCTCCAAGGTGCACAGACAAATATGTCGTTATTTGTCTTATGTCCATCACCAAATGAAGCCCAAACAATGTGAGAGGCCCGGCAGATGTTTGCCAGAGCATAATCAGTTCCCAGCGGAGCGGCTCCAGACCAACTTACTACAAAAATTGTTTTACACAGAGAAGTTCATTTGGCCTCCAGGCTAGGGTTACATTACACTAACCTGGCATGACAAGCCAATGGGAAGCATTTTATTTTCCCAAAACGTCAAATTATTCCTGAATGATTACCTCTGCACACGATTAGATAGTTCTACAATCAATCAAATCCAACTCCAACGGTCCTCGTATGATGGTTTTCTTCTGTCCATCACCAAATAAAGCCCATCCAAACAATTTGATTGGCCTAATCGATCTTTGCCGGAGAATAATCACCACACAGCAGAGCAGTTCCAGTCTGGCCTCCAAGCTAACATCACAGGCTAATTCAATTTTGACCTACTTTATGGCACTTGATAAAAAAGTCAGCGCCACGCCACATTATTTTATTCTCACAAAACAGATGTTACTGAATGATAACCCATAAATACGTATTAACTTCTTGTATTTTCATTCTTTTTAAGTGGTTTACAGACAGACACCAGACATTTGTCAAAAGATAACTTAAAAGCTTACTCACACCATCCACAAGATTCACTATTGACTTGGCAAAATTCTTTGTGTGCTGCTTGTTCTTGTGTCGTTTAAACTGCACCCAGAAAGAGAAAAGAACGAGAGGGAAGATGAATAAGCCGCAGTGAGTCGATGGCGCATGATGTACCACTTTCAGACATTACACTGCTCCCTCTTGTGGGAGTCTTCTGATATACATGAGAAACAGGAACAAAGAAACGCAAGCGGGGATTTCTAGTTAAGGGAAATCACATACCATATTGTGGTCACTGACAATCATGACTTCTAGATACTTCATCTCCTCAAATACAGTGCGAGGCATCTGTAAAACAAAACAGCAATGACGAGTCGATCCCAAACATATAATTAAGAGCTGTAGTATCACTCACTGCAGTAAGGTAATGGTTGTTTACTCATTGTAAGTGAACTGAGGGTGGGTGAACTAATGTTTATACATGATTTGATGGGCGAGACCAGACACTTACTGCTCGCTTTTTCCTGCGCTTCAGCCAGGATAATTCATCCAGCTCCGAGAAGAGCTGCTCCTCCTCTGCAAATGAATACACGCCAGGAAACAGTTCAACACTTATTAAGTATTTACAGCTGTGTGGGCTCATTTCATGTATTCAAGCTGACAACAATGAGGTTTTGCATATCATGTTTTCGCAGTGATTGCCAAATCGCTTCCCTAAATTTTCTATGAAGTACGCTGGAAAAGAGTAGAGGCTTGACAAATGGTATAAATGGGTGCAACACAAGCTCTCAGGCTTCATGTAAGTAGAAATACTAAACTCTATTGCAATCTCTCAGTGCTTTTTTAAACACTGGTGACGATAGCTGTGTGCCTTCTGTTGACCCTACATGAGGAAAATAAGGTCAGGGTCATAAGAGGTGTGGTGCTGATGGGAGGCTGATGACTGATGGATAAGGTTATGCAAGATGATGTTTGGCAGAAAAGCAGATCTCACCCATCTCCTCTGAATCATTGCTCCATGGAATGGAGGCTGTTCTTCTTAGTTTATGAGGTCTTGCTGCTGTTTCCTGCAGGGTGGGACGAAGAAGTGTGAAAGGATGACCGAGGATGTGTTGCTGGTAGAGAAACAGTGTTGACATGGCACAGTGGAATCTAAGGTGAAATGTTCATGTGAAAAACAAATCTATGGAGGGTTTAACAATGGCTCCATATTTATAAAAGCTCAAGCTAACACACGCAAGTAGGAAGTATTTGGGCCCGAATCCACCAATGCATGCATTTTCTCCATTGACTCAGAGTGTTTGGCGTGTGAAGGAATGTTATGATTTTCTACAGAGCAACAACTGAGTCTGTGCCACGGTACGGCATTATCAGTTGGTTCGGCAACTTAATAACAGATAAAGCCGATAAAAGCGGCAGGAAAGTCATTGGCGTGGCAGCACTTGTAACTTCCCGAAACCTGATTGAACAAACAACCCTTGGACTTGCATGTCTTGGATATCTCACATGCTGCTTTCTGAATGTGTTTTACTCAGCTCAGGAAGGAGGTACAGAGTTCCTCTTTGTAAACACAACAGATACAAACACTCGTTCATTCCACTGTCATTAATAAGCAGATTGTTCAGGATGGATATAAAAGAGAGTCTGAGGTTAGGCGATACCAAATTTGCACTGAGATGCCGGGATGCACATTTTACCTCATCCTGCTTCCCGTTGACTACGTATTTTTATTTATTATATATTAATTGTGGCCCTGCGATAGACTGGCGACCTGTCTGGGGTGTACCCCCGCCTCTCGCCCGATGACAGCTGGGATAAGCTTCAGCAGACCCGTAACAGGAATAAATGGGCACAGAAGACGAATGAATGAATGAGTGAATATAATAATTAACTGTGTGTTTCTTTTTACTGATCCTGGATCCATGAGTGGAATGTGTTGAGTGTGTTGTCTGTGCAGCAGACCCCTCTGCCCAAGATAAATGTCTACCAAGGGAGACAAATAAAGACACCTTGCCCTCGAATTGTTGCTTATCCTACCTGTATGGTACTGCTGCACCCTGCAAACACAATCACCACATTTGCAGACAGCACAACAGTGGTGGGGCTCATCTGAAAAGCGAACAAGGTCGCCTATAGAGAGATGAGGTGCACGATCTAACCCAGTGCTGTGCTCCTAACAGCTTCTCTCTGCTCGATAGAAAGCATTTTAACATACTGCATAACTGTCTGGTTTGGAAAGTGTTCGGCGCCTGGCAAGTAATAAAAAGTGGGCATCATTGGTATCCCACTGCCACCTCTGGAGGACGTTTAACAGTCCACATGCTGCAGCGGGACCAGTACCATTACACATCAAGGCATTACACATCCTTTCCATCACTTGTTCACTCTGCTGTTATAAGTCAATTAAGTTTTTATCCAACAACCATCATTGCACTGAACTCTGTTTAACCTCTTCCCATCCCCACCTACGTCATTAACTTTGGTGTCACTTCAGACTAAAAATCATAGCACTTCATATTTATAATGAGTGAATGGGTGTGTGCCCTGATGAGGCAGGGAGTTTAAGGGTGTATTAATGTGGAATTTATTTATACATGGGTTCAGGGAAGTAGGCTGGGAGTAACTTTATGTTATTGTTACTGTCTCTGTTTGTTCTCTTTTCTAAGAAGATGGTAATACTGTTTTATGTGGACATGAGATGAAAACTAAAGCTAAGCTAAGCTGCAGCTCAAATTTATCATCTCAAAATGTCAAAATTACAGAATTATCAAATACAGAAATAAAAAAAATATATTTAATATTCAAATATTTCTACATTTCATCCGTCAGCTTTTATCCAGGAGTTTCTTCAGCTGTTTATTTATTTATGCATGTATTTCTGTGTATCCCTGTCAAAAAGATAGATCTTAAACTAACTCATAGCCACTGTGTATAGTTACAAGAAGGTTAGCATAGCTAGCTTGTGTTTAATGTTGATGTTTCCTGCTTTAGACTGAGGTTAGTCCCACCAAACATTTAACCCAGAGACAAGCAAAAATACTGGGAACTACAAATTAAAGCATATATATAGTATATATAGTAATCGTCTGAAGGAAATTTGGTGGGCAGAAATGTAAGATGAATATTTTTTAAATTAACAATTCTGAGCGAGAGGCTCTCTTGTAGAGAAGCTACGGTCATCAGAAGTTTAGCTTAGCTTAGCTAACTTGGTTTACCACAAAGACAGGAGACAGGACCAAAGGGCAAACCTGTCTTTACCTACCAGGACCCCTAACGCTTATGTGACATTAGTAAGTATAAATACAAAACAGGCTCTTATTAGTTTAATCTCAAAATTATAAAAAGGTAGTGAGAGCTCCAGTACTTCCACAGCTCCACATTTTATATATGCTAATCTAAACTAACTTGCTATTTCATATTCATCATACAGACATGAGCATGAGTGTCGGTTTCTCATCTAAGACTTGGTAAGACCACTAACAAGAATCACATGACTTATGATGTTTGAGGTCCAAACAGGGAACGCTGACAAGAAGAACAATAGAAGCGTTTCGAAATTCTGTTTGTTGTTTGGTTTTCATGACGCAAACTGCGATCTGAAAATATTCTCACACATGTCCTGTATTTCAGCTTCTCAAGTCCATTACTAATAAAAATACAATAAAAGATAAAAAGCATGGCCACACAGCTTTATAAATGGTATTTTGTGTTGGTTAACATAGAGTGAAGAGTGTTTGTAAGTACTGTAAGTATAACTGACATACTACAATGTAATCTCTTGGTTTTTTTTTTCACAAGAAGGAATTCATCTTTGCCAGACACACATTATTATTTAAGCTACTTCCTATAAAAACAGCAGGATCCTGGGACAGAATCAGGATATCCTCAGCTGAAAACATGATCAACTGCGTGTGTGTGTGAGATTACGTGTGATACGTGTTTTGGTTCTCGAAGACAGGAAAAACTTACAATTGAATGGGTCTGTTGCAAGGGCTCAATTAGATACACATGGACTCCATCGTCAAACATCCCGCTGCCAGACAGAGAGAGGGGGAGAAAAGGGAGAGAAGCCAGTCGATTGAGTCAACAGGACCTAAGGAGCAGATATTAGTATATCCAGACATATTCTGAATGCTGCAATCTGCCGTTCACTTACTGCAAACCGTTGCAGGTAGATAAGGCCGCGTGGGAGTTTTCGTTCCCTCTCACCTGGCCGTGGTAGTAACAGTGCTCACCGCCCTGAGGGAAGAGGACACAGTACTAATGCACCAACGCAGCAAAGCAGCATTGCTGGTAGCAAAACACACAGAACTGTGCATGAACCAACGCATCTCTCAGATTTCTCATCACATGGTGAAAAATGTCGACTTAAAAATCATGTGTTTGAATTTTCAAGCAGTTCTATAAATGTAACAGCTTGTGTCACAGATGTCTGTGTGTCTTATTTGCTGTGTGTGTGAGAGAGATTTTAATCAATCTATGCTTGTTAAGATGAAGTTAATACATTTCCATGTCAAAGTGGGTCCTGACACAAGTGACTCAGCTATGAGACCCGGGGTGAGGAGAGGACAAGTATGCATGCACACATCCTCCATCTCTCGCTCTCTCACACACACACACACACTTCACTCAACCCACCCTGCGCTGGTACTGCAGAGTGTTTTCTCTCCCTTGTCACGTGACCAGAGCTCCAGCAGGAGGCTGCAGGGGAGCAAAACCCTGCTGATTCAGCTACAGTCAGTGTGCCCAGCCCAGCCCAGTTCTCTGCCTGAATCAGCAGCGGCAGGAACTAGCAGTCATCACTGTCGCTCTGTATCTCCTCTTTCCTGTCCTCCACAAAAACATCCATCTATCTATCTATCTATCTATCTATCTATCTATCTATCTATCTATCTATCTATCTATCTATCTATCTATCTGTCTGTCTGTCTGTCTGTCTGTCTGTCTGTCACTCTTCTTTCAGTACATTTTGTTCTTATCCTTAGTATTTTTTTCTGACTAATTTGATGAATGCTGGACAACAACCAAAACAACTTACAAGTAATCCAGCACCACCAGCACAGCGCTGGTATTTGTTGACATGTTTCTTTTTACAGCCTCCCTCAAGTTTAGACAAAGCACTTTTGTGACTGTGCAAGATTTAAAAAAAAAAAAAAAAAAAAAAAAAAAAGCATGGGGAGGATCCAAATACAGAAGCAGATGCCACAAAAAGAAGAAAGAAGATGTGCACGTTACCTTTGACAGGACAGGTTTCCCCCCTTCATAGTGGATCTCGACATAATCTGAAGACAGCAAGTCACTGATAAACACAGAGATTGGGTTTCGTTAAGGTGGCGGCAAGTGATGCAGAGGCAATAAAAACACATCTGTCGTTTCTGTTTTTTCTTTCTCTGACTCACATATTGTGGCTTTGAACTGGGGGTGAGTACTACATTGGTTGGCGTTTAAACAAGAACACTCATCACCGCTGAGCCCGGATTAGTCTGCACCAACACTCCCATTGGCATCTCACGAAGTGCGTGGTATAGACCTTAAATGTTGCCTGCCCTTAGGAAATATTATGATGCATGCTTGGGATAATTAATTAACCCGGCAAGAGGCTGCTGTTATAAACCTGACACAATCATCTCATTTTTCCATGAGACGCGCTGATTGAGAAACAGAAACAAGTAACCGAACGTGAAAGCTGCCAATGAGGCCTAACTCGATAAATGATTGCGAGGCCTCTGCTTCACCTTGAACACAACGGTCCTCCCGGCACTTCCTGCTGTCTGAGTCAGCGTCCCTCACCATCGCACACACTCAATCTGTTAGCTGACTTCAAGAGACTGCGATTTCTGCCACAATGGCGCTTTTTCCCAGAGTAACCTTGCAAATCAAAAACATCCTCCTATACGTTCACACGTGGTGGTGTCGCAGCACGAATAAAAAAAGCAAAAGCAAAAAAGGATGGAAGTGAGGAGCCTAGCTCGAGACACCAGCAGTGTGACATTTTTGACTGATGCTTAGCGGCAAGTGAGCAGGAAGTGCACCATTATCACTGAGGCATGAGCAGCATCTCTGAGAGATTCCTAAGTGAGGGGCTATTTATAGCTTGACCGATGAGGCAGGGAGAGAAGAGTGGGCCACACCAGAGCGTGTTGATGGCCGTCAGAGTGCGGGAAACCTGAGCACCTTGAGGTGTGTGACTGAATGTCTGCGAGAGCAGCGATTGTGTGTGGAGATCTAAGAGGAGGGAGTCCTGCCCCGAGGTCTCTCTGAGTTACAATGCAGCAGCAAAAGCGGCAGAAGCAGACGCAGAAGCAGCAGCTGCAGCACACGAAAACAAGGAATAGGTGAGGCAGAGAGAGGCGACCAAAAAAACTGCAGGAGGGTTTTTACGTCTGGCACCGGATCAAATGCAGCACTCAAATCCTGAAGCACCACACGACGCTGTTAAGCTGCTCATACGATACGATAAATAATCTACTCTGAGCCTTAATAAATGGAGATCTTCTAAAGAGTGCTCAGCAGCACTAAGGTCTTCGCAGACAACCACAGAAAAACAACAAGGAACAACAGTCCATTTTGAAAATCGCTGACGCTAAACCCACTACCGTTAAATGAACTTGCTTAAATCATCTTTCCAGCGGCTTGCACAGTCCCAGGTACAGTAGGAAACGAGCAGATAAAGTAGCTCCCATTGGCAGGTTGCAGGCCTATCTATATTTAGATCTGTACTGTCGCAGCTGCAATACTAAGCAGAATTTAAACCCCTGTTCTCTCACACACGAAAAAAAAGGCAACTCACAGATAACCTGCACGCAAACAGCTGGGAACCAAGGTCAAACCTCTTCGCTGCTGTGAGAAATAACCAGTTGTTAAACGTGATGCACTGCGCGGGCCAGGGATTGTGTTAGGATGGGACTGACAAGAGAAAGTTTTCCCTCAGGTAATTAACAAACCCTGCACGAAAAATAAGTGTACAAAGACATGCACGGAAGAAGGGTGACAGAATGAATCAATGCATTTTTTATTTCAACGCCACAATGCCGATTCTATCACTGGCCTTCCTGATATGTTGTGTAATCTCCAAACAACGGACAAACGGACTGAAATTGTAGCACTTCCCGATAGGACGCGTACTATTTGTTCCAAATAGCTGCAGAAATCTGCACTTTGTCAGCTGATGTTAGACTTGTAGCAGCCACTTCATTGCTATGTGGCAACAGTCCTAAAAAAGCAATACTTCTGGGATATTCTTTCTCTGTCAGACTGAATTATCCAAACTCAGCATGAGACAAAAACTACAAAACCTTATTATAGAATCCAGGTTTTAATGCAACTGAAATCCAATCAGCATTTTTAAGCCTGTGTACATTAAGCTTTCACATATGTACAACCGGCTACTTTTTGTAAGGAGCAAATCAATATCACTGAGTGTCCGGAGTGCTCTGGATGGGACAGTGATAGCAGGCCTCAGAGTAACTGTCTCTGCACATTTTGATGCGAGCCTCTTAAAGCTTAGACAAGGCAGAGACTTCAGTTGTCCAAAAATGTTCCCCTTAAAGGAATCGTCTGTAGTCTGGCAGCTTTTTGAAACCAGCGTGCTGACCTATTCAATTACAGTCTGCGAGATTACATTAACTCTATCTGATGCCGCATTAATCACTGATCTGACATACACAGTAAGAGCAGCTATCATTTACAAACAATAGTCAGCTACTACACTGGGAATGATGTTTGCTTCAGCTATGAGACACACTGCGGTTGCTTGCAGGCAACACCATTTTTGGACATTACGACACCAAAGTCGGTGTTTTATCACTTTCACTAAACCTGTGAGTTGTATCGCGTCATCAAAAAGTCAGTCAAGGGTCGTATTTGAGTGCACTTCAGTATGAGCTGGTTGAGTCATATGGCGCTTAGGCTTTAAATTCCTTACCACAATTGTCTCTTATTTGCCCTCAACATCCTCTTGATGCTTTCCTGCACCATTAACCTGAGTTGTAGTATATAGTAGTATAGCATATAGTCTAATCTGCATCACAGCTCTCCTTTCACAGTCTTCATAACGTTCTACAGATAATATTTCGCATTATGACTGCGGAGTGAAGAGAGCGTGTCGTGGCAGGAATCTTTGCACAAGGTTTAAACAGCCTCTCACTGGAATAATCAAAGACACTGACTTTCTGACTCTTCAGTCAACACAACCTTGGCAACTATGAGTCAACTATTTTTATTTTTTGTTGCATTAATACCAAGAGCTCATCTTTGAATCTGACCGTGAAGTGAACACAGAACCGCACAGGGATAAGCATCCATAATTGTGCATTTCAGATCATGGAGGATTCGATGCAGGTATAAAAATCAATCAGTTTAGCTCAAATGAATTACCGTGGAAGGACGAGACGAGGAGGACTTACTTGTTCAGTGTAAGATCCAGAACAAATCTGGAGCCAAATGCCTCTAACTGGAAGCTGGCTTGGGCAAGGTGCACTGCCTGTAGAGGAGAAAAGAGTAGTCACAGCAGATGCACTGCACAAGACTATGGCAAAAAATTCCCCCCCGAGTCCACCTTGAACATCATCTAGAGCACAAATAACAGATGTGTTGTAGAAAATCACAGATGGTAATGCACAGTGGGTTTACTAGGAGAACGATTTCTTCAGCATGGCTAGTTTGGCATCATTCCAGTTCTTAAAGAAACACATATTCTGTTAAATTCATGGTCTTTGATTTGTCAGGCATTGCTCAGAAAACAGACATTAAAGACAAGGTTAAGGTTTAACACATAACAAGTTGGTAACTTTTCACAACACCCCAGCATTAAGCTCCCCTCATCCACCCTTCCTCAGTGCTCGCTTACCGGGCCCTCTGAGGCTTGGTTCTTCACCCGGGTGTTCAGATCATGGTAGGTGCTCTCCGAGTCCTCGTTCAGGTAGTAGATCAACCGCGAGGGGTAGGTGATCACATGCTCTACTGCATGGTGTGTTGTGTTGTCTGTAGCAGGTGCTGCAGTTGCCTGTTGCTTCAGCAGCACTGGCAGCGCTGCGTCCCCCTCAACCTTGTCCTCTACACCTTGAGAAGCTGCAAGGGAATTTCCAGCGCACACATATGAACAACCTGACTGGTCCATGCACACACGCTCATGCACAGAGCCATCTGTCATCCTTTATTCATGAAACGCATTGATACTACAGAGGCAAGTGGCCGCGGCTTTAATGCAATTCTTCACGACATGGTTCAGCGGTTACAAGCTGTACGCCTGACAACTAAATATGGCAGTTACCTAGATTTAGAAAACAGAATAGAGATGGCTTCATTTACATGAAAAGGTACTTTTGATATGCCTTATTGTCAAAGTGAGATCTGCACCAGCAATGTTCACTTAATCCGGCAGCATCTAAAATAACACTTGAGCAAAAAACATACACCCAATTGATGCAAATGTTATAATCACGCACACTAAGAAGCACTATATTTTACAAGATGAACAAAAGATGCTGAGATGCTGCTGTCTGCCCTCATGCACCATCACGCCGGAGACGCCGCATATTAAATATAATAATTAATTTCCTGATGTTTTTGGAGGCAAACGCGTCCATACATGCCCACAGCACATCACAGGATGCTATTTCACCCAGACACAGAAAGTGAAGGGTGCACCCAATTAGATGAAAAGTGAAAAAGCCAGCGGGCTATTTGCAATACGTACCGGATGAAGCTAGTGATGGACGAAGCCAAGGCGAAAGGACGCTGACGAGCAAAGTGGCCAGAAATATCAAATGCATGATTCATATTTGATAACGGAAATATCTCGATATCAACACATCCACGCAGTTAATAGCTCGCGGCCCATCGTGGCGGGGGAGGTGCCGTGCAGGGGGGCTTTCTTCATGGATGCAGGAGACACCGGGCTCTGATGCTGCAGTAGTGGATGAGGAGGAGGAGGAGGAGGAGGAGGAGGACGAGGAAGGGAGGGGAGGGGGGAGCTGAAAGAAGGCGGTGGCCAGGCAGCTACTGGAAGTCAACCCGGCAGGCTCCTCCTAGATGAGCTCAAAGATGTCCTTCTTCCTCCCCTCAGGACCTCTAGAGCCAGGTTGCACAACAGCCAGAGAGCGATAGGAAGTTACCACCGACACAGCATCCTCCACCGAGATATGTCATAAATAATAAACAACCCATGCTGGTTAACACTGTAATCACTATGCACCAAAGTGAAACATTAAATCAAATTGTGGTCCCCCGTAGTTCTATTTAATGCTTTGACCGCTCTGGTAGACAATAACAGGATATAAGGATAAAGCTACTATTTTTTTAAGCATTGTTCACTGATTAAAGACATTGTCTAGCTGTTAGTGCTGTTCATCACTGGTAAAAAAAAAAAAAAAAGTGTTGAGATCTCTGGGCAATCCCACATTATGAAAATATACTCAACTGTCACAATGCTGGATTGACAACAGAGTAAAGGCTATCAAAACAAGAACAAAATAAACATTTTACCAGGCAAAGGACTTCTTATAACTGACCGTACTAAAAATGATATACACTTATATTTCACTGCAGCTCTTGTCCAGGTGTTGTCTGTTAATGAACATTAGTTGATTGCATCCAGTCATCAATAATAGGGTTTTTTTTTGTGGAAAATACTAAAATGCATTACAATAATATTATCTGTGTGACAGTGAACCGGCATGACTCTGATGCTGAAAGAGCTAAATGGAATCTTTTGCATATTTATTGTCTTTAGTATAAGGCTCATACGTAATCAGGCAAATGTTGATGTTACTGAGATCAGCAGCACACATGCAGCACATATCCTACATAAGCATTTTCACATTCAATTTACCAGTGTGTTTGTGTGATTGATAATAAACTATAAACTTAGGTCAAATAATTATACATTCATTCTGAATTAAGTCTGAATTCATGGACCAGAGCTGTTAATCCATTGTCATAGTCATGAAGGTATATAATAAGCTGATTATTTGGGGCGTTTGGCTTGTTTTGTACAAAAAAAAAAAATGATGGTCTGCATTTTCCAGCTTCCCTGATGGATGATCAAGAAAGAGATTTATAGGTGACAAAATGAGTAGACAACATCGTCTCGTCTGAAAATCTGTCTAAAGGTACAGACACCAACTGTGATGTCACCTCAGGTCTACTGTGCCCGAGTCAAAAAGTTGTACTTGAACGCACCTCGGAGGCTACAGTCAATGGTGATTTCTTTATACACTGAACAACTGAGAAACTTCTCAGGCATGCTGCTACAACTCTTCATACAAGCGAGTGGCAGCAGTGTATTTGTCATTCAAAAGCGGAAGCGCTACTATAGAAAGCTATTAAGAGCTTAGGATATATGGTCCATGAGGAAGAGACTGCAGACACTTGCTGAAGGCCTGACAACGGAAAATAGCCGACATTCAGTGTGGTGTGTCATGGCCGTTGCAAGTAAACATTAATCGAAACAGAGGGATTCATGGATCTGAACACAGCCTAAGTAAAAGCCTAAAAAGGCTCTGCTATTAGGGGTTGATGTTTGCTCCATTCATTTTCTTTATAAGTCATCTAAAGTGCCTGGTCCATTCTATGTCAAACTAAAACAGCCATGATCAAAAATAAAAAATGATGCCCTCATGTAAATATTCTGTATATAAATATAAATATAAATATAGTGAATAAACCTCATAAACCAGAATAACACCAGTAATGGCCACTGCAGAAATTGTATTAATCATACATTTATTCTTAATATAATATTGGTGCTTTCCCTGGCTTACAGTGTTACGACATACATTTATGTTTCTTTAACTTTTGGTTACACCAGTGTTGGTCTTCCAAGTGAGTTGGCCTCTTTCCTTTCTGAGCACACACACACACAGAGCTGCTGAGGGACGGGACAGCTCCTCCCTCAGGGCTGAATGGTCCACAGAGGAATGAGATGGTCATTTTGTGTTGCTGGAGACTGAGACAAGACTGTCTGGCTGTCTGACAAACACAAAAAGGACAAGTAAGCAGCAGTGTTTACATGAATTTGACCAATTTATTAGCATATATATATATATATTCTACCAGGGCCGATCTTTTTGTACTGCTTGGTTCCTTGTAGTACCTGTTAAATGTAATTGTATGGATTATTAGTGTGATAAACTTACTTTAATTCAGAATTTGCAGATTGACTCAGCACAAATGAGCCCAGAGCGCAAGAAGAGTCGATATTTCTGGTCACTGCGATAAGCATTTTAACCACTGCTTATCTCCTAGCACACAGAGCCTCTTGCTGTGCAGATGCACAGTTACAAAAACGCACTATCAAAGGACATGTGATAAAGGAAATACATGATGTGAGGAATTAAACTGACAACAAATCACACAGGACACGAATGACCCACTCTGTGAGCGATGGGACGTCAGGTGTTTTGCTCTTGAGAACCTGCCGTGACATCGCTGACTGAGGTGTGAACAGAAGGGCAACATGTTTGACAGAAAGTAATGTGGCAACACTGATGACAGGCTGTTTGTGCAGGCATGTGTCTGTATTTTTCTCTATGATTTGCGATTTTTACAGACATGAACAATATTTTTTTGGTATGTGAAAGCCAGTTTCCCCTTGTAATTACCTTCATATTGGACAATTTTGCAGCACCTTTACTTCTGCTGCTGACAGTGAATGATTGTGTATAGCAGTGCAGAAAATAAAGTTATGAAGGCTTGCAGAGGTGGATGTACATGGCGCTACACTGGTATTTAAAAGGGGAGGAAGCCAAAGCACCCTGAGAGAACCCGTGCAGGCACAGGGAAAACATGCTAACGCCACACAGAGGGGCCCTCGGATTCAAACCCAGAACCTTTTCGCTGTGAGGCATCAGTGCTAACCACCACACCGCTATACCAACATATGAAGTTATTGTGTTGAGTTATGGGAGGTGCTAGATGAAGAATGAAATAAAGAATGAAATGGCCTGAACAAATAATAGTAATTATTAAGCTGCATTTATGCAGTCTGTTGAGAGTCACATATTTACCACATAAATCAGGAACTGGCAGTCTGAAATCTGTTGCATAATGTCTGTTGTGTGTCTCTGGAGGAGCTTCAATCAGAAAATAACCCCTCATCAGAGTTATCGCAGCTTGTGCGTGCATAGTTTAAAAACTGTGCACTGCACATGGAGCTTCAAAGCTGTGGGTGTGTACCAGGCAAGGACACATTAAAGAGCTGCATAATGAATTTATGATGTATGTATGTAGCACCAGGGGAACTTGACAAGCAGTGGTGCAGTAGTGCAGTGGTAAATTAATGGGGTATGCGATTTAGGTCCAGATGCCATGCATGGGACGAAACAAAAGACGGATTCTGGCGTTAGGGGTGGCCACTGGCTCAGTTTAGTGTCTCCAAAGTGTCTTCTCTATCTTAAGTAGAACCTCAACTGCCATAATAAAAAATAATTAAGAGTGTCATGGTGTCAAATTTTCAGATATTGGTTGATCAACAACAGAGTCAGGGTTAACCCTAATAACAGATGAGTCAGATGCAACAGATGAGTGACAGCCATCCTGGTTTACATCATGAAAAAAGCTTAAATAATAATTTAAAAGGACACAGATCAAAATCTGGATTTTTTTTTTATATATATATTTCAGTTTTATAATTTTATAAATATTATTTAATTTTATTTATAGCATAGACGTATATACACATATGCTAATGAAAACGTCAAGTCAAGCAGAAGAAGCAATGGGCTGACAGGCCACAAACTGTTGCCTGCACTTTTTAGTCTTTGGCCGAGAAATGAAAATCTGCAACTTCGAAAACTTTTCCGTGAAAATCCCGGGGGAGGAAGGCGTGCGTTGATGGTTTACTTTGCAGTTTTGAGAAGCGGCCACAGCCCCGCTGAATAAAAGCATTCTTCATTCCGTGCGGCTGACCAATAACTTTTCTTCTCTCTGTGGTCGATGTTTGACGCGTCAGCCCTCGCAGGCGCACCCACTGCACATCTCAGTCCCTCCGCGAAGTTAACGGAGTTTAGTTTGGATGGACTCACGGAAAGACTACTCATGCCGCCGATGGAGAGTCTCCGCAGCCGACTTCTTAGTTAAGGAGGACAGGACCAAGAGAAATTGAGCTAAAAGGCTAAGGTAGCCGCCGCTTTCTGCCGGGAGCTGCTGGTGTTTTTATCCAAATAACAACCGAGGAGAGCGCTGCACTTTTAGGTAAGCGATGCATCCAAAGTCCGAAAGAAAAAGGTCTTATTAAGCTGTCAGTGTGTATGTGGCAGAGACTCTTTACTTGGAATTGTTGAATTCCAGCTTTTTTCCCAGAAGTTTACGTATTTCTATAGCCACTTCTGCTTTTCTAATGGCACCGATTCTGCTTTTAGTATTTTGTCCACGTATTTTCTCTTTTCTTTTTTAGCTGAGTCTTGTTCTTTTCAGTTACTTTATTGGTTTGCTAGATGTTTGTTTTTGTTATTTAAATATTTTCTTTTTATAATTGTAGATGTTAACCTCTACTTTAACTTAAACCTGGTTATTCTTGACGTACAGGTTTAGCTTTTTATTTCTTCATACTCAACACAGCATTTTGTTTCATTAAGCCTTCATCTTGTTTTCTTAATTTAATTGCTTAGACTGATTATGTTATTATTTAGGGTTCAAATTCCCGTTTCCTCCTTTAACTGTTGTTGTTGTGTATTGAGAGCTATTGTATGAGTACATTGTATTATGTAATCGAGACTAGAAATAGCCCAAGAAAAACATGTCTGAAATGTCTCCTTACCCAACATTCACACCAGACCACTGATTTGTGGTAGATGTTTTTTTCTAATATGACTTGAGTATAAACTATAGCAACCATCAACCCTATTCTGACCTTCGTTCTGATAGCTGGCTGTGTGTTTGATAAAGATGAAGACTGTACAGAGTTTGTTTATTTTTCATCCTGATACCAAAATCTTGTGTAATCTCGTATGTGTCAGTACCTCCAGGCTAAATGTACCATGTGGTGATGGCTCTCTTTGCCTCATCAGTGAAGCATCTCATGCTCTCCAAAATGTTGACACAATGTTCCAGGGTTTCTCAGGACACACCCAGCTCTAACGTCAACAAAGGAACAGAGTGACCGGAAAGAGGGACGACAAGGACAGAAAGACAGCCGTATCTTTTCTGGAGAACAACCTGGCGAACACACACACAGCCTAAGGTTTGAGGATGTGTTTTAGGATGCATACACTATTGTTGTCTTTATCTTGAAGTGTCACCTTAAAGGAATGCAACTTCATGACATTTTCCTTCCCACAGATAGCTTCAGGATAGAGGTCACATCCCTGCAACAATGGGGGACTACTACGAAGACTATGGCAACTACTCCTATGAATATGACCCAGAAAATGGCGACCTAAAGGAAGACCACAGTCAGATGGAACCAACGCACATTATCTCAGTGGTAATCTACATTATATGCTTCGTGGTTGGTGTGATTGGAAATGGAACAGTCATTTGGGTGACAGCATTTAGAAGCAAAAAGACCGTCACCAGTGTGTGGCTGCTCAATCTGGCCATCGCGGACTTTGTTTTTGTGCTCTTTCTTCCCTTCTACATTGACTACATCTTGCGGGACTTCCACTGGGGCTTTGGAAACCCCATGTGTAAACTCAACTCATTTGTATCTGTGCTGAACATGTACGCCAGCGTGCTGTTTCTCATGATTCTCAGTGTAGACCGGTATGTCTCTCTGGTCCATCTTGACTGGTCTCGGAAGTATCGCACACGAGACAGAGCCTGGGTTACATGTGGTTGCATGTGGATGCTAGCTGGTGTCATGAGCTTTCCCACTCTCATCTTTCGTGACACTGTGCGCTTGCACGACAAGGTGGTGTGCTTCAACAACTTCCATTCACATGACAGACACACAGCGGCCATGAGACATATTACAATAGTGGTCATCCGTACCACTATGGGCTTCCTTCTGCCGTTCGCCGCTATAACTGTGACAGGTATACTTTTGACAATCAAAGTAAATCGATCTCGGGGTTCGGTTCGATTGTCTAGATTCTCCAAAACAGTCACTGCAGTAATTCTGGCCTTCTTTTTCTGCTGGGCACCTTTTCATGCCTTTAGCTTGATGGAGTTATCCATGCACTCCACAATGTACCTCAACAATGTACTGAGAACTGGCTTTCCTCTCGCCACCAGTTTAGGCTTTTTCAACAGCTGCATTAACCCCCTGCTGTACATGCTCATGGGCAAAAAGGTGCGTCAGATCCTAAAGCAGGCCTGTCTGGACTTAACTAAGACTTCACTGAGAGAGATCAGCCAGTCTGTCTCTGCCACTGAGATAGAGTCTGTGCCAGGAGTTCATCAGGACGCTATCCAAGAAGAGCCTCCGGAGTCATCAGCTGTATGATTGCAACCATTTGTATTTTGCATAAGCCAAGCCAAGCTACTCATTTAGTTGATCAGTTATTTTCATAATAAAATAATCATTAAAACTACATGTTAAATAAAGTCTAGTTTTTGATTTTATCTTTTCAGTTGTTAGAATTTGCTGATTTATTTGTATTCTATGGCTCTGTTCAGACCTGGGATTAACACGCATCTTGCGTGAACACAAATATTCAACTTTAAATATGTGTGTTCACACCTGGCTTTGAAATGTGTCTCCAGATAGCCCTCCAGCTGCAACATAATTAGAGGTGCAGTAGTAGCTGTTGCATATGCATCCAGATATGGGTATATGATGCAAATTCTGTAACTCAGACTGCCTCCAAGTGTGGTCTGAGGGAATATATTTTCAGTAAATAATATAAAATAAATGTGTTCTTCTGAACATCACTGCATATGGTTTCAGCATCTTTTTTTCTCTATAAAAACTGGGCTTTGATGTTTTACACTCACACACGCTAGATTTCCCGGAGGAATTACACGGGCCAAGAAAGTATGCCTGACTTAAATCCAGACCTGCATTTCCTGTCTGTTTCCCCTGGGTCTGTTTGCAATTTCTGTCATCTCCTGTTTTTCAGTGGGGTGAACTGTTGATTTGTAAGGATTACATCACTGAGATAGAGTATCATCCTGTTGGAGGAGGGATTGTGAGCTGTGTCCTTGTGACAATATGGACAGGAAGTAAACATTTTAATCTTCTTCCACATGTAAGGATGTCTATCTGGCACTTTATAGACTGGAGGATATCTGACCCACCAGATTGTTTCTGCAGACAAATGTGCTCTTTGAAGTGGGTTAATAACAATCCAAGTGTGTATCCCTAAGCAAAGACCGAAGCTGAAGGCTGTTACTGTGCCACATTATAACATACTACAACAGACTATATGAGTATCTACGGAAAAAGGTTTGCATCACTTCATCTATTTTGTGTTAACTGTTGCGGTAGATTAGTCATGACTTGCAGAAAAGTAGACCTCCTGTTTGGATTATGGCTACAGGATTATTTAATCCGTGACGCAGCACAATAACAAAACGGTGAGCAATCTGCATCGCTCGCAGTCTCACGAGGACAAACACCGGCGAGGTAAGTCACTGCAAACTATACGAGCAACTATAACGTGTCGAACATTAGACAAGAATCATTAAATGTATATTTTGAGGTAAAGTTACTCTGACGGATTGAGTTTATTACGCCAGTGTGTCTGCAGTGAGCTGTCCTAGGCTGGACTGAATGTAACACGTTGAGATGGGATTAATTTAACGTTACAAACGTAAAAATACAGTTTTATGCCGAGGCAGCTTTTTTTTCTCGGAGTAACGTTACAATATGACGACAATGTCGCGTGCTATGAACAGCTTGGGATATTTGGTCAATTACTTGCAGTTTGTGTGGCATTTCGTAAACTTTCAACCGTTTTTCTGGGTTTCAAAACACGAACTAATTAATTATACGTGCACGGTGAATGTTGACATGTTTTTTTATTAGTATTCCAATACGTCGGTGTGCATTTAGCTGCCCTAAGCAACGGCCCCGATGGAGCTAGCTTACTTCTGTTTTTGTTTTGGTTTCCGCATGGAGGCTAATTTAGCTATCGTTTATAGGTCATACACCTACTTTTTAAAGCCATTTCGACGGGAAACTCTGTCAGTAAGAAGAGCTAACGGTAGACAATAATATTATCTTCCTGTCTCTCTTCCAGCATGTTACGTTTGCCTGTTGCGAGTCGCAGTCTCTTTCCATCAGCTATTATTAAGGGAGGCGCAGCTGCAACTCTAAATGGTGACGACATAATGATTCAATGTTTGAATGATTCTGCATTTAAGATGTGTTTTGTATTTCTGTACAATAGCCATTATTGCGTCCGAGGACTAAATATTCTTGTTACTTTGCCCCACTGGTGGATTATAGGCAGGATTACCCGCATTGGGTGCCAAGCTGTTGTTGGCTCAGTTTGACCAACGACAGAGGGTGTAACTCATTTGCCATTATTGTAGATTACCATGAATTTATTGTAATACGTATGTGGCGATTTAATGATAAATTGCAATCCATTTGGATTTAGACTTTGATCCACAAGTAAAATTGCTTGGTCACAGTCAGTTGCACATAAAAAACACTAGTAAATAAGAAATATAGGTGTGAGACAATTATAAGCGTTATTTTGTATAAATAACACAAAAGTCCCACAAAAGGCTTTGCATTAAATTGTTTTCTGTCTGTGCCTGAAGCACGCACTGCATCTACAGCAACAGCAGCCGCCAGTAACCTCCTGGAGGTGTTTGTGGATGGGAAACCTATCACGGTAGAGCCAGGCACTACTGTGTTGCAGGTAAAATGCATACAGCTCAATAAGACTTGCACATTTTCATAGATCTTCAGCCATAGTATCCAATATAATACTGTGATTGTATTCCGTCACAGGCATGTGAGAAGGCAGGCATGCAGATTCCCCGCTTCTGCTACCATGAGCGCTTGTCAGTTGCTGGAAACTGTCGCATGTGTCTTGTGGAAATAGAGAAAGTTCCAAAGGTATTTTTAGGTGTTATTTCTTCTCTAGAAAGCCTTGCGTGTCTGTTAGTCTTGTGTTCCTTTTGCTAAATCTTACAGACACTTGCAATGGATATTTCAAATAAGCAATAATTACTTTTAATTTACCCTCTAGCCTGTGGCAGCTTGTGCTATGCCTGTCATGAAGGGCTGGAACATTTTAACTGATTCTGACAAAACCAGGAAGGCCAGGTAGGATCAACTGTACAAGTTCAAGTAAAAAACTGTAGTCTTTATTTTCTTTGTAGAGGTAATATTCCTCTGCACTTATACATAATTGCATTTCAGTGCTTGTTAATTGAGTTAAAATAATAACCTATGAATTTTTGGGCATTCTTTCAGTTAAGATCCCCTTGTATTAAAGTAACAATATTTTCCTTGAATCTGTTTTATCTAATTTTACACAGAGAGGGTGTGATGGAGTTCCTACTGGCTAATCACCCATTAGATTGTCCAATTTGTGATCAAGGGGGTGAATGTGATCTACAGGTAAATCAGAGATAATACGGCCTTCACAGTCTTGTTTGAAGTTTAAATATTGTAAAAGGGTTGACTAATAAGCTTGATTAAATTTGTGCGTGAAGGACCAGTCCATGCAGTTTGGCAGCGACAGGAGCCGATTCACAGAGAGCAAAAGAGCTGTGGAAGACAAGAATATCGGGCCCCTCATCAAAACCATCATGACTCGCTGTATCCAGTGCACTCGTTGTGTGCGGTGAGTCACACTCAGAGTAAACTGTGTTGCTGTATAAATTTGGCATATCAATAAGTACATGTTTTGCTTCTATAGTTTTGCCAGTGAGATTGCAGGTGTGGAAGACCTGGGCACGACCGGAAGAGGCAACGACCTGCAGATTGGGACTTATGTGGAGAAGATGTTCATGTCAGAGTTATCTGGGAATGTTATTGATATATGCCCCGTGGGAGCCCTGACTTCCAAACCATATGCTTTCACCGCCCGCCCTTGGGAGACCAGGTTTTTTGATTGCACGATACGTCTTTCTTAAGTTATTAGGGGGTCAAAATGTGTACCTACACTCATGTATTCTCTTTGGGTTTCTGCAGGAAGACTGAGTCCATTGATGTTTTGGATGCTGTGGGTAGTAACATTGTGGTGAGCACTCGTGGCGGTGAGGTGATGAGAATTCTGCCACGTCTTAATGAAGATATTAATGAGGAGTGGATATCAGACAAGACCAGGTTAATTTCTCATAACGCATGCGGGTTAATGTCACAAACACAGATTTGTGTATGATGTTTACCCTATTTCTGAAATCTTTCTTGTTTCCATTCTGACAGGTTTGCTTATGATGGACTTAAGAGACAGAGGCTTACTCAGCCCCTGGTGAAAAATGAGTCTGGGCAGTTAGTTCCCACTTCCTGGGAAGACGTGCTGACACGAACTGCTGGAGCAGTATGTAATAAATGATTGACTAGGCATCAGTTGTAATTTGATATCAAAACAGTGGGTGGTATTAATTTAGAACGTGTGGTTTTGATGTCGCCTAACTAAACACCATTTGTTTTATCTGACAGTTGCAAGGAGTTGAAGGTAATGACGTTGCTGCTGTTGTTGGAGGTTTGGTAGATGCAGAGGCTCTCATTGCCCTGAAAGACTTGCTGAACCGTTTAAATAGTGACAACCTGTGCACCGAGGAGATATTCCCCATGGCTGGAGCTGGGTAAGACCATACGAAGACAGAAACAAGGTGATACAAATCTAGTTGCACTAGCACTGATGATTTGGTTCCTTATTTAAACTTGCCTTCTCTAGATCAGACCTCCGTTCAAACTATCTTCTTAACACTGGCATTGCTGGCATTGAAGAAGCTGACGTGCTGCTTCTGGTTGGCACTAACCCACGATATGAGGCTCCTCTGTTCAATGCACGGATTAGAAAAGGGTAAGGTAGTTGCTCTTAATAAAATAATTATACCTGTTTAGTGGTGGTGACTAGTAAATCTGAGGGATGGTCTTCAGGGGTCTGGTCTTCAATGGTCTTCTGCTCTTCAATGTGATATTGGTGTCTCTTCCTCAGCTGGCTCCACAATGAGTTGCAGGTGGCTCTGGTGGGAAAGGAAATGGACTTAAGTTACACATATGACCATCTTGGAGAGTCTGCCAAGATCCTTCAAGAAATAGCTACTGGAACACACCCATTTTCCCAGGTGACGCTCTAGGTACACTCACTGGTGAATTTTAGCAGCCAACTCAAATGTTTTTTCTTAACTTCACGTCTTTTATCTCATCTTGCAGGTTTGGGCTAAAGCAAAACATCCTGTTCTTGTAGTTGGCAGCAGCTGCCTGCAGAGAGAGGATGGGGCAGCGATAATGGCCACTCTGTCAACTATTGCTCAGAACGCTCGCATCAGCAGTGAAGTGCAGGAAACATGGAAGGTTCTCAATGTGCTTCACAGGTGATGGTTATAAAAACAAAAAATAAATTAGAGGGAAAGTTTTTGGTAACAATACAGTGTTCAGGATGGATTATAACTAATGGATGATAATAAAAGTGCTGTTTTTCCATGCTGTCAGGGCTGCCAGTCAAGTGGCTGCACTTGACCTTGGGTACAAGCCAGGAGTGGAGGCTATCAGGAAGAACCCACCCAAAGTTTTGTTCCTAGTTGGTGCTGATGGTGGCTGCATTACTCGCCAAGACATCCCCAAGGACAGTCTGATAATTTATCAAGGTCAGCTTTCTTACTTCACCACAACAAAAGCTCATTTATAAGATTAAGTAATGGCATCTGAGAGAGGCAGTGTAACTCCAGACAAATAATCTTCTGAATGAACAGAAAGACAGAGTAAAGAACTCGCATGAATGCAGATGCCTCCATATAGTGTACAAGGGATCACTGAATGACTTCATGAGTGTAGACAGGATGTGAGACATATGCATCATGCTTCATAGTCATAAAGCTGGTGTCTCCAGCATTAAAATCTGCACAATTATTGCTTAGTTTCAGTGCTTTGTTTTCTATCCAGGTCACCATGGTGATGTGGGTGCACCAATGGCTGATATCATACTTCCTGGAGCTGCATACACTGAAAAATGTAGCACCTATGTGAACACTGAGGGCCGTGCCCAGCAGACCAAGGTGGCTGTAACTCCTCCAGGCATAGCCAGGGAGGACTGGAAGATCATCAGAGCAATTTCTGAGGTGATCCACAGTACATGATAAACATGCTATGCTTCAGATGAAAAGACTAAATGTATTACATTTATTTTTTCCATTCCTCTTTAAGCTCGCTGGAGTGACTCTGCCATACGACACTCTTGATGAAGTGCGCAATAGACTGGCAGAGGTTTCCCCAAATCTGGTGCGATATGATGACGTTGAAGATGCAAACTACTTTAAGCAGGCTAATGAACTCTCTAAGGTGAGCAGTTATCTTCCTCCACCACAAGTTTGGTTAGAGAAAAGCACAAATAAAGATTGATTTAAATATTGGCCAGTACAGTTGGCATGTACATGGTGGTAATATCTGACTTATCTCTTTCAGGGAGTGAACCAGACTCTTCTAACTGAACCTTTAGTCCCTCCCCAGCTCACTGTGAAGGACTTTTACATGACAGGTAGGTCAGCAGTATTCAGAGTTTGCATGTTCTCCCTGTGTCTGCGTTGCTTTTCTCCAGGTACTCTGCCTTCTTCCCACCGTCCAAAGACATGCTTGTTAGGTTAACTGGTGATTCTAAATTGGTTGTAGGTGTGCATGTGAGCGTGAATGGGTGTTTGTCTCTTGGTGTAAGATGAATTAATTAATTGCATGTACAGTGATGCTAATGCCCACAAATTATAGCAGATAGCCAAAACTAATTTTCAATCCATCCTCAATGAACACTGAAATTTAAACAATATTTCCTACAGAATGTCATCACTATCCCTGTATAAGGTAATTGTATGATCAGAAGAAGCCGAACAAATCTTAAAGGTGTCCTGTTTGCCTCAGTGCTAATAAATAAAATATTTACAGGAATTGCATGAATAAAATTATCCTTGGTTTAAAGCTGATATATTTTGGAACAAAATATATCAGAACAAATATAACTGTAAAATTTGCAATGGTTTGAGAAATAGACACCTTTCAAGTAAGACACAGTCATTATGCTAACTTGTGCTTCATTGTAGTTGTAAGTGTGTACATTTTAAAGTTGCTCTCAACTTTTACCCACAGATCCGATAAGCAGAGCCTCGCAGACCATGGCTAAATGTGTGAAAGCCGTCACTGAGGGAGCACAGGCTGTGGACGAGCCTGCCATATGCTAAAGCACAGTGGATAGTCATCCTCTAAAAATGATACGCACAACTCCTATATTTGCACATTCCTAGAAACATGCTTACTTGCACTTGTGTTTTACCATAGTATGTGTTTTACTATAGTAGAGCTCTCATCATCTATACACATTATGAAACTAACATACCTGAAGAAACATGTAAAAGTTCTACTTGCAGGGTGAAGATGTCATCTTAGATTTGCCAAATCCAAAATTAATACTTGTTATTAATATTTACATTTTAGTTGGCGTGACCAAAGATTTTAAATATTTTTTCAGAAGGTAAAGCTTGTCTTCCTTTAAAATTATGAGATTTATAACGATTAATAATCTATTTTATAATGTGGCGTTTATAGTCTTGAAGCTATTTGTAAATGTGACGATAAAGTAATAAACCAGTTTTATGTAGAACCCCAATGATTTTTATTTATTTATTTATTTTGCAGTCACCCTGTTTAAATTTGTATAGTTTTTCAAAAAAAGAAAGAAAAAAGTATCAAAATATTGTGCATGAATGACACTTAATTGTTTTAAATGATACTTAACTTTTCCAGTCTGGAGCTCCATCTCTGACAGACACGTGGTCCATCATTAGAGAACAGCGGTAACGGAGTGGCAGCAGTGCTGATAACTCATTCATATGGAGGATGATAGTCGTAGTCCAGGTGGATTTTACACTGTAACACTTTGCAGGACCTCTCAGTGTCTCCGTTTTAATTCAGCTGCATTAAATGTGGAACATGTAAACAGTACTGTCCTTCACGCAAACTGCAATTTGTGTCAAAAAGAGATTAACATGGTACTTGAAACACTGTAGGGGCTTTTAACAAAGTTGAATTTCCAATATGGTAGGAGAGGTTGTTGTTGTTGAACGGATTGTTGTCATGTCCCCGCAGTGCCTGTAGTGGTGCTGTGAGGAGTCTGCTGTGGATCCAACAAAAATCCTCAGCAGCCTACCTACTGCTTGTAATTTGCTCTGGATAGCCTATATTTACATGCATCCTTATTTCAAGATATACCGAGCTCTATGAAGATCGCCGTTACCATCCTATCTCGAATATCGATGCACAAATAGCCTAGCTGATTCTAATAGACATTTCGGCCACCTATCTGGAGCGAATACCTTACACAGCCCATACCAATTCAAGGTAAGCCAAATCGGATTCAGCCTCGACCTCGATTTCTAGGCGTACCGTTTTGCACCGACCTCAGTCGGACAGGCGTTCTACTAAAGCCCGGTGTCCTAGCGTAGCAAGGAGGCCCATTATTTTAGACAAATTTATTTTACAACTTCTGTTTTGACTAAATGTAACAGCACCTTATGTGTATGTAGAGAATCGTGCAAAGTCTATAGTTTTAAGTCGTGTAGCCTGCTAATGTCACATTATATAGCGATGGCGGCTATAATTCATATCGATTATTACGGAGGCCTTTGGTAACAGGCCTTGAGCCTCGTATGGATATCCTTTGTTTGAAAGTATTTAACCATAAATATATCGTGTTTGTTTCCAGTAAAATCTCAAGAAAGTTTCGATCAATACTCATTGTTATTTTCTGATTATGTGTGCATTTTTCTAAATAAAAGTAAACTGGAAATAGACCTTTATAGTGTTACCATTTGCTGATGTTTCCGTTTCCTGGTTAGCTACCGCCTACTAATTTGTGTTTTTAGCTTTGTTAGCTAACTAGCAAATTTGACTTTTTGTGCTTAAGCTGTGCTGATAAAAAATATTTTTGACTTAGGAGGGATACATTTGTATCTTTTGGTTCAGGACACGGGTCACTGATACACTTAAACATGTTTACATTTTTTATAATATTACGTTTCACGGCAGTCTATCGCAGCCAAGCTAATGTGGCAAGCTAGCTTCACGGATTTTAGTGGTCGTTGCGCTTGCTAACATTAGTCACCGTTTGCTGTCTATTAGACTCTGCTTACCTTACTAAAGTTGTTTACTCATACTCATATTAAGATCACTTATCCAGCCTGCCACTGTTTGTCCAATGTGCTCTTCAGCTGACATGGCCATAGCGTCGTTAACACCAACTTGAAAATAAGGCAGCATCTAAGCTACAGTTATCATTACAGTATGTCTTTGCATAGCTGCATTAACTCCACTGTGTACAAAATAGTCCATGTATTATTTGTGAAGTTGTTGAGTTGTCTTGTGTGATCTTATCCCTATGTTTGCAAGCAGTTAAGTTGGTCTGTCTGGCAGTACACTGTGCTTTACCTCTATCACATTATTGTGTGTCACATAGAAGGATAACTGCATGGAATAAAATCACATGCTTACAGTTTACCACCTGTTTCACAGAAAGTTAAAGGGCATTCAAACAACTGTTGTCCAAAGGCCATTGTTTACATTATATTGTAAAAATGTTTTTTATTTGTGTATCATTCACAACATACACAATCACTGTAATTTAATGAGCAATCAAGTTTAAGAAAGTTTTTCAGTTATTGATGTGGCACAAAAAACATATTTACACAGCAAAAAGCATATTCACATACCTTCTAATATCAGGGAAGGATTGAGTTAATAATCACCTGTTACAGAAGCAGGGACTAATGCCATGCCTCTTAGCGCTGCATGTGTGTACATGGTTACCGCTTCATTGAGAAGTGATGTCATTCTTAGTTTTCCCTTCTTTTATCCCATCAGCTGATGTTGTCAAGGACAAGAGTCACGTGATGTATGAAGGCAAACACATACACTTCTCAGAGGTGGACAATAAGCCGTTGTGCTCGTACAGCCCAAAGCTGTGCAAGCAGCGCAGACTAAATGGCTATGCTTTCTGTATCCGGCACGTTCTGGAGGATAAGACGGCTCCCTTCAAGCAGTGTGAGTATGTGGCCAAGTACAACAGCCAGCGATGCACCAACCCCATCCCCAAGTCGGAGGACCGCAGGTGTGTATGATGGCTTGAATGTGTGGCAAATTCCACTTTGTTTTATAGAATATATATAGTAGTCACCGATGTGCACAGCATGCTGAGGATGTGTTCTTGTTTTTCAGATACTGTAACAGCCACCTGCAGGTTCTCGGCTTTATCCCCAAGAAGGAACGAAAAAAGAAACACGACGCTTTGGAGGAAATGCGCTCACGGGCTCACCTGGAGTCAGTGGCTCTCAATATAACTGTGCCCTCACTAGCTCTGAAAGCTCCCAATGGTCTAGATGAACTTCCACCATCTCCTCCCTGTTCACGCCTGTTACCCCTCCCCGACGGAGAACTCCTGGACCCTTTTGCCTTTTATGAGGATGACACCGATGGGGAGGAGGTGGGTACTCCTCGGAAGGGCAACGCCATCAAGAAGAAACTACAGAGTCGGCTGGTGCTCAACCAGAAACTCTGCCATGACACAGACCTCTTCCAGCCACCTCCTGAGCACTTTACTCCCTCACCTGTCTCGCGTGTCCTCCCCTCTTCTCTGCTCAACACTCATCTCCCGCGGCAGCATCCAGGTCTTCTTCACCCTCCCCAACACTCCAGCACGACTTCCTTCATCTTCCCAGGACAGCAGCAGGGTTTATTATGCAATCCACCACCACCTCAGACGGTCAACTTTCTGCCTCCAGGGATGCCCGCTAACGCAGCACCCAGTCCAGTACAACAGTCTGGGCCATCGCTCAGCAGGAAAATGCCTTTCACTGCTACTAACTTGCCGGTCAGTTGCAAGGACAGTGGCAGTAACAATCAGCGGCATGTGGTTGTCATGCGTCCCACTGCCTTCTCACCTTCTGCCAGCTGCCTGGCCAGATTGCAACATCTGGTGCAGCTCTGTGCAAAGAGACAACGGGAGCATGGAGACCTCTTTCCTCACCTAGGTGACTGATTTTAACGTATTTAATGCTGGCTTTAATTTATAAATTCAATGAGCTGCTCTAACGAACTATTTTTCCAGGACTTGACTGGTCAGAGGACAGCGCTGATGATGATGATGACGATGAAGAAGAAGAGGAGGCAGAGAGATTAGCTCCTTTTCAGAGCTCTTGGCGGCCACAGAATGGGTGGGTATCCTAACACATAACCCCACTGTGTAACATTTAACTCTTTGTCACAATGAGTCTCTTGTGTTCCCGAACAGGTTGGAAGACGACAGCGGTTCCTCTCGGAGGACACGGCTGCTTAGGCTTTGTTCATACCTC
Organism: Planiliza haematocheilus; assembly: GCA_005024645.1. Classification (NCBI taxonomy): domain Eukaryota; kingdom Metazoa; phylum Chordata; class Actinopteri; order Mugiliformes; family Mugilidae; genus Planiliza; species Planiliza haematocheilus. The sequence continues at coordinate 9,062,149 of SRSE01000725.1, forward strand.
CAGGAAAAATACAAGCACATGTGCAGGCAGGAGAGGGCGAGTATCCGCCAGAAGAGATACCGCTATGCCTTCCGCAAAGCCTTGCTGCACGCCGCCAGCAACAACCCCGACTGTGCGGGGCAGTTGATCCAGGAGTTGAGTGGTGCCTCTCGCAGCTCCTCAGGGTATTCTCACAGCTAATATATCAGTCGGCTTTGTTTACCTGTCAGGACATACATGAATACGTTGCTATTAGTAGGTCTGGTTAAGCGAGTCACTAACCTGTAAGTTAGAAAGTTAAAGCATCTGATTCTCTGTACAGGTGTGACCAGAATTGTGTTCTGCTTCCATTTCAAATGAGCACATTTGCTATTAGTGTTGTTACCTTTTGCTCAGTCCTGGATCCGTTTGCTCCTGCAGTGTGACTCCAGCAAGGCCGCAGAGCACAGATATGGGGACCTGCACTGGCAGCACAAAGGGTCAGGCCTGCAGCAACAGAGCGTTGCCCTTCACTCGACACTGCTTTCAGCGTATCCTTTGCACCAAAACCATTAATTTACTGTTGGTCACTACAAATGCAGAACAGTAGCTGTGATCTAATGTGTTTTTGTTTTTATTACATACTGTGATGTACATAATACCTTTGTCATCGAGCATTATGATCACATGCCCTCGGCACACGGCACATTGTGGTTTTTCCTTTATTGTTCTCTATAGATATTCTGTTGAATCGTTCCCAGCAGCTCTTCGCTAGTTGCACAGCCAAATTTGCAGATGGTCAGCAGTGCTCCATCCCTGTGTTTGATATCACGCACCAGACACCACTCTGTGAAGAGCATGCCAAAAAGATGGTGAGTTCCGGGTTAATAGGAAAGCTTGAAAAATCCTAGTTTATAATCTTATTTGTTGTCCGCACTGAGATGGATGAGCTTTCATGTCTGTATGTTAGCTTCTGTTAGCTAAGGGCGGAAAGTTTGGGTGGGAAAGCCAACGTGTTTCAAAACTAACAAAATCTACCTTCCAATGCTAACAGTGAAATTAATGAAAGGTGGATGTCATTGTCTCTGGATGAGTCGTGGCCAGCTGTTCCTTTTGTTTGCTGTTTGTGTGCTAAGCTTAGTTAGCCAGCATTTACCAGCAAAGCAGTGGTACAGTCTTTGCACAGACTTCTCTTTTGTGTCTGTGCAAAGTGTCTGTGCAAAAGGTGTCGTGTCGTGTAGATTGTGAATCATCTGTGCGGTTTCAGGATAACTTCCTGCGCGGGGACGGAAACCGACGAGTGCAGCACCAGCAGCAGCAACAGCGAAAGCCACGTAAAAAGACCAAACCACCGGCGCTCACCAAAAAACACAAGAAGAAGAGGAGGAGAGGGCCGCGGAGGCCCCAGAAACCAATCCCTCCAGCGTTGCCACAGGGAAACCTGGGGATGCCTTCTACGAGCCTAGCAATGCCCTCGCCCAGCATCAGGTTGGCTACACTTGTGTCCACACTGTTGAGTTAAAAATTTAGTGCGAGGGGGATCCAGTGTCAGGAGAACACTCACAGGCTCTGATGTCACACGTCTCAACAGCTACTTCACTAGCATGTTTCTTCTCTAACCCTTTTCTCTATCTTATCTTTGTGGCAGGAGCCCTTCAACTCCAGACCTGAGTACAGACGAGCTTCCTGACGATATCACCAATGACATGGCAGACATTCCAAATGACCTTGAGCTAAACCAGGAGGATTTCTCCGATGTGTTACCCAGACTACCCGACGACCTGCAGGACTTTGACTTGTTTGAAGGTTGTCTTCCAGCTCGTGCTTGTTGAACCACCATGCCTTTTCTGTGTCCTCTGTCTGTCATTTTATAATAACAAGTGTGATAAATGTTTGTGCAGGAAAGAACGGGGATCTGCTGCCCACCACAGAGGAGGCTGAGGAGCTGGTACGTGCACTGCAAGCTATGGGGTCTTACCCAGACTCTTTGGTGTGCCTGACCTCCATCGGAGACCTGGCCCCTAATGAAGGAGTGGACCACAGAGCCATGACTGTGTTTCCTGGTCCAGTACAGCCGGGAGGCATGGGAGACCTGCTCAACAGCCGCATCCCTACAGAGAACTTCACCAGCCTCGAGCTGGAGGACAACCTACTGCAGTCCACTGGGGATCACTTTCCTCCCTCACCGCCCTCTCAGCCCACTAACCAGCCCCCGGCATCCAACCTAACCTCGTCTTCTTCTTCAGTAGCCCCCGCCACCACCTCCCTGCTCACTCAGACCTCCATAGCGGACAGAACGTTTTCACGGACACACTCATCCCACGTCCTGGCCAAGTCTGACGTGCCCACGTCATCTCCCCAAGGCAGCCACTACAGCAGTGAGCACGTGCCATCCCCATACAGCGACCACATATCTTCTCCCCATGCCAGCTCCTTCCAGACAGACACCCCTCTGCTGCTGGAAGTCCCTCTCACCGGGGTACCAGGAACCCCACGCTCAACATGGAACAACCTCCCTCTCCCCCTCACTGACCCCACGCAGTTCGGCAATCTCATAGGATCAGAAAGTCATCTCATATCCACCTCCCTGTCCACTCCTCCTGCCACCACCCACTCTGTGACGCTGCAGCCTATGGCTGCTCTCTCAGCAATGCCTCAGAGCGGTTTGACTGGTTTAACGACTCCTGCGCCTTCATCCTCCCTCCCAGCTTCCTCACACGATCTGTTGACCTCCGCACAGCCCAAGCAACAGCTCCCTCAGTTCAGCGCGGCCTTTGGCCATCAATTGGCCTCCCACAGTGGCATCCCGAAAGATGTGCAGCCCAGCCACAGCTCCACAGCGCCCCCTGCTGGCTTTTCTATAGTTAGTGCCACCGCTGCAAGTGCCAACAGCGCCACGCCACCTTTCACGCAAAGTAAATGAGAGCGTGCAGCGGCTGCACGACGGTCAGTGGACTCACAGTCACTTTAAAACCCCAGCTGACTGGCTTCTGATTAACCACACCTGTTCATCTGCTACATGTGTGCAATGTGGTAATAGTGCACTATTTGATAATGAATTTGCACAACCTCAGATTTTCTAGTTTTGTTTTTACCTTCTGTAGCCAGACGCTGTCAGAGATTTGAAGTCAGTGTGAGTCCACCAGTTCGATGCCTTGTGGTTTTGACAGCAGGGAGTTGCGGGTGAAAATTGGCGGGAGGACCTCGGCAGAGATTATCTGTGTCACCGTGCTCGGAATCCATTGAAGCCTCAATAAGTGGTCAGTTTCGTTTGCTTTGCCAGTTTTAGTCCTGTCTTAAAACTGTACCCTGCCTTGCTCAGATGGCCATTGCATATTTTTTTTTTTATGTGCCCACCTGTTTCATACACTGCTTCTGTCACCCTCTGAAAGACAAGACTAGAGATTGTGACATTTATGTGATCCATTATGTTTCAAGCTATTTAACTGTTATCATGATATAGAATCTTGCTGAGTCAGATTTCACAGTCATATAAATTTACCAAAATGCTTTTAAACAGCTGTTTTTATATTGTGTATATTGTATATGTGCTCATTTATCGGTTTGCTCAGACGTCAAAATCTCTGACCTCGCCATTGGTTGTGGGACTCTGAGCGGCCTAGTAGACACTTGAAGGTAAATCTAGTTTCTTAAAGCAATAAACGCATTAACATAACTCTTAGCATTGCAAGGTATTTTATTGGTCTCATTACATGTAGCTTCACCTGCTGAATCCAGGCTCGATCAGGAATCTATTTTGGCCTCTATGACTCGTAAACTTTTGGTTATACAACAGTTTCGCTCACTGATCAGGTCAACGTCTTCTCTCTTGAGTGGATCTTTACGGCTAATAAATTAGCTTCAGTGTTACGACGATGATGATGATGATGATAATGATGATGATGGCATAATCCAGGGACTTTTAAGTGTCTACTGTCAAAGGTGCTCTCTGGTCCACATATACAATGGTCTTTAGTGGCTTGCATGTCTCGCGAAAACAAAGTTCCATTTCAGGATGACCCAGAGAAGGCTGAGGAGGTGAATTGGTTTTGGAAAATCTAACATAATGGTATAAACTGGTGTATTTTTGCACGTCTGAAGTAAAGCACTGTCAGTTATTAAAGTGATTTTAAGCTAAAGGATGCAAACCTGGGCTCTGGTTATAGTTTTTAGAGAACGAGGACTTGTCCACCCTGTCTGTTAACGTCTCACGCAGCAGTACAACCATGGCTTTTGATAGATCATGTATTAGACATTTGACAGCTCGTCAGACATTGTTGAGTATTAGGTATTTTAGAATATCAGTCTCTATCTTGGTTGGTGAATTATTGAGTAGCAATGGACTGAAATTGTTATTTGCGATGTGTTCAGTGGAACCTGTGTCTTGTAGAGTTTTTTAATGGCTATCAAAACGGGCGGGAGTTGTCTTTGTTGGAGGGATCAATGTACGTTTGTATGCCGTCTTCTTCTTGTCTTTAATAATATCCTGATGGAGAAATGTTTTATTTTTTTTGATAGCTATTAAACTCCAGGAGGAAGTCTTGAGATTGCATGGGGCGGCACCCGTATGTGTGACAGCATTGTAATGGTAGATAATGGCTTGATTCTTGGTGAAACATCAGACTATATGCATCGTTTTGTGGAGAAGAAGAAAAAACAAACAAAAAAAAAAACAGATTCAGTTCCGACATCGATTTGCACAGGAGTGAATGAGGCGGGCGGTGTTTCACGTGTTCCTTGTTATGTCTTGCCTTTTTTTTTTTTTTTTTTTGCTTGACTGCTCATTACTCAAACAGCTGCCATCACTACCAGCTTTGAGCCTGCACCAGACCCACCCTCCCCCTCCTCCTCCTCCTCCTCTTCCCCTTATTTCCAGCTGTGAGAAGGCCCAGTTCTGTCTCGCCCTTCCAAAGAGAAAACACAGTCCGAAGTGTGAAAACCTGTAGCTACACCAGAGACGATTGGGCCGTCACAGTGCCCCCTAGAAAAGACGAGAAGAAGGAAAAAAAAAAGAAAAATATATATGGGTGAAAGGTTGGGTGAAAATGTGAGTTTGGAATGAGCAAGGCAATACTGCTGTATCCACATAGCATGAGATTAGTCGCTGCACCAGTTTACTCTCCCGACAACCACGTAGAACAAAATTTTACAGGGCTCGTAGGCACATGTAACTGCTTGAATTCTGAGATGGCTGACAAATTCCTATACTCATTGAATGTACTGTATTACTGTTTTTAAAGATAGGATGAGCTAATCTAGTCACCTTTTGTTATCGGTCCTTGTTTAATTTGTCTAAGGTATTTTTTGTATACAAAGGTTTACATTTTTATGTATATTTTTCTTGTGTACAAATTATGTAATATGTGTACAAACACTGTATGTAATATCTGTATATAGTGTGAGAAATTTGATCTTTTGTTTTTGGATGTATAAATAAAAACTTGCTGTGAGGTATTTGCTGACACAGTTTCGTGGCGTTTTTAAGCAGGACGCATTTTTACCAAAGTCTTGGTTTAATTATTTCTGGCGTCAAATACAAAATGAGGACTGTTGTTAAATTAAAAGGACTGAACATGCCGTGTTTATGGCTAGGTAGTTGAGTTTTCAATTTAGATTGTTTTCCTGGGTGAAAGCGGACTGAGGTGGACACTTTTTTCTAAGGTAAGTTGCAAGATTTTGAAGTATTTCACCCTAAAGTTAAATCAGTCTTTAAAGAACTTCTCATCATTTCACAAGGTCTTTCTATGCAGATTGATTTTTTTTTCCCCCAAGTTGTTCAAATTTGACTGCTTAGAAACCAGAGTACCTGGAGAGAACCCACTAGACACATGCAAACTCCTGTTGCTCACGTTCAAATGAAAATTACATCATAGAAGATGACAGATTTTAACCTAAACTATATCTTATCGTGAAAGATTTCACTTTTTCTCACTGGATGAATGCGGAGAAACGCATTCATCTGCTTTTGAAATCTAGCAAATGATTTAGCAAAATTAGCAGAAGTATCCACACATTGGCTGCTCTGTAGTTTTTGGTCATATCACGTGTGCCTTCTCAACAGACTGGTTCATTCATTCATCTCCTGTAACTGCTTGTTTCTGTGAGCAGGGTTTGCTGGAGTCATCGGGCGAGAGTCTATCGCAGAGTTAACACAGAGAGAGATGGACATCCATTCACACTCACACCTACGGCCAATTTAGAATCACCAGTTAACCTAACTGGGTCTTTGGATGGAGGGAGGAAGCCACACAGACACAGGGAGAACATGCAAACGCCACACAGAAAGGCCCAGTCAGCCCATGGATTGGAACCCGGAACCTTCTTGCTGTGAGGCATCAGTGTTAACCACCTCCCCACTGTGCCGCCCCTGATTGGTTCAATTTGAATTACATAAAGCTAGAACTAATTCGCGTGGTCCTGATGGGAAACAGAAATTTCTAGTAAAAATATGACATGTTTGGAGTCTGCAAAACTTGCGAGATTCAAACCTGAACATACTGATCAGGAGTTTCTCCTTACCTCCTGGCAGTCACGTGACCCAAGTGTAGGAGGAAGTCCTACAAACAAGGATGTGACTCTTGAATCTATATGTGTGACAACAAAGAACAAAAAATTAATTAAATGAGTAGCCGATCGTATTATGTGATCTTCACGAGTTGATGGGCTTTACCTAGTTCTTCTAGAATTGTAGCCTTTAACGTGGAGAACAACGTCAAAGAACTGAAGACGCCCATGAAGGTCCTCATTCATTCATAAACAAAACTGAGACGGTGCTAACCTTGTTACGTTTTCTTAAAGATTGGATGGATTCCACCAAATACAGGTGTCTGGTCATTATCAAACTCTAGTCAGATGAGTTTCAGGTGTGCAGCTCCCACAGATGTTTCTAATGAAAACCTGAACCCACTCAAAAAAATGTCCAGTTGCTTTAGCCTAGCTTAGCATTAGCCTGAATTCAGCATCTTCAGCAAATGAAGACCATGTGCTACGACACCAAAGGGGAACTTGTTTCAAGACTCTAATGTGTAAATTTAAAGAGTTTAAACCACAGAGGACAAAACTCCTAGTGATATTTAAATGCAAACACTGAGCCGCATTCCCATGAATTCTCAAATTTCAGCTATTTTAAGCTTTTATCGTTGGCAAAAGTTGAACCCGGTTCAACAGCTGCTTCCATTAGAGGCCCGTGATCCAAAGTCTAAATTAAATGAAATAAAATGCTTCACAAAGAATACTGTGATGTGTTGTTTCACATGAAAGCCTGCAGAAGTAGACCCTTTAACTCGCCACACTAATCTAGGTCACACTGTTTTAAATGCAGTGTGATTTCATATTAAGAGCTTGGACAGAAATCACATCAGCATCACATATACATATATACATTAATCCAACTAGTGTTATGAAATACTAAAATGCATTTGACTGTCTATTTTTTCTGTTCTGATGCTAAGATGGTGATTTTCTTCTTCTTTTTTTATGTTTAATAATTGGGTCATTCAGTATGTCCAAAATGCAGAAGAGCTGAGACAACAAAGCTGTATTCTGAAGAGACAATGTCTCCAAGAGAAGCTTCACCCTGAATCATAGAGAATAAAAAAAATAAATAAATAAAAAAAGTAAATGTCAAAAACTGTTCAAATTTGTACTGAATTTTTATTGTGTTTGTTCCTTAATCATTTGACAACTCCCAATAACTCAAACAGCACTGTCCTGAATTAGCAAACATGTATACTGGACCAGAAACTGTCAGCAAAGTCACACAAAATGAAATACACATTTTAAATGATTGCTATCCAGTGTTAACTGAAACTTGAACACGTCACAGAACCAAACTTTACACCCTCTATTACATAATACTGCTCTTTGGGGTTATAAAAATAGTCTCATAGAATATATGCCTACTTGTGCTAAGACTTCTGGCGATCACACTGCTTTATTGCCATACAACACACAAAGGGGGGGGAGGAAACTTATGTAACTGCAACATAATATTGTAGCTTTAAGTACCTTTATTTTTAAAAACAAAAGAAAATGTACAAAGTGCAACACGTAAAAAGATAAAGTCATATTAGACCATGGAAAAGGTGCACATTGTATTGCATTTGTCTCAGATCGGGGCGGAGGGCTTCCGTGGCACATTTCACATGAGAAGTTTGAATGAAGAGTCCGTTTTCCACATGTGAGCAGGAAAAATGATTTATTTAACCAGTTTCTGTTTTCTTTCATAGGTCAGGCTGTTTAACAAACCAAGAGAATAATTTAGCAGTGTGGGAAATGATTTAATACTTCTCTCATCTCTAATCTAAACCGACAGTTAGCTATATCTAGCACTAAGTGCCTTAATGATTAAACTGCTAGCTCTGTCCAAAGGTAATAAAATCCAGCTACTAGTACTGACAATACGGCTTATTGCAAGGGTTATATTGTGTAATAAAATTTTTACAAAGGGGGACGTAGCAGGAGTCATATTCCTGTCTAAGGGATCACTGTATCCTGTATAACATCAGATTATTCCCGGCTCTGTACAGTTGCCAGGAAACCAGCTGTTGTGGACTGATTATGCCTCGATGTGTCGGGCCAATCGGATCGCGTGGGTGGGCGTTGGACAGAAGAGCAACGTGGTCATACATGCCACCTAAGCGCCGTGGAGTCATATTCTGATAACCGAGTCTGGCTACACCCGGCTTGGACTGTAATATATCGAGAGGTGTTTCTAATTTTTTGTCTTCTATTTACATACAGAAGTGTAGCAGAATAATTTACCATCACTGACTATGACGTACTGTATACGAGAAAACAAAATCTACTGCCAAAAATCTCCTTATGTTATAGATATTATAGAAAGGCTTTAGTTTAAATAAAAAAAAAATAATCCATCAGACTGCATCAGATTGTTGAGGTGTTCCTAATAATTTGGACACTAAGTGAACGTCAGAGTGGCGTCAATTCAAGTGGAACTTTTTCTTTCCTGCCCTGTTCATTGTGTACCGTACGTCGCCCCCTAGCAAAAACGCAACACTGACACCTTAGACGTATGAAAACGCTCTTATCAACGCAACAATGACAGCGTCTAGATAACACAAGTCCATTTGTTCATGCGCTAGAAAAATCATTTGTCTTTTAAAGTATCGCTGCATATGCGTTTTCAAACCAGAAAGGACGAGGGGGAAAAAAAGGAGGAATCACAACAGAAACATTTGATCTAACTTTTTTTTTTTTTTCTTTTTAAAGCTGATACTATTCATCCCATTCATTACAAATTACTATAAGGCTGATTCAGCTCTGTTCAGGACTCGACATTCCTTCAGTCCTGCAGAAGTATGCTACAACACATACCGCTCAGGCCAACCAAAAGGCTTTATACTGTTTATACTATCATGCACATTCCTTTTAAACTACAGTCAGAAGTAGTAGCAGTGCCGCTGGTCTCTTAACACCTCTTGGCTTTGTGTTAATATGCATCCGGGAGCAGTGTCATGTACTGCGCGAGGAGTCTGTGTGCATTTGCTGTATCGCTTGAAAACCTCTCATGAATGGGGAAAAATGCAGCAAGGCAAAATACTATACTGCATGACCGACCCCAGAGTCCAAGCTGTGAGAATTCAGGTTTGTTGCAGATTGTGTGATGCATACCTGCAAAATACTGTAGTCTCATGCTACTGTTTTATGGCTACTTTGTTTATAGTCAAAGGCATTTATACTTGAAGTGCAATTAAAGCTGCAGGTACACTGAGGAGATAGTTGTACCACTGCAGCTCCAAGGAAGACTGACAGAGTCTGCTGATTTATGAACTAAACGATGGCACTGCCCTGTTAATGGAATGAATGGACGAAACCTCAGTTTATCTGATCAATCAAATGCACGGCAAAAAAACAAAAACAAAAGGGGAAATGAGGCCAAATAAACTTGAGGCCTTGTGGAACCGGGACTGGAAACAAGAGGGTCCAGTGTTAAAAAACTGGTGGGGCTTCAATGAACCAGCCATTTTTCTTCTACATTCTCCAACACTATTCCAGTCACAGCAAAGAGAGTGAAATCAAAAAAGATCAATCAGAAACATGGAATAAATCAAGAGCAAAACATGATAGAGGGCAGCCACTTTTCTTTCACTGGATGAGTACTTAAAATGTTTACAACAGGAGAGAGAAATCAAAGACTGATATACAAAAGAACAAGTACAAAGGCAAGGCAATCTCATTTGTGGCCACTTTAGTCTCTCAAATATTTACCTCAAAACCATTATCTACACTGTTTGCATTTGGCCATTTGTACACACCCCAAACGCAGCATTATTTTTTCATGAATCTGTAGAAATTAGCTTATTTACAAGTCTGTACAGCCACCCTATAGAGCTCTTTCCATCTCCCAGAGGATCCAATCCACTTAAAGCAGGATACCTGAGATTTCAATAGAATGCTTCAACCCACTCGCCACTCTTCACCGCACGTTTCACAGGATATCTCGCACAGCCACACACACATGCACACGATTAATTAAGCAAGGTATTTTTCTCCAGAAGGATGCCGAGTGTAAACCTTTGTGAAAAAAGCCACAAAAATCACCAAAACCAAAAACTAAAGAAGAGTCCATCCAGAAAGACAGCTAGCTCTTGAAATAAAAACAGTTGAGAAGGAGGTATTGAGAAAGGACATCTTACAGCAGGTGGCAGCTGACTGAATGGCCACTGACTGTCCTGAATAGGACCCTCTGGTGCTGTGCTAGCATATAAACAGACATTAAGTAGGCCAGGATTTGCTTCAGGCAAGTGAGTGATGGAGACCTTCCTGGGAGACTTCATCCCAGCTGTGGAGGTCAGAGGAGAGGATCTGACTGCTGCCACCAGGGTGGAAAAGTAGAGCAGAGCTGAAGGTAGCCCCTCTCATTGAGTGGCGGCTGCCCGTGGCACAGTAAACCTGTCAAACAGAAGAGAAACACGTTAATACTTACAGGTTAAGACAAGACTAAAGACCTGTAGACAAAATAGTACATAAAAGCTAATCTTGATCAGTAGTCTCAGGAGAAAGAGTCACTGCTGACACAGAGGCTACAGAAGATTTGCCCATAATGCACAACTTAAATCAGGTGGTGTTCTCTTACTAGCCTTTACCAACATTACTATGCTGACATGCCTGGAGTAAACAACCTATCATACACTGCCTGGTCACTTCCTGGATTTAGCTAAGCAAATACGTACAAGCCTCCTATTGGATAACTGCTGCGTGGATGATTATCTTTCAGCTGTCAAGTTATTTAACCCCAACTGATGCAATGACTAGCTTCTCATTTCTTAAACAACCATGTCGAAAGACACATCCTGTGGTCGTGGTCGAAAAGATGTTAGTCTGTTTGAGAAAGGTCAAATCATTGGCATGCATCAAGCAGAGAAAACACGGATTGTAGAAACTACTAAAATTGGGTTATGAACTGTCTAACAGGTACAATCAAAGGATTACTAATCAGTGAGGCTAACTGAGAAAGGGGGCTTCAGTTTGCTAGGGAGCATAAAGATTGGACTCTGGAGCAATGGAAGAAGGTCATGTGGTCTGATGAGTCCAGATTTACCCTGTTCCAGAGTGATGGGGGCATCAGGGTAAGAAGAGAGGCAGATGAAGTGATGCACCCATCATGCCTAGTGTCTACTGTACAAGCCTGTGGGGGCAGTGCTATGATCTGGGGTTGCTGCAGTTGCTCAGGTCTAGGTTCAGCAACACCATGTGTCCAAAGAATGAGGTCAGCTGACATCATTTTCACACATGGACTGGCCACCACAGAGTTCAAACCTTAAGCCCATTGGGGCGTTCTGGAGAGGAATTTGCACAGACTCTCCCATCATCAATACAAGATCTTGGTGAAAAATGAATGCAACACTGGATGGAAATAAATCTTGTGACATTGCAGAAGCTTATTGAAACAATGCCACAGTGAGTGCGTGCTGTAATCAAAGCTACAGGCAGTCCAATGAAATATCAATGAGTGTGTGACCTTTTTTTATTTGGCCTGGCCAGGCAGTGTATTACGGTAATGGTATCAAGATACTTGAGGTAGACTGTCAAGAACTGAGGAACATTTTGAGGACATTTTGAAATGATGGTGACGCTCAATGAAATTAAAAAAATTACAATTTGTGTTTTTATCAATGATGCCAAAATGCCTCCAGGAATGACATGTTTGACCATCAGCCCGTCAGTCCTCTACTTTGGTTCAAACTGAACAAAATAACAGCTATTAGATGGCTAGCTACAAAACTTTGTTCAAATATTCTTACATATTTCCCAGATGACAACCACTATTTACTTTGAATAAGAGTGACAGTTGAAGTTTTGAAATAAAAAAAAAGTGTAATGTTATGAACTTTACTCACCCCTGAAGTCTCTGCATTAGTTCAGCCACCAATGCGTCACAGATCCCTGGGTGTGTCTCTTCTGCCTGGAAAATGGCCTCTCGCAGTTCCTCTGCAGCCTCTGGCTTGCCATTGCTTATCTTGCCCTTTTCTTTCAGCTGTAACAATGGCAGCTTTTAATGGCTCATATATCACAGTGAATATTAAATCTAAACATTGATTTTATTCTGGGAGACCAGCTAAGTAATTATTGGAATTTATTCCAGTAGTTTTTTTCCAAAACATCTATTCAGTGACAATAACCATTAGATTTGTTGCAACTTTGTGATGTTATTACCTCAGAAAACAGCGGAGAAAAGATCGATGACAAGCTTTGAGACATGGGCCTCTTTGGACTCTCCTCAACCTGTAAAAAGAAAGAAAGAAAAGAAATGAGGTGTACTTGTACACATAGACTTCTGTGGCAAGCAAGAAGTGAAGTAAAGTTTGTCTTCTATACCTCTTGCCTTTCTATCTCAGCAAGTTGTGCTGCCCCATTCTGAAACTTTTTCACATCCTTTTCCCTGATGGTGTTGAAGATCCAATCATCATTACCAGCGTCACCACCTCCAGATGCCTGGCCGTCCTCCTCCCTACAGTGAAACAGCATTTTAGAAAAAAGACTCTCCACCTCTGTCCCATGTGAACTGGATGATGAAGGTGCAGGCGACTTACTCATCAGACTCATCAGAGCTGGACTGATCCCGAGACTGCTCTGACTTCCACCTCTTGTATCTGTCAATCAGCTCTGTCAGATAGGTCGTCTTTTTGGCATGCCTTACGATATACTTGTGTTTTAACAACTCTTTGGCAGTTGGCCTCTATAGAAAACACACAAAACAAACTTTACAGTGAATACTAAAACAGCTTTTCCTTTTATGGAGCAAACTGTAAATATTCCTTTAAACGTACAAAGCTAGGCTCCTTATTTAAACAGGCTTCAACAAATTCTTTAAGCGGTTTGCTGTAGTTTCCTTCCAGTGTAGGTGGATTGTTCTTTGGGATGAGGAATAAGACCTTCATGGGATGAAGCTCAGAGTGGGGTGGCTCTCCTTTAGCCATTTCTATTGCCGTTATTCCTAATGACCAGATGTCTGCCTAAAAATAAGAAAAGACAAAAGATCCTCTTGTGAGAAAGAGCACAATGTCAAAACACAAAAACACTTGGACACAATGTGAGTGTGAAATGGCATTTAAACTGGCTGACTACAGCAGCATGGGTGTATTTGAGGAAGCCCTGCAAAGAGCGACGGTGACTGTGTTGACAACCCACACTGACTCATGTTGTGGTTATTCCAAAAATATGTAGTGGCTTACTTCTAGCCTAGAACACTCATTTTAAAAGACGCTTAAATGTTCCTGAAAAAAACAAACACACAAAGGTCTACGACAAAGCTTGTGATGCCTGCAGTCATGAGTTTATGCTTCAACATGCATTAAAAAAAAATCCCATGATGGTCTGGAGCCAGTAATACTCATTAAGCTCCCATATGATACAAGTTAGTATCACATGGTCCCAGAATGTGTCTTTTATGTTTGGGCTCAAAGTACAGCACAGACTGTTCATGCAATCACATCGGTGTACATCTGGTTTTAACCCTGTTCCAAATGGGCAATTTCTGTGACTGTAGCTTTGAATGCAAATGAGCTGCTGCTTCCCACGCCTCTTTCCAGAAGATGATTGTCTCTTTTCTGCCATCGATGCCCAAGTGAAAGTAAAGAGGTGAACCAATTTGGCTTGTAAGGAAAACATACCAGTTCAACCACCTGTCCACTGACAGTGCTACAAAATAGGGACCCAATTATTTTCATTTTTTCGATTAGTCCATTGATCTATGGTTAATTTCTCTGGGTATGTCATTAATCCCTTGGTAAACTTTTCAAACAACGACACCACATGAAATCTATAAATTAAGATTTTCAAATTTTATTGCAAGCACCATTGATTATAAAGATGCATTAAAGCAGCTGGTCCTTGACTTTTCTTGCTACATGGAGAAAGGACAGAAACAACAGGAAGATCTAACATATTAGTAGTCATAGGAGAGACAATCATTTGTAACGGCAATGTGTATTTGCATATGTTCCCTGTAACGCAGGATTAGCAGACATGACACAGGTGAAATGACTCACATTCAACCTGCAATGGATCAATTCATACAAAACAAGCAAGCTTAATGGGATACTTTTATTTTGCCTGTATCATAATAAGCTTTCAGCCTCATTAAATGTGTTGCTGTGCTTAGCAACGAAACCACTTTCAGTTCAAAATGACAGGTGGTTCACTTCAACTAGTGGTGCAGCTAAAAACCGTCAATACGCTTTAAATCGATAGCAATCAGTCACCAACTACTGTTAATTAAAGCAATTTTGACAAAACCACACATTTTCAGGATAGCATGGCAGAAGGCGCGGCTGCATTTCAACACCAAGAGTGATAGTTATAGGATAGTGCTGACCTTTGAATCATAGGCCGACTGCTTTATGACTTCAGGTGCCATCCAGAAAGGAGTTCCAACAAACGTGTTCCGTTTTATTTGCGTGTCTGTCAATTGGCCCGCCACTCCGAAGTCTGCGAGCTTCACATCACCTTGCTCTGACAGCAACACATTGGCGGCTGAAAATAGCAGTGGAAAAAAATGCAATGATATACCAGTCTTTAAAACTTCAAGTGCTTAAATAATCGTTAACATTCAAGTCAGATAAGTAGATCCTGTAGAAACTGGGAAGGGTTATAGAAAGTTACAGCTGCATGAAGTTCCCCCTGTCACTGCTTCCACATACTATAAATGTCAAAATGTATTGTTTTATTATTTCAATGCAAAGAGTTTTTATGATACTGAGGAAGCTTCAAACAGATTTTGCATGCAAGTATGAAATGAGGACTAATTAAAGTAACGTGACATGTGTTTGGATCGGATTTCAGACTTTGAACTGAATATAAATAATTACACGTCATGGAGGCTGTATCATTTCTTTCTTTCTTGTAAACACAGATGCCAAGCCACAATAAAGCATGACTTCAGCATTATTAACAAGGCGGTGGAAAACGTGTTGTCCAGACGACGCCAGATGTACCAGTCTTACCTTTGATATCTCTGTGTATTTTCTTCTCAGAGTGCAGATACTCGAGCCCTTTTAGGATTTCCCTCAGGATTGTGGCAATCTGTGTTTCATCCAGGGCACCCGGTTCCAACTAGAAGAATAAATAAATTCTTAACTACACCTTTTCGTGATTTTACGTTCAAACGTCAGATTCCGAAACTGTCATAATGAGCCGCAAACTAAAACATTTAAGGTCAGATCATCTTCAATTTGGAAATTTAGTTTTGAGAAAAACTTACCAAATCAAGGGCTGATCCTCCACCCAAATATTCCATAATAATCCATAGTTTCGTACCCTGAAAAGTGCGCAAGCAATTCAGTCAAACAGTGTTCAGAGTTGCAATAACTTTAAAAAACAACTCACAACCTTGGTACATCATTACAACAGAAAGTACTACGCAGCTGTCAGAAACATCTGAAGCAACTGAAAGAATTTTTATATGATTAAATGAAACACAAGATGTCACTCAAGGTACAACATCCTTTCAGCTTGTTTTATACTTATATTTTGATGTGCACACAGTCAACATCAGATGTCAAACACTGCTGCTACTCCCACAGACATCAACCTACAACCACTAACATGCCTTCTCTTCTGTAACTTCCTTAAATGCTTTACACTGCACTGCCAGTCACAAAACACAGAAGAGTTTTAGTTAAGGGCTAACCATTATTATGTGTTTATGTTTTGGAACAATATGACAAATCTTGTTTGTGTGTGTAATGTTGTGGAAGCTTGTGACGTGGACATGAGAGATGACATCTCAGGAAGTGTAAGTTCACGCTGACTGGGCGTTGAGACTTGACACAGTTATGGGAGTATGTTCTTTTTTTTTTTTTTTTTTTTAAAAGGAAACTGCAGCAGTCAGGCGCTAAGGCGTATAAAGTGCTAAAGCATCTCATGCGTATCCATGGGCTGCATGTCACAAACACTTTTGCTGCTGCTTAAAGGCCAACAGTGTTGGTAATCTGGATAAATCAGCAGAACAAAAGACAGCTGCAGGGTTTCCCATACAATGTTAATTCTATGGTGGCCCGCCAGGGTCTAATTTACTCCGCCACGGTGTCATAACGAATCGGAAATATTTTTCCACGTCTCAAACAACAGTTGCGTTTTTCCTGTTGCTCCTGAAATCGTCTCCCCCATTAGTTAGATCGCCTCACCTTCCCACCTTCTAGACCATGGAGATTTAAAATAATTTTAAGAGAGTTGGTCAAAACCCAGAGGAAATGACTCCAGACGTAATGTGAACTAGCTTAAATCTATAAGAGCTAGCTAGCGCAGTTAAACAATGAGTCAACTGTACTATAAATTAATTTTATTCCCTTATAATTTATGTAATCTCACATATATCTGTCCATAGAATGCCACATCTCAAGAGCATTATGTTTAGTAGTCCTGTATATGAACTGATGAACTGCACAAGCTGCAGCCATTTGTCGCTAAATCCAGTAAACATGTTATTCTGTAATTTAAAGACAGCGTGGCGAGAACAAATCCTATACTACATGCAATCCATTTAATAAGGGGGATAACACTATAATAGATAATTAGGTGCTGTTATTAAAGACAGCAGAATGGCCAGGGTCTCAAAATCCCATGGGGAAACACTGCGACACCTAACTTTCACTTGTAACTTAGAACATCAACATGCACCTGCATTTTTCGCGGTAGCGTTTCAATTTATTTCAGTACGATTATCTCTATATAGCTCCAATAACAATCAATAGTCTCAAGATGTTTTACAAAATCCAGAGTCTCAAACCTCCATCATAAAAGAAACAATGGCAAAGAAAACCTCCCTTTTAGCAGGAAGAAGCTTTGGTAGACACTTCATACATTTTCTTTAGTTCCAGCAGGTGGTGCACCAGTTTGTCTGGAACAATTGGTAGAGCAGCACGTAACCAGAGCAAAAGCAACAACTCAAGCCGCAATATGCGTCTATGCAAAGTATTTAGCTATAGGTCACAGCCCAATACATGATCTCTGTAGCTTTGCTGTAGTTCTAGATAGAAATAGACTTGGTGTTAAAACATGGTTCAAGTAGGGTTTAATGACCTATGGCATGAGTAGAAGAAGAGCTGCTGTCCCACTTGTGTAGTCACCTGGACTGATTAAAATATAGGTAAGACAAAAGACGTAAAAAGGTGTCTGAAACTCTTCTAGCATGGAGCACATGTGTCGTAACATTGACGCTTCTTAAAAACACAGTCTGACAGTACAAATACCAAACGTACATGCTAGACACACACTAACGTCTATTTTCTCTCCTGGGGCCAGTAGCATTGCTTGGACTAATGGATCTCTTCTCTCCTTTTTTGCTTTTAAGTACCACAGTAAAAGCTGTGAGAAGCACTATGAGCGATCTGATTATAGTTAGAAAATAAAGTATTGTTTGCGACGGATGTCTTTAAAGCCTTTACAGATTTTTAACTAATGTGAGATTTTGCAGTTAATTTGTTTGAATTTGAAATGAAACAGCGAATGGAATTTTCAAGGGTATTTAGTAGAATTTTTAGACGTCATATAGTTTGGTCATCTCAGACCAGTGCTGCACCTTGCTGCCAACAAAAGAGTTAGAATTCTGACAATGTTGACTCAGTATGGGTGTGAACAACTTCATACTGAAGCTTAAAGTAAACATGCAGCCATAATAACTGTTCTCTTAAGCCCAGATTAGTCTGCAACCTTTCAGTTCGATTTACAGTCTCAAAAAACTTGAACAATATTGAGGGTCTTGTGGTTAAAGAGAAAGTGAAACTCACCTTTTGTGATATCTTTTTTTTAGGCATGTTGAGTCAGACATGTTCATGTCATTGCTGCTATCACATCCCGTAATTTAGTGTATCTTCATCAGTGCAGTTATGTTTTATAATATATTGAATGTCATGGGCTAGAATGCCAAATTCTTACAAAAGTGCCTCAAAGTGATCATATCAAACCCACCCATATTAGAGAACTGTTATAACTGGCCCAGATGGAAAACTGTTTAAAGAGGAAGGGGGGTCAGACAATTTCTTCCACATGGTCTCAAAGTTATTCTGTTGCTGAACAGAGCTAAAAGAACACAACACATGGCTCTGTCCAAGTATTTACAAACTGCACTGTTAACAGCCTGCAGGGTATACAATACTGCAATGGCAGTCTATGTCTGGTTGTTTGACACTAATACATACCATATTACACAGGCAATACTCATTTGCATTATTTATTGACCTACATTTCCTACGCTTGCTTGCAGGAACACACATATTAACATTATCTCAGGCACGGACTATTCACTAAAAGATACTCACGGAGTTTAAAGCTTACCTTGAGGTAGGATCCATAGTACTTAGTGATAAAGGGACTGTCACACTGGCTGAGAACTGTGATTTCCTGTTGAATGTCTTCAATATCATCCTCTGCCTCCTCCAGATCGATAATTTTAATGGCCACTACTTTCTGAGTCCGTTTGTCGATGCCTTTAAAGACTTCACCAAAAGAGCCTTTCCCTATCCTCTCCAGCTTGGTGAATAGCTCCTCTGGATCAGCTTTGAAATTCTGAGTGACAGAGAGAAAAGAGTGCATTTTAAGTAACGTGTAACCACAGGAAACTGGCAAGCATCACTTAGTCTGATGAGCAGACAAACATCTCATATAAACTTGCTTGTTTAAAATAATAGAACGTGGAGTAAAGTGGCAGGTACTTAAACACAGTATATAAGATGTGATATGAGGAATGAACTTGTAAATCTTCACCACTATCTATCCATCCATTCATACTCTTAAAAGAAAACCTTGAGCTTCAACATTGGGACTCCACGTAACCGATTATTTCACGATCAAATATTGATTAGCCTTTTTAAAAGTAGAACAGAAAGAATAACAGAAAATACTGACAATGTAATTTCCCACAAATTGACTACTGTCTGTAGTAAATTGTTGTTACTTATAGAGAAACTGAACATACAGGAAGTTATTTCTGGAATTAAAAGAGGAAAATAATAACGGAGCATATAAAATAGATCATTACTTAGTCCAAACCAATAATCAAATAACCACTGAATCATTTGATGACAATCAAAAGTCCACCTACAATTTACGACTTCAGCCTTCATCTCCGCTTGCAGAGCAACCTTTTAAACTTTTCCGGTTGAATTTATGGCTTCACCCTTTCCTCATAAGACAGAATAACACCGACCTTACTGAGGCTTAATGACCTCCACCACAAAGGCTAAACTGAATCTGAAGCACTACACCCTAAATTATTGACTGAACTTAATGGTTTATTTCCCAGTGGAGAACCAGGGAGGGAATAATGGTCTTCAAGTTGGCCAGTTCAATTTCCCTCCATGCACGGCAATCATTAACCCAAAAGGCCTGAGTAGTGTTTGAAGTGCCTTCATTTTCATGACAAAAATATTTCAAAATATGGGAAAATCCACAAAAGTATAACTATTTAAAAGTGCAAGAAATTATATTTTTGCCGCAGCTTTATTAAAAGAGAACCCAAGCAATTAAGCTTGATGCTTATTTCACCAGGTAACCTAGCATTAAGACGTTGATCTATTGGCTCACACATTATAGTGTTTCCCTATAGGGAATAGTTTCCCGTAAAAGTGCTAATGCATGGTGGTCAAACCTATATGGAAGGGGAGATGAGCAGCTGCACTTTGAAAAACTGGCAAAGAGGGGGCTGCTGAATTTGATAGCAAAGGATCTTTTCAACAAAGACAAAAAGACAGAGCAGTGCAGAACAAAGCAGAGTAGAAAAAACACAACCAAAATACTGTCATAACATTGGTGTGGTCAGTCATCCAGGTGAAAATTATAATGATGAGACTGACCTCTGTAAAAACAAAGGGAAAAACAACAGGAGCACTACGACCACAGACTACACATGATGGGAATGTACTTGCCATATCCACAGTCAGCAGGTTTAGTGCGACTACTAAAGCTGCCTGAACCGCGCTCTAAAAGCATGTGCTTGATGGTCTCCCATCTGCACCATACTGTGTAGTCTAGTGTCATCCGCACACCACAACACCACACCCTCAGGGTCAAAAGGCTTACTGCCAGCACTCCAACCTCTAGCACCTCTCTGAGTAGTAACCTTTGAGCAAAGATCTGCTGCTTCCTTACTAAACCTGTGCACAAGTCAAGGGAATGTGCAGTATTTTGAGTAGCATTAGTATGTCCCTCCTAGAGACAGTCACTTTTACATGTACTGTATTGTCACCTCTTATATGGCATTTCTTCCACTGGGACATAGTGTGAAAGACAGGCAGTGTTTGGTCCAAAATAATACCAATCGAAAATTATTGATTCCCAAATTTAAAAATAGCATTGCACAACCAGAAACATTTTTGAACTGTCAAAATGTCAAAATGAATGTGATGTAAAAAATTACAGTTCCAACGATTAGTCAATTAATTGATTACAGTATCAAGTATTGTCTTGTGATTCCTGGAAACTGAAGACCACGTGATTCTGAAGTGTTAAATCGAGGTAACTAGATAGGATGTCATTACTGTTCAGACAAGGACAGTTATTTTCATAAATGAATTATCTTATTTTCTGTCTTGCCTCCAATCAATATCCTGTTCCAGTTTTTATAATCTATGTGTATTTGAAGTGAATTATCTGTGGGTCTGGTTAAAATGAACAACCTGAAATTTGGACCGTAGGTTAAGGGAAGTTTTGATTGGCATTTTTCAGTTTTCTAAAATATATAGACCTACACAATTGCCAATTTAAATAACCTGAAAACAACACAACCCTGGGAATGATTCATTTAATTAAACATATAATTAGTTTAATAAGAAATAATTATAGAAACAATTACCAAACTATTTCATAATAACATCAAGCCAAAATAAACCTCAATTGGACTCATGTCAAAAACATTACAAATGGCAAAATATAAAGTCAGTTTCTATATTCTCATAAGTGGCAGACACTCTACTACACTAATCAACTGATTGTTAAGGCAAAACCCAACAAACATCTGATGTCTCCAGTTTTTCTTAACTTGAGACATCAAATGAAGATAATGTTACCAATTGTATAGTAAGGAATCTCCTTGTTTTCTCACGTTTGTATATCACCGGATGTAATTGCTCTTTTATATTTATGTATAAGTTATGTTCAAGTGTGCAATAAAAAAAAAAAAAATCCTTTCTCTACTATTCTCATTCTTTAACTTGTCTCAACATATTATGGTCAAACAAACAAAACAAGAGCGTGGATAAGTTAGTTCTCTAATTGGAGAGTGTTGGAAATTAAGGATACAACAAATGCTTCATAGTTAAGAGCGAGCTGAGCAAGAATAAATATCATATACAATCACTTGCTAGTTCATTAGGTAAACAAATGCATTACCAAATATAACTGGTCTTCCAAGATGATTCTTAAACTGAATTGCCACATTTCTTATTACTGTCAACATAAACTGAACATAACGCTAGGATTGTGCAGGACTCTTACATCACATTCATTTTCACTAGAGTACTTCATATGTTTTGGTAAGTGAATGTTAATGATTTGACCAAGACAGTAACAAAAGGTTAAACGACGATATCAAATATTGTACTCCACATCACTGGACTTTGACAGATAGGTGCATGCATCATTAGAAAGCAAAGGTTATATCATGCGATGTAACACTGGTGCAGATAAAAAAAAAAAAAAAAAAAAGTTATGTGCAGTCATCAAGCAAACTTCCGACTAGAAGATAAGAGGAAACGTTAAGTAAAATGTCGAACGACTCTGAAGCACATGCACTTGTCACTGAAAGTTGGCTGATAAATACATCAATGTGTTTCCTTTACCTGAATCCCCGGCAGTCCACTCTGAATAGGAGAGTGAGCCATGGCGTCAGATCAGCAAAGATGACGCCTTTCCTCGTCTTTTCAGCTTCCCTTATCAGCGGTATAACGTTACTTTCCCGTCAGAGCCTTGCTATGGTAGATGGTGCTCGAAACTCCGCAGAAGTACCAACGAAGATGTCGCTTGCGTCTAAAAAAAAAAAAAAAACCGCTTCACTTGTCGGCTTCTACTTCGTGCTGCCAGTCCGCTTTCTCCTCACTCGCCTTCCGCAGTAGTTAACGTTAGCTAACGTTAGCTACGCTAGCTACTTTAGCGGCTAGTTAGCAAACAATTAGCTGAAAAAATCTATCTCGGGGGTCGGTCGGCAAGTGCTTGGCAGTTTACCAGCGATAAGGTAAAAGTCTGTTTCGAAGCAACCGCACGGCGTAGATAAATGCACACTGTTGTGTAGTTGTGTCGCTTGTTGTTCTATTCTCTCATCACTTTTCTCTGTCGCCCGGCGCCATCTTGGTTAATGTCATTTTCATTTCCTGGTGGACCAATCAGGGCGAGGAAGGGAAGACAGCGCGCACGTCGTCAGTCGTAAGCAAACAACGTCAAAAGAGGAAGTAACAAGTAAAATATTTTGTAATTTTACGAGGAATTTTATTTTTTCTTTAAGAGGAGTTTTTATTACTATTTTTGATTTGATTGATTGATTTAACTCGATGCTTTATTCTGTTTCTCTTTTAAGCAATAAACAGCAATAGGATTATATTTCACCAATATTTATATTATGTAATACCCTGAATTCTAATTTATTATTTCATTTATTTATCTTTCTTTTAATTTTTAAAACGTTTTTTTTTTGTTGCTATCGGCTAATATATTGTGTTGTATGTGTTTGTATGTGATGCTGGCCTTGTAATATGTGCATCTTATTGAATAAAATGGAATGAATCTTAAATGAGGATTAAAGGAATGATGTTTGCACATTTGTGGTTTTCAATTACAGGCAGTACTGCAAAGTTTGGAGTTATTTCTAAGTCAGTACTTGCTATTATGATTTTATGTATAATATTTCTTCATTTTGTACTTGTACTAAGCATATAACATCATACAACAGTGTTTAATAATTTATTAGTTTAATGAGGGAACTTAATGAAGAACTGCATATGTTGACAGTCTTGTGATATTTAATGGTTCCTGTATGGCAAATGTGTGGATTTATTGTTTTTATCCACCATAAACATTCAGAATAATTTCAGATTATATGGTTATATGTCCCAATGTTGGTTGCCACTAATGCTGGCTCTTGGTTTCAATCAACTGATCAGTCAATTAAAAAACATATTGAGCAGATAATCTATAGCGTAATATAATAATTAGTTTTCATTCTCAACCAGCTTCTTAATATAAGTGTTGCACATTAATGTTGAATTCTGATGAATGTGTTCATGGTTAAAAGATCAGAATACTTCCTCCACTGTTGCTCATTGATTTTGGGTACAAAATCACAAGACAAGAATGAAGAATGAAAAAGGATTTTTTTTTTTTTTTTTTATTGCACACTTGAACATAACTTATACATAAATATAAAAGAGCAATTACATCCAGTGATAAACAAACGTGAGAAAACAAGGAGATTCCTTACTATACAATTGGTAACATTATCTTCATTTGTTAAATTCAATATGACATTAGTCATTTTGTCATTAATCTAACACATACTGTATATATACATATCATCTACACACATGTACACACATTCATCCTTGTACATTCTCAGTTGGATAAACTTTGGATGGACATGCATTTTGCATATCTACTTTGCGGTTTGTTTTTTTTGTTTGTTTTTTAAATACTGTTCATATTCTGGTTTGTAGGGCTTTATTGTCTCCATCATGACTTCCAAATGAAGCTCTCTTGACCATCTCGACATCTGTCAACTGATGCTTCCTTTTATCATCCTCGTCTTCATCATCAACCTTCTTCTTGAACTGGGCCTCGATTTCAGTTGGGTCGATGTAGGTGTAGAAATAGGCCATAATGGAGAAGATGAAGCACACCGCGACCAAGAGAGAGGCGAAGAGGACATACTCTGCCCACTTTCAGAACAAGGGAGGGACACACAGGGACAAACATTAATATTTCAATTTGTTTTGTTTTTACCATCATGGTTTTTGCGTGGAATAGGAGCATGTATGACTTTTTGTTACCTGTTTGGGGAGCTTTGCGAGCTCGGCGACAATCAGGACGATAAAGTTGCCTATAGCAACTGTAAACAGCCAACCTGCCTGCAGCACCGCTTTCATATTACTAGGTGCCTTGAAGAAACAAATGCAGGGTGCAAAATGAACAAACGCACAGAAGGAATAACATCATACAGAGCTATGACATAATCCAGACTTTGCCGGGGTTGATTAATAGATAGTTCACTATTCAGCTTGCAGATTATTCTGACAGATTGCCACTCTATTTATTATTATTTATTAAGTTAAAAATGTGTACATATCATCACCTTCTGCATAACACTTCTCATATTGTAATATTACAGTTGTATATTGTTTCTATATTCTGTATTTATTTTGTGTTGTACAGTGATTTCTATATTTTATACTTCTTTTTTTACTAAACTGTTGACCCCTACACAAGATTTCCAATGTGCCTGGACTGTTGGTTTAAACACAAAAGGCCAATAAAGAGCCTTGAACCTTGAACCTTGAACCTTGAGATTTACCTGTGAGTAAGAGAACTCCAGGCCAGTAACGGAAAACATCACTTCCCCAGCAGTTATGAAGAAATACTGTGGGATCTGGAGGGCCATGTGAACCGTGTTGGGCTTTATGTCTTCTGCTGAGGTGATAGCCTCCTGACACTGAAATAAGTCAAAGACAATGATGAGAATCACTCAACCACTTCATACAGAAAGTGATTCATAAGATCAAATAGTGCACGGACCAAAATTGGTGTCATGAGAAATCACATGTGAAACTTACACTGTCTCCAAAGGTTAAAGTGCTGGGTATGAAGAAAGTATACGAACTTCCAAAGCCAAATTCCCAGCTGTATTCACACGACTGTGAGCCACTCTGCAGGGTGAATGTGGCCCTGATTAAGAGAGAGAGAAAAAATCTTGTTAAGAAACAATATTACTGTTTACATAAAATAATTATTTTAGTTAAAAGAAATTAGTCAAGATGAAAAACAATCCTTACTTTCCATTTGTTATCTCGGAGTAGTTGGAATAATAAAATGGCTCAATTAGTGAACTTTCAGCTCCATGAATGGAAACATTCACTGCTGCATTCATTCCATTCACAAATCTGTTAAAAACATTAAGAAAATGAACAGTTAACCAGCGAACATAATCACTTTATATATTTAGCAATTCTGCACATAGAGATTATGGCAGCATCTGTGTAATATTTAGTCATTTTTACTTGAGAATCATTGATTTTATGTCGGTGCATTGATTAATTGTGGCAGTTACAGTTTAACCACTTGTAACTCAGCTTACCGGATTGCATTCTTCCCTTCTTGTGGTTTGGAAAGCAAATCATCAGTCTGAGAAAATAAGACAATGGATGCTCAGTAATTTAACCATTAAACATATTCCTGTCTTATTATTAATCCTTATTCTTAATTGTGCATCTAACTCACCAGCAACCAACTGCCATCGATGGGTGAGGGAATAAGAAGCGTTTGCCGCTTTCCCTTTGTCAACCAAATAGATCTTGTCACTCCAGGTGTGCCTATTGTGACTTGGATTTGTTCTGCTTCAAATGTGAAGAATGCATCACTGGCCTGTAAAGCAAAGAGCAAACACTGAGCTCAGACAATGTACATGAATAATAGAGTCTGGTGTTGGATTGATTTGTAAATAATTTTAAGCCAGTCTTGCTCACAAGTGATAGGAGATGACATACCTGAGCTGCAGGAAGACTCAGTGGCTCATTGTCAGGCAGCTTAACTGTAACTGCACTGTTGCCCATGTTAAGCAGTTTCAACTGACTCTGGGAGGCGGATGGGAAGACGGGCAGTGTATTCTGAAAATGAATTCAAAGTAGAAATGAGTCATTGTTTGTTGTTACTCCGATGATATTTTCTTTACTTTTCTGAGCATGTGTGGTTTGTTTTTAATTGTAATTGTACGTTTAAAATACATGAATTTCTGAACTTGGTGTATGCATGGAGATAAAAACATTATTTCTTTTCTACTTACATCAATTTGAATCTGGACCAAAGCAGCACAGACGAAGGCTATGGCCGCTAGAAGCATCCCCACCGTCATTCTCTTTAGAGGTCTGTTAAATTGACATCACGTTCTGTTACTGGTTTATACACAATTAATAAAATCGTTTTTTATATCACAATCAAATCATTTAAACAATTTTTAACCTGAATGTAGCTGTTATGACTCAGACTGTGTAGAAATATACAGGTTCTCTGTTGGGGTCAGCAAGTTTAAGGTCTTCCTTTGGAGAATTTAAAAAGCCTTTAAAGGAGACTTTTCTTATGATGCTGTTTCATTTCTCGCTGAAAGTTTATTACTGGTATGACCAATGCTAAAATTAATTTACCTAGAGACAGGTCCTGTCTAAAGTTCTCTTACTACAAAAACAAAATACATTTTGAATACATGGAGGCTTTGAAAAAAATAACAGTTTTAAGGAAGCCATTGAACTGGATATGTATCTTAACATTTCATTCACTCGTTTTTTTACAACAGATCCACAGGTCACTGCCCTCCTTCAAAACTTTTTTCTATTTTGTTTTTTGTAAGGATTAAATAAACCAATGTGTATGATACATTTAACAAAATCGGAACTGGTATGTTGTTTTACAGCTAAACCGTATTTATCTGTAATGTTCAACTTTGAAAGTGTGAAATCAACTACTGTAAAAGTCTCCAGATTGCCTTATTAAGTTATTCATTAGCCATATAAAGCACGGATGGTTACTTTATGAGCCTCGTGGACTTACGTGAAGTTCAGGCCGCATTTTTTGATCAGAGGGTATATCACGCTGTCCATGATAGGCACCAGAGTCAGGATCAGGATAGGGTTGACAGTCTGTCAAAAAAATAAATATACACTCATGTAAATCATCCAAATAAACCGCAGTACATCAGTTCAAGCTAATGACATGAAGACTTTTTTTTTAACTTACCTGCATCTGATCAGGCTGTATAACAAGAAGACCCTGCAGACATAAAAATAAATAAATGATTAAACCTTAACATACTGCTTTGGTGATTTAAAACAAATTTACAGTTGGTTTTATCACTAAACCTACAAAGTTTCCATCCATTTTGGTGGCTTGCAGAGTCCATCGCGAACCCTTTAATGGAAAAGCACAGTTTAGCATAATTTCCACTTGCAGGTGATGCTGCCTTTTAAATGTGAGACTAACTTTTAGGCACCTTTTGATCAAACAGAGTCCAGAACATCGGCAACGGGATGTACAAAAACAGGACCTTCAGCACCATTTTGATTTGAGCAATGAGGAGTTTCTACAGCGAGAGCAGACGGAGCAGGTGTTATTCCACAGAGGAGATATCACGTTATTTAGATGTAAATGAATGATTCAAATTAATTAAAACTCACATCATATTTTTCCTCTGCCCAGTCCATCCAGTGCTGCCTCTTTGGGTACTGTTTGCTTTTGTGCCTGTAGCGGTTTTTGATCGCAAACTAGAGTAAAATAAAAAATAAAATTAGATTTTAGTTGATATATATATATATTTTTTTTGCACATTAATAAGGAAGAGGCTGATATGAATGACTTACCCCAATACATTTACACACATCCAGCATGATGTTGCCCTGTGGTTCAGCTTTGTAGTACATACCACTCCCAACGATAAACACCACTGTTAGGAAACATCATAGTTTCAGTACAAAGTTTATGTACCAGACCTTTACATTTCTGCTTTATCTATAGACTAAGTCTCTGAATTGTTTGGACGTACCAAGTGCAACCACCATTAGCGCTGCAGGAACGCCAAAGGCCAGAGAATAACACTTCTGCTTACTGTAAATGCCACACTCCTGAGCTGTAGATAGAAGCAACCATTTCATTCATCAGCTATTCAAATTTTAAACATCAAGAGCCGTCATGAATGATTATCACATGTTTTTGTTCGTCATAAACATCTTGGCCATAAGTACCTCTGAGGACTGGTGTGATTATAGTAGACAGGAGACTCCCCCCGTTGATGCATAGGTAGAATACGGAGAAGAAAGTTCTCCTTTGCCTATCCTGCACAGAGAGACAAGCCAGCGACTGGTCAGCCCACCATGTTGGTCCAGAATGAAACAATAACCAGTGGAGGAACTGACATTCATGATTCTCAGAGGATGAATGTCAATGACTAAGGTGGTCCTCTGGTCCCTCCAGACTCTCATGCTTGAGGGAAATGTCTCAACAGCAACTGGATGAATTGTCGTGAAATGTATGCAATAAATGCACACACATTTATGGCGTCCTTTGGATGAAATAGTTCTTTGCCAGTTTAGATTGGCACTCATGCTCCTACTCAAAAGCTTGTTCTCAAGCCATAAAAAGATATTTGACTGCCTGTATTACCAACAGTGCAACTAACAGTGATTCAAAGATGTGTGTGTTTTATGCTGATTGTGTTTTTTAGGCCTAGTCCACAATGATTTATCAGAAATTACAAATCTCCATGGAGGCTTTACACAGTTTTGTTTCAGAGATGCAGAAATACAACCCTAAAACCCTAAAAATTGTGCTTAAGCTAGTACTATGAGTCATGATAAAATACATGTGAAACTAATGACAGTCCCTTCAGGAAAACTATCAGCATGGTGACACAACTTGTGAAGATATTTGACATTAGACATTAGCATTTATCTGTATAGACTGTTGTGTCTAAGTACAGTCACTCTGAATGCAAGAAATCACGTGCAATAAAATACTTGAACTATGGATCTGACAGATGCGTGTTCAGTCAACCGTTAAACATTATAGGAGAAGGTAGGTGTGAAGACAGGAGGAGGAGAGAGATAATTTTCTAACCTGGTGGTCACTAAACTGGTCTCCACCAAAGGCAGCCACACATGGTTTGATGCCGCCGGTTCCCAGAGCGATGAGGAAGAGACCCACCATGGATAAGACACTGAGTGTGAGAGGAACAATGTGAACGAGAAGGAATATATGACTCTGACTGCAGCATCCTGAGTCGTGGCTCTAGTTTTTATTTCGGCGGCAGAACGGAAACCTACACATGAAAGGTCATGTCGTTCGGCGACCCGTCTTTGTCCGAGTCAGTGATGTCATGGATTGCACTGACTGCCATGGCAACCTGGCCAAGCGCATAGACAATGGACAAGTAGATGATGGTCCTGAGGGAGGAAGATTAGAAGACATGGTAGTGATGAACGACGTACAGTAAATGCTCCGACCTTTTGTGGAGAGGTAACATCTAAAATGAAATAACAAAATAACCCATGGATATAATCAGTGAAACTTGAAGAAGAAACTTACTTAAACTTTCCAAGCCAGGAGTCAGCCACAATGGCCCCGAGGATGGGGGTCAGGTAGCAGAGCGCCACAAAGGTGTGGTAGATAGAGGTGGCCAAGTCATCATCCCAGCGTAAGAAGTACTTAAAGTACAGAACCAGCACAGCTGTGGACAGGAAGAGAACTTCTTATTCCACACGGACTCCACCACCAACAGACTCTAACATATTAGTGGTTTTAAGTGACGTTTTGGATTTAGATTTTGTGCTTCAAGCAACACCACTGTCCAAATCAAATATGAAAATAAATAGTCTGGGTAGGCAGAAAAAAGAAAGACTTGAATGAATAAAGTTCACAGATAACCTAAATGCCTACTTTCGTTCATCGTCATGCTGCTCGACTGTTCTCACCTCGCATTCCATAGTAGGAGAACCTCTCGCAGAACTCATTCACAACAATGAAGAAAATGCTGAGCGGGTAGCCGCACACCTCTTTGCTCTGGAGATAAAACAGCAACATGTGGTCGTCATGCGGCGGAGGTAAGCATTTCAACATTTAATACAAGGTTACAGACTTGCACGATTTTTTTTTTTTTTTTACTAAATAAATACACATGGCTTCAGTATGAAAAGAAAAACTAGCTGACTTATATTAATTTTATCAACTGCATGAAAATCGATCATTAATATCACTGTTTTTATGCATTATCTGTCATATTCTATTAAATCAGATTTTCGTTGTGTTTAGAATTAAATTTTAATATTAACGAAAAGTGTGGGGAAAAGTAGAATATTTCCCTTTGCAATGTAATTGAATTGAGGTATAAAGACATTTAAAGACATTAAAAGTACAATATGTAGGTTATCTATAAATATACATGTACATATATCTAGAAATAAAATGGTATATTGAGATTTGTTGTTTATAATCGACTTTGCAGTTAAAAAGAAAAGCTGATTCTTTACCGTTCCTCTGCTCTCCTTCTTCTTTTTGGGATCCTCGTTGTCTGCATGCAAGATTAAACTCATTTAAATGAGTCCACAAAACAGAGAGAGGCAAAACCTGAATCTAATATCCAATAGCTATAGTCTGTGTCTTTACTTTCAACAGGTGCACGCATCTTATTTAATTTTAATTTAACTTTGAATGAAAACAACCAAAACAAGACTGGTTTGTAATCTCACCTGTCATGATGTCCTGCTGAAGCTGCTGCCTGCCTTCTGCTGTAGTCTGATATTTCTTTGAGCGGTTGATAATATATCCTCCTCTGTTCACAAGTGAGAGTGGGAATGTTTCGCGTAATATTACTCCTTATTAGCACTCGATCAGCCTTTAACAGTGCTGACTGTGCGCCTCTTTATGACGGGTGGAGCCACGAGATATAGGAGATAGGGAGTCAGGTATGCTCAGTCCCTGACTGAAAAAAGTAAAAAAAAGTGTAATCTCTGGAGACTGAAACGAACGAGAAGAACTGCAGAGGAATGAGTGTATTTTATTTAAAAGATAAGCATTAGGGAACATCTCTGTTTACAGCAGAACAGTGACTTTTGTGTTAAATAAAGATAAAAAAACACATTGCTGCCTGAATATAAGACAATTTCAATATTGAACATTTCAATGAACACAAAATGGTAAAAGCTTCATGTGACTTCCACAGTAGGCGTAGTGTCATTTTCCACACCTCATCGCTTTGGCAAAAAAAGGTGAACATAATCTTTACAGTGTATGAGCCCCACACAGCAAGATACTTTGCAAATATTGCACACACTCCTTTTTTTATGTACATTAATAAACAACTTGGAATATACTTTTTGTATGCAATGGCTTTAAATATTTAAAAACTTGCCCGCCCCCCCCGTTCTAAGACATTGTAGTGATTTAAGGTTGAATGTAAAGTCATGGGAGGCCCTTTTGCAAAAAGTAGAAATATAACTTCATGTACAGGGAGATGAGCGTCAATGTACGCAGCATATATTGTTCATCAAGACATCAACATACAGTGGCTTATAAAAGTGGAATACTGTACATAAAAAAACCAAAAAACACAACGTGAAACTTTATCAAAATGAAGAAAAAGGAGCTGTTCTGTTGGGAGGGTGTTGTGTGTAATGTGGTGACATGCATATTAAAAATCCCAACAGGAAGGTCTCCATGTAAAACACTGCTCAGTCTTATCAGGTAAAAACAGACACACATTATGTCTCTCGCTAAAGCCGGGACAAAGTCTGTGTCTCCGCTGCACGTCTTCCCTCTCCTGCTCCTCTCCCCAGTGCTGTCATAAATAATTAAACTGGCCACCCCAACACAGTCCTGCGTGTATATTTAATAGGTCCAGTGCCTTGCTCATGGTCATCTGTGTCAGAGGGGGGCAGTCAGCAAACCGAAGTTGAGAGCTGTCTGTGCTTCCATTTGTTTCCCTTTAGTGACGAGATGCAGGATTGGGTTTAGGTTTTAGGTTTGTCGCAGTTGTGGTATCGCTGGCGTGCCCGGCTGGGGAGTACAGCTGGCTCTGAGGTCAGGGCTAACCCAGGTTAGCATCGTGCATCATACCACGGAGGATGAGCTGGGGATGCCCTGGATGGTGGCACTGGTCGGTGTGCCGCTAATGGCGTTAAAAATGTGAATTGAGTCCGGAAGAACGCTCTTCATGCCATCTTCCACGGGACTGATCTGGAGGGAAAGAGTGCAAGGAAGACAGTCAGGAGGGCATTAATTCAGATGTTAATTAGGCTACTTAAAACACACTATTTAACATTTTTTGCTGTGATGAGATGGATACCACTCTCATGTTAATAACTTAAAAATGAAGCTACAGCCAGAAGCTTGGTATAAAGACTAGGAACAGGGGCAAACAGCTTTGTCCAAAGGTAACAAAGTCTGCTGACCAGCATCTCTACAGATGATTAACATGGATTATGTGTCAGACCATTAGTTTGATAGATCAGTAAATTGCTCTAGGCCAAGAAGTAGTGCTGTGAAGTTCACCTTAGAGGTGCTGTTTTACATTTGGACCAACCCGGCCTTCCCCAGCTGCTAGTCTCTGTGCTAAGCTAAGCTAAGCTAAGCTAAGCTAACCGGCTTCTGGCATGTTGTAGCTATATATTTACTGCACACACACATCACAGATTTTTCTCAGCGAGAGATAATATTTCCCAGGATGCATTTCTTTAAAGTGCAATGTCTGCTGTACTTCGGGAACATGTAAGTAAAACGAGTCAGCCAAAACGACCAATCCACACAACAGCAACAGAAAGCACACACATTCAGATGCATGTACATACCATTTGTACATATACAAATGCATATGTAAATACTGTATCCGTACATGCATATATACATTCTGTTTACACATGCAAAAATAAACATGTCGGCAAGCCAAAAGAGACAAAACAGCAAGTGTTGGTCTAGCCAGCTGTGTTTTTAGTTGAGGCAGATGATTTTGAATTTGGAAGAAGCTGCAGGAGAGTTGTTTTTTCTCTGTTGTTCAGTGGTTGAAAAAAACAACAACTATCACCTGAATTAGCTGATTAATCAAAACTAAAAACAACTGGTACTTTTCAAACCAAATCTGGAAGATTATTCTGAAGGATAGTGGACATGTGCTTCACGAGTGACAATCTTCTATGTGCAGCTGATGTCTTATTTATTGCAGGGACATAAAGATAGGCCAGTCTGGGATGCCATCTGATCAGATACATTCGCTAATCTTTGCTCTGTGTTTTTAAGGACAAAGGATGGACCTTATGATTACAGTAAAACGTCCTCTGTGCGTCAATCACAAGATAAACAAGAAGCAAAAGTTACAGCAACATCAGGATTTCTAATTGTCTGGCGAGGAACCTTCTTACAGCCTTGCAGATGTGTCTGTCTGGCTGGACCAACAATTAACACAAGTCTGTCTTGTGTATTGTGTGCTGGTGCTTATTGCATTACCCATCAAATCTGCTCATGTCAGCACAAAGGAAAAACAGAGAATCACGTTATCACAGTGAGCATTATCATGTTATCAATCATATAATGAACAGCACTCCGTTCACTTGCCACAGCCTGAGGGAGATTACAGGTGTAAAATTAGTTATCCTGAAAGCAGTTACACTGATTGGGTAACTGCAGTCGTGGCAATAATGTACTCACCTGCTCGTGCATGATGATGGACAGCTCTCTGGCTAAGTCTCTATAGTTGGCTTTCATCTCGTCGTGGTACTCCTGCTGATCCTCCTTTATCAGGCGCTCATTGATGCCTAAGCCGTGGCCGCACGCCTCCACAAAAAGCCTGCCACGAAAAACAGTTTTCAGACGTGTTAAACGGTTAAAGTAGTAAAGCCCGACCGAGCCGACATCTCGCATCCTTACCTGAAGACCTCCTTCAGCTGTTTGACCTTGTTGTCCGGATACTTCTTGGCGCACGCATCGTCTAGAAAAGCTCGGGCATATGCAAGGGGTCCTGCGTTAACCTGAAGGAGGAGGTCATTTTTGGCAATTTAGTGCCACTATCAGGTGTGTGCAGATGTGTGTTTATATATACTTATATATATGAAATCTAAAGCAGGCACCTGGACACTGATGCTGCCCTGGAGTTTGAGCTGCAGGCGGATCATGTCCACCTCGCTGGAGGAGCAGAGCTGTTTGATCTCTGCCACCTTCTTGCTCATCTCATCGATGGCCACTTCGATGGGGCTCAGGTCAGTGTGGTGCTGATACATCACCGCGATGCGCTTCTTTACGTAGGGAAAACAATGCGTAGCTGAGAGGAGACAAGCACAACAAGGACAGAGATGAACAGATGTGCTTTTTTGCAGTTTTACAGCTCTGGAGACAATCGTATGTGGACAGCACATCGTGTAAAAGCCCCTATATAATAAAGATAAGGCCAAACGTTTGGATCTTTCAGACTGTAAAACAATATAACTATGATTAGGACAAGGAAAGGTCCCTGACAAACAGCTGACATGTTCGAAATCTAATCAAGATTTGACATTTGTTCGGAGGAGCTTTGTGCTGAGCAATGTAACAAGCAAACATCTAATGTGAGAGTCTTCTTCTTAGGGTGTAGCTAAAGACTGATCTCATCTTAGGAGAAGGCAACATTAGGAAGGGATGAAAGGATAAAACGTGTTTTTATGTACAGCTAGGTTTTATTACACAGCACTACTTCAAAGAGAAACCACACTTATTCATATCTGCTGATTAGCCATGAGGAAAACACTTGCATAATGTCTTCCACAGAAACAGATAAGGGCAAGATCTTTGGCCATAGATATGTCTCAGCTGTTTGGAGCTTGAAAGATGCTTAAAAGACAAGTAGGACTTACTTAGCACACCCAATAGACTCCTTAGTTTATCTTATCTGAGACCACTGCCTAACTGTATAGTAAAAATAGGGTTAATATACTTACTGGTTAATATAGTCTTGCGTTTGCACTGCTCCTCCACACCGCCTTGCTTCTTTCCTGATATGGTGAAAGGCATCTCGAACACAAATCGACGGATGTTGTGGCTCTTTTCAAAGTCCGTCTTCCTGTCGGCCAGCTCCTTCTCATCCAGGTATGGAGTCACGTGTGTCACTTGGATGTACGCGTACTTAGAGTCCAGGTCTTTGGGGTTGATCTGCAGAGAATGCAAATGTCGCTGTGAGATATCAAGAACCATGTTTGTGTGTGCGTGGAGGGCTGCAATTACAAACATTTTATAAAATCTCACCCGCCCTGAGTCCTGAATCATCTTCACGTTCTCTTGGCCGAACTTGTCAGAGTACAGTTTAAGGAGCCTCTGAGATATCTCTGACAGGGGGGTGAACTTGGGTTCTTTGTAGATGTACTCCTTACCATCTTCATCTTCAAAGAAGCCCTAAAGAAGATAAAATAGTCTCAAGGGTTGCAATAAAGAAATCATCTAGTAGGACACCAAGAACCAAACAGATCCACATCAAACCACACAGGAGTTGTGAGAGGGAGTCATTCCTAAGAATAAAATAATATACACAGCTCAGTCAAAACATTATGACCACTGACAGAAGTAAAGGACATTGACCATCATGTGCAATTTTCTGCAGGGAAACTTTTGGACCTGGCAGTCATGTGGATGTTACTTAGACATGTAGCACCCACATAGACCAGACCAGGGACCCCCACCCCATAGCAATGACACGCCTTAATGGCAGCAGCCATCCCCAGCAGGATGCAGCCTGACACAGACACAAGCACAAAAACACACAAGGTGTTGACCTGGCCTCCAAATTCACTAGATCCCAAACTGTATAAAAGTATCTGTGGATGCACTGGAACAAGCCTAATCCACAGAGGCCCCTCCCCTTCAACCCATCGGACCCAAAGGCCCCCACTAACAACATCCTGTAGCCAGGACACCCTCAGAAGGCCCATGTCCATTCTCTGATGAGTCACAGCTGTTTGGGAGGCACAAGGGAGACCTACAGAATACTTGAAAGGTGGTCATAATGTTATGCCTGATCTGTGTTTGTTTTTAAAGACTCAGCTCTGAGCTGAACCGACCGACACGATTCACAGCCGTCTATGTCTGAACTCACGACACATAGTGTTAGTTCACTGATGTGAGTAAAGGGCAGAGGTGGAGACACGGGCTTCACACTATCAGTGGGAGCATTTAGATTAGTTATTTATCTATGTAAATGAAAAAAAATAAAAAATAAATCCCATGAATTAATGGGTGAAGACATGCATTTATCTACTGAGAAATGAATCCTGCCGTTTCCCCTTCAATGTATTTCTACTGCGATTAGCACAAACTGAGTTGTAGAGGAGTTAAAGGGCTAAATGGTAAGCAATGCAAGTGACACAGCACCTACTGCATTAGAGAAGGAGCACAACACAGCCTAAAACATCACTGCACTCCCAACTGAAACGTTGGCCTTTGTATGGATTTACCTCAGCCTCTGAGTCAGTAAACTGGTACTGCTACAGGGGTGTGGACAACACAAGAAATAAAGTCATCGTTATTCCGTTAACTACCTAAACACTATCAACAAATGTAGTAACTTAAACTATTCAATAAACATGGATCTGCAGACAGACAGCATATATTAGCTCTTAAATATAACAGTTAGATGCAACCACACCCAAGGGATAATTTACAAAATTTGAGTGTCAGCACTAAAACCTCACACACTACATCTGTAACACAGAAACACTGAAATGAGTGAGCAGCCATGCAACACAGTCTCCAAAACAGAAAGCAGCAGTGTTGACTGTTACTGTAACTTGAAGCGGCAACGAGTGACTGAGAAGTGCAATGGATTACGGCAGCACCACACAAAGACTCAGGCTGCTCAACGACAGGCTAGCAGGGTCTACTTGCGCAACTTACCGCTGCCTTCACAGAGGACGAGAAAGCAGAAAAGTGTATTAGAGTGGGTCAGAAAAAGCCACCTCACGCTCTACAAACATTTTCAAAAAGCTTCCCGGCAACTCCCATGCTCCATGTTACTATGTGCTCTTTTGCGAAATCAAGCTTTGATATCAGTTTGGAAAATGGGAAGCTACTCCGTTGAACGGAAAAGGCTACTGCTGTTTGAGAGATGAACTCACCTGGCCAAAGAAAGCCACTCTGAAGTAGGTGCCCAGCAGTCTCTTGCCTGAATGCATGACTTCTGTCACTTTGCTGTACGCGCGGTGCAGCGTGTCATACAGGTGGGCCAGTTTCTGTGCAGAGCAATGCAAGTTAATTAGAATTGAAATGCTTTAAAAGGCCGCGAACCAGCTCCAATTAGTGGGGATTGTTGTCTGGGTGGATACCTCAAAGTCCCTGCGCTTCTCATAAATAGGGATTATGAGTTTGTAGATGTCAGAGATGAGCTCGTAACGCTC
The DNA here is from genome assembly GCA_005024645.1 of Planiliza haematocheilus. Taxonomy (NCBI): domain Eukaryota; kingdom Metazoa; phylum Chordata; class Actinopteri; order Mugiliformes; family Mugilidae; genus Planiliza; species Planiliza haematocheilus. The sequence continues at coordinate 9,099,711 of SRSE01000725.1, forward strand.
GGCTTTCCACAGTCCACCTGCACACTCCTCCAAAAGCTCCATTAAGACGTCCTGAGGGAGCAACAGAAGGGGAGAAACTGTTGATGGGCATTACATAAGAAATATAGCCGACAATTAAAAGTGTTTGTGCTCGTTTTCACGGCCAAGATGTGCTGAATATAAGGACATAGAAAATGATATACTCATACACAGCTAAATCTTTCATGCTGCCCCTCTGAAAAGGCGTATTACTTCAAAAGATATGGATTAATGATACAAAAAATGCATTTTATGCTCATGTGAACTGCATATTTGATTTGATATATTGGAATTCAGCTGTCATATATTGTATGTGTTTCCTGCGTAACCAGCCAACTCCAATGGCCTGAACAGACACTGTGCATATGTGTATGAGTGAAGTAGGGAGAAGACAAGGGAGGTTGGTTGCAGGAAAATTTGAGAATACATTTAATTGGACTCAAAATTATCACACGCCCCCTAGTGCAGGATGAGTCATCAACATTTTTAAACAGTTTTCTACCAAATTACAAACTAAAATATAAAATATAATAAAAGAAACCAACAAAGTGATTTTGTTTTATCATTACTGGACCAGATGTGTAGTGCACATCATATAAAGATCTCATTTGATGTCACATGACTTAAGATCATTATATTTGTCGAAAAACCGACCAAAAGTTTAACTGTAAACAGCCAAGTTCTGTTTTGGTCCTGGATTAGTGTACAAATGATGTAAGTACTTCATTGAAATGGACGTCCTGCATCCCGACGTCCTCCATCATTGCCCCTTCTTCATCGATGTTTGGCGTCACGACGCGAAACGCTGAGCAGCCCTGCTTGAACATGCCTGCACACAGAGAGACGATACTTTATTTCAGCTGTCAGAAACATAACCACAGCTGCCGTCTGGTGGCTACAGAATTATGAGAATAGATTTTGAGCCAAGATTACTGAAGCACCTTTTCTCCGCAGGTACTCTGCAACAAGTGCTGCAACGTGCACGTAGCACATGGCCGCCTGTGAACAACAGGAACAGCTCGGGTCAGACAAGCAAGGGCAACACTGACAGAAGACACAGGGCTGAAGGCAGTAGGATTCACTGGAAGAATGTCGGTATGATGTATTTAATTTAGTCCGGTCTTATCACAGACCTCTGACAGGTCTCCGTTCTTCACATGGATCCGGGCCATGCTGTCCAGCCAGGTCTTGCGTAGCTCGGGCGTGCTGGCGTAAGACTTGGCGAGGCTGTACTGCAGGTCCACCAGCATCTCCGGGTCTCTCTCGTGCTCCTTCATCTGAGCCGTGGCCATCAACACTGTTCTGATGCGTTTGGTCAAGTCCTTCACATCTGATGGGAAAGCTGTGTTCTGTTGAGGTGGATGAAGTTATCAGCTATGTTACCTCTAGTTTAGTTAACACACTTTTTATGATTATTACTATTTTTTTAACACAGTTTACATAACTGGGATCAGAACATAAATGAATTCCTCACCTTGATAGTTTTATCACTGTTGGCACAGTTGTTGATTATTGACAAAGACTGCTGGAAGCGGGTACTTCCGATACCAATTACATCAGCTATTAACTGACTGACCGCAATCACGACCTAAAGGAATGAAAAGATCAACAGTTTTTTGTTAAAACTAATTTTACATCCACAATTTACATTTTTGGCACGTATTACTTAGACTGACTTTATTGACCCATAAGGGAATCTGCTTGATCACAGAAGCACAGTTGCATATAAAAAACACTCTTTAAAACAACTAGTAAAAAGAAAAACAGACGTAAGATAGTTAAAATAAATAAAAAAATAAATTATAAATAAAGAAAAGAAAAATAGAAAAAAGTGGAACTAATATATACATACTTTTACACATATGTATAGTGTATACAGTACAATCTTAATGCATATTTTAACTTCTGTGCCAATCGCATTTACGTCTAAATAATCTCAAGCACTAATTATTAAGCTAATAAAACAAAGATTTGAGCTGTTAAAAGACAACCTGCCAACTGTCTGCTGTAAACTGCGTATCTCACCTGTAGGTGTGTCCTGACAAACGACTTGCGACCTGTGTAGTCAAAGTTACTCTTCATGAGGAAATACAACAGGTGGGCCGCGTCGCTGCGAATGGAGCTCAGCTTGGAGTTGCAGCACTTCAAGATCTCATAGCAGAATGAAGCGCACATGTCTGCCCGCCCTTCGAAAAACGTGCAAGGGAACTAGAGAGTGACGGAGAAAGTACTGGTCATCAGCTGGTCCTGCGGTCAGATCGGGTCGTGACAAATAAAAATCCTCCATACCTTGTAGATGAATGTGCGCAGCGAGGTAAAGACCTGCTTGAGGGCTGTTTCTGACTGGTTGATGCGCAGGAAGCAGAGGTGGACATCAAACACCTTCTTCATGAGCGGGCTGTGGCCATGGTCCGAGCACAGCTGTGTCTGTGTGGAAAGACAAAATCATAAGTCATGGCTCTGACAGAGAATTAACTAGATGAGCTAATATGTGCCTCGTACCTTGAAACCCATGATGAAGATACTGAGCGTGTCCAGGACTGTCAGGCACACTTCAGTGGCAATGTTGGCCTCCAGCAGGGACTGATTTAACACATCTGCATCCGAGTGGCTGTAGGCTGGAAAGACACAAGACAAAGCTGTAGCTCTTTCACCTCTACTACAACTACACCCAGCGTGAAAGCTCCCCGTGGTGACCGTTTAATAATTTAATGTCAAAGTGGGAGATCTTAGCGTTAGGAGCAAAGCCGCAGCTTGAAAGATGGAAAACTGTATGATGATGAAAAAGACGACGTTTCATTCCAAACTGAGGCCTAACGTTTTACAGTTTAACCAAATAAATGGTGAGGTACAAATTTAGTTTACACACGGTCAATTATTTTATATGTCTAACGTAGTCAAAGACAGAGTTTTGGAATGAAACTCTTCATGTTTATATTTTCCATGGATTGCTTTCACAGAGCGAGATGTAAAAAAAATAAAAAAGTGAGCTGTGCAGAGGGAGGAGACGCTTTTAAAAAGTTAATATGAGCATGCTCTTAAATGAACCAAAGGAACAGAGCCATTATCAATTCTTCCTGCTGCAACCTGATACACTCTTACCATGGTCTACAGATATTCCAAGAATACTTGAAATCTTTCTTACACTGAAACAAAAAGAAACTGCATTGAATGACGCCATTTGACCAAAGGACCACCTGGTTTAACAAACAAGCTCCCTGTTTTTTTTAATCTCACTGATGATTTCTGGAGCATTCTCTGCTTCTGGGAGGGCTGGCTGGGTTTAAACAGAGGATGAGGAAATGATGATGATGATGATGATGTTGAAAAGTATGAGGGGTCAGACTAGCACAGAGTGAGGCGGAGGAGAGCAAGGATCCTGTGGTAGAGCGTGTGTGACGAAGAGTAGAGTAGAGTATGGGGCACTTACTGTGGTTAAAAGTGTATGAGTTATCCAGGCTGCTGAGCTGCTGTAAGCGGGCATGCATCATTCCCGCCCTGTTACGGGACACAGGCAGAGTCTGAGACTTCCGCTCATGTGCTACGGGTCCTGCCCCATCCTGGTTCCTGATGAGGAAACAGGAAAATGTGAGACTGCTGCTGATGACCAGCAGAGCCAGAGTTAGTGAAGCAGGTTAGGGTGAACGATGTATCAGGTCTGCACGCTGGAATGAAGTAAGTAGCTCTCAAAAGGTCCTCAGAGCTGAAGGAAATGCAAAGATCTCGTGGTAGCTTATGAGACGTTGAAGGAAAAAGTCTGGATGTGAGTGCACGACAGGCATGCAGTTAAAGGTGGTCAGCGTTAAGGAGTCAAAGCCATGCATGAAAGGCTGAAAGAGGCAGTGAATTGAGAGAAGCGTCACAGCACTGCAAGTTTTCTGAGGTGAAAAGATCTTTCATGCAATTAGTCTGTTAGAAAAGTTGGTTCCACCTATAGGCTTACCCAGGCAGGAGAGGGCAGGAGCCACGTTTTATTTCATTATGTTAAACTTGCCAGCATTTGAGTGAATAAAGATAGAAACAGTGGTGGGAGGTTAGAGAGAGTGAACACTCAGCCCTCTGGGAGTCGAGGCCAGAACTCCAAAACAGTCGCGAGAGTACAGTATGTGCGTGTTTTTTTGAGAAATTCGAACATACGGCACAGACACACCTTCAAGAAGTTATAAGCATTAGGAAATTTTACCCCGGATGCCTTGAAATAAAACCATTAAGTAGCTGCACTATCCTCACAAACTGTACAGTACAATTAATGTGCAGCAAAAACACTTTGTCTTTTTGTCATAATATGTCTGGATCAATGCCAACAACATTACCTGGCGATGTATCTCTTCCCCATGTATCTGAACTGATGGAGGCACACTCTGAAAAAAAAGCCACAGAGAAGTCAGTCACCACAGCTTCTTAGGACAGTGCTCATGACGTGAGGGTGTTCTGTGGGAGGAATCTCACTCGACTAAAGTGAAGAAGTCCATCAGTTCAGTAGATGAAGCCTTGTTCCAGTACGTGAATAGAGCATCTGGAGGAGACGCACAAAGGAGAGAAGAAATTAGATTTCTGCTGCAAAATTAACAGCCCTAATTAAAGGGCCAAAAGAGTCGGCTCTTCTTCGGGAGCCGTGGAAAAAGAGCCGGCTCTCAGAAAAGAGCCAAACTTCACTGGTCACTACTGGATCAGCTGCCCATTTGTGCATGGGCAATGGTAACTCTCCTTGGACAAACTGCCCAAATGAGTTGCCAGAGATTGTGTTAATTAATGTGTTGTTAATTGTGATAACATTTTTAATCAGATTAATCCTAATGATGGATTAATCCATGTTAACGTGTTCATTTTGACAGCCCTAGTTTTAATATTTGACAGGAGGAGGGAGAAAGATGAGATTTTACCTTCAGACATGCTTTTGAGCACATGCAAGAAACACATGAGGAGGCTCTTGATCTCTGCCTGGTCCAGTTTATCACAACGCAGCAGGGTACTTCCCATGGCCGAGGCGGGCTGGTTCTGAGGGATAAACATGTCGGTCAAGCAGACAGACAGACAAACACATCAAACCCCGCCACAGCTCTGCTTATTTTAAGATAAACCAGAGTACGGTCGGTTTATTTTTCTACCAAAAAGAGAATTTACCACAGCAGTGACACGGCAAGTTTTGCGGTCATAACATCGTTCTGTACTTATGATATAGTTAACAGGAGTTTTTCGATACAGCAGTCAAGCCGCGCTAGTGGAGTCATTCACTCGGCTCTATGCGTGCTGGAAAATGTGACACTGAACAACAAACATCATTTTCCTCCCAGCTGAATCAGAGGGCCGGGAGAAAAGCGCCAAAGCAGTGGAGCAGCGTCTCTACCACAGCGAGAGGTTTGGAAATGTACCAAGCACGTTCCTTTGCCAGCAGTTAGTCTAGACCATGAAAGTGGCTGTGGGTGACTTCATGGAAAGCATGAGGCAACTGCTTTAGTTTTTTTTGTTTTTTTTTAAGGGAGGAGAACTTTTAGGCTAAAATTAGATTTCCTGTGGAGGTGGATAAAAACTGAGCTTGGTGCAATTACTTTTTACTAAGAGTTTAGCTTATTCCTATTAATGCCAAGTTGCTACATCTTTGGCGTCCCCTTATGTTGGTACACAATTTCACAATTTTATAGCAGCTGTAACACATCGCAAACAAAAAAAAAAAACAGCTCCAACAACAGATATTTTAAATATAGTTTGTGTGTTAATGACCTATTCTCGCTTGTTCATCAGGCTGAGGGAAGAAATCACACAGCACACACGAGAGGAACTTAAAAGTGTGAAATCCATTATATCGTGCAGGCTTATCAACATCTAGAAAAAGAGCAGAGATAAAACCTGTGAGGCCCTTTGGGCGCTACAGGTCTGGTTTACAGCACCAGAGAACAAACACGACAAAGAATGGGAATCGTCTGGCAAAGAAAAGGCTCAGAGTTTAGGGTGCTAGGACACTCTCTCTCACACAATCATTCCCAGATGGGACACTCTTAGGCGGGGCTGTGTGAAGAAAGTAGGTGCTTTGTACTTGAAGTGAAATGCTGGACTGGAGGGTGGCTGGACCCTCTGGCACACAGGGGACAGTGAGCAGGGAGAAGTCCACGGTGACGCGCTTGGTGCGCACGGAGGGCACAGGCTCCTCTGTCTCCGCAAAGAAGCGCAGGACATTGACGGAGCGTCTCCGTGCGAACTTCTCCGTCTGCCACGGCCAGCAGTACAGCGAGGGGCGGGGAGTCAATGGGACAAGTTAACAAAGAGGGACTTTCCCACTGCACTTTTGTCACAATCAGGGGATCTGTTATGTGCCTGGAGTGAAATGGATGCTAAACACGAATGTCACAGATTTCTAATTAATGCCATATGGAATCACTGTGCAGACGTATACCTTGTCGAGAGAATTGCCCTTGTCATTGCTCCTGTCCAGCAGGCTGTTAGCAGAGTCAGTGCTGATGAGTGAGCCACGGGAGTCAGCATGGCGCACAGAGTTAATGTTGGGGGTAGACGCTGCGTGAGGTGTAGCTGAAAAAACAAACAAACAAACAAACAAACAAAAAAAAACAGAAAAAAAAGTAGTTATATATTATTTTAAGGATAAAATGTCTGTTTCAACGTCATCTTCAACTCACCGGTGCCAGAGATGGCTCCAAAAACGTCTTTGTGCAAACTAGTGTCCAGAAAGGTGCTGGACCTGGGCGGGGTCATCAAAGCGTTGGTGAGGAGTGACTCTTCTCTTCCGTTCTGCTAGATAAACAGAGGAACACTTGAATGGAAACAAACCCACGCAAAAACATTCTGATGAGGGAGGAGCTGCAGAAGATGTGATCACCTGATTCAGAGCTGGATGAGCATTATACTATGTGGAGCTTAACCAAAATATAGAAAATATAACAAAGGATCTAGATCATACTTTAAATCCTGAATGACTAGTCAACTTCATGCCTGAACTGAACTAAAAACAGCATATATGGTAATTTAGTGATCCCTCTTTGTTGAGTTGTTATTATTTGTTTATTTTAAAGCTTCATTTTCTTCTTTTATTGTGCAAATTTACAAGTCAGTTTAGTTATTGTGTACTACATATCATCCATCCTTCATTATTGTTCCTCTTGAGTTGTTTTTCCCTTTTCTATATTATAGATACAAGAGGTTGTGTAAACTGTACACATCACAATGCCCAATTAGAGGAAATGTGTTATTTTAAGTTAGTCTGCTGCACCAAATGTATCTCCATATAGGTGTTTATTATATTTTTCATGGAAGCCGTAAACATCTACTATTGCTCACTGACGTGTGAGGCCATGCTTATCCACAGAATTATATACATTTCTTCTGTTGGGATATTTCACAGACAAGGCAATAAATGGATGTGTTAAATCAAGCTATGATATGAAACTAATTTTATATCTTATTTAAGACTGCTGCAGCACGAAAAATACCTGTCTTTTGGAATAATTATTATTTTTCTGTTGTTGTAATTGTGGTTCTGAGTATAACTTTGGCTGGCACAGCTTTATGTCACGTTCCCCAAAGAAGCCACTAGGTGTCTCCCTTACATTGTTGGAGTGGTTGACAGTGAAGGGGGACACCTCCTTCACATTCAGCCTGTTGACGTTCTCTTGGAGCAGACCAAACAAGGGCAAGTAGAGGGTGGCCAACCTGGCCTGCTGGCTCTGAAAAACAAATGAATCACTCAACAGGGAGTCAAAAAAAAAAAAATCTTACAATACACACGAGTGAAAATAAAAGGGACAGGTTGTGTGAAGGCGCCGCTTACTTTGGAGGTGTAGCGGTCGTCGAATGTGTGCTTCACCATGAGGTTCTTCAGCACCTGGATGGACACCTGTCGGACCTCCCTGAACTCCTGCAGAGCTGCACTGACCTCCCTGAGCAGCAGCCCGACCAGGAAGTGGTTCTTACAGAAGTCGTCGGTCAGGGAGTAATCCAGCTGGAGGTCTGGGAGAGGACAATGAGGAGATCAGGACTAACCAATGACAGTAAGTAAATGAGTCATGCGAAAGGAGGTGAAGCCCCAAACAGCCCCAAACGACAAGAGTAAATAAGAAAATATAATAGTATAGGGAAAGAAGATGACGTCAAAATCTAAATCATGAAATGTTCTAAATGCAAAACCAGATTCAAACAAACCAAGACTGCCATTTTTGACACATTCGCACTGTTCTGCATCAACCGTGATTGTTGTGAAAAGGCAAACAGATTTAAAGCTGGTGGCTGAACATCAGCAGCTGTTCACAGATGGTTTCCAAGGCAAATAAAGCAATCCCAAATCACACACACACAAATCCCCAGAACGGCTGCAATCATACCTGCAAGTTTATCTTTTTAAAACTTGCACCTCAATTTTAATTATGCAAGTGATAAAAAGATACCTGGTTCCTTAGGAATGGCAGAAAATAAAGTGCCTTTATCATCACTGGCCATGAACCCCAAACCACTTCAAGACAGGAAAAGTCTACTGCCACACTTTACCATTCACACCTGCACAAAGAGGCGGCTTGTATAGATTTCTGATCACACGTGATAAGCAGTATAATGTGACAGCATTATATCCTAAAGTGGATAAATACTGCACATTACCCGCGTAAACAAGTTCGTAGCAAAGCTGAAAGATTCTGGAGGGAATTTTACGGCCACGGATCAGATTGAAATCTGCTGTTTTTGGCGACGAAAGCGGCACACCTTGCACCTACCTACGTCATATGACTCCTCTGTATCAGAAGGAGATAATAAAGCTAATTGGGAAAAAACAAAAAAGAAAGAATGTGGACTCTGTGAAAAAAGATGTTTGATACTAACAGAGGACAATGGACATTCATTAAATTGGCACAAGTGGGATTTCACAACAAAGACATCTATTAGACTTCTCAAACATATGGAAGACACATTAAATAATGCTCTTCTCACCTTGAAATCTCGTTATCCTCCCCTTCCCAAAAGGCATGGGCAGGTTTAAGGGGACGTAGTGCTCGTGGTTGCACACGACACGCAGGAACTCAAACTTGAACTCAAACAGCGTCTGCGTTCAGAAACGACAAAAGCCGGAAAAGTAACTTTAAGAAAACACAAACACCTTGATGTCTTTTAATCTTTGAGATAACTGATCACAAGTCTTTGTAAATCCCATTTCTACATGCAAGCTGTCACTGAATTTGTTTGCATCGTTGGCATACCTTTGCGTCTCCCGGCATAAAACAGTTTATGTAGTGGTTGATCTGCTTGAACACAAAGCCTCTGTCCATCAGGTTGAAACAGCGCTACAGAAAGAAGAGAAAAGGACGTTCAGTCATTATTTATTGCCAAAAAAGTACTAAATGAGTATTGGTTAGTATTTACTAAACACATGGCGCTTTCAAATTAACTGTTGATCTTGACCTTAATGAAGACCGCCAGGCTGTGGTTGGCGTTCCGTGCAGCATCCAGGTTGTCCTTGTATTTCTGAGTGATGTGTGGCATCATCATGTTGACCAGAGTCTCCACAGTGTGATGAAAGGACGCTGAGAAGCGCTGGTTCCTGGACAGCTGAGAGATACAGGACAGATATTAGAATAAATATAATACACACTAGTATAAAAGATATGTTTGGTGATGATTTTCATACTGTTGGAAAAAAAATCAGCCACATCATGATCTTTCTAATAACACTGTTTCTGCAGTCAAGTCCTTATATACAGCTATCAGGCATAACATTATGACTGTCGAATCATGTTTTGGTCTCCCTTTGGTGAATCCTACAGATACTTGATCAGTTTGGGATCAAGTGAATTTGGAGGCCAGATCAACACCTTGTGCTGTGTTTCATGTTTTTTGAGTTGTTCCTAACCTCACCAGAGAATGGACATGGGCCTTATGAGGGTGTCCTGTGGTGTCCTGGCTACAGAGTTTTGTTAGTGGGGGCCTTTGGGTCCTGTGGGTTGAAGGGGAGGGGCCTCTGTGGATCAGGCTTATTCCAGTGCATCCCACAGATATATATTTATACAGTTTGGGATCTAGTGAATTTGGAATTTGGTCAACACCTTGTGTGTTTTTGTGTGTGTCTGTGTCAGGCTGCATCCTGCTGGGCATGGCTGCTGTCATGGAGCGTTGGAAAGCATTGAAGCATTTTCTTTTATTGCCTTTTTTCACTATAACAAACACACAGAACGCCGCCTGCCCCATTCTTTAAGTCATTTGTTCTCACAGACACCATGTATTTTATGAATGTCTCTTGTTGAGCATTTACTTGCTTCCACTCTGGCCTCCGCATTGTTCAAAAGGAGGTTAAACACAGGGATGTGGTTGCTGCCAGTTAAACTGCACAGCAGACTCTGGACGCATAATCACTTGACTGCGGTGCAGTGGCTGACCGCAAGGCATGCCGTAAACTACAGCGAAGAACCTAAACGCTAAAAAGAAGGCATAAGAGACACCTCTGAGTCCAACACACTCACACGCTGTGGCAAACTTACCCTCACTTTAGAGCTCTCTATCAAGTACTGAGCCATGGACTTGACTAAGGCTTCAAAGAAATACCAGGAGTACTGCAGGGCAGACAGGAAAGAGAAAACTCACGTCAGATACAATCACACACTATGTAATCCTTTCTATCTGTACAAACACGTTACCTTGAGCAGCTTGTTGCTTGTGAGGAAGTCGGTGGACGGTTTCAGGATCGCAGTCATGGCTTTTGCCAGCTCCTCGTGCACCGAGCGGGTGGTGGAGGACGAGTGCGGCTCGGTCTTGAACACAAACTGTATCAAGACACGTGGAATTACAGATAACAAACTGTAAAAATATGGTTAAAATTACAATATAAAATATGACACGTGGCATGTCAAATTTACCTTCACATAAGATCTAAGGTAGTGCTCCAACCCTTCCTCGTGGCACTGGGCTACAATGTGAATCATAACTCTAATAGGAAACAATGGGAAAAGGATAGAATTTTTTTCGTATAAGTGACATGGGATTACTTGACGATGTTGTAATGTTAGGGAACGTTTGAGCGATGCTTGCCTGGTGACGTTGACTGCCACTTCTTCTTGTGTGGCGCTGGTTAGGACCCTGAACAGCTGATTGAGGGTGGTGGGCAGGAACTTGATCATCACGTGACTCTCCATGGCATGCAGACTCTAAAACATCCCAGAAACACTGTATGTTAATAAAGAGTTCAGTCACACAACCGTTCATCTAAACAGAGGAGAATGAAGGCAGAAAATGCTCAGGAGACTAATCTAATAGGAACAACAGGAGGACATCAGTGAACAGTGCTGCTAATCACCTACACTGTATGCTCCAGCGCCTGGAACAACGCAGACAGAGATACTGGTGCATCAGTGCCTGCGTACAGGAAACTACCACTAGCCTGCCAAGTCATTTGGCGAGCAGCCAGTCAGCACGGCTGACCTGTTGTTTGACCCTCTGGCTATTGTTCATGTTCACCGCTGTGTTTACATTAGAACCCAAGAGATGCATTGGACCAAATGTTCCTCGCCGTGTCGATGTTCGCCAGGGGAACGGTAAACTGAGATTCTCATGGACCGAGAGCGAGGGGTGGATGGAAAACGTGACAGCCAAGCTACCTCATGCCAACTGATTCCTCTGACAAATGAACTGGGATCAGTCCAGCCTCTGCAGGTAAATTAATTCTGCATAAATGCTCTGTGCAAACGGTCCAGGAGACTGTGCTGTTGGCAAAACTCTTACGCCTGTGTGCTTCACCACCAGCAAAGTGAGAGGGTTTCATGTGGTTTCAAGGTGAAAATGAGCTACAGTTAGCTTCCAGTTTAATAAACAAGTGACGCAAGTGCGAAGATATGCTTCGCTGTAGTTATGTGAAAAGTCTTGAGGGATATAATTCCTGGTCCACATTTTACGCATCCTTGCCAGGCACGTGCACTCGATTACGCAGCATATGCACGCACTGAAACGCAGCCTGCACGTCAGCGTTAGTGGACAGGTGGTTTAAATATGAGTCAGTGTAGCATTAACAGCCTCTTGAAAGATTATCCTATGTGGACTGTTACTGCTAGACTATTGATTAACCTTCAGGAGAACAGCAAGTCTGTAACAAAGCCACGTCTCCACATGCATTAATAAGACGAACCATTCATGAACAATCACAGAAAATCACAACATATCTAAAGAATTCTAGCTGAACTCTAGTTCTTTAGTTCATGTTTGAGAAATGTATTTCATTTTTGGTAAATCATTCACTCTGTTACCCTCATGCACCTACATGGAACGTCTAAGGCAGCAGAAGCAGCAAATACACAGAGCAGAGCAAGCCTCAGTAACACAGAACGATTGACATTAATAGAGAGACACAGCATGAAAGGAGGAGCCGGAGTGGAGGGTGGGTTGCAAAGTGGCTTGCTGGGAAACAGCAAGGTAAGTCAGGCTGAAGTATCTTTAAATAAGCGCCTTAAATGAGATTTGCCAATGGATGCTTCAGCTGAGCAGTCAGCTGATACGGGCTGGTTTACAGATTAACTACCAGCTGATGCAGCCCGGGCCTGTGAGCTGAGCCTGACTCAGTGGCCAGCCTGAACCAACGCTACGCTACATACACATCTTTAATTGATTTCTTTACCTTCAGGTATTTCACCAGCTCTCCTCCCGACGCCTGTGCGGCTGATGCCATGCTCTGACAGTGGTGAAAGAAATTATGTAAATGTTGATCCTGAAACAGAAAGAGGCCCAGAGGTTTATTCCACAAACGCATCAAGATTAGGAAAAGCACTGATAGCATGCAGATGAAACAGCAATATTAATAGTTGACGGCTTTCTACAACTAACCTGAGTGTAGACAGTGGATACAAGGTGTGTGGACACCTTGAATAAAGGCTTCCCACCATCCACCCATTTGACTTCAGGATTCAAATGCTGTAATATGACAAAAAGAAAATAAATATCTGCTCACACTCATGTCTTTATCTCAGCATACATGCACATTTCCCCTGTCCTGCTATCTCTCATCTATCTGAGAATAGTGTTGGAGTGGGTTTAAAAGTGCTGCAAAGACGAGTAAAGGAGGCTCGCACACAAGTATAATGTTGAATGATATGACTATCTGACATGCAGTTTTCAAGCAGTTCTCCAACAATGTAAGAATGGCAGCACTTGAAGCCTGAGAAGACGAGACCGAACAGTCACGACATTACAACTTGACGACGCCCTTTATTGTACCTTGCTGGCACCCTCCTGACAGCTAAGGTATCCAGCGGGCAGGTTGGCAGCCACAGGGATCTGACTCTCATTCATGACCACTCGTCCGTCCTTCAGCAACGGCAGCCAGGCGTAACCCACTGACAGCGGAGACAAAGGTGACAGAGTCATTCCTGCACTACATGCCGGTTACCACAGTAAGAGAATTAAAGTGTGCAGCCCAGGCAGGAGCCCTGGTCCTTTTTTACTCGTTTGATTGTGAATTTTTGCCGCGTTTCACCTTGCATCTCAACCTGGTCTCTCTTTTTGGTGCTGGCCTTGCTGTTGCTCTCACAGCTGACGTGGTAGAAGGTGAAGAGCAGGTGGTGTTTCTCGTGAAGCTGGGTTGGCAACTCAATCTTAAACTAAGAGCACAAATAAACAATCTGTCATCATCGTGAACGGATACTGATGATGCGGCCTTACACGTATGACAGCCGTGGCATTTTTTAAAGGTCAGGCTAAGGGTGCCGTACCTCATCGTAGAATTCAGGGTTGTGCTGGTGATGTAATACTGAGGCAAAGGCATTTTTGGTAAACAAGGGTCCTCCGGGTCGGCCATAGATGCACTGAGGAATGACAACAATAGCTAATTAGTTCCTGTGACTGGAGGTCTTAACCCCTAAGGATTTCCTAGGCACGTCCACAGCTTATTTAAGCTTACCTTAAGTGAAACAGCCTCTTCCTCATCTGAGTCCTTGAACTCAATGCAGACGGCTATGTTTCTAGCCTGAGGACAAACACAGATGACCCAGTTAGCAACGCTACGAGAGAAAAGTCCTGTAGCGTCTCAGCTGAAAGAAGTTTTTCAGCGAAACAACTCGTTGGCACCTTTGCAAACGACTTCTGGCTGTCGTATTTCAAGTGCTTCGGGTAGACGTAGAGGTGATTGTTGTAGATGGTGAAAGGCTGAGAACATTTGGCAATGCCTGGCACAAACTCCTCCACTTCAAAGAAGATGCTGGCCTTCTCGCTAACGTCAAACTGCTTCACAGGAATGTAGGATGAGGTAACACAATCTATGTATACGGAAGAGAGAGAGGAAGAGCAAGTAAGCAGCCTGCAGACAAAGCAACCAGTCTGGTCTGATGTTGGCTTCATGGAGGGCTTACTTATCAAGTCAGGTGCTACATTATCAATGATAACATCAAGGTTTCCGAGGATTACAGGCAGTTTGGCCATCTTCTCTGGTCTGAGGAAAGGAAAATAAACTCAAGTTAAGCCTTGTCTATTATCTGCAAAATAGAAAAAAAAAAAAACAGGCTGGCAGCTGGAGACAAATGGTATATGATCACATTCACACATGTGGGCAAACACATTGTCTCAAACAGACCAGCAGACTTTTCCAGAGTGCAACATCCAGAACATCTGCAGGACTACTCAGACTATGCGCGACAGAGAGAACTCAATAAAAGGTTACTAACTTTCTGAAATCAGCCAGCAGTTTGAGCATGTCGTCATTGGACAGTTTGTTGCTGTCCTGTCTGTACAGAGCTGAGAATCGAGCACTTTTGTCGAGCGTCCCTGAAGCATCTTTGAATAGAGGTCTGCAAGAAACCCAAAAGAAGTTTTTGTGTTGATGGTTGATGCACAAATTAAAACACGGGGACTAATGTATTCCAATATGGGTTCATGTATTATTATCCAGTAATAATACAGACATTTTAAAAGGAGCAGAAATGCTTAATGTAAACTGTATTTTTTAAAAAGAAACAATAAGATTGCTTCAGTCGCTGTTCATTCTCTTTGTTAGTTTAATTGTACATAACTGCATCTGGTTGTATACAGACAAAACACAGTCGTTGTAAACAAGATTCAAAGTACCTCGCTGCCCAGGCAAAAGGCATCCTGTACTGGCCTAGTCGGCTGCATGCCAGCTTGGCATTTTTCAGGACCTTCTGTGCCACCTAGTGGAAAACATACACATTGTGATTTGAGCTTCAACACAAACAACCAATGCCTCATCACATTATTAACAGTATTCAGCCCGCTGCCAGTCTCAACACACACGCCCTTCCACTAGTGAATCGCATTACTACCCGCAACGCTCCCTTCAGGGTGCACGGCCGCATTTGTGCGGCCAAAGTCAACGCTTGCGTCCAGTGTCCGCGCAACGGGGCCAGCAATTACAAACATGGGTTATTATCTGTGCATAATGTGGAATAATCTGGATGAACCTGCTGAGCTTCGGGGAACGCGCTGCCTTTGTGAGGAGGCTGGTAATGAGGGATCTTTCAGTACCTTGGTGGAGTCTGAACTCTTCATGTATGGCTCCGCACAGTGGTTGATTCCCCCCTGAAGCACCTTCTCAATGCGAGCCACCAGGAAGATATCCGGGTGGGGGCAGGTCACGGAAAACACTCCCTGCAGATACAATCGAAATGTTGCAACCGATTAAAATATGTATCAGTAGACTTCAACAGCCATATTTATGCAGTTTTTGATTTTAGAAAAAAAAAAAATAGCACAATGATCTTTCTGTTACTTATTCACCTGCTTGGGATACTGCATGGACACCTCTGGAACGCCATGGATCAAACGCTGCCCCTCGGGACGGGCGTCACCTCCCCCGTTCATGTACTGACTGTTGTTATTGGGCACCATGCCCCTGACAGACGGGTGGTTTAAGTCGACGTGGAAATCAGAGGAGATTTTTCTGCCATTCTGGATATCGAAAAGCGACAGGGTGATGTAGAATGGCTCCACCTGGAGAAAGAGCAGCTCTGTGTCAGACAGATTACCCTGACTAGACTTCTGTTTTAACTCCTCTGACAGCATGTTACCACTACAGACCATGTGCGCAGTTTCATGTACCCTCCTTCTAAACAAATTGTAGATCAAACGTAAAATAAAAAGTGAAATCTTACATCTTACAGCATAAATAATGATTATAATCATAATGTTTGCAATGCTCCACACAGTGAGGTATACTGCTAGATGTCAGGATCGCCATCAGAAGAGAAAAGCTGCACCGGTGGATGCATATCTGATGCCAAGTTAGTAGCTATTCCCGTAAAATTTCCTCTGAGGGAGCCGGGGGAACACACTTTGAATTATCTGCTCTTCGTCTATCCGGAGACGGAGCCTGTTGTCTTTAATAGACATTTTCTGCTGGGAAGGACGGCAGGACATCAGACTTCATTACACAAGACTCTTTGCAATTCCAGAGTCTGTAGCCTGGTTGCCATGCCAACAGTAGTCCTTCAGCAGCTCACATAATGACAGGAGTCCATCCGGCTGCTTTTAACAAACCATCTCGTCCGTCTTTAGTCGGGCGGATAATGATATTTCTGTTATTTAAGGCCTATTGTGGCCAGGAGAAGATTAGCCTCACGTTTGTTGTTGGTCCTTCCTCGTTCTCTGCCACACAGCTTTGCAGATTAAAAGAGAGGTCATTGCAGTTCACCAGAATGCGCTTGCCAAACTTCTCCTCGAACTGCTTCACGTCCGGTTCAATTCCTGAGAAATCTAGTTTCTGAAGACAGAACAATGGTAGGTGTTACATTTCATCACTAAGTGTTGCCTGGATCTTTTTACGACGTGGGAACACGAGCGCCCCTTTGTGCTTCATGTTTATTTTACCTGCGTGTCCGGGTCCAAGGTGAACAGCTTCAATCTGGTTTCGTTCCTCATCCTCGACTCTATATCTCTCGTGCTCTGAGGAGAAGAAAGGCATTTCCTAAGTTCAACCACAAAAGGGTCGGAAACACTGGAGCACAGCCAGAGAGATCTGCAGTCAGCTGGCTTTGTCATTTTTATTTTTGTCATTCACATCTGGAAGTGATGTGTTGGACAGACAGGCTCAGTGGTGAAAATCAGGTGGTACCAGTATAGCACTCTGTAACTCGTCAAACTCTTGTCCGCACAACTGTTACCGCCAGTTTCCGTACGCACACATATGCACTTCATTTACACACCAGTCTGTGCAATATCAGCAAGATAAAACACTAAATATCAACACTGGAAATACTTTTGCAGTCTGAATGTCATCATCCAGTAAATCACTAGATGATTTTATCCTCAAATTAATGACATTAAGTTGAACTGTCAGCTTTTCCCACAAATGTATATCTTATGTTGCACCTTGATGGCTGCACGTTTATAGACCCGGTGTTTAATTTGAAATGTTTGCTTTTGGGTGAATCCCAAATGACACACTCAAAGGAAACACTAGATATAATCCCAAGAAGAGCAGTAGGTCTGTGTTTAATATCAGATCAGATCTCGTTCGTGGCAAAAGAGGCGTTCTTCCTCCCTAATTCAACGAGGAGCGGAGGTTTACCGCCATGTGATGATGCACTGAATGTCTGTGCATCCATCTGAGGAAGCAGGACCTACCTGAAAGCTGTCCATACTGCCAGAGGAACTGTCTGACTTTCCAAGATCATCATCTATGAAGGAATAAAGAGACACAATGGATGCTGTAAAACCTCCTTAATCACGTGCTGACATGCAAAAGCTCAGTAAACAGTAATCTTGCTGGAACCAGTCAGGATTGAGAGGTGCTGCAGATCTCAGTGGCATATTTCAAGAAAGCTCAGAGATCTTTTTTTCCTCAATACTCATGCGCAGGATGATTAATAAAAGCTGTAAGATTAGCGGAGCGTTTACAGCAGAGGCATTCAGCCTCGCTGCTCCACGGCTAAGCCCCCCATGAGACAGGAGGTGAGTATTAAAAGCCTGGGTGGTCGGCTATCACTTCTCCACAGACTACGTGTGCACAGCCAGGAGGAAGAAGAAGAGGAGGGGATGTGAGCCTGGATGAGGGAATGACGGTGTGAATGAGCAAAGTCTCATTTAAAAGTAAATAAACTGGTAATAATAAGTGGATTTACAGGATATACAACTATGAGTGGGCGCATTATTCATCTTAGGAACTTTGCTTGTTTAAAAGCACCACTGTAGTTTCTGTGATCAACTAGATTCATACAAGTGTTACGGATAGTAAACTTAAAGTAATTTACTGCTATATTAAAGGTTTATACAATCTTTAGGGATGCAATTAAGTGAATATTCTGCCAGCTATTAAGCAATTCATCATTAGGTCTATATAATGCTGCACAAGAATGAAAAGAAATCCTCATTTGCCCGACCAATACAAAGAGATTTCCCTCACAGATGGCTACGTAAACCAGATATTATTACATTTTTAAATATCAATCCACTTTTTTCTTAAAAAAATATCTCAAAATGACTAAAAAATATAAATTGACAACTGATTAACTCTCAATCAGCCAAAAAACATCCATTATTCCTATACTTTGGCCTGTGTGATACACACAATCAAAGCCGGTGAATGTTTTAAGAAGAAATATTATTTCTTTTTCTGACTCTGGATAATGTTTTGAGACGACCGACACAAAATAACACTCTCTTTTCATACGGGAGAGACGGACGACACACACCATCATGGACGTCTCCATTTCTCTTCTCCTGCATGGCGAGCTCAAAGCTGCTGTGCAGGATCTTGTTGAGCGTGTTGATCCAGTCCTCCATCTCCCCCTCGCCGTCTGCCGCCAGCAGGTAGGTGCTCTTGTCCTGCATCTTCAGCTCGAAGGCGAACCTCCGAACCTTGGTGTTCTGAGTTGATAGCGCGAGAGAAAAAGGATCAGAAAGAGCTGTCTGAAACGGGATGATAAAACAATAATTTAACGGTGCAAAAAAAAAAGAAAGAAGGAAGAACAAAGACTTTCTGTTACTGAAAAGAAAGAATTTGTTGGCGTCTGGTACTGAAAGATTTATTGATTAGGTTTAGTTTTTCACATTTAAAATCAACTCTCCAACTGTGAACATGGCAGGGCCGAAGGAATGTTTTATCCCTCTCTCCAAAGCTAACACTGAACCAATGCCCTCTCACCAGAAGGCAGTCGATATTTAGTTACGATTTAAGTCGTGGCTCGCTTCATTTTGCCATTCCTGGCTTCACTGTTTTGAAGCTTTTGAAGCCCGCAAAGACAAAGGCTGAATTTATTAACACGGAGCAAATGGAAACAAAGCGAGAAGGGGAGTAAAAACATATTTCCATCTGTGTATCTAACCTCCGTCTCCGCCAGGACTTCAGCAGTCACCAGAAAATGAGCTGCATCTGCGGGGCTGAACTCTACAACCACAAGGAGTGACGTCACTTCCCCGGTTTGGGCTCTTGTGTTGCTCTATTACAATCTAATCAGAAACAATCGAGGTGATTCAGCCGCATTTGGTTTATGACACAGCAACTCTGCTGAGTTCTGACGCTCATTTCTGCATTGCAAGATTCAAGCTGCATGTCTTATTTCAGGGCATAGTGCAGTACAATGTCAGCATTGTCCGTGGATTGTTGTGCACTGGTTATCTCTGTAACCTGCACTGTAGAAAGAGCAGAGTGGGAGTGACCGGGAGGGGAGAGTCGGTATCTGCAGGCTGGCTAAGTAAACACGGAGAGGGGTGTTTAGGACAGAAATAAAACGGGAGTCTTGATAAATAAACTTAATCATCACCGCTGCGATAGGTGGGAGGACATGTCTCGGTTTTCTAGACGACACACATCCTCGGGGAAACTAAACAGGCAGCCATTCTAATTGTTTTTACAACACTGCATACGTATAAAGAGCGAAAACCTCTGGGAGATTGGATCATAGAGCAATTTACATTTCTGGGCCCTTCGTTAATCTCCAGGGTCGGATGCTGGTCCCTTATTCCTTATGCGATAAATGCCTTGTGACTATGAGCACATGCTGGCGTCTTTACAAAGTGCAGGAGCAGCCCGGGGCTTTGTATGACGTCACTCCACGTGCCATCCCAGCTGCAGCCTTAAACATCTGCAGATCTACTCATAGAGCAGTTCCTTCTGGTGGAGATTAAGTCACAGGGAAAATAAAAGTTACAAAGGGGGTGAGGGGCTGTGCATCTCTGCGGAAAGACTTTAATCCCAGTGAGCAGTCTTATCGCAAATACATAAAGGATCATTAATATAATATAATTAACTAAGTACGAACTAGTTCACAATTCAGTCTCTAGTTGTAAAAAATGTTTTCCAATAGGTGCTTCACATTAAATTTCCTCTTCCCTTTCTTTTTCTTTTCCATTTGGTAAATACACCTTGTCGTTATTTAAAGCTGCAGAAGCAAGCAGCCACTGAGCAAAAACGTCCTTAAGACCTTTCTGCAAACTCTAATTAAGGTGGTCAGGGAGAAAACTAGACTTCTAAAGGTCCTCTCGGTTCTGTTTTTAAGCTTTAGAATATCTAGGCCACGATGACAGATTCTGAGCGAATCAATGGTCCTTTATTGGAGCGACGGTTTTCCTATTATTGGCCGTCGTACAATTACACATCTCTGTGGACACGGTTTATAATTGTTGTTAAAAAAGCCTGATTCAGCGAGGAAAAACACACTGATGGAAAAGTTGATATTCCAGCGCTGGCAAACAATGCGAAGACACCCGAAACAAAGAAGACTGAATTATGAAAAATTATAGTCCAACAGAGTTTAACGTGCCAGTACTGATGAGGCGTTTACAGATAGAGCGAGAGAGAGAAAACTCACTTCCAAGAGCCTCGGGTTGAATTCCAAACTTGGCGTATTCCTTTCCTGTCATATCGTGCTGTCGTGGCGGTTAGGGCTGGCTGGTAGACCCATGAGTGTGCAAGTACAGTGATGTTTGTACACTCGCACAGTACAATAATGCTGCTTGTGCAGTACAGTAATTATCATATTGGCACTATATAATAGCACCAGGTTTACAGTCACAATGTGGATGATAGGCTATGAAGCTTGTGCATAAGTCTGTGCTCACTGGATGGGATGAGTTTAGGATGGATAGGGGGAGAAGAAAGCTGCCTACGCCAGCTTTAAGAAAACTGAACAAAATATTATGCACAAAAAAAATATGAATAATGGGTGGCGATGCAACAAAGAGAAGAACTAAAAATGTTTATATGGGCAAAGAAGGCTGGCGGTGTAATCTGCTCGTCTTTAATCTGACTGAACCGAAGCAGGAGCAGCGTTCTTGTTTCAGTTCTGAAGAATGAGCAGACGAGGTCTGCGGTTGAAACTGGGTGATTTGGAGGTTAAGCAAACTTCGGTAAAAGGCACAGACATCGTAACCTGCACCGACAAACCTTTCAAACATCTTAAAGCGCTCAAATATCAAGTCCACCCCTCCCCTCCTGCACATGATAGCATCCTAATCTTCCTGATTAATGCCAGCTGGATGCCTCTTACGCGAAACCAGGTTCTTTCCATGTACCGAGATGATAGACAGACGATAATGCGCCCGGTGAGTGCTGGCCTACATTCAGATGTGAGCACGTGGAATTGATTGAGGGGCCGGAGGAAAGTGCTCGGAAGTAAGGCCTCAGCATTCACCTTGTTTCGCCAGCTGACAGTCAGCAGAAAAGCCCGACCTTGGGGAGGAGAGAGCTCAGGTTTCACGGAAATGGTGAAGAGAGGGTCTTGTGGATACTTTTCAGCAGCAGCCATCATTGTTAAGGTGAATTCTGTGGAAATTTGGTCTGTCACAGCTCACCTTTTACCCCGCAATATTTTTTACAGAGGTCAGAACTGTGAGGAGGAAGTTGCTATATCCGTATCGTGAGTTTATTCTTGGTAAATTGCATTTTAATTCCCATCTGGGGCCGCCATGTGCCGACACGACGCCAGAAGGGATATCCCGTTTGGTAAAGCAGTGTCATCCAGGGTCAGCGAGGACTGACAGTCACTGCCTTTGAAAAACAGAGAAGACTTGAGTCAATTTTTTGTTTTTCTTACCTGAACCACACCCATACAGGAGTCCAAGAAGATGGTTCCTTTTGGCTCTTTGGAGATCTTCTCATCCTTGTAGAAGTTTAAATTGTAGGAGCCGTCCCCGAGCTGAGTTAGGTGGAAATACCTCCTCTTGAACGACTGAAACGATGACGAGAAGTGACAGTCAAGTTTCAGCCAAGTAAAAATTAGTAATTAAGTAGTAAGGTGCCTACACTCTTTTTGTTTTACACTATAAAAATAAAAACAGACTCTAGTCATATGAATTCAGTCTGTAATAACAAGGCATGAAACTGATTTTCTGAAGATTTCAATTGAACCTGGTTGTCGTAAGGGGATAAGACGAAACGGAAAAACTAGCTTTCAGTGAAGACTTATTTATACTTCTGCAACAAATCTATGCAGATTTCCTGTGCACTAGTGTGACGCCATGGTTCTGTAGCTATGGTGCTAAAACTCTAGTCCGTGGCTAGTCTTTAATGTTGAAACAATGGCTAGTGGAACCAGACACTTGTTCTCGGATTTGGAGCTAATAAATGAGAAAAGACATCAGAGTAGATAGTTTGTAGGATAAGTATTTCAGGAGCCTTGCAGGAGGAAATGAACCTATCACAGCCTGCATTGCCACAACACGTGGGAACGTTTCCAGGGAAGAGAAGCAAGCATTAAAGATGCTGTTGTGTTTTGATCTGTATTAGCATTAAGGGCAAAATGGACATGTGTCTTTCATACTAGACAACAGACTAACTTAATCATTGCAATACAATATACAATATATGCTCTACTACTATATTATTTAGTCTTGTTTATTTAGATCTGGATTAACAAAAACCATTAATCACTTAATATAGTTATTTTTATCATAGAAGATAAATAAAAGTAGCAAATTTAGGTGTTTTGAGAAACTGAAAGAAGCACACGTTTGGAAAATGATCCATCAAATGGATATTCACCCTCATGGTGACACTGATGGCACTGTTCATGTTTCCTTTGTACAGCCAGCCATGCTTGGTGATCCCGCCTTTCTGAGACCCTAAGGAGGCCGTGTCCTGCAGGAGACAAAGAGACAAGGTCAGACAATCCAACGCACACTGCAAGGGGGAAGGATACATCTCGGCAAAAGAGTTTTTTTTTGTATCATCACAGAACACGCTGTATTCACAAATGTACCCGTTTATGTCGTGAAACAAGTTGCAAGATTTAAAAAGTGGCAAAGGAGCTCCACATATCAGAAAAACTTCTCTCTTGTTTTTAAGATATAGCTGCAAATATGGGCATGCAACAAACACATATACACCGATCAGCCACAACATTAAAACCCACTGACAGGAAAAGTAAATAACAATGATCATCTTGTGACAATTCAGTGGTCTGCTGGGAAACTACTGGATCTGGTATTCATGTGGGTGTTACTTAGACATGTCCCACCCACCTAGACCAGACCAGGCACCCCCAACCCATAGCAATGACACTCCCCAGCAGGATGCAAGCCTGACACAGGCGCACACACAAAAACGGTTTAGGAACATCTCATATATTCAAAGGCATTTCAAATATTTTGTTTAAAGAAGACTCAACTTCATTTGGACATTTTTGCAGCGGAGCGTCATCGAGTAAAATCATGTCACACCCTAACAAAGCTTCGCCTTGCTTGCCGCGCAAAAGGTCTTTGATGATTGAGATAACACAGAGCCCGACGCTATGCAGGGCCGTCTCAGTCCAAACAAGCAGGCAGAAGAACATAAAACAAACTACGACTGTGAACCCAAATAAACATCTCCACCCTCGCCGCAGATCCATGACACACGGTCCTGGTTATCTGACACTCCTGAGGTGGGATAGCATGAGATCCGGACCCTCACACATGAGCAAACACAACGCTACCACTCGCTCTCGGGATCTTTAAAAATAAACCAATTAGGGGAATAATGAAGGAAAAGGACACTGGGACAAACTCTGCAGCCCGGCCCTGGTTTGGATCAGCGCTGCATGGACACAAGGCGTGTCATTTACAGTTAGATTTCTCGGCTATGAAGGACTGCAGGGAGAAAATGAAGAGCAAATGGGCTTTCAAGATGTCCTCATCCCATTCCAGCATTACTTCTTCTTCTTCTTCTTCTTCTTCTCTAAGCCCAATAAAGGGGAAATTTTAAAAGTGCTGGCAGGAATTATTATATTTTCAGTGTGGAGGATTATAGAGCGAGCTGAAAAGCACCTGGAAAGGTTCAGAGCCCATTTATACTAGTCAGTGTCTAGACAACATTCACCATTTTCCAGAGAGGCCGAAAAGCCACTGGGTTCAGTCGAGTATCTCTGGACTATAGAAAACTTTGTCAAGGACAGACAAAGAAAAAGAAAACTAGTCTAAGAAGTCACATAACCAACCTTGAATGTCATCCAAAATACACAATTATAGCAATGACAAAGACATAAAAAGATTCACACTGGGGATTTGAATAGGAAACCTCCCTGATTTAAAAAAAATCCTGTTGTTGAGGGAGTTGAACGGAGAGGATTTGGGTCTTGTCATCAGCTGTGTTAAAGTTCTGCCTCCCTCTCTTTCTCTTTCTGTTCAGTCAGAGGTAGAGCATGACAGACGGCGACCCGTGAAGACCTAGCATGCATAGCTTCACACTCCAAGGAATACACCTCCATCCATCACGGCTCCATTAACCAACCCGTGTACGCTGAGCGGCTATTTTGCCTATAGGGGGTGCAATTTGACACATGATGCGTGGAGGGAGCGTCGTCGCCGGCGCGACCTCGTGGTGCTTCAGATAACGTTTGTGTCAGCAACAGCCCTGCGGTATCTTCGCTTTGAAGCCTCCCATCGAATGTGACTTATGAGCCTCCTTGTTGTGCACTCCTACGAGCCATTCCAAAGACAACAAAATACTCATTTAATCTGCGCGAGTCCACACACACCCACTCCGTCACGCATGAATTAGCAGAGGATGAAAAGATCCAAATGTTGCACTGGAGCCTTGCGGAGAAAAAAATAAAAAAATAAAAAAAAGGAGATCTTTCAAGATACGGCGCGCCAGCAAAAGTCTAATCACACTTAATTATTTTCATTAGAAGCAGCTATTTGACGCAAAAAAATGCCTTTTATCTCCGTAACTGCTGCAGCGAAAGAGGGGGAAAGTTAAAAAAAGTGAAGAGAATAAGAAACATTAAAAGGACGCGGTGTTCTGTGGGTGAAGCTGATGTGATTTGAAAAAGGTTATTCGACACAGAAGTAGGACGTGAACTGACCTCGTCTTTGTCGACATCTTCATCCACTTCAAATACATGGACAGCCAGTTTATCAGGTCTGGACACTTTACTGTAAACAGAGGACATTAAGAGATATAAAACGACTGCTAGCATCACAGCATAGCACTGCAGCTTTTAAATGAGTTGAGGTAACTTTGCTTCAGTATCTGTATTTCTCAGATTTTGCACCCTTTGAATCCATTACATTTGAAAAGAAATGTATTTTTTAAACTCATAGCTCATGCTGCTAACAACAAAATATCAATACATATATTTAAATTCATGCTTTAGCACATTTTATTCCCAGCAATCACCACTCGCCGTTCAAATCTTCCATGATGCTTTTTGCTTCTTTGCCTTCATCTCAGTTCAGTTTGCAGATCATTCTAGCACATGTGTCTCAGAGTAGTTTGAGTGAGATCATGTGATTTCTTCCTTATGTTTTGACCTTTTCTTATAAGTAATTTTGCATTCTGCAGCCTCCCCCCGAGAGCCAGCAAAAAAAAATAAAAAAAATATGGCAAATGCAATTTCCAGTCAAGTGATGAAAAGTTTCTTCACTTTCCGCACTCGTGCAAACGTGTTAAGGTGAATACAGCCTGCTGGAAAATGACCATGCGCCAAAGGTGAGAAATCCTTTAAGTGAAAGCAGTGTGAAGCTTTTAACAGGCGTCACGCTGCATTGTTTTAACTTCCCCCCCAGATCGTGGCAGAACACTTGGCAGCGGCTGCACCGTCAAGGTCACTGTCAGCTCATATTCTGACACTTTGGCGGTGGGGCAGATATTCTTCGGGGAAGAGTTTGGAGCTGATGACATAATCTCTGGACAATGAGGGTGGTTTCCACAATGGTCGCGTTCGGGAATTATCCAGCTCACCGTAAAGAAGGAAACGCTCTTTTACACGGAAATGAACATTATTTGTGTGCCGTGGACTTAAGTCACGGCAAGTATGTGTCAGAAGCGGGAAACAAAACAGGTGACAGCTTGTCTGACCTGAAAACAAAAAAAACCTGTATGACCTGTGTGCAGTGTGTGTTAGTGTGTAATCTCTTGCATCCTTGTATTATTCAAAACAGCTGTTGTTACTGGTACATCATAACAATGTGTTGGCACGCTACCAAATCACCTCTGTGAATACAGTGTGCAGCAGAGCTGAGGGCTTTAACTACAGACTTACTTTGGAAGCTGTCGAAAGTCACCGGAGTAGTCCTCGTATTTGTAGTTGACGACATGCCAGTCGGACTTGTATGTCTTAATGCACTGAGGAGACAATGGAAGTAGATTACAGACCACGGTGACGCCGAGTCGTCAACAGTATGATTGAAACGAACTAATGGCTTTAACTTCCGGAGAAGCTTTCCGTGTTGCAGTTGCCAGTTTGTTCTTACGTGCACATACAAAAATCAGGGTTAAAGGATTACCCTAAATTGTATTGTTTCACCTCTATACACCAGCGCCACTGATGCTTAAATTGGGTAATTGTTGAATTGTCAGTATGTCTGTGAAGGTTCTCAGTCATCCAGGTCGTGGTATATCCAAAAAGGGTTAAAAAAAAGGGCAACTGGACTTGTAGAGTTTTTTGAGAAGATGTTTCACCACTCATCTCAGTAGCTTCTTCAGTTCTAGGGGACTGGTGGGAAGTCTAAGTTTTAACTAAAACTTGCTTGTTGTTTTAACAACCAGACACCGGTGCAGCTAATTTCCATTAACGGTCGACAGCAGGAGTTCCTATTTAAACCTCAGACTCAGGTTTACCTCACATTCAAACCTCACACTACCCACCAGTCCCCAAGAACTAAAGAAGCTACTCGGATTTGCTGAAACATCTTCTTTTTTTTTAACCCTGTTTGGATATGTTGAATTGTCAGTTAATAAATAGTTCTAATCTCTGATGCTGCGCTCAGACTGGGAGGTTTTTAAAATGCCCAACTGAAATCAGGTTGCATCACACACTTCACTGATGATCCCTCTGATCCCTCTGATGCTTCAGAATTGGAAAATAATCATTTTGACACTACGCTGCAAGTTATTATTTAGATCACACTATTTCAGATCAGAGAGCTTTAGATGCTCCACGTATAATGGTTATAATGGGAAATGGAAACGCTGACATTGTGGTGCAACAACTTGAGTAAAAGATGGAGAAAATGATCAGTGAGATTCAGTCCACAGGGATATCTCTTTTTCAGTTGCAACCAGAGATGATATTTTGGTTTTAATATCTAGCTGACATTAGCCTGAAGGGTGAGAATGTTTACCCAGCAACCCTCAGCTGCTTAATGTCTTTATAGACTTATATCTCTGAGTAGTTACTGTGGAGGTTATGCTGTAATCATCCACATTTTAAACCTCGAACATCATACTAAACTGGTCTGGAACTCCTATAGTCTGAGCCCAGCGTGGAGCAGAACTGCTCGTGAAATGGTCAAACATCAGTGTTGGATTAGGGGTCGTAAACTGTACCTGACCTTTTCTAGTGTAACCTCCCTCACATATACAGTCCTGAACTGTTAGCACGCAGCTGATAGTCCGAAAAATAAACCTCATTGAAGTTTGTGGTGTTTTCGCGTGATGAATATGATAAAGCGTCTGCCAAAAGATTGTCCTGCATTTCTGGACCACAATGACTTTACTTTTTTTCTTTTTTGAGCAACAATTAAAGCCTCCACATTCTTGAGAAAAAAAAACTAAACAAAAACCAGCGCGTGGTGACTCCACCCTGGCCTGACCGTCCACCGACGCCGCTCAGAAGGGAGGGTATGGCTTTCCTCCTTTACTTGGAAAGGAGACATCTGTTCATTGTTAGAGTAAGTGATAGGAGCATCTCACTGGTATCTGTTCTACAGAAATATATTCCATTTACAAGAATCGCTCCTGTAGGGAGGCGCAACCCGATCGGGAGGTGAATCGGAAACAGAGCGCCTCTCGCGGAGTTGATCTCCACAGCTGTCCTGTTGATGTCACACACCACTTGACCGGGCGCCTTGGTATCTTTATGACTTCAGACAAAGCGCTCTAAATGCTGACCTGTGACCTGGAAGGTAAACTGCAAGCAGGCAGCTGGTGTCTGGCTTAAAGAGACAGTGAAGGCAGTGTGTCTGGGCTGGATGAGTCTCGAGTTTTTTTTTTGTTTTTTTTTGTTCAACTGGAAACGGTTCACACATCATCACTAAATAGCTGTTGAGAAAAACCACAGCTGTAGCATTTGATAGAAGACAAGGCTCAGAATGGGACTATAAACTAACACTGACGGAAAATAACCAGAAGTTTGATAATCATGTGGAAATGAATTGCACTTCCTGGCACACTTACATATTTTAGATATTTCTGAGAAAACGCAGTCCTTACACCTCCAGCAGTGATCTCTAATGGTATCATCTGTGAACAGTCTATGTAAATACAGATAGAGCTGGACTGTTTAGATGGATGCAGGAAATATAGAGGTCTCCTGATGTTCTATGGGCACTACTGCTAATATTAGATCATAAATTGGGTAATGACTCAAATTAGTGTCACCACAGTGCAGCAGTTTGTTTATGTGATTTATGAGCGGGTTCATCATTACTTCCTAATCTCTTAAATCAGAGCTTGCTTTAATTAAGTAGACATTCTACATTTTGAAATCAGTTGTAACGCTAGATCCTGTATTCACTCATTCAGGGCGTTTATAATCAGCCTACCTCTTGGACAAACAGACTCTGGGCCTCCCTCTCAGCATTTTCAGGCACTGTGGGGTACAGAGTTCTCCCTTGACGCCTCAGAGTTGAAATCTGTGAAACAAAGCAGAGATTATTATTATTATTATTATTTTTCAGCGAAAGAAATACAATAGGGGAATTACAGCTCCCCGCAAAACATGACCAGTGTAGTAAAACTGAAATCGAAACAGAGTGTGGGAGACGTTTCTCAAGGGGGGGACACCTCATTTCCTTGTGTTGCAACGTGTGGTCTCAGCTGGACACAGCGGCTCTGGGTGTTCTTTTAAATATTATTCTATGTCTGTCTATTGTAGCTTTCAAAGCATGATGAGGGAGAAAGCAGCATGAGATGGAGGAAGGATGCTTGTCCATACTGTTCAGCTTCAGAACACACAAATGTGTTAAAGCTGGAGACGTTCCCTCATCTCAGACGTTCCCCTGACATCTCACCACATGATCAGTAAATATACACTTAATTACATCAAAGGCTTTCCTTATTAGCAAGTGTTAGATATACACAGATCAACCACAACATTATGACCACTGATAGGGACAGTGAATAACATTCTTGTGACAATTCAGTGTTCTGCTGGGAAACTTTTGGTGGATGTTACATGTACCACCCACCTAGACTAGAGCAGGTACCCCCCACCCCATAGCAATGACACTCTTGATGGCAGCTGCCACCCCCAGCAGGATGCAGCCTGACACAGACACACACACAAAAATGGTCTAGGAACAAGTCAGAAAACATGAAGAACAGCATAAGGCGTTGACCTGACCTCCAAATTCACTAGATCCCAAACTCATCAAGTATCTGTGGGATGCACTGAAACAAGACTGATCCTCAGAGGACCCTCCCCTCAACCCATAGGACTCAAAGCCCCCTACTAACAACATCCTGTTGCTAGACATCACAGGACACCCACAGAAGATCCATGTCCATTCTCTGATGAGACACAAGTGTTTTGGAGGCACAAGGGAGACCTACACACTATTAGGAAAGTGGTCATAATGTTATGCCCGATTGGTGTATATCTGAGTTTTTCAGAATGAGAAGAAGTTCATTGGTCATAGTGAACACTCATATACTCTTCACAGAGGTAATGTGTAAATGCAGTCAGGATATACAGAATCAAAAGCACTCCTTTAGTTTTGTTTTCCTTGACAACGTAACACTGTGAGAACATCCTAACACTTTGAGCAATTATGTAACCAGCTGATATTTGTACAATATAAACACGTCATTTAGACTGAAGTCAAACATGATAGAGAAACTCTAAACAGTTAACATCAACCGCAAGAATAACTGCTAAAGTTCACAAACTTCACATTCCCTCCACCAACACTCCTCCTGTGAGACCGAAGAAGACGGCGTTGTGTTATCTTGTCAACTCCGAGCAAAGAAAATAAAAATGGAAAAGCTTTTTAAGACAGCTGAACGGATCACATCAGCATTGTTAAGGCTGGAGATCAATTTGAACTTTCCCTCAGTAAACTACTACAACGGCACTACGAGGTCAGGACGATTCATCCAAAACTCCTGCGAGCAAGAGGGAAACACAAACACAGCCATTGAGAGAGCAGTTCAGCTGACTTGGTTAAAAGGAAATAAGTGAATTCTGGCTTTGTTCAAGTCAAATGCTCATCAGCTGTGAGTGTTGCAGAAAATACCCCCTTTTCTTTCACTGGTATAAAAAGTGCTTCGGGCAGAAATATGTTTTGCAGTCCAACAAAAGCTATTTTGGCCACATAATATGTGTAAGTATTAAAGAATCAAGCCAAATGTGTTTATACTAAAACACAACCATGGTCTGGGCGTGTAAATAAAATGTTTCATTTAACCTCAGCTCATATTGTACAAGTGATTTCAGTTCAAATAAGTGGTTCTTCTGTTTAACAACTGCTGTACAGTGACGATGCATCATCTTGCTGTTTGCTTGCGTAACTTGACTTTAGCGTGACTTTCATGATATCCAGAAAGACAAACAAGCAAAATTGCAGTCCGTGTCTTTGCCACCTTCTTGCTGCCACTAATTGTGCACTTGGTGTTAGAATGAGCACTGGTTGTGTCAACTACAACAAATTCCATACCAAGCGCATATTTGTGAAGCTTAAACCTCCCCTTCCTGTCTCCCAGCCAGGTTTCCTGCAGGGGGAGATTATCATCTTTACAATCCAAGCAGCAGAAATAAACAGGCATGGAGGTAAGAGGGAGCCAGGAAGAGGGCAGCAGGAAGCATTTAATTGGGCTACAAGTCGCCACTGAGAACTTTAGGATTCTGTCGGTTATCGAGCCTCAGCTCTAGCACGGGTTGTGGTGGCGGCGCTCAGCGGGCCCTTCGCGTTTCGTGGTCTTTGGAAACAAGGAGTCAATCGCCGTGCGAGCAGCTCCAAGAGACTGTAGACAGGCCAAGGACTAATACGAGCTGCTGATGTTTGGAAGGTGCAATATTTACCAAGTTGATGACCTTAGTTAAGCATGTTAGCATGCCAGCACTTCCTCCTTAGATCTAAATGCAAAATACAGCCAAGGCTGAAGAGAACTGTACGTCATAAACCAAAGAATTTGAAGAATGTTAATGTTTATCTCAATGTAATAATGTAAGATAATGTCAGAGGATCACCATGCACCTTTCTCTGGGGCTAAAAGACGAAGCTAACGTGGAAGTGCTAGTTCCTCTAATGGCTGCTTGTGGCTGTCTCCAAAACCAAGGCAATCTGCAAAAACCTCAGTGTCAAAATGGCTAAATAATCCTGTTTAATATTTAATATCCCCATTTGTTACAACAGTATGGGAGTTGAATTTGTATTTACTTATATAAAAGTTCTGGCCTAACTATGGGCGTAACTGCTTTGAGTGACAGGTGGGGGACCACCCAACAACAAAGCGTGACATCACAGAGGGTTTGTCCATCTCTACATATAAAGTACATGGGAGCTGTTTATATACAGTACTTGTGTCAGAACCAGAGAAGACAACTGTCTACTGAGACAGAGAAATAATGTGTGATCTTGGTGTTTTCATTGGATTGCCTGACATGGAGAAACACTCAAAATATCATACAGTGAGCATGTGGTGTAAACAAAATGTTTTCTCATCAGCAGTCTTCACAATTAAGCATAATGCGCTTCTCAACACCAAGTATGCAAACTTGCCTACTTCGTAGTTCAAACTTGACAGGTTTGACTCTGAAGCACAGATTCTGGGGTACAGGAGGACAGGACAGAGCAGAGGGCCGTCATTTGGTAATTTTTGAAAAGCCCAATGACGTCCGAAAGAAGCATTCTGGGATACCTGGTTCACACTAGTTACCTACTGAACTACCCAAGAACTCAAGGACAGACGAGAATGGACACTGAGAAACGCAGATAGAGTGGATCTGAAATTGGAGGGAAGAAGGAAGGCCCCTACCCTGGTAATATACTGCACAGTAACTGAGGCAAGGTTCAGAAAACTTTTACACAGAAATCAAGTCCCCAATGCCAACAGCAGCAGATACAAAGCAGATGGAAATTATCTAAACACTGGCTCACAAAAAGCACAAGACTCTGATGAGCCAGAGGGGATAAGATAAGGTAGAAACCTGACAAAAGTTTCTTACACCAAGAAAAATGATTTTTACAGAAATAACTCTCAGACAGAGGAGCTCTTTCTGCCTGCTGTGGCCTTGACTCATCACCTGCCTCCGTATACTTAGCAGCATCCATATCCATATTTAGGTCTCGCAGTGAACACACACTGTCCTTTACCTCTTCTCACTAAAACACTAAAAACTGATTACAACCTTGCCTGAACAGCAGAGTCAGTGGAGGCAGAAACAGATGTTGAGTTCAATCACTGTGCCCTTTGTGAGTGTTTTTTCTCCTCGGTCAGAATCACCTGTCAGCCCCTGACAACATACTGTTTGTGTGTAAAGCTGGTATGTAGTGTTCATAGCAGCATGATACAAGAGAAGACAAAGTCAAGGCTGCCCTGCTGTCACTGGGCACCCAGCTGCCAGGCCTTTCAAACTGCAACAACCACCACTTTATTCCAGCCCAAACCTGAAGTACGGTGGAGTGACAGGGAATTCGCTAAGGATAATTTTCTTTAAATAAACCAAGTTCACAGTTACACATAAAACCAGCAGCTCTGCCAGTGTTAGCGTTGTGGGTAAGATGGGGATTTTACATTTCCTTGAAGTGAGAGCGTTTGTGCCAAGTTAAAGTGTCGGTGGACCACAAAGGTGATTCCCTGCAATCCCTGAGTATGATTTTGGTGTTTTTAGTTTAAATAAAAAGTGTATTACCATTTGCTAATGTCATCCCAGGGGCATTTAGTGCCCAAAGTTGAAAGATGAACGCAGATAGCTACATCTTTATAGGTCTCAGACAGATAGATACGTAGATAGACAGATGAAAGTACTTAAGTATTTCCTAAAAAGCAAGAAGCTGAGAACTTTCACATACATACTGCAGTATTTACATTTACATGTGTACACGTTCCAAGTGACTGCTAATCTAATCTCCCTAAACAGGCAAACCATCATCGGACGAAGAAGAAGGGTTGCCGCGCATCCAAACAGGACATTTTGCATTGCTGCGGCTTCGCATTAAACGCTCGTCACTGGAAACACACAAGCTGAATTTCTATGATAAAGCAGTCACAGGAAATGCGATGTGTTTCCTTGGCGCTTACAGCCATCACTGAAAAATCTCGGCTTCTCGTGGACTCATGCAGCGTGCGATAGAAAATCGGACGTGGCTGCTCACAGAACGACAGAAAAGCATTGCTTGACTCTTTGATTGAAATGACCATAGTTTGTTTTGCTGTCCTCATTGGACTGATATATTTGAGGCTGCCACTTGAATGCACACAGATGCTGGCATACTGTCAATAAGAAAAAAATAAATGAAGACTTCTAGCTTGTTGCAGCGGATGGACTAGTGCAATGCCAAAAAATGACATGCGAGTACGTAGACATAAATAGACTTCTGACTGTAATTTCTCGGATGACAGGATGCTCACATCCTGAATAGTTCTGGTTGATTACTATCACACTCCCAAATGATGTTATACCACATTGTCTAAACCACTTTTTGTTAGTGCCATGTCACTCTCAGACGCTCAGACAAAAGCTGCTAAAGTCATTATCAAATAAAGACTTGTCTCACTGGAAAGAGTGCAACAACAATAAAAGCCCAGACTCCATAAAATTCTGAATGCACTGTGAGACAGAGAGCTACGGTCAGATTGGAGGCTGTACCGTATTGCTTCTCTTGGTAAGGACGCCCCTCAAAGCAGTTCCATTTCCCGAAGTACCAGCACTGGGCCAGATTTCCATTTTCCATTTTCCACACGCAGCGTGGAAATTTGTGAGGGAGCGTACGCCCTGGATAGTGTGGCTGGAGAAAACACTTGCTCTGTCACAACATAGGACGCGGAACGAGCCAATTAAACCGATGGCCCCCTGACCCCTCTCTCGCTAGGGCATAAAGCGATATAAACAAAAGGAAAGCCCCACTGAACGGCCCCACCCTGGACTCACAACAGCGGCCACGCCTGGGCCAAAGGAAAAGTCTGCAAAACCCAAACAAACACATTAGAGAAAACATGCGGAGAGTACGTGCGTAAATAATGGTATTGGATAGATAACACTAGGGTTTGACCTTGTATGGTTAATGGAGCACATGCTTAGAAAAAAATAACTTTGACTTAAAGTGCACACAGCTGAGCAGTGTGATTTCTTTGTGCAGCTTTAACACACATTCACTGATGAGATAAAGCCCAAAGCTGTCACTGCTATGGCTGCTCCCTAAACTACACATGGATCACGCTCATGGTTTACTCATCACCAATACGACCCCATGACCAGCGGCTGACTCCTTCAAGTGTGGGTGTGACTGTACCCCGACTCTCCACCGAAAAAAATAAAAAATAAAATATGGTATGAAACTCACCTCAAAGTCCTCAAGGGGAAACTGCAGCATGTCTCTGAGGACATCACTAAGGATCTGTGTTTTCCTCTGCACCAGCACAGTTTCATAGTCCAGCGGCTCGATCACCTTCGGTTTCACCTAGAGAACACAAACAGTACTGTTAGCTCAGATTCTAAGCAGGTAAAGACGCAAGCTTATGGAGTATCATTAGCATTTTATCCCTTTAGTAGATCCAATAGATCCTTGGTAGGGAGTTAGTAATATTGAAAGATTACTACTCAATCTTTTGGTCTATCAGATTTAAGACATTCATTACATAACCTTCATATTAGGACAGTGTAATCAGAGCTGATTTAAGAGAATAAGCCTTTATCTGAAGTGACTAATACTAGCATGAATGTCAAATTCTACATTTAATGAAAGCAAAGAAGAAGACTTCTAAACACTGTCAGTTTGCTGTGTGGTCTCTTTAGTCTACCTGTCTAATGAAGCATAAACTCTTATCATACAATGATCTTGCTGACTATTAAGGAATGAAGTACCATGGCAATGTTGTGTCTATATTTTTACCACCAGCCCACAAAACTGACAAGTCACAACGAATACTGAAGTACTATATATAACCATCCACGGGAGAAGAGATCATACGGTGAACCGCAGCGGCTCTCTGATTAATCCAGCTGTGCTGTCACATTGGCTATATCAAGACATGCTACCAATTAGATACACTGCAACAACTCTGGGCTCCATCTGCCCAAAGAAAACACATCTGCTTCAGCAGTGGGAGGGTCTTGATGAGCTAATACCTATGTGAGAGCAAATACGCATAACAAGCCTGCCAGGAATCACACTCCACTTCTACTGTACACTGAACCTGAGTGTACAAGATAATAATGTGTGTGTTTTCTTCATACCCAACTCTTCAGAGCAGATGTGGCCACGTCACATTAGAAAGTGATTATGGATTTATGGTGCATCATCTGCACAATGTTAAAAGTACTGACCCACTGACCCGTGGCTGAGAGTGGAGGACGCTTGTAAGCTGCAAAAGACACAGTGGCCATCTGATGGAAGCTAAGCTGTCAACACTCGTAGCTGATGGGACGGGGTGGGAGGATAAATCTAACAGCTAAGGAGACAGCAGAATGAGAAATGGACAGTTAAACATCACCAAACCTCTGGGCTGAGTGACAGCGCAGCTCACTCCACATCTGGGACTGATAATAGCATGATCTCAGAGGGGGAGAGCCGTGGATATTGACCTGCTTAAATGCATGTTGTTAGCAACCTTTGTTAATAGTAGAGCACACCGAGGACGGATTATGAGGGGACAGGACCTTGTATCAGTTTCAAGGACATGAAGGGGATAGCGGAGCAGAGATGGTGCCACCATGTCTGCCACCTAAAGTCGGTTGTGACAACAGCAGTCACGGTCATGCCTCGACACAATGTTCACCCACATGAGGGAAAAGGTAAAAAGATGGATGATGAGATTTCTGCATGCAGGACAGGTAAGCCTGGAAGGAATTCATTTAGACATTTTGATAAGATGTGTGTGTGTGTGTATACAGTGATACTTAAAATCTCCATCAGACAGTCTGTACCAGACACTGAGGCTTTAAGAGCATCCGGTACACGCAGGTATAAGGTCATCATTAAGCAATGCCCAGGAAAGCAAAACACAGCCAATGACTCAGAAGTGACTAAACCAGGAGAATTACACCTATAGCAACAGATACACTGGAGCTTGTTTAACGGCCTCGGCACATTAAAATACAAGCTGCAGAACCCGAAACCAAACAGTTATTTACTTTACAGTACTGGTTATTTAAACAAAAGAATCTGCTGAGAGATTTGACCTCATTTCTATGGCGGTGCCCTTTTCTCACCGATGATGGATTCCTGCTCAGTGTTTCTCTCCAAACCCCTGTTTGAACCCTTGCTTTGCTAGTGGCTCAGAGTGGTCAACCACAGTAAGTGGTTGCTGAGTAAGAAAATGAACCGTCGTACTGTAAGCAAGAGCTCCGTCATCCTCTCAAACCACTGTGCTGACCTGAGTCCATGGACCTGGTCCAAAGCTTATGTTGTCTTGCTAGTCCAATTGTATTTTCAAGCAGAAAACATTATAAATGTCTTCAAACAATGATTCTGTTGAGTTTGAACAGTTTGACCAAAAGGCTGCAGGTTTAACATCTGTATACGTAAGTCATCAAGCAGACAGCCATCACTATAGAGAGCATAAAACAAACTTGTGAAACCATCCCTTCCACTCCCTCTCCACAGTGATATAGCAGCTGTTATGCTGCTGCTCCCACTCCTCCCTTCACTGCACCCTCACTCAGCCTGAAACAATGGTGCTGTGTAGTGCCTACTCTGCTAACCGATACATTCAATCTTCTGCCACTGACTGTTCAGATGACTGTCGGGAACCAGCCACTGGACAGGAGCTGATCCTCAGCGTCGACTTTTGAACCAAATAAAATATTTTACAAGGCTACCAGGGTAATCTTCAAGAGTTAACCTGAAGCGACCGAGTGCTATATTGGTCCAGGTAGTACAGTGATGGTAAAATACAGCATTCCTCTGATCTGGTGCTTACGCTGCATATTTTAATGTGAGTTGGCAGCATTGTACTTTATGAAAGAGATGAGAAAAGTGAATCAACGCAGCTCACATGACACCTGCCTCAGGAGTTTATGACTGTAGATAACGTTTACTATGAGATGTCCTTATAGATCAGAACATTTCCAACAAGTCAAAACTGATTTATTTATTTTTTAAATCACAGAACTACAAGTCTCTATAGGAAGTCCTTGAATGACTTACCACCACCTGTGGCACTGAATCTACCTCAGCCTCAGCTGCAGCCAACTTCTTGTACTGCTGTGGACTCTCAATTACCAGCTCCTTCTTTGGAGCTTTACTAGCCCTTCCTTGCATTGTCAAAATCTGCGGTGCAATATCTCCGAGCTAGATCCCAAAAAGAAGCAGGAAGCCAACATATCAGGCAAAAAACAAAATTAAAAACTAATGAAAATAAATAAAAAATCCTTGAGCTGGAAAAAGTTTGTATATCTCCCTCTCAGACTCGAGCCCAGACTGCGCTGACTGAAAGCAGCGGACTCACACCCAGGCTGAGGAGAGATGGCCCCTCCTACGCTCAGCTGTGCTGCCTGGGGGAGTTAAACACCCTCTCACCCACACACACACACGCACACACACACACAATGAAGCTATCTGACCCCACACAATCCACCTGCACAGTGACCCAGGGTTGACAAAAGAAAACAAAAGGTACACATTCCTCAAGTATTACAGTCTGGCCAGGGACTGTCCACGCCTTGTGTGGGACAGCTGAAATAAGAGCCGGTTTAAAATGTATCAAGGGGAACAGGCTTGAGGAGGCAACAATGGGGTATGTCAGTGGCATGTATGCAGCTATATTCAAAGAAACCACATAAGAGGAATACATACTGTATGCACAAAAATCTGGACCCATATTAATAGTAGTGTCAACGTATTGTCAGTCTGTCATGGAATATATCGAAGCAGTCACCCTGAAGCGCGGCACGCAATCCTCTCAGTCGCTGAAGATTTTATTGCTAGCCTGCCTCGGTGATAGTAGCTGTAATCACAGAGTTGAGATTAGGTCCAGCTTCCGTCTTGCTCCTTGTTGATGCAACTGCTGGAGGGGCATTCCAACGCAACGCAGCCCCCCAACTCAACCCACCTAGCAGCGGGCCCGACCTACAGATTCCTCTGGTGGGCCACCGCAGGGGAGGATGTTATCTTTTCACGCCTGTGTCTCAGCTTAAGGAGAGGGGGAGGGCAGCTGCTCCCCACCCATGGTCACATGCCCGTACAGGCCAAACACAAAGACTGGTAATATGATCAAAACAAATATCAGGAGTCTATCATTTCTCCTCATGACAGTGAGTTCACTGCAGCAATTTCCCTTGTGGATCAATAAAGTTTATCTAAGTCTATCTAAGTATTCACAGTCGTCAGGTCACAGTCCAAACAGGAGATTCACATCATAAAGGTGGTGCATATGAATATACAGCAACTGTGGTATGATATAATGTCAATATTGACCAATATATCTAGGGAATGCTTCCAGAACCTCTCTGAATTGATGAAGTTCAGCTCTTAAGGCAAAAGCAGGTCTATCCTGGTACGAGCAAGATGTACCTAATAAAGTGGACGCAGAACACCGAAAAGGAATCATACCAGAAAAGCTTGTACCTCAAACATCGATGGCAGCTCTATGGCAAACACTAATAAGGGCAAAACCTACTTTGACATTATCGCACCTGTTTTGCTCGTCACCTTTCACCGTGACATATTTGGGCGGCCTAATCAGTTGATAGCGTAAGACTTGCTGCCGTCTGGCATGCGGCCAGATCAGCATACCCTGATGCGTGCCGGAACTGCCTGTCTGTGTCTAAAGGGGTATTAGCTAATCTCAGCATCACGTGAAAGCAGGTGTTACAGGTCTCATCTAGGGCCCATATCAGCTCGGCTGAAGGGGCGGGGTTTGAAGAGCAGCCGGGTGAATCATCACACGCTTCCTTTTTCACTACTGCACACATCCCCGTCGAACAGTATTATTTAAAAAGTAAATATTGTGCATAGGTGGCAGGTACTTTCCAGAAAACCGCCTGAAATTAAACATGCAGGGTTTGCATTTGTTATTACAGCTTTTCCCTGAACTATGTTTCACTGGGTGTTTATCGTAACCAGAGGTCCAATTTAGATGCTCGACGGAGATAGCGCGGTGCACTCCTCTGCTTCCTCTAACCGCAATCCCAGGGCCAGGTTTATCAGATGAGCTTGTTTACTTTATCGCACTCTCTGATTTATGCTAAGTTTATCTACAGCTAGGCTCATACACAATTCAATCCACTGAGTCATTTTGCACTGGACACTACAGGAATAGTAGGAGTAGTAGTGAAGCTGTGCACAGTCTTATGCCATGTTACAATTATTAAGTGCCTGACATTGATATTGACATTGAGTCCATCTCATAGCTGCAGGAATGAGAGGTAGCATAGTGAAGGCATGTCGCACAGAACTCACATTTTTTTGGCTTAAATAAAAATTCCATGGAAGTGAATACAAGCATATTTCTTTTGGGACTAGCTGGCACTTGAGTCTGAGCAGGAAGGCCCGCTGAGCTCTTTTTAGTGGTAGAAACAAATACTCAAGTTGCCAGAAGCAGATGGGCAGGGTGTTTTGGATCAACTATACTCAGAACAAATGCACTTATTTTAACCTCTCAACTCAACGCAAATGAATTGAAAGCACATATATATAAATAACAGTTTTATCCTTATTGACATCATCGCATTTTGGGGTTGTGCCTGTGCCTAGGAAAACTAACACACGCAGATAAAAACTGATGATGTAACTCGAGAGTCGGACTGGATTGCCATTTCACCTCATTTGTACGAAATGCAGTGATTCAGACGTCTGGAAGTGGCTTAAAAACAACGAGCCGGAATGTATTTGTTTTTCTTTTTAGATATAATTCATTAAAAGGTTTTGCTCTTCTGCTCTGGAGCCATTTAGGAATTTCGCTGGCTTTTAGTTTTGCGTCATCGCCGCACCATTTTATGACAGAACTGGGAGGAAGACTAAGAAAGAAATTAAATTCACTACGCCACATCATCTTGCACAAGAGTCAAATGACAGAATCCATTTATATATGATCATACAGGATATAAATTATGCTTTATTGCAGAGTATTTGCATGGCCTGAGTCACCATAGGGGTGGCAGTTTTGGGTGGATTTCTTGGCTTTTTTTTTTTCCTCTTGCTTAATTTGCCTTAATTTTATTGCAGTTTTTATCTCATTCTGGGTATATGGAAAACAAATCACAGGAAATGACCAACACATGACTGTGAAGTCAATAGCTACGCTTGTTCAACAGAAATATGACTTAAAACATATTTTAATTACCATTACCCATATATCAAGAAGTGATCCGCAGGCTGGACACAGCTATGACTGGGCTTCTCAGTTACATAACAAGGGATTGATGCAACCACTGCATCAGCCAAAGCAAAACAGGGTGTAGCCTGGAATGTAACAAAACACACCGCCCCACCGCAGAGGCAGCTCTGGGACCCACCATCCTGCACTGGGCTTTCAGTCCATCCTCCAAAAAAAAGTACTGAACTCTGTACTGAGAATGAGATCCGACCATGGAGGTAATAAAGCCGCAGCACCACTCTCTGTTAATAACATCAGTGTAGTAGGATGCAGGGCACAATGGGATCAAAAATAACAGGATGCAATCATGAAGCAACGGCAGTCATCTCACGCAGCAAAGCTAGACAATAAAAAAGTCTCAACTCGCTTTAAAGTAATCAGTAATAATAAGCCGTATCATTACTACAATATTTTAGGCTTTCTTAAGCTAAGAGCAAAATTTCAAGACATCTTTATTGATCGGCGAGCTTTGAATGTAACTAAACGTATTGAACGCCGCTCACGGACCTGTGGTAAAAACAAAATGCTGTTGCCAGGCTGTCTTTTAAGTACACTAGCCTGAGTGCTGCAGACAATGTTCCTGTGTATCAGTGAGCAAGGGAACAACATAAACACAGACATAGCCATACGCTGGCAGTGTTGCGACGTCCAAACACCCGACTCAAAAGTAGGAAGCAATCACCAACAAAAACAGACCTGGAAAGTATGCCGTTGTTTTGCTGTAACATGGATTAAGGCAAACATACAACTGATGTTATTGGCTGTCATACAACTGATGTTATTGGCTGTCGAGTGTCCAGATGAGATAGGTCAAACCATAGAGAGAACATCAACATAGAAGACTAATTGTTTATGTAGCGATATGGACTACTGTATACAAGAAACTATTATACATAAATAGATACAGCAATAAGGATAGGTCTAAGACTGTAAGACTACTCTTCACATTGTCTGTCATGTCCTATATTGAAACACACATGCTTAAATCAATTGTCAGTGAGGACAGGATGGCATTAGTCAAATACTGTTACTGGGTCTTTAAAAAGGATTTAATCTGTAAATAATTTCTGGTTGATGTCATGCAAGCTCTGTATTTCATCAACCCCGCCCCCACACCACATGAGGAACGTATAAACTTATACTCATTTGGCACGGTTCATTGGAAACTAACCATCACAGGTCTAAGTTAGACCTGTACTCCCAAAGCCTAATTGGACAAAGTGCTTTCATCTTCCCCCAAGCTGACATCACCACTTTTTCTTTCTTTCCTTGCAACAACATTCCTCTGATAAAACCAACAGTCCAGCACTTCTGTTACAGTAATACGCAACCGTTCATGGAAATAAAGGAAGGAAAGCCAAGCACAGCGACACCGACTTGAAGTAGGTTTTCTCACAACAATGAAAAGTGCCATTACTGAAAATCCAACGCAAACAATGGTGCATCACCTTGAATCAGTGACTTGTATTTTTAAAGTCAAGTGCAAGTCTTCACCAGAAATGAAAAGGCAGAGCACGCGGAATAAGTGAGCATAGTAATTTAATATCTACAGAGTGGTTTCTCACACACAGCTTTGTCTATGATTGTCTGACTGGCTTAACCCCCGTCATCTCTGTTTTAAATTCCCAGAAATAAATAACTCCTGCAATCAGATGGATTTAAAAGGGCAAACATAATGGCTTGTGTCTTTTTATAACCAAGCTTAATGGATTAAACAGGTGCAAACACTGCCCAAAGCAGCACACATCCTACTCAGTTCAGACATATTTGAACAAAGATAGGGTTGGGGATGAAAGATGAAGAATTACAGAGGAAGTGAGACATTAGTAGATAAAGGGCCAGGATCTATCAGCAGAAAGTGAAGCATTCATTCATAATTGTGGTTTTGCATGAATCACCGTGTCTGTGTTATCTTAGAATAAACTCTTCACATTAACATGAGGAGCAAGTCATCATCCATGGAGCCTGACATGTTTCCAGAGCAGCCGAGATGTACGGTAGCCCACAGTGAACAAATAAATCACGCCCTCTAGATGGTTCCTTTTGCAATTTCACAGTAAAATTACAGTGGCTCATTTTATCTTTCAAGTCTTTAGCATGCATTAGCCATGACATTAAGTATTTTTAGCATCTTAGCAGCCAAAATACTACCCTTACTATTAACTGTAAATAATTATAGTGATAGTAAGTGTAGCTTCATTGCAAGTATAGCTAACATTTCTGTACTGGCTGATATAATTTTATAAAATTAGCTTCATGTAGGTAACTAGATAGTTAGCTCAATGTGTTTTAGCTGCTAGTTAAGCTAGTTGGCCAATGGTTCCGTTAATAGCTCCAGACTAGAACACAAAGAAACAATAACAGTAAATACAACTAAAACAACTAGGTGATTAGCCAGCAATGCAGCCAAGTGAGCATAAAAAGTTTTTAGCACAACGGTTAATATAAGTATCAGAGCTGTAAAAGAATCCTATGCTTTAAATAATTTTATTAGCAGATTGGAGAGTACACATTTGTTGACATACACCATCATTTATCATCTAAACTTCTGCAGGTCTACATTTCATTGAATAACCTTTTATTGTATCTTATTAAACTTCCATTGGCCTCTGACACAATTAGTGAAACTAACTGCTTTATAAAACCATAAACGCTGACGGATGATTAAGTGACCCCGTCTGGATGATAAAACCATCCCCGAGCCAAGAGAAGCATCCGTGCCCTTGACCTAATTCCCCACTCTTAGCCAGGCCACTGTCACTCAGCTCTCTGCCGAGAAGCTGATGAACCAGTGATGGGAAGGAGACATCACACTCGCTGCAGTAAGTAAACACAAACAAGAAGGGGAAGACAAGCTGGTACGGAGCAGCAGAAGCCCTGCCAAGCCCGCTGGTTCACAGATGAAGAGCGGTGATTGATTTCCAGCAGACACAAGGCTTACTGTCCCCCCTTACCCTCCTCACCCCCATCCCCACGCTCAGAGGCTTTAACCCGTGCAGCGCTTAGCAAGAGGCAACATCCAGCTGCCCTACTTTTTATACTGTTAAAGCTAACAGCCATGTTCATATGGCTGAAAACAGCAATGATGGTAATTGCCGTTGTATTCAAACCAGCAGTTGTACTTACAGGTATGTGTCAATGATTCCCTAACAGAAGAAGATGCTGCACTCAGGGAAGCTGCACACACATATTCTAATAGTACTACAATCTAAATCATTTATCAGATTCATGCCCTGCATTTTGCAATCTTGAAAGAACAAATGAGAAAAGGATTGCAGCGTCCGTCGGAGGTATGACGTACTGAGCTCATTTATAAAGCAAAAATGTGAGAATTTACTGCAATTGTCGGCTTAATATTATTTGCAATTCGGTACTAATACGCTTCATCACTAACCGGAGCATAATGAATTGTCTGACTGAGCAGAAAAAATACTTTCTAAGGAGTCTTTATTCACATTTGCCACAATCTGCACAATATTGCTATTATAGAGGTTTGTTCAAGTCGGTTTTCAAAATAAGATGATGTGCTGAAATTTTCTGTCTGATACCAAAGTAAGCTCAACATCTTGTTATTCAAGTA
This sequence comes from Planiliza haematocheilus, assembly GCA_005024645.1. NCBI lineage: Eukaryota > Metazoa > Chordata > Actinopteri > Mugiliformes > Mugilidae > Planiliza > Planiliza haematocheilus. The sequence continues at coordinate 9,144,128 of SRSE01000725.1, forward strand.
TGAAGATGGGATTGTGAGATTTACTTGATATTTTAAAGTCAAAACAAAAATCCCTGATTAATCATTCATTAATCATACATAGTTTCGTCAATTTCGCTGCCACACACACGCACACACACCTTAAGTACTCTTGGTGTTGGCAATACACGCGACTCTCTCCGACTCAGTGCTCGCTCAGCCTCAGATGGCCCAGTGGGCTCAGCTGCCTCCTTACAGATGTAGCCACTACAGTTCCTCTCTAAGACAGTACGCAGCCCGTCAAACACCACCGTGCTGGTGGTGCACCCCATTCCTCAAGGTCCACACAGGCATCAGTCACGAGAGCCTGCCAGTGACCCAGTTTTCTTGATTGTCCCCTGCTCTTCCCACGTCCATGATCTTGCTCTGACCCGCAAAGCCACAGGGAAAGTGTCAGTGACAGCGTCCAGGCAAATAGATCCAGAGAGGAGGAGGAATTTATGCACGCACAGAACAGGAGTCCCACTGTAATTCCAAGCTGCTCCAGTCTAATGTAGGAAAACCTCAGTCAGCAGACGAGATACAGTGAGTGAGTGAGGTAGAGCAGAGGACGAGGGGGATGGGGGGGGGATGAAGGATGCTGTGCTGCAGCTTCAGCCAATGCTGAGCCTCGGCGTAACACATGCTCGTATGTGCATCTGTCTCACTTACTCAGTCACTTGCCTGCTCACTTCTGAGCCACTGTGAATTTCCACATTCTTGTCTCGATTATTTTCATTTCCATATTCACATCATAAAATGTGTTAACCCATTTCTTTATTGCCAACATGTTTACTACATAAAATGGGACTCCTTTAGGTAGTCAGATGAGTAATTGTGAACACTACACTGCAATCCCTCATATCCAGGGGGAGAGTCTGATTCCACGGTCAGGCAAACAGCAATATGGCTGAATGCTTATTTAGTTCAGCTGAACAGCTCAAGCCATCAGTAAAACAAGTGTATGAATCACAATGAATGTGTGGCATGTTACATGCAGCAGTTGGCAGCTGATGCTGTATAGAAAAATACAATATGAATAAAACTATGAGTAAAAATAAAGCCCATTAAATTATGAAATACATTCACTGAAGAAAACAAAATGAAGAAATGTCCAGTTCTGGTAAAAAACAAACAAACAAAAAACTCAGTGACCTGACTCAAGCCTTAGAGAAATCTCTGTTTATACAACAGACTTGGGCATGGGAGGATTCCAACCTTTTAGGCCAAGACATCAAGTAGGGAGAGTTTTTCTACAAAAGATTAGCTGCACTTGATCACAAGCTGCCTGCTCTGCCAAGTACACAGATATACTGGGAGTGGAACGACCAAAAATTTGATCATACACAGGCTTTTTGAAATGCCAGGGAATGATTCACCCGCTAGAGTGCCCTTTGATTAAAGTGTCTCCGCACTGTGATTCAGAAAATAGAAGATAAACGCGGAAAGGAAGTGAATGTAAGCTGAAATATCACTTTCTGGGTTTCTGGAGGTTACTGTTAAAGCGTTACTGCCTCACCGGTAGGACAAATGGTCAAACCCAGAGAAACACACGGTGTCAGTCTCCTGTGGTTGCCCGCGTTTCACATCCTGATAATAAGGAACAGGGCGGAAGACAGTGAAGCAGGGCAGCGTTCATCTTGGTTTATTTGTCCCTGTCTGTTCCCTTCCTGCAGCTGCAAGTCACACACTCAAAGACCCCTAAGACCTCAGTGACATTTGTCAGAAACAATCACAGTTGTCAGTGTGGCACGCACTCGCAGCACTACTGGAATACAGGAAGTCTGCCTGGCAACAGTTACACTACAATGTTAATGCGTTGTTTTATATTAAATAAAACATGGTGGCATCTCTTTAAATACGCTGTTGTTTAAATTCACCCCCATACAAAAAATGATCACCAACATGAAAGTCTGGAGAAAGTGAAGTGTTCCCTTATATCATGATGGTGCACTAAGACATACACGCTCGCAAGCATTCCTGCTTGGTGCTGTGTTAATATTTCAGTAGCACTTGACACACTGAACTACATTCGAGGGCAGAAGAAGACGCGTTGCTGAGGAAAGCAGCTGAGCCCGTAGACGAGGGGATTCAGACAGAAAAAGAGGTTGAGATACCAAAGGGAGGGAAAGAGGGAGGAGAGTTTCATTATGCCCATTTATCTGTTGTGAAACACATCTCCTCTTGCGGTTTATCCCCTTTCTCACACTTCTCATCCGGCCTCCGTCATCCTGTCGCTGTAAGGAGGGATTTTAGGCTTACTGTATAGACTAACAAGAAGCAATCTGGTGTAAAACTGGCAAAACTGCAAAGTCACAAAGCTCCTTTTTTGAATTTCTGCAGGCGAGCAGCTTTTTTGGGGGGGATTTTTTTTAACTTAATGATGTTTATTAATGTGTCGGTTCTTGCTGCCAGTTATTACTGGGCACCACTGACTGCTGAGCACCAACATAAATATGAGTAAGACATTGCTCAAGCAACAAGCGGTTGATGTTTGAAGTCTCACAGCTGGTTGTTGTAAATCTTTGGCCCCGAGGACACAGATTCTTCTTGTGCATGTAAGAACATGTCCGCAACAATATATCGAGTCGCACACAATGCTGCCATGACTCCAGTGACGCATCGCAAAAGAAATATTTGAAATATGGAGAGAGACACAAGCAGCTGGAATCAAATGACGCTGATAGGCACCCAACCACAAGGCCTGCAACCAAACCAGTGACTTCTTATGTACATGCATTCTAGTTTAAAGGGACTAAATATATGCACTTTTTATAAATGCTTTGAAGAAAGACAGATGAGATGAACACATGCTAGACTCACACTGAGCTCAAGTGTTTTTTTCCTGTTAATCCAAAACAATTAATTCCACCACAGCAAAGTTGCAACTCACGGCTTCAAGGCTTATGAATTAAACCGACACGTATGTCAAATTAATATCCATGAGGTTATTTGCATTATGGGGACGCCTATTCATTAGTCAATCGCAAGGGCAGGATTAAAAGTCGTCAAGAGTGTGGGGCTGGCTGCTAATAAAATTATGCAGTGGCAGGAGCAGCACTGCAGCACTCAGGAAAACAAAACAAAAAAAACACGTAATCAGCAAGTCTTAGGTCGGAATCTAGCAGTGGTGATCCTTGTTTAACCTTGATCTCCATTAAAAAACAACCTAAAGAATACTGGCCAGTAGAAAGTTTGATTAGATAGATGCACATGTCACATTTTGCGACAGATTTACGATGCACTCTGTGGGGTGATGAATTATTAAGGTCACAGGGAGGATTGCTGAGTCATTAGGTGTTTCTTCCTACAGCCCTCGTGTCAAGCCGATCTGACCGCAACAGTCCTCACAAAACGGAAAGTAAAAGTATCCCTCAATTCAGAAACAGTTGACACACACACTCCAACACTACCTCAGAATGATCAATACTTTAACACACGTTACTGCCAGTACATTCAGCCCCTTCACGGCTTTATGACATCTACGGTGTGTAGGTCTGCGGCTGACAAATGGTGTGGTGCTATAGCCTCCAGCAGTACACAGTTGGACTGTGTCAGCCATACTAAATCATGAGCTGGAGTTCCAGAGAGGTGGCTCGGTGGGGGTTTAGAGTGCGGTACTATCTGTGCATGTTCAAATGTGAACATCCACAAGGCTCTGCAACCACGGCCTGCTCAAATCTGCAGCAGCTGCAGAGGAGATAAGAGCTCCGTGGATTACTGCTGCTGTCGTTACAACTTGGCCCGGCCTTATGACTCCAACATGACGGATAATGATAATTCAGCAGAATGTTTACTGGATGTCAGAAAATGATTATTATTTTCCATAAATCTGTTATTTTGTGGTTAAAGAGTTACTAATACTCAAAGTCTTTGCAAATGTGTAATAACTGTAAAAGTGCTTTAAATCATACAGACTTTTAACTTAAGGTTATCCAAAACCCAAGGTGGCATCTTCAGGGAACATCTGTTACCGTGGTTTGATTTCATCTCCAGTGTTTCAGTCGACACTTCTCTGACAACAAATTAAGAGACTGCTTCTCTTCTGCAGCTGCATTTAGCAACCACCGTCCCAACATCTGCTGCATGTGCACTACGACTGGCCTGCTGTAACCCCCCAAAATAACACCACTTGTACTAATACAGCAATTTCAAGCTGTTAGCAGCAAGTGCTGGGTGGAGCCCAATCCAAAACTTCAAAGCCAGCACATGTGGACAGAGAAGGGTCAAGTTAAGTTTCCCCTTTCACACCAAAGAGTGGACAATCCGACACACAACAAAGACAGAGATGTCCCTGCATGGCTCTGAGGAGTAGATGGGAGTTCAAGAGGAGCTGGCATCTCATCTAAGGAGCCTCTTTAGGGTGAAGGTCAAGTCCACAGTTGGTTGTTTCCGTGGCCTGGGTCTGCCGTGGGGGCTCGGTGGGGAGAAGTGTGTGTGTTTGTCCAGAGAGAGGGGTCACAGTGTGGTGGACTATGACTGTGACATCACCTACGTATCCAGCAGGATAGGGCAGATAAAGCAGAGTGGCTCCCAGCTGGAATCCTCCGGGGACTCCAAAAAGGAAGTGGCTGCTTCCTGCTGATGTGTGTGTGTGTAAACCCTGTCATAACAAAGACGCCTCTCGCTGCTCGCTTGTCCTTCAAACTCAATCAAACCTCCTGAACACTGGAGAGTTTTGTGGAAATGTTTGACGAAGTGATGTCGACCTCTTTGAATGTTCAACAACAAATGGAAGATATACAATTTTATGGAAAGAACACAAAGTCAAGAGCGCCATTAACCCTTGAATATATTTATTAAAAAAAGAAGAAGAATCAGTTTCTCAAGGGTTTGGCTACTCCCCTACAGTTACACATGTGGGTGGGCTAGCTACAAAGATAGGCCTGGAATTTCAATAACACAAATGCTTCACATTTTAGATGCCAAGTTTACATTACAGCCCCCAAAATACTTGACACAGCTCATTGTCTGGATAGTGTATCGCATGTGTTCCTTCCAGTAATTAGAAGAACTATTTTCATGTAACTACGACTGAGGTCTCTCTTTGACCTGCAGCTGACACCCAGGTTACCTTCACCCACTTAAAATGGTACAAGACAAATACAACGGGGCCACATCCCCTTCCTCTTGGTATTTTGGGATGGTTTATTTATCCCTGGAGAAGAAAATGACCCATTTTTCCTGAGGGGTACCGCTTCCTCTGCTTTGTAGTGGAGCTACCAGGCGCAGAATAAGTATATGTTGCAACCACACACACACCATTCATCTATGTTCCTAAGTGCCATGCAGCTCTGTTCGGCCTGCAGTGAGACTGCTGAAGCTGGTTCAGTTTGTCATTAATACGTGCTTCTAATCAAGCAGTGCCTCTCCACATGCTTTGCTGCAGCACCAGTGGAGACGGTCTGAAGCAGTGCCAAGCCCTGCAGGGCCTGCGCTCACCCCTCTCTGGCTTCTGGCTTTGGAAAATACAACATTGATTTATCTCATTACAAATACTTGCTACTCATGCTATCAGCGCACCACAAAACTGATCACATTGCATATTTAAAATTACCTGTGGTGAAAAGGAATGCTGCAGCCTTCGGTGTATTTTTGTTTTTACAGCAACGTGACTCATGAACAACTGCACAGCATACAAGAAAACAGTCATAGGGCAATTAAAGAGGATTTTTTTTTGTATTAAATTTCCACTGAAGGCAGGAAGTAGCCAATAAAAATGCTCACCCATGGAGGATTGGGAGGACTGGAACAAAAAAATACCAGAGTATGAATGATGTTACTGCCCCCTACAGGCAAAAGACTATAATACACTTAAAAACACAGCAGTAATATCTACCACGTTTATTGCATGCCATAAAGTATGTCATACAACTTAATGACACTGACTGGGTTATTTATGAGTGATGAAACGATTAACATTCATTGAAGAAGCAGAGCTATTATGGTGCTGCAGTGTTACGCAGTGCTTTGTGGAAACAGCATGCACTCAGCCTGAGCACTGCTATAATGAAGCCATTGTTTGCTACACGAGTGTCATTTCCAGCAGCTCAGTGTGAAAACAATCTTTTCCAACACTAGAGTCTCTGCACAGGAAGAAGAGGTGACAGAGGTGACTGCTCGTATAGAAAAAGACAAGAGTTAGGAGAAATACAAGGCGGGACAACTGGCAGCTTAGTGACAGCACTTCAGTCCGTGCAAGGTATGAAACCAGGTATTATGTTTTGTACAACTAAAAAACATTACCTTGATGCGGCTGTGAATTGTAACGTATGTAGTAACTATGACTCAGACTAAACACCCGTCTCCAGGTCAGTGCCCAGGCCCAGGTGGAGTAAAATGTAGGAGGGAGCGCTGTCATCATTACAGGCTCTGACATGCTGGTTGGAAGCTGAGCGCTGACTGATCACGAAACAAGCCTCTACTGGCCTGACCTGAGGCCATCAGTAGAAGAAACAGCTACGCTCTGCTTCAACTGCTGGTCCACTACTGTTTGAAACTTGTAACTAGACTGCATTCAGTGTCTGATCACATACCGACCATTTTACTGAAGCGAAACTTGATGACTTTGGCATCGTTTAGGGGTAAAAGCTCAGATTAAAATTCAGTTAGTGAGTCTAACTGTTTTTCAGTCACCTTAAAGATATATAATGACACGAAGACAAAATGTTCTTGCATCAGCATAAGAATATTTGAAACTCTGAGAGATCATGTAACACTGTTTAATTTGAGTTAGTGAGATAAGCTTCGGTTCTAAATTGGCCGTAGCGTAGGCATGTTATGCGAGTGTGAATGGTTGTCTGTCTCTCTGTGTTAGCCCTGCGATAGACTGGAGACCTGTCCAGGGTGTGCCCCGCCTCTCGGGAGATAAGCTTCATGCATTTCTTAAAGTATTCTGATCATCATAAAACATACATATATACACTTGTTGTATTAAGGATATTTGACTTATCTTATCTTGTAGTGGTTATATTCTTTAACAGGTGGTTTAAACATTAAGTATGGTGTGATATTAATGAAAAAATGGTAACAAACCGCAATTAATCATTAATCCACTTGCTCTTCTTTTTGTTTGGACCAGCTAATGGAAAACATTCTGAAACAACCTTCGGTGAAAAAGTCTTGTTGTCCAACAGATGGTCCGTAGCAAGATTTACTGAAATATCCCACAATGAAAGCCAGTTAGACTGAGCAGATTAAATAGCAGCTTGCTCTCTTGGGTTAACCACACATACTGCAAGCATGATACTACGTGGACAGTGGACTGCATCTTTAGAGCCGTAAGACGGCAAGACAGCAAGACAGCAGGAGGCAGGATTCAGTGTGAAAGTGGAATCAAAGACAGGCAAGACGGAGCATGACAGGAGCACAATAAAGAGCACACTACCGGTCATGTAAACCGAAGATGAACAGAGCCTCCAATATATGCCACTTCAAGAAAATCTGGTCTGGTAACGCCTCGAGGACGACGTGCTGCGGGGAGATGCGGCTGGGATAATGAGGGAGTTTTGGGACCCTTTAAGGATCAGCTAATCTCGGTTGGCTCTTTGTTTGTAATCAGTGGAAATCCTCTTGAGCCTGGTTCAATGAGCGCTGCTGACAATCAAGGGAAGCGGAGGATGGAAGAGGAGGAGATGAATGCATGTCCGTGCACCTGCACCGCTAAAGTGGCAGTGGATTTAGCTGTAACACTGTAGCCCACAACTCCCTGGGGGGAAGCCACAAGCAGCTGCTGCAAGAAGCTGGCACATATGACGGCTGCACGGCTGGAAAATAACTTATCTGCAGTTAAGGGAAAATATTTAACTATCCAAACTGCGTCAAACTTAAATATGGATGCCACAGGGGGTTAACAATCCAAGGCGTGCCCACAGTAGTTCTCTAGAAAGGTTATTTAATCATCCAGATACAGTGATACTCGAGTATAAAATTAGAAAATAAAAGTTTAAATCTGTGTATTTTATTCTCGCTTTGACCAACTATGACCTACACACACACGGCAGAAAGGTCATTAAGTTCAACTCTGCCTTGCAGCTAACGCAAGCCACAAAAAGCATAAACATGTGCAATCACTGCGTTATCAGCCATGTGGTTATATCAGACCGTTTCACACATTTAGAAATTATTTTGAAAACCCTGGAACGGCATGCTGCCTTTTTCCCGTAGTATCCACAGATTGCTGGTGCCACCTGAGCCAAGCTTTGCCCCGACACTCCCACTCAGAGGCCCCCACCCTTCCTGAAAGAGGAAACACATGTTGTGGGATACACGCCTGCTTTACAATGGCTGGACTGGGACAGCCAAAACTGCCCTACGCTTTGTCTCAGGGCCTGTATCTGCGTCTTGAATAAGCCACTCTCTACAGTCTACTACCCCCTCAGTCTCTCATCACATGGTAATCCACACAGCGCAGCGGGACGCTCTCATGAAAGGAAAAACCTCATTATTTGCTCCTGGTTATTTCTCCGCTATTAGCATTTTGTGAGATTTAACCTCCCTCGTGGATCAGGTTAATAGCACAATGAGCAGTTTGGCTGCTATGGCAACTAAGATGGATTTGACATTTTTGTGAGTCTCAAGCAATTCTCTTGGGAAAGAAAGTGTTCGTCGAGAAATGGAAAAAATGGATAACTGCTGTGAGCTACGACTAAACCGGAGCTCGTCATCCGAGCAGGGCTTTGTTAAAGTCGTGTAAGACTTATTTTGAGAAACACAGATGGGTGTGGAAAATTTAACACACTGCTATGAGTGTGGGGCTCGCTGGGCCTTTAAAAGACTGAGCGGAAACTCTCAACGTGAGATTAAAGCCGAGTCAGGGACCCTGAGCTGTTTATCTGCACAGCGGTGTTTACAGTGAAGAACGGGGATGTGATGCTGCATGTTCATAATTCCCACCGTGTACGATGTCTGTTTTAATTCACGTCACACAGCTTTACACTTTTCTAAATGTCAACAGACCAGTGACCAGGGTCCAGGATCACTTTGTACCCCTTCATCGCAAACAACTGTGATTAGGACCAGGCCTTCAGGCACACAGCCACACCGCTGCTCCTCCATAAACACCACCCAGCAAAATTTATTTATCCATCCAGACGAGGGACACGGCGCTGCACACTGCTAAGACCCTGCACAACAAACAGGGAGCAAACAAAAACAAAGCCTCAAGGAGGAGAGTCCCGTCTCTACTGTATGCACAAGCGTTGACAAGAAAAACCAAACGATTGCCGGGGTCACATGATTTCCTCCTGCATGAGACGTGCATTTATGCCTTCACGCTAATGTGTTTTCCTCCCTCGCACTTTCCTGAGGGTCAGCTGATTTTTAGGAATGGAACCAAATGTCAGTGAATTTCTCACTTAAAACAGAACTCATGTGTTTATTGTGGGCAGGGGGCCTCACAATGAGCTTGATTCAGATTTAAAAGGAAAAAAAAGAGCTCACTGTTTCATGTGGATTTTCTTGAATGGGCAGAGACTCATTAAAATTCATTTTGCGCCTGACAGCTTGACAAAACTTTGTACTCAGAGTGTTTATCTTTGGGTAGAATAAGTGCCACTGTATACTGACTCAGTTGCGTCTATCTGTGACCTTGTAAACTTCTCAAAACCCTTTTCACTTAGATGACTGATTCCGGTTCAAAGAGGGGTTTATTTTAGCAAATAAAGCAAAGAGTAGAGAAAACAAATTTATGCAGCAAAGCCTTGTTTTTTTCTTACCATCTCATTAATCACTTCTTGACCCCGCAGATTTATCTTGTGACCTACCAGTGGCGGCCAAATCCCTCGGCTGGGAACCACTGGACATAAGACTGAATATAAAACATTACAAATAGTCTTCCCCAAATACTGACACTGACACATTAATGTATCAGTATTAACAAACCAACAGTGTAATGTATGATAATGTAGAGCAAACTACGGCTGCAGCAAGAAGGTTCTGGGTTCAGGTCTCTGTATAAAAGTTGCATAATTTGTCTGTGCCTGCATAGGTTTTCTCCAGGACCTTGCAACATTATAAACTGTCCATGGGCGTGCATATGACTTGACCAGGGAGTAACCTGTCTATAGTCAAATGCCAGACCCTCACAAGTGTCAACAGGACAAGTGGTAATTGATGATGTAGTTTTGTAGGAGGCTTTCGGTAAGGGTTACCCTTTTGCATCTCTGCGTTCTGCAGGAAATTTAATCAATTTTCTAAAGTCGTCTAAGTCTTCAGTGTCTGTCTTTTCTCAAATATGTTTAAAAATCAAAAGGTGAGACGCAATCCCAGCCCTGACACCGCACTGTCCTCAGCCCCTCCCCCTCCTCCACTCTCTGGCCTACAGTGTGTCAGAGTGAGGAATGCCAGCTATGCAGCTGGCTTGGTGAAAAGTCATTATAGTTTATCCCCTCTGGCTGTGGCAGGTCCCATCCACACAGCGTTAGATTGAAGGCTGAGAGGTACAGAGATTTTAGACACGATTTAATTAAGCTGACAGCATGAACTGTGGGAAAGAGGGCAACGTCATCGGTAAGGGTAACCCTTACAAAGAGCAGCCCATGAGTTTTATCTATTTACCTAAGTAATGATGCTTTTACCCACAAGTGCTTTAAGGTGCTTTGGGCGTCTTTCATATAAGCGCCAGAAAACTTTCAGGGAAATCCCAGATGAACGATAACAACATCAGTAGTGAGTTTCACTTTCATCTCTGGAGCCTGATAGCAGTCAGACAGCAGCGCAGAGCAGGAATGTTAAGTAGTTCCCCACACACTTCACAGCCACATCCATCCTCCACCCAGAACAAATAAATGCTTGATGATCATTTCCAGTGAAAAGCACATCATATTTTTCCAGAAGCACCCTGACTGTGACTCGAGTGATGTTTGAATTGTAAATGTTAAACCTATTCTCTGTTTGTAAGTTCTTTATATGGGTTAAAGCTCTCCATGTCAATACAGGAAACTGGCTTTTGTATTGGCTAATTGTCTGCTAATCCATCGTTCGGTAATACGCCTCATCCGACAGCAGCTGATCCTGGTTTGAACGAGTGTGAATGGTGGGTCAGCGACCACAGTGAGGCAATGTTAGAGGTGCCGGTGGGAAAGATACGGTGTTCAGAGAAGATTACTGCTGAGTGTGTGCTGCTGGCTTGACACTAAAGTCACACAGAAGAGTGAGGGATATATAACAGGTGCAAAATGAAAGCAGTTAGCCGGTGTTTCTGTTATAATTACTGTATGTGTAATTATACTCTAAAGAGCATTCAGTGTATGACAGTTTTTTTATAATAACAGTGTATCAAATGACAATGTGAAAATGAAGGCACAGAGCTTCATAGCGAGCTTTTTGTTTAACCATCTAGCCCACAATTTTATAGTCTGGGTTCATTCTGACAGCTCCCATATTTTTTTTCAGCCACAGAAACACACTAAAACTCACTCTCTGCTAGCTAGTGGATTTAATGGGGCTTTAGCAGCTAAAGATCCAAACACTTTTCTCAAGTGTGGCAGAGACCAAAAACTGACTCAAAACACAACAAATACTGGGCTTGTCATTCACCAAGTGGAGGCAGATATGTGTCCAAATGAATGTGTATTAATTGCTGGATGTGTAAATAAACAACTCTGTAGTGCCTGCTAGGCCTAAATGGCAGACAGTTAGCAACTGACTGGGGAACACAGTGGCGCGTTTAGCAGCCAAAGTGCCAGATGCTTCCATCAGATGTTGGTGGAGACCAAATATGGAGCCAAAACAAAATTGATTTTTAACTCGCCATTCACCAGGTAGACACAGACATGTCTCCAAACAAATGCGCTCTTTCAGTTCATGGAGTGTAACAAGAAGTTTCTGCAGCCCCCATGACACAACAATTAAAAAAATACAGCTGGTCAAGGGAGGGAGGAGGAACTATCATTACCGTTGCAAGTATGATAAGTAAGCTAAGTATTGAGCCTTATGCTAACACCAACATGCTAACATGTTGCTAACAAAGGGTATAGTGTTTACCCTGTTATACATCTTGATTTGAGACACTACACACAAAGTTAAGGACTATGGATGATTACAATTTATCCAATTGAAGCGGTGACTTTTTGTGAAAAAAAACCCAAAACAAATGTTAAATGAGGAAAAGAGGGGGAAGTCATTAATGTCTTTATACAAATTCATAGCAATCCATCAGTTATTGTCAAAACAGTCTCGAAAAGGATAGGCTGTCAGACCAAGAAACATTTTCCCATCCAGATTACACAGCAAGCATTGCTAAAAATACCACAAGCTTACATAGACCTTACATTTGTCAAGGTTGAGATGGAAAGGTTCAAAGACCTAGTATACATTAAAAAAACTAAATCAACCCTTTATGTCAGTTGGCAGTGATTCAAAAACATAGAATATAGCATCCATAGGGTGGAAAACATAATGACAAGGTTAGGAGTGTTAGCTTACAACGTACCCTCCAATCTCTTCTGTCACGGTAACAGCCGCGTTCCCACAATTACAAGTTAATGGTCAGTTGCAGTGAAGGATGGGAGGAACATTACTTTTATAGACAAATCAAGGAGGCTGCAAGAGTAAATGCACCTCACAAAACACACAGGGTCTTAAAAGGAAAATGTGCTAGTGATTAGCCCGCTAAAGTTTTCTTCATCAACCCACTTGGATGTCTTGTTCAGTCTCCAGTCATGGGTTCTTGTGTTTTTCAGGGCTTAATCTGATGAGCTTAATCTGCAGGCCTGTGCACGTGTGCAGGGCCCCAATTTAGGCTTAGGGGCTTTGGGCTTGACCAGTTTCACCTCTTGGCTGAGACTCTGGCTGGCCTCTCGCAAAACTAATGAATCAGTAGTAGGCATAGCGGCATCCACCTACACTAGATATATTTCTCTCATTCACTTACTCTCGTGTGGGCTGGGGCACATAAAGACCAGCTTGTAGTGGCATCATTCATTTGCCTGTTAAAAAGACTAGAGGCTAATGGTGACTCCCTTGCACTCCCCTGCAAGGCTCTTAGTGGAAGGGATACCAAACAACCAGACAAAGCATGTGCCATTAAACTGTGCCTGAAAATCAAAGACTATTCTCAAAAGAAGAAATTTGCAAGACAGTTGAGGTTATGCAGCCAACACTATATTCTACAAGAAAACATCCATATGCTAAAGTTTGGATATTTAGCAGCTGTTTACCATCCGAGTTTAGCATCAGAGCATGCTAACGTAGTAGCTTCAGCTGAGGCTCGTGAGTACTTGGTAATAAATAGACAAATTGAAACAGAATTTAGCTTGTCCTTCCAGTCTCCCACCACCAGCACCAAGAAGCCCTATCTATGACCTGAGGTGTCCTAAGAATTTACTAGTAAAATATTTTAATATTCAGTCCTAGTGTTAGCTAGCATGCTACTACAAACAACATGCTAGCAAGCAAGGTCACCTCACTCTGACCTAGGTAACGGTCAGTGAGTTACCTAGGTAACGGAGGTTATAGCCTCTACATAGCTGATCAGACTATGTAGAGGCAAGTACAGATGTAGATCAGTCTAGCCAGAAGCCCAGCAAGTACATGTGTGATGCTGCTTATAGAGTGATGTTACACAACTTATTTCTCATGCTGTCAAATGAGCAACACTGCAGCAGGGGCACCTCAGTAGCAAAAATACCACTCATTAGTGTGCTGCTCTCTGCCTTCCTGTCAATAATTCCATCCCAACTGTGTCCAGAAACAAAGGGTCAGCATTTGTGGATTTACCATTGATGCAACAAACTAACCATAAACTTTTCAGCAAAGCATTAATAATTTAAACTGGTTTGTTTAAAGCGCACTCTCTCTCTCTCTCTCTCTCTCTCTCTCTCTGACAAATGTCATGTCTTGAAGGACCTAGAAGAAATGTCAGGATCATAAAATCGAATTGAAAAATCTACCTGACAGTTTCAGAAATTTCAGTACGGACCAAAGCAGCTGACTGACTAACCAACAGACTGAGGGCACAGTGGCTGTAACTGGAGCACATCATAGCAAAAACTTGTTTTCATATGTATTTTCATAGGATACAAAACAGTCTTTGTATGATTGTATGACACATAAACTGCAACCTCTGTTCCACCCTTTCAAATGTTCCCTATTAGCTCATAGACGATGGTGCAAGAGCTGTTATCAGTTTACACAGGAAGGCAAACTGGATTAGCTACAAAATAATCACGGAGGAAAAAAACAGAGGGGCCGTGACTCAGTCCGTCTCCACCAGCTGCTCTAAGGTGTGTGCACTGCTGACTCAAAAATAGCATCCTTAATGGCCTGGAGGATGGAATCGAAGCCATACTCAACTCGATTGCTAAGCTGGTGATGATAATGTGCAGCAATTGAGGCTCCAAAGCAGGAAGTATGTCTCAACAGTGGGATGTGAGAGGAAGTTTGATTCATATGTGCTGTAAATGTACATATAAAGGCAGCATTTAGATGAATGCCACAGGCTTCCATAACAGCGACCACCCAGCAGCTCTATTCATCAACACTAATCTCCATTTGGAAAAAGAAAAGAGAGCTAAAATTATACAAACTGTCACTGAGTTAGGATTCCAGTCTTCATGAATACATACCCCACATCTGCAACAAGCCTTGACTGGACAAATGTTCAAGACAAGTAACTACAGAGCAGAAACATCTTCATCACTTCGTCATACATTAGGAATACTGGAAACGGGGTAAAGAGGCAAGTAAAGTCTTGCCAAGTGGGGAGTATTTTTCATGTTCTGAGGATTTGAATAGAAAACATGTCCCTGCCATGCACTTGCTACCAGGAAAACACCCACTGCCCAGGCTGCTCAGCAGGCTCTCTCTGTTTTGGTGACCTCTTTATGGGCTCCAAAACATCTCTGCTCTATCAGGCAGAACACTACCATGGAGTGGGTGATTTAAAGCAGAGCCCTGCCCAACACTTCCATCAGGGCAAATAATGACACAGGAAGTTTGCTCTATCTAGGAAAAGACAGGCTCTGCTCTCCCACAAGAAGATGAAGGACAGGAAGTCACGGGCACTTCCTGTTCAGGCAGGATGGAACCATTTTGGAGAGCACGGTGGCAATGATTGTTCCGCTTTGTGAGTAAACAATCAAATCAAGTCTGATCTGCAGCTGCATACACATGGGTATACACCAATCAGGCATAACATTATGACCGCCTTCCTAATATTGTCTCCCTTGTGCCTCCAAAACAGTTGTGACTCATCAGAAAATGGACTTCTGAGAGTGTCCTGGGGTGTCTGGTTGAGGGGAGGGGCCTCTGTGGCTCATCCCACATATACTTGATCAGTTTGGGATCTAATGAATTTGGAGGCCAGGTCAACACCTTGTGCTGTTTTCCATGTTCTTTTTTTGAGCTGTTCCTAAACCATTTGGATGTGTCAGGCTGCCTGCTGCAATCAAAGGGTGTCATTGCTATGGGGTGGGGCTGCCTGGTCTGGTCTAGGTGGGTGGTACATGTCTAAGTAACATCCACATGAATACCACGCCCGAAAGTTTCCCAGTAGAACACGGAATTGTTACAAGACGGTCAATGTCATTTACTTCTCCTGTCAGTGGTCATAATGTTATGCTCGATCTGTGCCTGTGCGACCGCTGGAGGAATAATCAGTAGATTACTGAGTGCATATGTAGTACATGGATATTTAAATGTAGTTACATTTTTCCTCATTCCCCACATTGACTCAAGAAATTATTAAATAATCTCATGATCTGACCATAACGCATATCCTGGGATTCATTTCTGGCTCAAAGTTAATATCTAACACTTATTTTGACATGTGGTTAAAACAAACTCTCAAGTCACGTCTGTAACATTTAATCAGTTTTCATTTGGACAGGAACAAAATCTGTCTGTCTGGCGAGTGGATGATTTGAGTTGGCTTTGCTGCAGTATTTCTGTCAAGTAACCGGGATCCCTGCGGGCTGGATGTAGGAAATCCTTTCAGTTTTTTTGCCTATGTGCTTTATATTACCCCAGAACTCATGCATTCTGTTGAGGAATTTTCAAGCTTCCCACTCTTAACTCCAAAAGCCCTGAGTGGCAAATCTGGTTTGCATTTTAACCACAAGGCATGCCCAAACCCGAGCAGACAAATTTTATAGTGAGTTTGATGGGTGTGTTTTAATTCTCACTTTCCTTGAAGCCTTCATTCCACAGCCATGCATCACTGCTTATATCTGGGTCTTGTGGGGTTTTCTTTCCACTCCAGTACAGTAAACTGAATTTGCACTCATTCAGACCATTTGCTTGAGGATGTGAGACAAGAGAGCATCTCAGCTTAACCCATATAACAGCAGACAGGTGGAGAATCATTTCTGCTTGGTTTTCCCGTCTTCTTAGATGCGTGGTCGAGTGAGCCAAGTCACACAATAGCATAACAATTCAGTTTTGTTTATATAGAGTCACTTACAAGGGGAGGGACAAAAAAAAAAAAGGAGGCAGGACTGAAGATAAGGAAATGAGAAGAAGCGAGTGAATCAGTGAATCTGCACATTCAAGAATGAGGAGCCATCAAAGGTTTTAAATGAAAGCAACTAATTTGATCGAATAGGTGCAAATTTATTTGGAGAAGCCGAACAATTTAAGTTTGAGGTTTTTTCCTTCAGGTTATCACTTTTTCAGAGTGACTTATCAACTAAATATTTTGGTTCTTATCTGTGAAGGCCCAGAGGTGCGGCCAGAAAACGACTCACTGTTCTTCAGCTGTCTCTCATTAATATACAACAATGTGTGTGGGCAAATCAACCTGTCAGCATTGTTCAGAACAATTCACCAACGTCACAACTTGACCTCCAAACTGACCGGTTGAAACTAAATCATTTAAAACTGGTTCAACACAAACAGAACCTCATAACCCTTATTTTAACTGTCATGCTTTGCTGCTGCTTTAATATCACCTTGGAGTTTTTGCGTCACTATGTCCCGAACCGCGAGTCGGTGCAGGACTTTCTGGTTTACACACGCGAAATATAAACTGACGCGTTGGAAAGTTGATGGGGATTGTTGACCAACCGGTATCATGGTATCCCGCTTGTGCAATCCAAAGAGGAGAGAGTGAGTCTCTTAATGGATGCACTAGTTACTAACGCAGGCTCATGTATTATTGACCCCTCTACTCTACTGCCTCTGCACCCCCCCCCCGGGTTTTGTTTTTAGCAGAGTACTTTTTACCTTCAGAGTAACAAAGCCAGCTTATGCATACATTTGCTCTGATAGCAGCAGGTTTGAGAGTGACACACACAGAACACAGAGGTCAATCTCCTTAGACCTCGCACAACACCGACAGGCCTGTAATCTTCTGACCGGCTCAGTCCTGCAGCTTCTGTAACAACCAGCACCGAGACGCAGCATAGGGATTGCCTTATTTTCTGGGAATTTCGTAGACTTGAATAAATGATTCATGCTCATCAAGCTTTATCCTTAAACTCGACGCGTCTAACCAGTCCACGGCTCTGCGACGTGAAAGTAGCACATGTTTTTGGTGAGTGGCTCAACCAACGAATCTGACTTCGCCACACAAGAGAACGCGACTTCCCTGACAGGCTTGCGATATTTGAAAAGCACACAGACGACACACCTACCTAAGGTATTTCTGGAATTCCCACGTCTCGATAAAACATACATATCTAGGAAAAACAAAACAGCAGAGGTGTGCATGCATGACTGTTTTGATTAAGAGTGCTGGCGTACAATCCTCAGCAGAGCATTACACCGAGGAGGACGGGCTAAGACTTTTGCTCATGCATCATCTTTGCATTGCAGCAGTGTCTCACTATTGACTCACTATTGAATGTTTCACTTGTGTTAACCCATGAGCCACACAAAACAGGGAAGATGTCCACCTGCCAAACGGATTAAGAGCTAAATTGCTGACTTTTCAGTTGCACAGTACTGCTACTTTTACTTAACGTAAAAGCCCCACTTTCCCCTGTGGATGCAGACACAGGGAGTTGTGTATATAGTGGCCATGCGCAGCTAATGGCATCACTCCCACATAATGACACCCATCTGGTGTACAGCTCCCTCGGGTCAGGCACATAGCTGAAGCACAGTGGATATGAGTGTATCACCATTGGGTGGCAGGCCGTTAGGACTATTGATCACGGTTACACAACCGTCCCCCAGCTGCTTCATACGCTCTATACACTAACTAAACATTTCCAATTGCCATTGATTTGTTATATACAGCTGATATATTAATGACATTTAAGGTGCAGACACCTGAGTTCATGAGCAACACTGAGAAATATCTACTCTAAATCCCCAAAAAAAAGGCAAAAGTGGAGAGGCAGACGTTGGCGCAGCATCGATGGGCATCACCAGGAAAACAAACTCAAAGCTGATGACAAGCCGTCACGGAGCTAATAGTGTTCTCAGCATGCCTGAAGTGTGAAGAGACAGAGGGATGGCTCAGCTGAGGGCTCGGGCCTATTGCAAGCCTCTGTGCTCTCTACTCAAACAATAAACAAAGAGGCTGTAAGCGGAGCGCGCCTTCACGAAAATGCACAAATTGTTAGAAGGCAGCAGCAGCAGCAGCACAGTGCACTTGACTCCCAAACACAGCTGAGGAATCGCTGCGTAACCGCTGGCTATACGAGTGCCACACTGTAACTTAGAACCTAGATTAGGTAACGTGTCGCCAGGTGTTTAAAAGTACAACAACATTTGCGTTTTACCCCTGGTCTCGGTTTGAGCCAGAACGGGTGACAACAGCCACAATCTCTCCTTTATGTCCCTGGAACAGATCCCTCTATTCCGGCTGTGGTATTTACATGTTTCATGGAGGAATTAATTACAAGCTGCGTGGACAGCAGTCTTGTGTGCAGGCACATTCTTTGTCCCACTGAGAGGCTTCAGCAAACACTTGAACTCAGTTTTCCAGCTATACATCCACTACTTCAGCTCACATGTTGCCTGAGGGCCGGTTAGAGGCAATCTATTGACACAGAGTATTTATAGTTGTTTTTTTTTGTGTGTGAATAAGTAATGTAACCACCAGGGCTTTAAATACATGTCTCAAAAGATCTTTACTTATTATACAAATGCATTCACCCTCCCATTTAGGGAGTATCTGCACGTACGCTTATCGATAAACGAGCTCCAGGATGCCTTCTCAGGCTGCAGCAAAACAAATACCCATCCAGATATTCTACAAGTTTCTTCATCCCCCTTGTTGATTTCTCAACATGCATACTTGTATCCACTTCTGCTCTCCTCCCTCCGGCGGTTCTGGCAGTTCACCAGAGTGAGAATGAATAAATAATACGAAGGTGTGGTTGGATGTCTGGGATCCTGACTCAGGATTCCATTTCCCTGACAGAGGGCCTGGACGGTGTCCGTTTCTGTTGCCTGGCAACATTTTCCAGGAAAGCAGGAACAATCAGACGGAGCACCGAACACCCAGCACACTCGGACGCAACAAAAGGGCTGCCCGTCTCCGAGCTCTGAGGAAAACTGACACCGCGCTGCCCTACAGGTCCTCGTCACCCAGATGTTGTCGACCAAAGTGGACGGTCGAATTCGGCATTATGTCGTTGTCACTGGATACTTCGCATGTGTCTGAAGCGTGAAACTGAAGCTTCTTGCTTTCGTTTGTGATGAGGTATTATGTCATCTGAGTGCATCCTTGTGAAAAGTGATGCTCTCCTTGACTTTGAGCGAGCACTGATTCTTCAGAGACTCTCTAGGAAAAAAGGCAGTCAGCTCATCATTCGCCTTAAAGTCTAGGATGCTGTGTTATGTCAACAATGCCCAAAGTTCATGACTGTTTTGCATAAACTACATGCAAAAAATTTTCTCTGTCACACACATCTCTACTCACTAAAAATGATTCTGTCTTTGCACGTCAGCTGAGAATGAAAGTGAAGGATTTCAAGAAGACAAAATGCTTTCTGTATAAACAGCAATCCAGGGATATTCGTAAAGCTGTTTTGTGTTGTGCCATATGCACCAATTTCCCCAAACTCACACACACTCTTCTCCCCTTATTCATTCATCCAAGTTACCGTGCTCTACCACTCTCACACGCATCTTCAGGTCGGGGTCACGCACTCATAATAACAGCTTTCACCCTGAAAGGACACTTGGAGCAGCTAATCTCAAGTCAGCTGGAACTGTGCGTAAAGAAGCAGGTGACCCTCTGCTCCAACAAAGATTTAAACCGAGGAGTCGTAAGGGGGGAAAGAGGAGGAGGGGGAGTTAAGGTGTGTACTTACAATCAGCACGGACGTCCTCACCACCTCTGAGACACTTTGCCTGAGTTCAGCCGCGGTGCCGGGTTTCCCCAGGCTCCGCGTAAATTTCCTGGTCTCCGGATGCAAAGGAGTGACCATCATTGCGCGCCACTTCTATAACCAATCCACGCGTTATATGAAGGAAGTTTAGAGGAAAACCATCATGGGTTTTTACCCGCGTCTCCGATCCCCGCTAGAGCTCACCACGAGTTTGAAGTTGTGTCATGCCGCGCCGAGTGGCCGCTGATTCATCTCCAGTCCGTTTTCGCTTTTAAAAACCAGCGTGTGCGGCATGATCCCGAAGCCCTCTGCGTTTTCCCATCGGGTGTATTGTTGTCACAATAAAGTGTCCTCTTGAGTAGCGTTTCATTGGCCGTCCAGCGCCAGACAGGAGGTGTATAATCTGTTTTCTCCTCTGCGCACTCCGCCCCTCACCGGCTTAAAGGCCTGCCCACTGGCTGGCTGTGGTGTGTGTGTGTGAGCTGCTGGGGCCTGGACTTTGGACTGAAACCGGTTTCACTATGAATGACTGAATCAATGTGTCCCACTACAACAGATATCACAGTTATGGAGAACAAGCCTCGGGAGTGTCACCCCTTCTGAAATGCAAGAAATCAAACTGTTTGAAACTCACACTAGAGCACATTTTTAGATAGAAATCACAGAAAATGTGATTCACCATGAAATTATTAGGATAATATCGCATCTTTAACTGCAACAATGACTTATATGGGCTTTATATTACTATTAATATCTTATAGATTAAGACAGCAGGTTACTTAGTAAAACGATCGAGTAGTTTAAAGTTGTGGTTAAGCCCACAATCATTTCACATTTTTCTTTATTTTTCTCATTTGCCATCCTTTAGATGAGGTCTGATGACTTTCAGTCTTTCTAAAACAAGGCAGAGATATTAAAGTGTGCAAATTGCTGCTGACATTTCCTTAATGTAATCACTTTTTAGGCTAATATCAATATTTTATATATTAGATTTTGAATGGTGCTTTACAGCCATCAGTCTTGCCTAATAATAAAAATTAAATCCAATTAACATTTTGGAGATGAGGCAGAAATCTAAGCGTCTCAACATTGTTTTATTCGTTGGTAATCTACACTGGCTACGGTTTGACTGAACCAACTTTCTAGATCAATGATGCCACCTGTAGGTCACAGCCAGAGCTGCTTTGAAAAAAAAAATAAACAGTCTGGCCTTCTTGGCTGCAACAAAAACACATCAAGCCAAAGTCAAAGACTGAGGAAGTTTTTTTTATTGCTTTCATTTCCAAAGAGCTCTCTGTTGTCTGGAAAAAAAGCACTGCAATTCTCATCAGAACTGAGGTTTTCCCATCTCATATACTTCACTGCAAAAACCCTGTCAAATGCATATTTCCACTCATTCAGACCCCAGAAAAAAAACGACCTGTATACGGGAGGCAGCCTAGATCGGTGAGGGCAAGGACGTTTGGAACTGAAAGTTTCTGTTTCACACGTTATCTTTAAAGCTTTCAATAACACTTACTGTCATAATACAGTGATTATGAACACATTTTCTCACACAACTGAACAGGAACTTCAGAGTTAATTTAAAAAACAAACAAACAAAAAAAAAACTCTCTGAGAGTATTCATATAACAAACATCAGCTAATAAGATATTTACTTGAAATGGCATTAGTGGTGATGACAGCTACCCCTGGCCACGCTGTGATCCATCCAAGGATTATGTCGATAATACAACAAAATAATTTCATATTTTCACCTCCTTCTTTTTTAACGGGGACATTTTGTGCTGGGCTGGAGTATTGACGTTAAAGGGTGGCCTGTTTCGGATGATTTGATATTTTTTTTCATGGTAAAAATAGCATTTTAAAAAGTCCACAATGTCGCTATAAACCAGTTTGGCACTGAAATTGCAGGACATTTTCAAAGCAGCTGTTTTCAGTAAAACGTAGACAAAAACGTTTATGACAATGCAGTGTGACAGTTTAACCATCTAAGAAAGGATGCTGGGTATCTATATCAACATGTTTTCTGCTGTAAAAACAACCAATGACAACATGTAAAATCAGAAAGATAGGAAGTGGTTCAGACCGTTAGAAAAACAGTATAAAATGACATCCTTAAAAAGAGGTTTCCGAGTTGAGAGTAAAAATGCCAAAAATGCAGTCTCTGATGCAGTCTAAACCAGCGGACATGTCACCATTAAAGCATTAAAAAGCACCAAATGTGCATGGACACATGTACAAATGTCCCAGATATGCGTAGAAAATAAAAGCAAAGAGTCCAGGAGGGGGGGCGGGACGGGCGGATGCCACCCGGAGGAGACAGCGTGTGGGAACAAGGTGAGTCCACTCAGTGAGGATGGGTCTCTTTGCTGTTGAGGACGCGAGCGCGACTTAAGGGCACCGTAGCGCTGCGGATGACCTCCATCCACCTGTTGGAAGAGAAGCACTTTTTAATCAGACCACCGAGCTGACGTCTGACAAACAAAATAGATTCAAAGGGGAAGTCGTACCTTTCAAACGTGTATTCGCTCTCTGATCGGAAATAATAGATGTGGGATTTGAAATGCAGTTTGAAGACGTAGTCCTTGTGGATGTTTTCAGACTCTGAGGGGACGGTGACTGAGTAACCCAGCAGTGGAAGGCTGGCCAGTGGATAATCATCCTGAGGAAAGAGGAGAAAAATACTTAATTAGAAAGAAAAAAAACACTACTCCTGTTTCTTTCTATATTAATGTAGGGAGGAAGGACGGAGGGAGCTGTGATAGCTTTAAATAGAATCTTTTCACATAGAGGCCGTGCCAAATTGTCTAGAAAACCTTCATAAAACTTGGCATTGAGTCCATCTTGGCCTGGCGTAACGCAGTGATCAAGCGCTCATATAGTGCATACATCAAAAATATTGAGACAGAACCGTTCCTATACAGACGCTTTTAACATAATTCACTTACACTAATCAAGCTCCTTTTGGCTCTTTCCCACATGACAACAAAAGTTTAAACATTTTATTAAATAAATGTATTTTTTTACTCCCATACTTTGGCTCATTGGGCGGCACAGTGACGAGGTGGTTAGCACTGATGCCTCGCAGCAAGAATGGGCCGGCTGGCCTTTCTGTGTGGAGTTTGCATGTTCTCCCTGTGTCTGCGTGGGTTCTCTCTGGGTCCTCCGGCTTCCTCCCACCATCCAAAGACATGCTCATTAGGTTAATTGGTGATTCTAAATTGCCCGTAGATGTGCATGTGAGTGTGAATGGTTGTCTGTCTCCGTGTTAGCCCTGCGATGGACTGGCGACCTGTCCAGGGTGTACCCCTGCCTCTCACCCAGTGAGAGCTGGGATAGGCTCCAGCAGACCCCCGTGACCCCTAACAGGACTAAACAGGTATAGAAAATGACTGACTGACTGACTGACTGACTGACTGAGGCTCATTGACCAATTCCTGGCTACTGACCTTATGACACCCTGCCAAGACTAGATGCAAAGTCAAAACCTGGTGATCCTCAGGCTTGTGTCTACTCCAAGTGATGGAGAAGTTGCTGGTGCTTTGTCACAGACAACCATTCACACTCACACTCACAGCCAATTAAGAATCACTAATGAACCTAACCAGCATGCCTTTGGTCAGTGGGAGGAAGCTGGAGTATCAGGAAAGAACCCAGTAGGTCCATCTCTTTCAAACCATGGGACCTTCTTATTGTGAGGCATCAGTGCTAACTACCACGCCACTGTGATGCCCTCATTGCATTATATTCATGGACTAAATATAAAAATGCCAATTAGATGCTTAGCTGCATGAGAAATGAAGAAAAAGACAAAAAACTGCTTGTTTTAGTGCGTAGAAGCTCACTGGCATGAGTCCAATTTTACTGGTCTGTGGTCCAAGACAATGAAATATCATAAATTAAAAATAATATTTTCAATTAAATGTGATGTAAATTGAAAAGCATAACAACTGAATTAGTAAAAATCTGTAACCTGCTTCTCTTACATGTTGAGAGTGTATTATAGCCCTGGGCATGAAACGGACTTGCACTGATTGCTGGGATTCATTAAATCAAACCTTTCTGTGTGACTTTCCTGCACGTGCTTGGATATTTTGTAGAGCTGTGTACTGCGGGGAGGCTTGCAATGGGTTTAGTTTGCTCTGTGTTCACCACTGCATCCCATCTTTATCTTCAGTGTGTTTAACTGGCTGAATATCTGTTTCCCTCGGCACACTGTATATTGAGGGGATAATTTAAAAAGTTATTTGACTTCACACATGACTTGCGCTTAACTTAAAAGCATCTAATATATGGTGGGAGCGCAGAGTTTGACATTTATATGTTTATGATTCTTTAAAATTTCATATTAAAATGGAAAACGCAGCTAACTAGCATTTCGCTGGGCAGGAAGCGAGATGAAATACAGCATGGGAAAGTGTGTCTGCCTCTAATATAGCACGCGGATTTGATATTCCGCACCGAGATGTGATGCTTTCCAGCTCGGAGGAGGGAAAAAAAACACACTTTGGGCTGGCGCAGCGTGAGGGAGGCGGTATGCGTTCGCTGGACAAACAGCAGGTGCGTGAGAGCGTTTGTTCATCACCTGATGAGACTTGTAGAAAAACAGGCTGAAGTTGGTGAAGACCACCCAGAGCTTCTGCCACCCGTTGCTGTTCTTGAACTTCCTCAGTAGGTTTCCTGAGAGCTGATTCTGCAAAGAAAACAAAACAAGTTTGACTCTAAAACTGCACAAAGTCATACACACTGAACTCTGACTATAGTATTAATAAATTATTTTGTACTTTTAAAATAAGAAGTAACTCTACTGTTGCTAATCACTGATCCTTTCTGATGATGTTTTATTTTCTACAGTCTTCAACTTTATTTGTCTGACGTATTTAAATGTGTTGAATTGTCTTGAATCTATTTAAAGTTTTTTCTCTTAGCCATCTTAAAACAGCACTCACACATACGAATTAACATCCGAACATGTTTGGCTTGCTGTAATCATTCCTCCAGTTCATGTTGGACATTAAGAAATCTGATCCTTACATGCTTAAAGTGATGGAGGACAAAAATCCTATGTCAGGATTCACTGCAAAAAATGTTTATGTGACTCTTATATGAGACTTTAACACACTGACAAACTCAAATTAAGTTTGCAACTACCAAAAATAAATATTTTTTTAGCTTTTTTACCTGAACTCTGGAAGATATTTTTGCACAGACTGAGAGCTGCGCATTCATCACTTTAACATCACAGCATGTAGTATGAACAGAAGAATGATTAGAGAAGCCTAAAACAATTCAACTTCTGATTTTATGTGCACCTGGATGTGAGTAGAGCTAGTTAAAGACAAAGCAATAACTGTTAATATGCAAATACAATGACTTTTTTTTTTTAAAGCATCTGAATTTTAAACACTGCTGGATGCTCTGACACTGAATGCAACGCTGAAATGCTGCAACTGATTTTTAGGTGGTTGGAAACTTTGAAAATAAATACAGTGCATTAAATAAGTATTTGCATGTGTACCTTTGCCTCAGCACAAATTTGTGCGAATATATTTTTAATAATTGTTATTTTTTAAAGCTACTTTACAAACTTTTCCTTGTAACTTCACATCGGATCGATGATTAAAAGAATAATTATGAGTCTTAACTGACAACTTGAAACAGTTTATGGTCCTCCTGTGCTACATTATTTTAAATTATTGCAGTGCCATGAAGTTAATTTAAGAGCTCAGTCAGCATAAAACCAATCAATATGTCAGGATGAGGAGGCTTCAGTTCCATGTCTTTTTCTATAAAATGTGCTTCTTGTGGTGCAGTTTAAATAAACACATGTGGGGGCCTCTCCTGTCTCCCTGGCTCCTTTACCTCTAGACTCCTGCAGGATTCACTAAAGGAGAAGCTCTGAACACGGTACCAGCAGATAACAGACAGAGGCACTGGTCCCTGGCCACTCGGGGGCCCCACCATGGGGGCCTTATTCTCACTGACTGGACTAGGCTCCTCTACCACGGAGGAATGCACAGACGTATGGGGAAAAGAGAGAGAGAGACAGGGAGAGAAAAAAACAGACAGGGAGGGAAGGAGGGACAGAAACACAGAGACTGAGTAGGTGAAACACAGGCATGCAGTGAAAGGGGTTAAGGCTGGCAGTGTGTCCAGGCAAGGCTGTGAAGAGGACATTGTTACAGCTACAGAGGAAGAGCAGGACTAGATCAGGACACAGCCGGGTCCTACGGAGGCTACATCCCAAAACAGGATCCGGTGTGTCAATGCGAGCTGAGGACGTTTAGCACATCTACGTACTGCTCTCTCTCTCTATTTATAGACGAGTTGAAGTGCCAGGAAGGGAAAGAAAGGACAGAACCACACAGGAAAAGCCACAGGTTCGAGTTCAGGTTAGGACATCACGCTGGCGACTGTCAGCCAAAAGAGGGAAGGGTGGGAACAGTAACCTCACTGAGGCAGTAAACTATATATATAAAAATATGGGGCATATGTCCAAATGCCCATTTTCATTTTTTTGAAGGTTTTTTTTAATGAAAAACTGCATCCATTTAAATGAACCCTGTGAAGATTTTGCCATGTTTTGCCTGTGATTTGATTCACGCTACTCTATTTATCATCAGTCGGTGACACCAACTTAGCAACGGACCGACAAAGCCAGTGTGGATAAATGCTAGCTAGCAAACATGAATATAAACATGTACAACTTAGAAATGTAAAGTGCCTTCGATCATTAATTTTAACTACGATTTTATTATTTCTTTTTGTATATAATTCTGCAAAAAAAAAAAAAAACACTGCACACTACCTGCTCATCACCAAGACTGCTGTGCTGCTGCACAAAGTTTAGCATTTAGCATTAAAAACAAAAGTATTGCTAAACTAGGAGCAACTACTGCACTTTCATTAAGTAGACACGAACATGAATCCAAACTACAGGTGTTAAACATATGGCCCGCGGGCCAAAACCGACCCACCAGAGGGTCTAATCTGGGCCAGTGTGTTAGTCACAGGAGTCGACAGAACACGAACACCGAGACCCAGGACTAAACAGCAGACCGCAATGTACTTAAATTTCACTTACTTTTGTTAAGATTTTTTTTTTCAAGGATAGTTTATTAAATGTAAACATTCCCCTAACTTACGTGTTATTTTTTTGTACTAAAAAAAATGGAAAAAATCTGGAGTTGTCATTACTTATAGGTTATTATGCTGTTATCTTACTGGTCTGGCTCACTTGAAAGCAAATTGGGATTAGTTTGACACCCCTGATCCAAACAAGTGATGGTGTTGTTGGCTGATGTGTAAATAAGTAACTGTTCGCTGACAAGTTTGCTGCATCAGCTTAATGGAAGTCTGGTGTGTTCTTGTTTCTGCTGCCCCACAGTGGCCAAAAACATATTGCAGCTTTGATGGAGATTTGACTGTGCTCATCTTTTACGTGGATGAAAGCGCGTTCATTATTTGTATTTGTGAAGAACACACAATGCATTTTAATGAGTAACTAATGAGACAAATGTGGACATCATTTTTTTAAAAGAAAACTTCACAGTGCACCTTAAACAGATTTTATCCAAGGCTTCAAATCACTATAAACACAAAATAATTGTTTTAAGGTATGCTAAGCACAGATTTTCTATTCTAATTTTGAAAAATGAATAATTAAACTTATTCCAAAGTAGCAACTGTTAAACACTAATTAATCCCTTGTTAAGGATTCAAACCGGCACACAGAGGATACTGTTCCCACTGAGACATTGTCAAATTCAGAAACGGCACACACTCGGAAACAGAGAAAACAGCGAGGCGGGGGGGAGGGCAGATCTGAGGTTTGGCTGAGGATACCTCCACGGCTATGCTAAAGTCCACCATGGACACACTGGTGTTCCTGTGCCAGCACACGTGCACCATGGTGTTACCACGGTGCGGGGCGGGCCTCTCCAGCGAGGTGTGCGAAGCTGTCATGTCGTCCTCGGACTCTGCTTCCACCGAGGAGTCCTCCGGGCATTCTGGGAAAGTCAGGAGGTTGTTACTGCTAGACAACGAGCGGGTTGGTGAGGGGAGAAAGGCGCTAAAACACAAACAGTGTCAGATCACTCACAAATCAGCGCGTATCTGGGGTTTCAGTCAGAGGGGTTTTTACTCATATGTATTTTCTGACAGTTACCGTTTATCCGCTGTTTCTTTTTTTCCACACTTTGTTGGACAAACATGAGTAAACCTTTCACATCCAGCTCCGTGTTCATGTAGTAACTTACTATTGTCTGTGAGGATGCTGGTCAGCAGGTCACACGACGGCCCGTTGCTGGTTTTTGCCATTTCTATCGCCATCTTTATATCCTCCATCCACTTCTCCATTTCTGTCAAAGAACTGGAGCGAAAAGCACACAGACGGTTAAAGCGCTGAGCTAAACAGGCACAAGTCACAGCAGGGTGGCCTCATTGTCAGAAATAGTCCCGCTAACAAGAATATCACAAGTCTGATCTTGGTTAGTCCAGGTGTCCTGCCAAATTTCCTTTAAATAGCCACCATCTGCTCATTGATGGAGTTGGGAAAGGCAGAACATGCAGGAGACTGTGTTTCACTTCTTCAACAAACAAAAAGTAAATTGATTAAAACCACTTTAATCCTTGCTGACATCAATCAGGCATAACATTATGACCACCTTCCTAATATTGGTAGGTCTCCCTTGAGCCTCCAAAACATTTGTGACTCATCAGAGAATGGACATGGGCCTTCTGAGGGTGTCCTGTGGTGTCTGGTAAAAGGATGTTGTTAGTGGGGGCCTTTGGGTCCTATGGATTGAGGGGAGGGGCCTCTGTGGATCATCCCACAGATACATGATCACTTTGGGATCTAGTGAATTTGGAGGCCAGGTCAACACCTTGTGCTGTTGTTCATGTTTTTTTTAGTTGTTCCTTAACTGTTTTTGTGCCATCAAGGAGTGTCATTGCTATGGGGTGGGTGTGCCTGGTCTGGTGTAGGTGGGTGCTACATGTTTAAGTAACATCCACATGAATGCCAGGTCCAAAGGTTTCCCAGCAGTACACTGAATTGTCACAAGATGGTCAATGTTATTTACTTCTCTTGTCAGTGGTTTAATCCAGCTGATCGGTGTATATTAAATAGTTGATATTATCGTATCTCCTCTGAGCTGTCCTTCAGTGGTTGCATCTTTTTTGGCTGTAAATAAAGCTAATTCCCCAAAAGTGTGCAGACATTTTGTAGAATTGCTCGAGCCTTGACTAACGTGTACGCTCCAGCAGTGCTGCCTATGAGGCAAAGTTCAGGGCAAAGAGTCCAAAATGCAGAAACTCTGCCCATACAGCTTAATCGCTGAGACACAGATGAGCATTTAATCACTTTAACTGACTCTTTTCTCTCCACTGGAGAGTGACAACTGGCCAAAACAACTTTGCGTCCAGATATTTTAATGACTACTTGAACTGAAACAGTAAGAGTGAGGGAGAAGTAGCCCCTCGATCAAAGTTAAGACTTTGCCAGCGTTGTAAATCCTTCTGCCTTCAACCGTGATATCTCAGCTGGTGCTCAAACAGATGAAAACTTTGCACCACATCGCTAGGTCTTTACCTTGCTGCTACCACCACCGACTGCCGCTGCCCAACCAGCGTGAAGGCGTGAGGCACCCCCCACTCATCCTCACTCTCTCTGATCTGGATGAAGAACACAGAGACACAGAAAAGACATTAGAGAGCAGCTATCTAGGCCAGAAAGGACCAAAATAGACAGAGAGGGAGAGAAGGAGGGAGCGAAAAGGAAGCGCGAGAGAAGGATATGTGTAGCCGTCCTGAAAATGTGTGCGACTGTGAGCGTGTGTGTGGGAGCAGATGTTGAAAGGGCTGCAGTTCAGCTGTTTGAAGCAGCTTATTTCCAGTAATGACAAACTGGTGACAGGCGCCTGAACACTTTGTGCTCATCAGAGAGACACAGCACTTACTGTCATGCCATGGAGCGGCAGCTGCCCGTGCACTTTGAACTGATTGGTCGCCGTCATCCCTCGACTCGTGTACAAAATCACGTCGTTAAACTGTCGCGGGAGAGAAAATGTAAATTAACAATCCTGGTGACGGATGACAGCGAGTCCGGTTGTTGTTTATAATTAAAAACCCAGTGTATATAATGTAATAAATAATTCTAAGGAGGCAACTGTAACCCTGGTAAATTATTTGCCGAAATACATCACACAAAAGACATCAACACTGACGTAAGATATTCTTTTACACAGTGCTCCCCCACATTTACATTCTTGTGTCTTTATTGCCACATTCATAACATCAGTTAATCTAAACATGCATTTTAAACACATCAGAGTTTAAAGCAAATGAACGTGTTATTTTTCCATACAAGAACTTTTCCAGTTGCCCTACATCTTTCGACACCATGTGAGTAACGCATAGCTGGAACGGATCAAAGCATGATGATTATTTTCTCTGCTGAGATCACTAAATAATTAGATTAGCGACAAGAACTGAGGAACGTGGGCTGTTACCAAGAAAAACATTCGCTGCTGCAGACCCTTTCCGGAAAGTTTGCTGAGGCAGCCTAACCTGATGAACTCCTGAGAAGAGAAGAAAAGGAAAAAACATTTGTTAGACGCTGTACTGCGCAGGGCGCCCGTTTCACTTGACATGTAATATGAAAAAGGTTTCAGAATGGTTTCCCCGTCTATCTCAAGACTCACCCGACCAGGAACAACAAGATTGTCGACGCCAATCAAATCCTTCTTAAGCTCCAGAAGCTTCTGGAAGTTCTCCATCTTGATTAGGCTTCCCTGGAGCTGGTCCACCACCTCAGACACATCCGCTAGAGCGGCTGCAGAGTGACAACAGGCAGGAGATCATTAGCTGATTATTCTGCTGCACCAGAAAATCTTATTGTCCTTCTGTGAACTCGTGGCTCGAGCGTCGCACCTCTGCAGTCCCTGAAGTCCACATGAGTGGCTGGGTAGTGTTTGCACAGGCGCTCCAGTATCTGCTTGTAGTGGATGAGGCGGTGCAGAGGGCGCAGAATGAAGACGTTGAGGGGGATGTAGCAGACCTTCTGCAGCTCGAAGTCCCTGCACAGACTCTCCAACCTGCGGGACCCCTTGCACGAATTCTCCAACTCCAGCAGAACCTCCGACTGCTTGTTCAGGTTTACTGTCAGGGGCTACACACGGAGTTGTTGAACGTGAGCAGCCATACATCGCTGTAATCAAAGGCGTATAAAGGTGTTTTATACCTCACCTTAAGACCTTGAAGGTTCTTCAACATGACATCTCCGATGCGCTGGTAGTCTCCTTTAATGTGTGCATTGGAGCGTCCTTCCCTAAAAAAAAGAAAAGAAAAATATGAGCAATTTTTATCTGTGAAATGTTATTTTCCTCTTGTTGTTAACTTTCTTCCCTTAACTTTGGAATAACTTGCTCAACATCTTAAGACAGGCAAAATTCTTCTTTAAAATCACTTCTGAAAACACGTTTTTATCTTAAATAAAACAAATCTTGTAAATTTTATTATCATATTTATTCAGTGACAAATTTTCATATATTTGTCTGTATGGCTTACTCTTAAACCACACGTGTAACATGTATGCTGTAGTATTTTAAACGCTGTGCCTGCAAAGCACTTTGTAATCTTCCCCCGTGCTTCGAGCTGCATAAATAGACGTTATTTCTTATCAATGTGGACAGTGAATTAATCTACTAAGCTACACAAAAGCACTTTAAGATCATTGATTATTCAGAGGACTTTAACTGTGAGCTAGGAAAAATTCCAATGAAGTTGGAAAGGAGGCTTTAAACTTTACAAAACGGACCCACCAGCAGGTGTCTCCCTCGAGCATGGGATGGCCACACTGTGTGCAGTGAGTGATGAGCTGCCATTACTGGACTTAGTCAGAATATTTATTGATTTGGTGAATTCCTTTAGCAGCAGCTTTAGGGGAACACGTCCCAGTCTGTAAAACGCATCCTACCTCAACCCTTAAAGACAGCCTTCTGATCATATTTACAATAAAAAGGTTGCTATCTATCGTAACATTTGAGTATGCAAAGCCACAAAAAAGGGACCACGTAGCGCTCGCTGGATCATTTCCATGCACATTTGAATGTGGCTCTTATCAGCACAGTGAAGTACAATATCGCTTTCAGTTTTAATTTTCAGAGACCGTGACCATCCACCCTAGACTTGGAAAAAAAAAAAAAAAAAAAAAACTGTCTGCAGTTAATGGCCGTAAATTTTAACAGCTTGACGGGCTTCATGCGTCACCGTCTCCGTGTTTGTGTGCGCGTGAATAAGAAACAGAGAGAGAGAGAGAGATTCGGTGTGTTGTAGATAAAGCACAACATCATTAAGGAGATCAGACAGCAGAAACCCACAGGCAAGAAAACGACGGCCATGGTGCAGCATGACTGTTGCCATGGAGATGCTTAGCTCCCTGGGTCATCTGGAGAGACCGGGTTGCCCTCTCAGGCTACATGCCAATAAAACCCATTTTAAAAAAAACAAAAAAATAGGCAGAAGTTATGATAAATTGCACCAGAGCCAAAGCAGCACCGCTGGCTTAAGCCTGTAGGGAATATCTGGATGAGGTCGGAAAGTGGAACTCACCACAGAGCCAGCCTCTGCTCCACCTCCCTGAGAAATCCTGTGTGGAACTTGTGTAGCGGCTCAAAAGTGGAGAGGATGGTGTTCTTCAGGGAGTCTGGAGTCGCCTCATCTTGTCCCACAGCGCTCTGGAAAGACTGAGACACAGGCACAAGGTCGTAAATCTCAGACATTTTAACAAGGACATACAATCCATGATCATACGTCAAGTACTTGATAAAACTGTTCTTATCTGGAAACACGGAATGAGGCTGTCACAGTCTGTGCAGATTTTTAAGTTCCTCGAGGCGAATTTGCAATGTGTGAATTTGGAGCAGCGTCGTATAGACATGACAGGTATATAAACTTGGCAATGAGTCCTCGACTGCACAACCGTTATCTCGATTATCGCCTGATAACCCTCTGTTTTATTGGGGTGGGTGTTTATATGTGGTAGTCTGCTGGAGAACTGGGAGGGAGAGATGTTATGTGTTGGGGCCAAGTCCAGATTTTATGATCCCAGTCTTGAAAAGTTGATAAGTGAAAAGTTATTATTTCTCACAGAACACAGACTGGCCTATTCACATTGTGTTAGACTACATTTTCCCAGAATCCCCTCATCCGTGTTTCTGCTGTTGCAGCCTTGTAACGTCTCATAAATCCCTTAACCGGCTGAGGATGAATAGAGGAATCAATAGTCGGTCGGTCTTAACACCATTGTTTCATTAAGTCAGATTAGAGCCGAACGTTTACGCTCCAACGACAGAAAACGGCTTTATTCAGCCGTCGCAGAAGACGGGTTTTTAGTAAAAAGCGCGTGTTTCTAGAAGGGCTCGAGATGAAGCAGCAGCTGCTGCTCAGATGACTTCACTCTCAGCAGCAGCAGAAGCACCAACCAGCACATGGGAAGAAGAGAGAGGGAGCGCGCACAGCTGAAAAAAAAAAAAAGAACAAGGACACAAGCCAACCCAAATATTTATGAGATGTGTGAAAGGCCTCTCTGAAATTTGCGAGTAGAGAAAAGCTGCGCCTTTAAAAGCTGCCAGGGAAAAGGAGTGATGCATTTTCTCCACGCGCACGGCCTCAGTCCGGCCTCTTAAGGACATCCTCCTTATTTGCGCACATTTAATATCCTGTTTTCTCCTGCATTAACTTGGAGATATTATCAGGAGAAATTGTGTCCCTGTTCTTGCACCCAGCCAGCGAAATATAAAGGAGGAGACTGAAACAGGGAGTGACATGCAGAGAGAGAGAGAACATGCAGCTAAAGCCATCTATCTCTTTAAACACAAGCACAGTTTAGTATTCACGGCCTTGAATGAGAGAGATGAATGCATTTCGGGGCACGAGCGCGGGGAATGAATAAAAAATGAAATTGCATCTGCCAAAATACTCCTGTCTCACCGCCCGGCTCTGTGTTTAGCTTCTCTGCAACGGAGCAGCTAACCGGAATAATCAATGTTTTCTCCCCAGAGGACAGGCACGGCAGAGAACAAACTGTGGAGCAGCGTGTTGGGGAGTGACATGGCTCGTCTTACCACAGTCACCACCTCCAGGTCCTTCAGATACGTCCTCTCCGTGGTCAGCAGCTCCTTGGCGATGAAGTAGGCTCGGTCTGTTGGAAACCTCTGCCAATGAAACACATGAGAGGGATTCAACATCTAACCCATTAAAATACTCAACTTTGGTCCCGGGAGAGAGTCATTTAGGACAAGTAATCTAGGTCTAGTGATATTTCCAATATGTGACAGCGGCTTTGGAGCACAACTCACAGAAAAAACGTTATTCGACAACTGACACCGCGGAGCAACAAACCTTCCTCCGGACCTCGTCTTCATCGTCCGTGCGAACGCTGCAGGCGTCGTTGAGCAGCGGGCTGGTGAGGGGGGACGGTTGCCGGCCATCGGGGCTGTGGCTGCACAGATCCAGGGACTTCTGGCCGTTGACCATTCTGTGTCCAGGGGAGGCCGACGCACGGGGGCTGGTGGAAACCGCTTCTGCAAGGAGTCATGTAGGGGAGCGCAAGCAGAGAAGACAGTGTCAGTTTGGAGATATAACAAATCACAGAAAAGTATAGAAACAGTTTTATAATCAAATTACTTAAATTTTGCATATTCTGCTTCTGATATTTGTAAAATAATCATCAGTAAATAGCTGATATGGCAGAATCTCATGAAATAGGCACTGTTTGCAGACAAATTTCAAAAACGCTGTAGTGACATTTTGGTTCATAATCCAACATACGGTAGCAAACATCCCAAATATCCAAGCTATACCAAACTAATTCAATCCTTTCCAGAAGCAGATCGACCCACACAGTCTTTTTCTGCCACACAATAAAACCCGCTGAGGTGTAGCCGGGGGATCTGCCCGCCCGCAGAAAGTGAAAAGACAGCAGTGACTCACTCTACAGTCCAGACAGCTCTGACAGCCTTTGAACCACGTCAATCAATACACAAGCTGAGACACATGCCACAGCGTGATCAAGAAGAGCAGCTCACTTAGTGACATCTACGCCGACAACGTCCGCTCGACTTACTTACTTACTAGGCTGTAGCTGCAACGAGCTCACCTCGCTCCGTCTCCTGGCGCGCTTTGCACCAACACAACGGGGCGGCAAGTGGTTGCAATCACCGGCACGAGGTTTAGTCTGAACTCCACCGAGGGAAGGGGTGACACAAAAACATGCAGGGACGCTACGGATGAGGGTGGTAAACACTACACATGCAAACACAAAACACTGCAATGAGACTCACCACAGAGGTCTCAAAAACAAGATTAGGAAAATGTTATTAATCGTATTGAATTTATTGACACTAGAATACATATATACAGTGTTAAATGGTCATAAATCGAGAAAAGCAGCATAACAAGGAGGAGCAGTGTGAGTTAGTGAGTGAGTAAATGAATGAGACAGAACAAAAGAAGGAAAGAAAAGAAGTCACTAAGCCCAGTGTTATTATTATAATATAAAAATAGATTTTTGTTCCAATTCTGTTATTGCTGACATTAAAATGACACATTTTTAATTAGGACATATACATTATTATTTAATAAATTAATACAAATTAACTTCATATTGAATATTCTT
Organism: Planiliza haematocheilus; assembly: GCA_005024645.1. Classification (NCBI taxonomy): domain Eukaryota; kingdom Metazoa; phylum Chordata; class Actinopteri; order Mugiliformes; family Mugilidae; genus Planiliza; species Planiliza haematocheilus. The sequence goes on from SRSE01000725.1 coordinate 9,180,032, forward strand.
AGTGATAAAGTGCTAAATTATAAAAATACTGTATATTCAGACACACTATATATTTCTGAGACTTACATTCTACTTTAACATCTTCACTCTGTCCACGCCTGTGTGTTACAGTACATAGAGCACATAGAGTACATGCAGACAGCAGGAAAGCATTGCACATGCATTGGAAACAGACCCTGAAGGACACGTGGTGGCTGAGAAAAAGTCTTACCAACACACTTGGGATTTTGAGTTGCTACCACAGAGTTTAGATTAGATTAGATGCTAGTTTATCAATCAAAATGAATGGTGCATTTTTTTTTTTTTTGCTACGCTTGTCAATTATCCCAAGTCTGCTGGAGAGCTTTGTGCACCAGAGAGGGCTCCCTGATTCTGCAGTGATCCAGCGAATCGCAATAAAAAGTAACCTGACCCTAACTCTAAATGCAATAGTGCTGACGTTGGCTAATTCATGTAACCTTAGCCTTGCAGATTTACCATAAACAGGTAGACTTAAATAGATATTGATCAACGTGTCTGACTTACACGTACAAATAAAACCACTGTGTGACATTTTGGATATGCTTCCTGATGTCAACGCTAAAAATGTCTTGGTAGGCTGATAAAGCTTTGACAGATGAGCCATGAAACTCGGTGCTTTGCCCTTAAACTGCCTTTCACGAGCACAGATACCAACTATTTTTCCTGCACATTCCCGAGATCCCGTCACCCATAACGGGATGTTCTCTCTGCTCTGGAATAATTAACAGCTAGCTGGATCCTTGCAGAAAGGCGAAGCCACAAGCTGGTAAGTCTTGATTTCTCTCCTCCCACCACACATACAGCGACTGTCAGAAAAGGTTTACAGTACATGCAGTCGCAGCTGGGAGAAAAAACAGACGTGACAGTTTCATGCAAACATTGGACAGAGAAAAAGAAAGAATCACAAGAATAGACACTTTCTTGAACAGAAAAAAAAACAAAAATGAAGACAGACGTGGAAAAGAAATGTGAAAAAGAGACTGTGAATCAAAGTGCAGTGCCGTTCTGTTAAACATAATCTTTGAGGAGAACATAGCTGGTGGAGGACTTAGCTCTGTGACAGCAAACTGCCGCCAGGAAAGTCGAGCACAAGTCAAGTGCAGATGGGGGACGTCAATAGTGAACGTAAGTAACTGAACTACAACCCGGCACACAGTTACCTTCACCCCACTCTGACCAAGACACTGCTGTTAGATAATACTCCTTTAAACAAGATATGTTTAAATGTAAAGTTTGCTTCAAGTTCATAAAGAATGGAGGTTAGGGTAAACGTATACAGTACGTTAATGAATTAGCAAAGAGACTCTAATATTGCTATTTTCAGAATATGGATTCGTTTCCACAAAAACTAACTTTCATAAAACACTGCAGACAGAACTTCTCACACACCAGATGCAGCATTAATAACCCAACACGACAACGAGGTCGATAAATACCTAGAAACTTAATAATTCTTTTCAGAATTATACATCAACAAGACAGAATCTGATGAACAATTATAGAATAATATTCCCTACAGGAAGTCATAAGGCATCTGAGATGAATAACCTGAACCGGGCATTCAACAACTCTGCACAACACTGAGTAAAGCCTACGACGTTTGCTCAAGTTTCAAACTGACATAAAAATAGTTTTTAATTAGCAGCTATTCTGTGTGGACTCCTAACAAGGCACCCATGCATGTCTGCACAGACATATCGACATAATTAAAGAACAGGGAGGATGAACGTCAAAGTGCCTCCACGCAACAAACAAGAAAACTGATTACGTGCTCAAAAAGTGCTTCTAGTTGGTGGTGATGCTGTGCTTGAGAAGAGGACTGGGGGGAATGGAGTATGGAGATTTGAGTAGTCTCCTGACAGAAACAATCTGTCACCACCGCTGCCATTATACCATCTGGACCCACACCGACCCCTTCAAACTCTCTCCTGGAGAAGGTCTGAAGCTTTCTTTGCACTAACAGCTGAAAACCTGTCCCCCTTCCTCATCACTGAAGGCATGGCAACCGTCCTCATCCGTCTCCTCACCTAGCTGGAGGCTGCCAAAGGAAAACTTGTTCCTGGGTATTGGGGAATTAGCCTCCACTGGATTAGCAGATACCAACGGGCTGCTGCAGTTGCCCCTGTGGCTTTCCACCTCAGAGTCACTGGTCTCCGAACCGCTTGTGGTGGAGCCTTCGTTCATTTGAACTGCTCCCACGTGAGTGGAGCTACTCTGTCTTAATCGTCTCCGTCCCAGGCTGGCCCGGGACCTGCCTGGTGCGGTGAGGCCATTGGCCATCATGCGGCGCTCAAGCGCAGCCATGCGCTCAGCCCGAGACAGGACAGGGTGGGACTCTGGCCCCGGCGAGGGGGTTCTCTGGTTTGAGTCTGCGTCAGAGCGGTGTTGCACTTTGTGGAGTTTCTGTAGGCGAGGAGATCGGCTCGGCATGGGGGAGCACCTACCGTCATTAAAGTCGGGAGGAGTGGGGCAGTAGCCGTTCTGCTCAGCATGACTAAAGGATGGAGCTTGGCGGAGGGAGTCAATGACCGGGCTGGTGACGACACTTCTTAAACCATACATATGTTGCACTGTGAGGGGGCTGCCGCTCTGCCTCTCCCTGTTGTCCCCCATAGTGTCATGAACAGGACTTTTGTCAGCCTTGTGACGTGACCGCCTGGGTGACTGCTCTAGCACATGGCTCATGCTTGGGGAGGCTCTAGAAGAGGAAGGGGACTCCCTGTACCGCATCTTACCAAGAACGTGCTCCTGTTGGGGCTGCAGTGCCCCATTCATCCCCCCTGAGCCAGACCCCCGGTGCAGCAAGGGCTGCTCGCTTAAGATGTAATGCGACCTACTAACATGATCCCAGCCCATGTTATATTCCCTATATAAATCACTGCAGTCAATATAGGGGATGCAGGAGCTGCTGACTTTAGCAGACCGAGATGCTGGACCTGTACTCAGATGCTCTGGGTGGGCCTGCCGCGTGGAGCCCCTCGTCTCTTCCGTCCTGGACCCCGTTCTGTCGTCGTGGCCATTTCTGTGGTGGGAAGGGCTCGCCCTCGCTGTCCGCGAAGCTGACGGGTCCTCTGCGCTCACCAGCACCGACTCCTTCCAGTGACGCCGAGGAGGAGAGTCGACTCTGGCCGTGGGAACACCGCTCTGACGGCAGGAGACAAACGCAGGAGGTTAAAAAATTCAAAGAGTAGGTTTTATGCATCGTTAATAATAACTCAGAGATGGGATTTTAAATGAGTTCTGCCCCACTGGATGTTACACTGCGAAGGTTTTGGAGAACTTGAGAACCCTGTGGCTCAGTTTTGATAAACAGGTTTGCATTTTGGCACCATACACATTTTTGGTAATCGACAGTTAGGGGTGGTAATCAAAAGGAAAGAAGAAAGACGCAAGCCAGAATAAATATGGATGTAAGCTAGACATGCACAAAGGTGTACCAGGGTTGAAAGGTGCACCAACAAGAGGTGAAAAGGGTTAAATGGGTGATCTAACACATGTATTTGTATGCAATGGCAGGGTCAAGAACTTTCCTGTAGTGCCCATTGGCAGGATATGACCTAGCCCTGGACGACAGAGGCTGTAGAGTGTGTACCTGCTCTAAACATTTCACAATGAATGATTTTTACATCCCACTCAGAGGTGTTGAATGCTCCTCTACTTTGGCTAAATTTCCCTGCTACGCACGAGAAACATAAAAGGCCTATATTGTTCTCCTGAACGATTTGACTCAATGAAGCATTCGTAATGAGCAATGCAAATGAAAGGCTATAATAAAACTCCTGATGTGACACAGGCCAAATGCAGTTAAGGGACCATTGAAAAGACTCACTTCTGTTGGCACTTCATGGTGACGTGGGGAAGGCAATGGCGACAGGCGACTGTTGTGTTGGACCCGGCTGCTGTACTGGACTCGACTGTGTTTCCTGCCAGACAGGATGTAGAAGGTCAGTGCTATTCACTCTGAGCACCCTCGCTTTTACCAAATATGTCACACACACACACACACACGTCTGCAGCCTTTACCTTTCAAACGGGATCTTTTTAAATTCAGACTCCCTCACATAATCCATCACCTGCTTCTGTGTGCGACCGCTGCAGAGATAAGTACAAGGGGAGATAATAATGAGCAATGAGCAATTTTGCTAGTAGGCTGTTAAGTGATGGGTAGAAACAGCTGTGTGCCTGCAGTCCTGATAAATGGAAGAGAGCTCTCTTCTCTACCTGAATCTGAAGGAGGAGCCTCGTGTGAAAAGCACAGGCTTGGGCTTGGGTTTGGGTTCTTCGAAGAGGCGGAAGAAGGCGTGATATTCAACACAGATCTTCCAGAAGACTTTACAGCAGTCCCTGCTGGCCATTAGAAACTCCAGGGTGTCCTGGTATGAATTCTGGGGGATAGATGAAGGTACAGCTTACAACACCAACTACCAGCTGAGCTGAAGGGGTTTTACAGATCCTGATCCAGCAGTGTGACTCACATTTAGATCTGGCCTCAGCTTAATGAGGAAACGTTTTCTCTTGAAGCTCAGCTTACGGACTTTAGACCAGTTGAAGGCGTTGATCTTCGTGTTTCCCTGAGGACATGAAGAACCTTCATCACCCAAACACATCCGCTGAAGCGAACCAGGAAAAGACAAAGGGTTTTCGCGTGTCATCCTTTGTCTGGTTTCTGACCTACCTGGAAGACCAGGACACCTGTGTGCGCCACAGCCAGGCTTAACCTCGTGCCCTCGCGATCCTTGGCAGGGTGGAGCCGGATCCCGTACATCTCCAGCCTGCGAGCCACTTCTAGCAGCTGATAGTCTGATTCTGCTGGTGTTTGACCCCTGCAACGCAAAACAGACAGTCACACATTCAAAGGTACATTACTCACATGATCCTCATGATATATTTCTCTCTTATAACCTCCACTGTTGGCTAAGAACAACTAAAACCAAAACACTGCTATTCCACTAATAATTAGATTAATGACCTTAATAACTGGTTAAAAATCTGATTTGTTTCTCACTGTGTGGAATAAATTCATTCTTTCTGAGCATGACGTGGTGAGGGGGGACAGAAACACGGAGACAAAACAATGGCACAGCTAGTTTAGAGAGATGAATGAAGCCGGAATCAGTGAGAGCAGCGCTGTCGAAGACGTGGGTCCATGTTTTTGATTGAATTCAGTGTTGTGTTGGGGACAGACCTTCTGTTGTAATTCCAGCAGAACCACTCTGCACATGTCAGAAGATGTTTTGGGGCATGTTGATACAAATACAGTATAATCGGCATTCATTCAATGAAGGAACCTGTTTGTTTTTGATCCTGCATCCTGTTATTCAGGCTGTCGCCAGACTCTCGGACAAGATTTAATCACAGACTGAAAATGATCAGAACCAAATTCTGTTTTAAAACATCACACCGATTTGCGTTGTTTTTTTGCCCTTTGTCATTCCATCCCCATGCTGGTATTGTAGAAAATATATTTTAGGGATGGTAAATTAAGACAAATTCAAAGGGCACACTTTCACTTAACAAGTGCAAACTGTGGCATCCGTTCTCTATTTTCGACTTATCTCTCAGACAGATAAACCTGGTTTATCATCCTACTGTGTGTCTCGCTAATTGAGGTGAAAGACCAGGACAGAGTGGATCCACGTTGCTCCTGTTTATCTGAGTCTCTGGAGCAGCGGTGGGAGGTTGGGGAGTGGCTGCAAACATTAACTAACTTTCCTAATTCTTATCAGTTGATAAGCCTTCCTGTTTCCTGTGTGTGGTTCCTAATAAGAGATTTAACTCAACATGGCACCCTGCCAGAAGAGCTGCAGCTATCAGCGAAGAAGGACTTGGTGTGGGAAAAAAGTCAAAGGGAGCGGAGAATATAATAGAGCTTCTGTAATGTTGCAGCTGCCGCCCCCTGTATGTCTGTGACCCACAGTAAAGGAGACTTGGCTATTAGATGAGAGCATTTTAAAGTACGATGAGATGAGCAGATCTGGATGGTTAAGTAATTCATTCATAATGGAATACCACTCTTACACTAAAGGCAGATACAAGGAAAAGCACTAGGTAAAACACAGTCTTCTTACCAACTCTTGCATACTCTTAAATATTTGAGAAAAGGCAGACTATCTGGGTTTTTGACCCACTAACTCAGCTGGTAACAGCTGTGTGGGGCATCTGCTGGGTTGAATGAGGATTTCAGATCTCTGTTTGTAGCAACGCAGCCTTTTGTTAGTGAAGTAAAAGACAAACACATTTCAATTTCTGGCCAGAAGCTGTAAAACAACTTAACAAAGACTTTTCTAAGTCGATGTAAAAACTGCACGCAGCCCTATGAGAAAGAGCCCATTCATTCAGTGGCCGCCTTCCTGAATGTGTCACCTGTATGATAAAACATCCCAGTGGGACATGCACAAGGTCTGAAACAACATTTCCTGTTCACGGCTGAGTAGAATCATTTGGGTTCGGGCATGACTTCATTCAGAGACCTTTTCCAAACAGAAACACTGAATTATTTTTTAAACCGAAAGTCGCGCGGCCTTATAATCAGGAGTTCTACATCTCCAGACCAGAAACTCACATGTTCTTTGAGTGAAAGTCCATGATCTTGTCAATCAGGGGCATCTGATCTGGGATGTAGTTGTTGTTGAGGAGGTGTGACCGGCACTGGCTCTCCTCAAAGTCCCCAATCTCAGCTTAGAAGTGAAGAAAATGGAAAAAAAAAAAAAAGCTCACGTTAAACAAAATAAAGATATGTAACATTAAAGTAGTAGGTCTACAAAAGAAATGCTACTCGGCGGAGAAGACTCCGAGCTCATTATTTCCTCTTTTGGTGTTTTACTGATACAAAAATACACTTTGATCACCGAGGTTCAGAAATATCTGTTAATGAAAAAGCTCATGTTCCCTGGCATGGCACTATGACGCATCGTTGCTCTGAAGCAGCTTGGCAAGATTACGCTCAAGCATCCAACTGAAAGGTATCCATAGCAACGCACAGATAATCAATTTGCAATGGTTTGCAGTGTGCTACATGACAATGTTTGATGATAAGCTCAGTGTGAAAAATGTGTTTTAAAAGACACTTATCTGATCTGTCAGCGCTCGGAGCTAAATGAGGAAACGGTCGGGTTGGACTTACACTGGATAATGTGGGAGACCATCAGCGCGGCGCTGCTGTCGTTGCAGGTCAGACGTCCGCAGGAAAGATCCTGTTTGACCTGCAGGGCGAACAGGTACCTGGCCAAAAACACAAACAGCCTTCACATTATAATAACCAGGCGAGGTGTGGAGATTGCTTTCCACCACTGGACCCTTGGGTCCACTTAAAACCACCTCCGATTTAAAGACAACCTCTAAGAGGATAACTCAAATTCTTATTTTACACAAGGCTGCGATTGAAGCAAAACTGCACATTTCAGATTAATAAATTAAAAAGCTGACCGACGTTATTTACAGACAGTCTTTCGGTGCTGCTTCTCCTGGCTGCCTGGCAAACACAGTCTTTAAGTTATAATAATTAGATAGATAAATAAAAAATTAATTACAGTTTAAAATATCCATGACCCTGTGCGCACTGAGATGTTTGAGGCCTTAGGATGAGAAACGCTGCCAAATTTTTATTAACGGTACTTTGATGCCAGATGATTAGTTCTGCTTTGTGACTTCATAAGAGTGCACTGCCATTATTTGTCCCTTGTGTCACACCTAACTAAAACAACACTGAAAAATGTATATATACACAGCCTGCGTAGATGTAGGCTCTGCGTAGATTGCTTGCAGGAGTACAAACCGAGCTTTAGTCTCTAAAAAGTCAGAAAACGATGACGAATGCCGGTCACAGTTCCCCCGGAACCAGAGACAACATGTTCAGACTTCTATTTTTTTCCTGATAGTTTGCTCAAGTATGTTCAGTTTATGATGACAAAGAAAAGAGAAATGCTGCAAATCATTTACACCAAAGAAGCAGGAACCAGTTAATATTTAGAGCTTTTGATTAATAAGCAACTTAAACTAGAACTGATTCTACAATCAAAAAATTCCTTTTGATTGATTATTTATTTCAGCTGCAACTGGAACCTCATGCTCCTTGTGTGTTTTGTACGTAACTATACAACGATCAGCCACAACATTAAAACCACTGAGAGGAGAAGTGAATACAATTCTGGTGACAATTCAATGTTTTTCTGGGAAACAATTGGACCTGCCATTCGTGTGGATATTACTTAGACATGTAGCACCTACTTAGACCAGACCAGGCACCCCCACCCCATAGCAATGACTCTCCTTGATGACAGCAGCCATCCCCAGCCCCAGCTACCACTAAATTCACTAGTATCTGTGAGAAGCACTGGAATAAGCCTGATCCACAGACCATCTCACTACTGTAAACGCTTTCAACCACCTTAGAAAAATGTACACAGTATGTGAGGTCTCAATCTATATTTCTCTAGATTTTATGTTCGCTGACATTTTTATTATGATCACTGACATATTACTCCACTCCAAACATGCAAACCGTGAGCAAGCTCCAGAACAAGAAACCAGAAAATCATTAGCTCCACGCTAATCTCCAGCGGGCTAAATCAGAAACATGGCAGCCATGACATGTGAACTGCATAGCTGAGCAGCATAAATCTTCTGGGAACCCGGGGCACATGTTTCATTCGCGCTCCTACAATCGCTCTCGGTTATTCACGGTGACACATCACATGCAGATGTACAATTCAAAAAGGAGATAAGCATGGCGGAGAGATAAAAGGAAGTATCCGTAAAGGAGCTCACCTCGTCAGCTCCTCCAGCAGCTGAGCGTGGTCTGGGGGAAAGAACTTCACAGTAAACCTCAAGGTTGTGTGTTTCGGCCCTGTGTGGGATGGATGGGGTTTTGTTAAAAAAACACACACACACACAAAGCATCTCCAGTTGTGCTTTAATACATATAGCATTTGGTATTTGAAGTGGGATTTACGTGGATCATAGTGTAGATGCTGCTCTTAAATAATATCATGGATATTTTCTTCAGATGAACCACTGAGACATCCAAGAAAGAGACTCCTTTAAAGAAGGGGAAAAACATTTTGAAACACTTACGTCTGAGTTGCTTGATAATGGGCTTGATATGGTCTAACCAAACCTGTGAGGAAAAGCAAAACATCAGGGAAGGGCTGTTTTTAAAGCGAAACTAAACGGTGAGGGCTCCATTTTAGTGTTATTTTCCTCACCATCATCTTTTGATGGTTCTGAAACTCCAAACCGAAGTAGTCACCCTCGATGAGGTTCATGTGGGAGCACACCAGGTCAAACAGCACCTTGCCGGAGGCTTTTTGCTGTGAACAAAGGGCGAGAAAGAAAAGCAAGAAGAAATGTGGTTAACACAAGACTGTAACAGAAACCATTTCTATTTTTAATCTGTTCTCGGCGTTCCAGTCAAACGACACTCACTTCAGGACAACCCAATGACAGACGAAAGAGTAGACAGGCACATAAGAGGCCTGCTTTGTGGACCTGTCAAAGCCCATGGGAGTGAATGTTACCCAAATACAAGGTCTCTGTCTAAATACCTCTGCTAGCCTTCCCCCTCCATCCTGACATTCAAAGGATCAGCTCGCCACTGAGAAGCCCCCATACTCCCTGCTGCAGCTGGAAGGGGGGTGGACCCCGTCTCTGATCTGTGCCTCCAGTGTCATCGCCATCAAGGATGATGGCGCAGCCAGCCTTTGAGGTTGATACAGTATCGGGACGGGATAAAGACTCTCCCTGGACCCTCTCTGTCCTCACTTGCCCTACGTGCAGCACACACCAACACTTTGAAGACTTAACTGCCCTCGTTCTGACATACACTGGCAACACACAAAACCTCAGAAATCCACCACATCTTTGGAGAGGGAGAAACGTTCCCATGTAAGGTCAAATAAATGTCGGGGGTTTCCGCAGGAACGTTTCTGTTACCGAGAAGACGGAGCTCTGTCAGGAACACAGCGGGCAAATTTCTGCCTGAACACTCGTGATTGCTTTGCACCAGTGCAAAGCGTCCCACAGCTGTGAATATGAGCGTCTGTGGCAGCAGTTCCCCCTCTGGCTTGGATAATGAGTAAGGGCTGTGTCAGAGACTGTTTCAAGGAAGCATTTTCTCTTTTACTTTTACACAAAAGGACCGTGTATTGCTGGGACACGAGCTACTACAAGAATTCCCTTCGTGAAAAGGGGTTTGCCCGCCTTTAAATCTGTCTAATGTTTCACAGGCAAAGAAAGACGCTGTGTTACTATTGACGCTTAAAGAATAGAAAACTTAAGCTCTGCCAGATTAGTGAAACAAGTTTGTACGTCCACAAATTCAAATCAAGCAAGCATGCACCAACCACTCCTTCCCTGTGTGTGTGTCTGTCATGTGCAGCACTACTATCTCTCTGCAGGCTGTTTTCATGCAGTGCAGAGGGCGTCCTACCAACGAGGACCAGCTGTTTCAATATGGTGACAGAGCTGAGGAGGGAGGCTGCAGGGAAGAACCCATCAGCTGTTTTCACACACACACACACACACACAGTGACGCACACACACATTACTTCCTGATTTGCAGCAAGCATATAAACCCCTGAATGAATTCTGTGTCATGTTTTCCGAACAAATGCGCGCTCTGTTGAGGCAGAGCAGCAGAGAAAACCGAGCAGGACGCAGTGAAGGCTGAGGAGTGTTCTTGCCGGAGCACTCTCATATCCAGCCTTATAAATCTGCTGTCACGGATGAAATGACCACGAGCCAAGCAGAGATGGGTAAGGCAGAGGCTGATTACAGCCGGGCAGCGCCTGATTAAATGTCTGCTGTTGCAGACTGGAGTTATGGTGCTGCCATTTGACGCCGCTGCAGCCGGCACAATAAGACAACAGTCGTTAATGGTGCACAAGTCACTAAGATTGACGGTTGTCATGGTGCAGGCACTCAATGGACACTTGGTAGCACAGTCTTTATCCTAAAGTCTTTAAAGTCGAATTGAATACGAAGGCTCTGCAATGCGATAGGGACTAATAGGTTGTAATGTTCGTTTTTTGTATTAGAGAGGAGATCCATTCAACTTGAATGAACATGAACTGAACAGGAATTCTATCCCTAACCCACGATAAGTTTGGATGCTGATGTTTGCGGTATTGTTCACATAGTGACTATACTTTGTCAAACTAAAAGGATTTTCCAATATTTGCAGCCCTTGCACTACAAACATCCTCCAAAATGAAGTGCAGGCCTTTAGCTACAGGTACCTAATGACAGTTTGGTGCTTCACAATGGGAAAAAGTATATGACCTCCCAAAGAACGTTTGTGGACACTGGACAATTATGTGGTCGTTGTACATCATCCTTCAAAAACACAGTTAATACTCTGCAGCTATACACGGATCAGCCACAACATTAAAACCACTGAGAGGAGAAGTAAATAACATTGATCATCTTGTGACAATACAATGTTCTGCTGGGAAACTCTTGGATCTGGCATTTATGTGGATGTTAGGCATGTACCAGCCACCTAGACCAAACCAGGCACCCCCACACCATAGCAATGACACTCCTTGATGGCAGCAGACATCCTGAGTAGGATGCAGCCTGGCCATCAATAATCTGTGGGAGCCTGAACAAGCCTGATCCACAAAGGTCCCCGCTAACAACATGATGTTGCCAGACACCACCAATATTAGGCTAGTGGTCATAATGTTATGCCTGATCGGTATAGACCTTCCATTCGTCTGATTTTGGAACCTGTCAACAGTGATTTGCTCCCATTCAGTCACATAAGACTTATGTTTGGCACTAATGTTGAACACTAAGACGTGGCTCAAATTCAGTTTTATGACTGATCCGGGAGTAGGACTTGGACGGGGAGGACGGGGTTCTGTGTAGGTCGGACAGTTCTTTGACACCAAACCGAGGAAAAAAGTTCTTCACGAATCTGGCTCTGTGCACAGGGGCATACCATTGAGAAACCTGGCAGTTAGCTATGTACCCACAATGTTTGCACCTTTAGTCAAGTGTTAAGCTATAACAACAACATCACACTTTATTCATAGCTGGTAATGACTGCCAAACATGACTGCCAAATGGTGTCAAACACAAAACCTCCGACGCACACTAATGACGACATGCTAGCACATTCGGAGGCAGCTACAATGATAGCCATGGTCTCTTGTAATTAGCATGTTAAAGGAGCATGTAATGACACTAGATACAGCTGAGGGAAGAAAAGACTGGATAAACTGAAATACTGCCTAGATGATGGCACTAGGCAAAAGGTAATTGGGAGAGGAATGTCGGTACCAGGATTGCATGGGAATCCATCACATCTACACTCACCATGTGGTAGCAATAGATGAAAAAAAGAAGGTAACGTCTGCTTTCTGAGGATTTGTCTTTCTGTACGTTTCTTGTGAATGTCGCACTAATCCAGTAATTAGTTGTGGAGATATTTCTGGTCTGGAACAGAGTCTGAATCGGGCAACACCACCATCCCTAAGAACAAAGCTGCCACCACGGCAGATTAGCAATTGAAATTGTTTTAGATCATTCAAGCTGTAAGGGCTAAACATAATTTAATATGTTAATTAGAATTTACTGAACCATTCATTTTCACTTAATATAAGTGCACTTGCAGCAAGCCTGTCTTTCATTTTTATCTCCTCTCTTCATCTAGACAGTAAAATACACCCATATGATAAATCTGAACTTTTTTTTTTAATGAAATAGTCCCTGTGAAAAACTGCAGAAATGCTGATACCGTAGAAAGATGATGACCGAGAGCATGACAGTCACACAAAGGAGGAGCCGTGACTTCTCTCCTCTCGCCTGCAGCTGACACGACACTCTCCAAACACGTCGCGCAGCCTCTGCACCAGCAGAAAGGTCTTAGGGAAACATCGCGCTCAGCAGCTGGCATTTCTTTTATCGTCTGCTATGCCAAGAAAATACCACAAATCTCCCTTTTTATGACCTCTATCTATAAAAGCGCCAGAGCTAGTTTACATAGGAGCAGTCAATTCCAGGGTGAGACGGTGCATCCTGAATCAGCGGTCTCAGTCCCAGGCCAGACGTGCAGGGGGAGTCTGTCTGGCCTCATTAGGCTTGGAAACAGGCTCATAGGATGCTACTACTGTTTACATGCGTATGAGCGCTAGCATGCCTGCATCGCTACACTGACCTCCACATGCTCCGGCTGACAGAAGAAGGCTAAATAAAGATGACAGCGATGTGTGCGCACATGTCCGCTTGGGTTTCCACTTCAGGGTGGACCAAAGAACCCCCCCACCCACTCCCACCCCTAGTTAGTAAGCTCCTGTCAGCAAAAAAAAAAACATAAAGGTCAGGTGTAAAGCAGCTTTGTATGCTCTGAAATGCTCCCCTCAAGGAGTTGCTGGTATGGTCCACTTCACCCACAATAAGCCAGGCCAGGGAGTGGTCGCCAAACTTCTCTCGAGGGTTGTGTGGGGGTGGGTGCCATGAGTGGTAAACAGACTGCCAATGCCTTTAGGCTCCAGATTTATGAAACGAACAAAGGGAATTGTGTCTGGCTGAATATTTAGGTTGAGGTGCACCGGAGGAGGTGGTGCTGGCATCAGAGCAAAGGAGACAGTCATTCCTGGGGAGGGATTTTATTTTCCCTTTTCTTGCTGCCGGTGCTGCAACCCCTGCTGGTTCAGTTATAGATAATGGAGCAGGAGGTTTTCAACTGTGACATTCAGCGACATCGCAGGAAGCTGATTGAGGTCACAGATGAAAGCAACTGCGTGATTCAAAGGAGCGAATAAGTACATCGAAAGTTTCTGGGTATCAAACTATCCACAGTGCTCATATGATAAAGCAGCATATGGGCTTAGGAAAATCTAAAGGTTGTAATACCTAAAACATTCTTGACTTACATACTTTTGGGGCTAAAAACTGACTTTACTAGTCACAACGCCGCGGATATGCCTGTGGAAAACCCCTGGAAGTACGTTGGGTGTCTTTCAATGACCCGTGCCTCTTCTGATAACGCTGCAAAGAGCAGGGCTCAGATTACAGAGCTGTTTACAGTAGCAGGAAGACACATTCCCACACTGAATCCCTCTTGTGCTGTTATTAAAAACATATGTGAAGACTCCGCTAAACTGCCCATCCCATATTCCCGTGGGTTGTTCTCGCAACAAAGTGAAAACACAGCTATTTGAACTGCTTTAAACGCGCGTCCATGCACGTATGTGTGTGTGTGTGTGTGCGCATGAGCAGGTATATGCACTGTAAAGGAAGCGTAGGACGGAGAGGTCAGCGGCTGTTGAAGCTCATTGAGATTCAGGTCATGCACTGCGGAGGTTCCCAGGGTGACTCGACTACGGCGGGAGACTGACAAAGAGGGACGAGGGGAGGGAGGCAAACCTACTGATAATCCTGTCAAATTACCTGCGCAGATGTGTGACCGTGCATATGTTTGAAGCAGAGTGTGCTCAGAGACACTCTGCTTTTAATCTCATTAAATCTAAACTGAAACATGGAAGAACTTCTAACGGCGGCGTTGCATTAACAGGAAATATATAATAAAATGATTTAAGTGAGAAGATACCGTCCTGTTTTACCCTCCCTTGTTTTGTTTTGTTTTTATTTCCAAAGAGCTTCAGTGAAAAAATATCAACAAAAATGAAAAGGAAAGTGATGATTGGGCTGCCACAGCTGTCAGATCCATTCTGTCAGAGCACACCGGCCTCCAGGCCCGGAGAGGACAACCATGAAAATAATGTCCCCCGGCTTCAATAGAGGTTGAGGTTGAGAGGGGGTAGCAACCCTCAACAGCCACCACCATCAACTCCTCCTCCTCCTCTTCCTTCTTCTTCTTCCACGGACACCCCACCCATTACTTTCCCTGCCTGCCCTCCAAGGAGTCGCGGCGGCTAGAAACATATTGATTTTGCATAAAGAATAATTAAGTGTCCTGTTGTGACCGCTGCACCACTGAATATCTGACAGCGCAGAGCCCCGTGCGTTTGTGCAAAGACCTCCCACTGCTAGTCAGAGCTCCATAAATCAGAGGACGGATCTAACAGTTGTGGGTGTGCATCGTTAGCGGAGACGGCAAACAAGCGGCGGGCAGAGGCTCAGCCGAGCATGCCAGCGCGCTTTGCTATGTTTGCAAATAAAGAGCGGCGCTAATATGTTAAACACACACTGACGCAAACGCAGCACGGAATTCTGTCAAGTCTCAGCGCCTAACACGGAGCATCATTAAAATAAGGAAGGGTGCAGGGGAGGGGAGGTGGGTTAAGGCAGCTGGAATTACCAAAAAGATTGGCCTCTTTTTTTCTTCTTCATCTGCTTAAATCTCTTTCAGAGTGCTTCAAATTCTGGACACATGCTGGTTATTCTCCGCTACCACCTCTTCGCAGAGCCGAGGATTACTGTCACTCAGGGGGAGGATGCGTCACTTCACATTTAGGCAGAAACTCCACATTTAGCTTAGCAAGATAAAGGCAGACTGAAGAACTGAATAATGCATTTTTTAACTGCCGTTTCTGTATTACCACAACAAATAGTCAAGCATGGCGACTTTTGTTTCAGATAAAAAATGTTTGCAGTGACACAAATATTAGTTATTTGAAGTTGTCCGTGTTTTCAGGTACCAACTTTATCATCTGCATGCAGAAAATATACTAAATTTAATTGCATTAGAGCTGAAATAATGAGGCAGTTCATCAGAGAAAAATAATCAATTTTGCTGAATAATTAATTTAAGTTAACATGGAAAACACTTACGGGATCAAGCTTCATTAATTAGAATTTGTCTAGTTCTTTTTTTTTTGTGGTCACATATTATGTTACTGTATTTTTTGCCATCTTTCTGGATTTTGAATATTTCATCACATCGCTTAATCATAAAAATCTTGTAGTTGCAGCTTTAATATCCATCATCTTAGAGGCGAAGCAAGCTGCTGTAACTACCGTTTTCATCCACGTGTCGTTTTTGTGCAAAAGTAATTATCACCACCTACAGAATTTGGAGGCGGAGAGATCTCTCGTGTTGCTGTGAACACTGTAGAGCGCTCTAGGTGTGCGCAGTCAATCAATAGGTTAATTAGAAGATTAATTAAGTGTAACTGTGAGAGACAGCTCCCGCGAGGTCAGGCCGAGAAAGAGACAAGTCTTTTTATGTATAATCTCGATACAAAAACATGTCAAATAGGTAATTCTTAATGATTTGGCTCCGCCTGTGTCTTGACTGACCTTTACGTCAGGTGGTCTTATTATAGAATACACCAGAGAGTGAACTAAACGGCTTAAGGTAATATCAGATATGACAGTATATACTGGGCTGAATGTGATTACCTGAGATGCTTTGGAGAGCTAGAAGTGTGTCAAGAGATCAAAAAACGAGTCGCTATAAATAAAAGAGAGCAAGAATGAGTCTGAAACAGAAAATGGCACAAAAGCAAGAAAATAACTAACTGGAACAACCGTAACCCCAATAGAAAGTCACATCACATCCATAATCTGACACAGTCTACCAGGCACGAACCAAAAGCAGGGGCTTACCATCCAGTTTCATGCACCAATTCCCCGTTAACTCAACCAGTACACACCAGGATCATTTACACTGACTGGGACACTTCCCTTCAGATCTAAATTTTACATGAGTTGTGGGACAATCAGCAGAAATGTGCACGTCCGTAACTGAGCATATTGGATTCATGTGTCTAAACCAACTGTTTCAATATTTAGCTTAAGTACGGGCCCTCCTGGGACAATAAGACAACACCAGAAATCTTAAATTAAGGCGAACAAACAGCTGCTGATTTAGCGAGAGGGGCACTGGATCAGACGGATCAGAGACGGGCCAGGTATACTTTACTACGCCTCACAGGTGGGACACATTCTTATGGGAAAAAAATCCAGGGTATGTTAAATTATTAAAAGTAAATGTGCCACGCTGCCGGTATAAACAGCAGCTTGCTAATACTGGAGCAGACACACTGATCTACATAATTTAGGCATTTCAGCACTGTACGTGTCGGAGAGATTAAGTACAAAAGAGCAAAGCAATAACGCGCGATGCGATGTGCATAAGGAACACAACTAAGAGGAGGAAATAGTTTGACAAACGCGAAAACATTAATGAAACACATGCAAATGCTTTTACTTTGGCTGGGCCGTTCTGAGGATTGCTGCGAAATAACCCGGCGGCACGTTTGCACTTTGGATTACTATAATTACGTCACGGTTTGCGCTACTGGAAAAATTCCAAGGGTTTATGAAAGCAGAGCTCACTTGCACCTCCCCCAGATGGTTATTACGCTCTTATAACAGCAGCAAATTGTAATTAACTGCCAGATATTCAAAGTTTCAGGTATTCTTACTCACAGGACATTAGCTGAGCTTTTCATAGTCATCATAAGCAATAAAAAGCGCAGGTGGACATTTTGAGGCTTAGATGTTAAGGGGTTAATGACCAGGAAAGATTCATGGTAATGCAGGCTTTTTGTGATCAACTTCAGGTTGTAAAAGAAGTCCCGGTCCTTTCAGGGGGTCATCGTGGGACCTTAACTCGGAAAGTATAGCAGTCAGTGGCTTAAGATGAATACTTTTTTCATCCTATTTGAATTGTGCCACACAATACACAATTTTAAAGGCGATTTGCAAGTTAAGAGAGTTTGATGTGAAACCTCTGAAATGTGAAAATTCTCATAAGTGTTACTGTTATCACAATATGAGTCATGAAACACGCCTTTGGGATTGAATTAAGGGGCGTGTTTCAGCTTGTACAAAGAAAAATATACCTCTCCAAGTGACTGGATAGTCTAACAATCAACCAGAGGTTCAGATGAAAACTAATTCAACTCACAGCATCTCAGACAACGTGTATAACTGTAACTGTGTCCATCCCCATATAAAATCCACCCAAACAGTTTGATTGGTGGTCGTAATTAAAGCAACTCCAGACTGGATTAAAAAAAAACAGAAAAAAGAATTTGTAGATGGGTGGATGGATGGATAAGGATTTTCACCCCTTTTTAAACTTGGCCCTTTTTCTCAGTGAAATGCGTCAAGGTGGCGGCCATTTGCGACCAATACTGTGCGAGACATGAGGTGTTGCTCCACTTACTGGAAGGACAAAAAAATAAGCTGCACTTTTACAACAAACTTTCACTTTCGTCACTTTTAAAATCACCTTTTACACTGACAGTTCTTATAAGAGTCATTCACGGAATTCAAAAAACGATCTTTCCACATTGACTACCCTAAGCTTCACGGTGTCCATCAAAACTGTGCCTATTAAGGAGACTAAATGAGCCAAATAAAGGCATTCTGGTTATTTTAACCTTAAACTCCTTCTCTATTGATTTTTCCAGAATTTAATTTTCTCAAATCACTTAGGCACATCTGTCGATGTAAACCGGGACTAAATGTGTGCAGAGGAGACTCCCAAAGTGCCACAAAAAAAAACAAAAAAGGCCTTTAACGGACAGAAAACATCACGCTGCTCATGACTCCACACTGTAGGAGCAAACTGCTACATGGAGTGTGGCGGCAACTGACTTTGAATCAAAGGGTGAGATGGCAGCTTTCTGCCTCGCCGCCTCAATCCGGACCACCGCTGATTTTTTGGGAGTGGGACACACTGTGAGGAAGATGAGACTTGGGAGGTGTTTAAGAGATTCTTTCCACGGCTGGAGGATGCAGGTCTCTGGGGAATCTGTTGGTACTGTCCTGCTGCATGTTCCTGCCTTTACCTGTAATCTCCACCAGTAATAAATAATGACAGCTGCACATGCTGCTTTACTGGCGAGGCCAATCAATTGGCCTTCTGCAGATTAGCCTTAAACTACTTAGCCCTCAGCGCAGCAAATCCAGAGGTCCTCTGCCTTGTGATGCAGTCAGGTAAGGGTACTGATGATGGCCGCTGCGACCTGATATCCCAAACTTTGCCGTAAAAAGGCAGAATTTCTGGACACTAAAAAAATGGAATAACTTCAGACGGCTCCTTCAGCTGCTTTACCCAAGCACTGAATTTGATTTGATCAATTAACAGTTTCATTTTGTACAATACAACAAACCAGAAGCAACTAAACCAACTCAACATATGCAAAATGATTTAGTCAATTACTGCAAAAAACAAAACAAAAAAAAACTCCCCACTGCAAAAATGCCCAGAGTCCCACAGCAATCAATAAGTCAAAGATCATATCTAAGCATTTTAATATTCACAGTAAATCTCTTATTATCACTTGGCTAGTCAGCTGGGATTTCCCCTGTCAGAATATAGTTGACCTTAGGACACGCAGGTGTAGAGACGAGAGCCTCAGAAAGACTCAGCCCAGGGCTGCGCTTCCTGCAGACGAGGATTAAGGTCAGCGGCCGAGGAATCACTCTCAGTTTGAAGAATCACTGATGATGTCGCAGGTACAACCAGAGCACGGTAAGATGTCTATTGAATATAAAGCGGTCATGTCTCGGTGGTGGTTGCATGAGACAGAAACCGATTTTAAAGCAGTGTCTTTTTGCTACATGACGGCCACACTGGCATGATAACGGTGCCGAAATGATAATGATGATAAGCAGGTATCGATGTTCCACTCATGTCCTGACTCAATTCCAACTTTCCGACAAAGGCGCAAATGTCAGCTTCATGGTGGTGATAGGAGAAATGTCAAGAGACCACCAGTATCTTTAGAATTCATAATCTGGGACCAATATCTCTGAAAGGGACCATGACAATCGTGGAGATCCTTCTTGCATGTTACAGAGAAATAAAGACTCAAACCTATTTTGTATGCTGCACGGAGAGGGAGGGCACGGCATCATTGTTGGTCAGTGTTCCTTCAGAGGGCCTCCTTTATATCCTGTCAGAAACCTACCAGACAAACCCAGCAGCTGCCAAATTAGTTACACACTGCTGGTGGGATAAAACAATGTTTCACCGCATGTGTTGCTGTACCGTCTTTGGCCCGGATTGGTGTGACTGACAGGGATGGAAGAACTGACAATGTACGTGTCTGTATTAGATTCAGAAACGTTCTGTGGCACTAACCTGGACCAGTTCATCTTACTCTTACTACACATTCAATGTTGCATTACAAAGCCCGGTTTTAACGCAGCACATTATAAACCTCAAGCACGCCGCTGCGCACCAACCAGCGGCGAGGGCATTGGCACTCAGTCTCCACGGTGTGACACACACGGACGTTGCCCTAAGGTGAAATCTCACATTTAAGGTTGTCCGTGGAGAAAGACAAGGCACAAACACAAGCCAGCGAACAAATATGAGAGCAGACACACACAAGCCTCAGTGAAGGCAGCTGTTGCTGTGTGTCTGCACGCCACTGGGTCCAACAGGAATTTTAGCCTCTGGGATTTCAGAATACTAATCCATCTCTACACTGGAAGACAGACCACACCAGTAACCATGGTAAGAAAATCTTAATTCCTATAATCCGAGGAAAAAACACACATCTGAAGAGAAGTATGTGGTTAAGGTTAAACACTAATTACCTTCACATAAAATGACAACTTGTTAATCTTCCTATGGCGTAATGTGTGCTCTACTTTTAGAGGCATGGTTTAGTTTTAATTTTCCATGTGATAATGTTATAATTACTGTGACCATAACCGAGGTTTTTGGACATTAAAATGCACGGGGGGGGAAACACCACACCCTGTTCATGGCTTTTCAAGCACATCCAAAAACCATTTGCTGTGCAGTTACTGTGGCTTAAAACAACTGGTGCTTTGACTACACACATGCACACACACATACTGGAAATGTGCTCATGCTTTAGAGTGCTGGAGTTTAATGGTTTTCAGAGACTGAAACAACCAACTCTGACTAATTTAGCTATTCATAAACAATAGATGAGAGGTTAGCGTGAGTGTTTCTGTGAGTAAGAGGTTTGAAACGCAAACTCTTTTTGCCTTGTTAGGCTTAAACGCAAGCCTGGGATTTGTCTCTTTCGAGAGAGGTTAGCAAGCCAACGCTGGACGCAACCAGGATTTCCAGGCACACAGCGCTGGCTGACTTCTTTAACTGGGGGAGGATCACCATGGTAACCTCATGCATGCAAGCATGGCTACCCTGATCTGGGGGAGGCTCAAAAATGCGTTAACCTTTGGTGAAATTATTCTTCTAGGAACTTGACAGGGATGAAAGCTATGCCTTCACATTTAAGATGACAGAAATTCTTCGTTTGGATTGAGAACAGATTTGGGAACATGGAATGTGTGCCGAGAAGGACCAACATGATTTGACAAATAATCATTTGCTTGTCGGCCGTTACGGGCCTTTTTGACTGTGTTCTTGGCACAGTTTGATAAATTTTTACAACATATTATGTTGAGTTCTTGGCCTCGCCTATGACAAACAGAAACCTCCGGGGCAGATACAATATAGCCACTACTGGATGGCCAATACAAAAGTCTTGGTGTTTTCTCAACACATTGCCTTGGCATCAATCATGCCCCTGAGCTCCACTCAAGCTCCACCTCTTTGCAGGTTTTAACCTTTAACCAGTAGTTTGACAAATTCTGAAGACACTGAAGCCCTAGTTGCTGCCAGTGTGTGGCACTGGTGTGTGAATGTATGTGTGCTTTGAGTACCAATAGGCAGAAAAGCGCTATATAAAAGCAAGGCCCTTTACCATTTACCATTTAGTATGAACATGCCCGGGGATCCATATGCACACACATAGGAATGTAGCGAAACACAAACTTACTGGTGGTTTGAGCATATTCTGCTCATCAACAGTTGCTTGTGATAACACAAAAGCGAAACTAGCTCTCTGCAGATAAAGGTGAAAAAAAATAATAATAATCTGCAGAATGCAAATATTTGAATTGGTTAAATGAAAAGGAAAACAGTTCCCTAACTTGGCAAACCAGCTGCTGTAATGATCCATTTTCCCACTTTAAACAGATCCATTTTATAAATCAGTGTTGTTCTGAGTCATAAACATCTAGTGAATGGTGCCCACCATACTTGTAATCATCAACAAAAACCCAGTAAAAGAAGATGACTTTACTCAGCATCACACTTAAATTTTATACTAATACTGGCCTTATTCAAACCTCATGGTTCACATTTGGGTGTGCAGTGTAATCACTTCACTTACAGCACGGCCATTTAAGCGTAATTTCACTAACCGAATATATTTATATTAGGTTAAATGCTTCCATGCTGCCTCTATGTTTAAAGGAGGTCAACTGAGCGTCTGTGAGTGAGCACCCACACAACATTACTATGTAATGGCTTTAAATGAGGTAAGGCAAGGGAGTCACAACAAAACTACAAGACCTGTGTCTTCAGCAGAAACGCAAGCAACAAGTTTAGCCAGTCAATGCACTACTCAGTTAAACTATGCATCCACTCAACAAGAAATGCAAGGTGTAAGGTGAATTAAGCGTGAATCAGCACATCATCAACCCTCTTTGATTTTTGGATTCTGCTTGATTTGACATCAGTCTGATTGAACTAGCTTTTCTGTCAGCGTTTGCCATGACAGGCGACCTGAAGCGGCCGTTTGCTGTTGTTGAAACCTTGAATTCCCTGAACAGACCAACCCCCACTGGTCGTCTGAAAGCGGACGTCCCCTGGGACAATTCCTTTGATATCTATAGAGGGGCATTTCTTCACTGGCCACCATTGATGAAGCTTGGATACTTTTTAGACTGGACTTCCGCTCATCACATATCAATAGAGACAGCCACAGGAAAACTCAGCAGTAGGGATGAGCGGACTAAAGTTCAAACACTCTTAAAAAGAAGAGAAAACAAAAATAGAGTGGAGCTATGTGAGTTTGGCTCTGCTGTTGCTTCAGGACAGAGGAAGTCTTCTGGTTTGCTATTCTCCACGGTAGATTATGCAACAGTTTCCTCTTTAATAACGAGAGGTAGAGGAGGGCATTGCTGTCAAGTCGGTACCTCTCCGGCAGGCATCCGAACAGCCAGGGATGCCAGTCTGAGCTTTTACTCTCTTCCTCTATCTCTCGCACACACACGCTCTGATGACCCTCCCTCAATCTCTGCTTCATTCACCTCGACTCTCCCTCCCACACATCTCCTCTATCTGCCCAAGAGACCCCAAATTCAATTACTGCCAGTGTGCAGTGGGAGGCAGACTCAGCTGCACAGGTACAGCTGAAAGGAATTCTGATACACAACATGTCAGCCAAACGCGTCATGGGAATGATGTAGGCAAAGCTGCGGCGCTGACCGAATACAGAGCCTGGGTGAAATGCACCAATTCCTGTTTTAATTGCCCATCAAGCATGACAGAAAATAACATGGGGAAAGAGGCAGCTTATGCGGTGCAGCAGCAGCAGCAAGCCTTTCCAACTGATAAGAACATTTCAGGAGAGGAGAGCAGCAAAGGTGAAGCCAGAGCACTCAGGGTAAAATGAGGCACGGTAGGATAAGGATAATCCCATGATATCACACTGGTAGTCGGTTCCGACATGTTAATTAGCCCCCTGAATCTCAATGTGAAATTCATAATTCATTGAAGAGGGGCAGTGCTGCTGTGAAGCTGCTGTGCAGCCGAGGCAAACCAACTCCCTTGAGGGTTTCACCCTTTATTTGAGACCAGGAGGACATCACAGAGAAAGAGCAGGCTAGCTACGAGCAGCACAGCCACCACACCCATTATGTGCTGTGATGTCTACCTATACTGCTGCTACTCAGACAGTGGGACACAGTACCAAGACCTTAATGAAAGGATGAGAAAGCTGTCATCAAAGGACGACGTTCAATGAAAAAGAGCATGGGCATGGGCAAGTCAGAGAATTCACCTTCATAGGTTTCACAAAATGAAAGAAACCACAGGTTATGTTTGCATTCGCCTCATTCTTTTTTTATAGACTGACAACACGCAAGCGGCCACATCAAGTCGACTTCACTGCTGTCTGAACCGAACAAACGCGAGGGTCTCCCACAAAGAGACATCCATCTTGGTTACCATAGGAACAAGACTTATTATAAAGGCATCAGTTTTCCCAAAGCACCTGTGCACAGTATAGACAGCGGTGCAGCATAATGCTGTCAGACATAACATGGCAGCATTACTGACAGCAGCCCTGTGCTGTTTCACTCTGTCCTTCAAGGAAATGGTGCGAATGATGAAGGCTAAATAAATTGTACCCCTACAGCTGTGCATGTTTGCTTCTGCTTTTATGGAAAGTGGAGAGGTGACATACTGTACGATGAAAATATTTGCCATTCAAACAACAGTCGAAGGCTCCGAGTAATACGCCTGAAATCTCTTGTGCTCTCGGCAAAAACAGGATTTTCTTTCAGTTGCGGTGTATCTTACAAGAAGAATATCAAACATTTCTGAGAGAATTACTGTTTTCATTGCTTAAGGCAACGTGTAGATTAAGTTCCTTAACAAAAGTTACTGTCCCTATAAACAAATATGTAGTTTATACTAGATCATAATATCAGTTTCGTGATGCTCTGACAAAACCACTGCTTTTAGTTGTCCTCTAAGCCTACCAACAACACAAAACACAACACACAACACAATCAACCAGAAAGAAGCATGTAATTACACAGTAACAGAGTACGGCTTCACACAAACACGGAACTACAGCAGGTGTGGGCGTCTATAGCGGTATGGGGACCAAAAACTTTAGTATGTGTTGAGAAAAGTTTTAACAAAATGGAACAAACTGTGCAGCAGAAACAGTGACAGGGGATTCTCGTTGGTATGAAAATCAGTGTGCAGAAAATCTTGCATATCAAGCCGTCTCTGGTGCCAACAAAGTCAAAGTAGAATTTGTTCCATCTTTCTAGGTAAAGCTACGGATAGATACACATGATTGGAGCCTTCTTTTACCGAGAGATTTCCTATTAAATTGTGCAGTCAACATTCGATAAGTTAAAACCCTCTGTCACTTTAATTAGCTCAGCTCTTCCGCAATCTTTCCACGTACTCCTCGTAGTGATCCCATGGAAGCGTGTGGCTCCAACATGTTAGTATTCTTAGCCATCAGTTGCCATATAATTCCCACTGTTGCTCTTCTCCAGTGGCTCTCATCCTTCACGACCCAATTACATTTCAGGATGTGAGGGAGGAAGATGGCTGTATGTGGGAAAACAACCCCCCACAACCCCCCTCCACCCCGTACCCTCCGCCCCCACCGCATCCCGCTGCGGGATTTCAATTTCATGCCATGAGAAAAAGGCAACCGAGGGTTCAGAGTTCATGCGAGGAAAAATATGAGAATGTTTCCTGGCAGGAGACGGTCAGTCTAAGGAGGGATGATGCAAGGCACATGAATGTCGTGCTAACGTTACGGTACACTTTTAATATTTTCCAGCTTCGGCGCGTATCATTCGCGAGTGGAAATCCTCAAAGAGGCTTTCATCTTCGTGCTGCATGTCTGAGCCGCGCAACGCAGCGCCGTCTCGGCACACACATCTTCCACGTCTGTTTTTATAGTGACACTAAGCATATGACCCCCTCCCCCTCAAACCCTTGCCACCCCAAACACAATGCCATGTTTCAGGGAAACTGGGTCAATCAGCAGTGAAACCAAGAAGAGCTAATAACGCCTCGGAACTTATTGCGAGTCATATGTTAAGTCAAGGGATTTGAACAGAATGGGAAAAAAATAGGAAGTTGCACATGCACTCCCAGCACACAGAGCGGAGGATGTGTCTCCTGAATATGTTAGTCATAAATGATGTGCAGAAGCGTATCCCCATGCTAACGCACCACACTCTCATTAATGCTCTGCATGGAGACCCCACCCCCCACCCCCTCCCACCCTCCGCTCCTCCCCGGCAGATATCAGCAGAAGACAGAACTCTGCGCCACGGCAACAAGCTCAGACGCTCCTCATCCACCCCTATGCGTAGCCATGGCAACCCACACACACAGAGACCAGTGCGATTACATGTGGCCTTTCGAAGGAGACCTCGCATAGCGTTGAAATTCATAACGGCGTGCGTTCACGGACGGAGCCTAGGAGCCAAACCACCACCTCAGAGGAGGCGCATCCTGCAGCTCAAAGGTCGCGGCAGTCGTGTCAACAAGATGCTTTTTAGCAGCGGAGGGAGAGGTGATAAACGACAAATAATTCCTTTCCATGGCAGGTGGCCTCACGGAGAAGCTGCGTGTGTTTTCCAAGAGCGAATAAATTAAAGCTGGCTGTAGCAATGCGATTGGGACAGCAGAGTTTAGGAACAAGAACGAGAAATGTTTCTATTTTAAGGCCCCCCGAAAGTGAACAAATGTAATATGTTAGCAGAACAGACAGCAGTGACATATATCAGATGCCTGGATGCTTGTAATCCCCAGTCCCTTTGCTGCATCAAGGCCTCTGTCTGATTGCCAGCCCCAGCCAGGCTGCAAACATTTTCTCTAGTGACATGGAAGGTAAAATCAGAGCGGTTCTATTTATGTGTACGCTGTCTGTAACAATCCTTCTATTCACAACTCTGAAGAAGGGCTTCCTCTAACGGTGGTGGGATTGATTGCTATGGCCACCGTCTCTCTAGCAGTTTTCACCACGGGCTCCTTCTAAAATTCACTCTCCGCAGCGGGGGGAACACTGTAGAAACCTAAAAATGACCATGCATATTAAGAAATGCTACAGTCACTGCACAGCACATTAATCTAACTAGATCTCCTCTTGCTCATGCATGACTCGTATTCAAGAAAGCAGAGTGACAGTAATGGGTTTAGAAAACTCATTGACATGGTGTAAAAGGTAGCATGGCTGCTACCCCATTCTCCTGAATGCCCCGACAGCCAATTAAATCCCATTTGTATTCGCTATTCGGCCATCGAGAAATATTGGTGCCAACTCATCCTCTGTGCGCAAATCATGAAACCACCACCTCTCCTCTGTCAGTTCTCCCCCTAAAGCGCTATGAGGCTGGGGGAAGCAGACCGTGTCCCCACAACAGCTCTGAGTTTAACAGGATTTAGCGCACTGCTTCTGGACTAGACTCCCTTCCTCCTTACAGTCGATGTTACATTTGAAAACGCACAAACTGAAACATGAGATACTTTCTGTGGTCTGTAATGTGCGCGAATAATATGCAGGTGGAATTTCAATTATGTCGGCCTTTTCTGCCTCTCTTGCACAGACTCCGTGTTACAGAAGATGAATTTCCTCTTGAGAGTTTCCACATATACTATGCAGATTGGTTTGCTGCCAGTCACTATTTATGCATATTATTACGGGATTAATATTTCCCTAATAAATGCAGAAACAAGCAAGGAAATGCATGCTAATCATGAGGGTTATCCTCCTGCTTTGTAATCAAACAGTCAGCAAAAACATCTGAAAAGCTCCACAGTCAGTGTTAATTTAACAAACAAGAAGACTAAAGCACTTGGTTTAGATATGAATCTAACAAAATATGAGTAGAAATACTTGTAAGCCTGATGTCCACATATTTAGCATTGCCACAAAAGGGTACCACTAAACGATTATTTCCATTATTGACTAATGTGTCACGGCTGTTCTCATTTCACTGATTCATGTGTCATTTAGTCAATAAAATGTCAAAAAAAACAGTGACCATCACCAGTTACAATGTCCTAAAAACCAGGCATGTTTGACCAGTTTAAATTCTCACAATTAGGATGCTATAATTACAAACGCTTTGGTATATTTATGGCCTAAATGACTGATTTAATGTTTATGGTTGTGCATGACTTTTGTGTCATTACTGGCTTTTAGAGCTCCTTTGTGTCAAACTACGTCTATTTAAATTATCTCCACCGATGCTTTTAACCCCTTTGCAAAAAGTTAGATTAACATTTAGGGGCATGAAAATACATCATTTTAAATAATGTACATTAAACCACTTAACTTGGAATCTCTAAAGGTTCATGTGTTAGGAAAATGGTACAGAAGCTACATTTGGTAAGTACACTGATCAGTAGTTAAGACAAGACGTATTACTCCAATCCAAACCCATCTTATTCCGACTGAATCTGAAATAAAATCTAGCCTCCTATGCACCTCTAACACCCTACCCTCCATACGCTTCTAAGCTTTGATCAACAGGTTGAAACTCACTGCTGGTCGGTCAGTCAGTCAGTCAGTCATTGAACTACCACAGTGAAGCTGTTGAAGACACGGCTGAAAGAAGCCCTTCATCGTGTTTCTACTCATTAAGTCAGGACCTCATTGCCATTCAGCTGACAACAAGGCACACTGGAGCTGCTCTAATTGCTTCCCATCACAATGAATGGGTGACAGCATATGGGGAAAAGAGTGATGAGTGGTGGGATGATAGTAAGCCCTCTGGACTGGTGTGAGAGTCTTGCTCTAAAGTCCTTCCTTTTGTGACAGAGAGCCCCTTTAGTCCGGGTGGCCCCTGCTGCCCTTGTTTTTCTGCGCTGTAAACATGCTTTAGCTATGCGAATGGAGGAGAAAAAAAAATCACTTCAAGCGCCAGATGGGTCCCAGAATAGGTAAAATACAGATGGGTACATGCACAGGAAAACTGAAACCTAGGCAGATTATTGGTGATTTAAACTTATATGAAATGACAGTGATACTGGATACTGGATCGAGCAAGCAAGTAAGAGATTAATTACAGCCTGTCACATGAACTCTGTAGCTAATATCAGTGTGACTCAGTGGTTTAACCTCTGACACACTTTGTGTCAAGATGGGGAGTTTTATGGCGCATATACTGCATGTATTCAAGAAGCACCAACTGAGTTCTTGTACCTTTAGATAAATCAGAGTATAGCATGTCAGAACCATGGGATAATCACACTGTAACATCAACAGCTAGAAAGGGTGCTCAGCAACATATTTATCTTCATCTACTAATTTATAATCTGGCCTGACTGATCAAAAGCCAACGTCGAGAACATCAACGCCCCCAGGTTGTAGCTCCGAAGCTCCCCGCCTTCTACACACTGTGTTCAGAAAACAACAAAGAAAACACAGCTTTACACTCTGTGTTGATAATATATGTTAGCTCGTGGCTTTGCAGAGAATATGAAACAAGACGCAGAGTCTACAGCCACGCTGGCGTCTCTCTGAGGTCGAACCCAAGCACAAATGAGCAAGTTAAAAACCTTCCACACAGTTGATGTTGAGCTTTTAGTGGAAAAGCAAACATTTCAAACTGCTCTTATTGAAGGAAAACTTAATCGCAAAAATAGTAAGATTCATCCTCTGGGGACCGTGAGTGCCTTCGCATTATAATGTTAATCAATGTAGGTGATGCCAAGATATTTCACTAGATAAGAGAAAAATGGAAGCTGGACGTGGTGTTTCAGAATACGTTGGCGTATCACTCAACTTACAGGAATTCAACCTTTGGGGACAATGAATTTCAGTACAAAACATGATGCCAGTACACACAGTTGATGCTGAGATATTTCACTGGATAATTTAACCTTTTAACTGTCGTTGGTAGTTGAGGAAAACCCAGAGGGAGAACTCAAGATTAGTAGGATTCATCCACTGGGGATCAAGAATGTCTGTAGAAATACCAACCAATGTAGTAAATGCTCAGATAAAGGGATAAGAGAAATGTTTATATTGTAAGTAGTGCTTCAGGAAAAGAAAGGCATCACTAAATCTCAAAGGAATTCATCCTCTGGGGATCATGAATGGCAACGTTTTCAGGAGCTGTTGAGATTTTAGTTTGGAAGTATTGGAACAACTGAATGTGGCGAAAAAGCTGTGATTTAAATTGGAGTTTGTAAAGTAATTAGGAAACAAAAGGTAATATATTGTGATCTAATGAGACTGTGCTGGGTAAAAAGCTCATCTGTACAGCAAATGGAAACGCTAAGAGCTGAAGGGGGTTTGTAATTAATTAATTCAGGATTTTTCTCTGCATGGTGGCCCTTTTCAAAAAACGGGCTGCACCATGACTGTAATGGACAAAGTGAATGGATGGAGAGGACAGACTGCTATCCTTAGTGCCTGATGGTAGTTTAAGGGGAGGAAGAAGTAGTGGAGCAGTACGAGAGAGAAAGAGAGAATGTGTCTTTCTATTTCTAATGGTGAATGTCTGAGTTGCAAGAGTCGGTATTAAAATGAAATGTAAATGTCAGATTGTACCTGATAGCTTTCTAGCAGTGAGGTTTGGCTAATGGAGCATGACTGTTTCATTCATTCACAGGAATGAAAATGACTCTCCTCCCTCCACTCTGCCGTCATGATCCCATCCCCCACCTCCCAGCCCCTAAATGCATGCTGCAATCTCTCTCTTCACACAGAACTTCTGCGGACCTTCCACCAGCTATCACCAAACATAGGCATCAAAACATCAGTGCAGACACTGTTAGAGTGTCTTAGCCTGAGGAGCATAGGACAGACGGAGGGCTGCCGTCTGGATTTCCTGCTCTACTGATCTCTGTGTCACAAAGAAGCAAACCGACTCGAAACCGGTTCCTTAAAGGTGAATTGTGACTCGTATGTATTTTCTGATCAGCATCAGTCTACCTTTGTCCAGGTTTTTTGCAGGCAGACATCATCTGCATCAAATAAAGTGTGTTCACAGCCAGAGTGCTAAGTAGGCCACAGCATGGTATGTGACCCACGAGATGGCTCCATGGCCCCTTTTTGTTTCTCAACCATCTGATACTCTGCCCGCTGAGGTGGAAACTTACCCCTCTCGAACTCAGAAAAAGGAACTGAAGCCTACGGTATCAGTAACAGGGTGAGGTTAGCCGTTTTATGTTTTCTTAAAGAGATGCATAAAAATGCCCTGCCTCCAGTCGCTTTGACTATAAAATCATCTGAGCTGCCACTTCTTGAACAATGCTGCATGTTCCCGTTGTGAAATACAAAACTGGGTAATTGCTTGACAAACGTGTTTTGTGGACCGTGCAGTTATCTCACGTCACTGCTGCAGGGAAGAGATTAACATCAGCAGGATGCGAATGAAAGTTGGCGTATGTCTTCTGTATCTTACACGTAGGCTCGGCCAAGAAAGATTTTTAGGAAGGGACTGGCTGATTCAA
Source organism: Planiliza haematocheilus (assembly GCA_005024645.1). Classification (NCBI taxonomy): domain Eukaryota; kingdom Metazoa; phylum Chordata; class Actinopteri; order Mugiliformes; family Mugilidae; genus Planiliza; species Planiliza haematocheilus. Next base: position 9,210,975 of record SRSE01000725.1, read on the forward strand.
ATTATAGCTATAACTTTCCTATAGCACCACCTTTAAATCTTCAAAAGGGATTTAACTTAATCAGCTTTTTAAGCCAAGAAGCTAATGTAACCCCTTTAATCTTTACAAACTTGGAGCACCTGAAACATAAAACAGCACTTCTGACACGGAACTAGATTGTTTTTAAGATCTTTCCACTCCAAACGTGAGCCAACGGCAGAGGAAAATGTACTCCTGTGACACCGGCGGGCAAAAACAATATCAAGCCCAGAGAGATTTTTATCTCAAGTGCTGACTTGAGATAGAGGACATAATGTGTGTTAAATTGAGCATGAATGAAGCTTTCTGTTAGAGGGGGCCTTTTGTTACCCTCTCCCGAGCCGCATCTTCTGCTCGTTTCAGTCCAACCTGCCTGGCGAAAAGAGGTGTTTCCACCTCATCATCGCCACCACTCGACTTCACCATTATGGCAATCCTAGGTCCTCACGGAGGCTGAAAGAGCCAGATTGTGTATGCATGACTCCAGCTTTTAGTTCAAGCACACAGCGCAATATCTCACTGTGGCACCTCTGTGACCCGGTGACAGTATTGGTGTTTTGTAACCTCGATATGTGCATCCCGCTAGCAGAAGTGGGAACAGGAAGACAAATCAGACTGGTACTCAAGCAAAGCTGCCATTTAATGTGACGTATACTGTGCAACCCACGGTGCAATTTCAGTCTGCAATATCTGATAAATACTTGACACAGCAGTGCCAAGTACTGTGCAATATATGTCCATAAAAATAAATCTACTCTACTTACTCATATATATTTATTCCTGCTGCTTTGATCTATTTACTACTGTCAAGTTGTTGTTGAATATTTTTTTTTAATATAAAATGTGTTCTCTTACCTGCACCTCATTGTTCTTTTAAACAGTTTTATTTCATAGTGTTTTTTAATAGTGTCTGCCTTTGCTCTGACACAAAACCACACAGGAGATGACTTTGAACCCTCGTTGTACTACATGCAAGGACAATAAAAGCATTCTGATTCATATTTTCCCTGTAACAGGAAAGTGTCAGTGTTTGTGTACCCTGGAGAGCAGAACAATGTTAAACGCTACTCTGGGGACAGTAAAACTTAATGTGTGCTGACTAAACTCTGAGGGTGATATCGCCTTAGAGAGCCATAACCTGCAGAGAGCAGGGCTGCACTGCAGGTTTTTACAGAAGCAGGCTGAACAAAATCATTTCCTCTCCAGCTCTACCTCATATCAGACGCAGGCATCACTGGATGGACAATATTCAATTTTCAAAAAGCCAGAAAAGCCAAACAGGCCCTGTTCAGACCTGGCACTACCATGAGCCCTTGATGATCCGTTCACAACTGACCAGCTTTAAGTACGTCACACCTAGCTTCAAAATGCATCTCCACATGTGTCTCAAGCCACCGCATGAGATATGATCTCAATTTCGTGCTTCGTATGCCAGTAAACACCTACATCATTTGGGGCTCGGTAGAATATTGCACACACAGCTGCTGCCTCTTAGAGATCACTACACGCCGCCATTTGAGAAGCACAAACGTCACAGCATGGTGATAGGGTTCACATTATGGAACGTAATGAGCTTTGAAGCCTCTTGCTCACTGAAAGCATGAACGTTAAGTTATTTATCTGCAGTCTGATGGTAGTTATTTTAGAGACCCGCATAAAGTTCAGATTATAACTTGTGCCCTCAAAGCGCACATATGCACAGTGATGTCACTACTGTGCTGTTTGCAGAACATTTCCTTCAATGATAAATAAAGACAAATAAAGGTCATTATTGAGGAAATATGTCACTTAACGACACATCTTGCTAGATGATGTCAGTTGAGTAGGCACTCCGTCAACTTGGCCACACTACTAAGGGAATATGGTCCCAAGCCGCCCAGACAACCCTAAAACCATTGTTGCTTCTTGGGGTTCGTTCACACCTGTTGTTTAAAGTGGCCACTTGTGATCTGATCAATTGGGATGCGTATTAATACCAGGTCACAGAAGGCCAAATGATGATATGGAGCAGACGCCTGTTGCATTTTGAGTATCTACTGTACCTTAACTACAACACATGATACCACTGGATAAATCAGAATTCATGCACAAGGAGATACGCCCCACTTACTCACACTGCCTTGGGAAACTGCCACAAGGACACATCCAACCTGCACTGCATGCTCTCCAAATGTCAGTAAAGCTCAGCAGCCGAGCCGAGCCCCATTCATACACATTAAGCAGGTCCTCTGTGGCTACTGCTGTATCTGTTTCCCTCCATCACTTTCCACTTGGTGATGCGGGGAAGATTCTGGTCAAAAAAAAAAATACCAGAGCTAGTTCTTCTATTCAGTCCCAAGACAAATGACTTCCTCTTCGTCTTTTGACTTTATGCAGCTACCCCATGTTTCTGCAATTAAAATCAAGGTCTGAGAAAACCTCTTAAATGCAAATGAACTGGTGAAACACAGTTCAGTATAGGAAGTGTGTGACTGACTTGAAATTAACGATACACTTGATGTTCATCATAATACAGTGATGAATATAGTATGTTTTCATGCGAGATGCTGTAAGTATTCTGGGCATACGAAACGACGTAATTGAGTATCAGTATCTAATTTTAGTTCCCCTTTCACGTAATCTGGACAAACAGCTTAGCCCGCAGAGTCCAAATTTGGATCTGTGTGATGAGAATGCTAATCCTCTAAATCCTGAAATCATGAATGGAATTCAAATGGCAGCTCTTTTCATTCAAAGATTTAAAAACAAAAAAACATATTCTAGCCTCTCTTTTGTATCCGACTGTCTTCCTTACATTAAATAAGAAAGAACCAATTGTTCCTGCATGTCATCCTCACACTAATGTAGGAAAACAGTGTGTATGGTTTCTAAAAAATATCCGTAAGGTAGTCGGGAGGTCACAGCGTTAGAATAATTGTGCTGTAATAGGCGACAGCAGCAGAGCAGATTTGTGACAGTTTGGGAGATTAGAAAGCCTTGAACAGGAATTAAACACCACCACAATAAAATGGAGGAACACTGACATTACTAAAAAAGATCCCTCCAGTTTCATCCATGCATTCAACATGCAGTTGCCATGCCAACCTGTTACCAGACTGCTGCTGCTATGATGAAAACGGGAAATGCTTCTTGGCTACTGTGCAGTATGAAGAGTCCCATTCTGATATTAGCATTCCCAACAAGAAACGCAAGAAACTGGACAAGACAGCAACAGCGACTCACCGAGATGTCAAAGAGCTCCTCCGTGTTGTCCAACATACGGACCCTGATGGTGACATGTCGGCCAGGGGGCATAGCTGGGGGTTTGTGCCCGGGGTCCAACGTACTGATGCCAAGAGTCTCTGGGGCTCCAAGGCGTTGCCCTGCTCCAGAGGACATTGGTTCTAGATCTGGCTCTGCCATGGTGCGCTGCACTGCTCACTGCCTAACCTGAACCAGAGACAAGACAGACAAGTCAGGGACAGAAAAACACATTCACACAATCATTAACTCCAACACAAATCCTAAATATGCAGTAGTTAAATCTCCTCACAGACAGAATCAGATGCCGTACGATACAGTACAATGACTGCATCAGGGCCCAGAGGACAGGCTGCACAACCTTCCATGTGACACTAACAGAGTAATTGCAAATGCATTATTTGCACTCGCCGCTAATGGCTGATAATTGTTGCCTGTGGGAGACCAAATTAGTGTTAAAAAAAGAACAAAAAGATCCAAGCATGTTCTTGATTTCAAAGAACAAATCAGGCAGACCTAATTTGATTTGACAAATGAATCACGAGGCTGGAGTGTAAAATCAAAGGGCCACAACAATGACAATTGATTGTGGTAGGCGTAAAAAGCAAGACATTATGGCCTAAGACACAGAAGCGTACGCGTACTTGGACTTTAATTGGTCTCAAGGGCAGCAAGGCAAACATATAGACGCTGCAGGAGATGGGAACTGCATGTGCTGTGAATATCATGCAAGAGTAAAGAGTATACTGCTGTTGCCGTCTTCATCTCTTTTTTCTTCTTCTTCTTCTTGTTTTATGAGTCACAAGGACACAAGTGGCTATTTTCTGGCAAGAGGGAGGAGGTGGGGATTAGCGAGGGGCAAATCTGACAGTGACCCTGAGGGTAGCTTGTCAATCAAGTCAGGCACAACACCAAACATACTGATGAGATACAGAATAAGAAGATATAGCTAAAGATATCCAAATATATACAAATGGTTTTGGTGAAGGCTTCACTTATCTAGTCAGAGTTGGGAGCTGTGTCCATCTTTTACAGCCGATGTTGAATAACAGAAGGTCACATTGACATTAGTTAGCTAAAGGCAACGTAATTAAATCGTTGAGCTGAATCAGATAGCCAAACATTACGGATAGTAAATAATTACCTTCCCAGCTTAGTAGCTCTCTTAGCTTAGTATATAATTCAAGAGATACAAATATCCAAAACAAATCCTTTGCAAACAAACGGTGAAGTTAAAATAAACTGGGCTAGTGTGATGGTAAGTGATAAATGGTTTAAAAAGACAACTGCGACACTGTTAGCTAAACACAATGGAGCTAGTTAGACCTTTTTAGTTAGTCTGAAATATATAAATACAGTAAACAGCTAATAGTAATGAACAAATGGTGATATAACAGTAAGCCACTGGTATAACTAAACAGTTGAAATGGCTAGCGATAAACTATTAAATTACATTATTATTATAATTTAGGTGATTCATTAAGTGATAGGTTGTTTAAATAATACAATGCTGTAAAAGGCATCAATTATAATAAAAAGGGTTTACCAAATAGAATATTTAAAATCCCTTAATTAATAAATAAGCCGCTCAGACTGTTCTTCAAATGCTAATGCTAAACAGTGCATAATGGAGAAATGGTTAGCTAGCTATAGAAGAATTATAAGCAATTAATTTAAACTGCAATGTAATGTCAGAAAATTAATAGAACTTGCTAAATGGTTAATAAAGTGATTTCAATATGTAGCTTAAAGAGATGGATTAAGTGTGAAAAAGTATGCGGATAATGCATAGATAGATGGGTTGAATAGTTAGCGCAAACTAACTAGCATAGCGTAACTACTTTACAAACTGATGAAAAGGCTGATTTGAAGTAATGGACAAAGAGAGTAAAATAACTCGCTGTCGGTGTCAGTGAGTTCATCTGACAGAGCTATAAGGGTATAGCTGACAAAAAATGTTGGGAACCGCTGCCCTGCCACATCCCATGTATGGAGGGTCATGTGACATTCAAATTCAAGTAGCACAGTCTGGAACAATCTGCAGTGTCACTCAGGCTGTGCTTCTCCCAGGTGGAGGACGGTGTTTGGATAAAGTCGTGGACTCATTCATTGTGGGTTGGTACGTGGGCAGGCCACTATCCACCCCCCTCAATGACTCCACAGCCAGATCCCCCTAGGGCCTGCTGTCCTGCTTAATTCTCTCTTCATTGCACATTCCAGCAGGCTGATGTCATCCTGAGACCTCACCAAGTGGTTCGGCAGAGTACTGAGGCCAGTGGGCAGTGGTTCAGCCGCCGCAGAGGTGAATGACTGCTGCCAAGTTTAAACTGAAAGCTGAATAAGGCATTTTAAAAGGAGTGGATAATGTAATCCAGCAGAGTATGTGGAGGAAAATAGGCCAAGGACGGAGGATGCACTAAATTCTGTCTGATGACGGGCTGCCTGATGCTGCAGAGAGGCATATAAAAAGTTTCCAATCCAAGTTACAGTGCTGAGGCTAATGATCGATAGTTGATTGATTAATCAATCAGCCATTGAAGTGCCACGAGCCCAAACCAGAAATTCTTCAGCTCAACAGCTGGTTTCATTTTGAATTTAGTTTTATCCTTTCCAAATGTTTCATGTTCAAAGGCTAACAAAAATAAAGAGCAATTAGCAATTCAGCCAATTAGAACATGTGTTCTATAGTTGAAGATCAGTCTTTCAAGGCTGTGGTTACTTAAAGAAAGTGATCATGCTCATATTATAAAATTATAAAACGCTAGTAAGTTTCAGAGCATGTATCATTAGCGCCTGTCTTCACACCGTCCCTACAGAGCCGTGGCTGAGAGATGTTGGTGTTTTCCAGCTGAAGTGCGGACTAACACTCCCCCAGGCTGATGAAAACCAGACCTAATGCTGTCACTGGGGTCGCAAATGGAAATAAACATACTTTTCAACTAAAGCCCAGTCGCTTTTGACATTTGATCTCATACCGTCATCACTCGGTGGCTCCCTCGCCTTGATTATTGGCAAGTATCTCACGTCGAGTCTGTAAATTCATGGATTGCGTGACCCACACTTGCATGCCACGTAACCAGACACTCCTCAAACAAAGCAGCAGTGACACAGAGGCCAGTGAAAGAGTAGACAGTGATTATTTCAGCCAACACATACCCTCCCCTGAATCATGAATCAATGAGTCCTGAGCGTAGGTCTGCCTGTTCCTCTCAATAGGTAACCCGGGCCTAGTCAAACACACAAAACAGCCACCGGTTGTACAGATGGCATCTTGTTCCTAAGGCCAGAGTGTGACATAAAGCACAGTCGCCTTGTATACAATGCCAGCAGGACGTTTACAGACTCCTGGCTGTTTCTCAGGGTAAACCACTCTGCTTTTGAACTTGTTTGCTTGAAATTCCCCACAAGTGTGTAATGTGGAGCTGTGACTGCTGGCTTACAGAGTCTCCAGGGTTGTAACAGTGGCTCCTCTGTGCGCGGGGGCACACACAGGGGCCCCTCATTGGAGTCCACCACAGCACAGCTGGAATCCTTTAGCGACAGCTGAATGGCCAGAGGCTGCGGCCGATAAAGCCAGCTGTCTACCTGAGAGGAGCTCGATTTCCTATGTGTTCTGCAACAGACACCGATACCTGGGTGTGGCTGGCATTGCATGAACCACACCGAGTTCCCACTGTATTATTGGCAACGTGACATGTGTTCATTAAGTGAAAGGAATGACAACCAACAGGGTGCAGGCGTGCTGCAACCAGATCCTCTGAATGACTGAAAAGATAAAGCAGAAAATGGTGAAATCCTGCACTGGCCGAGGTCTTTCCCTGCATGGAAGACTCACCTCACACGTTTGGCAGCACACACAAATGTAATGTAGGTTAATAGAGCAGGCTGCTGTAATCCTCAGGACATTATCAGCCAGTACAGTAGATGTGACATGCTTGGACTCACCTGGACACGCTGTAGAAACTAAGTGGCAGATATTACATGCTCTCTTCCTGTCGACATTATAATTATCATTATTGATCCCTTACACAGAGATGCACGGATCTTTTTGCAGCTGCGAAAACCTCAGAGACTGCGGCGTCTGCACACATCCATACACCTAAGGTATATCTGTGCAACGCAAGCCACACTGCAGGACACACAGGACACACTCACTGGCCGCATATGAGCATTTTCACGAGAAGTGGTAGTCATCACCCTTCCCTGGAAATCCACAGGATCACAAAACAACACGGGAAAGATACTCCCAAGACTTAACCCTAATCTCCTCTAACAAGTTGAATCACTTCCCCTTAAGAGCGCAGTGAGAGCGGACTTGCACGATTCTTACCCCCTTCTCTCGAAATGCGGGCTTGTCCACACGCAAGTATTTCCCAGCTGAAGCGGAGATTTCTTTACATCCACGTCCAGCCGCAGTGGAACAAAAAAAATGAATCCCCGGTTGAGTTTCAGATGCGGCTCGCACCGGAGAGGAGGCTTCCTGCGGTCGCCATGGCGGACGACTGAGCGAGTGAGCCTTGGAGAGACGGGATTACAGTGAGGCGAGCGGCGGATCCACTCCCGGTGCCTTTACACAGACAATGAAGGAGGTGCAGCACCTCCACCTTCTTAGCAGCGGTGGAACACCGAGGAGCAACAGCACCACCTAGTGGCGACTCAGGGAGCAGCACTATTCACAAACTAAATACTTTTGAAAGTTTGTGACTCATTAAAATGTAAGACTTGTACGTATTATAACCCCGCATGACACAATAGGTGTGAGTTATTAGACGTTTAAACATTTCAAATTGTTTAAATTGAGTGGATTTTGTGAAGATTTGAGGAGCATCAAGTCTTTCCAATAATGCCAACTTTTTACAATGCAGCAAAGTGAACGGCGAGTAATGACTGTCTACTAAAAGAGTAAATGCAGACAGAAATCAATACTTAGAGAGAATGAAGGGTAAAATGCAGTCTGAAAATATATTAGATAAGCAAGCTAGTCTGGAAGGACGAGAGAAAAATAAGAGTTTTAATTATTTTTCTGCCATAAATCCATAAAAAGCAATAACTTAGGAATGAGAAAGCCACATTAATATACAACCAACAGCAAAGAAGCTGCTCTAACCTGCTCATGGTTCCTCAGAATGAAGAAGAGTGTCCAATATTTCACAAATGAAATATAATGGAGCACAGTTTATACCTGTTTATATGGACATATTTTTGGCTTTTAATTTCTTTACACATCTGTAAGCCAGGGAGTATATAAACTTTCTTATGGTAGCCATGAATCTCTTGGTTGTGGTTGTTATTCGTACATTTTGGGGACACTTTGAATGCTGTTTTGTGTCCCTTTGCATCTCTTTCTGGTCATTTTCCATCCATTTCTTGTTGTTATTTAGTTGTTTTTCTGCAGTTTTTCCATTAGCCGTCTTTGTTCCACATCAGTGTGACAGTGACAGGGCCCATGGTGTGGTTTAACATACAGGCTAGCCACTTGTCTCTTCCCTATATGTATAAACAGAAGTAGAGCTAAACAGCCACGGCAAGTAAAAACAGGAATGTATTAAACAAATGTCTGGAGCAGATATTCCTTTATTTATATTAAGGAGAGGGAGTGGTGAATGTCCTGCACTCTATTCCCTCCTGGCCGTGTGCGCCGTGTGTGTGTGTGTGTGTGGTCTGTTCCACTGAAGTACTGTAAAAAGAATTTCAGCATTCACATTATTTTAGTAAACAGAGCACGGACTGATCCACCGAGAAAGGACACCGTCCTCTGGAGTTGCTCTAGAGATTCTTTGTTTTGCTCGAGGATGCTTCTGAAAGACACCCAGCGCTTTGCTCGCTAAATAAAGCAATGCTACCGGAGACCTTGCACTTTAAACAGGGACCACTGGAGGGTGCTTTGGTTTGCCATGAATCATAGGTGACAGGCAGAAGCATCACAAACTCTGCGGGCCTTGAGAAGTTCAAACGCACGTTACTTGCTATGAAAACCCTTTGTGTCTTGCTATAAAGTCAGTTAAAGCTGCAGTCTTGTCACCAGCCAAAGTTAAGCCGATGAGTCCAGTGTTCAAAAGACACACAGTGTCAGTGTCCAGGTACTGAATTTATTCAGTATCTGTAATGCTAATCAGAACTGAAGGCACATCTTAGCCTCAGGCTGTTTGAAACCACACTGTATCAACATCCCAGAGCACCAGACTGGAATAGGGCTTTGAAAAGGGCCGCACATTTGAAAAATGAGTAAAAATGTGTCGGGATTTAAAACTCTGTTTTCGGCATTAATAATCTATACTGTAATAATAGTCAAATTGTTTGGTCAGTGCACCAAATAAGTTCAAAAAGACCACAGACTACTGCCACAGTTTGTGACTAGAGACACATATTAAGAGTAAACTAGTCCAGTTTGAACACATACACTTTATTTTTTAGGAATGTAGCTTCTGTTCACGGTGCACCTGCTCGACCATGTGAGCTAATGCGGGGCACCCCGGGCGCTTCTTTCTGATTATTTTGCATCTCTGTTTTTGATTCTCTGCAGTAGTTTTGCATCCCTTTGTGGAACCTCTTTGTTTTCTTTTGTTTTTGTTGTTGCGCTCTTTGTGCAGCTCCATGATAGTTTTGCATTTCTTTGTAACTGTCATTCAAAGCTTTGAGTTTGTTGTCCGTCAGTTTGTAGTCACTTTGCATCTCTTTTTGATCATTGTCTTTATTTTGTTCCTTTGCAGTAATTTTGTATTCCCTTCATAAAATGTCTCTTTTGAGGACTCTTTCCGTAGCCTAGTGGGAGTCTTGCTATTCCTTGTGTTGGTTTTTGAATGACTTCATACAGTAGTTCTGGTCATGGGTTCCCTCAGCTGATACCCAGTCTTATCAGGGAGTGAAAGTTTCCAGCCATAATAATTTTCCTCTGATAGTGAGGCACCAAGAGGAGCCGGTCAGATGCCTGGGAGCTTCTGGATTAATCAATCAATTTGTGAACAGCTGATTATTTAGATTATGCAATCATTGCTAAGCGTTCAGTGCTTTGTGTATTCCCAGCTTCTCCTCTACTTTTTTTCATGAAGTGTGGCCTTGGGCTTGGACTTGGACCGGTGCCTCCACATCGCCCACTCCTGCGTGTACACGGCTGCGTGCAGGGACATGGATAAAAGACAAGCAGTGCATTAGAAGACCAAAAGAGGGGTTATTTTTTTCTTCGCCTCTGTTTCATGTCTGCCGTTCGCCCACCTTCTCACTGGCAGGAAGGGAAGTCTCCTACGCGTTAGCGGTGTGGGACTGAAGACAGAGAAATCACACTCGGCGTCTTGGCAGCGTCAGAGGCCCTCTGGAGGCTCCGTGTTGGAACTGAGGCAAAGATGAACACTTCAGCAAGAGCGTGAAAATGAGTGAGAGCTGCACAGAGAATGAGAAAACAGACCAGAGACAATGCTGCTTTGGATTAGTTATGTAAGCATTCAAGATTTGGTGCCATGTTCTTGGTGATCTTTTATCCAGTTATGTAATGGCGAATTAAATCATCGCGTCAACCTCACACTGATGGCTGCCACGGGGGAAGGGTTGGGGGACACTAATTAAATCCAAAGAGTAGCCACTGTTCATTTATAGTAGCAGTATATCTTCTTGAGAAAACATTCATTTGGCTTGCTTTTACGTTTCTCTGGCCCCGATGAGCCCAGAGCTAACAAATCTATAACAACTCAAACTGAAATGAACGTTTCCCTCCTTTGCAATGGTGTTGAGATGCAGAGGAGTGTAAAAAGGGCACACTGAGAGGAAATAATGTGACGTTATCATCTTAAAACATGCAGAGGTAGTGAAAGAGACCACCTTAAGAGTGAGTTGTATTTAATTCCATGTGTTTTGTGCTCACATAAACTATATTGATTATGTTAGGCAGCAAAAATGAGCAGCTGATGAGGCCCTTTAAACACCAAATGATGCAAGTTAAAGCTTCGAACAAACAAACAAAAAATAAATCAGGTGCTTAACTCACCTCAAGGCCCTCACTATCGGAGATAATACATATTTACTGATGCGAACAGAAGATTTCAGCAGGTAAAACCCTTCAACGTAAAGTAATCCTAGAGCTCTCTGGGCCTCTGGAGTTCCCTGGAGGTCGTTTGGATATAAATATCCACCAAATAAAACGTCACCGCATGCAGCCTCCCACCTGCTGTTACACACACATCGGAAACACCTTCAACATCCTCAACAATCTTCACAACAAAGTCCAAACCAGCAGGCACCGTCTGAAGTAAATTATTTAGAACCTGCCGTTTGGTCTCAGCAGATTCCTCAGCACACGATCATTGACTATTAGCTTATATTAAAAGGCGGTGCAACACGGCGTGCATGCTACATCGGCCCTCTAGTAAGCCACGCCGGCAACAGGCGTCTGAGGTAAGTAGCAGCTAAGTGTCAGTTTGCAGATGGGAAGCTCTGTTTGACAAAAATAGCTCAACTATACACGATATTCAACTTTTCACATAATGCCACTGGCCAAAACATTAAGTACGTTCATGTTCGTGTCATTGGATGTATGCTGAAACAGTGTAAGGATGTGGTAAATGAACTGAATGATCATTCTGCTATTTCGCCTAGCCCGCCTAGACTGAAATGATGTTGTCAATACAATTCACAAGCACGACAAACCACAGCCGCCGAAATGAAAACAGCTGAATCCACAGCTATCTCAGTTATTCTAAACAAATGCTGAATACCATGACCTTTACGAAATGATCTTCTGTTTGAGTGTCTTTCTGCTCAGAAGCTCGGAAGCTGTTATAATTTGATCCGCAGCAGATTTTGGAGACATCACTTTAAATTATTGACCTTAAAATCTGTGTTTTTCCAGCTTTGTCGACTACAGCTGTTATCAGGGTTAAGAATAAACTTACCTGATGGAAAGTAATACGCAATAAACATTTTGATTAACTTTGAGAGGTTGAGATCCAGAACAGCCTGCTGATTTATTTATTTTCCAGAAAATATCCTTCCCTGAAGTTTCCACTTTCCTTAAGAAACGATGGAAATGAGATTCCGTTTCTATTTTAGTCTCAGTTGCGGCGTCTCCTGCCCTGTCACCGTCACCCACCAACTTTGAATACCAGGTCATTAGAGCTGGAGCTACACTTTCACATTTTCTCCAATCTCCACTGTTCCAGTCAGTCTGGATGTATCCGCGCAGACACACACAGACACACACACGCAGCGCTGTGTGTGTAGTGCACTAACTGCACTCTAATTGCTTAAAGTAAGGCTCTGCTTGGCACGAACTTCAGCAAATGTCTCAGTTGCTTAGATTTTATTTCTGCTTTGGTAAAATGGGACACAGTTATTTCCGCATATATCACCATTACAGCAGGAATCTTCACAAATCAGCAACATTTGCGGTAACTTTATTGTGTGCTGGATTATCCCTGATTAGTCTTTAATATTCGATGATAAAAGAGCAACGAATTTGGCCTCTGCAGCTCCTATAAGCTTCGCACTTAGCAAAAGAAGTCTTAAATGAGACCAATGCATCAAAACACTCAATCCCCAAAACAGTAGCACAGAATGTAAGATTTATTTTGTTCTGTAGTCTCATAAAAACGAAACAGCCTCGCATAGCACAGTTGTCATTCTGTGTAATTTCCTCCTATTCAACAGATCTTCGGGGCGGCACAGTGGAGAGGTGGTTAGCACTGATGCCTCACAGCAAGAAGGTCACCGGTTCGAATCCATAGGCCGCCTGGCCTTTCTGTGTGGAGTTTGCATGTTCTCCCTGTGTCTGCGTGGGTTCTCTCCGGATACTCCGGCTTCCTCCCACCATCCATAGACATGCTCATTAGGTTAATTGGTGATTATAAATTGGCCGTAGGTGTGCATGTGAGTGTGAATGTTGGCCCTGCGATGGACTGGCGACCTGTCCAGGGTGTACCCCTGCCTCTCACCCGATGACAGCTGGGATAGGCTCCAGCAGACCCCCGTGACCCCTAACAGGACTAAACGGGTTTAGAAAATGACTGATGACAACAGATCTTCATCTGAGACATTTACTTCCTACCTAGAGCATAATTTTTATGAGATTTCACATTGTGGATTTTTGTCAGCAGGTGCAGTAATAATGACTATCCTGAGACATTTCACAGGCTGGTGTCGTTCCAGAAAAAGGTACTTGACAATTTTTGGCATCGGGTGCGAGCTCAGGTGGTTGTTTGCAGGTAGGGAGTCTGTTCTGACAATCCGAGGCCGAGGAATGAGGACCCCTTCCCCTCGACGTGAGCATTGCGTAGCTCCTGTGGGCCCCTCAACCTCCACACAGGAGCAGAAGACCGGCAGGGGGGAGTCTCATCACATGCGCTATAATGGAGAAGAGAAAAAAACAAAACAAACAGCTCTCCCTTGTCACCACTGAATGTGCAAGAGCAGCAGCATTACACCGATTTCATTACTGCTACATTTCTGTTTGAGTAAATCAGGCTCGAAATGATTTCCTGCTTGGAAATAAACAGTTGAGATTTAGCACCTGACTGTAAACACATGCCCGTAAAAGGATCTTGTCAGATTTACACGCTATATATGGTAGTGTTTAGCTTTCCTTTGATTGTATTTACATCTCATCATAGGTGGAGCCACGTTGCCTCATCAAATTGTCATTTTTTTTCTGTGGTTGTGTTGAAAGGAAAGCATCCATTTGGGAGCATTTTGTCTTGTCACATAACCAGCACACAAAATCCTTCTGTAAAATCCTTGTAATGAGTATTTAAACGTATAACTTCAGACATGTAATAGCGACAGATGGCACAGATTTGGGCTTTGGAGTCGGAGAGAACAATTTTCACCGTGACTGTCAAGAGATAAGTTCAACAAACAGAAAAGTGCATCAGAGACATTTTCCATGAAACTGTGAGCTTTTCTCCGTCCCTGAAGGATTCCCTTTAAAATGCAAGCGGATCCAGAGATGGGGGGAAAATTGAGGAGGCAGCTTTGTTGCAGTAACTCCGAGGGAATAGCTTTGACTCTGTGAAATTTCAGCAAAAGCTCAAAGGTTACAAAAGGGGCATTACAGAAGACCTGGTTTGATGTTACTGAATCAGTCACTCGAGGGACCGCTGCCTTTGGAGCTAGTTTTGAAAATGACACAACAAATAGCTGCGAATGAAGTGTTTATCTGACTACATATTATATATATCCATGTATACAAGTCAGCCACAAGATTAAAACCACCGACAGGAGAGGTAAATACCAATATACCATCTTGTGACAACACAAAGTTCTGCTGGGAAACTTTTGGACCTGGCATTCATTCATGTGGATGTTACTTAGACATGTAGCACCCACGTAGACCAGACCAGGCACCCCCACCCCATAGCAATGACACTACTTGATGGAAGCAGCCATACCCAGCAGGATGCAGCCTGAGACAGGCACACACAAAAAACAGCTTTAGAAACAACTAAAAAAACATGAAAAACAGCACCCAAAGGCCCCCCACTAAAAACATCGTGTTGTCAGACACCACAGGGCACCCTCAGAAGGCCCATGGCCATTTTCTGATGAGTCACAACTGTTTTGGAGACACAAGGAGACCTGCACAGAATTAGGAAGGTGGTCATAATGTAAAAAAAAAAAAACGAAAAAAAAAAAAAAACATGCACACAATTAATGGGGACTTGAAGACTCATCCATAATTGCAGATAGCAATGTCCCCGAATACAGCCAGACTCATTCATTCTTTCGTTCATTCATTTTCTGCAACCACTTGTCCTCTGGAGGGTCGCGGGGCGCTGGTGCCTTTCCCAGCTGTTGTTGGGTGAAAGGCGGGGTACACCTAGAACGTTCTTGCTGTGCGGTATCAGTGTCAACTGCCACACCACTGTGCCACCCATTTTTTTTTCCTGATTAGTAGTTGAGATAGGACCCAGTAATTAGGAATATTTTGTAAAGTAAAAACACTTAAGGCTTGACTATTTAACTTCCGCAGCTGTGCGTGAAGGATCAGATATAAATGATGACAAAAGTACACAAAGAACTGTGTGGATTATGTACATTAAGCATGAAGTGAAGGGGACTCTTCCTGCTTTGCACCGATCGCCCCACACTCCTCTGTTACAGCAGCAAATTAGACTGCGAAATCGACAACTCGTGTCGCCATCCGGTTGCCATGACACCTACTTATTAGCCCTTCTGACAGTCCTACCCGGGCTTGTTTGTTCCGTCTTCCCCCTCCTGCACATCGGCACTGTTTTCAGTATGAAAAAGCACGAAACATCCGAGGAGGGGGGGCACAAATGTGTGGGTTGATAACAGCTTGGCTCTCTGTGGCGGTGGTGACTTGCAGCTAAGGTGCAGTACAAGCATGTTCAGTCATGAGCATGGTCCAAGGTCCTAGGAAACAAAGCAGGCAGAGGAGGATACATAACATCAGGGGATATAGTGCGCAGTTGTGCAACATGACTGAAAAAAAAACAGCCTCTAAATGTATAATTTCTTCTTTTACATCAGCACCTATTGATTTTTGCAATTCCTCCGTGCTGCACAGGCACAAAAGCCTCATTTCCAACCATTTCAGCCCTGCCTGAACTACATTGAGACTTTAATGCTCCGCTGATCAATGAGGGGATTAAAGCAATTTAAAGGCTCTTTTGTTTGGTCTGTGCATTGGAATTTCCTTTATCCTCAGAACTGCTGAGCTGGCAGGGTGTTCCTCCACTCCTCAGAATAACAGCCTCTTGAACTTGCGTGCCCTGGAGTCAAAGAGGACGGGGGCAGTCTGGTCATGGTCTGCATGCCGCATCCCACGCAGATATCCCAGGGACTGCGCAGCAGCTTGGGGGGAGGGAGTTGGCGGCAGCGTGGTGACTCATGCAGCACCCCCCCCCCGCTTCGTCTTGACATTTGACATACTGATGCAGAAGATCTCAGCTGGAACAAACGCGGTGTGCTGCGTCACAGCTGCAACGCCCGTGCCTCTGAGCTTCTGGCTTGCAGAGCTGACAACAGGTAACAGTGAGTCAGCGCCTATTTAATTCGTACACCTACTCTGTGAAACTCAGGGGGTTGTTTTCAAGCTGATTTTATTTTTATTTTCCAGTCTGCTCCCCGCTGAGAATTCAGCTTCTAATAAAGCCGTCTCACATTTCTTGAAAGTCGTTCTTGCTTCAACTTTGCTGTGGCTTGAGGAAACAGGCTGCAGGGCAAAAGTGAAAAGTTAAAAACACCAGCTCCAAGTGATAAAGGTGCACTGCCCCTATTAGGCTGAGTGCTGGGAGTCATTTGGCAATCCATTCTCATTAAACCTCTTTCACTGGACAGCAAGGATATTGTTCAATTTGACTATATGTTTCCACTAACACAAACAATGCTGCTGAGGTGTGAGCGATGCCAGAGGGATTCTGCTCCCTAATGAACCCCACAGAGACCTCTCACCATCAGGTCCTTCAGTCCTTCGCCCCTGTCTCATCAGGGTGGATAAAGCACCTCAGCTCAGAGACGGCACAAACAGACCGAGCAGACGTGCTCTTTCCCGGCTCCCTTACATCAGGTGGCTGAAGGTGGATGCTGACAAGCGTCTCAAGAGGAAAAGCCAGCGCGCGCTTGCCGCGACCTATTAACTAGCGTTTCCCCCGCCGCCATTTCCACCCTGCACCATTGATTCAAAACAAAATTGTTCGTAAAGGCAAACTATGGAGAAAAAGAGCTGAAATAAAGAGAAGCCCTTTTTTTAAATAATCTCCCAAAACCATTTTATCTCCAAATTCAATTTTTGGTTCGTTGCCCTCTGACATGCAGGATTAACTCCAAATCCATCTTACCCAAAACTAAAGGATTTATTTGGAAACACATTTTACAGCTATACTTTATAAATACTAAAGTTATATACTCTCTGGGTTCATTTGAGTTATTTGCAGCTGGGATTTTCACTCCGCTCTCAGAAAACTCTTTGCCTACATTACACTGCTGTACCAAGGACGTCTGAATTTTAAAAAGATTGTAGATCATTGAAACGCTCCTGCACAAACTCATTCACATGATTTAAGTAAGCACTTCCACTTACCAAATAATATTGTCTATCTTCACAGTCTTCAGGCACAGCACAGAATTTCTGATTAGGAGCAAAGAGGGGCTTCTGGATGTAAATACACAGTCTGCTTGTAGAAACCTTTCATCCGTTATAAATACCGATCAGGCATAACATTATGACAATATCCGAATATTGTGTGGGTCTCCCCTGTACCTCCAGAACAGTTATGACTCATCAGAGAATGGGCAAGAGATTTCTGAGGGTATCCTGTGGTGTCAGGCAAGAGGATGTTGTTAGTGGGGGCTTTTTGGTCCTATGGGCCTCTGTGGATCATCCCACATATGCTCGATCAGGAGGAGATGTAGTTAATCTGGAGTGTCATCAAGGAGTGTCATTGCCATGGGGTGGCGGTGCCTGGTCTGGTCTAGGTGTGCGCTACACGTCTAAGTAACATCCACATGAATGCCAGGTCCAAAAGTGGTGGTTTTAATGTTGTGGTTGATTGGTGTATAAACAACTCAAACTGCCTGGCTGACGCAATTCATATTAAAGCCATGCCACTGTGTCAAAGTTGTCCTATCATCCTTTTCCACCCTTTGCTGCCATCTGTTCCTCTAGCCTCTGCCCTTCAATTTCTTTTCTCAATTTCTCTCCTCGTTCTGAAGAAATGAGCCCGGGCTTTATCTGTACTCTAAGCTAAATCACTATCGGCCGCTGTAGTGAGGAGTGCAGTTTGGGCAGATTGTCATTTTAATGGAAATAAAACCACTGTTAAATCTCCCACGAGTCAAAGTAGAGGCGAGCTCGCCCGAACGCTAACAGAATTACTGATCTATCTTTAGTACGCGCTTTACCAACAGATCATTGAAACCCTCTGGGTGAGATGCTGGAGAAAAAACAACAGAATAAAACCAATACATGAGCAAATTAGAAGTGTGCAAAACCCAGATGTGTGCCGTGTAGTGGATGTTTAGAGCACGATGTGTATAAAGGAAGAGAACAAAAAGGGCAGGAGGGTCATCGGCACTGCGCGTAACCATGTAACATAGTGACATATTCAGAACAGGCTAGGCCCTTAAGAAACCCCGGCTGACTCAGTGAAAACAAAACAAAAAAATAAAAAACAGCATGCTAAGCCTAGCAGGAGAAATGCACAAGCAGCAGCAGCAGCAGCGGCAGCAGTGACTGTGTGTTTGCTCTGACTTCCCTTCATGCCACAAAAAGACTGTCTGTCAGTTAGAGAGCCAGCTGGGAAGAAGCTGCTGGGCGACCTGGCTCAAGAGGTAGCCCTTCTCAGTTATCTTAAAGAACAGAAACCCCATTTGAGCAGCATGACACGACAGTCCCGATACTCTCTGTGAAGCCAAATGGCTCCTCCTTACAGTCTCCCTGATTCAACGCAGGGGGAGAGACAGCAACAGAGAGAAAGAGAGACATTTGGCCCTTGGACAGACATTTAACAGACTTTGCTTCTCGTACATAAAAGCCTTTCATCATTTCTAAGCGTTTTTTGCTCTTTCTTTGTGGTGTCTTGGGTCACTTTGCAACCATTTGGATCTCTTTGCGGCTGTTCCAGATCCCTTTGTAATATTTGTGGGTAGTCATTTTAATAGCATTTCAACATGTTATGACCGTATTCGTAGCAGTTAATGTGCCTTTGTGTTTGTTCAGCTCAGTCTACGTTGAGGTTTTCTTTATGGTTACTTTGCATCCGCAGTGGTTGTGCTTTTTTTACACCTTTTCTCTTCATTATACATCAGCGTGACTCAAATAATGATCAGTGTCCAAAATCTTAATTTACTTCTCTCTCTGTACCGCACCAACTCACAGTGTGGAGTGCTGAACGAGTGAGAAAGAGACCAATTTCAGGGACAGCAGTCGGCGGCATCATTAATCCCTCCATCCCTTGCCTACAAAGCTGTGATTGGTCAAACCACTGGGGGAATCGGCCAGCAATTGGCACAACACCATGGCTTTTTTTGAATTAAGTGGCTGAAAGGTTGAAACAAGGACAGCAAAGGGGGAACTTATGCAAATTAAAATTTGAAATAATGCAAAAGTTTCTGCAATAAATAAATAAATAATAAAAACTGTAAGAAACACCTTCAGGCTTGAGCACCTGCAGCAGCATGGTGGGCTCCCAAGCAGATTAAACAGAATGGATGCGACACTAGCATTAAACAGAAGTAGGTGACTGCAAGGTCATCCTTGTATGCAGCAGCGGTTCTCTTGTTCTTCAGTTTACCCAAATGCGTGTCATAGTGTTTGGGGAACATTTACACCTGGCTGAGATTAACAGTTTCAAATTGTTTAAATTTAAAAGGACAACACTCCCCGAGGATATCATTATCTCTGCTGTGTAGCATGAGTAAGGGTCCAGACATCCTCCTTACGAATTAGAGGAAACTGCCACAAAATAATCAGGTTTTTGGACTAATTCAGCGATGACTAACTGTGCATCAGTGAGACTAGGGAAAGGGGTCAGATTTATTTACAAAAATGTACATGAATGTAACTGACTGGCTTCGTGGCAACATTTTACTCACTGTTTATGTCCCAAAATACACCAAAATTATGTGAAGTTGTAGTTCAAAATTGCAAAACTGAGGGGCTGTCCACTAATTGCGGGGTTGGCGGTTCACTCCTCGGCCAAATAAAATGTCATTGAGCCAAGGAGAACCCAAAGTTGCTCCCAATGGGAAGGCAGCTTCCACCACTAGCATGTAAATACCATGAAGTATTTTGAGTACTGCTAAGGTAGCCCTATATAACGCGGACCATTGTTACCTTCCAAATCAATGTAAGACATTTTATATCATTTTCATTCATTCAAGGCAAAGGAGTCGTGTCTGACGGAGACTCTGAAAACCCTTTGACGTGAAATAGTGATGAAATATAAACCCATGTTAGTCGCTGCAAACAAAACGGCGTTTCTTTGATCTAGCCAATCACTTCGCTCCACTGAAGTCGAGTGTTGAACGCACTTTTATTGTTTAGGTGTCAAATGTAACAGTGTCACCATTCAGAGAGGGATAAAGAGTAAATGGTCACATAAAAAAATATAAAATCAACAATGAAAATGGTCACACGGGGGGAAAAAGTCTGGTTCCCGTGGCAACATAGATGTACAGCTGAGACAGTGTCCAGATCCAGATGTGTTTGTGTTTGATTTGCATTTTTTTTTTTCCACAGCCTATATTCGTCTCAAACGATAAGAGTCCTCTTTTTTTGTTTTGTTTGTTTGTTTACTAGCCATGCATACAGTTGACAATTCCACGTGTTGAGTCAGTGTCTTCATAGGAGCTGGCACTTTGAATACAAAATATTTACACTACCATTTATTATTCTTATTATTATTATCGTCATTGCCTTCGTCGTTACTATTTGTTACTATGAATTTGAATACTCTGAGCACATAAAGAATGGCATCAGGATGCTGGGCGCCACATTTCCATATTGACACCGGAGGAGGAGAAAAATGAAAGAGTATGACAAAATGTTGGCATCTTCACTTTAAATGTCACCCATTCCTGAAAAGAGATTTGGAGAGATCGTCTGTGGAGATATTCAAACACTGAAAACACTCTTTGTCCCGTCAGGGCGAAGCAGTTAGTTATATTACTACTCAGCAATCTGCTGTCAGAGTCTCCCAGAGAGGAAAACAAAACATCACACGATATGCGAGAGACTCTGCTATGCTTACTATTATATCTCAAAGTGAGAAAATAGGAAAGAGGTGACTGCACCAATGTTTCAAGAAGGACACTGACTTATCCGTTTCTTCTCCATTCCTTTTCGAACGACAGAAAAAAATAATTATATGGAGGTGCTTTAAGGTCACCTCTTTGGTTCAGCCCTGTGATGAGTAGAAAAACCTCCCACCAACAACTACACAAACTAAAAATTGTACATACCCTAAAGCAAATACTCCTTAAAACAACTGGATACCAGAAATCTGTCATTAGGTTTGTGCACAGTAGCTACTTGCAACTGAGTCATGGTAACAAGAAATGCATCTCGGTGTTCTGTGCGAAAACAGTAATAAAATCGAAATCAGAAGAGAACGTATTTTAGTTGTTTTTTTTTACTCCCTTATAGCAGATTGTGTAACAACCTAAAGAGTAAAGATCCCGATCTGTGATTCTTTGCTGATGATTCTTGTTTTTCTTGTGATAAAAACAAACAACAAAAGAAATTAACATAAGGCGAGGGCATGGTCCTTTCTGTCAAATTCTCTTGCGGCAAATTCCTCATTCAAAACGTACGCATTACTCACATGTCATTATTAAGAATCATGTCACTGTAAATGCTCCACAGAGTTAAAATCCATCACGTTCAACCACGAATCTATCTTCCGTTTTAATTGGCATGTGCATGTGTGTGTCTAAGTGTGTCTGCTGCGAGTCGACGGAGCCGTCCTCTGAGCGGACTTTTGTTTTTCCCCTGGCCTGTTCTCGGAGGCCCCCGGGGCTATTGTATATTGCAAGAGGAGCAGCAGGGGTCATCCTTGTCTGGCTGGGCGGCGTAGTCCATCTGCCGAACGATCTCAGCGAACAGTTCGTCTACCATTGTTTTGCTCTTGGCCGAGGTCTCCATGAACGGGCAGCCCCACTCCTCGGCCAGGGCTTGGCCTTCGCTGGACGATACCTCCCGCTCGCTTTCCAGGTCCACCTTGTTCCCCACCAGGATCACGGGAACCTTCTCGTACCTAAGGACACACACACAGATCCACGTCAGGCCTTGTGTATCAAAGGAATTAGTTTGGACAAACAGAACCAGCACGTATTAGCACGTACTTCAGCTGGTAACTGAACCAGTGAAAAGAACTTTTGACGTGACAAAACACTTTTGACAGAATGGTGCATTACATCCAAAACCTGATAAAGAGTGGAGCTGAATGAAAAGGCTGGCATCATCATTAAGCATACAGTTACAACTCAAGGCACCATTCCATCATCGAACCGCTCAAAATCAACCGCTTAAAATTTCGAGCTATCAGATTAGCGAGCCAAAGGGTCCATCGCCAAGTTAGCATTTCAGCAGCTAAGTGATGCTGTACTTACACAGCAGTGCTTTGAGCTATGCGCTGATGGCAGCGCGCTAACAAGCTCAAAGTGACTATGGCAACAAGCTTATTTACGGTGGGTATAATGCTTACAGTGACCACCATGTCAGGTTGGTGTGGTCAGGTTCAAATCGAGGTAAACGCATAGACAAATCACCATGATGAGGATCACCATAGCGATTAGCATTCATCCTCTGGGGACTATGAATAGTCACACAAAATAGCCAACCCTATATAAACTGCAATCTAGATGAAAATACAAGCTAGTGTATTTAATATAACTCAGTTGACTGCTACTATTAATACTTTTTGCAGCAGGACAGAACATAATCTAAACAGTAAAGGTTTCCTTAAAAGAATCCAGGAATAAAAACAGAAAAAAAGCAAAGAGTAAATGACTTGGTTTCTTAACATCCTCTGCAAATTTGAAAATAAAAATCATGTACAAGTAGTTTTGCCATCTGAATGTCAATATAAGCCTGCCTTTTTTATTTTTCCAAAATCATGCACACTGTGAGTATCTTAAAAAAGCCCAGCATGCCCAAAGTGGAAGGAAAATGACACGTTCTTGAAAGTGCTTCTACTTTAGTGTACACTTGGTCTTTGACTGCGGGAGGAAGCTTTCACATCGAGGACCAGGACGGCATCCTCTTGCTGTGAAGTGCTAACCACTGAACTTCCACGCCGCCCACCCAGCCTAAGCGCCGACTCTAAAGCCTGACCCAGTAGAGGACAGGAAATGGGTACTAGAGCTGTGACCCCTGAGGGTAGGAAGTGGCCATAATCCTTTGAGCTCTGAACGCCCTGCCATGCTGCTGAAGCACAACAAGTCACTAAGGAACTGGACTACTTTGAGGACAGCCAGAGGAGATGCTCAGTTAAATGAAACAGCCTTGCTGCACTACAGTTATTAAAAGGAGCAGCTGAGGCAGAGTTTCATCAATATAATCACTACATCAGTTTTGATATTGGGGAAAATGGTGGGCGTCTGAGGCGGTTCGTACACATCAGAGGAGATAACAGAGCTCAGAAACATCAGAGACGTAGCGGACCAAGCGTATTCACATCCTTCAAACAACAGGTTGTTATTTCTTTCATCCTTATCTGCATGCAAAGCTAGCGCGGCAGCACTTTCCATCTGTTGGACCCATCGTTTGAACCGAGTTTAAATGTCTGTGTTCACGACACCGAGCATCATTGTCAAATCTAACCCGGGCACCCGCAAACACCATTAGGGTTTTTCAAATGATGCCTTCGCTTGATGAAATATACATGCTGATAAATTATTAACACAGATAAAATATCCTCCTCCTTGTTTGCTATAGTAACTGGTAAATAGGGGATTGGCTAAAACTGGGGGAGACTGCGGAGGCAGCAGCTGTCGTACATTCCTAGGTTGAGCAGCCTGAGTGTCTCTTAGAGGTTACAGGCTGCAGGTTTCAGCGTTAAATGAGCTTAAACTTGCCGGCTTTGATCTCTTCATGAATACATTATCCGGTGAACTTTAATCTCAACCATCCTGTTCTGTTCACAGTATCAGCTCACCAGCCAGCCGAGAGGAACTACCAGAATTTAAGAGATCTTAGAGGTCGGTGGGTGTGTGACCAAAAGTATGATAGCGTTCCTCTTTGAGCTCGGAGGCAGCTTCAATGAAAAACTACAACTTGTGCATCCCAACATTACAGCGCTCGGCTTTCATTCACCGCGGTCCTGGTGTCAATAAAAACAGCAAGGTGGTGATTTTCCGGATAAGTTCTCTGGACCACATAGAGTTGGCGGATGTTTATTTTTGTCTTCCACCTAAAACCTTTACTGAAAAATACCCTAAACATAGATGCGATTGAAAGGCAGAACCTTTGCTTTTATAGCTTGGAAATAATACACAAGGAGTGCAACTATAGAAGAACTCTAGTCATGGTCCAAACATACTCAGTTTAATGTAACAGATTAAAACTGGAAAATGTTTAAGTGGCTGGAACCAATGATGCTGATTCATTTTCTATTGACTAACCAATTAAACAAATGATGGGTTGTTCTTTACAAGATCATTCAGCCGTTCAATGGATACAGATGCCTAGTCCACAAAAATCTTCCCTGTGCGTGTGTCAGAGCTGCCTGCATATAAAACATCACATAAAAAGAAAGAGAAAAACTATAATTACCATGGATGTCCTGAATCCCAGGAAGAATCCAAGTAAACTTTGAAGTCGTACTAAACCCTGGAGGTTTGGTCAGACGTACGCAAGTCATGTAGCTCATAACAGTACAAAGACATCTGGAAGCAAAGGAGGGGGTCTATATATAGTGATAATAACAGAGGAGAAAATCGGCAGTCCCAGGAGGTGTGAGACGGCGGCTGCCACGGATACCAACGCTCTCAGGGCCTCAGCATAAAGGGTGTCGGCCAATCTGCGTCTGGACCCAACAGCGAGTGGCGCACGGCAGCGAGCGATTCTCGTCCGACGTACAAAACGCGCAAGCACCAAAGGACAACAGAGCGCCACAAACAGCGCAAACAATATGTCACGTTTTTGCCATCAGCTTGTGAGCCCAAAGGCAATGGAACACTCTGACTGCAAACATCCATTCAAGCTCGCCCAGACACATCTTATCAATAATGCATGATGCAGATCAACTTGCACAGGCCTGGCTAACGGACGGTGGAACCCGGCGGCCAGAGAGCTTCTGTATTTGACTCTGGACAATGCCGTAAGGATGAGGAAGGAAACTGGGACTTCAGTTTAGAGGGGAAAATATAATCTCTTTGGAATTCCCTGAAAATAATGAAAGTCTGTGCTTGATATTTCTTTTAAAATCTGGTGCTAGCCATGTGATGGAGGGACTGGCCAAGAAACGTCAAAATGGAGCAGATAAATGAGTACTGAACTTGACAGAGTGTACAGTCATCCTTGAGTCTGATGTGCTATCTCCTTGGGGGTAATTATGCTGTCTGACACAAATTCCTCCTCTTGCGAAGGACGGGAGCAAAAATCGGAAAACGCAAAGTACCATCTTACTGGAAATGTGTCCAGATTGATTGAGTGGTAGTGGCTTCACAGACAGAAGTATTAGAACCATTGAACATGATCTACAGTAAGTGGCACAATCACCTCATCCTCTGACCTTACCTTGTGTTAAATAGACATTCCAGCGCTGAAACGATTAATGGTGTAGCTTTAAAAATCCTCACTAGACTATCTTTTAATATCAGTACTGACTTTAAGAAACCAGCTATCGACCATTTATGCTTAGAAATCTTGTCGCCTGGTCTTTTTCTTAATTGCTTGTTGTTTTCTTCTCGCTTGTCATTATCTGTGGCAACAGCTTAAAAGTCTGCTTCAGTTCATAATGGGTTTCTATAAGAGTAGTTCGCTGACATGTTTGTTGTTACTTAACTGCAGTGCAATCATGCTTGACTCTTGTGAGTGACACTGTGGCACAGCACTGGACTTCACTTGATGCGGGTGCAACATTAATGAGGGTCTAGAAATGGCACAAGTCACAGAATGCATAAGCTTTGTACATATAAAGATACACTTCAATGGCATAGGGTTTCAAGTTTGAAGGGGGGGGGGGGGCTGATCCTTAGCAGGGCTACAGTGTAATAAACGGCTGGAAAAGCTTGCAAACACCAACCTAATACAATGAAGCCTACAGTTGCTACATTAGTTCCACTATTGTTTTACTCAGAAATGACTTGAGTGTTGAAATGCATAACTGTTCATAAAGCACAGAGGAACATCATAGCTCCCTAGAGGTTCGTATTCTCCTTTGAAGCTGCCGAGACCATGTGGTGGAGATGGAGGCTCGAGCTGTAATGTAACTGTAAACTGTATAATATAATACGTACAGTCAGCAGCGCTGGAGAACCTGCCAGCTGAGCTGCCGTCCTGGCTGTTCATCTCCTGCCACGTTGAAGCTTCTGTGGCAGCTGAGAGAGTTCTTTATCAAAAAGGTCTTTGATGTCTTTACTGGGGATGGCTCAGTTGTGTGCAACTGGATGATAAAGTCACTCCCCAGCGGTCTTATCTGTGTGTCTCAATTCACCAACCTCAATAAAATAACATCATGTCAAAATATGAAATCTATGCATTTGGACATCTATTTTAAGTTCCTTTCATTGATTCCTTGACAACTTGTGCAAGGCAATCTTAACCCTAACCTTGGTAGTAACAATGGTGCTTCCAGCGAAATGCAAAAGCTATCATGGCAACTTGCTCAGAAAGGCAAGTTGCCAAGGCAAATATTTTGCAGGTGTAAGGTTGGTGTTTTGTTATAAATAAAGATAAATTTTACCAAAGTATGGAGACGGATGAAAAACTCAGTGGATTGTCTAAGTGGTTACCATCCTTCCAGACAGGGAAGTGGACGTCCAATTTTCAAGACAATCATCACAGAAAATGTAAACCTCCTTCAATGCACTAGAAGAAAAGTCATCAGTAGAATTCATAATCTGGAATCAATAAATGGCTGGACCAGTTCATCCAATAGTTGGACACATTTCAGTCAAGAATGAACCAGTGGATTCATCATTCAAGTGGCTGACACCATCACTGAAAGTTAACATGTCACTAACTTCAAGTCGTGACTCTGAAAAAGGTGCAGAAACAACTTGCTGGTCTGTCGTCAAAACAGCCATCTGCATACCTTTGACACATAATTCTGAACGTCAAATAAACTGTTAAGTAATCATCAGTGACTTAAAGCCCAGTTAAGTTTTCACAATAGATAAATACACTGATGACAGAGGATTTAGGTCTAACTGGGACCCTGCTGTAGCCTTTTAACCAGTTGGCGGATGAAGTCTTGAAATGATCATGTTACACTAAGCCTTAAAGGGGAACTACTGTTTTTACAACCTGGACCTTATTTCTGAAATAACATTGTGATTGTTAACTCACCCATATAACTTTTGTGTAATTTGTAGTCCTTCTTGAGATATCTGCGTATATCCACATAGTGGGAGTGGCTGAGGCACCGAAAGGCAGCCTCTAAATAACGCATTATAGCTGTAATTTGCTACTACTATGGTTCGTCCACAACCTCAGAATCGAAAAAATATTCAGCCGTGATGCAAAAAATCAAGGTCAGACGACATCATCCGGGGTCTGTAGGTCAATCTATAGCCCCCGGATAATGATAACAGGAAACTCCGGACTCAACTAGCGTACCATAACAAAATATTGGTGAAAAGAATGAGTTTCTCGGCATATAATTTGTTAGACTGCGTTGCGGTGCCCCACTGACTCCCACTATATGGATATACGCAGATCTAAATCTCTCTCCCGAAGGACTACAAATGACGTTATATGGGTGAGTAAACAATCGTATGTTATTTCAGAAATAAGGTCCAGGTTGTAAAAAACAGTAGTTCCCCTTTAACGCAACGTGCAGGTGAGTAAATATTCGTGCACCAAAATGTATAATGTCAAGCATATGGATGAGAGCTAGGGTTTTTCTTTGATAAACAAACAACAGAAATGTGCAGATACAGCAGCAACAACAACATAACTGCAGGGCAGCAGTGCTAACAGCATCATTATGGTAGCCTGTTTCACCTCCTTCGTCTTCACTATCCTTCTATTTAAATGCTCTGCGAAGGGGCAAATCACAACATAGCCCCGGTGTACAGTTAACTGCAGCTGAAGCGAGGAGTGATGAGGTTCCCGGTCGACACAGGCAGGCCAGGGCGTAATGGTGTGCACCCACGGCCTCCATGCTAAAACCTGCCTGCGCCGCTATCAGCGGCCACTGATAGATGCTGACAGGGTTCAGGGTGAGCACAACGCACAGCAGAGCCTCTGACCTGAGCGAATGCCAATACGGCCGTGACGGGTCATCTCTGTTTTGGCAGCGAGGAGGGACGCAGAGGCAAAACCACAGGGACAATCTGACAGCTGAGGCTAACGCAAAATCACTTCTCATATAGATGCTGACCAATATGTGACACGGACACCTGCAGCGATTACATCTGTCTCTTTCTCAGGGCTGTCAAAGGAATATTCCACCCTTTTTTCTAATGTTGCTCCATTTGTTGTGAAGTCTTTTTGATGCTTTTTCTTCTTTTTCTTTTTGTCTTATCCTATGACAGGTAGTCTTTTCAATTTCCCTACAATGGCCATAGAACCAGCCAACAGAACATGCCTGGACATGTTGCCTTTCAGTTGTGGGTCTTCAGAGAGTGATAGCAACAGCCTTTCTCCTTAGAGTCAGGGAAAAAAGAAAGCTGCTAGCAAAAGATAAACATCCTCGACACGGCTTCACATTATGAGCAACTGTCTGTACACAAGCGGCCGACCCATCGCCTTCTATCAAGGATTTCTCACTGTGTAATTGTTCTGCAAATTAGTGAATCATTTAGAGTCCTCTGTGTTCTCTCCTCACAAATAACCAAGGATCCAGAACATAACATGATTCAGGTTTTGGGCATCATTTAAACAATATTAGCGCTGATGCAGATGTAAAAGTGTTTATAGTGTGGGCTGTGGAAACAGGAAGATTCTGTTTACACTCACTGTTACTCACCAGGATACGCTGTGGGTGTTACGGTCTAACAAGAATTATTAATGCATTAAAGTTTGAAACCTACTCTTTTCACATACTAGCTGGTGGTCCTTTTTTCTAGCAGCTGTGTTTCTTGTTACGTTGCTGATATTTGAACGCCATTTAGAGCATTGGCCGCAGTGCGTATAGCTTCACCCGCATGCATGTGCACTCTCTCGTGTCCACCTACGAGGGCAAACATAATGAGGACATTTAAAAATCGCTCCGAGGCAAATGGTGGTCAAAAAGTCCACAAGTCCTGCATAAATGAGCATGTATGCAGGAATCGTTTTCATAAAGAACGGAATCTCTTTTTCCTGTTCCATTTATTCCTGACCGCTCATCTGATCACATTTGAGAGGTGTGCTGATGGGAACCCACTTCAAGTTCAGTTTTTGAGTGTGGGCGGTCACTACATTTTTGGCTAAAAAGGTGTTATCTCTCAAGCTTTTACTCCGGCCTTCGTCATCAATGGCACCGACCGACCCTTTGGCGACAATTTTCTGTTGATGAGTTTCCTCAAATTAAGCTGCAATCATCTCAATTCACGGGGTACTGGACTATTTTTAGGAAGTACTTTCTCGGAAAGATGCTGCTTGATGAATGTAGCTCATATGTATAGATGTCTGGGTGAGCAGTTCTCAAGAAAGATACAAGCTGAAAATTTGCCGGTGCGTGATTTGAACAGACTTCTGAAATGTGCCAACAACGACTTCATCAGCAACCATCAATCATGGTGTGGATTTAACTCTGTTGAAACTCAAACAGAACTGAGAGGCCCAGCTCTACCATGGCAGTATTATAAGTAAACTATATCTTAAATTTGCTAACTCTAATCACAAGATACATTGAGTTACGTATCTGTTTCTTGCATTTAACTATGACTGCCTCACAGTTTGGGGATGTCATATGCGTTTAGAAATACAAATGTGCTTCCTGTGGAGGAGCACTGAATTGAACGTGGAGTGTGTCGTGCTGATAACGGTCTTTCACTTTTTGTTACCTTTTGCAAAGGCGGTTCTTTTCACATCTTAAGGAACATGATACGACACTCTGCATTTTTTAACGGCGAGCATCTGTCGAACTAGTTTTTCCGGAGTGTCGCGCCACTGGCTTTAGTTAGGCCGCTATCGCCGTTTTTTCAGCCGATTCAGCAAGTTGGATCAGCGGCGGAACGAGTCAGTGAGAAAGATCACTTTGATTCGGTTTGAAGAACCAGAAGGAAACCACACAGAATGATTTCATCTCGTATGAACATTCAGATTCACAATTTTTGTCACAAAAACGTGAACATATAGAACGACTAAACTGCAGACCATCCAATCAGCATCATGATTCAGGAGAGGTCACTTCTATGTGGAGGCTCGTAGCTGTTCCTAGTTTCCTATCCTCCCAGCTAATAGTAGCTCTTCTAGTTTTCCTGGTCCTTCATGCAGAATGCATGTGCCAGCTGGACGTTGGCTGCAGTCTTTGTGGTGTGTTCGAGTGCAAATCTTAAACAACAACCTTCAATGAAACGTTCGTGCTGCATGGCCAGGTCAGCTGTGTTTATGTCCACTTTCAAATTATTTCTGCGGAACTGAACAAAAACAGTCAAATGAAAACTCAGTTAAAGAAGGACTGCATACAGAATAAGGGTCAAGGCTTAATAGCTTAATTATAGGGATATGATGACCTGACATTTTATTGAAGGAAAGTTTTGACCGCAGAGAAGTCCCTGTGAATCTGAAATTAGCCATTGTGTGGGAGTGCGATGTTTTTGCAAACAGAAAATAAATTCCTCTGCGATATTAGGAAATGGCACCAGACTCGGTGTTAGGTAGGAAGTCACGTAACGGTCTGGCTTCATCTGCCGTGTGAGCGTGCACATTTACATAGAAACCCTCACACACACGCTGCAGACTGAACATACCTCTTACCATTCTCAGCTCATACAGTGGGGAAACATGTTGACCTCATTCTTTCATCCGGAGCCACGTATTTATACCACTCTTTAGAAAGGGGAATTTGTCTAAATCCAATGAAAATAAAAATAAAATAAAATAAAAAAACAGTAAAATAGAAAGAATGGAACAGACATTGTCAAAGTCACATTAAAGATTGTAACACAACTATGTAATATATGACTGCACTCCCCTTATGCTGGGCATTATCTAAAGTAATTAGCTATATCAGTAAACAGTAAGAGCTGTAAGCTGATTTTAATTTGCTTCTTCATTAGACAGCCTTCTCTCTCTGGAGCCTATTGGACTCCCTCAACTGACTGTAACACATCCGCAGACTGCAACAATGACTGATGAACCCTCGCAGCTCGATGCATGCTTCCCGCACACAGAGACTGAGCTCCCAAACAAGGGGGACAGTCGGCAACGATTATTTAAGCAGCTGCCATCTATGACATTGCACATCGGAGCTCTCGTTGGCATGATCATGCAGCTCGGCATGTCTGCACAGTGCATTCGCCCTAGAGCAAAGCCAATAACACGCCACGCAGCCTCAGCTAACCTCTCCCCGTGTATCAATCAGCAGCTCACAGCTCCGGTGACCTCATATCTGGATCATCAGGAAAACTTCCTGATGAGCTTGTGCAGCCCGTTAATTAAAAACCCGGTCTCTCCTCTGCAGGACTCAGCTCACGTTAGTGTGCTCTCCCCAGCCCTACAGTATTCTGAGCGGTGCTTCCTTGAAGCTCTCTGCAGAGCCTCTGTTGCACTGAATCCTGGGTATTCCCGGCTGGGTGTTTCGCAGAGGTTGCAGCATCCGGCAACGGTGGACGTTCAGAGCCACAGATTTTTTTTGGCTTGGCAGCTCACAGACAGTGTATGCTATGACTGGGAGACAGACTGATGACAGGACGGGTCAGCACTGTTGGACTCTGAAGTGAAGTCTGCACATACTTTTAGATGTGCTGACAGCAGTGAGGGAATTTGCCATCCTGAGACTACTGGTCTAGACCTGGTACAAGAAACTACAATAGACATGTGCTGTAGTCTGCTCTGAAGATGCCCAGCATCTCCACTCAAGCACAGTCCTCAGACCTGGCCTAGGCCCGTCCTGGAGCCCATATTAACACACTATGTGTGAACAAATAATCTCCAACATCCACACTCCACATTTTCACCAACCTTTTCACTCTAATGATCTGATCCCTCATCGGCTTTATGTCCTGGAAGCTTTGCTGGTTGACAAGGCTGTAGACCAGTATGAATCCTTGGCCGTTTTTGATGTACAGGTCCCGCATGGAGGCGAACTGCTCGGTACCGGCGGTGTCAAGGATCTCCAGCACCGAGGGCGAGGAGTCCACCTCGATCTCTTTGCGGTAAAAATCCTCTATGGTGGGGTCGTACTTCTCAATGAACGTCCCGGTGACAAACTGCACAGTGAGGGCGGATTTCCCGACCCCACCGCTGCCCAGGACCACCACTTTATACTCGCGCATCGTGGATTAAATCAAGTCGTAAGGTATCAAGTCTCCGCGCGTCATTGACATGAACTCAAAAAACGCTCCGGCACGAATCACATTCACCACTCGTGTCCCATTTTGAACGGGCTGTCAATAACACGGTCTTGCTCGCCGCTGCTCAGCTATGGCAGAGCACAAAGAAGACTCGGTGCCCCAAGATGGATTTCATTGTAGAAATTTTCCCCCCCATGCAGGCCAGACACTGACAGCTACACGAGCATCCGAGGACCGCAAATGTCCAAAACGTGCACAGGGAGGGAGAAAATATCGGCCGGCGATGTGGACCGTGCGGGTTTTCATCTGCTTAGATCACCCGTCACTGTGCATCATAAAAAAAACAAACTTGCTCCATCGAGGACAGTGGAAAAACGCTGGCTTAACCCAGGAATGAACTACAGCCGCAATTTCTTTAAGCTGCGGGTCGCCGCGGAAAAAACAACACAAACTAAAACTATGTCGACACTCAGTTGCAGAACTTGCGTCTCTTTGTTTCTTTTTCACCATCTCTGGCATGTCTCCGCTTCTCTCTCTTGCGCGATTCCAGCCGCCATACTCTCGGGTGGAGACCCACGGCCGCTGCGTAACCAGCCGGTCCCCGCTCGGCTCCCGTACCGAGGCAAAAGGGGAAAAAAAGGAAAAAAAACGTATCCTCCCGCCCCCTTCCTCAGATGGACGTGCGGACGGGCCAATGGCTGCCTCCGCTCTCTGTAAACCTCACTCGTTCCTGAATGGGAGCCGTACGGAGGGAGCCAGTGAAATTCTGCGCTGACATTTCCGTTCATGTGTTAAAATTCCCATCATTCGGTTGCCCCAGTGACATCCAAAGAGAGCTCGTCCAATCGCAGAGGCGGCTCGAGGATGTGTATCCAAGAGGAGGAAAAAAAAATAAAAAATGCACCGGATGCTGTTGCTATGGTAACGCTGCATTTTGTTGCCGCTGTCCAAATTTGAGAAGCTGCTTAACCCTATGAACGCGACAGTCTCATTTATTGAACTATCAATAAATAGAAAGCAGGCTATATATTCATTTTGGGAAATTACTGAATTTACTCACAGTTAATAATTTACAGGCAATACTAAATATAAAACGACATTTGTCTTTCTTCACTAAAAAACAAACTAAAAATTAAATTCAAACATTACGAAATAAAAACAAGGTTCGCAGAACAGTGTTTACGTGACATTTAATTCTTTATTTGCAATATCAGATTTTACACAATTTAGAATTTTACAGGAACAAAACTATGCACATGAAATGTTTATTTATGCACAAATAATCCTCACAAATATTTAAAAGAAGTCGGAAAATTTTGTATTCAGGCCAGAACGAAACCAAATTCAGCCATATACAATGACATCGAGCCCATCAGGGTATGGTGCGTTTCATAATCCCCAAACACGGCCTCAAACTAAAAACTGATGTAGCTGTAATTTAAGAGCTCAGTGAAGTTAGGTTTTGTTTTTTGGGTTTTATTTAGTCGACAGTAATCACTGAATGAGTACAAACTTGGGTATACATCAGAGATAAGGCAAAGTTCACACAAAGCATGTCTTCTCTGTCGTCCGACCGTTGAGAAAGTGCTTAAGAGAAATGTTTCTATCAGTCAGTCAGACCAAACATTCTTACTGTCTACATCTTATTGACTGGGTGATCAGAAATCTCCAACAACCTCTGCGGCATTCAAGCTTTTTGCCAAAAAAAGGTAACACAAACATTCAGAAATATGCCTTTACTTTGCAGGTAAAATAAATAGAGGAATATCTAAACTTTTAAAACAATCAAATTATTATTATTATTTTTTTGTTTTACCAGCCGACCGTCTGAGTTAGTTGATTAACAGGCTAGATATTTATGCTGCACCGTGTTAACATGCAGTGGAAACCATATAAAACACAAAAATAACATTTCAAAAAAATTATTATTTTTTATGCACTGTATCACCTAAAGTGTTTCACCATAGCATAATAAAGTATCCAACTGTAATGTGAGTAGAGACATCATCACACAAAAATACAGTTTTTGATCACTGCAACTTCAGATTGCCTCAGCAACAAATCAAACAATCATTAAAAGAAAAACTTTTTTTTTTCTTAAAATGTGGCCTGTACAATGCACGTTTGTACACAATTCTATGGCCTTGCTCGTACAAATGTTTTGTTGTCCCTTACAGGTGACAAGGCAGCGACAAGGTTGAAATGCTTTAAGCTTCTCTTTTCTCCGGCATTCAATCCCTGGACACAAAACGGCTTTTCATAGGCTAATGCAACAGATCCTTAGAGGAACATCCAGCAGAGCTAAAGTCAGTTTAATAAATTACATTCATCATATACAGAGAATACATTTTAAAAGTGTTCTTAACTAATGTTAAACTAGTAAAATATGCAACTGTACTTGTATATTCTATTTATAACGTGTTTTACGAGGAAAATACATGAAAAGTGAACAAATCTCTTGAAAACTCACTGAAAGCAATGAGGGTTTATATTTGCACGCGCTTTTTGAAAAATAATAAATTCAAACAAAAGAGCTTAATATAACATACAGTATATGCGAGACAGCTATTCTCTTAGCCAGACACAATGCCCACTCTGCCTACTGTGAGTTTCAAAGAAAGACGGGTAATTGCATAATGTGGCATCAATCATACAGAACTACACCTCACCAGGATGTCTACCTCCTTATATTCTACTTTACTACAAAAAGTACTTTCCGTAAACTACTTTACTACCGTAAAAATTAAACTTAAAAAAAAATATGAAACAGAATATTAACCCTCACACACGTTGCAGTACAAACAGTACTCACATTTGAGCATCAGTGAAACTCTTAAGACTAAATCTGAATAACAACATACTAATGCACTGACGTGGCATTGCAAAACATGTACATTAAATTCTAATGTCTGTGACTCCTGTATATTAGATTTAATCAAGTGATTTTTTTTATTTTTTTTCAAAACAAATATGCTTAGATGTTGTTGCATGCACAAGTATTTAGGCACTTGTAACATTCAAATATACAGTACTGTCAAGTGACTGTGACATTATAACTAACAGTTCACACGACACGCAACCCTTATGGGATCACGAGAGAGTTAGGTTGAGTATGAGCAGTAGTAGTAACTCCACAGCCTTTTGTTGACTCGTATGGCCGTGGAGGCTCCTAGAAGATATTATCATAACCAATAATCCAAACATTTTTTCCAATAACTAAAAAAACAAAAAAACAAAAAAAATATCTGCATGTTGTGGATTACAGTATTTTCTCTCAGCAAACAGCCGGGTTATGCAATGCAAAGGCACACCAGGAGGTGGAGCACTGATCCAGTTCTCAGGGGATAACAGGGCAAAGTACAGAGACGGACTCCTCTCAGAGCATTTTAAAGGGACGTCATAATCCTGCTATCAAATTACACTTTTACAACGTGGAGTTCAAATAAGTGCTTTTCGACAGTTTGGTTAAAATATTCAATGAACAATGCACTCAATGAACAATCATTAACTTGAAACAAAAACAAAAAAAACGTCCTTAAATAACACATTCAAGAAAGAAAGAAAATGTTTGTCGTTATCTATAGGTGCATTAACATGTACGGTCTACACGCTGAAAACTCATTTCAGATTAGACAATATTTACATTAGTTAAAATGTTTAGCGTCTGATGTATTATTCATCAGCTTCTACTGTGTCTGATTTCCACTTGTGTCCTGGCTGAATGTATCAGAAGTGCCCTATCATACATGAGGCTTGTTTATGTTAAGATGTGACAAGAGGCTGAGTGCACCCCTCACAACATCGAAAGAAACCCAACATATTACACACGTTACTGAGGATGCACGTTAATGCAAGGTGCAAAGGCGTGCACATACAACAATCATCTGTCACACCTATCTAACACAGTTTAATCGTAGTGATTCATCATCATAGATCAAATTAACGTCTACATGGTCTGTTTCTTTTAAACCAGTCATGTTATCAGCATGCAGCTTGTTGTAGGTTGTGAGTGGCGTTAACAGAGTATTTACACAGAGGCTGTTGGGGACCGTTAACAGCAGCAACATGGCACTGACTTCTGTTTCTGGAGGTTACTTGAGGATGATCTGTTTCGGAGGCAAAACACAATCACTGAGTAGTTTCACACAACAGACGTACGTATCAGGATTTACTGTCATAACAGATTAGAAAATCAGAAGATTAAATGAACTCTTGGCATTCATTTCAATTTTAACTACCTTTAAATAAAAAGAACACATTCCCAGATTTATTTATGGTTAAACACTAATGCCAATATTATCATTATTTTTCTTTTAGTCTCAAATATACACTACTATTCTTAAAAAAAACCCCAACATGTCCTCTGCGATTTAAACTCTTAAATAATGTTCAGCTGCAAGTCGTGCAGTTTATGGTCCATGTATGTTTAGACACTGACACGTTATTTTAGCTGTTTATCTAAACAGAATCAAATTACAGTTATGTAATGAATATGGCAAGAGCAGACTCAGCTAATTTTTTTCAAGCACCTGATGACACAACTAAAGACAGAAAGACCTATGAGAAAAATGACAGCTGCAGCAAAGACCTGGCAAAACACCACAAAGGGGGAATCCCATTCTTTCATGCAGTCACTACAAGAAGTAAAATGAAAAGTTTATTGATGAATATGCGCGAATGATTTTGAGACCTAAAAAATAAAAATGGTTTTGATTTGAATTCCCTCAAATTAAAGCTGAAAGTCTGCAGTTTAAGGCTGTATTCATAAAATAGAGCTAAAATAACAGAAACTGTGTCCAAACACACATGGACCCAACTGTACATTTGCAAAATAAGTCCATTTGAATATTTAAAATATTTCATATTGATCCCACTCGTCAAAATACCAAATATTTTAGCTGGAGGTATTAAAATATAAATAAGACAAACCAGTAAAATGTGACACACATATACAAACACACACCCACACAGGCACGATATTATTGTGTCATCAATATTACATGACCTATATGGTGGGACGCTAAGCTAATGGTGTTTGAAAAAGACAGTGGCATCGAACAAAGCATAAAACATGCAGTAAAGGACATATGCAACACCACTTTTTGCAGATGGAAGACCTCTACATGTAAGTGCTCTCTGTCATAAGGGAAAGGGATGAAACTCAGGCTAGTAGTTCTGCTGAAGGTCTACAGGTAGATGAAGCTTAATGACAGCAATGCAAGCAGGGCACCTCTACGCTGACGAAGCAGCTCCCCTGATTTAAAGATGAAGCACTCATTCAGAGCTCAAGGATTTATGACAGAAAGCTTTAAAAAGGAGCAAACCTGATTGGTTGGTGCTGTTGCTGCGTAGGGGACACTTGTGGCGGGAGTAGTTGCTGCAGAGACAGTAGCAGGCGTAGCACTGTACATCATGGGGACTTTTTCAGGAAGGGAACCATGAAAGCAATGAAAAGGGAGGTGGAGCATTATGGTAACCATAGCAATGTTTCTCTCTTTCTCTCTCTCGCTCTTTCTCTCTCTCTTGCCAGGCAAATATAAAATGACATTAGCAGCAAGCCATCATTGGGTTAGACCAGCAGATGGCATGTGATCACACAGCAAAGCGAGACAGCAGGGGAGAACATAAAAGGAGGGCTGATAAGAGATCAAATTAGGAAATCTGTCCATGATTTGACATCCCACAGGAGATGGCATGCACAGCAACGCCACCAGACGTGATCAAAGTGTTTGTAGAGTTTTAATTATGTAAAATATTTAGAAAAGCAATGAGGCGAATCAAGGGGATGCTGATCAAATTTCCTAATCCTTCCTAATGGTGCACAGCAAATCTACAAAAACATAATCCACCCAAAATGCTTACATGTCTACACTATGCTTTCGTCTATTTGGAATAATGCTACAAGCAAATATAAATAAAAGGCTTTGCGACCAGTAAAGCAGACAAAAAGTAAAATGATCCTGACTGATCATTTTAAGATGTGGTTTTAATTTGGTTTCCTGTTTCAAAGTGGTGTTTTCCTGAGCTGGAATAACAAGAATACGCTAACCTATTCTTACTCTGTGGAATACAAACCAAACATATGAGACCTACCGACGCTGTTAGTGGGAGTCATGCAGAAGATAGAACCTGTGATTATGAAATGGAAAGAGAGAGGGTACAGTTAGATAGTACAGTTTTCTGATGGATACAGTTAATGCACTACATCTGCTGTACTCAGAGGTGAGCAAAGTGTGGCTAAAGGGCTAAAAATACACAATACATTTAATCACAGAAGCAACAGGAGGTAGCACTTTAACTGATTACTTTAATTTGTCAAATATTTCAGAAGGCCAATGGAGCTTTCTTTTTTTTTTTTTATAAATCTTTTTATTCAGTTTTTTGTTCACATACATAATTCACACATAAAGTGCATGCAATAAATCTTGTAAGAGAATTCACAGTTAGTAGTCTTACACAATATGTGTAGAAAGCAACAACAGGCGTAAACTGAGCCAGAACTGCTCCTATGAACTATTATTAACCCTTTCCCCTTCCCACCCACTACCAATGGAGCTTTTCATAGAAGACATTTACAGACGTAATACCAGGTAAAGCAGCGCAGGTGTGTTTAACGGAGCAGTGTGTCAATAGTGAGATATACGGCAACAACACTTGATTTGATTTTTCCCCGACATTTACTGTCATTACTGAATTCAATCAAAGACGATCGCCAAGACAGACCCACGTTTGCAACAGTGCCGCCCACGTCAATTTTGGCTTTGTTCATCTCCATCTTTTGCTATCACCATGGTTCTCTCCCTCCCAGAAACTCATCACATCCCATGTGGGGCAAACACGCACACGAGGAATGTATTTATTTTTTTAATAGATATTCAAAAGGTTCATGCCACTCGTCTCAATCCGATTTGAGTCTGTCCCAAATGAGGTGGTTACATGAGGCATTTTCATTCTCATTGGGCGACAGTCCTAATTATTAATAGAATACTGTTGTCAGTGTAAACGCAACAAGTGTCACGTTAACTAGTACACCTGACTAGAACAGAGCCATTGTTCATGTTATTCATAACACCTGTGCTTGTCCTAACATGACATGTTTAATCATCTGATTTGCAATTGGTGGTATACAGCCATTGTCAGTGGTATTAAATGTGCTCTTGGTTTTCTTGCAAGTCAAAATGTCCTAAAAAAAAGGTTAATTTTAAGAGGCTTACCTGTGGGATAAAATGTAGTGGGCTGTTGCATCTGTGTGTTGGCCAGAGCCTGTTGGTAGTGCAATAAACTGGGGCTGAGCAGAGAGCTGGCCCAAGTGCTCTTCTCAAGAGCTTGTCTCTTTGGTAGGGGTTGCAAGATGCTATGGGGAAAGCCCTGAAAAGTGACCAGAGGAGATATGAAACTTCCAAGATTTCTGCGTCTGCTTTCAAATACAATTAGCACACTCTTAAATATGTTAGTATTTAATTTAAAAAAATGGCAGACATGACTAAACAACAAAGGTTGTTGGATACAAATGACTGGAAAAATGTAATAAATAAAATCTACAACATATTTGTGACTGTGTACACATGGGCTATATGAGACTTGAAGAAGCTGTAAACCACAATGGCCAAAATTAAAAAGTTACTACAATACAATTAATAGCTACATGCAAAGCAAAAGGTGAAAATACCAGGTCTACAGTTGCCTCGAGGGGTCGCTTCATTGCTTTGGCAGTCGACTGAGTCTTTTAATAGCAGGCAGCGAGCACATGATGGCAGTGGGCCAATGGGATTCAAGCGTATTAACATACAGGTAACAGCAAGCAGAGGTGCATCATGGGGGACAGCATTGTGGATAGGTGAGAAGGGGAAAACAAAACAAAAGAATCTGAATGTAGTATACCACATAAAACACAATATACATGCACAGTAACCAAAATAACTGATTAAAGGACACACTAAGCCTCCTTAATTAGTAGTACAGTTAATCAATAGTTTTGGCAACACAGATTTACAATGACAAGGTACGAACCTGTATACCCTTAAACTGTGTATAATTTACTTCAGATGAGAATAGAGTTGGTTAATTATAATCAAAACACTAACATTACCACAAAGCAATCAGTGCAACCACTGTTTATGCACAATATGATTGTAGAATGCATACACTGATTTTACAGCTACAAGGAAGGGATATTAATGTAATGCACAGCAAGCACTGATGATTTTAACTGTAAAATGAGAGATGGTTTGGTTGAATGAGAGCTAGCCAAAAGCAATATAGCAAATCAACCATGCAAACAATGTCATGAGGCACAGAATGAGGAGCTACATTTACTGCATTCACACTAAAGCTTTTGGTGGGATGACAGATGTCTCCTCAGCTTGCGCTGTACATTAAAATATGATTGCTTTTTTTGAGTTTTATATACGACGTAAACCTCACGCAGCAAAGATATAATGCAATTGCAAGTAACGGTAAAAGATGATGTACATGCAAAGTGTCGCAATGGTCTGTCTGCAGAATGGAGCAACATGGCTGTACTATATTATTACAGGCAGAGTTAATACATTTTATAGCGTATTTAAAAACTATGAGAAGTGAAACTTGAATTATGTTAAATTTAACTTAAAGTGAGACAGTGATGCAATAGAAACACTTGACAAAGAAATGGAACAATTTATGAAAGGAAAAGGTTAAGCTGGCTCAGACTACATGATAGATCACTTCCCTGTCCTTGTCCCTCGTCATGAAACATACCCATTACAATGTTTTATACTGTGTAGCACAGAATAAAACAGTTTATCCATAACATTTCCCAGTCAACTGCACTGTAGTCTCTGTAATATATGTGATGGTTCTGGTGCTAGTGCCAAATTAGGAAACTGATATGTTCCACAGCACAGCTCTAATACAAAAACACAAAATGAACGCTTGAAACCTGCTCTCCATGTGACTGACATGTCTTTTAAATATTATTTTCCTAAATGTAAAAACAAAAAGGCCTTGCATTAAAGCTGCAGAGCATGCCGTACTATATCTCAATCAATCTGTGACAATAAGGGATTAAAATTATTAATCTAACTGCTGACTTGCTCTGTTGAAGTCTTATAAATTTAAGGGCGAATACATTGGAAAAATCACTACAAACACAAGGACACCACCACATTACTGTCAGGACAATGTGGTGGATAAAACGAGTAGAGTGTCTTACCATGGCTGCAGCTGTAGCCTGGGCTGCCACAGCTGTCTGATTGACTTGCTGCTGACTGGATTTGATTTTGGCCTGCAAGTGCGCAGGCGGGTGAAAATACTTGCACTTCTCTCTGGAACAGCGGCTCTTGATGTAGTCCATGCAAACAGTGACGGTGTTGTCAGTGGTGTCAATCATTGGGCTGTCACTGGGGTGAGCAAAGCGGCAATCTGTCTCCCCTCTTGCACAGTTTCCCCGCTGAAACTCGCGGCACACCTAAGAGCAGCAATTACAGAGACAGCGAGAGGAGCTCAGCTTTTAGCGCGCGGCCAGATTAGGTCAAAACAACAGAACTGTGCTAATGTATGGTAAATCACATGCGTACCTCTAATTTGTCAGTGCGCTGCAGCTTCTGCGATGGAGATGAGGAGGATGAAGAAGAAGAAGAAGAAGAGGAGCACTGGACTGTGACAGGTGAGCTCCCAGGAACAAGAACTTGAGTGCTTTGGAGGATTTCTGAAGGAATGAGGCTCATTCCATGGCTCAGTGGTGTCATGTATGAGCCATAACTGAGACCAGTATTTGTGCCAAGGCCCTGCGTAACAGGAAAGGTTGGCTATGAGAGAAGAGGATACAGATTACAAGGCAAGCATCAGCAAATAACACTAGAGGAGTCACTTTGAGAACCTTACCACAGGCTGCAGGCCGTGTCCAGGGATCATGAGCTGCATCTGCTGGGCGAGCACAGCTGCTGCTGTCTTCTGATGGATGAGATTGTTGCGCCCGTTTATCTCTAACTGGGTT
The DNA here is from genome assembly GCA_005024645.1 of Planiliza haematocheilus. NCBI lineage: Eukaryota > Metazoa > Chordata > Actinopteri > Mugiliformes > Mugilidae > Planiliza > Planiliza haematocheilus. The sequence continues at coordinate 9,253,267 of SRSE01000725.1, forward strand.
TTTAAGTGTGAAGGTGGATGGAGATACTTGCAGTTTTCTCTTGAGCATCTGCCCTGTATTCAGAGGAAATTGAAGTGGCAGGTTGATGATCCTTACATAACTCTGTTCCTTATCATAACATTTTACTTCTCCTTAAAATATAAAAACTGTAGTAAACCTAGTTTTAGCAAAATCCTACCACACTGTTCAAAAGAATTTTATGTTATTATGAGAACAAATAATGGGCATTTTTACTCTAAAAGCTACCAGGCTCAACCAAGCCATCATCTCCCACTCAGGCTACCTATCTACATTGTGAGGGTGCCAGTTATGGCTAAGATAAAACCACTCTGCATAACACTGACAGCTGTCAAAATGTCTTTGAATCACACACAAAACTTGTGACAGGTAGACAGTTATTGTGATAAAATATTGCCTTAAACCCTTCATTTACAGTATCCCTCAGACGCAGTTCAATGAGGTAAAAAAAAAAAAAGAGAGAGAGAGAGAATACCCATGAGGCTTGATTTGAAAACACAACTATCCATCCTATCTTACCTACAATACCTCCTACACAAATGCGCTCCAACTCACTTTGCTCCATAAATGCACCATTTACTGCATTTGCTTTGAACAACAGCTTTGAATGATTTTTAGGAGATGTTCCTGAGCTTGCCACTTGTGAGAATCCAGTCCAGACTTTTGTTATATTTTAGCTCTCCAATTGTTAAAGGTTCACTGAGTAGGGTTTAGGGACATCTACTGGTGAGGTTGCAGACAGCGACCAAATGAATATCCCTTAGCAATTGCTGGTGTCACACAGGAAATGCAAAAAGCCCTCTGTAGAGTCAGTGTTTGGTTTATCTATGTGCTACTAAACAAATGTGGCAGCACAACATGGTAGAGTACAGGAAGTGCACCAACGGGTTTATACTAAGGGATGAATACACATCTGTTTCACGTGATTATAATGAAAACATAATAATGGAAATTATTTACAGTCTCTGCCAACATACCTCTTATACACCTGACCTTTAAGCTTGAGCACTACTCCTCTTTTTAGACTTTAAAATGTCTTTAAAAGTTGTTTCTGTCAATCATTTTTATTGTCCTAATGAGAGGTCAACTTCCTCTCTCCTACATATTAAAATTCTGCAATCAAGTTAACTAGTTTCAGTCATCTGCATTTCTTCCCAGAGACTTATTTTTATCTTCTGTGTGTTTCCTGATTAAGGTTTAGCAGTGATTCATTTGTAATTTCCTATCTCTGAGATTAGCATTATACATTTTCTTATATTTATGTACCGAGACCATAGCACATCCCATAATTTTTATTGAATTTTACACATCCTTGCACAGTACAGCTCTCTAATTTAAAACAAGACATCTAACAGATGCTTTATATTGTTAACCATTTGTTTCTTTTTTATTGTAATATTTCTATTTCTTATTTATGCTTCAGTACTTGCTTTTACTTATTTTATTCTACTACTATGTTTACTGCTACTGTTACGCACCGAACACCAAGACAAATGTTTAAATGTACTTGTCTGTGCATCACAAAGACTCTGAGCTGCTTTAGTGGAAGTCATGAGATACTAGTTACAGTACTGAAGCATGTGCACATTCTTCAGCACAATAAAGTAATTGGTGAATGGGATCTTGGACAGCAATTGTTTTGAGCTGCATTAACCCAAATTTACCAGCTCACATGATGGTGATCATCAGTGGACAGGCCAAAACTGAGAAAAACATGTTTTAGAGTAGAAATGTTAAGGTGGCTAGCTCTATTTGAGTCTAACAAATAAATGCAGGGGACAACAAGAGTGGCTGAGTCAGAAACATTCATTAACTCCTTAAGACAAAAGTCTATTCATCAAGAAGAGCTGTGACATGATCACATGACTGCATTCCCTGGCTGCTCTCTTATTTCCATTCGCGCAGCAGATCGTAATTCTAATCACAGTTCCTCAAAACACGATAACCAAACTTCATCTATTAGCTTAGCCTCAGTATACAATGAACATATTAACATTGTGTTATGTACCACTCTATATTGTTCTATTGTTTACTGATTATTAAGTCCAAATCTTGAATACTAGTTTTTAAGCACTTTTTTAGTAATTTAATTGACTAGTTTATTGACAGAGAATCGTCATTACTATGAGTATTTTTATAATAAATTCACAATTTTAATTTTGTCTCATGTGTCAGTAAATTCCACATTTTGTTATATTGTAATAAACTCTTACAAATAGATTAAACAAGCAATCAAAAGCAAAAGACATTGCAAGAAGTGATACATTTTCATCATCATTTGGCCTTGTGTCAATAGAACAAGTCACTGATAAATCAAGATGATCATTTATCATATTGATGACCTATTTTTTCTCAGTTTTAAAGCTAAAAGTGTAAGGAGGTGCCAGTAAGTGGAAACACAATGCAAATGGATCAACTAACAATGCTTTTCCAAAGTCCTCAACGTCCTTGACATTAGTATTAGCAACAAGGCAGATGTACTATCTCAAAAGAAGTTTTATCTACCTCTATCTAAACTAGTTATAACAACTGTTTGATTTAAAGTCGCCTCAAACAATCAAAATTCAAACACAGCATCGAGAGCAGCAGACTATTGGATCGTGAACTGGAGTGCGGCTCAATGACAGCCTATTTAACAGTGTTTAAACTGAACAATAAATGTTGCTTTAAGATAATGGAATAAAGTAGCTACTTTGTGCTAATGCTGTCGGGCTCTTGACCACTAGGGCACAGACTGGCTGTGCATAAACCTACAATGAGGAGATAAGACGATGACTCAACATGAGTATAATCCTGGGGGCAAAGCTGTATTGTGTTGCGATAGTGAATGTGTGAGAGTGGATTAAGGCAGCCCTGGCCTCATGCAGGGCATCTGAGCAAGCAGGAGTATAAACTGGCTGTAATCCAGATGGTTGCCAGATTGTTTTTTTTCTTTTTTTGTGTGTGTCTGTTTTAGACGGAGCAGCATTCAACAAATATTCTGCTCTATTTTGGGAACATGGTGGTATTACCTAGGATTTCACAGAGTTGTATATTGAACGTAAAGCTTTGAGACTGCAGTTTTGCTCAGTTGCTTAACAGCATCAGCATGATACTGGATGCTGAGGCAGCTTAATGCAGGGTGAGACTTCCAGAGGACAGATGCAATGCCAAACCAACACCAGCACACATCAGTCTGCCATTACCGCAAGGTAGCTTGGAAAATCCGCAGCTACAGGATAGCTAAAACGCATTAAACCATACTATTATATGCTACCACAGAGAGCCAGCCTACCTGAAAGATGTTGAAATAATTATCCTAATTTAAAAAAAGAAAAAATTTAAAAAGAGGAAAAGGGTTGCGAAATCTACTGTACAAATATAAAATATATTTGACATAATACTAGAGCAGGAACTGACAATTATTTTCATTACCATAATCATTTTTCATCATCATTCATTTCAACTTGCTTAGTTTTAGTTCATAAAATAAAATAGCAAATGATTTTAATAATAGTTTCCAAGAGCCCAACTTGTCAAGAATGTACTTGCCACTGAAAACCCCAAGAGATCTCTTAACTATTGTAAGTTACAAAACATGCGTCATGTACAGTTGCAATCGATTAAGTAAAGAAACCATTTGTCAAATGGCTTCAGTGTTAATCAAAAAATACTTTCCGCAACAGGAATAACATGTCTTACCTTCAGTGAGTCGAAGCAGGCAATCACTCTCCCGTTCTCAATTTGGCAGCTCTTCGGAGGATGAGCAAATTTGCATTCCTCATCGCTACGTGAACAGTTTCCTCTCTGAAACTGGCGGCACACTTCCAGAGTTAGCCATTTTGTGTCTCTCATTGAGGACATATTTAACGCCATCTCCAAAGGTTTGGATCGGACAACAGGTTTTAAAATTCAATCTTACTATCTAAAAGGCTCATACACCTAAATCTGTATTTCAATCAAAGCGTTTAGTTGTAAGCACTGTCCTGTCCTCTTTTAAAACAACCTGATGCCTCCCACATCAGCTGGAGCATAAAAATCAGAAGGCCAGTCAATCACTGAGAAAACGTTCATTAAAATAATAAACAAAAACACAACTGCAGATGTGTTTTTCTTTTCTGCAACACGTTCGAGTGTATATTCCTCAGACCCTGCACTTTAGTCATACATTCTTATTTTTCTCCGTCCTCTTATCCTCTTCTCTTATGGCTTGAATTTAGCATTCTTTTAGGTGCTGACGTTGTGCAAACTGGTGGCAAATGGCTTGCAGCTGAGGTATCCTGTGTTGGTGTTAAGTGTGACCTTAAAGAAAGCATAGGCCAACCACGTGCAACTTCAGGTCGGGGATATCTTCTCAAAGGCACTTTCTGTTGATGATCTGAAAGAAGAAAAAACACGAGTATTAGTGAAATTGTATCCACTTAAATTTTATTACAATGACGGTGTCATTAGTCTCCAGTTGGCATATTTGGAGCGACTTAAGCTGTTCTTGCGTAATTTGTGCTGTTCTCTGTAAACCATTTTTTAACGGTTTACAGTCCAAAGCTGATTGGGCCAAACTAAAGTAGTTAGTCGAGGTATATATAGTTGTGTCAGATCCTCAAGAGACAATCCAAGTCCCTTGTTGAAAGTGGCCAAAACAAATCCACAACAATGGGAGCATACTAGATCAGAGATGCAAAGAAGAGTTGACAGAATATTAATATACAACTTAAATAGTTAAAATCATTTTTGAATTAGAAACCCACTCTTAATTTCTAGTTGCAGCCATTTTGCTGCTATTCTAAACTAAAATCGACCAAGGTTTAGTACTTTTGGTCATGTTTAGTGGCAGATTACTCAATCGGCTATCTGTGACCACTTATCCTGTAGTGGTCACACGGTGAGGAGGGGAGGTAGAGGCTCTCTCAGCAACATGGGTTGCCAGTCAATCACAAGGCTACCACAGAAGGACACACAATTCATCCCTATGTATCATCACTAACTGCATTTCTGCATGGTGGGAGAAAGTCAGCGTCTCCAGAGAAAACCCACGCATGAGCAGGGACAACATGCAAGGCTTTGTCAATTGTGGAACCTTGCTGTGAGGGGGCAGAGCTAACCACTGGGCCACAGTGCTGGCCTGAAGATAATGTAGACAATTCATAATGTTAGATTCCTGCTTGGTATTGTATGTGGACAAAATCTGGCTGCAGGGGACCAGGAAAAAGAAACTCAGTTCTTATTTTTTGTAAACCACTCACCTCCTTATACATTTTAAACATTCATGGTTTCTTACATACATTAGTGTATCCCGTCTGTATTTTCTGAATTTGACTGAAACCGTAGATGTCACAATGCAGTAAAACTGACAAAACTATGGCTGTATGGATTATAAATACAAATAAAAACATCTCATTAGAGAAGCCATAACTGAACCTTTGCTGACCTTCTGATTGGTCTACTGACCACCAACCAGAGTGCTTCTAGCAACTGTCAAGTCCCGACCATGTTGCTGTTGCTGGGTTAAACAAACAATAGCAATGTGTGGTTCCATTTCCATAGAGGATCTTCAAAAACCTCTAATAAGAGTCTGGAGGTAAGATGGAGGCAAGACAACGACTGTGCTCACGTTGGCAGACATTGAAAACATTATGTGTCTTTTCGACAGTTTTCAGTTTTCGTGTATGGTCATGTCCACCACTGTCCCCACACTTGTTGACTGTATGTTTTTCATGTTTTTGAAGAATCACAGTTGTGAGTTTCTATGCCATCTTCAGATTTTCACAGTTTTTCTAAGGGAATGTACGCATGCACACATTGCTATTATTTGTATCTACAAAGATGCAGAATCCCTTTTGTTGGTGGTCAACAGACCAATCAGAAGGCCCTCAAATGGTTAATTATGATAAAGAGTCAGTTTTCCTTCTATTATTTCTTCATTTCATTATTAAAATCCTAACATTTCTCACAAGTTTCTCCAGACTCTGACTCCTCTGTAAAACATTAACGTGTTACAAACATGATGTAGACAGAGCCATGGCTGTTGTGCTGTTTGGGATGTATAGCTGGGTGTCATAATGGAAATCAACTAATCAATAACAGTATAGGAACAAGATCAAAACCACAAAACTGTAAGATGTAGGTTGTGGTTCCGAAAATTGTTTTGTTTTGTTTTCCAGTATCCTCAAACTAAATTCTATCTAATGCTAATCATACTTTTTTGTAGTCTGTTTTAAATACTGTGTTACAAGAAAGTCATAAACAGTACGTGCCAAATAGTTATGTTCAGTTATGCTAACTTTAGGCCACCCAAAGCAGAAATCAAGAAAAAACACACACACACGGGACAAACTGTGACAGACCTGTACGCTAGACCTGCAGCTACACAGGAAGTTGCTGAGCACACAGAAAAGGTGAGCTGAATAAATCTGTTGAAAAGTTTTTTTTCCACTGAGACCAAGTATTATGCTCTATGAGCGCGAGACTCAAAAGGCACAGATTTAAGATAAACTAAGGTGTTCTTCTTTTACAGCTCATGCTACCACACAGCATACTGCAGCAAATTCCTTTAGGCGCAAGTCAGGAAACGGAGCAAGGAAACCAATCTCTCTCACTTCATACGACACTAGGGAACTTCTGTGTGTCTCTGGAATTTAGGCTAGAGGCGTTTTAGTAGCTTCCTTGAGCAGATAGTGACAATGAGAAAAGGCTCTTACCCCTCTTTCTGTCCCATGGATTCAGTGGCCGAAGATTTTTTCTTCACAACAGTAAAAACAGACTGTCTGCCAGGCTCTGACTAAAACATTTCCAGCCACCCCCTTCCTGTCTGGCCGCTGGCCTCTGGGAACACCCTCCCAGTCAGAATTTAGCCAATAGGAAGCCAGGAGCACATGCACCATGTGAAAGCTTCCTGTTGACCAGTGATCTATGAATACAATTTGATTATTTGGAGAAGATTGTATTCAACATTTGATCCATGTCTCCAGGAAGCTTCTGCCCCAGTTGTACAGACAGCTATTTTAAAGGCAAGCCTATGTCATAATCTTGCTTATACTTAATGTATAATGTTAATGTATAATAATGAGCAAATAGTTTCAAATGTCTCAGTATATTAAAATTAAAAATGTGTGCTACTACAACCTCTTAAAAATGTGTATTAAACTTGGCTGGATTTTATTTTACACATCTAGCACATGTATTTTCTCATGTTAATGATGATAGTACTTGGTATTACACTAGTCTAATGTGTTGAATTGTTGTACCCCAACTTATCTGACCTATTTTTAAGTACTGATGTTCATTTTTTTAATCATGTCTTTCTTATTGATGTAAAGCATATCTTGATTTAATATCTGCAAAAGGAGAAAATAAACTACTCTTACTTATTACAGAGCTTAAGTTTAACTGTGCTGATCATTAGTTATATATAGGTGGGTAAGATTTTTTCTTTTTTTTTTCCATTGTATGTCTGACATGCTGAACATGTAGGTGAATATTCACACGTGTATATATGTGTAAATATTCACCTACATACCTAAAGCATGATACTAATTTTGTTCAAAGTTGCTATAAAACACTTTATTATGTCTCTCAATTAAATGACAGTCGAGTACCTGACACTATGTCGCCCTAAACCGTCTTATCAGCACAGTTAAATACTTCGAGGTTAGCACTGATTTGTATACTCATCCTTGAGCTACTCCCACTAGCTAATCACAGACACCTAGCTAGCTAAGCTAAAGGCAGCGCTGTCACGCGCTAACAGTATGCAGTGCATCACCGTTAACGTTATTAGCTTAGCCGCACTGTTAGCTGAGGAGAGGTCCTGCTTACCTCATCATCACGAAGGAACAGCTTCCCAGAGGATACGGCAATCACGCACCAGCTAGGACAGACGACACGGCAACTGAACTAACGAAAACAAGATGTCAAGTGGTCCCGAAATGTCCGCGTAACAACCCGTTTTATTCTTGCTCTGTTCGAAGAATCAAAACGTTGCCGACCTCATTTCTTCTTTACTTTGTAGCAGTGCACAGATTTAAGCAACAAGCTTTTGACAGCTTACTGTGCGATCGCCAGTTTAATGTGATGAAGAGCCACTGCGGGGTGCGCTGCGAAGCCTTGAGATATTCAATAATTGCATATGCAACGTTTAAAAACACGACACGTAATCGTTATGCGTTGTAACAATATTATATACTTTAAGTTGATTTTAAAATGGTCACTTATTCTTAAAATTAGGTAATTCTAGTGCTTCTATTTGCTAACACCCTCCCCTACACAGGCAAAGTGGTATGATCCACACGAATACCAGTAGGCTAAAAGGGCAAGGGGTTTGCTTGTTACCAAGGGAACAGCAATAAAACCACTATTTATTTTTTATTTTTGATTAGTTGTATGAGAGCATGCTTTCAAACACATAAATTGTTAATGACATACTATTTCAATATAAATCTGACAAAAAATCTGTGAAGTGGAAATTCTGCCAAATAATTTCTATTGCAAGTATATAAGTGTAACAAGAGACATCTGTGTCCATCAATTTGTGCAAGAAATTATTGAAACTGCGAATTATTTGTAAGAGCTGTGATGACAAACCTTTGAATTGTATAATCAGAATATGAAGCAGATGCTCTAGCAGCAGCATAGGTCTGCTCAAGGTCACATCAGATAGATGCTAACCCAGATACCATCGGACAGGGAGGGAATGGAGGAAGAAAGAAAAAGGGAGCAATATTTTGCCATGAAGTTTAACGACACACTTCTCTTGTAAAGATAAATTTCTCCTAAAACCCCTTACACTCTGGTTTATGCTGTAGTTCATCCCATAGATGTTTTCTTCTTGTCATATATTTTCTATAAAAACAGGTATTTTGGTGGAAACACATGCCACAATCTCTGTGTGCACATCTGTTTTGAACTTGAAAAAATCTCATGTGAATGACATGCCAATGCTGTGAAACTTCTTCTGTATCAAATAATGAATGCATTAGCAATTATTAATCTATCTAATAATAATAAAGATTTTGTGACCTTTGGATTGCTCAGCAGTCAACATAAAATCCAAAAAGTATATAACAGTAATTCACTTTCAGAAATGCAAAACTCTGGCGCCTACTCTGTGTCTGGTGCATCCTCTGATTCCTTTCATTACTCGTAAAGAAATGAAACGGCCACGACAAATTGATTGATTCCCCCTTTTTTCTGTTTCTCCAAGCTTCTCAAAGCTTTATCTGATCTGCACTGACAGATCGCAGGCTGAGGATGTGGCACTGAGTGCCACGAGGAAAGGTCACTATATTGCTCTCTTTGGGGGAAATGTCACTGTCAAAGGGAATCAGACATAAAAACAAAGACTATGCAGCAGCCGGTACTTTCAATCGTTTGACCTTAACACTGTCTTTTGTTCATAGTTTTGGTCATTTACATGTCATATAGTATAAGATGGCACTGCTTCCTTATTGTGGCCTTTAAGGTGTCACATTTTAAGTTTAGATGTGACATGCCCTTCCTGGAATATTTACTCAAAAGTAGCAGTGGTCTGTTAATTATTAAGCGCATACTTTGTGACCATACGTCACTCAATCAACCTGACTCAAAAGATATTTGCTTGGTAAAATACAAAATTTATTGTCTGAATTTATTGTCTAAGGGTTTTCATTTAGGTGAAAACTGTGCTTTGATTTTGAGATATTTTATTTTTTGAGCTTGTTGTGATGACACAAGTACAGAAAAAAAAAAGTGTCCAATAAAACACATTTCTCAGATTCTCTCTTCAGTCTCAAAGGTCGTCTCTTCCTAAATAAGATGTGGAGCTGAAGCTTTCTGCAGCCACTTGCACATTAACATTTCTCAACTTTAATTAAGAAACTGCACATTGACATTAACGGCACATCTTTCAATTATTTAAATACTTGTGTTTTTGCTCATATACTTGAAGAGCGGCCCACTGTTGTGTGTCTGACAGAAGTTAACATGTGACAGTCAAGGGAGACAGGAGAAGTAGTAATTACACAGTGTGGCCAGTAGATGTCAGTGTTCTCTAAAATATAATATCTAACAACTTTGTGAGGTGAGCTGTATCACAGTTTTGTCACTTAGTGAGTCAATGAGTAAATCAGTGCCCTGCATGATAATATTCAGATCAATATATGCCAGTTATGGAAATGAATGGAACATTATTTTGACTGGAGTTGCTCATCTTAATTTAGGGGCACCACTTATTTTCAGTGAACTTGGACAAAACTATTACTGCCATTCATTTTTATTTATTTTTACAAAAATGTAGCCCTGCGATAGACTAGTGACCTGTCCAGGGTGTACCCCGCCTCTCGCTCATTGACAGCTGGGATAGGTTCCAGCAGACTCCACGACTCTTTTATAATAATAAGCAGTTACAGAAGATGAATGTCTTTGTTTTCCAACCTCTCTGACTCAATGGATGTTTTACAGCACCAATCTCAGAGGAATACTGGATGTATTTATTCTTACACGTTTCATTTTCTTTTCTCGTTTGATCGCAGGGTAAAAACACACAGAATTCTTGTCCGTCTAAATAAATTATAAGTGTTATACATATGTAAACACTGTTTATAGTGATGCTCATTTGCTTTCTGTGTACTGGTGTTTGCCATCAGGCAACAGATTTTCTGCTGACCATAAAAGCTCAGGAAGCAAAGCAACATTACAAGTCATTACACACTTCCTACGGTTAAACACTGAAGATAATACAATCATACCATCTGGGTGGAAATGTACTTGCTGCAGCCTCTGACTGAAATGCGGAGTTAGCCATCTATACTGTACGACCTGAGGGGAAGCAGAAGTTTGTTCATGTTAGCAGAGACAGAGCTGTAATGTGCAATGTGTCTCAGATTACACCACTCAGTCTAAGCACAGATGCGCTTTGGTTTTAATGTGAAAGTTAGTAAATGTAGGCTTTGGGAAATATTGGAGCAATTAGCTTTAAATCAGTAAAAAGCAAAAAACAAAAAAACAATCAGTTGTGTTGTATCTTCCGCCATTAATAATACGTTGTTATATGGCTTATTAGGAGTGAATGCCTTCTGCTTGATTGATTTAGCTGACAATACTTAAAATAAAACATATTGAGACAGTGTGATGATGAGACAAACACTTAATTTGTTTATCTCTCATTGGGGCCTACAGAGGAGCCAGATACAAGCTGACCTTGTTTGTTCTTTGTGAGAAAGAGAAAAAAGCACTGACATATTCAGATGAACTGCGTTGCTCTGTCTATTTCTGAGTCTGAACATTTGCTCTGTGTAATTCCTTGCTGACATTTCGCAAGATGAAAAAGTATCAGTTTCAGATAGTTCTGCCAACTAACTGAAGGACGGCAACTTCGGTTTCTTTCTTTGAATTTGAAGACAGATGCAAAGTGATTTAAGTTACAGCAGACATCAAGGGGCAACGATTAAATCTGTGTGTGCATTATATCAGGTTTAATGTCATATTGGCATCTTTCCCTGGGCCTTTCTTATGTGGGATAATGAATAAATAAATAGAGGTTGGACTGAATATATATAGAATTAAATGAATAAACGCAATAAATCAATAAATTGATTAATTGTGAATTTCTGTTACAGGAAAAGGTAGCAGTATATTCAGCACACTGATTAATTACGACCTTCTGTTGTACCAAAGCATATTTTCTTACCCTCTTTTTATTAATATGCTTGTATATGCTGATGTCCTCTTTTTATCCTCCATACTTTCCCACTGCATGATGGACCAAATGACAGCCTCTTGTGTGCTAATAAGTTGATGTAACAGGTGGATGCATCAGTTTATAGACAGATCATATTAATCAGTGTTGTCACCAAAGTCATTAATACAAAAACAGCCCACGCAATAATGTCATGGCCATTCGATGCATTTATTTCTGATGTGTTAAGCAGAACTCACTCTTTTTTCTTTTTTTTAAGGTCTGACAAGAAAACTGGCAGATTAAATATATAACAGGCCAAAAGGCTTTTAGATTGTTCTTTTCATCACAAGACTTCGACTATGTACACCGAAATTTTTACATCAAGAAAGCTCTCTTCCGATACGACTGATTGCCATCAGGCGAAGCAATTCTTGTTTAAACAGATGAACAGATAAATCACCTCCTCAAACACCTCTTCACCCAGTGGCGGCACAAGTTCATCAAACTCCTCCTTTTACAAAGTGGCATGTCACACATTTCTGGGAATGGCAGTATGATTTAGGGTGAACATCTGTGTTTGCTTTTTTTTTGTTTTTATTTACACTGTAGTTTGAGCCTCTTGTACTGGTGGAGAGTCCTGCAGGACAAGGTTCAGTGAAGCATATAAATAGAAACCACAGAGATAAGGAGGAGCCTAAATGTCCCGTTTCCATGATTGTATAGACGGTGCAAACCTTAACTCTGTAAAAGATTTGTTCATGAACTGATGAGAACTCAACCCCTAAAAGTCAGTTTTATCTATACTTTGCTGATTACGCCAAGGAAATGAATGCACAGCTCATGACTGCTACTGAATACACATTAATACAATGAGAACACTCACGCACACATACTCACACACATATATATGTATGTAAAACTGGGGCCAGCAGCACATTTCCAAGTGTTTCATTAGTGTTTCATTAATAGCTATGTGGCATTTCTACAGCTCATGCCATCTGTCACTGGGGAACACTGCAATTCTGCTGTCACAGAGGAGCGCAGCGTTTCATTTTATTAAAAGACGCCCTATAAATGTTCTCTCCTTCCCTTCTTCCCCACTGTCTTATTTGCTCCCGCTGTATTTGTATTCGTACTGTACAATCACACCGGTGCGTAAATTGCAGTGTTAGCAAAGAAATAATACATCTGTCTGGCAGTGGCTGTTTTAAATAGGAATCTTCTCGCGGTCCAGTAGCAATAGTATTAGCTCTAAATGCATTCACTTTACTCGCGGTTTGAAGAGGAACTCTTCAAGAGAGCAATATTGCAGTAGGCTTTATTTTTTTACTTTTTTCCGCAGAAGATATTTTTCCACTGTCATAGCAAGAAAAATCACAGGTTTTGCTAATGACATTACCAAAGCAGCTAAATGGAATACAGCTATAATTACTCTTATTATTTAGACATGAGCTTTCCACATGTGTCAAGATGTCTGTGAAAAAAAAGGCAAATATTCCGCTCTAAATGAACACACAATATTCCACTGAAGTTGAAACTGTTTAGTTTTGTTTTTGTACCTAAGTACCTCACAAATGTAAAATGAAAATGTTCCTTTTATGTTAATTTAAATGGGAATACTAATATATTTGAGAGGGGGGGGGGCCTTTAACAGTTCACGTATTCCATTATGAGTGAGCATAGCAGAGCGTCCTGGATTGGCCATTATCAATCATTTGACATGAAAGGCCTTGTTCATATCGTATTATCCCTCTGCTGCACCACAAACGGCCCCATTTTAAAATTATACACGCAACATTTCAATATTCAGAGCTGTAACGCGGCTAGCTACACTTGGAACACTCGCTGCGAGTTATCAATGTGCCGCACACCTCGCATTTCTTTCTTCTGCCACGTCCGTGCCAATGCTGACTGAACTCGCCGACTGAACGGACATACAGACAGGTGCAGCCGTACACCTCCAAGCAGGAGCAGCAGCAGCAGGAGCTCAAAACCGGCATTCATTCAGCCCCATTCACTGCAGCAGCTGGATGAATCACCCAAACAAGACGAAACAAAACGAAGCAAGACTGGGCCACATGAGGTATTTCAACTGCAATCAGAGAGGAAACGTGAGAAATCACTGTTACAATAGCAGCAGCAGTGTTGACATTTAGTGGGAACTTGATAAGCAAGGCTCGTGAGTGAGAATGAGATAAGAGACATGAAAAAGCATCACGGTGGAGTGAAGCCTATTTAAGCAGATAAAAACAAGCTGGTTTGGAGGGTGTGGGAACTATCAGGAAGAGGGAATGACAGGGGTGTTTTATGTCCCTTCTATCTGCTTTTGAGGCTCCTCTTTGTGTCCTGGCACTCTGCTGGCTCTTGCTGCCCACAGTGCAGTTTCCGCCAGCTCTACAAATATGTAAAAGCAGCCAGTGTGACGGGGAGGGCCGTGAGAGCTGAATGCTGATCATCTCATTCAGAGTCAAGCCACATACCAGCCACACTGACACGTTTCATCACCTGTACTATTTACCAACTTTTAACTCGCCTCTTCAAAAAGGAATTTCTCACAAGATATGTTTTATTCCCCCACAACCACAAACATAAGGCTCTACCAAAGTGCACGGAACGACTGGAGCTGTTTTGTACGGCTGGATGCCATCGCACTCCCACTGTGTTGATTTTTTTGGATAGTTATTGCACTTAAATGAAATATATTGTACTGTAAAAATAATAATAATAATGTCAGCATCAGAAAGAGTCTTTTGAGTTTCATAATTTGATTTAAGAGATGGTTACTGCATGCATACGATGTGGTTTTAAGACAGGGTTTCATTGGCTTTAGATTCAAATAAAACATTGTCTTTGCTATTCACTTTAACGTTACGTCTTTTGGAGTTCACTCACCCATTCACCCAATTGTAAGCATAAGATGTGTGACATGCAACCATCAGTTCTGCTGCTGCAACTTTCAGATGAAATATGTTTTCTATCTACTGCAACATATAGACTTCACTGACATTCATTCCTTTTTGCAGTGAACGTCACATTAAATCAAGTAGCCTAGAGCAGTTTTTTTTTTTCTCTTATTCAACAAATCCTAAATAACCAAGGCCATAATTAAATGACAGAAAATATATAAACAGCATTTAAAGAATTAAGACACCAAAGGGAGCTCCGAGACGGAGCTGCTGTGAAGCTCACAGACTTGGCAGTTTTTTGTAAAGAAATAGCGGAGCACTCGGATCACACTGAAGCTGACGAAACAGGTGGATGCAGGAGACGGATTAAAGACGAGAGAGTCACATGAAGAGTTTGAAGTAGTCCGTGAGGAATCTCCATCAACGGCTCTCTCTCACTCAGCGCTCTTAATGGGACCAAAGCTTCACCAGCGAGCCACTTGGCTTGTGTAGTCCTCAGTGGTGGTGGGGAAGTCACTGTCAGTTTGCTTCTCCAAACCTCCTCCCCCACTCCCATCCGCATTCCCGCCCCCTCTGTGTCTGGGCGGCCAGGGCCTTCCCTGTTCCCTTTGCTCTCGCAGCCAACGCCTCTCCTCGCGTCTCTTCAAGCGCACCTCCTGGTGCTCCCTCTGCCGGGTGAACTGGAAACGCTGGAGGAACAGGTCCTTCGCGTACTCATACAGCTGCACATCCAAGAAGTTGAGCTCCTCGATCCGCCTGCGCACAAGCTCGCTCAGGTCCACGTTGGCGGCTCTCGTGCTGTTGAGCTGCGTGAAAGCGGAGATGAAGCGCAGGCTGAACGTCCGCTCAAAGAGGTACTGCGTCTTGCGTTGAAACTCGGTCAGGCCGTAGAAAGCCATGTTCTTCAAGTTGCTCATGGCGCTGCTCAGAAGGATGTGGTTACGCTGGCTCTCGTTCATGGACGACAGGTTGTAGCACCCCACCAGACTCAGGTCAGACAGCATGCGGACCTGGCGGTTGTTGGCCAGATTTGACGGGCAGTTCATGAACTCTGTCAGGGTGACACCGGACCAGTCATCCCCGCTGTAGCAGGTGGGCAGCTCGTCCTGGGTGGGCGAGCGTCCATCACACATATGGAGGGCAGTCTTCCATGTGGCTCCTCTCTGGACGTGTTTCCACTCACTCAGGTAGCGGGAGACCGGGTCGCGCAGCATGGTGATGTAGTAGAAGTTCCTGCAGCCAAAACAAACACAGTTAGAAAGCTGTGAGCGCATCGCCATCACAGAGGGCTGCCCTGCATTGTGCTGACAGATGGTGACTTTTATCTGTGCATGAAACTTCAAGGTTGAATGCTAACCGGAAAACAGAAAGTCTCACTAATGACATTATTACAACTACTTTCTATATATCGCCCTTGTAAATTGAGCCTTTGCAGCAGAGCAACGTTTTTACAAAATTGAGCCAGACCTGTTTCCATTCCCTGTATTTCCACCACCCGCCAGCACAGTGGATAATTGGCAATCAAGACACGGTGGTAATCCACAGACATATAGAAAGTAGCTGAGTCCCAAACATGTCATTGTACCAGGAATAATGAGGTTTCAGCTTCTGTAGCACTGTTAACTGTGCACACTGTCACCACTGCAGGCTTTATGGGGCAATACACACATGTTCTGCTTTTTGGTGGTGAGCAACTGGTAAACACCCCCTCAACACACACACACACACTGTGTTTTTATACTAAAATGAATAGCTGCATTATATATATATATATATATATATATATATATATATATATATATATATATATATATATATATATATATATATATATATATAAAAACGTAGATACATGAATGTCGAGTTCAAATATAACTACATATTGATGTTTTGGTTTGGAATGACGAATCACACAGACAAAGTTAACGCCGCCCTTCATACCAGTGCTGACCTCCAAGGAGGTCTACTCCTCTGCTGAACTGGGGGTATGTCAAAGCACATTCTGATGGAAAAACAAAGATTCGACAGGTGTTGCCCAGGTAAGCCTCTCCTAAGATGATGTCCAGTGAGTGTCAGGTGAATATTTGATGATGCAAGCCTCCCTAGGGAGCAGTGAGTGGAGTGCTGCGCCGAGATTTCACCCCGGGTCCAAAGCTGCTCTCAGTGCCGCTTCAGTTCTTTCAGCCCAGCGCAACATCCACACAGACTCACCCAGGAGTGGAAACTTAAAAAAAAAAAAAAAAGAAGTTACACAAACAAATCCTGTGCTTGTTGGTCAGGGTCGGATTCAGTGTGGGCTATCAACGGGAAAGTACTTTTACTTTTTACATTTCGGTTAACCTGTTTTCAGTCCTGAGCATTTTGAGGATCAGCCCCACCAGTTTGGTCACATAAGAATGATATGAATCAAATACTTTCTATGATTTGAAGTAAACATGGTTTGATACACACACACACAGGTAATGGGCAAAATAACAAGATGGCCAAATATATGTGCTGACGATTTCTTTCAACAGTGCCACAGCGATGCCAAATAAAAATGTTACCCAACATGAGTCAGGCAAGAAGCTGTGATTACAGCCCTGGTAGCGGCAGCTGCATCCTGGCACTTGCTGCTGGAGCTGGATGCAGGAGGGAACATCCTCATTAGACTGGGGACATAAACACATGCAGCAAGTGTTGTTTGAGTGCACTCGACAGCCCAAAGGTCACTTGTGTGCACCATCAGTGTCAAAATACATCAGGATCAGCGGGTCTGCAGAGCTGTCTCCAGGAGGCTTTCCCTGAGTGATACAGATGGCTGTCGAAGGGAGCGGGGAGGGGGTGACACTGACAGGATTCACTTACCTATGGCCTGTGTTATCATCAATACCACCCCTTCAGTCATTTCACTATCAAAAGCACTTTTGGCAGTGTTGTGACAAAGCCGCATCATTTTGCCAAGACTTCGTGTTGACGTCGAGAGCCCCATCTGAACTCCAGTTAATCATGGATCAATAATGGATAGGAGGCATATTGCACCTTATTCTGCCCCAGAGTACTCCTCTTTAAATCCGCAGCACCAGCAGCACGACTGCACCGGAGCACAAACTAAACAGGGGCCATTACACAGAGAAGGAAGAGGCATTTGAGAGAATGGATAAAAATGGAAACTGAAGCAAGGAGCTGAGGGAGAAGCAGCCGCTGACAGGAATACTAAAGCTCAGTGTAATTTAAATCGATGTGTTTAATGGATGTGGGAAGGGTCTGCTAAACACACGCATGAACGCCATGTTTGACTGACGCACAGTTGACAACTGCTGAGAAAGGATCTGATGAGCATTTAAACCGTCAAGTAATTTTTTTTTTCTTTTGATCATGAGCTCCATGCTCTTTACAAATTATTAAAGGGATAGCTGAGCATTAGGAAAATGCAACATTGTCTGTAGCCATCATCCATAATTAATTCTAAGCAGGTCCATTCATGTTAAAAAATGTATACTCAAAATGGGCCTTATGAATACTAAAATAAAAACATTAAAGGGGCCTGGCAGAGTTTTTTTTAGTGCTTTGAAAAAGTGAGGTGAGACACAGTTAATAACATGGCACAATTCTGCTGCTCTATTCCAGTGATGAAGCAGCGGTAACACACCGAAAAATAATAATATATAAAAAAAGAGGAAGAGATGAAGAAGACTGCTGTTAACCATGACGAAGTTAAAATAATTACAGGTTCGTAGCAGGGCTACAATCCCACTGGTCAACAGGTGGCAGTAATGCACCAAGTTAAGCGAGGATATAACCAATAATGCTGAAGTAAAAACACACAACATATCAAATCAAAAAATAGATATTTTTGTGTGTCCGTTGCACGCCGTTGAGGCCTCACAGATCAGTAACACTAAATGTAAAATTAGGTTGTTTAATTGGGTGAATTGTGAATGATAATAAAGCAGTTTCATAAATACACCGCAAGAAAAATCATGATAAAATCATACAGAGGCAGAGTCTGTTCTGGTTGAATGTACATGCGCATGTCCGCTAGGCAAAGGTGGGAATAAAATATTTTGATTCCTTTTGTATTGTGCCATCAATCACACATACGTCATAAGTCAAGAATTTCACATTTTGTTGTAAAACACTTTGAGTGTACAGGGCTGTGAGGGGACATAATAAGAAAGACTACACAACCCAAAAATGTAAAAAAAAAAAAAAAAAAGTGTCATCACAGCTTTCACTCACCAGAAGCTCTCCCCACAGCCACTGAAGAGCGATAGTACAATAGATAAATAGTTGTGACGTTCACATCTTTTAATACTTTTCCTCTTGTTCCAGCGAGTTTTGGTGACGTAAGTCGAGCGAGACAAGAGTTTGAGTTTGCTGCGTACATTGACAGCCCCTGTAAACTGTGCACAGAAAAGCTCTTACATATATACTATACTTAATAATGAAGTTATAATATGTTAATATAATGTTTTTTTAATTTTAATGTAGTCCAGAACTGGGACACTGATGCTAACGTCACCTTCTCCACACATTCTGCTAATTAGGTATAATATAAACCATTTTCAGCATCTTAGTTTGGCGAGCTAATGTGCTAAAACTTGACAGGTTGCATTAACCACAAAATACAGAGTACTGGGTAAGTTGTGCGGATATATGTGGAGAAACCAAAGAAATGGTATGATGATGGTGTTGCACAAATAAGTCAGAGAGTTTGGAGAGGGAACTGAAGGCGCCTGAACCGATGCTGCAGGCAGTCCGTACAGAAGTTACCCTGAGATACTGTGTTTTCCAACAGACCAAAAGTGCTAACCTCATAGTGGCAACAGAAAATTTGAGCTATCAAGTCATCTTCACTGATGTTGAAGGAATGTTTGTACAAAACCAGATTTAAAAAAATGCCAGCTACCTTTGATTTATTGCCACTAAAACACCTCCAAAACCCAACATGAAAGAACAGAGGACATTTTATCCACGGCCAATCTCGGCGCAACAGACAACTGGCTTTTAATTGCCTGTAATTACCCTCAATGACATGATTTCAGCTCGCTCCCTGATTGCAGCCTGCTAAAAGGGACATTGTACTTGAAGCCACAGCTCATGGCGTTTGGGAGTGGATGGACTGAATTCACCCAAGACATTTGTGTGTGTGGGAGTTGAATATTGTTGCAGGTGCTTGAGGGTAGGCTACACAACAACAACAAAAAAAAAAGCAAAACCATATATCTGGGTGAGCTGGGCAAAAAGTTGTTCAGAGCAAAGGCTAACACAGTGAGAAGTAAATAAGTAAAGACAGACAAGGTCCCAGTACAACAATGGGACTGACTAATGTTGGGAGGTAGACGCTATGTGTGTATGTGGCGTCTGAAGCAAACCTCTGCCTGTTTACTGTCTGTTGAAATTATACTCACAATGTAACAGCCTTGATCTCTCTCGCCATTACTCCTCTGTGGTCCGGAAGCATTAAGAAAAACATTTTAAAACATCTTTTTGCCAGTGTTTCCTTTTTTTTCCCCTTCACACAGCAGTCAGCAGAAGGAATCAAGACTTAAATAGTAAACACGAAATGCAATAAAATAACTGGAATCATGATTCGAGCAGACACTGATGTTGTGATTCAGTGCGTTGTTATTAATTACGATCATAATTATAATCATCTATGGTTGTGCATGGTTAACGTGGATGGGGTTTTTAAGGTGTTTTGGAGGTTTTTTGAGGAGTTTTATATGTAAAAACAAGTTTGTCCCCTACTAACAAGTATTCATCTCTATTTAATTGCACTGTTTTGTAAGTTTTTTAGATTAATTCTGTATTCATCGCTGCTTTCCCTACTATGCTCTCTATGGTGGCCTTTCGAAGCTCTCAGCATTGTGGGCACAGAGAAAGAGTGAAGTTGATAAAATGAGATCAATGAGAATCAGAGGTTCCCAAGGTTCTTCAAATCAGGAGGGTTGTTTTTACATGGGAGGCCACTAGGTAACAATAACAGCCACAGATTCTGCTAGTCATTCAGTATAAAGGTGTTAAAGATGGGATCCCACATTAGCAAACTATTTTCAGCTAAAGTTTGGACAGTTGGGGTCATTTCACAAAAGATCGGTGCTGCGTTGTCTGCGCCCATCTCAATAGCACTTCAAAGCGAGCATTGTTCAGTTGGAAAAAGGTGTTGTGACGCAATAAACCAGTAAAACTGTCTCAACAAGCAAAGCTTTACAGACAGCATAATAATGGGGACACCATCTTTGTGGAGTTTCATGCAGCTGTTCACATTTTGCAATTTGACATAAATTAAATGGGAATTACCGTTTCTTTTCACAACCTGGACCTTATTTCTGACATAAAATACAATCGTTTCCTCACCCATATAACTTTGGCGTCATTTGGAGTCGTTCAGAAAATATTTAGATCCAGCGGAGTGCCGTAGGCCTTTATCCATATAGTGGGAGTGAATGGGGCACCGAAACGCAGTCTCTAAATAACACATTATCTGCTGTGAAACTCATTCATTTCACCAATATTTTGTTATGATACACTAACGCTTTACACTTTACACTAGTGGGTTACCTGTTATCGTCATCTGGGATCTGTAGTTTGTATCATAACAAAATATTAGTGAAATTAACAAGTTTCGCAGCAGATAATGCGTTATTTAGAGGCTGCATTTCAGTGCCCCAGTCACTCCCACTGGATATATGCGGCGCTCCACTGGATCTAAATATCGTCCGAGTGACTCCAAATGACACCAAAGTTATATGGGTGAGTAAACGATCGTATTTTATGCCAGAAATAAGGTCTAGGTCTGTGTAAAAAACGGTATTTCCCCGTTTACCTTTATTTCCCCTTCAATATTCAGCATTGTCACTCAACATACCATGTGTTTCTAGGTGACATACAGTACTCTGCATGAATGGAGTGTTCCTGTAATTTTGCACCTCACTTGACTCCTGCCCTTTTCTCTACTCTGCTTCTCCTCCATGTCCTACAGACATTAGCGTTCCCTACGGATCCATAACCTTTTCTTAAAGGTTGTCACATTAATCACGCTGCTGATTTCATTTGTCAATCTCCCCCCGTATCTCTGGTGTTTGTCTCTCGTTATGCCGTGCATTGTCTCACTTGGCTGCCCGCCACTTGAAGCGCTGCATACAAACAACCATCACCCTGTTTCCTTTGTTTTACAGCCTTTTCCAGGAGACTCCTCATTTAGGTAATGATAAAAGTTGATGAGAGTTGAAGGCAGCGTGGTCGCAGCCAGATTCTGTGTCAACAAACAATTTCAGGCTGATATCACTTCTGTTTTTGTTTTCAACGAGTGGAGCATATTGGAAGCTGCTGCTGAGATTATCAGGTTTTAATAAAAAGCATGGTGACAATGGAGAGCATTACAAAACACTGTAACTGAGGTCACAGAAATATCTTGGTAACAGTGAAATTCTTCAAGCAGACATTCGTTTCTTGCTAGAATCAACTTATTTGGTCAGCCTTTTTTTTTTGTTATTGTTGTTGAATTCTTCCTCAATTTACCCAGAGTTCATTGCTTCTACACAACATAATTTTATAGATTTAAATAAACCATTAGCTACATCTAAGCCAGTGTCAGAGTATACATTTGTGGGAACCATCCCTGCTGTGGTTTAGTACAAAAACTACACTGATTTCTGACGGATTTCTTTTCTTTCTTTTTTTTTTACCTGAAACTTTTCTTGTGACATCTTGTACATTTGATCAAAGACCATGTCAGCTCAATAGTAGTAGTCAGCAGCCATCTCAATGGGAATATTTATACGCCAGTGGCACTGCCCTCAGCTAAACCACTTTGTCTCTGCTGACCCCAGTACTCACACACACACAGATATATATATATACTGTGAGCACCCTTTATTCAGCGGGTATTAAATTACAGTAACTGCGCTGAGAAGTTGTCGAAGGCTTGACTTCAAACAGAGGCTTAAAGCACAAAGACAAACTGTTTTAGTCTTAAACACAGGTTGAATCGCGAGGGAGAAATTTGCTCCACAGTAGAGCTCGATGATACAAGAACATAATACCTGGAAAAGATTGAGAACGCGGCGGCGGAGCTTTGCTTCTCTGCAAGAAGTCTCCTGAGTATTGAAAGATAAGATCTTATGGTATAGTTTTGAGATGAGTACAGAGCAGATAATATATACTTTTCTCTTTAGGACAGGAAACTGTGCAATACTGCTGGTAACAATATCCTTGACACAAATAGTGGTTTTGACACGACATGAAACCACAGAAAAACTTTCCAAAATGTTGCACGCCCACTACTAAACCTGCATTTCCAGATTCAGTGTGCTCTTGGTATTGTGTCAGACTAAAGAAAACAATCAAATCAAAGCTCTCAGAGAGGATGTTTGAAAGAAGAAAAGAAAGGAAGAACCTTTATAGTAATGTGTTACCCACCAGAAGCTGTAACTCTTTATAGTATGTTCTTCATCAGCCTGTCGAAAGTAGTACCAAGGACAAATTGTGTCAGACTTCGATGCTTATCCTTTTTTTTCTTTTTCTTTGGGGAATGTGTAAAAAATAATAATAAAAAACCCTTGGAGCTCACCTGCACCTGCACACAAACTAAACTAGACCACAGTAAACTAAGCAAGACATTTATTTTTACTGCACTACATATCATTTATCATGTAAATAAATAAAAAAAACGTAATGGTAATTCCGAGCTCTGACACAGAGTGTCAGGGAACTGACTTTTCATCAACACTGACAGAAGCACCTCATTGATATTACACATACAATCCAAAGAAAAACAATTCAAAGCCTTTTTAAATTATGAAGCCTTTCTTTTGTGCCGAAAGGGGAAAGTGTCTGAAGATCTCTTCTCCTATGCTGTCTTATATGAGTGTGAGGACTGGCTTAAGTTCATTTGAAATCAGTTCAGACCATCAACACGTCCATGGATAAAACCATTTGTATAAAGACAGAGTTCCCATGGGTTGAGTGGGATCAGTAAGTAAACAAGCGTTAGCAAGAGTAAAGCGGGCCGAGAGTATATGCGAGGTGTGGGTTAGGTTTGGTGTGTGATGACACATTCAGTTATGCATTCAGACTGACTCGACAAGAATTTTTGAACTCGTGATGGAGGTGATAAATCATGCGCATACTGGCTGGGAAGACATCACAAAAAGGGTCTAAGCAAAGGAAGAAAGTAAATGAGATGCCTGGGCTGCAGATCACGAATTACAGTTTAAATCATAAACTGGACTTAAATTGTTCTGCTTTTCATTCTGCATTGAACTGAGAAGAGTCACACGCCGTCTCATGAAGCCTCATAAATGAATAAGATTGAATATCCTCAAACCAATTAAAATGTTGTGCTGCTTACATTGTTGGGGATGTTTGAGGATGATCCTGATGTGCAGCAACACAGCAAGGCTAATGAAATCCTATTATAATCCACAACTGGAGGTCTAGCAACATTCACACTGTTTGTTTCCCACATTTAAAACGTATAATTTAAACCATATTAGCAGAAGGTCATTTCAATTAGTTAGAAACATCAGTTGCTTGAGTTGTTTAAGAACCACTTTCTATTTTTTTCCACCCAGAGCTTTAGTTGAATGACAGGTGGAATCGGAAACAGACAACACCTGACCAAAACCCATCGCTTTGTATCTGACGGCAAACTGGCCAAATGTCATCTACCAGAAGCCAGTGGACAGCTGGAGAAAGATCTAAGAGGACAATTCACATCCTAAGACAGGTACCTCTCTGAATCAGGGCACTGAAAAATGAAGCCGAAGTGCCAGAATGTTCCGTTCCTAAAATGGCTCAAATTGAGGCTGGCTCCAAAAGCTGGTTAAACCCCGTAGCACCCTGTCCTGAAACTTTTATGACTTTTACATTTATGACTAGCGTAACGGCAGAGATATTTTTAAATATCTCATCAGTTAAAATTCTAATTAGTCGTAAAGTTATGCATGATTAAGTGCGTGGCCGCTTCTAGTGACGAGTGACTGCCACAACATGTTGCTAGCTATCTGCGTAGGTGTCAGCAAGCTAAGTTTGATTCGTGCTACACATTTTTGCCTATTTTTCAAACTGCCAGGAGTTAGGTGGAGTCAAACGAGATGCAAGATGGCTTCAGCCGCCATACCAAGCTACCTATGGGTGATGTTTTGTCCACAACATGCGTTAGCCTCCATGCAACTCCTTGTTACCATGTCACATAGCTTCAACCAGCCCACAGTCACTACACTGATAAGTGAATTAAGATTAATAGACACTTTTGCACAGATTATCATTATCCACCATGAGGTAGGAACATTTTGTGCTATCTGATGCATATAGATGTTTCTAATCTCAGTACTGATGTAGCTGTCAGGCAGAAGGAGGTGATTTGGGAATATTTGCTCCTAGAAACGAGTTAGCCAGTGTTAAATAACTGATATCCTGTGCTGTAACTGTCACAATCCTGGCTGTGATGTTTCCAATATTGCTTGCACCATAGGAACAATCTTCCGCAGGATATGAATGTCTAGACTCTTTTGATCAAACGGATATAGCAACGAGGACATTCCCGTTGCGCTGAAGCTAATTGTGTTTTTGTGGCTCGTACAGTAATGGTGCCGTTTTGTTGCCGGTATGCATTTGCATTTTGTTCATTACATTTTAAACATTTTCCAGTAGAGAGTACCGCTCGGCCTCATCACATGGTCATCAGCGTGAATCTTAATGCTACAGCCCGTGGCCCGAGAATGTGCCAAGGAACATTTAGTAGTCTACTTGACATTCATAGTCTGCAAGGCTTTCATTTGCACAAAAATCACTGCGTATGAAGTCAATTTAGCTCGCTCATTAAAAAGACATAAACGCCTCAGAACCTAATGGCATCTCACATTAAAAGAGTGAGGCTTTATAGTTTTGAGATTACGTCTTGAGATTGTCACGCGCATTGAAACTGCAAGGGCTGGCTTTGGCTCAGTGTTGACTTTCATCACAGTTCGAATGAAAATGGTCAACGGTGCAAATATGCTGCCATCCAGACATTTATCTGTAAAGTTCTGAGTCATTCAGACTTTGTTCATTATTTAATAGCTGCATGTTTGTATTATCTGCACTTATATCAGAAGTTTGTCTCAACAATAGTTTCTACAGAGAGAGCAGTGAGAACTAAGGTTAACCCATCAGTGATTGTGATCTTAATTAACAACAAACCAGCATGTTACGTTTTGTTATCTGCACCACCCCTTATCAGATCTATTAGAGGAAGATAATGTGGTGCAGGGGCAGGCTTTGTGGATTGAATTCTGTGGTCACGCCGGGTTTTCACCGTGCACAAGAAGCCTTAACACATGAATCTGATTATAATTCATCTTGATTAGTCCATCTTTCAGAGATGTGACTATGTTATGTGCTTAACCTTGTGAGAAAAACCCAGTGAGCTGCAGTGAACAGAGCGAGCACAGATGCTTAAAAGGAAATTACTTCTTTAGGTAATGGCTTGCAGCAGCTATGAAAGGTTTGATATTACAGGCGGTAAGGTGACGCCGACTGATGAGGTCTCCTTTATATCACTCCACTTTATGAACTGTGATATTACGTATGCCCTCTATGATAGAGAACAGTCACAGTATGGTATAATAAGAAGGAGCACACAAATGTGTTGTGCTCCCAGCCTCAATGCTGTAGTCATGTTTCAGTTGTTCATACAGTTGTTTAATGGCACCGGAGTGGGATTATATGTCAAGCTCTCGCCTTTACCATCTCTCTGGTGAGCAGATGTCCTTGGTCTGTAAGAGTGAGGGCGTTATTCAGCATGCAAGGTCTCGGCAGTGCATCTGTACATCTCTATGCTGTCCCGTTTCTCTCACACACGATGAGAATGAAGATCGGGGACATGCATTATTTGTAACCGATACCGTTCCTTAATGGTGTCTGCGCTCCCCACGGCGGCCCATAATGGACCGTTTTTGAGGATCTCTGCATCTTGTTCAGCTTTTTGATGGTGACGGAATGGGGACACTGGGTGTCACCTGGGAAGAAACAAGAAGAACGATGGGACCTTTCATTTAGTTGTCAGGAAGCTGGCACTGCTCGCACTTGACACGGCGTGCATGCAGTGAGTGCTTGTACGAGGAGTGGCAGATACGAAGAGGGGAAAAGTGTCCTTCAGTAGAAAAACACTGCATCCTTTCTTTTATAGTATGCAGACAAATGATAAAAGGAAAGCGCCACATGTCAAAGGGATGACTCATGTAAACATTTGACACCAATAATCATGGAAGACCCTTATTTTAAAGGGAACTGCCGTGATCTTACATCAAAGTCTGTTTATATGTCTTGGGGAATACTATTACATATGGAGGAAAAAAAGTTGAATAAAAATACTTAAGCAACTCCAAGTTTTGCAATAAATTAATTGTTTACTAGTTAAGAAATCTGGAGGTCTCATGTCAGAAGGAAATGAATTAGACCTTTTCTACTTAGAGCCGCATATAATGAGAGCCGCTTGTCGCTCATCTCCTTGTGACGGTTGGTCGCCATTTGACGTTCCCAGCGCTGGTTGCCTTGGTAACCAGCTTACATTTTTTTTCCCCTCACTTCAAATGTTTCCAAGTGAAACAACCAGAAAATCCAAATATTGCTGGTATAAGGACTGAGCTAGCCTACAGCTCATTTAATTCACCCACTTAGTGCAGTTTTGCTCTGTTATTTATAATAAAACCGTACATTATGGATCACCAGAAGTAGCTCTTCTTGCCATCACTACTCCCTAATGCCGTAATATATATCAGCTCAATATGGATTCATCCCACGCTTTAAGTCCACCATTTACAATCTGCCACAACATAGAGAAGTGAATAACAATGACCATTTTGTGATAACACAAACCTTTGGACCTGGTATTTGTGTGGCTGTTGCTTAGACATGTACCACCCACCTAGACCAGACCAGGCACCCCAACCAGACAGCAACACACTCCTTGATCACAGCAGCCATCCCCAGCAGGATGCAGCCTGACGCAGGCATACAAACAAAAACGGTTTAGAAACAACTCAGAGAAACATGAAATACAGCATAAGGTGTTGACCTGGCCTCCAAATACACTAGATCCTAAACTGATCAAGTCTGTGGGATTCACTAGAACAAAACAGATCTACAGAGGACCCTCCTCTCAATCCATAGGTCCCCAAGGCCCCCACTAAGGCCTCCTTGTGTATTCTCTGATGAGTCACAACTGTTTCAGAGGGACAAGGGGACCTACACAATATTAGGCAAGTCATAATGTTACGCCTGATTGGTGTATGCCAAGCATCTTAAAGCTCCTCAGCTCAAGTGATTTGAATTTCCAACTTTCATTTGAAAGTGGCAGAAAGTTAAATATTCGAACCTCTAAAATTGACATACTATAAATTCATCAGATCATTTGAAGCCATTTAAATTCAAACAGTGCATGTACCGTGAAAATTATCTGTAAACGAAGTTAGTAAATGCTAATGGAGGAGAACCGGAGCTGATCAGATAATCACCACAATGAACCATCTGAGAAGAAGAAAGGGTTGGAGGCGCAGGAGGTGAAAATAACATGATTAAAATAAAAGAATAAGGCTGTTTCTGGACTTTAAATAAAAGAAACACAATCTGTCTTTAACAATCAAAATAATTAAATGGAGCAGTATTAGCTGTTCAGCTTGTTGTATCTTTCGTTGCACTACACGGATGCATCCAATTAAATTAGAACAAATTGTTTGCATAATTTAGTTGAACTGGGCTTTTTTGAGAATGTGAGAGCCGAGTCTGCCACTGACATAACACTCTGACTTCAGTAAAATAAAAATAAAAAATTACATTGAAACACCTGTCTGTATCAGTGAAGCACTCGTTCACCATGCATTCATGTACGTTTGCTCACAGAACAATCTCCGTCAGCTGACACAGAAGAAACCACTTCACGGATGGCAGTGATACGTGGGCAGGACCTTGCAATTCCTGAACACAATGACCCTGGAGTGAAGTCTCACCTTTAAGAGAATTTAATATCACTGCAAGGTGTAATCAGCACACGCTATTGAATATGAAGTACAGCGCGATCTGGGTCATCAGAGGCCTCCTGTGCACTCTATACTTTATGTGATGTTCTTGCACCCTGCAGTCTGACATAAAGGTGCCTGATTCACAAACACAAAATGTAACCTTGGCTCAATAAGCAGCAGTATAGGAAAATCTTGCAAGATCTAAAATACAAGCTTGAACAAGCTCAGGTGTGGCACCATTCCCTTTGAATGGCTGTACCACTTTAATGAGATCTGTCATTTCATTTCAGCCTCCATTTGACCTCCTCTGTTTGTCAGGCAGCTGAAAACAGAGATTCAAGTGGCAATTAATTGTTGTTTAAGCAGCTGCAAAACTGTATAACAATTAAAGATCCCATATGCCATTGTATGTGGGGTATTTATATATAAGTGGTTCTATGGGGCGACAATTCACACCCATGCAACAATACAATATCTGGCTGAGATGAAAAGTATGGATCGGACAGGCAATCCGAATGTCCCTTTACATTGGCAAGCAACTCCCCGTTGATCCAACGGTTATCATGTAATTTGAGACCAATTAGACATTGTAATATGACAGCACAGCCTCAATTACCGCGATAGTGGAAATCCTCCCGTCTAATTACGCTCTCTGCGTTTAATCTTCCCCCTTTGAAAGATCTTTCCAAGAGACAGGGGAGGAGGAGACAAGGCGTGTACTCACATGGTTTCTGAATTAATAATACAGCCAGGGGAGGGATGCATGTACACAGGCTGGCAGTGGAGACCACAGTACGTGTCACATCACATAACACGCAACTGAAGACAGTGCGAGCTCCGCATGCTGCCATGAGCCTTACACAAGTCTCTACATGAGGGTCTCTTGGCTTTCTCTCACACACACACATACACGTGAACCAGGCTAACAGTGGACTGACATTTTTTATTGACTAACAGGGACCTTGGGTTTCTGGTCATTTTTAAATAAAAACAATAACACAGAAAATTTAAAATTTGCTTTAAAGGCCATTTACCATATTATTACTTCAAATGTGCATAATAAACTTTTTTGAAGAATAAGCAAAGAGGGGACTTGCATTCTTGAGAGACACACACACACTACTTCAACATTACTTTCTGTTACAGTTCCTCTCTGTATGCACCTACATGCACTGACACAAGTAATAGCTTTTATCCATTGTTTAATGCTTCATCTTCATGACCATGACTGTAACCATCATCATCATCATCATCATTAGTGTTGAAGCACCACAGTAAATGCTAACGAATTAATCTTCCTCTGGGAGGTGTGTGAAAAATGGAGGAATGGGAAATTATTAATGGTTTCAGCAACGTTGAGATAATACATAGAGTGACTGCTCCTTGGTTTTTAGTTTTTAGCCACTCAACATTAAGTGCAGAACAAATGGACATTCACGTCATGCGTTGCTCGCGTACACAGAGCTTTCACAGAGACCATCATCAAGTCAATAAGTTTATTCATTTAATACTGACACTTTGGGTCTATCATGTGTGACTGACACTGATACTACCTATTTTTATGATTTTCTCTCAAATGCTATAATTTTATGTAACATAAAAGTTGTCCTTTCAGAATTAATGTTAGCCTGTACAGTAGCTGAACAATGATACATAACTGGGTTTTGTTTCCTTTAATGTACATTTCTAATGGACAGACTCTTCTATCAATTTAGCTGATGGCCACGCTGAGCAGACTGATGGAAAACTGAAAACATTTTCCAGCACTAAGAGCCCTAATACTTTATTGGCTCAATTCTTCCTTGGTCCTTCTTCCAAGCTCTGCTGCAGTAGATATTTAAAGATCCCAATAGGTTTTACTTATAAATGCTGCTTTTCAGTGTCTGAACTGGAAATTAGGTCTCCATAGAGACATCCAGCCAGGTGGGACCGGAGGTTTTACAGCGTTATGAAGTCAGTTCCTCTTAAATATTAGCGGTGCTGAGAGCGGGTCGTGTAGATGAGGCCGATTATCTAAGTTTCTGAAGCTCATTTTAGTCTCCGCCTGGCACAGAGGATCAAGCCAGCAGCACTGGAAAGGCTTTAACCGTGGCTCTAATCCCTGCCCTGCTGAGAGTCAGCAGAAGTGAAAAGGAGTGTGTTGATGCAGGACTGAGGAAAGGGTAGGGCTAGAGAGGGAAGGCTGAGAGGAAAACAAGAAGGCAAAGATAATAGGTAATGAAAAATGCAGGAAACACTTCAGTTCAACATAACTAGCTATAGAAGTGAAACCAGTGGTTACTTAATTAATTAGTTAGATTAAAAATGAAACGCCAACTGCAATTTCCTTTGATAGGAAAAATCATTAAGTAGGCAGCAGTGCAATATACAACTAAATTGTTGTTTTGTTGTCAGCACTCTTCAGGTTGTAAGAAACAGATATGAATAACTGCACCAAAGCCAATCTGTAAAGAGCTGTGCACAGGGTTGGCAATAAAAGATATACTGTAGAGTCATTTCAATTGTGCACTATATTTTGAATATAATCACCGCTTTCCATTGCTGTCACGCAGCCTTTTCTAACAGGGAAATGAAACCCTTATATCACTCTTTTCAAAGTCACCAAACTCCACCGAGAAAAACAGTAATTTTATCTCCCGCAGGAGAGTTGCTGGTCTACCACTGTATGATTTAGAAGTCACAAAGAACAACAAACAAACTAACCGACCGTGTCCGTGGGAGACCAACAGCTCCAGTGTTCTTCCAGGTAAAATTACTGTGTTTGTCAATGGAGACTGGTGGCATTGAAGACAGCTCAAATTGAGATCGAAGGGTTTCAGGTAGCTTTCAGAAAAAGGCTTTCTAACTGCAATATCGATATATATACACTGACCAGGTAAAGGAGAAGTGAATAATATTGACCATCTTGTAACAATGTACTGCTGGGAAACGTTTAGACCTGGAATTCATGTCGCTGTTACGTAGACATGTACCACCCACCTAGACCAGACCAGGTACCTCCACGCCATAGTAATGACACTCCTTGATTAACTTGTTTCTGGTCTCTCACTTCATTAATACAGACTTTAATCGTGTGTCTGGTTGTTGCTCTAAACACAAAGGGCACAGTGGAGTTTTGCTGAAAACAATTCAATAACAGAGTGAATGCAAACAGTAAAGTTGCTGACTTTTCAGATGAACAATGAGCCGCAGCTATAAAGCTGAGTCGGGCTGCTTCAGTTTATAATCCTTTGTACTTTCAGTGCTGTGAGTGACCCCTTTTACAATGTCACACTGTTTTCAGTTTGTCATTGAATGCACCGTTATTAGAAAAATATTGAGTGTAGCTGCTGCGAAAGACCCAAAGGGGTAATACATAAAAACAATTCTTTCAATCCACCTTTACAAATGTGCCATTTTCTTTGTCTGAAATAATAACCTTGAGACCGTTTTTAAGACTAATATTTTTTATGAAGCTTTAGACTATTATTTGGGAGAAAGTTTTTTGACGACTGTTCCGAACACTAGCATAAAAAACAAACCTTTCTTCAAAACTCTATATTCAGCATTCATAGTATATATACATTTAGTAGTCAGTTTACAACAAGCAATATGTTATTAATGCCTTAATTAATACATGAAGTGCTACTAATCAATCAGCGATAACACTAATTAGCAGTTGTATTACTGGATGAATAGATGGATGGATAAATATATAGACGGACGCCTGGGCAGTGCAAAAAAAAAAAAAAAAAAGAGGGGTTGAGAGAGGTTGAGGTCTGTAAGTGGAGCTACAAGCCAGTTTTGCCTGTCTTCCACAGCACACATCAATACAGCTACTTATTAGTCTAATGAGCACCATGTGTGATGATATAGTGGGGCTATTACAAACTTCTCAGCTGCACACTCACCACTATAACGCTGCAATTCGAACGCAGACTGTCAGGGTTTCACTTTATGGTTCATATCTCGGTTGGCTTTTATTACTGATATGATAACTACGGAGTAAATTATTCATAAAGGGATCACTGCTCTCATGTTTAAGGAACCGGCTTTGATCAGAGAACGATGGTTTCTGTGAGCCGTCCTCGTAAAAGCCTGTCCATGACGAAGGATCAAAGCCCACTCATGTAAACACATTTGTTCCATACAAAGCCTGATCCTTGTGTGGCATGAAAACTGGAAACGGTAATGAGATGGCTTTCGCAATGAACTGTTGGAAGTGTGCAGGTCCTCCTCCGCTTTGCATGAAGGTGAAACACATCTTTCACGATGGAGCATCCCTAACAACACACTTAAGGAGGTGTAGGGTGCAAAAAAATGCTTATTAAAGGGGATAAATTGTAGTAAACATTACACTGCTATAGTATGCTCACCACTTATTAACACAGCTTCCAGTGATACATTTACAGCGCATCCAACCCGTGGTAAAATGTGGAGGCTTCAACTGACCATCTCTAATTAGCTTAGCTGCAACAGAGCTTTCCAGGAGAAGCTGCAGGCTTCACACACCAGGAGGGTCCTGAATGAGGCTACGAGCTAGCTTACCTCAAATGCTGATGAACGGTGGAATCACCCAGATCTTTGCCTATAAGTCACATTTCTCAATTGCAAGCATATGTTGTACGTTGTATTGTGGTCAAAATGTACTTAAAGTGTAGAAGTAAAACTATTTATTGCACCTGTGCTCTAGTTTTTTATTACTGATGGGTGAAAAGGCCATTAGCCTTGAAATATTGTAGCTCGCTGAGGTGGAACATATTTGCTTTATATATGGAGAAGTGGTTTAGGTTACAATATAAGAATGTAATCATGCAATCAGAGTCTGAGGTGCCTGGAGCACTTAAATGCCTCAGGTGTGTGTGAATGTCTCTCTGTGTTAGCCCTGCGATAGACTAGCAACCTGTCCAGGGTGTACCCCACCTCTTGCCCAGTGACAGCTGGGATAGGCTCCAGCAGACCCCGCAACCCTTAACTAGAACAAGTGGTTACAGAAGATGAATGATTTCCTA
The DNA here is from genome assembly GCA_005024645.1 of Planiliza haematocheilus. NCBI lineage: Eukaryota > Metazoa > Chordata > Actinopteri > Mugiliformes > Mugilidae > Planiliza > Planiliza haematocheilus. Next base: position 9,286,802 of record SRSE01000725.1, read on the forward strand.
CAATGTCTACATACATAATAAAGCTGAGTTTATAAAGATATTCAGCATTGTATTCAAGACAAAGGGCTGCTGGGATTAGTAACTGTAACTGCTTACTCAATTAAAATTTTAACTCCTTATTCTATACATTTTAAATAAAAAGCAATTACATTACAGCAGTGTGTTACTAAGTAGTGCATTATTGCCCAGATGTAGTCTACAAGATTAGTTCCTATGAATTATCAAATATATTTCTGATTAAAATTCTGGATTTCAGCAACTCCATAGTTTTGCCAAATCCATGTTACAAACTCTCTGTGCTGAAGGCATTTTATTTTATTTTATTTTATTTTTTTTAGCTTTTTCTTAATGCTACTCGCGAATTAATTAAAACAGCATGGTGTTAATAATACAATCATCTGAATAGGGAACAGGCTTAGAAGAAGAAAACATAAACTCTACAAAAGCTTTGCTGTGGCATCGCGCCCAGCTGCCCTCTGAGTTGTTTCTGGCACCGTTCGAGCCGGATGTGCAAAGCTGAGACTCCCATGCTGTGACCCGCGGGCTGTATTTACACACAGCAGCCAGATAACTACTCTTCAGTCCATCAGATCAGCGGGTTAATCAAACGACAGACAGTTATTTGGACCTGCCATAGAAAAGAATAAATTATTCACAACTGCGACAGACTTTTTGAAGAGGACTGCCAGTGAAGGGGATTGAGGCCTGCCTGCAAGTTCCCATGTCTCTACAGCTAGAGATGCACTTGGAGATGTTTTTTGGTGGAATAGGGGCAATTTTAATATTCACCTGGTCTTTCATGTTTTTTTAAAAAAATAGACAAGGTAACTCTCAATGATGATTACCTTCCTTTTTCAGTCATAACCAAATTGAAGATTTCTTGAAGTTTGATTATACCCAAGACCTTTGATGATAACATGTAACTTCAGATTCAACGGGGAATAGCACTAGTGCATCATGACAAAATATTGGAACGAATTTCGTGACAGATAATGCATTATTTAGAGGCTGCGTCTTGGTGCCCTATATAAATGGATGTACGGTGATCTGATTATCTCCTGAACAAGTCCAAATGATACAAAAGTGATATTGGTAAGTAAACTATGGTATTTTATGCTAAAAAGAAGGCCCAGGTTGTAAAAAACAGTAGTTCCCCTTTAAATCCAAAAAGGTTTACTGAAATAAATCACTCTGTCAGCATTACCCAAAGAGAAAACCCAGTCTTTAAGTTGTGAATGAAGCAGGTGGATTCTTTTTCCTTTTCCTTGCTATACGATTTGTTCATTATGAAGTGAAGTCAGAAAACACTTGATCTTGTCTGGAAGACAGCGTGTTTGTCTGTCAGGAGTGGGGTTCTCCAACATTAGGCAATTATTCATACTGCCTTTGATGTGCTGTGTGTCAGGCTGACGGCTGCCCAGCAGCCTCAAAGCTCCTCTTTGCTCCACTGACTCCATCAACCAAAAAAGCTCCGAGGTTCAGCGGACCATAGCTGTGCATAAGTTCACAGCCCACCTTACTGTCAGTCCTCCAGATAACATGCGGAGTAATGCTCCACTTATAGAGCTCTAATGCTTCGATGTGCTGTGTCACCTGGGAGACTGTTGGGACGAATGTGCTTTACCATTTGAGGAAATCATTATTGAAATTATTATAATAATCCTACATGCACACTATGTACTATTGGATCTGTGTCCTCAGTTGTGGTTTTTACAATATCTTGTGACCATAGACTGCACATAAAGTTGGACAACGAAACAATTCCTCAAAAATGAAGCCAAAGCAAGTACAGCTCCCCCTGGTGGCTCACTGCAGAATAGGTCATGGGACTCGCCAAAATAAAACACTAAAGTACATACATTTTTGTTTTAGGCAGTTAATATAATGCTGATGCATGTTGAAGTGTTTTTTTTCTGATTTAGGTTTTGTTTTTATTTAGTTATTTGACACCAGAGAAACAGGATGTGACACCATGATTACTACCAGTTGCCATGCCAACGGGACCATGACGCAGTCCTGTAGGAGCATGAGAATAGGAAAAGGTAAATAAATAAGTACAGTGTAAAATCCAACATTTCTCAGTAACTGGTGGAGGTAGAGCAGAGTGCAGTATTAATCAAATAGAAATGCGAGTGAGTCTGGCAGAAGTGTGGACGGCTCATCAATAATGTGGCTCTGCGTGGTTCCACTCTTGAGCAGTACTGCGCAGACTCTGGCTCCAAACCATAGTCCAAACTCGCAAGATGGCTCTACCTATATCCCTGGGAAACTAGTCAGTTTGGCCAGTGCAAGGAAAAGCTGATGCCTTGTCCATATTTCTATACAGTCTATGCCTCCGACGCAGTCAGCTCTGTGCGTTGTACAAAAACAAACTAGCCCAAAAATCTGGAAAAATGCTCAAAAGGAAAAGCCCACATTTTTTGGCTGTATTTAAATTTTACAACAGGCCTGGATTTAAACAGTTTTGAGGATATGCATGGATATTGCAAAACCAAACCTTTTTCGGCAGACGGCTCAGTTAATGTCCACAAGTACATGTAAATGTGAATATTAGGGGAATATTCATATTCATTAGCCATGCTTGGCAGAAATATGTCATTTTTGATAAAGTAAATATTTTGTGCATGCAAACATAGTAAAACTGATCCACAGGTACCTTTAAGCATACACAGAATGGCAAATAAAAAAACGTAGGTACAACACAATTGCAAACAACAGTGACAGACAGAACGGCATGTGATCAAATTGTATTGTTGCCTCAACATGTCAGCCTGTTTAGTGCCAAAGCAAGTCCTCAAACACCTTGGGGTCCTGTTCTTGCGCCCATTGATCAGTACAGTGAGGGTGAGTGATGTCCTGTGTAATTCTCTTTTGAACACGAGTGATGGCCTTATGACTGAGCTCTGAGGGGTTCAGTGAGGGGGAAACCTATTATCTTGGCAGCATGAATACCGGCGGAAGATAAGTTTATTGTCCAGCGTGAGTCCGAGCAATCTGAAGCAGTCATCCATTTCAGCTGTTTATTTATTGATGAGAATGTGGCGCTTGGGTGACAAGGTATCTATTACTATTTCTTTTGTTTTCCTGACATTGAGATGAAGGTGGTTACAGCACTGGGTGAAAAGCGCGATGGTGTAGTGATAGTCCAGAACAGAATGGTTAATCCGCGAGAAGAGCGAGAACGGCTGCGGCGTTAGGATATTTGAGGTAAGCAGTGGTGGGCGAGAGGCTGGTGCAGTCATGTGTTCGTCGTGAGCACAGTGAAATGTTGTTGTGCCTACCCGAAAAGCTTGCCGTCTGTCACTGAGAAAATTGTGCAGTAGATGGATCAGGTTGAGGCTGGGGGGTGGAGGGATGAGTGATGAGTTGGTGGAGCTTCTGGATGTTAGTCACTGTCTAATATAGATGTACACATACATGAAAAATAAAAAAACACATAGCCTACATGTTTTAACACTAAGATAAATTAAAAAAAAAAAAACACTTTATAAGCATCAGCTTGAATAAAATCCAGGGAGATGTCTGTTACCTTTCTAAACATGGCTTCTGTTGAATCCTCTCAATTTTTACTTATAGCTACGTTATTTGAAATCTGGAGGTAAATGTTAAATGACTTGCTATGACTATTTGAGGTAAAACAATGGTAACAGAGGCTATGACCCACAGATGAAAGCATAATAGTATTTACACATCACACTACCCAAAAATTCTGCAGCACATAACTGATAATGTAAACTGTAAAACAGACATCTGACATCTGACAGAATGCTAAACCAGGGAATTGTCGGATAATAGCCAATGATAATAATATGATAAAAGCGATTGTTGCTAATGCTAATGCTAATGCATACCTACTGCTGGAACTTAAAGGAATTAAAGGGGAACTACTGTTTTTTACAATCTGGACCCTATTTCTAACATAAAATACGGACAATTACTCACCCATATAATTTTTGTGTAATTTGTAGTCCTTCGGGAGATAATTAGAGCAGCGTACAGGCTATCCATGCAGTGGGAGTGACTGGGGCACCAAAACACAGCCTCTAAATAATGCATTGTCTGAAACGAAATTGTTCATTTGACAGTTAACTACAGACTAAACGGGGAATAGCACTAGTGTACGATAACAAAATATTGGTGACATGAACGAGATTCGCTCCAATGCATTATTTAGAGGCTGTGTTTCGGTGCCCCAGTCACTCTCACTACATGGATATACACAGATCTAGTTATCTCCCGAAGAAATACAAATTACACAAAAGTTATATGGGTGAGTAAACAACCATCTTTTATGCCAGAAATGAGGTCCAGGTTGTAAAAAACAGCTGTTCCCCTTTAACAGGCAAAGCACGAGCTGACTGTCTACTATAGAGTAGTCACAAGCATTGTAAAGATGGTAGCTACTGTTTAGAAACAGGATCATTTTAATGTCTCGCTGTTTTCGTTAGCAGATCAGCGTGTAATATTGTAGGAGGTCATATAAAAAGAACGAGCAGCCACAGTGCTCTGCTAGATGAAGCGCTGCAGGTGACTGTCTCAGCTTACCTCGCGCTTCTTAGCTAGGTAACCACCTTGGCTTTATGGAGACTGCCCCCGTGCAGCATAAAATCAGCTCATAATGGCTCACAGAATGATATGCCACTAAACTCCTGACGTCTTTATTAAAACAAAAGTTTGTTATGCTTACCTCTGTAGTAGTAAATACAATCCAATCAACCAGGACCTGAGTCGATGCATATACCACTTTAAGAGCTAAATATCACATCCAATATAGAAAACTTTTACAGATTTTTCTTTTTAAGAGGACAAAAACAGAATCGTTGCAAAATGTTATTTTTCTAGCAAAAATAAGTTGATGATTTTGTAACAAATATAACAAGAGACAGACATGGTGCTAGGGAATCCACTGTTATTCTGTCCACACTGAAATATCTCAACAACTCTTACATGGACTGTCATGAAATTCAGAGCAGGCGCCTGGAGGATGAATCCTGATGAATGTGGCGATCTCCTGACTTCCCCTCTATTGCCACTCTGAGGTTGACATTTGTGGTTTTAAGTGAAATGTCTCAACAATGATTGGATTCCTGCGAAATTTGTTCGCCCCCAGGATGAATTGTAATAGCTTTGGTGATGCTTTGACTTTTCCACTGTCGGGTCAAATTTTTTCATTTGTGCGATGCTCTGCTTTATAAGCACACAAACCCCACACGAGTGAAGATTTGTGAAGATACTCGAGCAGCGTTGTGAGCATTAGCATTAGCTTTGAGCTCAAAGCAGTATGTTGTGAGTGTGAAATAAACATCACTGTTCGTGCTTCTGTAAGTTTGGTTCAGTAACTCTGAGATCAGTTCTCACAAACCGATCATAAACTTCAAATATGTATCTTGCAGAGGAAGAGCGATGGAGCATTTGATTCAACTTTTGTTTAAGGGTTAGTATGGGTATTTTCTGTTTGGGCAAAATAAACAGTGTATCAACATACTTTTCATAGACGCTGCCTTTTTCAGTAATTATAATGTGGGTTTGCGCTCGTCTTAAAGCCCAAGCAAGGAGAGAAATAGTTAAGCTTGGGGACTTAACTGCATATTTAATGAACTTCGTCCCCCGCAGCACTGCTTGGTTCATTTATGTTGGGAAGAGTGTATCATTAGGACAGAAAAAAAGACCAGTTTTAGACACTTAAAACGTCTCTTGCATAAATAACGGCTTTAGTTCCCTGCTAGAAGTAATTTGTGACTTTGTTCCACACACTAATGTTTAAGGACTTAGATGGTTAATCTGTATTCCACCTGCCTTCTGCTTACTGGTTTTGGGATTTAATAATATTAAAGGAATAAAGGTGCACCTGTGACTGTTCTACGTTGCAAAACTGACTGAAGAACTTCATTTTCGGGGGGGGATTATAGCCATACATCCCTGTTTTTTTGAGGTGTTTTCCCCACACGGGCAGAATTTGTCGTGATTATTTTCATGATGAGATTGGCCCCACCGATCTCTTGTTTTGTAAAATGGAATTCAATTGATTTCAAGAAACGCCTAGCAGGGCACAAAAGGCTTCTCTATCTTCTCTATCTGTTTCTCACTCCCGCAGCTTGTCCTGAAGACTCTGCAATTGTGAAATGAAGCCTCTAAAATCAATACGTGCCAAAGTCAATTTTTACTCATTATCATCAAGAGAGCCCGGGCGTTATTAGGAGCCAATAGCGGGAAAATGCCTCCATCAACAAATAGCCCGGCAGCACATTGTAGCTGTGTTCAACTAAATGTCGCGATTAACACAGAAGATCTCTTTGAATATGAGGGGGAAATGAGAGGAATTAATATCAGTCTGTCACATTAGTGGAGCCAGACGCAGTCCAGAAAGTTCCTCGGCACTTTTAAAATGTGATTTCTCACCACAAATTGTTCAATCATAAAGAAAGTATTTTGCCGGTGCAGAGAAATGCTGAACGTACCAAAGCTTTAGAAAATGCAGGCAAACAGACGAAACACTAGCAAAAAAGTGCAGAAAATAAAAAAGTACAGAAACATGTAGCTTAAACAGAAAAGGCTACAGGACGCAGGAAACAACACCAAAGCCGCTGCAAGTAGCACAAACTGCCAAGACCCTAGCAGAGAGGTTCACTGCTGGTCCTCCTCTCTGTCTCACCCCATTACTTCCTGTCTCTCTCTACTGACGACTGTCAAATTAAAAAAGCAGAAAAATGTGATGAGCACGGCTGTGGCTTCCCGTTGCCATGGTGACTCCTGGAGTCGACTAACCGACAATGGTTTCTTTCATTAAAACTGCTTAGTTTTTCCATATATCCACTGTGAAAAATCTTTTTTCGCGTTGATTTGTGCCGTAATAGTTTAAATGTTGCTTAGGTTGCTTGCCTTTTGTCTACGTGCACGTGTTTCCTTAGGTTGCTGTGTTCGGCTCTCCAGACCACTGTACTTAAATCCTCAGAACCTGCTGTCAGAGGTTTTACTGCAGATGTGATGAAGTCAGGATTATGGTCTCAGGAGGTTGTTTACATGCATTATATATATATATGTGCATCTATAGGATTGTAAGATGCACAATCTATGAGGCCCAAAGGAATAAAAGATTCCCCAGTTTATTTCTTACGTGAAGAAAATGAGTTTTTAATTTACATTTTCATTATCTTTGATAAAAATACAGTCAAAATTCTTGTTTGTTTTTTGAACTCTGAAAGTCAGTACTTCTTTTTTCTGTTTTAAAGAGGACATCTGTTTTTATTGCAGAAAAAATTCTGTTTCAGAAATAGAAAAATAATATTCATATTTTTTTCTTAGGAATAAAAAAGTACATAATTCAGGATATGAATGATAAATGAACAACCTCCTGTGTAAAAAAAGGAAGAAAAAAACATGAATAACATTGCAAAGTTTGGTGTATGAGGAGTTACTAAAGTGGTAATTTATAATAAATGAATACAGCCTCATCTATGAAATTCATAGTCTATCATTGGTGACTACTATATACTCCAATAAAATCTGCATTCTGTTTTGTTTTCTGAATATAGCCCAAAAATAGCTAAACTAACGCTCAAAAAAATAAATAAATACTTATCTCCAGTGTTCCCATTAATGTCATTATTTGTCATAAAAACTGCAAAACATTAGAAACTGAATCTCAAAGGGGTTTTCCTCAGGGAATTGTCTTGGCCATGCAAATGCTGACGCATTTACTCCTGTGATCAGTTTATTCTGTAGATGCTGGCTAACCAACTGCCACGCTCATTAATATACTGTGTGGCTATGTGCAATAAATAACGCCTCGAATCTTATCTATCATGTCCACAGGGGAAAATAAGCCTCATGAAATGTTAATGAAGTCTTCTTCAATAAAAAATGTATAACAATTGAACATCATCAGCTAGCTTAGCATCCCGTCTGACTACGTAACATGTGGATGTGAATATTAATGTGCCTTGATTACTGTGATTATTACAGAAACCAACAGTACATTCCTCAGTATTTGTTTCATATCATAATGCTTTACATTACTTGAGAGATAAGTAATTGTCATATAATGAAAAGAATTTAGCAATGAGGGATTAGCTGCCATATGTTTAAATATTAATCAGTGTTTATCATAGTTCTGAACAAACCATTATTGAATATTGAATGACTGAATAGCACAGTGTGTTCTCTCCTCTACTATATCACTGTATTCTGAGTTATGCAGAAACAACTTATACAGTTTCATCAAATCATTGTTTTTTAGTTGCTCTGTTACAAAGCATTACCATATTTTCCTGTGGTTGTTTTCTGTCGATTAAACCAGTGCAGTAGACCAGGCATCACGTTGATCTCCTAGGGGTGTCACAACAACAAACTCAAGGCAAAGTTACGACCTCTTGGTCCTGCTGTTGCTTGTTGTTTCTGGGCTGTCAGCTCAGGTCGGGGTACAGGAAGACATGGCCACGGCCTGGTCGAATGCCGCAGGGGTGGAAATCCCATCAGACTGCTTCGGCAGTGTATTGAACCTACTGGTCTTGGATATAGTGTGCTATATGTCCGGGTGGAAGCACTCACAAAAACTATTAGGTGTTGGCTGCAGTCCATAAAGACATGCTGAGCTGCTTCATGATTAAACGACTACAACACAGCAGCAAATCTAAAAGACCAGATGCCTTCAAAACTTTGGTTTAAGAATGGGAAAAGAACCGGGCCCCAGTCCAACCATCATCTTAATAGAATGTACAAACAAGACAACTTTGTAACTGCAGAAACTTTCACGCCACCCAGCTGTATTACAGCAGGAACAGAAAAACAAGAACGAGAGAGCGAACTTGCAACAAGATTTTCCATTACGTTCCAATATCAGAGTTAATGAGTCCAATGAGGCTTTGAAGACCTGTGTTATTGACGCCGAAATGTAGCTCTGCCGTCCTGTCAGTTAACAAGAGATGTGAGCTATCTGTCACAGCACATTGCCTTGGCTTGAAATCAGAAAGTGGAGGCCAGATAGCTACAAATAACCGCTGTTTCAATTATTCAGGCTCATCATGGTGAAATGAAGATTGTTCTGTCTTTATTGCGCTGCAGTGAGACTGATGATCTGGGATGAATGACAGAATACATATTTAATGCAGGAATATAACGCTTTCTTTTATAGCTCTTACGCTGTGTTCAAGGCCACACTGTCTCCCAGAAGCTGCAACCATATGCAACTTATTTTCAGTGTGTACTGTAATGGTAGATGAATTCGATTCTTACCAGCATATTTCATTTACTGCCACTATAATATAAAACAATATCTCCTTACTGACTCAACAGCTTCATTGAACTTTTGTTTTGGTTTTGGCCCAGGCAGAACTGAAGCCCAAACCCGGTTTAATACCAAAGGTTACAGAATTATGGATGCAGCAAAACAAACTACTGTCTTTTTAATATAAAAGTGAATGACTGGCTATTTTTCATCATTCTGTGAGCATCTGTGATTTGATTTTATACTGCAAATGACATGAAGCTGACACTCAGGGAGTGATGGTTATTTCACAGAGAGGTTAGATGTGTGTACCATAGACTATAAAGATGGACAGCAGAACTGCTCCTCAGAAGTAAAGCCGAAGTAATTAGAGCTCCCCCTGGTGTCTGGCTTCAGTATAGGTCATAAGCTCCGCCTCCTCAATCTTAGTGGGTGGGACTTGGGCCAAACTAGAACACTAAAATACAAGTCAAATCATTTTTTTCAAGGCTGTTTTCTGTCATTTTAGGTAAATATATATTTTTTTGGGATGAGTTTCGTTTTAATTAGTTATTTGACGCTATTGAAACAGGATGTGACGACCACCAGTTGCCATGCCGACCGCTCCGTAAAGCGATCCCGTGAGTGTGGTTGGGTCATCAAGATAGCAACTCCACGTAGCGCCACTCTCTGACCTCATTGGCAAAGCACATTGCATTTGTAGTGACTACTTCATAGCAACACATTCAAAGTTTGTTGCAAATTTCTGAACTGACTGACTGATCTGTCCGTAAAGTAATGATGGACTGTCATTTCTCTATACTTAGCTGATAGAATTCATATTATGGCAAGAACCTAACAGTTGTCAAATAGGACTGGCAGCTGTGTACCAGCCTGACTACACAACACAACTGATCCTAAGCCCATTAAGAAGGCAAGAAATTCCACAAATGAACCTTGACAAGGGACACCTGTTCAGGTGACTACATCATGAAGCTCACCGAGAGACATAAGAGCAATATGAATCATATTTGGAGTCATTTCACATTTTTTGTTTACTACATAATCCATGTGTTCACTCATAGTTTTGATGCCTTCACTGAAACCATTAAAGAAAGTCCAAACTTCTCACTGGTTGTGTATATGCACTTATCTGTTCATGGAGGTTACATTCTTAGTAACTGAATGCAGGAAACCACACTGTAAAATACTGCACTACTTTCATTTCAGTATTTCATCAGATTTAATCAGTGGGGCACAGGCTCAGTCACCACTGATATTTATAGAACAAACACTTATTTAGATGGAAATCTTTGAGACTGCCACTTCAAGAAAACCACGACCCCTTCCGAACTGTGACTGATGAACTGGAAAACTCAGCACTCAGGATTTGACAACTGAAGTATGGTCTCACACTTGTGGATTACACTTGTACGTGTGGGTGGTCTTGTACACCGAGCATCTACCCTGACCACCTCCCAGCAATCCTGCTGTAGCCCCACTCGTTGTAAAACTGTCTTTACCTCTAAACACAATCCAGACAACGGTTGTGTTTGCCACCATAACATAATTATGAAGCCAATTTAATAATATATAAATGTAATTTCAAGGAGACAGTTCCCTCTGCTAAGCGTTATTGAATAAATACAACAAAACAAACAGCTTCTCAGTTGTGATGATTGCTCCAGGAAATAGAAAGTTATTTCAGGGCACCAGTGTTCTCCTCCAATTGGCAGTATGCAGAGTTCAGCTACTGTAAATTAACCAGCACTAGTTTGGTGGCTCACACATCACGGCTGGCTTAATCCTCAAACTCACAGCAGGAGGCTCTAATCCAGCTGTGTACTTATTTACTAGAGAGTAGATTATTTAGACGTGATGGAGGCCAAACCATTAAGAAAGATACTTCGGGGCGAGTGACTGAGTGACTGAATATCTCTGCGTGCTGTACAAGGAGGAAAGTGTTTCATGCAAATCTCCATAGATGTGATGCACTTCAGCCCGGATAGTGCGAACCTTAAACTGCACCCGCATTAATGAAGTGATCGGGACTTGAGAATGACACTTTACTCCCTGCTTTTAAACAAAAACTGCTGTACCGCAAAGTAAGTCGCGGAGTCTGCCGAGCATTTAACGCGAGTGCAGATACTGAATTAAATTTTTTAAACGGAGCCGTTTTCAGACAATACCCCCGGTTTCTGCTCCGTGCCTGCTGTGTCAGCTCGGTGCCTGTGTGAAAATATGCAGAGGCACAAAATGTTTGCAGCTGTGATATAAAGGTGTGTGAAGTGGGATAATCTATGAAGGCAACAGCCCACCCAGCTGCATTACAATGTGATGTTACATCATATAGTACAGTAGTGCAGCGGGTTCAGACTAACGGAGATTTATCTTTTTCATACTATTAAAAAATAAATAAATAAAGTGCTGCTGTTAAATTTAGAAACACAAATCTCACGTCCAGGTCACATTGTTTGATGTCCTTGAATCACCTGTGAAGGAATAAACCGCAGTGGTGCCGTGGATGACTTTGTAAAATGCTTTAAGGATGTTTTAATTAATAAGCTGGCATTTGGACATTTTGTCACAGCTGGGAAGGCACAGGTCTGTTAAAGGGAAACTACCGTTTTTAACAACCTGGACCTTATTTCTGGCATAAAATAGGATCGTTTACTCACCCATATAACTTTGGTGTCATTTGCAGTCATTCGGAAGATATTTAGATCCACCGGCGCTCCATGTATATCTGTATAGTGGGAGTGACTGGGACAGCCTCTAAAAATCATTATCTCGCATTATCTCGCATTATCTGCCAGGAAACTTGTTCATTTCCCCAATATTTTGTTATGATATGCTAGTGCTATTCCCCGTTGAGTCCAGAGTTACCTGTCATCATCATTTGGGGTCTGTAGATTGACCTACTAACTTCTGACTCGGATGATGTCATCTCGACAGTCAGCTTGGTTACCAGTAAGTTGCTAGTTTTTTGCAACATGGCTGAATATTTTTCTGACGTTGTAGACGACAACTTTGTTTATGATGGACATCCTCGCTGAAGGAGCTTGTTGAAAGAAGGATGCGGAGGCAGAGAGAGGAACATCTGGCCAAAGAACAACAAACTGCTGCACGCCAGGTAACTCCTGACTCAACAGGGAATAGCACTATTGTACCATAACAAAATATTGGTGAAACGAACAAGTTTTGAGGCAGATGATGCGTTATTTAGAGACTGCATTAAGGTGCCCCAAACACTCCCATTGTGTGGCTATACACTGCGCTCGACTGGATCTAGATATCTTTCGAACGACTCCAAATGACACCAGAGTTGGGTGAGTAAACAATCTTGTTTTATGCCAGAAATAAGGTCCAAGTTGTAAAAAACAGTAATTCCCCTTTAATGAAGGCTCAGTTCCATTAAGTGCCCCTCTCGGCCGCGCAGGATCCTCCATATGTGGGATGCAGTCATAATTTAGACCATGTTCTTACTTGGCATTAACGGGGATGGGTAGTCTGATAACATAGCTTATGGGGCAGGTGTGAACGAACCCAAGACACTGAGATCGTGTAGAACACATTTAACACTAGAAGTCCCAGAGAGCCGCCATTTGGCTTTTCTACCTATAAAACCCACAGGGCCGCCGATCGGCTGGAAGGCTTTTAGCTAATATCCTGTGAACCTTCCTTTTGTTATGTAACGAGGCAATCACTGGGGCACCACAGGAGGGGACACGCTGAGCCACTTCAAGGAAACTTGTGGGGAGGGGAGGGGGAGTGAGCCCAGAGAGTTTATGGGATACGGGGTACCTTTATTTTCTAACCTGGCAACACCTTGAGACAGAAACTGGTTCATCCCAAAGACAAAACACCTTGACATAAAATGGGGGAGGGGGAGAATCGGAAAGGAGCGGGGTTGCTGGGGGTTTGGAGGCCAGAGTGAGTGGGGGAGGGAGGCACATCTGAGAGCTGTGAACTCATGTCCAGGCTACTAACTGACTGTCTGTCTTTCAACAGTTTCACCAGGAGGCAGCCTGGGCAGAACAAATGAGCTGAATCTAAATGTAGAAGAATATATGTAGAAATATATGTAGAAGGATGTAGAAGTTATCAGGACCCTACAACACTGGGCTTCCAACATCCCCACCAGACACATAGGAAAAGTAAAAGAACAGAACCACATCAAAAAAGAACCCAAAACCTGTGGTTATCCCAACTGGGCCTTCAGGATAGTTACACATATTTACAAATAATAATAAAAATGCATTAGAGGTGGTGCATGCGCATGAAGCTTGAGCGCTGTTTACAAATCGGCTTTTAGATTTTGCCCTAGTAACCATGATAGGCTCAATATGTTCTCCAGTAGTAACGCAAGCATGTAGTCCGCCATTGTTGTTGATGTTGTTATGAGACGTTTCGCGAGATATACGAGGTGGAAGACTGCTCGAGGGGTGTGGCCATGGTGGCGATGACGTCACCGTTTTCAGAAATCTCCGGATTCAACCGTCCAGACTGATCTGACCATAACACGAACGCCCTGTCATAACACGAACGCCCTGTACAAGAAGGGCCAAAGTCGTCTCCACCTGCTCAGACGACTGGGGTCCTTTGGGGTGTGCAGGGCACTGCTAAGGACTTTTTATGACTCTGTGGTGGCTCCGGCCATCCTTTATGCAGTGGTCTGCTGGAGCAGTGGAAGCTCAGAGAGGGACAGGAAGAGACTGAACAGGCTGGTCAGACGGGCTGGCTCTGTCCTGGACTGTCCTCTGGACTCCATGGAGGAGGTGGGTGAGAGGATGTTAGCCAAGCTGACATCAATCATGGACAACCCCTCTCACCCACTGCATCAGACTGTTTCAGACCTCAGCAGCTCCTTCAGGGGCAGACTGCTGCATCCACGATGCAAGAAGGAACGCTACCGCAGGTCCTTCATTCCAGCTGCCATCAGGCTGAACAACACCAACATGAGTCAATAGTTTTGTATCCATGAACAAATAAATCTGCTCATTACACTGCTTTTTTGCACTAAATCACTAGTTCTCCATTTCATTGTTTAAGTAATTATTTATTTGTAGAGTTTTTATTCCACTGTACATTAACTGTATATACAGAAGGCCTCTATATTTATGCACATCTTTTCTCTGTATATTTTTCAGAACAATCTTATTTTTGTATATATTCTTTCAAAATGTGTATTCGGGTAACTCTTTTTTTCTTATTTTAACCATGTCAAGTCGTCATTGCTGTCTGTACATATATTTTCCAAACTCCATGCTACTGCGACAAGGAAATTTCTCATTCGTGGGATTAATAAAAAACATATCTTATCTATCTGTGAGAAGTGCGTTTTCGAATTTATCCACCCTGGGACCCGGTTTCAAAAAAATGCGTTTTCGGGCTATGCGTTTACGGGATTCGTGTGGACGATAGGCTAAACCGATTAAAAACATTTGCGTTTACGAAAAAATGCATTTTCATGTGGATAGGGCCTTAGACTTAGAACTTTATTGATCCCTTTGGGGTGACTCCCTCAGGGAAATTTGAGTTTTCCACAGCAGCAAGCACACAGAGCAGTGGTTTGCAAATAGTTATAGAAAAAGTGATTGAATAATACAATGGTGAACATTAAATAATGAACGGTGAACTTCCTTTGAGTGGGATTAAAATAAGCTGTAGTAAAACTCTAGTAGGGATAAATAAACAGTAGGTAGATAGGTAGATAGGTAGACAACTTTATTGTAGTAGCAATGAGTGAGGTGAGTACAAATGAAATGTACTCACCTCACTCACTGTTACTTACTGTTTTACTGTTTATTTTTCCCTACTAGAGTTTTACTACAGCTTATTTTAATCCCACTCAAAGGAAGTTCACCGTTCATTACTTAATGTTCACCATTTTATTATTCAATCACTTTTTCTAACTATTTGCAAACCACTGCCCTGTGTGCTTGCTGCTGTGGAAAACTCAAATTTCAAAGGGAGTAAACACAATAAAGTTTTAAGTCTAAGTTCTAGGTCTAAGTCTCACTCACTTCCTCTCTCTAACACTGTATCCTGATAATGCATTTTTATTATTATTTGTAAATATGTGTAACTACCCTGAAGGCCCAGTTGGGATAAACACAGGTTTTGGGGGCTTTTTTGATGTGGTTCTGTTCTTTTACTTTTCCTATGTGTCTGGTGGGGATGTTGGAAGCCCAGTGTTGTAGGGTCCTGATAACTTCTACATCCTTCTACATATATTTCTACATATATTCTTCTACATTTAGATTCAGCTCATTTGTTCTGCCTGGGCTGCCTCCTGGTGAAACAGACAGACAGTCAGTTAGTAGCCTGGACAGAGCAAATAAGTTCACAGCCTTCAGGTGTGCCTCCCTCCCCCACTCACTCTGGCCTCTAAACCCCCAGCAACCCCGCTCCTCTCTGAATCTCCCCCTCCCCCGTTTTATGTCAAGGTGTTTTGTCTTTGGGATGAACCAGTTTCTGTCTCAAAAGTTGTTTGGACCACACAGAGTTAGGTTTATATATGTTTGGACTCTGGCACAGTTTTAGTTCTGCAGCCGATTACCGAAGCATGCAGTTATATAATGAACACGGACTTAAAGTTCAGGCTTTAATTTGAGCGTATTCACATTCTGAGCGGGAAAAAAGGTAATTACAGACATTTTTATGCACGGTTTCCTATTTTTCAGGAGCTCACATGTTGATATCCTTTGTTGAGGATCCTTTACAGACAACAACTGCTTGAAGTCTTTAGCGCACGGACATCAACCAAAGAATGGGCTCCCTCCTTTGTGAAGCTTTGTCAGGCCTTTACTGCAGCTGTCTTCAGTTGTTGTTTGCTTGCGGGTCTTTCCGCCTTTTGTCTTCATCAGGTGAAATGCATGCTCGTTAGAACGCATGCAGACAGCATAACCCCGTACACTTCCCAACTCCGCCAGCTGCCTCTTTCTTCTGTCACATCCCATCAGTGACTTAGACGTGATGCTGCGCACATCCCTGCAATTTTCCACTATTGCAAATCAAAATATATAAAGATACAATGTTACTGTGATGACAACAGAGTCTGCATCTGGTCAGCTTAGCACGACTCATGAATGTAGTCCGGGTTGGTGGGGGCTGAAGTCTACTTCCAGTGGGATCTATTAGTATTATCCCTAACATGGAAAAATGTTTGACATTAAATGATCTAATGGCAACTGTCGAGTTTTTTTTCGTTCACCCGAGATGCGCGTGGAGACACATTCTGACGCCAGGTGTGAAGAAACGTACCCTGAGCTGCAACGAGTCAAAATGTCTTCTGTGAAAAAAAAAAAAAGCTATTCTGAGTCTGAACAATAGCAGGAACTGACAATACATTAGTAAATGGCAGATCGGAAAAAAACGAACAACAGTGTGCTATGACTAAAAAAAACAAAAAACAATAACTCTTATACCCTGTAAATACAGGATTGGTGTTTTAAAGGTTGCCAAAAAAACAACAGCAGCACATTACATTAATATTTTTAGTGATCATCCTGTTAATTTTTTTTTGGTCTCGGTGAGCAGACATACTGTAGCTATATGATTTGTGATTAGAAGCTCTCCCTTCCTACACTATTTTCACTGACATATAAATGGAAGATGCTGGATAGTAGATATTATGATGAAACCTCATATTTTCTGAAGAGTTCCACACACACCGTAACAGGTTAAACACTGTCAAAGTGTCAAAGCTGCATTTTCTCTTTCTGGTAATGCCAGTGACCAGCCTGCTGTTTTTGCCCACATGTGACTTCACCCTCATTATCGAGTCAAGGGTTTTGTACCTCTGCATGTGCTCACACGGCCGATGGGCGTATTTCTCTTCATTAGGAACGAGAAGGAGTCGACTGCTAGGAAAATACATCTGCGCTCCTTTCTTTCTTTTGTACTTTTTTTTTTCAAGTAGTAAAAGTTGAGTGAAAGTTTCATTTTGACAAAATGATCTAATCTCACAAGCTTCTTCTTTTAAACCTTCTAAATATTTGAAGGTATGACCCAAAATTTGGTGAGAGAGGTGTCGCACCGGGTCTTGTGTTTCTCAGTTTAGTTCAGCTGTCATCTTTGACAAAATACATTTCAGTTTAAAAAGCTCTGCAAAAAGAAATTCAATGCATGCTGAGCAAAGCTATTTTTAAATAAACAGCGTGCCATTTCCAGTCAGGAGTATTTCTATTTTTCACCATAACGCTGTTGACACTCAGTTTGACTCTTTGCACACGATGACTCCACAGGACTGGAGGTAAGGGATTAATGAGAGTGGAATAATAGCTTTGACTTATTACAGTGAGCGTCTCCCTTTTCACCTCGCTTTGCCATCCAGCATCTGGGCTCCTCAGCCAATTACTCCTTGTACTGTGCGCCACTGCAGTCTCTGGGAGGATGTGAGGTCCCTGCCCGCTGCGGCTCAGCAGCAGGATGACAAGGCTTTCTTGTGTAACTACACCCAGCTAATCCATCTCCTCGTGCCTCATCTTCTCCTCAGACTACACGGAGCTCAGAGAGATGAATGCGTGCTCCTATTAGAGGCGTTCAGGAGTGATGCAAAATGAGACAAATTCAGATGGATCTCTTTCTGATGTATGTGCTGCACGCCGTATCTCACCGCATCTTCTCTGGAGGGAGCAGTTGTCAGTGGATTCATGACAATGCATTTCCTCACATTAATCTCGCACTATCTTGCACTGTTCCTTCCTATTCCCAGCTTCTTAATCAGTTTTAGCGTGTGCTTTGAATATGTGCATAAAGCAGCATAATGAGACCAGAGGAAGGATTGTTAAGCAGGATGAAATGACCTACTGTAATGTATCACCACAGATAAAAAATATAAGAATGTGGCTCCGTTTCATAAAAACGTCCCCTAGGCAATATTCAGGGAGAGCAACGGAGGCGTTTGTAAAGGTGGAGAGGAGGCTGCACTGTCAGCGCGGTGTCCTTGAGTCAGTCAGGGTTACAGCCCTCCATATCTAATTACCACATTGAGACCACGCGGCTCTGTTTGACACCTCTCTCTGCAAAGTGCTGGGATCTCAACACGAGCACTGACACGATAAAAAGGTAAAAATACCGCTATCATCAGGAAGACCTGCGAAACGAGTCATATAGGTGAAACTGACAGCGTTCATTTTCATTTCAGCAGTGAAGTCTTATGACCAAATTATATGCATATAGTTTAACAGTCATGTGGTCATTAAAAATTCAACACTTGAAGCTATTTCTCAGTTATAATAAGCAAAACTAAGGGTATGGGAAAATATGTTTTGCACAGAAACAGTGCTTGCTGGGTCTTTTTTGTTGCTCTGTTTGTTGTGAAAATTTGCATTCTGAGAAAAAAAAAATGACATCATCCAAATCACACCAATAACACACTCACTTTTATAAAATTATGAAAGGAAAAGACGATAATTGTATTCATCCAATCCTGAGAGGGCATCACAAGCAAGGAAAATTTAATAGAGCTGCAAATTAACCTCATTGGTTCCAGATCGCCTGGATGTCAGGATGTCGGTGGTCTAGTTAGCTGCACTTAGGACACGCTTGCACCTATGGTGGTCAAAAAGGTTGGATGCCAAAAAAAAAGCACAGAAAAATTTAGCACGTTCCAGAAAGCTTCAATAAATAAATAAAAACCATGATGTGCAAACTCTCTCACACTGTAACACAGACCAGACGGGTCAGTTCTGGGTTATGTACAGGACTACACTGCCAAAGGATAGATAAATATCTGTCCAGTAAATATAAGGCTACAGCAAGCAGCTTGTTTACTTTGCTTAACCTAAAGACTGAAAGCAGCACCAGCTAGCCTGGCTCTCTACAAATTTAACAAAACTTAAAATGTACACACTTCCTCTCTTTTTTCCCCCTCTGTTCTATTTTCAGTCTGCATGCTAAGCTAAACTAAGTGGCTGCTGGCTGCGAACAGATAAGAACGTAGTAATAATCTTCTCATCTAACTCTTGGCAAGAAAGGGAATAAACAGAATTTCCAAAACATAACCAGAGTTCTTTTGTAGCTCTCACCAGCTCACAGGCAGTTTCTTTGATATTCACGTCAAGCAGCTTCTCACAATGTGCCGAGACAAAAATACAGTACTAGTACAATTGTACAATCACTGGAAGCAATCACCCAATCACTTGCGCACTTGTCGTTAAATATACTGTTCAAATCCTAACAACTGCTGCGTGACAGAAAGGAAGTGTCAAAGTAGTTCGGCCCGTGACGCACAGCCTCAAGCCCCGTGCCACAATGGGACGAGAGGCACAGCAGGCTGGATATCTCTGATTCAGTCTCTCTCCGCTTCATCTGAACCCCACCAGCTTTCCTAAAGCTCCACTTTGCCACGAATTAAGCCTTAATACGACTCTTCTGTCTATTGATTTGTTAGCCATGCATTTCCTGTCCTGCTTTGATGTCATTGTGGTGTCAGTGTATGGAAGATTCCAGATAAAATTATGGAGGGGTTTTAGCTTTTAAGCTTGTTATTTCAGGGGATTATTTGGCCGCTGTTGAATTAACATTTTTTATTCTTTTTTTGGCCACAAACTGGATTATGGGACCCTGTTCTGCAGTGGCAATATCAAATGCCCATCGCTGATATGCTACTGCCATGAACCCCCTCCCCTGCGGAGGAGATCTGTGCCGATTGGGAGCTCTGTGTAGAGGATTTCACCAGCTTGGCCGACAAGCTTTACAACGCAGTATAGTAAAAGACCGGGCTTTAGAGTCAGGACTCTGAACAAAATGAAATATATTCACTAAATTCAGCACAAAGAGATCATTGTGTGTTATAGCTGAACATCCCGCTTCTCTGCCAGTTCAGTATTTCTAATCTCTTGCATTATAATTATTTATTGACACAGCTAACCCAAAACGTCCTGGTTTGTTGGCTCCCCGTTTGTGACAGAGAAAAAAATAACTAGTTGTGGTTTCTTTTGACCTGCACACCCTTTCACGGCTTGCTGGGACGGAGCTGAGCCGTCTGTGTTTGACGGGCTGGATGTGGTCCGCTGGTCCCGCAGCAAAGCTCAATGCGCTCTGCATGGGTACAGAGCGGACCACGGAGCGGACCGCGGCACAAACTAAGCACAAAAATACAATGCAAACAAAGGGCAGATTAATGGACAGGATAATCACAGCGCCGGAGATTTGTCCCCATATTTGCGTTTGTATTTTATGACTCAATAATTTCTACACGGGATTGATCTTTTTCCAGAGCCACAGGCATGTCTGTGGGCAGCTTCTCATCAAACACTGTAAACTGTGTGTTTGGTTTGTGAGAGGCCGAAGGAAACCTTTACACATCATTACTGAAAAAAATGTATTGTTTTTTTTTATGCCAGAAATAAGATCCAGGTTGTAACAAACAGTAATTTCCCTTTAAAGATGATATTTTGGCTTTAAATTACTAACTTAGTTTGCTCAGTGTGGGCGTCTTTAGTTAACTTGCTGCCAATAATAAAGACAGTGTTATCATGGTGACGGCACTAAACATGTGTATAATAGACAGTCATTGTGTTGGATTAGAACCAAATACATGAATAAAAACAGGAAGGACACAACTGTCTCCTTGGTTGAGGTCCAATGTTATGTGGACCCATCCATCCGCCCCGACCTCCTCCCTCTTTATCACTGTATATTTGCTCCTGTAATAATCAATTAGGCCACTAGAGGGCTCATTATTTGAATGGAAACATTTTTGGGACTTGAAAATGGGGAAATTACTGGATTGGTTCTCTGGACTATAATGTATATTTAGAATTTTATTTGAATTTATATTTTTATCTTTCCAATCCAGGCAATTAATGGATGTAAAATCTACATCAATCGATGCTAAAAAAAAACAACAACAACAAAAAAAACTTTTCCATGAATCGGGCTTAAACAGCTGCAGTTTTGCTGATGATACATTATAGATTTCAGCTAGTTGCAAATGCTGTCACTCTGTGGGGGAGGGCATTGCAGATTTCAGGTTCAATCTAAAGCAGGAGGAGTATTCAAAGGAAATATTTTTAAGAATCTGGAGAGTGCCTTTCTGTTTTGACTTAATCAGTTTTATACGGTCCCCAAAGGATTCATAAACCACAAGATTTAAACGACAGTGGATTTTAATCCAGTCATTTACACTTACTTCTGAAACTTCAAAGTGTTTTTAATGAAACACTAACAACGTATGAGTCCCTGTAATGTTTTATGCTGCTGTAAAGTGCAGCCATAAGATTTTACAAATATGATCATAATACTGTGCTTTACAAGCCCTGTGTGAGGTGATGCTTTATGAGCTGAAACAACATTTAATCACAGGTTAATTCCAACTAATTTGTATTTTTACATTAAGTTATGTTTTTTCTAACAGCTCTAGAGAAATCCTCTTTGGTTTCAGCTGCTTTCCTTGCATTCTCTGCATAATGCAATACAATTTAAGTACCTCTGGGGTTTGGACGGCCGTATGGACAAAACAAGCAATATGATGTAAACTTGCGCTCTGGGAAAACGCAATATGCATTTTTCACTATTGTCTGACCTTTTACAAATGGAATTAATCGCTGCAGCCCTTACATAAGCGCGGTCGTTCTTGGCATTACGTAGCGCCTTTACAGAAGCTAATATGTTGTGTCTGGCTCTTGCTGAGGCGGATATTCCCACTCAGTTAATTAGAGACTTTCTTCCAAGAGGGCAGAGTTGCTCGGTCTTCCTGTGCCGTGCCCTCTGAGGGATTTTAAAGGTGGGGAGAACAAACTGTAATGGTGCTTTGTCTGAGCGCTGCGATGCATTCACTGGATACTTCACTAAAGGGAATCACTGAGCTGCACTGAATGTGTTACAGCAAGGAAGTTCATTACATTAGCACAAAACACAAAGCACAATTACTTGTATAAATCCTTTTGACTTCTCATGTTAAATGAGTAGACTTATGGGAAACTAGGGTACTTAACTATATAAAGTCTAACAATGTTTATGATTCTTATGTGATAAAACATCATGAATGAAGACAGAAGAGATACAGACTTAATCAAAAGTGCTGTGTTTATTCTTTGTGCCTTGCTCAATAATTGATTTTCAGCTCTATCATTATCTACTCACTGGATGCCTCTAAACGTCTTCACGGATTCTGCTTCTCCAATTAAAGCCAGTTCAGCTTGAATATACTTTGAACCAAAGGTAATACGTGTTGCAGGACTATTGTGACACATCTGAATTTTGTGTGATTTTAGGTGCGAGTCGATGCTCCGGTGCCCAGTCAGGAGCATAAATTACTTTGTGACTGGCCAATAACGGGCAGGACTCTCTTTTATTTATGAAGCTTTTGATTTGGTGCGAAATCACTTTGAACTATCTGCCTTTTTTTTCCCCCCTCTATGCAAATTCGATATTTTTCCTCCGCAAGTTCAATGAATAAAGGCTTAATAAAAAACACAAAGGGGAGAAAATGAAATGTGATAGAATAGGCTAAATGAAACACACTGATGAATAGAAAAAAATCATTTCCTAGTGGCACAGTGTGGTTGATTGTACACAAGTGAATAGGGTTCCTGCCGTCAACGTTCAGACAGATAGCGAGGCTCAGCTTTCGGGCACAAAGAAGTCTCCATGCTCCTGTACATTCAGGCATATTGTTCTCAGTATAAAGTACATATTGTTGCTGCTGTCGCGTGAAATTCACGTTTGTCTGAAATGCATCTTCATTCATCAGCCATATTTTTGTGTGAGAATGCATTGTTTGGATAAACCGGCAGTTTTAAATGCAGACATTTCCCAGGCTATAAGGAAACACTAAATCCTCCAGTTTATCTCCATTTTATGGCCTTTACTGGACAGCAGTGTTATGAAATATAGCGCGTATAATACTGCACGGTGAAAAAGCGATAATACTTATAATGAACAAAGGTTAAAGAAAATACAAAACTTTATATTGGTAAAAAAATAAAATAAAAATACAGCTCCAGCTACAGCCTTGTGGTTGTATGCCTCTAATAAACAGCCAAGCTGCAGCTTACATCCATGTCCATCCAGACTCATGCACTGTATGAATTTGCAGAACATCACAAGATGCCACAATAAAACTGTTAAATATCAATGGATGTTTTTATTCTATTTTTTGTGTTTTTTTTGTGATAATGTAGGTTAATTGCATGGATTAGCGTGGGAATATTATAAATACTGTTTGGAAAAATATGATCGGTAATTTGCTGTGTAAGTTTTTGGAATTAATATTGATGAAAGACACATTTATTACAAAGGCTGAATACCATAATGGCACTATAATGGTACCCTTGACCTTTGACCGTTCATTCATTCATCTTCTGTAACTGCTTGTTCCTGTGAAGATTTGTAGGGGTTCTGGAGACTATTTCAGCTGTCATCGGGCAAAAGGCAGGGGTACACCCTGGACAGGTCGCCAGTCTATCACGGCTAACACAGAGAGACAGACAACCATTCACACTCACATGCACACCTACAGCCAATTTAGAATCACCAATTAACCTAATGAGCATGTCTTTGGATGGTGGGAGGAAGCTGGGGTACCTGGAGAGAACCCACACAGACACAGGGAGAACATGCAAACTCCACACAGAAAGGCCCAGTCAGCCCATGGATTCAAACCTGGACCTTCTTGCTGTGAGGCATCAGTGCCGCCTGACCTTTGACCAACAAATTTTCTGTCCTGGGGTTTCCTGAAGTAAACATTTGAGACAAATTTTAAGATTATTTTCCAAGAGATAGGATATTTACAAGAATGCAACATGGAGTAGGCACACAGGAACAACCCTAAAACATAATACCCATGGCCGTGGCTACGTCTGCATACTGAGGTACACGTCTTGTGCAACACTTGAAATATATATGAGACAAACAGCATCAGGGATATTTTTGCACAGCAATTTCTTGCTTGTTTATTATGACAGAGTTGCATATCAATATTGCAACTTTATTCACTGTGAAAGATGGAGAAACCCTGGCGTACAAACTAGAGTTAATTTCCTGGTGCAATGAAGTCTCATTATTTGCAGCTTTGTGCGCGCCCGTCGTCTGTGTCAGTAGTGAACTAACCTTCAGCAACATTCTTCATTTGGTGCGCGTTCCCACAAATCTAACGAACATAATCTGCCGCTGATAACAGCTCGTGCTGTTACCACCGCAGGTCGGCCGACGCCGACAACCATCAGTTCGTGGCTTCGGACTCAGCTTGTATTTCATTATGTTTTGCCCTTGCTGTGAGAAGACTCGGTCTCCAGCGTGCGCTCCGCACCGTGTGAAGGGCATTCAGTGAAAATATGAGACTGTCAAAATGACCTTTTCCCGGGACTAACAGGGACTCTTCTAATTGGCAGTTTTTATTGTTATTAACTGAAGCAAACACAACTGTGTTCTCCTTTGCACTGATAGGTTGCCCCCACCCCCCCCAAAAAAATGTATTCTAAAATGTCTGGCTCAAATGAAATATAATATTCCTTATTGATCCATGTGATGTCTCACAGATAAAAATCCTGATACTGGTTTATTTCACTACTCTGATACAAGATCAATACTGAAGGAGGAAAATAAACCCTGTGCTTTACGGATATAATGTGCATCGCTATAATCGATCTCATCATGCAACGCTATAGGAAAGGTTAGACCTCACAAACAGTGGGGCCTCTCCTCAACCGTGCAATCAATACTGGCACTGTATCCGAGTTGGGAAATTTGGGGTTTGTGTCCTGCAGCTGGTTAGCCGGAAATTTAACCTTTGCCTGGACAAATGGGAATACACATAAGAAAACAGCCAGAAACAAATCCAAAGCCTGCACGATCACAAAGACAAATGTAGTCCTTCCTTTTGTTCATTTCACAGAGACTAACTTTCCTAACCGCCCTGAAATTATTTGTGTCTCAGCATTTTTTTTTTCTCCATCTTGGCCATTCTTTCCTCTGCCATCTCATGTTAGGAAATGGTGCGTGAATAATCTTCATTTTTGGGTGCCGCGTCCTCAATTAGAAGGTTGCTCTTAGCTCCACTCTCCCTTCTCATCACACCAGATGGACACACAGATGGACACAGCCACGTTCTATTAGACCATCGGCTCAGTCGGCAGCCAGCACGTCATGCCTCAGTCTATCGGATCTCCTGGTCCAAATCCCCAAATTAGATTTTTATTTGCCTGTAAATCACAGATTCATGCTCATCCCACATATGACGAACAATAAAAAAAACGAAAGACACGGAGTGTGCTGTGATGCTCAGCAGATGTCAGGGAACTCGTGCCCAGCCCCCAACGGCCACAAATGGATCCCATTTTGCTTTGAGGGCTATGCTTCAGATGCTTGTTAGTGTGGTGGATCTGTGGAGTATGTCGGGGTCCTCCGACAGGGTCAGGCGAATCTCTCTCACACACAGTGATGCTGGTGTCAGATCCCCCTCCTGCCTCCTGCTCTGATGCGGACAGTTGGCATCCACTAAGAATGACTGGAGAGATTGGATTTTCTGACCGTCATTATCGGACAAATGTAGCCGGGGCTTAGTCTCGCGTTGCAGAATGTGATAGCTCCTTTTGCTAGGCTCTCTGCAGCATTTACTGCTATCAGCCGGGGTCATCTCTTAAGAGCAGAATTGTTTGAATTTCCCTGATCACCTACGGAGCAAAGGAGCGCCAGTGTGGCCCCGGTTCTTAACCTGATAAAAATCCATGATTCATCCTCTTCGTGTCGTGCTGCTATAATATAGTCCGGTGGGAGACAGCAGCCGGGGCTCAGAGCTGACAGCCCCGCTGCTCCTTTGGCTTTTTGTTGCAACCCGATCGGCTCAGAATACAGGATGATACCGTTAAAAGTAGGAGAGCATAGAGGGGCCATGAGTTGGCACTTATTCTCTTTTTTGACTGAATTGTCGCACCACGCAAAAAAAAGAGGAAAACTGTCAATAATTATTTGAAGTTTATGAAAGGGGCCAGTAAGCTGGTGTGAGGTACAGATGAATAAAAACATCAAATGCTTACACCTGCCATCTCTTTCTTATCAGCGTCTTAAAATCCCCATTAAATCCACATTTAAGTGTTTTTATATGATAGGTCTAACGTTAAACACCATACACCAGTATCTATATCAACAATGACAAAAAGTTGTTTTGTAGTTCTTCTTTTTTATTTTTTAAGTCCGTCTCAAATTTGCATCCCCCTCCCTTCCCCCTGGCTCTCCAGATGCACTGCAGGCTTCGGCTCTTGTTACAAACGGGTGGAGTCTGCACAGGCCACTGGAGCTGACTAATCAGATGAGACCCAGCTTTTTGGATGTAGGGGAACCTCCATAGAGCTCTGGGAGTCACATGACTTTTTTTTTTTGTTGACACTGCCATATTGGCAGGAAAACTCAGAGGAGTGTTGAGAATTTTATTGCAGCAGTCCACATCTGCCGTCTCTCGGATCTTTGGGAATCCTATGAAATCCTTGTCCCCAACTAATCTGGCATCCTGGGGCACAACAGCTGTCAACCTTTTTTGGACGTAACCAGTACAAGGACAAGTTAGTTAGCTGCTTGCAGTTGTCAACCGAATAGTAATTTGAAAAGCTCGCTTTCCGGCCAATATGGTGATTGAGATTCCTGGTGCAGGGTGACTTCAGCAACCTATAGTTCATATTAAAATAGGTTAAAAAGCAAAAAGCAAAAAGCACTCCATCAGCCATGTCATGGGAATTATATGACGTACAATGTCTACTGTGTCCTCCTTACTTCGCTTATGAGCATCACTATGTAGCGTCAGCTGAGGTTTAAGTAAATGTCATAAACCAAAGTAAGTGTAAGTGTTTAAAAACTTTGACCGAGTGAGCTAGAAGACAATCATTGTGATGCTACAGGAAAAGTCAAGGGAGCAGTTGATATGAGAGGTCTTCTGTGAATCACGAATGTCAACCAGTTTAGTATTTAGTGAGTTTCTGTTGGAACCGAAGGCGTAAACTCAAACAAAAACGTCATCATCCGTTGCTATTGTGTCCCGTATAAAAGCCACAAGCACGCTAACTAAGCGATTAGTATCAAAGCTCTACACATATCAGTTATTAAATACAGCAATACAGAACATTAAACCTTTAAGAGTATTTTGCTGCTTTAGTTTCAGCGTTTGAGAACACGTACACTCAGATCATTAAATAAAAAAAGGGTATTTCACTATTGCATGTTCCCAAAGGTGTGCAATTTAATATATCTTCCTGCCAGCTACATCAATATCAGTTCATAACAAAACCTCCCGCCACATCCTCTGTTCAATAACCCAACTATTGAACAAGGTTCAGTTTGATTTGTGAGCATATATTATCAACACGGCTGCTTCTATTGAGGTTCAGACCTGCTCCTCAGTGCACATCAGATATTTCCCAGTGAATTACACCTGAATAGTTGAAAAGACCGCCGCAATAAGAGGATCCCCTTCAGCTATGCTATTATCAGAAGGCAGAGCGTAACTGCTGTACCTGACAGATGAGTGGGACTTTGAGCGTTATAGTTGGCTCACAGACACAAAGTTTCATTGACAATGTGAGCAGAACGACTTGCTCGATGAACAAAGGCGTCTGCGGAGCTGACAGGCTGATCAGGGGGCTGAGGGGAGAAGAAAAACACAGGAAAAGACACAGAGAGAAGGAAACACAGAAAGAAGGGGACCGGCATGTCAGTATAACATCTTTGTTGCTTACTTTCCTTTGATCCACTCACTGCCGCTCCGCAGATGATGAAACTTCGTCACTGTGCTCGTCATAAGCAGCGCAGGACTTGGCATCTTCGTAGCAGCTCCAAGAGGAACGCTGACAGTCTGGTTGTATGTGTTCCCCCGTGAGGATAACCGGGCCTTTCCATCATACTGCTGCCTCAATGATACTGCACATTTCACCTGTACAAACTGCTCCTTCAGTTGTTGTGAAGCGAAAACTACTCTGCTGCTCACGGACTAGTCATAACATTCGGAGAGTGCTGAACCGACAGGCGGGCTTGATACATATAAAAAGGTGAAAGGGGCCTGAAATAATCTTTGTTGCTCTTCTCATGGCACTGCGTATCACAGAATTGGCTCCGTGGCCGAGCTGCTTTGAGACTGTACGTCAGCATCCTCCACATTCCTCCCTTGTTTATCTCTCCTATAGAGACAAGTTTATTTCAAAGGTCGATTTAACCTCAGCTTCCATCCAAAGTAAAGCTGTGGAATACACTCACACTTCATTTACTCCACTGTGTCTGCCCCTTTATGACTCCTATGGGGTAGGACAATGTTGATTTTTGCTTCACAGCAGCATTTTACAGCTCTTCCATACGTCTTTGAGCTATAGGTACCAGCACTTGCATCAGCTGGATCGGCATGAGGATATCAGTTTAGTTTATTTACCACATCAAATCTAAAATAAATATTTTCTTTGTTAACTGATTAACCTATTAGTCTTGGAATAGACTCTCAAAGAAAGGCAACAAATCAAGATCTGAGAAGGTATTTCTCTGCTGATCCTTGCTGCTCTTAATAAAAAAAATATCATTAGATGTAACACATGCACAAAAAGATGAAAAACTAATAGCAGTCATAATTTAACAGCCTGCAGAAGAAGAGGTATACAGCACAGCTGCCACAAACAGCTGTTTTTCTATGTACTTTATGTTTTTTCACTGGGAACTTTATAATGTTGAGCCAAAGTGAACTGATATGCTACCTCACTGTCTAGCCACAGCTGTCCGGGGTGCATACTACAGCTACCAGCCTATTCTAATCGTGAGCATCTATAAGAGAAAGCAATGTGCGAGAGAGAAAGGAAACTGGGGAAAGGGAAGAAAAAAAACAATCAATCGCTGTAATATTTCTAAACTGATGGTGAAACGTCTCTGAAAACGTTTTTTTTGTTTGTTTGTTTTTTAGCTCAAGCTCTGCTGTAAGCATAATATGCCACGAAGAAGCAGAGCCAAATTGTTTGTCTAAACTGTTTTCGGTGAGAAAAATGGGGGTTAATGGCAAAAAGGCGGCGATATTCCGACCCCTGTCCAGCGAAAGCCCAGCGATTTGCCAATTAAGTGGCTATGGCATATGAGGATAGGGGGACAATATATTTTTACGGCCCCCTCCCTGGCATTTCACACAAAACGCGTGTCTAAACACATTGATCTCGCCTCGCTGGGGAGACTTTACGGTACCTGCTTCCCAATTACTCGAACAGTCTTATTCCTCTGACACAGTCTCGGGGAAAACCCACTGGATTGGCTGCTTGTCACGACAGAAAAGCTTAGTGGAGGTAAATTTGTGGGCAGGATGGGAAAGCTGCCAGCTCCCAGCCACCAGGACAGTACCAGCACTCAGATTTACTGTCTGCGCTCGTCCACGGGCCTGTCTGTGTTTGTCCTGTCTCCAGTGGCTGACTGAAGACCTTGCTCGCCCAACAAAAACACCGTCAGAGATAGCTCAGCCAGCCATGAAATTGATTTTGTATTAACAAACAAGGGGATCAGGTTCTCCCATACTGTTAATCAAATCATTTCAGGGAATGAGGGGAAGATGAGAGTAAAATCATTAACTTTCCGCAGTAAATCAGGTTCACTGCCAACCTGTTGTCCCATTAACCCTGAAACCTGTTCAATAGCTAATTAAGGCAATTACTTCAGGCATGACACACCAGTTAATCATGAATGACTGGCCCATTTATAGTGGTGGCTTCATTACCATTGGCAGCGCTTGCTGATGGCCCCACTCATTCTCAAACACACACACACAGCAAATAGTGAGGATAAACGTGACTGTTGGTCTGTGTCCCGCCCCCCACTCCCCATTTACAGGACTATTACTGGAATGGATGAGGGTATCAAAAAAGTGTGCCCGGCAAATTATGAAAGGGATTAGATCCATCAAGTTTCTTCTACCGTCAATGGCCGCATTTCAAAGTTTTTAACCGCAATTGTGCTCCTCTCATATTTTAGCGTATTATCATGTGTCCTTTATATTTTAGCTGACTATTGTGAGATGGCAGGAAATGACTCGAAAGATTGTGGTTTATCATCTGGAGCATAAATGTTCCCCGCGGAGGGTTTGACCTTTAGTATTGTTAAAGAGCCTCTCTTTTATGAGTGGGAATCCCATTTTTGTTTGTCTCATGCACAAGCAGTGTGCATGCAATGCGTGACCTCGCAGTGACAGTAGATTTACTCCGTTAAGTCAATAAACAGGTAAATTGTGGGAAGACCGCTAATAAGTAAACATGGAAAAAAATAAAGCTTAAACCCTTTGGAATTAGGCAGTTGCAAGTAAATGGATTTAAAAGGTTGGCTTCCCTCAATGAACTTTGGTGAGAAAGACTCAGTCTAATTATAATCCTACTGACCACCAGGGCACGGATTACCCTAAGTACTTATTCACCAAAATTACATCCCAAAGTATTCAACATTTATTAAACAGGAAAGGGAAGAATTATTGAGAACCAAGTGGTAACATTTGCATTAAGCAATAAATGAACCTGCTAACTAACTAGCTAACTAGCTAGGTACCTTTGTGAGCTTTATGCTAAAGTGTTCCCACTTTAGTATCAATGTAAAGAGCTAATTTTACAGCCACATTGTTAGCTAGCCCCTGTTGGCAAAAGTGATCCATCTTTGGCCGTGTCAAAGAGGAACACCCTTAGAATCAAGACTATTAAACCAGCTAGCATTAGCTAAATAAAAGCTAGTGTAGTTTTAGTTAAGCTAGCTACTGTGCTGGTTCTGTGTTTAGCTGCAACAGCAGCATTTAGTTTGGTTGAGTATGAATTACTTAAGCTTTGGTTTTGCTTTAGCAAAACATGAGCCTACAGGCTAAAAGTACATTTCAACAAAACGAAACTTTAGTTCCAGGAACCAGAACCACCGGTGCAGAAATTTTCCCAAAGGACTAGGAACCTTTGGAGGTACGTAGTGTGTTTTCCTCCATGAGAAACGTGATCCAAATGAAGTTATTTCACCCACAAAAAGGTCTCTGATCTGGGATGAATACTTTTCAAATCTACAGGAACCTTGTGGTTCTGACGGGTTGAGAACATGCAGCATTGGTGCTGCAAAAACGACGTGTATAAAAACTGACCTTATCTGCGATTTTAATATAAGAAACGGCCTTCTGTAGACTCATTAATTTTATGCTCCTGGAGTATTTATGAGACTCTTTTGAAAGTGTGAGGAACCAGAGCAGATGAGCGTTTGACCGTTTTGCAGGAGTTTGTCACTGTCTTGCTGGAGCTGTCCGCGGTGCTGAACAAGACTTCAGTCGTGCTCTAACAGTGTGATCAGTGTGCTCTGACACCCACCTTGTCAGCAGTTCCCATCCTACCCTGCCTGAGGGACTGATTCTGACAGACAGGCGTGCTGAGGGAGGCCCTTGTAGTGAACTGTCCTGAGTGGGAGTATTGATTTTCCTGTTTGTCTCCCTTGACTGCGGCAAGGTGGAAGCTGGATGAAATAACTCCCTCAGCTCTGTAGCTCATTCCTCTCAGCTCCCTTTCTTGCTTCACTTTAAAAGACCAGCTGCACCGTTTCTATATGTACCGGGGCATCTGCTGCAAGTCAGAATCTCCTCATCCTGACACTGTTAAATGTCACTCTCTCTCCTCCAGTGCACATCAGTGAGTGGTGCTGGCACAGCACGACGCCCCTCTAGGTTTTTCCATCTCCATTTCCAGCCATGAATATAAATTTCTGAAAGATCTGTCACTCTTGTAAAGATGACGTGAATTTGATTGTGCTACCATTCCACTGAGCTGCAGCCATCGTTGGATGACATTAAAAGGCTTCACAGCGTTTAGCTCTCTCACATCAAAAATAAAAAATAAAAAATGAAAAACAGCAAATACCTCACCTCAAACACATGCCGCTGAGACACTTTTGACTTTGATCTGCTTTCACCAGACAACACAGCAGACAAATCTATTGCTGTGATTGCAAGCACGGTGAGTTAATTAAAAACAGCATGGCTGCCCTCACTTCGACTTTGTTTGTCTTCTTAACGTGGTAGAACACAGCTGCTCATCAAAGGTGCGTATAAACACCAGCCTGTTTGCTCTAAACTATTAAGCGCTGGTGCAAAGGTCCTCGGGGAATGTGGGCATGTTGCTTCTGAATAATTACATCCAAAGTCAAACCTCACTTAGTCACACTTTTAAACATAAATGTCACACTGACATCTTCGTGGCAAGTCTCCCCTTGGACCTCATTTCCATAGAGCATCTTCAGATGATTGTAACAGCACATGCAACAGAAGCAGCAGATTGCATGACAAGGTGACAGGTTGGGGAGAAAATATTTTATATCTCAGAGGAACTGGCAGCCTAAATCATGCAAATGTCTGTCAGGTCAGGTCTGGACGGTAAGTTAGCATCAATCTGTACAGATGCAAAAGGCTCGTAAGAGAGTGTAACAAACATTGACAATGTCTCAAATGAAAGCTTACCATCTCCTAAGTAATTATAGTCTTCAGTGTGCGTTGAGCTTTTACTTTAGATTCCCCTCGGGACAGTGGGAGAGTCCTGTTGTACAGACACATTATGTCACGAACCCCCGTCACTATCATGGCTTACAGTATGTTAGATGTTAGAGTGCGAGTGCAACCTGTACATGAGGATCTTGCAGGCCTGCAGATTAAGGAGAATATCATCTTGCACTGTGGCGGTTTAAGCCACGGTTTCATTTTTGTTCCACAATATTTGGCCAAACTGAGTGTGTGAATAAGTACCAGAGCAGAACGCTTTCACCAGGATAACAACAAAAAGCACCTTTTCAGAAGCGCCTGGAGTTCCCTTCACAGCTGTGCACACATGCACTGGTTCGGCCAAGCAGGGCAGAGGGATACCAATCAATAACCACTGTACTCTAACCTGGTGAACACTAAATAAGAGGTTCAAAGACATAGAGTTACAATCTGTAACCATCGTTCTGTTTCAAGGTTTCGAACCAACACTTTAGCTGTATCTACTGGTTTTGAGATCCTCAGATAGGATTAAAAATTCACTATTTTTCAATACAATAAAACATTGTAAACACACTGCTAGAAACATGGGTAATCACCCAGTCACTGTGGGAGCAAACTCATTTGATCGCTTCATTTCTAATTAAATCATTTCGTTCACAGATAACAACATTTAAGAGTCTGTTAACCAGAAGCTATAGCTTAAGGTTTATCCTGACAGTCCTGACGGTCGCAAACAATGATTTATTTACATTATGGGATAAATTGCAAACTCATTTGTTTGGACCAAAACCGAAAGTGCTAAGCCAGTGTACTTTTCTTATTCCACTCAATCATATTCATTCTTTTTTTTTTTTTACTCTAACATTGTTGAAAGCGTCTGCAAACCGAAGCACTTAATGATAACAGAGCTGACAGAGAGAGTTGAGGGAAAATGCAGATAGCTCCGTGTCCTCTGTTATGAAGTTGTTGCTACACTTGCACATCTATGATGCAGCCGCAGAAAAACAGGACTACCAGCACTGCTATATTTTGTTGATCTTGGGAATCTAAAATGAGCTGAAAGGACACATTCTGACTGGCGGCCAGTGGGATAAGACTATGCTTCGGCTGTGACACCCATGGGTCCCATTCACTCAAGGTTTAGACAAACATCAGCACCAAGCAAATAATAAAAATAATAAAAAAAAGCCTCTCTCTGTGCCATCATTAAAATTCAAGACTGTAGTTTGTAGAAGGTTCTGCAACAACATCACCTGGTCAATCAATATACGTCTTAATGCACAGCACCGTAAGTTGTTGTTTTAAAAAATGAACGCATTTAACTAGAGTCACATTTAACCATCTCAGTACCTGGAACAATAAATTCTATCACCGTACCCACTTTTGTTCTGTACTCACATCCTGCAGTGACGACAGCCAAATACTAAGCTGTGACACTGTAAGAGGTAAAAAAGAAAAAGGATCTCTCAAGAAACTCCTCTTTTCCTCTCTGTTCTTTGCCCCTTAGCTTTTTCTCGGGAATACTCCCCTCTTCCAGGGAAAATGGATGTGGTGGCACTCAGCAATGCTGCTTTTTATGGACCTGGATGGATCGCATGTAAGCGCTGAGATTGGTTTCAGTGTTCCCCGTGGACTAAAGCCTTTGGTGTTTGGTGATAAATGCCTCCTGTGTGGTAATACAGTGTGATTAACGGACACAGCCCAAAGCCTGATCCCTCCTCTCCCCCCTTGCTGTACCTGAATCAATCATCTACATGGAAAGGCCACAGTCTTGCGCCTAGAGCTCAGCCTGCTCCTTTTTTTTTCTGTTAGTAGAGCAGAGATGGGCTTGGGAATCATTCGGAGGCGCATTAAATACGAGCTGGTCTGCAAGGCTAGTTCAATCGACTTAGTCCACGACAATCACAAAACGATGTGTGTAGCTAACCATCAGTTCTATTGGAGAGAAGGGTTAATGTGTAAGTGGTGTCTTATACTTTGCCAGTACCTATACTCACCAAGACCACTGCTTGATATTATTCGGCTAAAGAGAACCAGTTTGGTCTTTGTGGTTTGTCAGTGCATTATGACCAAAATACTGGTTCCCACTGAGAGCTGATGCAAATTGGGTCTGAACAGGAATCATGATGACAGCGTCGTCATCTGTGAGCAAGTACAAAATCTGTGAATACAATCATAATATAGACATTTTACAGAGTTTCAGAAAAAGCTACAAACTTTACTGGGAAAAGGTGTATGTAGAACCTGGTGTAGAGTTTGTAAATGACATGTTTAGCTGAGGTTTTGCTACTTAACCAGACTGGAATGTGGAACTGCTGCTGTGAAAAATGTTTACCACAGGATGACTGGTTCTTTGGCTCGTGAACAAAACTGGTGCATGAACCAAACCAGTTGTTTGTTGTTCAAAAAAAGCCCTATCTGAGATGTTACAGTGGACGTTGGTCAGTTTAGGAAAGCACATGCCTATTCTTCTTTGGCTGTGATATTTATTCTATTCATGTGCTTCACTCTCAAATCTGGAATCAATTTATATTTTAAATGCAAATTATTTTTTAACAGTTAAATTCTTGAACGCACACGCGCAGCCACATCACCGCCAGGATGAAGTCCTCTGTCCGTTCTTGTTATGCAGAGGTTACGAGCTAAAGTGGATTTAAAAGAACAGCTCGACATATGGCTCCTCACGGAGCACAGCTCATCATCTGATTTGATATTATGAGTGACATTAAAAAAAAAAAAAAGGCTGCAGCAGCAGTTTTACAAATAGCCGTGAAACCATATCATTGGAGGGGAGATTATGGCTGTGGTGTAAGCAGTCAGATCAATCCCTGAGTATTTTTGTGCAAGTCGATAGAGGATCCAGGTTAGGCCCATTAGTCATGTTGGCACCCTGCACTGCATTGCCAGGCCTGAAACGACCCTGCAACTGCACTGAACGCCGGCGCTGAAAGCTCTCCAGATCTCAGAATTGGCTTTTTCAATATACTGGCTTTAACCGGTGAGTGAAAACTGAATTCTAATTTCTGCAGCATGCCGGTAATATATATGGGTTTATACCCAGTCTTGAAATATTAACAAAGGCATAATGTGCTTCTTGACGACACTGAGAGGAAAAAGCCATTTACAGATAATTCATGTGTTCAAAAGGAGGCACTCAAAGACACTCGATACTGCCGCTCCCTCCGCAACTCCTTATGATTCACAGACATGTCTGCTATTACAAGTGAAGCAAATGCCACCAGTGTTAGAACAGTTTCCTCTCACCACACTCGAGGTAAACAAATTCACAGCTCAGATTCCCAACACGAGAGGGGAAGGCTCACACGGCATGATGAATGAAGCGAAGTCCACTCTCCGCCGCAGAACGGGGATTGATGAGAAGTTAACTGATCCCGGGATTTGTGGGTGGGATTTAAGGCTCTGTTTTGTAGCCATTCGTCTGGCACCTCGAGAGGACCGACCCAAACTGAGGGACATCGGATTCCTATGATGAGGTTGATGTGCTGTATCACAACACGTGCTGAGACATAATGCTATTTGTTCCACTCCAGCACTCTGCGATGCTGCAAGATGTTACTCCACTCACTGGTTGTGTGCTGTTGTTAGGACAGATTTTCAATGCATACTTATTACACTGTGGCCTGGGAACCAATTTATACTGCAATATTGTGGGTGGGCGTGAATAGAAATTGATCCAAAGGAGGAAATTCTTTTCTGATGGGAAATAAACTATTGTTCAGTCAACGTGACATACAACAAAAGGCCTTT
This sequence comes from Planiliza haematocheilus, assembly GCA_005024645.1. Classification (NCBI taxonomy): domain Eukaryota; kingdom Metazoa; phylum Chordata; class Actinopteri; order Mugiliformes; family Mugilidae; genus Planiliza; species Planiliza haematocheilus. The sequence continues at coordinate 9,323,209 of SRSE01000725.1, forward strand.
ATATTCATAAAAAAATCGCTCTACATTTTTGAGTAGTTGTTCACTAGTGTATGAATATGCAGGTTCCTTTTATGAAAACGTTTTAAGAGTCTATATGTCATTCTATGCACTGCTGATCAAGTGTCTAAGATGCAGAATAAAACAGGAACAGGCCTATTTATAAATGCAGGAATTTAAGAGGCAGTCTGGACTGCAATCTGTTCTGTGAGATTATTCAGATGTCTCTCATAACTGATGAGGACGACGCAGAGGGGACCGGCAGTAAAGAGTTTGTTGATTGAACACATTTTATGGATTGCCGTTTCATTACATAGAAACGCGGCGCTTCTGATTTTGCCACAGCACCTCTTATAAGAGCGCCTCGACTTACCTTCACCCTGTTGTGAAGCCCCTCTGAAGTGCCGTGCTCACAGGTTTTGCTCATTTTCACCTCATCGCCAGCCGGCAAAAGCTATTACAGCATCAAAACATCGAGAACGCTATCATGCTAGTGGGTGGCACGCTCTCGGAGATTAGTCTGTGAAGGTGACTCCACCTGCACTTACACTTTAAGTGTGCCAGGTGCTCCGTCAACCTCTGAATCCAAATTGGGGAGCTGCGCGAGGCAGCCTGCTTTAGCTAGCCTCCCCACAGTATAACTTACCTGTCACCAGCTCGCCCCAGATAAGGACAGATGACCTTTCTCCAGGTTGTTATAATAAATCAACTCCAGAGGCGGTTATTCCTGGCACAGACTTCCCATCAGGGCGTTACAGGTATCAATTGAGAAGTAGCGCAGCCAGGCGCCTCTGTCGGCATTTTCCATGTCACTGTCTGATATGTCACTCTGTCAAGTCACAACATAAGCATGGACAACCTACACACATAAAGAAAAGGAAACCAGGCTTACACAACTGTAAGGGATTCTCTTTGTTCTTTTTTTGTTTCCATGTAATGAACTAGAATTACAACCTCGTAGTTGTATACATAGCTGCAACTTGAGTAGTTGCAGCTATGTCAATCCAAACTCACGTGACACATGGAGTGAAAAAGAAGCTGTCTATATAGTGACTTGTTTGATTCCAGTAAATTATCTACAAGTGACCTGGAGAGTATTTATACAGAGGAGCAAAGGGGAGAGCTGGTAGAGAGAGCACACGGTGTTCTGTTGGACTACCAGAGAAACAGAAGGCACACTGTCCTGGTTATCATGCAGGGAGATGAAGAAGGTTTGGTTCCTATCAGACATTTGGGTGAAAGTCTTCCATAATTAGTGCAAAAAAAGTTCTGGAGTTGGGGCCAAAAACATGTTTGTTTTGTGAGCTGACAGTGACCTTTGACCACCAAAATCTAGTGCTTGGTTGTGACAAATCTGAATAAATTATCTCAAGGCTGCCCTGAGCTGTAACCCGAAGGCGGAACAGACACATGTGTCAACCGACAAAAATGTAATGCCCACGGCCAGCCTGTTGCTACTGGATAGGTATGTAAATATAAAGTAAGGTTTATTTATAACGTAAGGCAAATATCTTCATACACCCAGTTAAACTTGGGTTGCACTGAAAAGCTGGTGACACTTTATTCTAAGTGGTTTAACAGTCTAAAGCTAGATATTTCTGCAAAACGGCACAAAAAGCTAAGGCAGTGGCGTAAAGCAACAACCAGTGTCTTCAAAGCAATATTCATGAACTTGCTGATCAGACTGTTCCCGATCAGCAAATACTAAAGAATTTATGGCAAAAATCTTCAACTTTTGCACAATTACTTTTTTTTATGGACTGTTTATAGTACAGAACTAGAATGTTCTTTTCTCAATTAGAGGAAAAACAGAGCCAAAGTTAATTGCCCCTCCGATAATAGGAGCGTTTGAGCGGCTCAGCCTTGAAATAGGCCTCGTGGGGACATTAAACACAGGATCTCTGAATCACTGCACCAGCTGACTCATCCTCATCACACTGATGACTACATTTAACCAGATCCGTATGAGGTGCTCCACTCCTCATCTTTATACTTCGGTCCGGCAGCAGGTGATCTGGCTCTGATCACAGTCTGACTGGGGATTGGCAATTCAGCTGCGTGACAGTACATCTGGATGTGAGAGTTCGTAATGGCACAAACTTGAGAGCAGATTATTTATCAGATGTGACGGCGTGGATCAAATTAGGGAAAGTGCTGAATTTTCACAGAATCTTTCAGTGAGGCATCTGTTGAAATGTTTACCTCGTGAGGCAGCTGGATTCTAATGGGATGTATAAGATCACAAGATCTCACAGCAGTCTATCTTGCTTTCAGCTATGCACTTGATCCACAGTGGTGTGGACCAGACCCGTGAGGAAATAAAAGAATGGCAAGAATTCTTTACCGATTAGCCAGCTGTACTAACACTTGCTATTGTGAGTGTTTCAGTAGGTTCAAAATGACATGTCAACACATATTGCACTCTGAGTACCTGGATGTCAAATTCGTCTGGATGTTGAGTATGAAACGGTCAAGGGTCACCATCTCTGCTAAAGGCTAGAAATCCTCCAATGCACTTTCAAACTTGTGAAAATGGCACTGAGGAAGAAGGTAGTTTGAACTGAACACTGCAACATACAAGTTAAGAAGGGCTACTAGACCAGTTTATTCACTAGTCACTAAACATGTCAGATAGAAAGATAGAGAGATTTTTATTTTGTTAATTTAGTCTGTTATGACTCAGTACTCCAAAGTTACTACCTAGTCAAAAATGACAAACAACAAAATTCAGTACACAGTGCATAATATGAAAGTATACTTGGAGGAGTTCATAATGAGACACAAGTCTACAATAGTATTCCTAACCTCATACTTTTCGACATTTCCATGTTGTAACCAGAAGCTCCTCATACTACTTCCAGGTTCTAGAACAAATCATCTGGCGTATCAGGTCATGAAAGCCCGGGATTAAAATAAAGCAACCGTGTTACATTGCAGCAGCACATCAGGGCAGTTTTGTATCACACAAGGATCTAACTCTATCCAAGTCTTTCAACCCGGATTTCAGGAGACGGTGACTAGAACAAGAGGGCCCTAGCCAGCCCCTTGACCAAATGCTGCATTTTAATAACACTGTAAGAGCTGAATCAGACAATTGGACATTCATATTTGCCAGACCAGCAACTATTTGACAGCAGCACCAGGAAATCTGCAAGCCCACTCTGGCAAGCTGCACAGCTTTCATTACCTAGAGTGGCTTTTAGAGGAAGACATTAAGCCATATCTTGAACGTTCAGCCAAATGGACAATGACAAATATCCACAACATTCTTCCCAAATGCAAATACTGCAAAGGTCCACAAGGGCCATTGTTCTTCGATCAGTGTACACTAAACAATAAGATGTGTGGACAAGTCAAGCTTCTATGTTTAGTGGATAATGTATCACGCAACATATTTCGCATAGAACTATGACACTAATCTCCTTTCCAACGGAAGAAACCTCACACAGAGCAAAAAATATATAATCTCCCTAAAAGTGATTAAACGCTTCTGAAAACTGGGTACACGTTCTCCAAAGACAGAATCACAGAGGAGACTCGTGGATTCTAGTCACTGACGAAGATTTGTCACGTAACATAATCTTAATCTTTTTCAGACCAAATAAATCCTAAAATGTAGCTTCTTCTTCTAAATGTACGACCAGTTAGGTTTGGCCATTTTGGGGCAGTGCAATGCTGATATATCATCATGAAAAAAGCATATTTATATTTATATATGCAGTAATCACTTCATAATTGTTTCTGGTCACCTGTTGAATTAGAATCTACCAACTCTCTTTAGCTGCTCTTCTATATTAACCAGTTTATTGCTAACTCCACTGCCATTTTAAGCCTGAGCAAGTGGTGGGTTTAAGTTCACTAAAGATGAAGCCCATTCTACTGTGACATGCAAAATATGTTAGTCAGTCCTGAAATACAACAAAAGTACTACTGCAATGCACACTCATCTCAAAAGGCATCTGCTAACGCTAACAGAGTTAACGACTTCACCAAACATCCTGCGGTAACAGAGGAAAGGAGGCTGCAAATCAATGCTTTCAACGGCTACACTATCCCATCTTACAGCACACTGTGGAGTACTGTTAAAATTAAACTGATGGTGCTGAGTTGCAGCCTGTTTTTATAAAGGCTATACATATCTGCAGTGCACAGTGTGTAGCACATGAGCTGTCTGTTCTTAGCATATGTATTCAATTTAGATTTTATTGTTGTAAAAAGCATTACTTTCTACTGTGGCGTATCAGTGACGTCCTCAGCAGCTATCCAGCGTTGACTTTACTATAATATATATAATAATATATAACATATACAGTTAACCACACCTACCTACCAACAGCTCATGCAATTGACTATATATTTTTTTTTATTGTAGTCAATGTAAGTGGTGCGGCAGTAGTTATAGTAGTAGTAATTAATATTGTCTGTGTCTTGTCAGCATGTATGTAACACATTGGGACAAGGAGAAATAGTATTTCACACCTCTGTATGTTTTCATTAACATACTGTGGAAGTGACAATAAACACAACTTGAATCTCGAATCTACTACAACCTTCATGAAGGTGTGATCTATGGACTGTCGTGCCTTTATTTCAGATTTTGTTCAAAAATGCAATGATTACAATTAAAAACGCATGATTCTGGTAGTTTATCTTCTCAAACACAATAATGCACACTACCTTCCATACCGTCTTATTTGAATTTTAGTTGTCATGACAGTGAACAAGTACTTGACATATGCTGCTGCACTCTCTGTAGAGGTAACACTCAATTATCAACCAACCGCATTACTGCTCAGGCCTGCCAGCAATGACGACTTGAATTAATGACACATAAAAAAAGCGATCTCTGCTCACTGGAAGTCCAAGGCCTGCAAGGGCGCCCACAGCTCGGCACATTACAAACATCCCATCATTTTGACGACCGCTTTTCCACCCCTGCGTCTTAAGATACAACCTGAGCTGTAAATCTGCTCAACTTTACTCATTCAGGATCATCTGTGTGCGGTGGGCAGCCACTACCCTGCTCAGTGATGTCTCATTGAGGTCCTGCACTTCCAGTCCTTCACCCAGCAAGAGTACATAGCTAAATCCATTTGTTGGTATGATTAAACCTGGAAGCCAGCCCGAAGTTCAATCTAGCCATAATATTTAAACGGTTTCTTTGGTCCGGAGTCAATTCATTCAGATTTATTATGACCCAGAGAAGGTATGCCACATAAATCAAATCATTTGGATAGGCTTTATGTGGTGATGGACAGAAGACTAACAGTGACTAACAGCTGTTGAAGAGGCAAGATGTTTAGCAAAATAACTAAAGCCAGTGTGCACTTTGTTGTTTTCTGATTGGTTGTAAGGCCCATTCAATTCTGTGCAGAGGTATTTTGTCTATATACCAGTTAAGACACATCTTATAATGAAATCCAAAGGGTGCGTTACCAGACTAACTCGTCTGTGCAAGGCTTGATATGACCCTATTTAATTACAGATTTCAGAAGCAGAAGCATAACAATTGGGCAAACTCCCTCTGATGACAATCAATATATATCATATAACAGAAGAGCAATTTATCTTGTCAGCTTTAAGATTCCAATGTCAAGAATGAACTTTGGCCCAAGTATAAACTGCATCAAATCCAGCTGCCGAGATATTTTTTGCAAACGCAAAAAAGAAGCAAGAATGCGGATCATTGTCAAAGAGATGAAAACTACAACATCTCCCTGCATTCAAATTAATTTGGGTCAGGCTGTTAATGAATCCCTCCCAAATGCTGATTAAGGAAGATGCCCAACACTGGTACATGTCATGCGCAGGTAGTAGACGGAGTCAGGCGGGCACGGTTCGCTGATCAGAGCTGTAAGTGGTAACGACAACGCAGTAATTGCAGCCCTCTCTGCATCACTTATTATGAATAAAATATGATGTGGGGTGTTATTCAGCCAAGGATTGGGGCAGTCTATTACAGCTCCTGACGGATTGTTTTAGAAACGAAGGGAACGTGAATACGTTATTTTAAAGGCTAGTGGGACAAAAAACAAAGATTGTAGGCAGGAACTTAAATAGTGTTGCCCTGACTTCACAGTAAGTGAAATACATATAAAGCTACACCTGCTAATAAGTTTGCATGAAGTAACGAATGAATAAAGAATGATTCCAGCCAAGCAGATAATTCCCATAAAGCAGTACTACCCATCATGCATTGGCTGCTATTCAAACTCCAAGCTAGAGTAATCATTAATAGTAATACCAGCGACCTCATAACACACAGGACTTTTTCCTTCCCCTTCCACTAAACCTCAGTGTCATTAAGAAAAATAAAGCAAACTAAAATCATTTATATTACACTATAGTGACCACTTCTTTCTTGTTATTCTGACACACAGCATACACAACTGTGCATGTAGTCAAGATAAAATAAGAACCTCGAGGACACTCTGATCCTACATGTCCACTTCCAGAATCACAACAAAGGACACATACGTATATATAGACACATCACAGAGGGTCTGTGCTACATGCTGGCCTCTTTGTACTCCTGGACTGAGTATTCATTATGCACAAGCAACAAGAAAGCTGCTAATGAAGATTGTATAATTGCTGAAAAAAAAAGAGAAAGAAACTGCAGCATCAGCATCAGCATCAGCATAAAAATATCATGAGGCCACAGTTAAAAGGGAAGGAACGTTAACAAAAAAAAAAAGGAAGCGGGGGAAAATCTGTAGATAATGTCCAAAAATGGCTGATGCTTAAAGCTAGTTAGTTTTTACTTAATTTCTGTGGATGTTACATCTACATGTGGATATTTATGGAAGAGACAAGACAAGAAACACTTTAGACTGGGTGTTGGTTGCCTCAGCTACATTCATTTAAGCCTCTTTTGCTGGTATTTTCAAATCTAACTTAAATTTCTAACAACTCATAAGATCTGTTTGTGACTGCGGCTGTGGGCACGGACTCAAGGCCGATCTGTTTGCTTGCAACTAAAAAAAAATAAAAAATGGAGCACAGTCTTCACTACATTTGTTTTCCGATATCTATAGAATATTTTTTATGTTTCTGCGGGGTACCGGCAGGTTGTCGATATGATACCGGGATCCAAGTTGGACTCACAGTTGGACATTTCCAGGATGTGATGGCTTTGCCAGAGGAATATAGAATAGTTAATAATACAGACAGTCAGATTCTGGAGAAATTCTCCATGCTAGGAATGATAACAGCAACTATCAAGTAAACAAGAGAAAGAAAAAGATGTTGACAACTACGGAAAAACAGCAACAGAAGCGATTCTCGATGTACTATATACATCTGCATTGCCCAAGCTAATTTCTAGCACCGGTCCATTGACGGGCATCGGCAGACACTCATCAAAATGCGTATAGCTATTTGGAATCAATGCTGTGTTATGTACAATAAAAGCAATGACAGCTGCCTGCAGCAAACAAAGGAACAAATAATACAAAGCATATTTAATGTGCAGTATACGTACGTAATGACTATCTGATATTATGCATGTGGTTCTGGCCACACTTCAACAAGGACTTAGTTGTTGCTGAGAAAATCCGCTTTAAACGGGCAGGTAGTGAGTTCCAGAGGAGTTGGTCCTCAATTTGGAGTAGTAATTGCAGTATGTGGAAAGGAGGTTCCCTTCCGTTGTATGTCAGCAGTACACTGAGCATTAAAGTATTAGAAATATATTGAGTTATATTGAGTGGAGGGGGCACTTAAATATAGGTTGGAGTATTTAATAAAATTGTCAGAACTAAGAAAATGAAATGCTACAGTAATGATATGTTAGTGGTTCTATGCGTCTTTAAAAAGACACATACATACTTTTCTTTTCAAAAAGTTAGTTTTAGATTGCTTTACTGTATTATTATCATCGTCAGCTTGTCAATCACATGTCAAGTTTTACTGATTTAGCTTTGCATCCAAATAAACTGCATATTTAATACAGACTGGATAGAATTATAAATTATATGCGGTTGTTAAATATTTCACCCATCACGATACTGGTGGAGGCAAGCTGAATAGAACTGATGATGAAATAAGTTAAAGAATAACAACAGAAGCATTATGTTAGCCTTTTCTGAACCGAAACTTGTCCAAACAGAAAGTGGGAAGAAAAAAAAACTCACCTCCATGGCAGTAAAACTAAATATGAATCTCTGCAACAAACACTAATTCAAGATTAATGAGTTGGCCGCGGGCCGTGCTTGGACTCATCAAAGCCCAGCATCACAAATGTGATACATTGCTTTGCTGCAACGAAAGGACAGGGAGCAATAGGACCAGAGTTCGAATTAGTTCAGCGATAATTCAGAGTCTGACCACCAAATGTCACAAAGATACCACATGCGCCAAAACAAACTCCTAATCCAGCTGACAAGGCTCGTCTCCTGCGTGGACAGACGCTGCGAGAGAGGCTGACGCTGTCAACAGCAGCATCGCGTCAGGCAACGGGATGGATGCGCCTGATTAATTATGTTCCTTTATATATATATATATCAAAAAAACAAAAAACATCTGTTTTTTATTTCGGTGTTCTTATGCATCACCTGTGAAATATAGGCGTTCATATTTTCCATTATATAACAGCTGTAAATTAGTTGTGAATAATTAAGAAGCTCCCACCCCCACATTTTATTTCTCTGATAAAAATTTAACCTGAACTGTGGGAGAACTCTCTCTCTCTCTCTCTCTCTTCTTTGTGTCATGTACATTCGTGGTTGTTCTGCCTGAGCGACCTTGGACTTACAAGCCTCGTCTCCTGTGGAGGAAGCTTCTTCTCACTTTTCTCTGACACGACTCTTCTGCTCTGCTATTAATGACAAGTACGTAAAGTAATATGGTAAACGTGTCCTATCAGATGGGAGGCGGTTTGCAGCTCATTGGCAATTCTTTAAATCTGCAGCTGACAAGATGAGGACATACATTTATACATTAATAACTGTGCAACCCCTGACTGACACGTGGATATATTCATAGGCTGTATGCATGTTTGATGATCAAATTTCCTCACCTCACGCCAACAATAAAGCGAGCGCTGTTATTGTTTATTTATTCCAGAGACAGCTGTTTGACTGCACAAGGACGGAAACTGATAGAGAAATAAAGCAGCGAGAAATTGAATAAGCTCGTTTAGAGTTTAAATGGAGAGCAACATCAAATATTCCTCTGACACTAACTCGCAACTCTTACTAAACAGGCTTCTAAACACCTTGCTTTGTGCATTGGTATAAATAACATTTTGAAAATAAGCTCCTTGTTTTGTGCCCTAGTGTCACGCTGAATATATCTCCATGAGTAAGTAATGAACACGTAACAATCAGAAATAATTCCAACAGCCCAGGACTCTGAAATGGCCCGAGAGGAAAACAACCTGCTCAGCAAGCCGTCTCCATGCAGCAGACGAAGAAATACCATGATGCTCTCCACAAAGCAACTTAAGAGGATAGCACTTAGAGGTATGTTTGTCCAAAAAGCCCCCCCTAAGAGAGCCGGCCTGCCTGCTCCACTTCTCCTCTGACTGACAGCCCACTCCGGAGGAGCCACACCGCGGGACACGCACACTGATCCAGTCTGACACGCCTGACCTTTCCTGGCCCGCACGCCTGGCTCACCGTGCAGCACGCCCTGCCTGGTTGAAAAGGCCACGCAGTGCCATGCAGGCCACAGCCCTCCTCAGCCTCCCCTCACTGCCAACCCAAGAGCTGGCAAGTTATGTGCATGGGACTGGAGACAGACAGCCACTCAGTCTGAAAGGCTCTCGTCCACTAAACAAGGGCATGCCATCTGAATTTGGCAGTGATCTATCGGTATTCCCCCAATGCACACTACCAAAGTGGATTATTGCATCTTTATTACAAATGACGTGGTTTGCCGTGCAAGGGAGCTTTTTTACTTCAACCTTATACCATTTAAGATACTTTAATTAAGGCATTGCTCACACACAAAATGATTATGAGGATGAAATTTACATAATGCTATTAGTCATCGCACTTTAGCAAATGCGCCTTGTGCAGTGGCTGGTTAGCGAGGGGGTCCAGCATAATGTGTCTGCCAACAGTCTCAGTCGAGGCAGAATAATCTCAGAATAGATGCTGCGGGAGCACACTGAAGAACAAGGGATGAGAGGACTGTAAGTGCAGAATAGATGCTGCAGCTGTGAAATGAAGAGCTGTCGCATCCAGCGAGCACTTCCCTGAGTAAAGAAAACACTTGGCACAGCAGAAATAAATCATGCGCTCGTGTACTTCTGTGTATGATTGCATTTTTCAAACCAGAGAAGGAAACCGTCCGCAGTTCAGAAATCCAGTTTATGTGAGCGGACATTTGGCCAGTGCTCTTCTTAACTGATGTGTACTTGTGCAATTTGAGAGCAAATACTGTAATGGGTGTGTTTTAATGAACGGCCTGCAATTTTATTATTATTTTTTAATTTTGAAAACTGACTCCACTGCTGCAGGAAAACACATAAACACAGATTATTTTTATTTTTTTTGCAGTGCGCCCCCTTTAGTTACGGCACTACTTTAGTACAAGCTATTACAAATGTCTTTTCACTGCAGTTACCAAAGAAAAATTGAGAGATAATGCATGTCAAATTAAGCACCTCTTCTTTTGCTTTTTCTGTCAGATAGCACCATGAACCAAACTTCATGGGGTAATTTGTTGTGAGCATTTTTTAGTGTGGTACGGAAGAAGTGAAATTCTTCTACAGGCCAGCAAAGACACCTCAAAGGGACTCTGACGGATCAAACCAAGACTCAAAGGCCAAGGATGTGGAGAAAGCGAAATATGTGTACTGGCGATTAGATTGCATTTGAGTATGTTGCACACAGATTTCACATCTTTATTGACACCCTTCCCCAAGGGTGGAAATTCAGCTATGAAAAGTGGTCACTAACCTTTTAATAAGTCTTATTCAGAGTATGTCTTTATATCTTTGATCCAGCACAATTACAGCAGTGCATTCAAAAGTTTGGATTCTGCACGCACAAAGGACATTGTTTCTGCTGTGAAAAGGGAGCCCTGCAAAGGGCTCAGTACAATTGGTTAATGGCACAGCTGGATGGGAACAAGTTCATTGTGAAGGGCTGATGTGAACACAAGATACAAAAGCAGGCAATTTAAACGCCAGAAGGTCAAGCAGAGTAAGAGCCTATTTAACATGTTGTTATAACACTCACACATACTTAACATGTACACCTACCACGCACTGAGCGGGCGATTGGTTGCAATTATTTGCCTTTTAGCAACCAGTGTCATATGGTTTTGCAGGGGGGGGGGGGGGTTGCAGGAATGAATGATCCAGTATACCCACATATCCTGGGTCCATTCCATCACTGCTCACTTTCTTATTCAAGACAGCGGGCTATGCAAATGTGTATAAAGACAAGTTGCATTATGAATACATCGAGGGTCCCCAGAGATTTTAGGGCGACAAAGGGATTCTGCAGGTTTATTTGAACATTATTTTACCTCTGCATCCTTGTTGGTCTGGAGCATATTTCTGTAAGAGACTAACACACATGGCTCACCTTCTATTCCTCTGGGCCTCCTTCTTATCCATGATGACAGGAACACAGTTCGTTAGCTCAGTCCAGTCTGCATGCAGTCCGCAGCTCCAGCCAGTAGAGAACCGGGAGAAGAGCCAGGACTCCTCTTTCCCCGGTCGGTGACATGTGCATTTCTTCTGTCCCGGCTTGCAGTCGCACGGCTGTTCCAAGCGAATATTCCTCACCAAGTGCCTCCCGAAAGTGGTTCCTCCGGTCTTCTGGATGTGCAGAAACACTATCACGTCGTCCCCTTTCATGTTGAACTCCACGTGTCTGTCTAGGTCTCTCTCGGTGAAGTTGAATTTGGAGGGTAGCTTCGGAGGGCTGTCATCCTCCAGGTAGAAATCATCGCTGTCCTGGTACGGAGCTGAAATTAGGCTCAATTTCTCCTCAGACTTAAAGTGGCACGAATTGCTGCCAGCAGGACATATGTACTGGTAACCTATCATAACAAAAAGGACAGCTAAAATAGGAACCAAAATGAGCTTACTGGATCTTTCATCCATCATCTCAGGATAGTGTCTTCATTCCATTACCGTGAATAATAAGTAGCACCCACGGGCTCTTTGGAGATCAATATTCCTCCATGCCTCAGACAAATTAAATGTGACTGACATTCAAGTGCCACATGTTGATCACATAACACCCTCCAAAGACACATACCATGGACAACAGGTCAGGTCCGCCTTCGGGCTTCTAAAATATTGCACGACGTCTGCACTGCGTTGGAAAGCTTGTCCAAATTCAAGAGTCATGCCCTTTAAATCTCCGGCTGTCCAACTTCTGAAGCCGGTGCGGAGCAGCATCCGTGCAGACGTCTCCCATGCCCCGGTTTCAACTTGAATCGAAGAGAGTTTGCAGTTCTTCTTTTAAACTCCGTCTTTATGCTCGTCTTTGCTCCCGCGCAGACTAAATCGTTTTGCTGCTGATTTCGTTATTTCAACAGGAATTACGCACGGCTCGGACTGCGAGATCCCCCGACGGCGTGCTAGAGCATCCCGATCAGTCTGAGGCAGTCTGACTGAGTGCGCTGAAGCTGTGCTTCTGAGGGGATGCTGCTGCATCCGAGCCGACAAATAGCCTGTGCGTTATGCTTTCGCCGTGGTTGGGCTGGGAGAGCTCTACATCCCATCTCGTCCATCCCATAATCTTGTTTAACACAGTGCAAAACCACGAAGCCTACACGAACACCGGACACTAAACAACATGAAGTTTTAACCCCATCTGTCTATATATCTAAGTGAAACTGACATTAAATGGCGAAACCTTTGTAAAGTCAAAATTAAGGTGAAAATAATTAGTGGTGGCTCTCCATCTATTTTACCCACAAAAGACTCCGTAAACTAAGCTGTGGCTGTGAAAGAAGCTATCCAAAGTAGGCTAAAATGTGAAAAAATAAAATAAAATGAAAAATCAATAAGACTTTCATGATATTACAGAGTCATTTTGTTGTTGTTGTTGTTGTTGTTGACCTATTATAAGGAAGTCTGGAACTGCTGCATTGAATCAGACTTTTTCAATATATAGTTTTATTTTTGTGGTGATTAATCAAAGCACTGAAAACATAATATAAATTAAAAACAACAACAACAATAATAATTTGTGACACTGGAATTAGTTTTAATAATTTTATTGGCACTGAGCAGCATAGGCAGGACGTTTTTTGGCTACACACAGTTTTTACACGAAGACACAATCACTCACTACACACTGGTGTAGCAACAGCATGCAGTAGTGTTTGGTAGGAAAGTGTTTGAGCTAAAAGCTTCTGCCCCCTTTAGCTGCCTGCCGCTGTGCCAGAATAATATTCCCACATTGTCAGCGTTTTATCTGCAATTACTTCAACCGAACATTGTCATATCTGTGTAAATAATGAGATAACAGTGGTTAAAATAATTAGGTATTGTATTTATTTTTTTCATTTACAGTTGTTTCAGACACGAATAACGGTCCACCAGAGCCACCCCTCAGGACGCCGCAACCCCGGTAACTTGCTAGCCGTACGTGCTGCTTGCTAGCTGCCCAAAATACCTACCTGAAGTCTTTTGCTTTGTATGGAAGCGGTCAGCATCATCAACGGGGTGAGGGCTATATTAATGGTGACACATTTAACAGGAGTTACGCACGTATAAAGTCTACGGTTATATGTCTGTACCAAACTGCTTTTGAAGCCTCTTATAGTTAAATCGCGCTACTGCACTGTTATAGTTCACAGTACGGCGTTTAACTTTTAAGTCTACTGCTAAGTTGACTTGAGTCTGACCCGTCCGAACAGCCGTTAGTTTTATTTGTAGGTCTAGCTAGCTAACAAGCAGCTCTCAGGTTGCTAGCATCTTTCTTAACCCAGAATCTGCCAAAGTTTTGTAAACGTGTGTGTGTGTGTGCTTTTCTATGTATGTGTGTGTACGTGGTTGAGATAATAACTTACAGTTACTACGTGGCACTGACTTGCACCTCTCAAAAGGCAAACAAGGAGCTGGAGTGACGGAGTAGTGTTTGCTCTTTTACCACTGCAGGTTCATGTTCCGTCGCTACAATGAGGAAGGTTATAGTGCTGTCACTGCTGCTGCTGAACATACATCACGTTATATCAGCACCCAAAGGCGTCACTGCCAGTCTCAAAGCTAAGTGGGGCATGACGCCTTTTCTCCTGGAGACAAGGTATAGTAGTACTTTCTGGGGGGGGGGGGGGGGGGGGGGGGGTACGTGTGGTGCATTCAAGTGTATCCGCAATGTAGGGCTTTAAGGCTGGTTGAGGTCATGAGTACATGCACTCAAATGCCACATCTAAGAAGGGTGCAATATCTGCTGACTTTATTTCGATTAGCCATAATAAATATCACAATTTGCCAAAGACAGTCCAACCCCCAAAGATATACTTTTTTAAAAACTAATTTAAGCATTTCATTATATATCAAACTAGATGCTGCTTATTATATTTGTTGGCCAATTAATCGACTAATAATAATAATTCCTAATATTCTGATTTATGTATTTACACTCACTTGCCAGCTAATCAGGTACACTAGTAAAAACTAATATGTTCCAATATAATATACCTCCATTCAGTCCTCCTTTGTGACTGTAATAATGTTCAGTTTATGTTGAAGCAACGTAAGAAAGGTGGCAATTGAGTTGTGTGATCATGTTGGAGGCTGCTGTTTGTGGTGCAGTTAAACTGTACTGAATTAAACACAAAACTGTGTGTGTTATTTAACCTTAGCCCACTGTCAAAAATGCGATCTTCAAAATAATAGAAACACCAAGAAAACGGTACAATTCAATAGTACAATAAACTGTAGCCTCCGAAATGAAACTAGAGTTGGACAGTAAAGTGTTATTTTGTTTTATATAAGGTTTTGTACTGTTTTCATCAGTTTCTGGTCTTTTATAGACCAAAAGATCCAACACAAATATTGTCGGTAGACTCATTTATAATGAAAATAATCACTAGTTTTATTTTTTCAGTTGTGTTTTCTCCAAATGGTATTTCACAGCATAAAAGTCTAAATCATTTTCAGATCTTGTTGGACATTTCTATGAACACTGCAAGGATACCAAATCAATACCGTCTTACTTTGTTTGTTTGTTTGTTTCTTCTGAATACATTGAGCGTAAGGATCTACAATGCTCCCCAAGTCGTTCAAACATCCAACAAATAGCACAGGACATGACTTAAGTGTCCTCTACCATCGGCCCTATAGTCCTGGCAGTTAATAGATGTAGGAATAACCTGCATAGTTTGTTTGTTTTTTCTTGAGACCTCTCATAACGATATATTTTATCACACTGGAAAAGCTGATGGATCTGACTTTGTAAAACTGTACATCCACTTTGAAAGATTTGGCTTACATTGACTACATTGACCAAAACAGCCAATGATTTGGTAAATAAATGCTCACAAGTTCACAATGCAATTCTTGATTGTTGTTACAAGTTACTGGATGCTCATAAGGTCTATGTGTGGCTGTATAATTTTTTTTCTCCAGTTTTTCCAAAGTTGAGGACATTTATTTACAGAAAACCTAATGTCATTATGTAGTTTGTAGCTCTAACTGTCAGATGGTTACTTATTGTGGCTGCTGACTAATGCTGACTTATGTTGTTGTTTCCTCATGTGCAGTGAGTTTATAGGAGAAGATGGAAATGAGAAATTCTGGCAGTTTGTTGACACTGTGAAAGAACTGACTGTGTATAAGCAAGGAGGTATGTTTTTTTTTTTTTTTTTTAAAGCAAGCCATCGCTGTATCTAACATATTTCTTAATTATTCAACTTGACTTTTATAAATCTCTTTATTACTATTGTTGATCTTACAGAGTCCGTGCGCTCATACTACAACTTGGTTATTAAGAAGGCTGGCCAGTTCCTCACAGATCTCCAAGTTAATCTCCTTAAATTTGCCCTGGCCCTGCGGTCCTACTCGCCAGCTGTTCATGCATCACAGCAGGTAAGTTATGATCAAATGTAACATTATAATTTAATGTTATAAACATTTTCCTTAGAAGCATTTTAATCATTTAGAAACCCTTTTCTTCACTTTTTATGGTTCTCCCTGAAAAAAAAATCCAATTTCATTTATGTTTGCAGTACTCACATTGTGTTTCTTAATTTGCTGTAGTTGTGTTCTATCAAGTTGCTGTTTATTGAACTCTCTCAGCCAACAAGCAAGATTTATTTTTTTGTTTAAACTTATTTTGTGTCTTTAATTTAATCGCAGGAAACTCTGCATCAGTTGCTTTGGCACAGTGTTGAAATTATAGCAATTCTCAAATAACTTTTCTGCACTTGTAACTGTTTCGTCACTTTTCTTCATTTACGGATATTCAGAGTTCATAATGACAATCAAAACTGGGCTAAAGTGATAATAAATAAATCTTAGCTCAGGCTTTGACATAATGCCAGAAAAGTTGGACAAAAGATGAATCATCGGATCAGAATTTTATCACACCTCTTGTGAAATGTAGATAGCTTACAGGCTCACAAAGTATGATGTTTTATATATACACATTTATATCGCAGTGTACTTTTGGCACAAGGTTTGCTTATGGCGTAAGATCTGCAGTGAATGTGGCAATATATTACCATTTAGATTTAGAGTTCAGCACTCTGGCCAGAATTGAATTAATGTTTGTGTGTGTACTGTGGAGTTATTTTACATTATATTTACTATTTCACACAGATTGTCTGTATTGTTCAACGCTATAACGAGTTCAGTTTTGGATTGTAGATGTCATGAGACTGTCCAGTGCATGCTGTAAATAGGGGGCTAACATTAAAAAGACACTTTGAGAGGCTTTATGTTTTTTTCTTAAGTTCATGGTGTTTTTTTTAATGTTGTGCTTTTTAAAAGATAACCAACTTCACCCTTTGGCAATTGTATTATTGTATGCAAGCCTGAGTAATAATAAAAAAAAAGAAACCTCAGTGAGCCCTTAGCTTTTAGATTGTCTAGATTTCCGCAGTTTTAAGGAGAAATTTCAGTTTCATGACAGTGATGCACTGGTTGATGAATTGCTCTCATTTAAGAAAGTGTTAAACAGTTGAGTGAGTAATGGCCTTTTGCAGGCAAAATTAAGCGTTGTGCCACACAGTGTAAATTGGTATGGTGATTAAGCTTGCTTTTAGACTTGCAGTGTGAGACTATGCGTTACAAAATTTGCTCAAATAGTGTTAGAAATGTCAGTTGGAGTCTGGAAGCTATTGAGAACAAACTAATCAAATGAAGCATGTCTGTGTTGAAGTGTAAGGAGGGCGATGCTGGACTTAGTAATTATATACTTGACATGCAGATTTCTTTGAACAAAATTGCATCATATTGCTGTGATCCATTTTAATGTGAGTAATCCATGTGGGGACAAAACCAGCAGATCAGGCCAGTATTACAAGGGCTGTTGCAGCCAGTGTGCAAATGAACATTCTCTCTTCTATTCTTAACAGATAGCCAGTGATGAGCCTCCGCCTGAGGCTTGCCCTGCCTTTGTCTCCGTCCATGGTCAACAGACCTGCAGTACCAAGGACATCAAGAAGCTCCTGAAGGCAGCTGCAGGCAGGTAACATGGAATGGCATCATATTTCCCCTCTGCGGATAAAGTGAATGCATTAGAGTAGAACAGAATGAAAAGTTATTTGTGATGAAATATTGATTATTTTGCTACCACGTTTTAGTTCTGAACTTTCCCTACCAACCTCTGCAAATGTTTTCAGGCCAAAGCCATATTTATACAAGAATGACCACACATATCCTGGGGTGAATAAAACAGAGGTGCCAGTGGTGATCCTGTACGCTGAGATCGGAACCAAGAAGTTCACCTCTTTTCATAAGGTGCTGTCGGAGAAGGCCAGAGAGGGAACACTGATGTATGTGCTGCGTCATTTTGTAGCGGTGAGTAGCAGCAGTTGTGCGTCCACTCTCCCCACTTACTTTATTGAATCATGTGTTGCTGTGCCTCTCAGTTGATAAGCACTTTGCTGTTTAGTACGGCTCTGTATCGTTCTTTAAAGTTAAGTATTAGCAAAAATGTAAACATCAATGTGATGGTAAATTTAAGATCTGTTCTATATTTGAGGTTTAGTCTTTTGTATATAAATAGTTAGCCCGCTATAGCTAGACTCATTCTTATCTGAATATGTGTCTGGTAACATCCAGTTGGGATTTCGTTATGAGGTGCCATTCAGCTGATGCACAGAATGTATTACCTCCACATGCTACTGGTTAGTTAACCAATGCTCACTAGTTTGGCAAAATTAATATATTTTTCTAACAGCTAATTTCTTTGCAAGTATTTTAGAAGATGACTTCTAAATAAATACAGATGAAGTGTCATCTTGGAACTTGGAAACATATCAGATCCAAAGTAACGTGTTGCATTAGCTATATTAGGTTTTATTACCTTTTTAGGTGACTGCTGCCTTCATGTTTATAGTTTGTCTTACCTTTCCACTTCTTTTGATTGTAATCTGTAAACGAAATTAGTTCCAAATAATTATTTATTTTCCATAAACCAGTAACAGTCGACATAATGTTACTGATCACAGTGGACAAAAAATGTCAAACATTTCGTAGTAGTTCTTGCAATTTTACTTTCAGTTTAGATGAAGTTTAGTTTTTGTCATAGTTTGTATTGACGAAACTCAAACTGCTGTGGAGATGGAATTACTGACCAGTGAGAGAGAAGATGTACCTGAGACACCAATATCTCTGAAAGCACGAAAGGTGGTTTTCTTTAAGACATGCTGAAGAAAGGCAGCGTGTGGGTGTGAAAGTCTTCTGATTGTGCTTGCATAAGGCTGAAGCAGTGCTTTGAATCCAGGTGAGATTAGTGTCAAGGTTGAATGTCACTGAATGCTGCTGCTGCTGCTGCTGCTGCTGTATGTGGCAGTACCTATGACTTTTGGTCCCACTGGTGAAACATTTTATAGTTTTTGCCTTTCGCTGACAGAAGTATTGGAAGAATCCCTTCTGTTAAGAGACAGCTTACTTTTACACATCATACGCTGGGAGCCGCACAGATCATCACACACTGGTTGAAGGAGTGCAGATATATTTGGACTTAAAGATGTGGCTTCAAATAGCCAAAGTGATTAGAAGAGGAAAGGGGATGAATAGCCTAGCTGAAGCTGTGGAAGACCTTTCTTTGCATTTAATTAGGCATAGTTCTCCTGACATCCACCGTCCACAGAGTTCTTCATCACGCTGCCAGAGTCCAAATGAGGTTTTCTTTGTTGCTGATGTTGCTTCTAGGCATTTCAACTTCATAAAAGCAGTTACAGCCGACCTGGGAAGAAATCTGATTTATTGCAAAGATGGCATCCTGTGGCAGTCCCCAGTTGAAAGCCACCAAGTGCTGGAGTATATCCCACTCTGCTTTAGATATGTGTTCCTATAAACTGAATATACACTGGACATTTAGACACTTGAGTGTGGCTGATCCACTGTGTTACTTCGTTTAGTGCATGCTTATGAATGCACAATGAGTTATGCTCTTCTGTTCATCACCATATAAAGCACACCCAAACAATTTGTTGGGTCAGAAACCTACATACAAGTCACTTATTATACAAGACATATCCTGTAACCTATGCAATACTAAAATTGATTAAACTGGGCCTTTAAACAGTAATGTGCATACGCATAGTTCTCCATTTACATTAAGTCATTATTCTACTTCTAATTGCTGCAGGATCCAAAGCCGCGAAAGATGCTTTTATCTGGATACGGTGTTGAGTTGGCTATCAAAAGCACAGAATATAAAGCTGTGGATGACACCAAAGTAAAAGGTCAGTTGGAGAATTATCACACATTGTGTGTTAAACCTTGCTGTGTCCAGGCAATTAAATGGAAATCTTTTTCTTTGTAGATTCAAAGACTGTTATAAACACTGAGGATGATGATAATGATGAAGTCCAAGGATTCTTTTTTGGAACTTTAAAGTAAGTAGCTGAACTGTAAAACATTAACCGTCATATAAAAAAAAGTTTTAGTCTGTTGTATTTCCGGTTATTGCTGATGGGCACTTGTGTTTTACCTAACTTATAAAAAGAAATCATTTCTTTCTTTTCACTCCTGTCAAGGAAATCTCACCCTGAACTCCAGGAGCAACTTGTTGAACTTCGCAAACATCTTCTGGACAGTAATAATGACATGGCCCCTCTCAAAGTGTGGGAAATGCAAGGTTATTACCAATGCGTTTGTTATTACCTATCTACAACTGGAAACATGATTGCTTGATTCACTTTGCTAGCTAGTTAGGAACCTACTGTAAGGTGTGTGCTTTGTACAGTCACCAGTAGTGATAAATGCATAATAATAGATTACAACCACAGGGTGTGACGGTATACGATAGTTCACACAATACATGCTGTTCATTTTTAGTAATTATTAACATACTTATGATGTATTGAACTAGCATTAATCTGAAAAGTTTTTTCTGGTACCAGAGAATTAACTAAAATGATGAATAAACATATCTTGCAGGGCTACATTTTTATTAATGATAAAAATTCCCACAAAAAAAATGATTATCTTATTAGACAAACTTTAAAAGTTTAAAACTAATTTGAAAACAGAATTTTCAACTTTACACCAAAGTTATGTGAAAGCCACACCAAACACGGTGAGCAGAAAGACATAATGACATGAAGGGACTATGGTAAATACAATATCTGATTAGACCTTGAGTTAAGCTGAGAAACTTTCATTCTGCACTAAATCTTAGCTTCATGGAGGTTATAGTATTCAGCATTTGTTTAATTCAGGACAGTTTAAACTAGATCTTAATGATCATACAGTTGAATTTCCACCTTTCTTATGATGTTTCAACATAAACTGATCATTATAACAGTCTTGAAGCTAAGCTATGTTAGAATGTACACTATTGGGCGGCACAGTGGCAAGGTGGTTAGCACTGATGCCTCACAGCAAGAAGGTCGAAGGGCCTTTCTGTGTAGAGTTTGCATGTTCTCCCTGTGTCTGCGTGGGTTCTCTCCTGGTACTCCGGCTTCTTCCCACCATCCAAAGACATGCTCATTAGGTTAATTGGTGAGCCCTAACAGGACTAAACAGGTATAGAAGATGAATGAATGAATTTTCACTATTGTGATGTACTGGCAAGTTGGGATAACTGATCGTTAAAGGTAATCATTTAGGATTATTTTATGTAATGTGAACAATTATTTAATAATTCTAAAATAATGTGTATTAACAAACGTGTAAATGCTGATGATTTCATTATGTGATCTTTACAGATCTGAGTTTCCAGGCAGCTGCCAGAATTATGTCCGTGCCAAAGTTTGATGCTTTGAAGCTCATGCGAGACCTCAGTCAAGACTTTCCAAGCAAAGCCAGGTAAGGAAATTTATCTCATTTTCTCTTTCTGATTGCCTGCCTAACGCATTTGACACAGTTCCAAAATCCATATCAGAGTCCTACTCCATGCTACAATGTGTGAATCTAGGCACAACAGATGTTGTTGAAATTAAAGTGCACATGAAATATTCCTTTTATTTGAGCGTTATTACTCCTTCTCTGCCTCACAGCACCTGCACAATGAATATATATCAGTATAAGTCCGTTATACAGAGATCTAATCAGCTTCTTTGATGTTTGCTTGCTTTGGCTCAGGCAGATTGTAATAACATCAAAAAGTGCTGAGTAAGAGTTGGTTGTTTACAGGGAATTGACTGCAAACACACCATCTTGAGGACCCACAGGTTTTTGGAGATTAAAACTGGCATTTTACTGCCGGCTGGGGATGTGGTAAAAGCTGATGGTGACTGTACATGTTTTACTGTTCCCACAGATCACTGACAAGGGTGGCTGTAAAGCAGGAAATGAGAAAAGAAATTGAAGAGAACCAAAAGGTGAGATATCACAAGCAGCGTTCTGCAGGGTATCTCTGATAACATCTGGAGCCATTGCGCAAGTTTTATTTTATATGAGTATGAGCTTCTAATCTGCATCTGATCTGACTTCCTTAACAACATAAGATTTTACATTTTATTCTTATTTTTCTCCTAAACTCTGTCAGCGCTTCTCACTTTAATCGTAGAATCACTCATTTAGGGGTTTTGGCAGTCAACTAACTCTTCAGCCTCGTTCTTTCAGCATCTCAGCGAGACCATTGGTGTTCAGCCAGGAGACGGGGAGCTCTTTATCAACGGGCTGCACATTGATCTGGACATTCACAACCCTTTCAGGTAGGAGCCCAGCAGGAGGACGCAGTGGTCTGTCTGTTGTCTTCCCAGGAAGCCACAGACCTATGTTTCAGCTCAGTAATCCAGTTGCAGCAAGATCAGTGTTTGCTGCGATGCAAATCCACTGCCACACAACTGATAACGTAAAAAATAACTAACCAGCGGTTTTGTACTTGCAGCATTCTAGACATCCTCAGAGAAGAGGCCAGGGTGTTGGAGGGGCTTCATAACCTAGGCATAAAGGGAGAACTTCAGGGAAAACTGCTGAGGTTACCTGTTAATGCTGTGGATGACAGCTATGCCTTAGATATCAGACATCCAGCTATAATGGTGAGTCCTGTCCAAAGGCATTATTATCTTGACCCACATCACACTGCACATGCTTTTTGTCTTTGTGTACTGTACTCACACAAGCCTAGGAATTAGTAGATCGGTCATCAGACTATTGCAACAATCTCAAGCCCGCCGGAAAGCTCAATTATTAACTGGGAAGTTTGCCAAGAAAAGTTATCAAATTAAAAAGTTTTCATTTTGGCGCCTCTGGCCGTTTTAATAATTTAAATACTATAAAAATGCCAGAGATGTGAAGATATTACGCCTGCCCCCATCCCCGAATTGTTTTGTCATTTCAACTTGCATTTCCTTTTGTAGTGACTGCATGTCAAGAGAGAGAGAGAGAGAGAGAGAGAGAGAGATTGATAATGTGACATCGGATGTGTAGTTACCATCCAAACCAGTATTTCTGTGATGCCAGCATTCAATGGATATTTAACATTTGTGAAATGTCAAGGTTTATAGATGCTTTGCATAAAAAGACAAAAACAGAAAAATACACTCGTCAAGAGAGTCATATGGGTAGAAGTGCTTGTCACATAATATACATTTACCAAAACAAAACCCTAGTAGACAGTATACTTCTCTAAAATAACCGTAAACCCAACAAAGATATATCATTTATTTGATAGCTGACCACTTAAGGATAATAATTAGAATATAAGGTAGAATAAGAGTCTACAAGTCTGAATTTTCCTCGTGTAAATACTTACAGTAATATCTGTTCCAGGGTGGTTGCTCTGGTTGCTAATAGTTAACCAGTGAATATCTTCTCACGAGCCTTCTTTCTGTCATGTATGTTTCAGTGGATGAATGACATTGAGAATGACCCCCTGTACCGCAGCTGGCCAACAGGGGTACAGGAACTCCTCAGAGCCACCTTTCCTGGAGTCATCCGGCAGATCAGACGCAATTTCTTTAACCTGGTGAGTTTATCAGAACAGCAGAAATGAGAGTTGGTCTGCTGTACGGCTGCTTGGGGCTCATACCACATGGGCCAAAATACCCTCAGCAGCTGAGTACTTCCCAGCAGGGGATGCTGCCTGTCATGCTGTTCCTCTCTTTCTCCATATTTATTTTCTATCTTTAAAACAATATCCGAATATAGTCAAAAAAAATCCTAAAAATATCATTCCAGTTGAATAGGTTGTGTCAGATTTGTTGTGTTCAAGAACATTGCAGTTAACGTAATGCTCAAACAGAAATAAAATCATACGTTAACCTGCACACAGTTGTCTGTGTATGTCGCCAGCCAACGCTTTATGACGCAGGATTAATAATGATGCTCGTGTTTTTAGGTGCTGTTCCTAGATCCGTTGCAGGAAGAAAGCGTCGAGCTGGTGAAACTTGCAGAGCTTTTCTACAAGCACAAGATCCCCCTGAGGTTTGTCCTGTCATTTCTCACTCCTCCGCAGCTATTTATGTGGTCCACCGTTGGCATTTATAATCTTTACCAAGTAGTGATTCTCATTTCAACTGCAAATTGAATACTTGTTTTGTCCCGTTTCTATAGAATTGGATTTGTGTTTGTTGTCAACACCAAAGATGAGATTGATGGCTTCTCAGATGCAGGGGTTGGATTTTACCGACTGCTGAATTACATTGCAGACGAGTACGATTTATCCCAGGCTCTGTTGTCTATGGTCTCGGTAAGTAGCACATATATAAATCTTGGTTGTTTTAGCAAGTGTTTCTTGCCAGCTCATATCTCTTCGTGCCTCAGAAGTCAGTTGCTATATTGCGCCTTGGATTATCCTACAGTTTGACACTAGATGAGTTAGTGGGGTGTTGTCTCTCCCATCAGCTTTTTCAAACAGAGTTGGAAATTATTGACACTGGCAGAGAACTGAAGACAGCGTAGTCTGAACTACCGTGCCACTCTCTTGCAGTTGTACAACACAGTAGATGCAGGGGAGATGCTGTCTGCTGATAAAGTCTCTGCTTACCTGAAGAGAAAATTCCCAAAAGCCAACTCCGAAAGGATTTTAGGATTAGAATCTGAATATGACGATAAAAGGAAGGTAAGATGAAACAATTCACACTTCATTCTTTGACTTAATTGGGAGTAAGGATAATTACTTGATCCATTATTTATGGACTGCAACATCGTACTATTCAGTGCACATTTTGTTTTCTCCAGGACGGTGCTCTCTTCTACAAAAAGAGTGGCCTGGGTGCTCTGCCTCTGGCTTTATTTAATGGAGTCCCTTTGAGTCCAGATGAGATGGACCCCGAGGAGCTGGAGACCGTCATCCTGCAGCGCATAATGGACACAACCAATGCATTTCAGAGGGCCGTCTTTATGGTACGACACATCTGCATTGAAAGAGACTCTGTCCTTCCATTCAACCTACCAAACCTCTCTGGTTTTTGTAGTGTGCTGAAATAAACCAACAAGGGAGAACAGCCCCAATTATAATTGGTTCATATGTGTACAAGAAATATTTCACATACTAGATATGCTGGATTTCGCAGAACACTGCCGTTTCTCCACGTTATTGTATTTCAGTGCATGTAAGCAGTTCAGATGTAGGGCATACACCAGATCCACTCTATATGTATGGATTGAGCTTTTCACTCTTACTTTTTGATAACAGGGTCAGTTATCTGAAGGCTCAGATGTTGTGGACTATCTAATGGAACAGGCCAACGTGGTTCCCAGGATGAACCCTCTGATTTTAAGCACTGAACGAAAGTACCTGGACTTCACAGCCACCCCAGGTGACCAGTGCAACTCATTTTACACCATCCAGTATTGATTTACTGTCCATATTCCTCTCATGTTATACTTTCTTGCATTGCAGTTGTGGATGACTGGGAGGACACAACTATGTTTTCATACTTGGACTCCAGAGACAAAACAGCAGTGATGGCTAAGAGACTGAAGTACTTCACAAATAATAGTAAGAAGTGATCTCCTATCATTTTTTTTTTAGCTTTCACACAAAACACAATTTCACATTTCTTATTTTCAGAAACACAGTGACATGCAAAGTGAAACAACTGTTGTACATTTATTGGTCGACTATCTGTTAAACAAGCAGTATCTAAAAATGAAACTTATGGTGCTTTACTGATCTATGAAAATTTGAAATTGACCTTTGCTACGGCAGACAGGCTGTGCCTCCAGCAAGATCATTGCTGGTTCTTCTGTTTGGCTGTCAGCCAGCAGTCTAAATGGCCATTAGAGCTGCGTTTGGCTGCTCAGGCTGAGAGTGTAGCTGCAGTGAGTCTGAGGAGGCTGATTGCCATCTTCCCTCTGTGGACCAGCTGACCGCCCGACTGCCTTCTTTTCTGACTGACTGGGGAATGTAACCGTGTTCTCCATCGTATGCTCAGCTCTCCCAGATGTGTCAGTCTCTGTCTCCTCTGCACATTCACCTTATTGACTCACATTTCCTTCTTACTTTAATCTGATTTTCAGTGTGTCAACAGAATGAGACTCTTTAACCACGTAAGCATTAAGGGTGACATTAAGAAACAAAGTTTCTCAAAAAAAATAAGCATTGTCCACCTTTTTTTCTTCAAACATATAGATGGTGGCCAACTTATTAGGCATGCCTGTACACAGTCTAATTAATGCAGCCAGCTCTGGCAGCCCAGTGGACTGTGTGCAGTCTTTTATGGCCAATTCTAATAACTGCTACCACGAGGGTGCACCGCGTCACAGAGCATGCCATTTTGGGCCGGTCCCATTAACATGACAGGGATACCAATGGCCTCCACTCACTAGATCTCATTCTAATATGTTCTGTGTTACACACATAAAACTAATGCAACACTTTTGAGATCTGATGGAATGGGACAAGCACCGAATTAAAAATCGAAAAATCTCTTAGGAATGTGTTGAGTCAAGGGTGTGTGACTATTGAGTATCTATCATTATAACTATATATTCTTTCTCTCACTATTTAAAGTGAAATAAAACATGAGTGGATGCAATGTACAGCGCTATTATTTAGAATCCTAAAGACGTATTGGTCTTTAATCCTAGATGACGACGGCATCAGTGCTGTGACCATGTGGATTGCAGGAGATTTTGAGAAGGTTTCAGGAAGAAAGCTACTGCTCAATGCTATGAAGCATTTGGTGAGTACAACGCTCTCTTATTTACTCTAATTTCTTATAGGTTGTGTAAGAATACATACTTGGAAGACACAATCTCCAAATCCACTACTACGACTGTAACATATCTCTAGCTTTAAAAAGGAAATGTTCAGTCAGTGGCAATTTTCGCATTATGCTGCCACAAAAGCAGCTACAACACCTGAGTGCTGAAAACCAGTACTTAACATACAAGTGGGAGAGATGAATATGACAGGGGTGGCTTGGCTACTGAATATCAATGACCAAAAAGTAGAAGCAAATAGCCCACTGAAAGAGACTCTGAACAAAAACACAAATACAAATGCTTTTAAAATGATCTATTTACTGCTGATCCACAGATAAATGATATATTAGACACCTGGCATTCTGTTTGTCATGGAAAGAAAAGATGAACAGGGTAGAAACCTTTACTGATATGTTTAAGCAATCAAACCCTGTTACTGGTACTCTTCCCTCAGTGACATCTATGTTCCCTGAATACATGAGAATGTGTGATATTAGCATGAATTATGTCACTGTCATGTTTGTGTGCAAGCAGAAGGCGAGTCGTGGAGTGCGCGTGGGGGTGATAGATAATCCCAGCAAAAAGCCCTCCGAAGATAACACCGTGGTGTACAGGGCTATATGGGCCGCTCTTCTCACCCAGAAGAATAAGGCTGCTGCGGAGTTTGTGCAGAAAGTCCTGAAAGAGGAGAGCAGCCTGCTCCTCCAGCAGGGGACCAAGATGAAGGACTTACTGATGCAGGTAAAGAACAAATTAAAGAATAGTCTTGTTTTTGTCATGCCGCACATTTTTGCTTGTGACCACAGCACACAAGATAAAAAGAATTGATTTTCGGTGTGCATGCATAATCTTGATGATCAGTTAATTGTAATTTCGTTCTCATATCGCTGGTTGTTTTTTGATTTAATATTTGAGAGCTTTACTTTGTTGCTTTGGTATTGGTACTGAAACTGTAAAATTATAATTTTTCTAAGTGATACAATAATATAGTTTCGTAACGCTGCAGCCAGCATATTACACTCATGTTATATTTGTTTCCTAGCATGTGTGATCTGCCTCCTGACAGAAGGAAAATAATGATTTTCACGAATATCATTACAAGTAAGATATGCGAGAATTGGATATCTCCTGTTTTCAAGTTGCTGAAGTGTGTCAACACAAGCAGTAAACACAGAAATATTCTGATGCCGGCAGTTGAAGCTGATTAGGAATGTTTAAATATAATGTCTGCTGTTTTAAAACGTGACTACCTTTGATTCACAGCCAGAAAAGTAAACAAGGAAAGTATTGTTTGTTTGAAGCACAAAATAATAAAAAGAAAAAAGAGCCCTCTCAGTTATGTGTATACGTATATTAAGCTATGGCTATGAGATATGGATTAAACCTTCTGTCTTGGTATATGTCATAAGTAACCAATCTATAATCTACTACAGTTTATCTGATATACAGCTTATATATAAAGTAAAAACTACTAGGCTACTCTAATGTATGAAGTAGCTGACAAGCCAACCAAATCAACTTCATTCCTTAAATAGAAAATGCTTGAAATTCAATACTGCCAAATAACAGGCCAGCTCATTGTTTTGCAGCACGGTCTGTTGGGACCTAATTCAGCCAAAGGTACTGGAGATTATTATTTATACCTAGGTATAAATACTGTAAAAAGCTGACAGCTGATAGATTGAAATCTTATGCTCAACCCTGAATGATACGAAGGTTATACTGCTAGAGGTATGTGGTAAAAGTAAATACAGACATAGTGTTTTGAGTTGGATGTTTCAATCTTAATTTGCCCCCCTTTGTTGTGTCAGTGGAACTTGTGTTACCGTGACATGGGAGGAGTGTTACTTCTACAGTGATATAATTAAAAAGTATTTGATTTGATTTACACAGGGTTGTTGAGCAACAGTTAAAACCAGGAAAGCAAAAGGGTTGGATTTAACCATGTGCAGCGGGACCCTGCCTTCATGATTTAAGTGCACAGTCAGAGACAATAGTGATTGATGAGCCCATCTTCTCATTCCTCAATACATTTAGAGCACACATGATGCTCCACAGGCTGCGGATGCCAAGGCAAGCAGCGCGCTCACTGTCAGTTCTTCTTGAAGAGTCACAGGGGCCATCACCAAGTGGGCTCCATGCGATGTATCTTTACCTAAAAAGTGCTGCTGTGTACCTGGTCTCCTGGAGCTGATGAATAGCCGATCCCCTGCTCTCTGCTCATGGTTGTGTTTGCCACATGTGGTCAGCCAACTCTGACTATCGCTGTGCTGCTGTAAACCACAACCACCGGTGTTGTCCATGCTCTGTGTGTGTGCAGCATCTGTCCACAGAGAATTGTGCATAAGCAAACAAATTCTCAGTCACTAATCAGCAATCAGCAGGAGAGCTCCTGTCTCCCATCAGGAGTACGTCGTAAAGTACATGTTTCATTTGGGACTTACCATAACAAACTGCCCTTCAATTATACCACCGATAAACAATAGGGAGAGAATGGCCTGGAAATAGCAATGCAAAGATAGGTAGCTATGTGACTTGAGACCCAAAGCCAAGGGATATGAGTTTATTATTGGCTGCCAGACAGACTTGCTGACTGGATTGTGCTGACATTATTGGTATTTCACCTGTTCTCCTGAGGAGAGAATTGTTGGGAAAACTAATAACCTGACTCCACAAAGCCTTCACACTCCCACACCTAATTTGCTATAGACAAAAATGACTGGGGTTTAATTAAGAGTTTGTTGTATTAATTACAAATTGATTAATCTCAATTTGACTCATGTGCATTTCTGACAGGCCTGGCTGAAATATTTTATGTTTGAATACTGCAGTGAATAGCGCTGACGCAAGGCATCAATGATATTGTGAATAATTGTTTGCCTCACATACATCATTCCTTACGCCAATGCATCACTCTGTTTTTTTTGTTTTTTTGTATTTTACTTTTTGGACAGACTGGAGTGGAAAAATATCCTTCAGCTACTCTATTGGATTTTTCAGTTAATCACTAAATCATTAATCACATCACAAATTCACAAACGTGTGAGCCAACAGTGCAATCAGTTTATCTAATATCCTAAACAAACTTTTGTTTTTGCTCTAGGGCATGGATGTTGATGCGTTTGAGAAAAAATTCAACACGCTGGAAGTGGATTTTATCCACAGTCAGCAGCAGTTCTGTCGAGATGTACTGAAACTCAGTGCTGGACAACAGGCAGTGATCAGCAATGGCAGGGTGAGTTCAACAAGTCTGTATCAAAAGCTGGAGGTGTGGACTGAAGTGACATGACTTGGGATCTAATTTGATGACATTTTAAATTAATTAAATCACAAAAAAAATCTCTGTTTGGACACCATTGACTTATGACTTCCTCCCTGTGCTCTTATTATAAAACGTGAGGAATGAATCAACTAACAGTGAATGTTGCCCTGACAGTGCATTAAGACATCCAGGTAAACAAGAAAACTTTTGCCAGTTTAAATAAGATCCTTCTCAGGTGGTCGGTAACATCATCCTTAAAGAATGCAGAGAACAAGAACTCCTTCACCCAGCCTTGACTGGGCCTCTCAGTCCCAGCTTTCAGAGAAAACATGGAATTACGACTTAGATATAATAATGTTTTATTGTCTGGATACAAACAACTACTTCTACTAATCATAAAAGTAAATTATAGATGTGCAACTGCCCGTACAGAGAGCCGGAGTCAGTCAAGATACATTTTCACTCAAAGCCTCTCTCATTTCTTTCCCTCAGGGTGACACACACAGACCACATATTTAAACTGAACCAGCACATCTAGCACAATCAAAAGCATTTTTTGTCAAAAATGGCATTGCAAACCTGAGATGCAGACGTAACCAATGAATGAAAACACGGTGGGTCCATAAGCTAGTTGAGACAGCTAGCCCAAATCTGTTTTTGACATATCCAGATTTATTTAAGAGAGCCTTGAACAAATAAAAACATGAAATTGCAAACAGGATCCTAACGGCAGTAGGGAATGTCTCTTGTGTAACTCACAACATGACACAAAACAACAAAGTCAGATCAAGAGTGAGGGAAGTGCCGGGAAGAATCAACACTGAAGCTAGCCGAGCACTACAGAGAACTTGGTGAACAACATTACTTGGGCAAATGTTGAAATAAATTGTCTATCTCCATTTTGGGGAGTTTCTGTGCAGGCAAAGCTGGAAGGAAACTATAAAAGCAACACAATTTAAGGCTGTGCTACCAGCCGAGCTGCATAGTTACTGATGCCTACTTTGTTCCCGCAGCAAACCATACAGATAGGCTGGTAATATCTGATTTGATCACTTGAAAATAACAGTGGAGACAGTCTATCCTAAAAATCTTATTTAAGAGGCACATTTGCTTGCAGTCTGGACATGGCCATAAAGTCTCCAGATCTCTCCTTGCAGATAAAACACCCCCCTCCATCATCAAGAATGATGGATGGGGAAAGGAAAAAAACTGTAAATCGAAAAATAAATTAAAAGACTAACAGCAGTTTTGCCTTGCCTTGTTGGGAGAAAAACAGATAACAACAAAAAGCACAGCCGGTGTCTAAACGTAATCAGCACCTCATTCAAAACTGTGAAAACCTCACCAGATGGCTCCAACTGCTAAAACATTAGTGAGGCTTTGTGCTATGCTGAAACACAGCTGTACCTGAAAGTGTCTCTGCACTTAGTGCACAGGTGAGGTGAGGGCAGAGGCAATTTAATAATATGTATAATAATGGGAAATATCAATCACAAACTAGACTATTCTCCACGCTCTGGTTCTGTTGCAAACGTGGTGTTTTTTGGGTTGGTTTCTTAGGGTCTAAAGGGTTAAAAAAAAATCCCTAACCCATACGTCTCTTAGTTGGCTACGCCCCTGAAACTTGGACTCTTAAAGGCAAATCTCATTTAGTTGCCAGACATCTCATTCTTCTCTCCTGGTAGGACCAAACACCCCCTGGCTTTACAAGATAGATTGGAGACACTATGCACTTTCTTAAAGTTGAAAATCAGATATACCCTTAAAGGCTCTTTGTAAAAGTTAAAGAAGATTTTGGACTGCTATTGAGTACTATGAAAGCTTACAAGTCCCATTAGAGATCAAACATCAGTGTCAGGGAAAGGTAGCAGCTTCCCATGTTAATATGTTGCTTTTAAATGTAGTCAGTAAAAGTATGTGAACCCTATTTAATTATACTGTAAATTAATACTTGGATCTTTAGCTTATGGTTTGGTTGTTTTGTGTCAAATACATGTTTTTATATTTCTATATTTATGTATTTTGTGGGAGAGATCTCAGTTAAATCTTTTAATTTCAGTTTTGAGCGGCTCACCAACAATAATAAATTGTTATTGTTGGTGACAACCAGATATTTTAAAAGGGTATGAATCCCAGTCTTAGTCACGCAATTAAAACCTGATGATTGCATTTGTAATTTGAATGTAATTCATCAAAATTTTAATTAAAAAAGCAATTATTTCCAATTTTTTCTACATTTCTATACATTTATGTCATTGTTAAAAATATAAAATGGCAGCAATTTGGAGAGTGGTTCCCTATGACGTTTGGGACTTACAATTTAACTTAGGACCATAAAAGTTCATACTCAATACTTGCAACTTGCAAAACAACAACTCTTTTCCATCTCTGTAACCGCTACTTCTATTGAATAGACCACACACTGTCAGCAAGACAAAGTATTGGTTAAATGCTGCTGGTATCGTTTGCTACAGTGCAGCAGGATCCTCTATGCGGCTGCACTTTTGGAACATTTTTCCCTCCAGTGCTTTTCAGAGTGCTTTCTTAGCACTGTCAAATCAGCATGACGTCTGCTTCTCAAAGGTCACAGGTGGCACACACGGCGCTGTGGGTGAGTGTGTATGTGTGTACAGAGCTGATGACTGATGTCTCAGCAGCGGCAGTGCTGACAGCGACGGATGAAGGGGCCAGCCTCTGAGATGGCAGCAACAATTAATATTATCTTACATTCCTCTGCGGCGGTGCTAGTGCCCTGTTCCCGAAATAGAAAGCAGTGAGAACCAGACAGCATCACTGAATACCACTGCTTTAAGTGGATAAAACTCTGTGTCACAATCACATTACATTTAATGTCCCCTGGGCATGTGGTAAATAATACATCCTAAGATAAGAACTGGAAAAGTCATGTTCTGACTGCTTTATTTTCTTCACTCTAGGTCCTTGGCCCATTTGAGGAGCAGGAGGAATTCACTGTGGAGGATTTCCACTTGCTGGAGAAGATTACACTGAGTGGCTCTGCAGAGAAAGTCAAAGCCAAAGTTAAAGAGATGGGGATGAAACCAAAGCAGTATGTTTGTTACTGAAACAAAATGTGCCTTTTAATGTCTGGGATTTGAGCATCGTTTTAACTTTTTTCCTTTGTGTTTATATTTCTAAACACGTTTAAATTTCCTCAAAAACTGATAAACTTGCCTCTTTTCCCCTTAGCGCCAGTGACTTAGTCATGAAAGTTGATGCCCTCCTAACTGCAGCTCCTAAAGGAGAGATCAGAAGGGATGTCCACTTTATCAAGGACAGTCACAGGTAGCCTTTTTTTTTAGTGTTTACTCTCCTATCGGCCGTGCAGTCTCACAGGGCAGTATTGGCTCTCCTTTTGTTATAACGGATCTGTAAATTGCTATGTCATCATTTCAAGCCGTGCAGAAATGGAGTCTTTTGATTTGCAGTTCTGCTGAATAAGGACTGTTCACCCTTGTGTTGTTGAATTCGCTTTGGTGTGCTGTTCTCTCTCCTCAGTGTGCTCCGTCTCTCTCCACGTGAGAACGAAGTGTTCTATGATGTTGTGGCCATCGTTGACCCCCTCACTAGAGAGACACAGAAGATTTCCCCCCTGCTGATTGTAAGTTGTAAAACAGGATTCTTCTCCCCTATTATTCACCTATCTTCTCCATCAGTTCCTTATAATAGCAAAGGCTGTAAAGTCACTGAGGGGAAAGATGGAGACACGCAATAATCCAAGCTTATCTTTATAGTTTTTATGGAATTTTGTTTTTTCTGAAAAATGTGTCTATCTTCAGAGTTTTGAATCAGTAAAAAGTACTTAAACATTGCAAGTATGACATTCTTCAGAGGCTGATAAAAGCATTTGTTGTTTGAAATAAAAATATATTAAAAATATTTAATATATCGGTGAAGAATTTGTCTTAGGGAATGATGAATTCTTCTTGACACATCATGAAAGACGTTATGTAAAAGCATCCGTGCTTTGTCGTCTGGGGACCTTCTGTAATATGATTAATTCAGAAGACATAAACTAAAGCTCGGCCTTTTGTTCAGCAAAAACCTCTACTTTTCTCCTAATTTCTGACTGAGCCTCTGTTTTTTTGTGAATCTTGCAGGTGCTCAGTCAAGTGGTCAATGTGAGATTGCAGGTGTTTATGAATTGCAGGGCCAAGTTGTCCGAGATGCCCCTCAAGAGGTAAGCTCTAGCTCCAACAGTAATTAAATTTTCCTGTTTGGCTTGTTTGTGTATCCTCTTACTGCTGCGGACTTCACATCTCTGCCTTGCTCCGTCCCTTTGTAAGATTATACAGCACAGATGCAATCTGCTTAATAACACCCCCTTTATTGCTTTGGGCCTCCAATTGCATCTCTGGGCAAATTGCTTACAACTTTCACTGCTGCAGTTCAAGTCATGCAGTAAAAACAGTAATAACAACAGTGATGAACAGACCATAGTGAATGAAAGGTTGGGTGAATGTTGTCTATTATTTAATTAGTTTTCTTTTTAATTTGTTCAGTGATGAGCCGTGCCAGTTGTAATGTCTGTATACAAACCAGCCCCCCTACCCCACCCCACCCCACCCCCCACATAGCAGTGACTCTCCTTGATGGCACCAGTGATCCCCAGTAGGATGCAGCCTGACATAGGAACAACTCAGAAAACGTGTTGACCTGGCCTCCAAATTCACTCGATCCCAAACTGATCAAGTATCTTTGGGGTGCACTGGAACAGGGCTGATCCACAGAGGCCCCTCCCTTCAGCACATAGGACCCAAAGTCCCCCACTAACAATAGTCTGTTGCCAGAGACCAGCGGGACAGATACAAGAAAAGTAAGAAAGTAAAGCAAAGTAAGAGTTCTGGGTTGGCTAGTTGGTTTCTAATGTGTAGACTGTCTACACATTAGATCTGTCTGCAGCCTCGTCTGAATCTCATACACCTTGCATTCACACTGTTTTAATCTAACCAGGACATTTACATCTTGCAATCACACATTTAACTACCCTAGCCAACCCAGAACTGGTTTGTCACTTTGCAGCCCCCAACACAAAAAAATGGTACCAGACTGTTCTATATGCCTGGTACAGTATGTGTCATGGGCTAAAATCAAATTACAACTAAACACCAACATACGGTACAGAGCTTTAGCCTACATCAAAACATGTTGGAAACGTTTGTGTACATTGAACATCTCGTCACATCTCGTCGTCATCAAGTGTTTGCGAAGCAGTCGCAGTTAATTACTTTGTCATTTGGGTCAAGAAGTGCCTGCTAAATGCAATGTAATTATGACACACTAAAACGCATGTTAAGAAAACGTACCTTTGCCTGTACAGCGCTGTTTTCACCACTCGGAGGCTTGTAGATGGCCAAGTCCTGCACCCAGCCACAGCAAAAAGCCTTGTAACTTTCCAAAGACTTGTGGCTTTTAAACTCATGCATTAACTCACACCAAAAACAAGGTAATTTACAATATCCATATACTTGCACGGAGGTAAATGGTCCAGGTTTCTGTACCATTCCGCTGCAGGGAGCTCGTATGGATCTATGTGTTTAATGTCTGAGAGCTTCTCCAAATATCGCTGTTTTGCCGTAGGTGTAATCTTGTCCCTGTAAGGTCCATTTTCTTTCGCCTTAACTTTATCCATGCTTAACTTTCTTACTTTTTCTTACTTTTCTTGTATCTGTCCCGCCGAAATAATAAACGCGCAAAAATTAAAGAGTTCTGGAATGTTTCGTCGCTACTCCGTTAAGTTCTGAAGGCGTTTCCCCTGGCAACCGATAGCGTCTCCTACCATCATGGCCGACCGGCTCAGATCCCGCCCAAATCAACCCAAATCGGCACGTGACTCCTCACTCTCAATATAGTACATCATGTGTTTTTTCATTGCTAAAAGGCTCAAATCCTCTGGGAAGCATACCCTCACTTTAGAAGGACAGTTTACAGTGACCTGTTTTGACATGTCTTTCCCCGTAAATCACCACCCTCCCAAAGTCACCCACTTTCTGTCCCCCCGAGTGACATCTGCCTGTAATTGACACAAATGGCTACAATTGTGTGAGATAAATAAGCTGCTCGTCTCCAATCGAGCTGCAGCAGAAATTCCCCCAGTAGTCTATTATACAATCCTAAAGCAGTCCAGTCCAGTGGTTCATTCATTTATTATTAGCCTTTGTTATAAATGTTTTGGTAGTTCTTTGTTGCTTTCTTTAAGTAATACACTGTGTGAGCTCATGGGTGGAGGACAGACTCTTAAAAGCCAGAAAAATGAACAACAATCCACTGTTTGTTGAGAGATACAGTGTTTTATTTTCAGGATTTAGGAGTTAATTTTACAAAGTTGCATCCATCCTGCCTCATATCCCTTTTAGAGCCACAACCCTGGTAATCTTTATAGCCCACCACAGGAAATGCTGCTGTCAGTGAACACTGTCTTGAGTCCTGTTCTGCGTCAGTGGGTTCATTTCATTCACTGCTATACTTCTCATTGTTGTAAGACCGCAGCAAAGACCGCAGGGTGGCTCATCTTTTCTCTCTCTCTCTCTCTCTCTCTTTTATTCTCTGGGACAATCGGTCATCTCACAAATTGGGCCCAATCAAACGAAGGCAGTGTGTTTCCACTGGTGTGCTGCCTGTACGGCTTGTACTGTTTTGCCTCCTCAACTACAACCTTCCCTTCAACACCCTCATGTGCTGTGGTATTAGCTGCTGCCTCATTCTGCTAGTGTGGAGGGAATTAACTTTTGTGAAATCTCCCTGAGAATAACAAATGTGTTGCCATACCTTTGAGGGTGAGAAGGCATTCTGAATGAAAAGAATTAGCACTGGTAATGTTTATCATCTGCCACGTTATCTACACTCATTATGACTCCTCCGTGTCAGAGGGCGCGCTGACGAAAAGCAATTAGCATAAAGATTAGCCCAGAGCTAGCATTTGCGACAACTGTAATATCAGAGGAAGGGCATTCTTCTAGTGCACAGACTGCTGCATGTGTTGCTGTTAGTAGCTGAGCAGGAACACTGGCAGTAATGGTATTAGATTCCTCACTTTAAAGAAATTGTATATAACCATCTGTCACAACAGAACCCATCTCTCCTGTCCTAGAAAGAAGAACGTTGCACAACATGTCATCATTTCAGTGCTCGCTGAAGAAGACATTTCTTGGGTGTAATTGTTGTCTCAGTCCAATGACAAAAAGGGCAGAGTATTCTCTGTTCATTGTTTAAATTCTCTCCTCTGCTACGAAATGCTGTGTTATAGTAACTTGCTCTTAATTGGCAACACTTACAGTAATTCTTCATCAAGTGTTTGGCTCTCTTCACAGTTTTTACCGCTTTGTCTTGGAGCCTGATGTAACTTTCTTGGCCAACGAGACGGTGTCTCCAGGGCCAGTTGCCCGTTTCATGGAGCTCCCAGAATCTCCACTCCTCACCCTTAATATGATCACACCAGAGAGCTGGATGGTGCAGGCAGTGCGCAGCCCCCATGACTTGGATAACATCCACTTGCAGGAGGTATAGTGTAATCATTACCAATCAGCAATCCTATCATTCTCACCCTTAAGTATCACCACAGTGCTTAACCCCCTCCCCACTGGTTTTCTCTGTAATGTCTCTCCAGGTGAACGGGGTTGTGGCAGCAGAATTTGAACTGGAGCACCTCTTGCTGGAAGGTCACTGCTTTGATCTGTCCACTGGCCAACCTCCTCGAGGACTGCAGTTTACCTTGGGCATGAGTCAGGATCTGCTCATGTATGACACTATTGTCATGGCTAACCTGGTCAGCAGCTTTCATTTTTTATTCAGTCCTAGAGTTACTGTTATTTTGCATTGTGTTTCATACACGGTATAGAAATCATCGTAGATAACCACATGAGCAAGTTTAGAACTGAAACTATAAATTCCTAGACTTGGAGGAAAAAAAAGTGTGAATTGTATTCTTATTGCAATTACTCAGACTTTCACCGTTTCCATCACAACAGGGATATTTCCAGCTGAAAGCCAACCCTGGCGCTTGGATCTTGAGATTACGTAAAGGCAGATCAGAAGAAATCTATCAAATTCTTACGTGAGTATTGTTGTCTTTCTGATCTTATCCGCTATGGCTATTAGCACATTCTGAAACAAAAACGATGCTAATTAGGCAGTTTCATCCAGAGTTCTGCATCAAGGTTGTTTTCAGCTACCTGTCCATACTGGTGGCAATGAAACCCATCGCTATGGTAACATGGAGAGCTGCTGACACTGTGGCGACGCAAGGTTTTGATGAGTGCAGGGAGTTCTGCTCGGCATAGAGGGGAGAGAGACGGGTAGGAGGTGAGGGTTGCTATTAAAGAGAAGACAGAGTGGAGCGATGATTCAACTGGTCACCTGCCATGCCATCCACCTCAGACTGTAGAATATCACCAGCAGAATGTGTTTTAGCTGGCGTGGGTGTCAAAGGCTGCATATGCGGTACATACTAGATTGAGCTGTGCTGACGCTGTATAATTTCCCTGGATAAATAGTTGTTTCATACTTTTCCAGAAGAATACAACTTTACTTTTCTGCATTTTTACTTCAATCAAAATGTAGTTGTCACTTTTTTAACTTTCAAAAATGTGTCACTCATTATGCCTCAAGTGGTGATAATCACAACCATGGGTGTGAGACTGCTGTTGTGCACCATACTAGACGTCCCCCCAGTCACACATACTGTCCTCTCTGGCCATCCTCACATAAGATTTAGGACACATACAGCCCTCGGTTCTTCTGGAATCATATCAGACAACCAAGATTTATCCCCCAATCCTCCAGGTGAAGCTAAGAGGTGATGTCATTTTTCACCTTGGCAGTGTCATTATTCTTGTGGTTAGCGGCACTCTGCTCTGGTTAGGTGGCCGATCAGCGCTTAGTGGGAGTGTCTGTGCTCTCCGGTCCCAGACTGTGCATTTTCCTCTTGCTCCCCGTGCTGCCACAGCGACTTGGCTTGACAGCGATGAATGAGATGGCCAGCTCCCCTCTCCTCAGAGCAGGGATACAGATTGATCTCTGCTGCTTTCTAACACGAGCCCTAAAGACTGATTTGCACCGGTGACAGCGGAGGGGGCAAAACACAAGCAGCACTTGAGCATAATAAGGGGAGTGTGGTCTGGGTCCAGGGAGGAAGGGGCATTTATCATAGTGATAAGGTTAGAGTTTTGCCTTTACTAAGCATTGGGGTTGTAATGGCTTGCTGTGCATCAAAGCCTATTGCTCATCTCAGTCTGAAGTTGGCTCTTTGGTGTCTCACCATCAGACCCTGCAGACCTTGCCTGCCAAAACACATTCTGTACCAGGCAAATCAGTATAAAACAATTACACTGAAAGGCTGTGTTACGCAATCAATACTGTACAGACTTTCTCATTAAATCTACCAGTATATACAGCATGGCTGGGAAGTAGCGATGGGTAAAATAATGGTAAGGTGATTCTTAATGATGATGGAGGGTAATGAATATGGTCGGAGTGTGACCCTGGCAGCAGTCCCAGTATCCACTTTTAAGTGTGTGCTCTCAACTGTCTGTCAGTGCTCTGTCCATTAGTGGCAGTTTCGCTCCTTCATTAGAGGAGCCTGTAGTACAGTATATATTTCTGGCCAAGCGTAGAGCACGTGAATCAACCATCAAAAAATCTGTTTCAGTTAAATGCTTCAATTCAAGGGTAGTATTAAAAGTAAGTCTTAGGCAGACTGATTGGTTGAGTAGGTCTTGATTGTTTGTTGAGGTTTTATATAAAGGCCTTAAAGGAGCATTTTATATATTTCTACACTCATTTGCTAGTCTATTAGGTGTAAAAGTCCTGCACTCATTCTTAGCTTCATGAAATTATTTAAAACAACTGAGAGTGCTGTTGATTCAATTGTGTTCTCATTTTGGATAAACTGGCAAGCGAGTGGATATTTTAACAAGGAGTAAAGTTTGCGGTTTTATTACAGTAAACAATAAAGTTTGTGACTTATAGCTGTACAGCCAACTTGATAAACAATTTTATTATTTCTATTAGATCGCCAGTTAAAATATCTGAAAAGGTCAACTAGAAATGAAAACGTCTGTAAATTCAAAGCCAAATATAGAGATGTGCTGTATACGGTTTAAGGTTGAATAATCCTTTTATCTTGGCAGTAGTATCTTTCTAGCATGTTAAAAAGGTCATGAATAATGAAATTGGGGTCTGAAAATAATGAATCATTCAACAATGGACGCAATGTGTTATTTTATACATTAAATGTACATTTAACAGAATTTGGACCATTGATGAATATTTCTCGGTGTGTTAATCAGTCCCTTGATCTGTACTCTGAGTGATGCTAATTATCTTCTCACTCTTTGCCCACGTCCTCAGGCACGATGGAACTGAATCTCCTGCTGATGCCGGTGATGTCATTGTTGTGCTGAACAGTTTCCACAGTAAAATCATCAAAGTCAGGGTGAGTGTGTTTTTCAGTCATATCGTATGTACTGAATATTAGATGCTTTCTGGTGCTGAGCATTATTGAACAATGAGTAAAATGGTCTTCTGCAGTTTTCTGCAATATCCTGGGCATTCACAGTTGGGTTTAAAACATTTTTACACGGCCCATAATAAAATCATTTTGGACATAACTGTTTTCTGTCTACTTTATTAGGTGCAGAAAAAGGCAGACAAGATCAATGAAGATCTTTTAAGTGAAAATAGTGAAAGCAAAGGCATATGGGACTCCATAGCAAGGTGTGTATTCCTTTCTCAAACACAAACTTTTGTTGTCTTTAGCAGGTTTAAAGCCCTTCACCAGCTGACAAGCGGCTACAACTGTGAGCTCACTGATTGATGGTTGTGTCGATGTGCCTTCCGTTTGTCAATTATACCTTATACTGGTTTCAGGAGATCTTACTCCTCCCCTGGATCCAGACTGCAATATTATGCTGTAAGATCTAGTCTTGCAAAAAATATGTGCTTCTGTAGGTATGTGTGTGCATTTGTGTGTTTACCCCAACACTTCCTAACTGTGTGACCCTGTCTCCTCGCTTAATGCTTGCTGTGTGAAGTGTTTGGAGCACTTTTGAGAAAAGGTAGGCAGTTTTGCTGGAACCCATTTAACACCTGAAACTTCTTTGTCATTCTCATTAGCATGCAGTGTTTATTGGTTGCTTTCTGTTGTTGCGCTACTTAAGTATTGCAGTGAGTGCAATTAGACTCTGTATTATTTTCTAGCATTAATGACAATACAGTAGAGAGGTGTTTGAATATGATCATAGTTTTATTGCATTTAACATTGTTGTGGTTAATCACGGGTGGTGTTCATGCATATGTGCCTAAACTGTGCTCACAAACACAATGTATACACACATAATCACGCACAAGCTGTGTTTTAATCTCTATGTTAATTCTGCTCAGACAGTAACATAAAGCAAAGTTGGGGACTTATTGTGATTTCCCCTGGATACACAACCTGGTTCTTGGAATATGGATTGCAGTACCAAGTAGCAGTTTAGCAAATTGCTAACAGCAGTTTAGAGTACTTGACCTTCGAGTATTTGGTTAGAGCCACAGTGAGTGTGCCATCTAAGGACTAATGTTCTGCTGGGAGACCTCCATCAGGACATGATTGGGAGAACCAGCCTGCCTGGTGTGACCTGACGTTTTGTTTTTGTGTTTTTAAGCTAGGCATTAGCCAGTAGACTTAACTACAGTATACCTGGTATCATTGGCCCAAGGATGGATTATTTATTTTTTAGTGAAGTTAACAACTCCTACTATATTCACTGCAATTAAGTGACAGGCAGAGCAGCAGCTTCTTGCGTTCAGTCAGAGCAATGCAGTCTCCATCTTGAACCAGTCTTGGGCTAAACCCGTTGCGAGAAATCGTGGAGGTTCTTTGCAGTGGGTTTAGGGAATTTGTGAGTCTGCAGTCAGAGCTGTGTTTTTTATCCCTGGATACAGATAAAGCCTTTCTTCGGTGGGTTCACTGCCTCAAAAGGAGCTAATTCA
This sequence comes from Planiliza haematocheilus, assembly GCA_005024645.1. NCBI lineage: Eukaryota > Metazoa > Chordata > Actinopteri > Mugiliformes > Mugilidae > Planiliza > Planiliza haematocheilus. The sequence continues at coordinate 9,365,151 of SRSE01000725.1, forward strand.
AGTGCTGAAGAGATCCCACATGCCTCCTGGTCTTTGTATTTTCTGTTAGTAGCTCTAGAATAAGAACAAATATTGGGCTACCGACCCTTTATTGCCTGCTTCTCCTTCACCAGGACCAGATGAACTGAAAGATTAGCAACTCTATGGAATCTTAAGGCTATTTCCCGTTGTGTGCTTGCCTTTAATTTCCCATGATATGATTGCATTTGGTATAAGATTTCAATAGTTATAGTTGCTCCTTATAAATTAACCAAAATTCTTTTCTGCTTTTAACTGGAAGAGTGTTTTCCCTTTTGTCACGTTCAGCAAAAAATTAAATTAAATTAAATCATGTATGCAGTACTTAAATGATCTGGTTGAAAATATGGTTCAGCGTATTCTCAAGCAGAAAGGTGCTCTGTAGAGTTCAAACCTAGTATCCCACTCAGTTTTATTTACCTCCAGTGAAGGCTGTGGGATAATTGATTAAAAGACATCTACCAAATGCAATTTAGTCTGAATAATTGATGATACAAAATAAGCACAATAATAGCATAAGAATTAGACAAGGGAAGGGTCTGAATATCTCAGCAATGACAGATCCTCACTAGTGATCTTAACTAGGATCTTACAAAACAACACTGGTGTGGAAGTAAAGGTGACCTTAAACTCAATACTTCATTTGTATTGTCAGATTGCTTTAAGGGATTCAATTTAAAGATCAGGACTGACTTCATTAACACTTAGGAAGAATTAGTGAGGCGACTGAATGCGTCAGCAAGCGTCACTAAGTCAATGTGACAGAGCTGTTACACATTAGCTAATGTTTAAAGACAACTTAGAACAATAGAATTCCTTACCTTTACCGTGCTCTCTTTTGTTTTGCAGTTTCTTTATTTCTCTGCTTTCTCTTGTCTTTTTCTGAATGAATGAATAGACGCTGGCTGTTGTAATATCATTTATGCACTTAGGAATCAGAAACTCATGGGCTACACAATGTTTGTAAGAGTTGTTAAGTGGAGGGAACCAGAGTCTTGGATTGGACCTTGCCCGTTATTGTTTGCGTGTTTGAGTTTGGATAACAGCTTAACATCAGGTATTTGTTATATACCTACTGTCTGAGATATCAGTGATTAAAGCATCTATATGCATGATGTGCTATCAGTGTTGTTACCGACCACATAGCACAGAAGATGTTCTGTATGGCAGAGTGTATTAAGTTGTTTTTGAGCGTTTTGGTAGTCATAGTGTACGGATAAATGAATGAATGAATATTAGAGCATGATCCTGCTCAATCTGCTGAGTTGGAGGGCAAACAGAAGCAGAGTTTGGTCCAGCTGGTGTCATCTGGATTTATCCAGAGCTCTGTGAACCCTTCCAGAGGTCCAGATTATCTAGGGTGAGTCAGCCAAACGGACTCTCACCTGACCCTGTAAAGCTGCTTATCTGGGGGACCCCATTGTCGTGCTGGAGGCCCTTCATAATGGCTGGCTTAGTCATGGCAAGCAGTCGGCATCCCCAGACCCCACCACCATGTGGTGACTACCCAGAGGCCAACAGCTGAAATACAGGGAGGCATCATTTGTTGTTAAAAGTAGAAACACATCCTTAACATTTTCAAAACTACAAAATTGAATCATCGATGAGTTTGTGTTGCATGGATGTGATGTGACTTACTAGTTGGACCCTTTTTGTGTGTGTCAGAGAGTTGGCTTTGGAGGACATTCAGAGACAAACAGTATTCTCCCTCCCCTCCCTTCACACCTCGCTCTCACACACTAGTGTCTTCCTGGAGCCTCGAGGCCGAGGCTGTGGTTGTGATTGAGTGTGGGAGAGGCACTCCTTCCCTCATCAGCAGTCTGTTACAGACAAGGACACACAGTTTGACTGCAGACACATCTACCCTGGAGCAAGTCCTGATTTCTGTCCACTAAATGTGCCTTGCATCATGAGCCACTGCTCTATGATGGCGACCACGGTATGTCGATGCGCTCACAAGTACAGAGAGTGTCCTCTGGATTTTTCTTTCATTAATGCTGTTATCTCAACATGTGAACATTTGAGCTAATCTGTTTGTTAACTAGTTTTTAAATTTTAACTTATTAATGGTCAGTCTGGAAGGTAATGAAGCGAGCTGATGTTCACTTTCTTAATGGGACACTATAAAGTGTGGTTTTGTGCCATTTTTTTCTGAACTCCCAGGGAGTCTATTTCTTTCCTTGAATTTATTTGGCTCAGTGTACCCCACAGTGGGAGCTGAGGCTTTGTGACTGATCACATTTCAGAAACCATTTTCTCTACTATTTCCACTTGCTGTAACAAGTGACGTCAAACCCATATTACTTTCCAAAAGCATTCTACTCTCAGTCGGTCTTCGCATTTGAGAAACTGCAGGTAGTCAAGTGTTGAGCGATAAATTATTCAGACATTTCATTGCAATAATTGTTGACACATGTTCTGATGAACAGCTATACTGTATGTATGTAGCTGGTGACTCGTCGCAGTATTGAACTCGTACACAGTTCATTTAGTTTCCCAACAATGACACAACTTTCTCTTCTAATCACTTAACTCCTTCAGGGCCAGCTTTTCTCTCCAGTTCTTTCTCTGTATCCTCATCCAGCCACACCAGGTTACCAGGGCAACAGCCATGTCTGTCTAATTCATCTCTAAAGGTCTGGCTAAATAGCACTTTAAACCTTTTTTAATAAAAATTGTACAGAAAACGCATGGCTTAACCATGCAGTGACTTCCTATACTACATTTTTATTTTTTTCTAATAGTATTTGATATTGTATTGTAAGTAGCTAGTGGTGGGAGGACATAATTCCAAAATAATTTGGAAGCAATCCAGTGAAATATGCTTAAAACACGGTGACCCCAAGACAGCAGTACTGAATAAGAATTAAAAAGGAACAGAATGGGCTGCTGCACATTTACCCACCTCTGTGCGCGTCTCAGAGGAGAATATTAGTCTCTCCTCGGGAGAAGCTGTTCCGGACTTTCTGATCTGCGCCATTACCAAACTGTCAGTACGCCATGGTGAGGAGAGCCCTGCTTTTAAAGAGGATGAGAGGAGCCGATGTGATTGCCGTGATTTTACCAACCCCTAACACAATTAGCTATAATGTATGATAATGCACTTGTGCAGCTTATATTCCATTTTCTCCTGCTGTGGTCAGTGCGCCCAGCTGCACAAAATGCACACTGTGAATAGTGTTCCTGACTGCTTAGTGCTCTGCAGCTTGATTCACAAAAAGTTGCTTGGTGTAGTTATGTCATTTCTAATATTTACCAAAAATTCAGATCCAGCTCTGTGCCTCTCTTATCTTATGGACTCTATATTAGCTATGTGTGAAAATACAAACTCAAGGAGCTGCTTATGTGTTTTCTGTGTCTGTTCTAATATTTTATTTCAGTGCCAGCAGGAGCTGAACTGTCAAAACCATGTTATATTTGTTGATATTCACAGCATTTCCATTCCCATTCTCATTTTATTGAAGTAGAACACAGTGCTGCATGGTTTGTTTGAAAGTGTTTTCAGCTGGCTATTATAACTGCTGCTTCCCCTGGCTTTACCAAAGCATGGTGGCTACTGCCTTGGGTTTTGATTTATTGTCACTATATGGAACAAAAACATGCATCAATCAGAGCCCAGCAGACTCATGTATTATGGTCTCATTTACAGCATCACAGGTGGTGGCTCAAAGAAGGATGGCGGCGAGAAGAAAAAAGAAGATGTTCTAAACATATTTTCTGTCGCCTCCGGCCATCTGTACGAGCGTTTTCTGAGGTCAGTCGCTTTCACGAAACACACCAGCACATTGCATTCCTTTTATCCCTAATCCAGGAACTTAGCCCTGTCCCATTCTGTCCATGCTGCAGAATAATGATGCTGTCTGTCCTTCGGCATACAAAAACTCCTGTCAAGTTCTGGTTCTTAAAGAATTACCTGTCTCCTTCTTTCAAGGTAAATCATCTACACGTTATATAGATGTTTTGCTGTTTGTTTGATTTATTTAACATCTGGTCCTTATTTCTGGTGTAGGAGACCATCTCTTACATGGCAGAATCGTACGGCTTTCAGTACGAACTGGTGCAGTACAAGTGGCCTCGCTGGCTCCACCAGCAGACTGAGAAGCAGCGGATTATCTGGGGGTACAAGATCCTCTTTCTGGATGTTCTGTTCCCCTTAGCCGTGGATAAGATCATCTTCGTCGATGCCGACCAGGTAAAGGATCGTCTTGTAGTGACATAGGAAAGAGCTTCACGGCAGCGTGAGACTGATCAAATCAGGCTTGTCTGTATCAGTGTCCGTGCCGGTGTGAAGATTGAATGTGATTTTGAAACCCACTGAAGTGCCATCAATCCTTTCTATGCTTAACCAAAGTCTTTGTTCCCCCTCGCAGATAGTTCGGGCTGATTTGAAAGAATTGAGGGATTTAGACTTGGAGGGTGCTCCTTATGGCTACACGCCGTTTTGTGATAGCCGCAGAGAGATGGAAGGCTATCGCTTCTGGAAGACCGGCTACTGGGCCTCACATCTTGGTAACAGGAAATATCACATCAGGTATATCTCCTTGAAAGCTATTAAATGGATTATAGCAGCACTAATACTTTAATGTCTCATATTTGACTTAAGTCATAGGCGTTCAGATCTTTACATTATACTTAATTTTGTTACATCATGGAATCAAGGCATTGTATAGGTGGACTTGCAGCTGTATTTTAATATCTGATATTTGTATTCAGCCATGATACTCGTAACCTGACATCCAGCCCAAACTTTCCCTGCCCACATGTCATCTGAGTGCCGTGGATTTATTTTCAACAACACATCTCTGTGTGATTGTAGTACTATCCAAATTCGTGAAGAATCTCTTCCTCTGTATCGACTGAAACTCGGCTCATAATAAAATCCAAATGCCGTGTTACCAGACTCCTATCCTGATAATAACTGAGTCTGGCTGAATGCTAAGCTATGATACTCATTAATACCATCATAAATAAAGTGTTCATCCCAATTCTGGGCTCCATGTGGCATTAAGTTCAGCGTGATGGCTAATCAGCTGGCAGTCAGTGGGTGAGAGCAGAACTATCCACTTCACCGCTGCCTGATGAAAAACACAAGCCGGAGTGACTTGATTGGATTCCAGGATGCTGCTTAGCTGCACGGAGCAGGACAAAAGGATGAGAGATGATCTGCATCAGCGAGACCAGGGACAACATAAGGCAGTGAACATCCTCTGGGAGGGTTGCATTAAATCTAATAAGAGAAAAGCGAAACGACATAGTCTCCACCTTTGGGTTTATTAACATGCCATGTTGGGTACAATTAAGTGAATGCGCCGGGGGGGTTTTATCTTTGAGCAGCCATTATTTTTCCTTTTTTCTTTTTATAAAGCCGTTCCTATGAGCTTTTCATTTTTCGGGAAATGATTTACTCACACCTGCTTTTTCCATCTCCTCTCTCTTTTCTCATATTTCACCCAGCGCTCTGTATGTAGTAGATTTAAAGAAGTTCCGTAAGATTGCAGCTGGGGACAGATTACGAGGCCAGTACCAAGCCTTGAGCCAAGACCCAAACAGTCTGTCTAACCTGGACCAGGTACACGTCTCAGAGATCCCACCACTGTTTTATATAATGCGGAGCTTGCTCATACAGACCCTGCTCTGCTGTGTAATGCAATTAATACAAATATTTTCTTTTGTGATTATATTTTAGGACCTGCCTAACAACATGATTCACCAGGTGGCCATCAAGTCTCTCCCTCAGGAGTGGCTGTGGTGTGAAACGTGGTGTGATGACGGCTCCAAAGTCACAGCTAAGACTATAGACCTGGTGAGTCGCAGAGCGATTAGATTTGACTGTGTAATGGTAATTAGTAACACGGGATGCTAATTAGTATACCTGTGAACTGAAATATAATTCAGCATCAAAGGAAAGCATTTATTTTATTTCGATATTTTAATCCACAAACCACCTTTGTTTTATTAATGTTAATCCGTTTGTGTGTTGAAAAAATATCTATTCTAGTGTTATTGGTTGTTACAATGAACTGCAGCAGCTGTAGCACTAAAATACAAGAGCATATTTCCAGGCTTTAATGTCCATGAGGCACTTGGCATTTAGGAGACAACTGAGGAGCAATCCTTTAGTGTCCTAAACTAATTTAGAGTATTACTGGACGGGCTCCAGTGGACTGCAATAGGAAGTATTGTCTCATTGCGGTATAGGTCACCACTTGGTAATTCAGACACAAGACATGGCCTAATGTCCTTTTAACAGAATTGGAAATCAAATTAGGTTCAAATGCCCATCACAGACAGTGCTGGGAATGATGATCAGACTTGTTAGGAGAAAGTGTCACTGGTGGCATGAGTGATGCGCCTTGTCTGTTTTTCTCCTGCAGTGCAACAACCCCAAGACCAAGGAGCCCAAGCTAACGGCTGCAGCAAGGATCGTGCCTGAGTGGGTTGAATATGACAATGAGATAAAGCAGCTGCTGAGACGGGTCCAGGAGCAGGAAGAAACGCCGCCGCAAAAACAGACCCCCTCACAACATAAAAAAGGTTAACAAAGAAAAAACTATTTATTCTCCGTCTACAATGTTTCAGGGAACAGCATCTGTTCTTCTGCATGATTAACCTTTTGTTTTGGCCAAATTGGTTTCTGTCTTACCGCCGTGCTCGTATTCATCATTCTTTCCAACACCCCCCTCCTCCCCTGCACAGCAGACAACCGGCGAGATGAACTTTAGTGTCTGCCAGCACCACGCTGAAGAGGAAGGAGGCAGCACCTTTTGTGCGCAGGCCACCTGTGAAGCTTGAAGACAGACGATTCCATCTAAACATAGCCATGGAGTGTTACATCCCCAGCCGGCGGAGGATGTGATATTTTCAGATCTTAACAAAATCAGCACGTGATGTAATTGTTAACTGCCGACTGTGAACTCGTGGTGTGCTTTGAGCTCTAGAGCCTGATCTTGGTAAGTACAGTATAAAGTTACTGGAAAATGAAGTAAACACTAAAAGAGAATAATTAAAAAAAAAAAAACGAGATCAGTCAAAGCACTATTAGGATGAGTAGTTGGCATATATTGCACTGATGATGTATGCAAAGGAGACGGCACATTTCTGAGAACTCTTTCAAAATGCTAATACGTTTAGGTCTTAATTTGACATTAGAAACGACATGAGGAGTTTGATGCCTCTGACTGAAATGCCAAACCAAAGTTGTGACTGACAATTTACTTTTTTAATTTTCACAAAACGCTTTGAACTTGTTACATCCAGATCAGCTGTAAGGCACATAGACAGTTGACCATTTGCTAAGCTCCGCCCCTAAATGATGATTGTCCAATCTGAGCTTTAATAAGACCCCCAGCATGAGCACAAAGGTACACTCAGTTAGATTTTCACTTTAACGTTAGCATTCTTAGCTAAGTCATTAAGTCACTAAAGGCAGGGGTCATATCTTTGCTCGTTAGGAAAACCACGTAGTTGTTTCGTAGCTACAATTCTAAAGTGATGTCATTTAAACATGGCCTGTGGCGCAGCTGCATAATCTGTCCATTCATTTGTCAGAGCCTGAAGCTGTATTTTATAAACTTCTGTTGAATGAGAATACCGTTGTCCATGACAGTGTACATAGCCTAATTGTTCATCCGTCCATTTTAGAGTTTAGGACGTTCTTTAGGATCTTAGATCAAGTTCCGAGTCACAGGAAATGGCACAAACTAGTGATGTCAGAAGAGTCCAATGATACGAGCTCACACACTACCTGGATAGAGAAGGGAACTGTGACCAGGGATAATTAAAAGGTTTTATTTAATACACGTCTTTGTGTATGTACATCTGTGTACATTCAGAAAGCTTCACAGGTCAAACAGCCATACCTAAGGGGCGGGGCTTGACAAATGGTCATCTGTTCTTACAAGGTGTTACTATGAGAGCCAGTCAGCAGGCCAGGCTACACTTTTCTTACCACAGATCAAAAATCCTCAGTTGCACCGTTCATGGTTTGTGGATGGTATATATGATTTTTATTTATTACACTATGTTTACATTTTATTGTATGTGCATTCAGCTTCACTGTAGTCATTTTTCCATTTGAATTCCTCAATGAACCAGTGTTTATGTCTCAGGAATAAGATGGTGTTGCTGCTCAACTGAACAGTAGTTTTATTCTGTCTTAAAAGTCAATTTATAGAAGAAAAAAAAAAAACATGGGTGCTGGGAGGCTGCTCTCAGGGCACCCATCTTTCACTGTGCCATGTCAAATAGAAATGTTTATATTACCATTTGGTGGGAAAAAAATAAATCTTTGCTACAAAACTGTCATTACAAAAAAAAATGTCATTGGATGACTGATTACAGGCTCTGGAGCATTTTAAGGGATTGTCATTAGTTTTTCACCATAAACAATTTCACAATTCTATACATTAAAACTCCCCGTTTAATTTAATGTACATAAATAACTCTTTATTTACAGTTAAAAAAAAAAAAAACTCCATTCATACAAAAATAGTAATGTACCTCTGTACAAACTGAATCTAACGAATGGATGTGACTTGCAGAGTGTTCAATATAAGGAAAGAGTGTCGGAATGAACAACTTAACATTTGACAGATAAAAGCTGCTTCACACAAGGCAGATATTTGTTAGCATAGCAACAGATTTTCCCCAGTCGGAATTCAAAGTTGTTTTATTCAACAACAAGGATGCATCTTTAGTTAAAGTCACTGAATTAAAGTCTGATTTTTTTTGTTTTTTTTGTGACGCTTGTGAACTGACGGTCATTTCGTCAGTGATCTCCCTCTTAAATAGGGAGGAGAGTAGAAAACTCCTCTCCAGCTGTGCTGGAGAATAAGCCTCCTCAGTTGAAGTTGAACTTAAAGTTAAATGGCCCAGAGCCAAAGGGATTAAAGCCCTGGAAGCCGTGGAACCCTCCGTGGAAGTTGTGATGATGGTGACCCTGCTGGCTCTCTGGGTCTAAGGGGTCTTCTCCTTGGTCAAACTTGGTTCTCATCTCTAGGGGAAAAAATAATAATAATCCAGATTAACATGGGTGAAGAACAACTTAACAAGGAACTTTCATTTATATTTAGCCTGGAAGTTAGCCGGAACTTGAAGAGTAACAGTGATGTAGTCCATCACGTCATCTGAGAGCTTTGAGTTGGTTGGTTGTAGGACTATCCAGTTAACATGCAGAGGTATTGTTTTCTCTGCGCCTGCTAAAGCTCCCATAATGAAATCCCAGCCATGTGTTGCCTCACTTTTATTCCGCTCGAATTGAGTCTGGCTATGTCGGGCTGATTTGTATTAGTTTTCTTTATGTTATTATGGATATCATATTAATAAAAGCAGATATAGGATGGGTTAGGGAGACTGTAGTTGAAAATAATTAGGTTAAAACTGGAACTGGGCAAACTGGTACTGAAATAATAGGCACAAAAAAAATCTGACTCGAAGAGAAGAAGCAGCGAGCTGCGTACAACAGCTCCTCAGAACACAACATCTACTGCGAAACCAATTCCAGAGAACACACACTTCACCTGGATCAGTGAGAACCTCTTTAGCCTGAGCGATGTCGATGAACTTCTTCTCTGCCTTCTTCTTTTCCTCTGGATCTTGGAAGTTGTCCGGGTGCCACTGTTGTGCCAGCTTCCTGTAGGCTTTGATAATCTCCTTTTTCTGGGCATTTCTGCGACCATGGGGAGAGCACTATCAGCGCATTCGTAGGAGATAAGAACAGCTGCTTTCTCCTTATTTCGACATAAGCCGGAACTACAAATACTAGTTAGAAGTCTGGGTTAGAAGTCTGCTGCTTGTGTCATAAATACATTATCAGAAATGCTTAAAAGAGATATTTTAAGAGCAACCCGATAATAAAATATCCCAGTTCCCCGCAATTTCTCTCAGACAATGTAGGAAATTTGCTGCTTTTCTAAAAATCCAGTCATCAGTCCTCACCTCTTCACTCCCAAGATCTTATAATAGTCCCTCTTCTGAGACTGTTTGAGGAGTCGCTGTGCTCTTTCCAGGCCTTCTTTGATCTGGCGGTCGTTCTCGCTGTGTTTCGCAGCGGTCTCGTAGTCCTTTATAGCTGGAAAACAAGAAAGCAGGACGGAATCAGTATGGCTTAATGGCTGAAAGCTGATAATGGGAAGTGAAGTACAGTAGTGACAGACAGCACTTAAGTTTTTAAAGACCCTGTTGTGACGAGCAAGTGTCTCAGAGCCTCCTTTGTCACCGGGTCATGTTATGCATCAAAGCCTCCACTCAGATGATAAAACCAAGTAATCCGCTAACAATAATTGCATTATTTTTCAATCTGTGCCGTAATAGCCTCAATTTAGCCGCCGTGACACCGGCATTGTTGTGGGAAAGGTCCGTTTCCAGCTTCATGAGTCTCCACCGCCCTCCATCTTCACTAATGCGATCAGTCATTGGGAAAAAATAAATAAAAATAAGGAAGTGTTTGCTGAAGTTTGAGGCCGAGTTTGGATTATTATGCAAGTGATTTTAGATGCCGGCGTTGAGATAATGACTTCGACTTAACATTGAAATATTCTGATGACTCAATCAAAGCCTGATTTCTTGTTTTGTCTTAAGTGACCTCGATGCAGGAGATCTGCTGCTGTGTGAAAGCCTAAGGGCTCGCTTTGACCATAGCATAAGTGTAGCGGGGTTTGATTAATAAACTCGCTCTCTGCTGGTCACGTCGCTCGTCTCATCACTCTGCCAATCACAGTGATGCATGACGACGGCAGCCCTGCAAATGGAAATGGGCTTCTCTGGGAAATTGTATTATAGCCTGGACGGAGCAGAGTGGCACGAAGGCGCTGATTTAAATGCATACACCGCCTGGGAAGTGATTAATTAAAATGGTTATAGTTTAAGTTCATTCTAGTGGCAGCAAAGATGGCAAAATGACTCTGTGCCTGAAAGGAGTTTGCTTCCAAGGCGTCTATTTTCAGCACCAAGTTGGAGTCAGGAAAAAAAAAGAAATGACTTTGTGCTGCTTTATTTGAATTAACCTTCGTGTTCACTGCACAGTGGCCGCAACTGCACGATAACAAAGTCGCAACATGCTGATATTTAGCAGCTGTTAGTTTAGCTGCTCTGCATTTGGCAAATTAAAACACACAAGCAGAGTCAAGGCTTAAACCTATTCATTGAATTTATTATTATTTCATATCTTTTGATTTATTCTGAATCCTTAGTTAAGTTCAAACTTTGTGCTTTGTGTGATATGTTCTGGCTTTTTTCCGGTCAGTTCCAACACACCAAGCAGCAGAAAACACAGTAACTGGGAGTTAAACACTGCAGTATTTAAAATTCATAGAATCGACATAACTGATTACGTCTGTAACTTAAGAAGAGAAGAATGGAGGCTTTCTGAAGGCTCATGTAAGGTACTGCAGGACATTGACGGCGTACCCTACACACGTAGCCGACGCTGGTGCTCGCCATTTATACTTGTGCACTTGTCTGGCTCGCTCTGTAAAAAACGCCACCCAAACGCTAGTCGGTGTCATGCAACTTTGTATCCCCGAACCTCGTCAGTAAACCTTTCCTCAACGTGTTCTGTCTTAACTGATCCAAAACAATCAATTCAAAAGAGAGAGATGGAGAAGCAGCCGGAAAAACTAAAGCAGAATCAGGCTACTACCAAGCGGACCATTCACAGCTCTTACGTTCTACGACGCTGAGGCACGTTGTTGCATTTCTGTGGAGATGCACATGAGCTACAGCACTAGTGTCTGCATAAGCTCTGTGCTGCTGTCGTAGATATACCATCAAATTGACGCAGAAGCCTAAACCGCCTATGAGGCTGTAAGAAATACTATCATTCGTAGTAAAATACAGGATGTGATGTTTAAAATTCACACATGAAAAAACGGCATCCACATTAAAGCCAGAATTTGTTTCCTACTGATGTTTTCACATCTCCATCACCATAACAAAAATTACAAAAATCCTAATTTTATCTCTGAAGATTCCCGATCTGAAGCTTCGCTCCTGTGGTAAACCACTTATTTAGTGATTCCCATCACCTTCAGATCATACGGCGGCAGCAGCAGCAGCAGCAGCAGCTCCTCCAGGCTGTTTGGGTGCTTTGAGGCTTGTTTACCCTGTGAGGTGCACTGAGGTGAATTTAACACCCATGTCTTCTGACAGTTTAAAAGCCCACACGACGTCTGCCGTCCCCACCTGCCGGTGTGTTCATGCCATGTTAATGACAGCATACACAGACCGGGCTCAGCCAGCATGTACCGCAGCGGCAGATCTGATGCCATCTTAGTGAGGAACGTTATCACTATTGGGGATGACCTGTCTGGACTGATACTGCTGTTTATTATGTTTCTTTGGTTGATAAGCCACTAATGAGAGGTTAGAAATATAAATTAATCATTATAAAAATGATTCTGCTAGTACGTTAGATTGTTTCCTTCTGATCTGGACTAAAAATAATAATTAGTGCAAAGCTTTCTTCCTTATTTCCTTTCTACAGCTGCTCTTTATGCGTGTTGACATTTCTATATGTGTCACACCAAGCTGACGGCGTCAGAAGGTCAAAGAGTCTCTGTGGCCAGAGTTAGCACCAGTCGGACCCTCTTGCTCGATTTTCAGATGATTCAGCAAGTTGAATCTACCACAGAAGGAGTCGGTGAGAGGCAGAGCTCTGATTGGCTGTTAAGTTCAGTAAGGCAGTGCACGTGATGAGGAACAGAAGTGATTAACTGTCACGTTTTACATATTTATTTAATCTAAACATCTAGAATTAATAGACTAGCATGATTTATGAGAGGCCAGATGTGTAGCACTTCCCATTTCCCCTTTTTGAAAAACAAATGCAGACTACTGCCACCTGCTGGTACGGAGACTTATTTCCTCCTGCCAGTTCTTAAACTTTAAATTGAGTCATGAAACAACAAATACATTTGACATTGCGTCTGCGTTTGATGACTTGTTGCCGTCCTAGTGACGTGACTTCTTTTTCTGAAGCTTCTTAACTTGTCGGTGCCGGTTTTGGATTTTTGTGACTTGCTTCAATGGAAAGAGAAGCAAAAAAAAACACATTTTACATGTTACACCAGGTCCTCAGCACACTACCCGTGTTCTATATTTTCAAACATGGGTTGTGATACACAAGCCTCCAAAAAAATTCAACAAACAAACCAATTTAATTCAAGTTTTCTATATCTGGCTTACTTTCATTATGCCAGAAGAACTTGTAATATCTCCAATTAATCATCATCACTGGTTCAAATTTCTCCAGAACAAACATTTAACAGAAGTTTAATTCACAACAGCTGACCTATGCTGTACGAGTCCGTGCTACTAGCTCTTAATAACAATCAGAAGCTATGACGTAAAACTAACTGTGGTCACATGCAGACCTGATGTAGTTCCCTCAGTTAAAGCTTTGGAAAACAGCACAAATCTCTGCTCGTGTGTGCAGGACACTAGTTTATCATTACTTTATTGTGAGTGCGGCGCAAATTACTAGCAGTCATAGAGCCTGACTCATTTACATGAAATGGTTCATGGTTTCATGAATATTGGGAAACTGAGAGACACTCCTTGTTCTCATAATATTGACAGTTATCATGTACGCCTTTATTTTCTTAAAGCCAGTTTATAGAGAAAGTATTTTTTTCTGATTTTCTTCACGACTCCCTCTGCACGGCGCTTCTCCTAGTATTATTTAAATTTTGCAGTAGTAAACGGTGGTTCAGACTTCACAGGGATGCTTTGCGGTATTTTTTTTTTGTGTAACCCGCTACTGATAAGTTTCAAATTGTAATACGCCGAGCAGCTGGAGTGAAACGGCTTCTATAGAAGCCGCGGTTTTGGATCCGGCATCGTAATCTGTGCACAAACGCGCCAGCATGGGTGGGATGGTTTACATTATATTTCAAACTTAATTGACAGATAAACATAAAATGTAGGCAGGGATTTGGACAAAAATATCCATTGGCTGTTTGCACAGTGGTAGCAGAACACCAGGTGACAGGTACAGTGATGAGTGGGAGACAGACTATTCCTGGGGATTTCACCATCTGCCATCATTTCTGCAATTTGACAACAGATAGTGGAGATCGTTGTTTCAGCCTAATCCCCACCCCCCACCCCTCTGCCAGCAAAGGCTTTGAGAAGATAGCATGTACATACGTGTGTGTGTGTAAGTTTTGGCACAGCCGTCGAAAAATGAATGGTTTCATATTTGAAGAAACAACAAATTCTGCATACTTACTCAGCCAGCATCTCACCGGGCTATATTTACCTCTAACACACTCTGCTCCATGTCTAATTCTAATGATACTATACGAGATATGTGCCATCACACACGCTCTTATTTTGGTTTAAGATGTGCTAGTTTTTATGCTTTAATCAAATTAAGCCACGCTTATTTAAATTAATAATCACACTGAACAGAAAAGGCAGAATTGAATTGGATTTAAGCACCTCTCTGCCTGAAAAAATAAATCTATTTCTTGGAGATCAAAATCACAACTTTTATTTCTGGATTTATTCTGTGAAGTGCTACAAGGACCCCTAGTGTTTGACTCCTGCCATGACACCAAGTGAATAGTTAAAAGGCTGGAGCAAGAGAACGACTCGGAGATTTGTTTTTATTAGAAAACCACTAGAAATTTTTATCTAATAAAAGAAAACAACCCTACAATAATTTCTACATAAAGTTAATTATGTTCAGTTTTTTTTTAATGTAGTAATTTATCTTTATGTTTATTAATGAGGTTGTACTTTGCAGTGGGCTTGAACTGAATTATATTAAGGGTTGAGACAAATGGCTTTCCCCAAAACATTTATAAATATAAAAGAGAGAAAATTAGTAGAAATACGACTTGGTATTGGTATAAATCCACCACTAAGTTCAGACTCAGTGATGCACACATGGCTAGAATGAATCGGGGAAAGTTTTAAAACTTATAATTAAGACTGCTGTGTAAATTTAATATATCCCAGTAAAACAGGTAAAACGAAAAAGATTTAACCAAATAGGAGACCTACTTAGGAAATAAAATCATATGCGACATCTAGTTTCTAAATCAGTCCGTTTTCCACAAAAAGACTTTCTCAGCTGCGATGAATGAGCTCCAAGTGAAGGCTGATCAATTGTATTTTGAGATTCTCCCATTCTAAGTTTCAAGTCATCATCCGCCAGACTTACCTTCCTCATACTGTTCGTCTTGGAGGAAGGCCTCCGCTCTGTCCTTCAGCACGTTCAAATTTTCCGGCAGGGACTGGAGGACTTCGCTGCACACCGTGATGGCTCTGCTTGCCTGCTGGCTCTGCTCGCAGAAACACAACAGTCAAATGTATTTTGATTTTTAAATAAAAGCTCGGCGTAATTTAATGCGCGGTAAAGGGTCTTACCTGTGCTAGCGCATGGCAGATGCGCTCCTTGGCAAGCAGCGAGAAGTGGTGCACGTTGGGCTCGGTCTTCATCACCGCCTCGTATTTGCTCACAGCTTCTTCGTAGCTAAAAGAGCAGGAATGAGACGGGGATCAGTGATAATGAAAGAGCGGAATGAGACGGGGATCAGTGCACCCACCAACATCACGCCACTCTTTTATTTTCTCCCTTCAGTGCTGTGAATATGATACCTTATGTATGTCAAATACGATGTGACATGCATTCACATTAAGACTGGCGTGCCTATTTGTAAATCCAGGAAGTGGGAGGCCTCAAGGATAAGACCACAGTCCTTCTTCCGCTGATGTAACCCCTGGTAGATATTATTTTACATCTATGGTGATATAAATTTGCCTGAACACATACTCGCATTTGTACTTCTATCTTTGCTAAGATATCTTTCTTTAACAGCCAACTGCCTGAGCTCAACCCCAACCTTTAGTCTTAACTCTCACAAAGCCCTTTGAAGGTGGTTCAGTGAGCAAGGACTCACTTTCCCAGGGTTTAAATCTCAACACAGTCTTCACACAGACAGCCATACAAGCGCACACACACACACACACCTCTGCTTTTGGATGAGTTCCTCTGCAGACTGGATCTGTTTGTTAAGCTTCTTGACCTGCTTGTAATGGCTGTAACACTGCTTGTGATCAGGATCCAGCTTCAGGCACTCGCGCACCTCGCTGCAGATCACAGGGAGAGGAGGAAGACGGTAAAGGTGAGAATGATGATTCTTTACTGGTGGATTTCATGTTAGCCTCCGGGGCTAACAGAAAATAGACAAAAACAAGAACACAAGGCAGAGCTGCAGTAAAAGCACATTTCATTAGGTGCAAGCTATTTAGTTCAACTCGGTGGCCACGTCTGAAGCTGTGGTTTGTATTCTTGTAAACAAACACCGTGTTATGAGTCAACGGTCTACCTGTGATCATTGTTCCAAATGTGTTTTTCCTCCAGATATTATTGTGCTTTACCCTTTTCACTCTGCTACATTTTTTTTCTACATAGTGTTCATGGCTGGGAAAGTATTAATTTTAATAGATGCCATTTAAAGACGGCAAAAATTTGGCAGAGAAAACATGAAGTCCAGACTCATGACCTACACATTTTGTCCCCTCGTATCTAAAACTAACAGGAAATCTCTGATAAGAAACAGAGTGTCATATATATTTACTTGGTAAAATCAAATTCTGAAAGAAAGACATCTGTGGATCTTACTTGAGGGACATCTCGTGGTCTCCAAGATTATAGTAGATGGTGCTGAGCTTGTAGAAGGCCTGGGTGTTGTCACTCTTTAACTTGGATGCAGCTTTAAGGTCGCTGATGGCCTTCCCCATCTCCCCCATTTGAATGAAACACTCCGCTCTCATCTCGCGGGAGGTCACATCCCAAATGCAAGTCTGCAACAGGTGGACAGTGACGCTTACGAACCGCAGCTATTATACAAATGCACTGCGCAGTGGTGATAACACCAACAATGTTCTTCCTGCAGGAAAATTAGCCACTGCTGACAAGGTATATCTCTTACCTCAATGATGGTGTCAAGCAGGGCGGCAGCTGTCGAATAATCCTTGCTGTTGAAGCTGCTACGTGACTGAGCCACTAGCCGCTGGATTTCATCAGACTTTGTCAGCTGACTGTGGGCCTCCTTCTCTTCTTTCTCGCTGGGGTTGGACTTCAACTGGGAAAATTCAAGGCATTACATCAAGTACTCGTAGTCGGCATTAAATCAGCCTACCTGGGGGAAAGCTTGAAAAAGATTGAAGGCAGCATATAATACGGAATAGGATATATACAGCAGCTTGTAGACCAGGATCTCGGCGAGCTAAAGGAAATGTGATATTGTGCGGATATATGCGTGTATTCCAATATGATCTCGTATATGTGTGAAGAGATTTCTGTGCCAACTTCTGCCATCTGAAAGCTGTACCTATCACAGCAGCGCTTGCTATCAGCTAAACCCATTACATTATAATCATCCTAATCATAGAGGTCATCATATTCACAAGAGCAGTCTCAGCTAATGACACGTCCTTTACGAACAGACCCAGCTACCCTTAAAGTGGTTCCTGCTAGCTCAGCTTAGGGAATAAATGTGATGCATTACTCTAGAGCAAAGTTGTGGACTGCTGAAGCAGCAGGACAGCATGTACCCCTGGCCGGATCCCTTGACATTATACCAGTAAAATGTTGGCCACATAAAACTGCACAAGTCCAGATGACTACTGGCCTCTAGAGGGAAAGTGGCTCCTTGTCCTCTTGAAGGAGACCACATCTCTTAAAGACTTTTTAGTACCTTAAACAGTCACTAATAGTGGGTCCTTAACCTGTGTTTAAAAGCTCTAAACACGTTAGCGTCCTATAGCACATTACCCTCTTGGAGATTAGCCACCTGCAGTTTCCCATTCACGGGCCTAATCACGGGGCATCTACCGAGACAGGATGAAATCTAAAGTTTACCATTTTCTAGGTGTTTAATAAAAGCATGATCAAAACAGATCTATGAGCTGTGAGCCAGACACATGCTCTTAGTGCAGTGACACTATGTGACGTGCATGCAGTCTCCATCATCTAAGATCTATTTGTAGATACCACAAGGGGCGTTTATGTCTTCAGAGGGCGGTGTAAAACTAGAGTGGAATATGGCAATTCTAATGGAAAACGCATTAGCGAGTTCCGGTGTTAATCCTTAAGAAGCACCTAAAAATGACGCCCGAATGCCTCAGTTGTTATCTATATCTTATGAGATGGCTTTTAGATGCATGTGTTTTGTTGTTCTCTAAGGTCTTATGGAGCTTTTTTGGCGTAAGGCTTTAATTTCCTTGCTTTTTTTTTAACGTCTTATTAATCTTACAGTATAACTGCAATCCTATAGAGCTCAGTGAGAAAACACAAATAGGCCTCTCTTGTATGTTTCTATTGGATGACAGTTTGCAAAAGAGGATGCAGTTTCATTCAGTGATGGAAATCTCTCAAAATACACTTGCAACATCCTTCCTCCTCGATGATGAAATAGAACAAAAGGGAACATTTAATAAAAAGAAATTAACAATATAATATATAGTTTAATTATAATATAATAAAACAACAATTAGGCTGTTGACTTAAATGATTGTCTTCATTTTAAATCATATGAAATAAAGGCCTTGTTCTCTTACTTCTATTTAGTTTCACCCGAAACACCAGACTACAGATCAACACTGACACCTCCTGGTGAACTCGGCTCCCAACGTCAACAAGGATAGAAATCTGTGGTTGAAATACACTTACCACCTTCTTGAAGTCGCTCTCGGCTTCATCCAGCTTTCCCTGCTTTAGAAGGAGATTTCCTCTCTGTAGACGTGCCTGTGAACACAAAGAACATTTGTGCAGCTGAGACAAACCGTACGCCGTGCATATACACCGACTTGCCAGTTCATTAGGCAGAGTGAAAACAAATGCATTCAAACAGCTCTGCAATAAAACCTAGCCTTGTGAAGTTTTTGCATATTCAGCATGCGTTTGAAATAAGAGCCGCTGATTCAGCTGCGTTTTTATTTAGAATTGCATTGCGTTGTACCGGTGCATGTTTCTACTATTTTGACCATCCTGTTTTAGTCATTGGACTAAGCTAAACAGAAACGCTTCAGAGTTTAATTCAATACAATTTCACGGCACCACAAACCAGTTAAATTGATAATAAAGGTGTTTCAACATAAACTGGACAACGTGACAGTCACAAAGATGCTTTCAGTTTCAGTCCAGGAATGTTATATAAGAATGCATTTCACTAGTGTACCCAGTGTTTTGGTATATTTGTACATAGCAGCTTATTCCAGTTATTTGTGTAGTTGCGTCTCACAATTTTATCAAAATCTGTGACACCATGTGATTTTATACCAGCCATAAAAACTATAACTCACGGATGTGAAGTCTGGTTTGAGTTCAATGACTCTGCTCAGGTCTGGAAGAGCAGACTTTGACTTTCCCATAGCCAGAAACACTGTGGCTCTCCTGTAGTATGCCATGTAGTTCTTGGGATCCCCATCTGAGAGAACGACAAAGGAAATATGACTCAACTTATTTTTGAATTGCACATCATGGTGTTAACACCCAGTTAACAGTTGTTGGTTTTTGTTTTCTTGTTTTTGTTACTCACCTACAGCAGCGTGAAAATGAGAGAGGGCATCGGCTAGCTGACCAGCAGCTAGCAGCTTCTTCCCCATCTCCATGTGATTGTCCACACTCCCATCCTTGCCACATTTCACTCCTGCAAAACACACACAGTACTCACACAATCCTGCAAAATACAACCATGACAGTACAACAGACAGTTTAAAAACATAATCACGTTAACAACCAACCAACCGAGTGGCAGGTAACTAGCTCCAGTGATTAGGAGACTGACAAGTAGCTAATAAACGTCTGTCCCAAGTTATGTTAGCTAGAAACGTTGACCAGCTAATGTCACCAAAGCATTTCCGTTCGGGTTTTATCCGACTGTAGGCTCAAACAAAGTGACTGACTCACTTTAGATATTAAGTAAAACTAATAAGTTTGCCTCTTTCTAACTGTTTAGCTAGCTTAACTTTAGCATTCACCGTTAGCGATTTAGCAAGCTAGCGTTTCCCCTGACAGTATGGATACGTCAGTTAGATCAAGGTCCAAGTTGTGACAACGGTAAGAAACTACAGAAGTAACTATGGTTTGCTTAAAGAGTAAAGTACAGCTAGCAAGCTTCTTACCTTCATATTTCATGTCAATCAAAACAAGGACATATGGGATGTAAGTCAATATTTTGTGAGCTACATGCTCAGTTGAAACCATGGTTGAATTTCAGTCTCACAAGTCTTCTCTCGCTGTGTCCCTGGCGCGTCAGCTGAGGTCGTTTTAAATGATGTCCCCCGTAATTTTCGACTGTCCCATGTGTTGACACAAGTCCTGCATGGCTTCTCTCTTTTTCACGGCCACAGCGGAGCAGCGCACGAAACCCCGACCGGTCGTGGGTGACCGTGATTGGCCGGATTGTGTGGAAAGCCCCGCCCACATCCACTGGTTCAACGGAGAGCAGCCACGGCAGCACAACAGGAGTTAGTGTGCGCGCGTGTCTGTGCGCGTGCGAACATGTGGTGTCTCTCCAGTGGACACATGAAACCACAGACATACATACATACATACATACATACATACATACATACATACATACATACATACATACATATGTCTATGCATGAAACAGTCACCTCACATTTTGGAGACAAGAAGCAATTCCCTACTGTGTTAATCATGAAAACTTAAACTGGAAATGGGTGCAGACATTCCAGCATTGGTGGAAGAAGAGGCAGAACTTAAATTCAAGTAAAGGTTTACCTTGATTAAAAGCAGAGAGTTTTGGATAACTAGGCCATAACGTTGCAGCTGCTTGAGAAGGAGGTGCTTTATATAGTCTAAGACACATTCTATTTATAACTATGAGTAAAGTCAATATGACTCCCCATGTACAGCATTGTACAACTGAATGTAAAAGTAAAGTCCACATGGCTTTGGACACTAGCTCCGTTTTTTGTTACAAACCAGACAACCCAGAGATTGATTGAACAATCCTCTGCTATTACTTTGGGGGGTAATTATGATTAAAGAAGAGAAGCAGATTTGCATACTCTCTCCTGGATAAATAGGCCTATTGGACCAACCATTACTTTCCCATTCAAGTGCTCCCCTATAGTGCTTCCTATATATCAGGGACGTGCGGTCAGTCAGGTGAGGCAGTGCCTCACTGGCATCCTGTAAAAAAAAAATGACAATAAAATAAATTAAAGCGTTGAGCGGGCCCTCGCACCCCACGCCCGTCACTGACCGGCAAGGACGGGCTCGCTGCAGTTCCCAGGGCAGAACGATAATATTCTCCCCTCCCTGAATGCATTGTATGCAGTTTGGCAGACAGCTACAGTTCTCCAATGAGAGGCAAAGTCTTCTTGCTTCAAGGATTTATTTTGTTACTCCCAATTGAAGTTACTGTAAAACTGAAATACATACAACAAAATCTCTAAGTATCTCTTACTTCTCTTTACATCTAGTTTATAAATAGTAAATAAATAATCTCTTTACAACTTTATAATTTACTTAAAATTAACTTTCGTGCATGTATGACAAGATGGTGATTTTCGGTTGCGCCAAAATAATAATAATGAAAAGAAGAATAATAATAAACAGTACAAAAACAATAGGGTCCTTGCAACTCATGCTGTTTGTCCATATATCCTGTGACATAAATGCAATTTCTGTACTATTCCTGTCATTTTTTTATAGTCAAAGTCGCTGAATTTACGTATGTCAGCAGAGAGCTGAGCCTCACCTCGAGTTGTGCAATGTGTCACAAACTGAGTTAGGCTCGTGTCCTGGCCCGTGCTTGTGGCTAATTCTCTGTTTGTCATGAGTATATTGGCTTGATATCAAGAAGTCCTTATCCAATTGTCCTCTACTTTTTACACATCTTTAAATGTATTAAAAAGCTTTGCAGCAACCCAGTTACAATTAATACGGTTAGAGCATGGAGGGTCACACAGCACATGGAAGGCAGATCAGGGTTTACGTTGGTTTTCACTCCAATTGTTGATAACCCTGCAACCTTGGACAGGGCTTTTAAATCCTGGACAGCTAATCTCTTCCCGGGGTGATCTTTTTGAGGACCCTCATGACTGTCAGTCAAGTTATGGAAAAATGTGGCATATCAAGAAATGATCTTTTTTGTTATTTTCAGGTCAGAGATTTTTATTATAAAAGAAACATCTCTGCTTTCTGATATGAATGTCACACACAAAAAAATATATTGGACCAACTACTTGCTGGGTTGTTTTTGCCCTGCAACATTAGTTGTTTATTTAACCCAACTTGCTGGGTCATAACAACAAATACAATGCTGGGTTAGTTCTACCCCATGAATTGGTTGAAAGTTTTATTAATTAATTTATTTTTAATCTTAACTGAAATGTGGGCTAAATTATATCACACTGTTATAATGATACTTCATAGTAAATGTGTAAAAACTATTTACCACAGTTACCACATTACTTTGATATACTGGTCTATGACAAAAGCATCCAAGTTATGTCTGCAATAAACTACTGAGAAAAAAAGTTAATTTTTCAAGATCACAAGATCAGGTGAAAATGAAACTAAAGGCACTAGTAACTTAAGCAAAAATACAGTAAATACAGTCTGCTTTGATTATAACACACCCATGCACATTGCCCATTACTTTCAACTAGGTCTCAATAAAGTGTAATGGTCAGACATTTTAACAGTTCCTTTATTAGTTTTTCTTTTGCTTGCTACAGCTATAAGTTTGAGTATAACGGTAATGTAGCAAATGTCCTATAGGCCGTGATCATTTTCAGTCCAAAGTGACTTCAGTAAGAGCAAAAGTGTATACAGACATTGTGTTACTCTGTATTTCTCCTTAAATGCATAACCGTGTCTTCAGTGGCAGGAAAGTAAAGATGTAACTGACCCGGCGGCTGGGTAGGCCAGTGATCAGTGGCGGGTCTCAGCTGTCACTAGGTCTGACCCAGGGCCTTAACCCAGCAGCTGGGTTACTGAAATGGAAAGACAGTTTAGAAGCATCCTGAATGGAAGAATCCTACTTGGTCAAACTAACTTTAGAGACAGGTCTCAAAAACAAGAACAGGCTGTAAAATTTCAGCACACAAAGTTCCTGGCTTTCAGGTAGCTGGGTAGCTGATGGCATAAAATGTTGATATTCTTAAGGGCTGATGTCACATTTTCATCTCAAATGAACTCATGAGTTAATTTCCATCTCATGGAACATTTGAAGGCTGAATGTTTTTGCACAATCTATGTGTCAGCATCTAAAACGACTGTATGTTGAGGTAGCATTGCTGCATAATTGCTGCTGCAGACAATTAATAAATCCGATTTGATGGGCAACTCATAGACATTATTATTATCATGCCATAATTAATGCGTAATGTGTTTTAATTTCTGTACAGCAAAGAGAAATAAGTCCACAAAAGTCTGCACATACATCAGAAAAAAGGTACGTTACAAGGACGTTTCAACATGTGTCACTCAACTCTCAGTTTGAAGTAGAATTTTTGTGAATTGCACTTTGCCTATTTGCTCCATGATATTGTTACACTGATAAGCGCTGCAGCACATGCCACTACAAGTCAGAAAGTCTTTGTAAAGACAGATATTAAAACTCCAGTATGGACTTGATTAGGATAAAACTGCTCAAACACAGAAAACAACTCTTTTCTGCAGATGAGTCACACGTATCCTTTACTGGCTGTCGTCTTGGTGGTGCTGGTGATGGCAGAGATGCTGCTGGCTCGGCTGTCACTGGTGGCCCTCGATTTTCTGCTCCCGCTGAACTCTGTGCGAGCCAAAGACTTGACGCTCCGCTCTGTTGGAACAACCGTGTAGGCATCGGGGAACCGGCGGGGATAGCGCTTCTTTGAGCTGTGAGGGTTTTCAAATCGAGACAGTTATTTATTTTTTCTGTCGCTGGCGGCGGTTAAATCACTGAAGAAGCTAACGATACAGCTGCAGCATTTTACCTTGAGCGGCAGCCCTCCCTCCCTGCAAAGATACTGTAAATAAGGCCTCCAACTACCAGTAAGGTGGAGCCTCCCCAGCCGATGAAGACACCGACTCCTATTTCAAATCTGCCATCAAATAGAAGAATAATTCATCAAGGTGCAGTTCTTTGTTCACAGCGTAATGAGATAAACGTTTATGCGTTCACTGTACGTACTTCTGAGCTCTGAAGTTAGGGTCTTGAAATTCTGCTCTGATTTTGTTTCCATAATAGGAGAAAGCAACCATAGCACACAGGCCTGAAAGAACATACACATATATTTAGAGATGAATCGTAATACAGAGTGGATTTTTTTCAAACAAATCCTGGCCTTACCTCCTATGAAGTAGTTCATCCCTCCAGCAAAAGTCACTCTCGCATTAGCAATCTCAGACCCCCCAATCTTAGTGCACTTCATTCCTACTAAGACCAGAATGGATCCAAAGAAAGAAAGGATGATAGCGATGATGATGAGAGCCCGGCACATGTGAATGTCCCCTGTCCAAAAGCAGTAAAAAACATCACTAAAAGATACAGGTAAAGGTATTAAGTCAATAGGTTGTAACCATTACAGCATGCTCTGTGCCGATATGAATGTAACTTACAGTTGAGTGCAAGCATTGATGGAATTCCCTTGCAGTCAGAGACTCCCGTTGAATCAGATATGCAATCTTTCCACAGGTTGGAGAAGTAGTTGGACGTCGTCAGGACTATGCTGTCGACCTCAGACCAGGTCCAGATCTCTGTTGGCATCGTGGAACAGACGAGGATCCATCCAGACATGCAGACCACAAAGCAGCCGATCTCCATGTACATCACCACAGTCCTGTAACCCATGTTCGCCTCGGGGTAGGCAAGAGACAAAAGGACAAATCTGAGCTCCCAAATGCAAACGGAGTGTGCCCAGCGCCGTCCGCTCTGAGCTCTGTCCTCAGGTGCCGCGTGCAGGTGGAAAAACCAAGCCTCGACACACACGAGGACAAGCCAGGTTTGTGTACATCATCACATGTTTTGCCTCGGCCTGCGTTTCCTGTGTTTTGTAAAGTTCGCTCTGGTTGTTTGTTGTCGGTGGAGGCGCCACGAGCCAGTAATGATTCAGTTTTGTGTACTATTTACACGGGACGCTGAAGTCAGGTGTGATGTGGCACTCACACTTTACACAACGATGACACTGACAAAAGTAAGTCCTATGTATTTGTGTTTAAAGATGTGTACTGGTACTACAGTCTCTGGATTCACTGAAGAACTGACAAACACACAATTCACATTGAAAGATAAAAAGTTTTTCTTTTAATTATTTTTGAATTTACAAGTCATTATCATAGGTATTCCACTGATACATGCTTCGGATAAATCACACAACATACATGTATTAGGAGTAAACACAAGACAAAGTGTAACACGTTGTAGAAAAGAAAAAAAAAATGACAAAGGCAACAAAAAACTAAAAATTTCTTACATTTTTATCCCATCTACTGCATGAGCTATGCTGATTGTTCAGATTTGGAGACGTTATTTCTGGCTGTGTTAAAAATGTTCAAATATTACAATGAAAAGAGGTTTGAGTTTGAGGTTTTACACGAACGCGTCTCTTCCCGAGATCTTTGTCGGCGTTGTCTGCGAGAGCTTTGAGATCTTGGAGCTGCTGGATCGTCCTGAAAAATAAGAGCCGTACTCCCTGGACGGTCTGTAGTATCCGGTGTAAAGGGTTCTGGTGGCAGGGGCCATGTATGTGCCTCCTCCATAGACTTCTTCCACATTACTGTAAGGCCGAACATTGACAGTGTTAGTTTTGCAGTGTGACCTCAACGAAAGAAAGAAAGAAAGAAAGAAAGAAAGAAAGAAAGAAAGAAAGAAAGAAAGAAAGAAAGAAAGAAAGAAAGAAAGAAAGAAAGAAAGAAAGAAAGAAAGAAAGGGTAAAGATGATTGATCTAAATACCTTTCGGGGCACACAATTCGGAAGACTGTCACAGCATAAATCACAGCCCCCATCATGATCAAAAAGCTTCCCACCAATCCTAGAAATATGGGAGGCCCTAAATCATACCTGGAGCGAAAGACAAAAAATCATTAACACAGTGTAAATACAGTAAACAGAAATGGTTTGTTCTGGATTTTACAGTGAAATTCAATAATTAATCTAAATGTACCGTAAGACTCCTGGCGCCACGCTCTCAGCAAAGGCTGTTCTGGCAATCCTGTTGATGTATAAGCAGTAGGCAGCAATATCTGACACACCTGTGTGCAGAGGTTTCGTTGAAACCGAGATATAAATGAGGGCAAAACATTTCTGTCATTTGCAGACACAAACACAGCTCTGGGTTCTGAACTCACCACCAGCCAAGTGAAACACCGCTCCGCTAAAGAGCAGCTTGTCCTTGGTTTTGTCGCCTCCACCGATGTAAGTGCACTCCATCCCGACAAAGCAAAGCACTACGCCGAAGAATCCGAGGGTCAGGCCGCACATCAGCAGGCCCCTCACCCCCTGGACGTAACCTGGAAGAGACAGAAGGAGCTCAGGAGTGAGAAATTGAAAAATGAGTTAATTTTCCAGAACATTGAGGTTGAATTGGTTTCTATTTACAATCAAATCAGTCTTATTAAACAGTCAGACACTGAATCTTTGCAATGTTTTCAGCCGGCAGTATTGTCATTTCTGCTGCTTAATAGATGCACTAACTGAAGATTTCCTTGAACACCAGGGTACATACCCACAACATAAGATAAATGACAGCCTTCTGATTGAGACACAATAATAAAGTGATGTTAAAGTGTGTCTGCTTTCAGTGCAGCAGCCACAGTAGCAGCAAGTGACAATAACTGGGTAATGTTAAATGCTAAAACGAATTAATAAAGTCAGCTCACTGATGTAGTTGTCATTTACGTGGTAACATAAATCCAGAAGTCAGCTAACATTAGCAACCACAAGCTAATGGTCACACCAGGCCAAGTCAAGCTGCTGTTCCAAAAGCTTGTACATTACACTTTTTAACTTTCAAGACAAAAAGGACCATCATTCAGATTAAGCATAGGTCTGACTCAACAAAAAACAGAAATGCAAACCTTTCTTCCAGGCTGAAAGTCTAACTGAAATACTATTACTACTATATAAAGCATGTTATATTCTGAGGCGTTTGCGACGTACGAGTGACAGCCCAGAGCACTGGGAAGTCCCTGCAGTTGGTGACAGCGGTGGAATCGGTGAAACAGTCCTTCCACAGGTTGGACCAGTACCAGGCCACCTTGATGATGAAGGAGCCTCCTTGTCCGCCGAGCTGGGAGATCCTCCAGTAGTCCATCGCCATGGTGCACAGCACAAACAGCCATCCAAGCGACGAGATCAAGAAGCCGAATATCTGGATCAGGCGTTTCCTCATTGCTAGGATTCGAGAAATCTGGCTAATGTAGCGTCAGCCGAGTTCAAGATTCACTCTTCGGCTCAACCTCTACTTAGTGGTGAGCAGAGTGACAGAGTGTCTGTGCCTTCACTGTTGATCGGGGATGTGTACCATTGTGAAAGGTGTTTACTGTAAACTCTGTGGAGTGTGCCTCCCGCTCTGGACATGTCACACTGCTTCTAGCTACTTTCTCAGGTTGCTGCCTCTCTGTATTTAGTGTAACATAGTTTTGTGAAAAGAAAGGGATCAATATGTGGAAAACAAATAAGAAAGGCTAGAATCCAACACAGACAGGAACATCTCTTTTTTATTTGTTTTCTTTACTATGAGAACTTATTTCTTATTATCATTATTACACCCTATTGACCTTTTATTATCAGAATAAAAGGTTAATAATGTGCAATGGACAACTTTCACTTGTCTTCTTAGGGACCATAGCACAAATTGTAAAAATGCTGCCCTCTGCTGATCTGCTGCACCACTGACAGGTGGAGTAAACAACACTGACCATCTTGAGACAATTCAATGTTCTGCTGGGAAACTTTTGGACCAAGGAGGATTGTTACTTAGACATGTACCCCCACCCCATAACAATGACACCCCTTTAATGGCAACACAAAAATGATTTAGGAGCAACTCAAAAAAATATGAACACAATATTAAGAAGGTGGTCATAATGTTATGCCTGACCAGTGCACCGTCATCGCCTGATAAAACAAGAAAACACCAAACAGGATCTGCTCCGACTTCACTTTATTCATCTACAGTGTTTATTACAGTTTTAACTCCGTCAACATTGTTAAACCGAGGCTGCTCGTCACCTACTACAGGATTCTTTTTTTTTAAACCTTCTTCAAGTTCAGTGCACATTACAAAAG
Organism: Planiliza haematocheilus; assembly: GCA_005024645.1. Taxonomy (NCBI): domain Eukaryota; kingdom Metazoa; phylum Chordata; class Actinopteri; order Mugiliformes; family Mugilidae; genus Planiliza; species Planiliza haematocheilus. Next base: position 9,393,435 of record SRSE01000725.1, read on the forward strand.
TAGTTAATGGTTATGTCATGTTAAACAGCATAAAACGGGTGTCTGACACAGTTTTAAATATTGTCATAACAGATTAACAACATGCTCCGGTTACATACAGTTAAACATACAACCGACAAAACCTACGTCTTATAACTACTATATATAACACGCTCTATTGCGGTGTATGGCGACAAAAAACAGAAAACAATGCAAACACATGATTAGAAGAGAACATTTTTGAAGATTCAATGCAGAGTAACTGAATCAGAAATCGTCTGCCCATACAAGTTCAGAGAGTAAACAACACCAGAAATATTTAAATTCGTACTCCAGGAAAAGACATGTAATTATTATGGTCTAATTCCTGTCGAGCTACAAATCAATATTAGCAAATGCTGCTGTTGTTAGACAGAAAGCCCCTCACTATACAGCTCTGTGTATCTTTTAAGACTCACCAGTGGCTTTGACTAATAGCGTTTCATGTTCACATCCCTCACACATACACATTCTTATCAAAGTGCTCAATCCTGGAGGAGTTGCTGTAGTGTGGAGGTGGCCTCTGGTTCACAGACTTCGCCTGCCCTCTCGGGTGGGAGGAGATATGAGAATGTGAGGCAGCACCTTTGTAGATATAGTTTACCTGATTGTTGCTGCAAGGAGAAAGAACACAGGTTCGTCTACGCTGGTCGAACACATATGTGACCTAGCAGAAGTGATTCATGTAGAAGGTTGGCCTTTAAAATGGCCTGCATGTGTTACTCGCGCTTACCTTTTGGTTAAAGAATCTGCAATTGAGCAGCAGAGCACGCTGCCTCCCAGAATACAAAGAATAGAACCAGCCCAGCCGATAAAGAGAGCAGCTCCCAGCTCATACCTAGAGACAAACAACAATACTTAAAGATAATGTGTTTAAATTTAGGTTTAAGTACGTAGCAAAATAAGAAGTTCCTCACTTTTGTGCCACAAACATTGGATCAAAAAACTCTGATGTTATCCGGTGTGCATACAAGGAGCATGACGAAAGTGAGCAGAGGCCTGAGACAAACAGGAATGAAGCAGTTAAATTAAGACCAGTAAAATGTTTTTTAAGCAGATTGCTCATCCATACCTACCACTAAGGATGAAATCTACGCCAGCAAAGCAGGCAATCCTGGCTTTGCTTTTGTCACTTCCTCCAATTTTGGTGCATTTCATTCCCACGAGGGCAAACACAGATCCGAAGAAGCCCAGACAGACGGCAGCGATCATCAATCCTCTGCAAGCTTGGATGTAACCTGCAAAACACGAAACACAGGTTCATGCAAAGAGAAGAGTTTCCCAGTGTTTCTCTCTCCTTTCCCTCTGCTTCGCTTCTCATCTGCACACCGCAAGGTCAATGACTTACTGACCTTGTGGTCAATTTACACCAAAAAGCATGAAATGCAATTTGTCACGGGAGACCGTAATTGCTTTTGGGCACTTTGTGGTAGAGTGGTGACTGTGCCGGTGTCGTGCCATTGAGATGTGATTTTTGAGGCAAATATTACCTTGGAAGTTAACCCCAGTAACTAGTCAGCCGTGACCAAAACCGCCTGAGGTTCCCAGTAAATCTCCTTTATAGCTTTCAAGCTCCGAGAACTAAGGCTAAACATTGACATAGTTGGAGGTAAATGAGTTGTCTCTTGGAGACTTGCATTAGGCTTAAAGATATTTATTGGTCTTAAGTAGCCATGAGCTTCCACTTGAATTTAAAAAGGAGCTATGATTGAAATGCCTTGAGACACCAGGATAGTGAAGATGAATCAATAGAAGTTAAAAGAACATTTACGTCCTTTTCAGATGTTCATATGCTAATAGACAGGCAATTGAATGCACACAGAGACACAACTCAAGCATACAAGACTGAACAAGAGCTTCACAGACAAATTCAGAGCACTTGACAAAAAGGGGCTGACCATCCAGAGCCAGCATCGAGGGAAAGTCCTTGCAGTTGGAGACCCCGGTTGAATCAGTGACACAGGTTTTCCACAGATTGGACCAGTAGGTAGCTGTGGTAATGACTGTCCCATCAAGTGAGGACACCTTCCAATAGTCCGTCGGCAAGGTGGAAGACACCAGCACCCACCCCGAGGTAGTTAAAACGAAGGCCAAAATCTCCTGAAACATGCCGCTCATACTGCAGAGAAGGACTCCTCCGCGCTGGTAATTAAATCCGTGGGACCTGAAATTGATTAACGGTTCCCCGGCTGGTGCGACTTTTTCTAAAAACGTAGCCAAGCTCTGCACAAGTAGGTTGAATGGATAGGCTGTGATTGATAGTTAATGTGTTGTGGACTGTTATATTCTGTAGGGAGGAGTTTGGGCAGCGGTGTATTATGGCGTTTTTCCAGCCCGTCACGTCGTACACGTCACCGTGATGGGGACAGAGGGGACTGTAGGTCTTTAAGTCACTGAAGACGTTTAAAATTAACGCTCAGCAAGTACACACAGAGACTGCGTATGAGTAGCTGTGTGTGGGTGTTTTATATGGACGGTGATGGGTCTAGTGTTGAAATGATTTTGTAAATTAGTAAAAAGAAGGGCGGCCTTTTTAATTTATGACTAAAAACAGGATGTTGGCACTCATTCAAACATATGTGAGACTTTTTTTGCTAAACTAACAATTTGTAATGTTCTATTTTCTGGGTGTATGAACCTGCTATGAGTTATTACTTAACTGAAAACTTAATCTGACAACTTTCACTAAATGTAGCCATGGCACTTTCATATTCATATTCCTGTTTAAATCCTTTCTGAGGAGTCCTGCCACAACACAGCCAGTTGAGTATAAATTTCACCTTCTATCCGTCACCTTGTGCCGGCACCTATGATTAATACACAACAGAAGGGCTTCAACTTCCTCATGGACTTAAAATAACAGAGTCCAGATGACTTATTAACAACCTGCTCTCGTCTCTGACCGACCAGAAGAAGCTGACTTTCGGTCTAGGGAACTGTGTTTAGAGAAGGCCGAATGAAAACATGGCCAGGGTGTCACTGTCAGAGGCAAAACAAAGGGAATTCACGCCCAGTGAGGAGCTAATTGAAGTTTATATTGTGAGTTAGAGCCCCACCTGGTGGCCGCAAGATGTAAGTACGGGTTACAAGAATTTGAAAAGCGCTGACACCCAGCCGTTTGAATAATTAGGACTATAGTACATGCAACCCTTCTGTTGATTTTTTTCAATTCCCACCATCCAAAATTTCATTAAAAAACAGTATTTTACAGACATCTGAAAGACCGAGACAACCGTCAGATTAAACTGCTCGTCTGCTCGGTAAAGAAAAGCAAAGCCACTATATGAGCAGAAAGGATCTGCAAGGATAGAGTAGCTGATGCAAGGAAGGTTAAAGTATCAGCACCAGGGAACAAAAACACATTAAACAAATGTGAATTTATTTGATATCAGACCGTATTTTAGATTCTTTTCGCAGCCGTGCACTTCTTGACTTAATGGCAGCTTTGTACACATATTTGCCAATACGTTAGCTTTATGAAGGCTTCCTGAATTAGTAGCTGAGTCTCAACTTTGACTGGACTGATGACATAAGTTTTGTGAAACACCGCCCTGACTACGATGTAACTAATACAGGCAACATGCCAACTATTAAGCATGAGTGTGGAAATATGCTGCTGTAGGTTGTGTGGCAGCCTGTGCTAAGGATAAAGGGGAGGAATTGGTTCCATTAAGGTTTTGCATGCGACTGCCACATTAATATCTGTTTAACTGAGGAGATTGAAAGAGAGCTGTAAATTTAGAGAGAGTAATCAATTTTAAGCATAATTTACTGCATGTGTCTTTTATCCTCTCGTTGTAATTTAACACCTCATTGAGCCGTAGTGCTTTCAGCAAAAGGGAATTATTGTGGTATCATTACTGACAATAGTAACCATATTCTATCAGTATTGAAACACACTGCACACACGTTAAGTGTACTGTCTACCTGAATGCCATAGAAACGCTCTCAGTTTGAGATTTCCAACAAAAGATTACACATTTGCCACAGTTAACACATCAGCCATAACCTATAACAAAAAAAGACTGCTATCCAGTTTTAATTTTACTCATATATTCGATAGATAAACGTAGATGCAAACCATGTAAGAGTGACACAAAGCTAAGATATAACACTTGATAAGATGACCAATCGTGCACATTTTTACAGAAAAGAAAATCTTTTATTCTGAAAATGTGCTGTCTGGCGTTATGCACTATAATATTCTTTGCATCAATTAAAATAACTTAATTTGTAACATTTCATTTCCAATAACCTCCAATTATTGGACCACTGTCGAGCTAAATTTCCCAAACAAAAGCTTGACTTTTGAAAGAAACTGAGCAACAATTCATTAGCGGTGAGACCAAGGTGATGCATTGCAGTTAATATTACAGCATTTCATGATGCACCTCACCTGCCATCCCTTAAAATCTTTTTAAAAAAGTATATTTGATGTGTTACAAAGACAATTTAGTCAGTATTAAAATATAAATATGCATGCACACCATGTAGAAGAGTGACCTTTTAGAGATTCTGCATGTGGCAGCTTACCTTCCAGCTGAAAGATAGTGTGATGTGGTCTGCAGTGCAGAGCTCCAATGGCATTTCCAGCACAGTTGTTCCACAGACCCTGGAGCACCCAGGTCGCTGTGATGACTGAGGATGCCCGGCTGGTGGCCCTCCATTCATTGGACACTGTGGCGCCGATCGTGGCCCCCAGCCCGGCCAGACCACTCACAAACGCCAGAATCTGCAAGCCTGACATTTGGCGGTTTAAGTTTACAGTCTTTTGGCAAATTGAAGAAATGAAAAGAAATAAAATGTCCTCGGGCAGGCGAATTACACTGTGGACATGTGTTTCACTGAGATGATTAACAGACGAGACATCTTGCCCCTGTATCTAGTGGCGAGGGATGAACACAGGGGTCTGAATGTGAACTAGTGAAGGAAGCATGAGCTGGCAGTTAGGTATTAGTTTCTGAAAGGGAGCATGGGAAGTGCTTGTTTTGTGTGTCCACGTTTTAGTCTAAAAATAATGACAGGTATCACATTAACATAAAAAATAATAAAGAAGTAATCAGTAATCCTAAAAACGGGAGACAATGTGACAAAGTCCAGTTACTGGTTCATCTATTTCGGAACACAGTATCTGGCAAGTCAATGACTAATGATTGCCAGCTCATATGTGAACATGTATGTTGTTTTTCATGCTCCCTGATGTCTCCTCTGTGAAGCGAGGAGAGATATAGGAGCGTTTATCATACAATTTTATCTATGATCACCCTTTATCAGCTTTAATCCTCCATCTTTTACAAAGTTACGGTATTTATGTGGAGTCATTTGAGAAACTATATCCTCATCAGTGTGATACCCATCACATGGGCCTATGGGACTGAATGCAAGTGTTGACCTTTTGGTATTCTTCTTAAAGTCATTTTTAAAACTGCAGAATAGGAATAAACGACCAGGTAACAAAGAAAGACTCTTGTGGATGAATTTTTATGGATTTAAACATTACACTGTTACTGGTAAATCAGCAGAAGTGGGTTTCTGTTTATTTTTTTACACCAATGAGGCTGGAAAAGGTTGTAATATTTAATCATAATTTCAAAACAGGAATGGAAATTGTGTGCAGAATTTTTAAATTCCTTTACGTTAGCCTTCCTGTTCTCTCTTTTTAAAAATAAACAGACATATATTACCCTGTCTTCTGTGTCCTTAATTCGGTTGAATATTAACAAGTGTCTGTGTAACAAGTGACATTTAAACTAAACACATGACGACCAAAGGAAGAGCTTTCCTGATAGAATTAATTGGGCTTGTCTTGAGGAAATCAAATCCAGAGCGGGCACAAGCTTTATTATCCACATTATGAACAAGTTAAAGCCTTTATCATCGCCAAGATTGTTTCTCTGCTGTGTTGGTTGCAGCTGTTACACATTGATATCATCATGACAAAATCTGGAGGAAAGGGACTGTGAGCTGTGAACTGAGTTACATTTTAAAAGAAAATCGTGTGCTTTCATTGCAACAGAAACCAGTGTTATGCAAAACATATTTTCTTGTTATAAATTAAGATTAAATATGAATTGTAGTTGTAGTGTTTTACTAAAGCATTTCTATTACTGACAGTGTCACTCTGATACATTTACAGGCAGATTTACTTGTTATTTTGCTGAATGAGGGTTGTCATCGTTGTGGTTTTATGTTTATGTAATATTTGTCACTAATTTCCTGTTTTATTTTGAAATCCAAATTTGCATGTCTAGTTCAACTTCCTGTTTTTTTCTTTTCCCGCCACTTCCCTGTACCACCTGTGACTCATTATCCAATCAAGTCCTTCGCGTATTTATTCGCAGTAAACGCGTTACTGCCCGTTTTGTTGATGGATTGTCTCTTCAGCTGGTTATGATTGTCCTCTCCTCGTGTTTCGCTTCTGTTTGTGTCTCACCTGGGCAGTTTGATACGCCGACCTGACTTCTTGTGTGCGACCACCGGGCTTTCGAGTAAAAAGTTTGAATGTCTTTAACTTTTACCTTCTTTATGCGTGTTGCGTTTGGGTCCTCTTTCCTGTGCTCCGGCTTACGCAAAACGAAGAAAACTAAATCCTAATGTAACGAAGTTTTGTGTGTGCCAGTACCAAGATGTGTCACCAAGTGGAATATTTTACTTAAACAGAAGTTTCTAGAATAAGGTAATTTAATTTAGAAACTAGAAGTACTTTTTCCCCCATATAAAACCCAGTAGGCTAATTGAAACTGTGTTCTAGTTTGGAATAAATGTGTCGGCCAACAGATGCACTGAAAAGATTTTATTTATGTGCGTCAGAGATTTTACACCGATCTGGGTTGTCGCTTACTGAAATATTTCTATACTTTAAAATTGCACCAAATTGTAGACCTACATGTGGCAAACCTTAGATAGTATATAGGCCTACAGTCAATGGTTAGATCGGCTACCAGTGGGTAGGATGCAGTAAGATGACCGCTTCAATGGTCGTCCTTTAAGTCTGAGGTTGCGAAATTATCAAATGGACCGTGCAAAAAAGGTCAAGACTTGCTCAAATGTATAAATGTTTTGTCTAATCTGTCTTTTATTTTGTATATTGATAATTACAGGAGTTTAATCGAAGCTCAGTTTACTGTAACCAATGACAACACTATCAAGCCATCATTCCTGCACTGTTTCATTTATTTACTTTCCTTGAACTTCGGTGTTTGGAAATTTGCTTTGAATTGAATTTAAGTGTGAGTAATTTTTTTTTTTTCCTCATCTGAAACGTAGTTGACATGACTTGTAAACTGGCGGAACTTTACAAGCTTCAACTCAAACATGATTTTTGGATCACTTAGGCAGTATAAATTATGTAAATGGTTATACATTTTCGTCACCTCGCGCATTCTTATTTAAATCTTGTATACTGCTGAAAATAATTCAGCAGTACATTATATTATATACTGTCCTACAAGTCAACGCCGTGTCTGGCTGGAAGCCAGATAAAAGCACATGAAGAAGTTTGGGGTGTCATGGATACTTGTGCCAGCCAATCTCTCCGCGGTGGGCGGGGTTACGCAGCACGGCGCTCACTTTACAGCCAAGCCGGTTGATATCTCCCCCGTGGTAATCCTGCGCTGGATGACGGTAGGTATAATATTGACAGACGCCGAGAGTTCACAGCAGCTGTTCCCCCTCTCTGCTGTCCTGCCCTGAGCGTTTATCGATATCCCACACAGCCGGGTAAAGAAACTCCGCAGGTCTCTCTTTAGCTGCTGGGGGGGCATGGAACCTCTGCGGAAGGAGGCGAAGGATAATCCGTCGGCTTCAGCTAATCTGCTCTCCAAGATTTTCTTCTGGTAAGGAAAGCGGCCTCACACTGACAGCTTTGTGTGACATTAACTGAATGGAGAGCTCTCCTGTGTGACGGTTTGTGTCCACTCAGAGAGGACCTGTCCCTGGGTGTGATGACAGGTAGCTGCTGAGCATCCGACCAGGCACTCACTGCTGCCATATGAAGGAGAGCACAGGCTCTTTAGAATAAGTTCACAGTAGTTTTATATAATAATAAAAAGTCATTATTTTAGATGTGTAGTGCAGGAAAGTAAAACTAGCAATAAGCAGTGAGTAAATATACTCTTTATTTTTGTAAAATAAAGTATGAGCAGTACCTGTCCAGTAAATTTAACTTGGGTTCTGTTTAAAAAAGTAGACTATTTACATCTAGTAGTTTAAATTGGATGATGTCTTGCCTGTGTCTTCCTTGTGTCTGATTTTTATGCTTTCAAATTATAACATTAAAATATTTTATATATGTTTTATCACACATTGCTGCAGACGTAGGCTACTTGTTTCTGTTAAACATTTTATTATGACACATTTTAATGCACACGTTTCTGTTAACTACAAGACCTCAGATCATTGTGGTCTAAATTATAATGTAATGGAGTTAAAGTACCACTATACTGCAGTATTTAAACGGCATATATTTACATGAGTACGTGTAAGTGGTGATTCTATATTGGCCAGGGTGTACCCCACCTCTTCCCCGATGACAGCTGGGATAAGCTCCAGCAGACCCCACGACCCTTAACAGGAGTAAGCGGTTACAGAAGATGAATTAATGAATGTACTTTGTTACTTGTATCTTTCTAAGAGTAGGTTTGTTTCAGTAACCACTGTTGTCTCTAGTTGGCTGAACCCCTTGTTTCGAGTTGGGTACAAGAGGAAGTTGGAAGAAGATGACATGTACAAAGTTCTCCCCGAGGATGCATCTGACAGACTTGGAGAGGAACTACAGTGGTGAGGCTTTTCATTCTGTTAATGTATTTTAGGATGAATCAAACTACCAGTTTTATAACTTTGTTCCTTTACAGTGATTCCCACCAGTGTTCACAAAGCATTGTTTGAATAGATACACCATAGTAATCTAGTTTTGTTGTTTTACAGACATTCAGCCTTCAGTCTGTCTGAGCAGCAGTGTCATGTACAGTTCAGCTCAGATTCACATTTACCACAACTGGGTGTTTGTCCACCGTCATTATGTCTCCAAGTTTTGCAGATAATGCAATGCACGAAAGCTTGCTCTGCTATGCTTGTCCTCTCTGAACTCGCACTCGGTGGGTTTTGCAGCCTGTCTTTGCCAACCAGGCCTCTTAAGACCTCTTTACCTTGACAGGCTCACTTCCCTGCTGTTGTTCACTTTCATTACAGATGTTTTCAAGACAACAAATGCAAACCATCTTCTGGCCATTCTTGAAATCTTCTTCCATGATAATGGTTTTAGAAAACTGCCCACAACCTCTTAGTTGCTAACAAATACACTGATAAGGTATGCCATTATGACCACCTACCTAATATTGTGTAGGTCTCCCTTGTGTATCCAACACAGTACTGTCTCAACAGAGAGTGGACATGGGTCTTCTGAGGGTGTCCGGTAACAGGATGTTGTTAGTGGGTTGAGGGGAGGGTCCTCTGTGGATTGTCCCAAACATACTTGATCAGTTTGGGATCTAGTGAATTTAGAGGCCAGGTCAACACTTTGCACATGTTTTTTTAGTTGTTCCTAAACTGTTTTTGTGTGTGTGTCTGAGATGGCTGCTGCCATCAAGGAGTGTCATTGCCAGTTCTGTGCAAGTTCACACTAAACAAGAACTAGTTCAAAGTTTAGTATGCTCATATTTCATTTTTTTTTTAGTTCAGAGATATGAACAAGTTGCATTATTTTTTTTCTGAATGTCCGGCTTTGAGCTATTCTTGTTTGGTAGAATCTCTGACTGCCCTGCCTTTCCATCTTATTCTTATCTGTGCTGCTTTTTTGAATAACCATTAACTGTATATAGTAGGAAATAACTCAGATGTTCGTGTGGATCAGTTGCTTCTTTGGCGCCGGAGGCGACTTCTCTTTCAGCGCACCAGCCATGCTGCATGCTGTAAATCACATGTCGGCTGACAGCTGTCATAAAACTGGAAAAACGATGCGTTCAGTTCACAGTTCACAAAAATATGAATGGGGGCTACGGGGTGGGGGGTGCCTGCTCTGGTCTAGTTAGGTGGTGTCGAGGTAACATGAATCCCAGGTCCAAAAGTTTCCCAGCAGAACATTGTATTGTCACAAGATGGTCAGTGTTATTCACTTTTCCTGTCAGTGGTCCTAATGTTATGCCTGATCAGTGTATGTTCTCAGTGCATGACCAGCAGAAATATTGACTAACACCATGTGTCTCAGATGCTGTTCTTGCCACATCAGGGTGTAAAGCCATTGCCAGTTAGAGCTTTGGTGTCGAGCTTTGACTCAGCACTTCACCTTAAACTACAATATGCTGTAGCCAGAGCTTCACTCTCACAGCTAGCCACAGTCATATTGAAATGACCCTATTTTCCACTGGGACTAAATCCAAGTGTGTAGTTAACCACTGCCGGGCACCTTTCAGCGTCAACCTCTCCTATTTTTGGGAGAGGCTGCCTCCTTCGAGGGAGTTTGTCATCAGAGTTGACATTATCCTTGGAGGCGTGCCCATCTATATTTAGATGTTCAAACTCTCACATGAGAGCAGGCTTCTCCCTAACACTAACTCTTGTAGTAGCTTCCCCTCAGGAGCCATTTGACTTGAAAGCTTGGCTTGGCATAAAGGCAAGCTTGTTCAGACTGAGCACTTGACTAAAATGCTAGCTTGCTCTTCCTTACTGATAGCTCTTGTTAAGTCCACTCCAGCTTTGTAATTTTCATGGGCAGGGTATGAATATGCACTGCAGTCCAAAGAGGGTCTATAATTATCTCATTATGAAACAGTGAACTAACTCAGCAGCTCTGATGTGGAGGAAATTGTATGGTGATATCCACATATTAAATTTGGAACTGTACACCTAAGTTGATTGATGTACATAAACTATGTTTTACTATAATGGACCATTCTGCTTATAATACAACATGTAAAGGAGAAGATTTATGACTCTGTGTAGGTGGCAGACATGGCCCTCACTTATTCATACTTTGAGAGGTTAAACATCACTGTGAACTGCCTAAACATGTTTTTGGTCACAAGTCAGGAATTCATATTCTCATTATGACAAAAGTACACACAAATATGTAATAGGATAAAATGAAGAGATGACACTTGGTATCCAAAGAGATTTTATTCCTTCCTGACATTAATAGTTTTTTAACCTTTTTTGTTCTTTATGCTTTCTATCAAAGGTACTGGGATCAAGAAGTTCAACAGGCAGCCAAAGATCTGCGGCCCCCCAATCTTTCTAGAGCCCTCATCCAGTGCTATTGGAAGTCATACTCATTGATAGGAATATACATCTTCATACAGGTACAGTCGCACACATGAAACACATCTACAACGACCAATGTCGCTATATGAAAAAGTTCAAATCTGCTTTACGTTCCCTTTTCTGTTAGGAATTTATCAAAGTGGTTCAGCCTGTGCTGGTTGGGAAGCTGATTGAGTACTTTGAGAGTGAGGACCCCAATAATGCAGCCTCAGTTAATGAGGCTTACGGCTACGCTGTAGGCATTGCGCTGTCCACCGTCAGCCTGTCTGTTCTTCATCACCTCTATTTCTACCTTGTCCAACGAGCAGGCATGAAGATTCGCGTGGCCATGTGCCACATGATCTACCGGAAGGTCGGTTATTATCTTGCATCCATGCAGACGTGTCCTCATCTGTCACATTCCTGTGTTAAGTATGACATTCTTTAACATGTTAACTTTATTTTGTTCTGCAAAGGCTCTCCAGCTTAACCACGCAGCACTGGCCGAAACAACCACAGGGCAGATTGTGAACCTCTTATCCAACGATGTCAACAAATTTGATGAGGTGATTTCATGATAATTTTTACAGCAGTAATAGGAAACAAGAAACAACATTTATAACTCTTGGGAATACGGGCAGGATTAATTGCACCGGACTGCATTATTATTTTACAACCAGGTGTACCTGTTAAACTGCAAACCCCCTCTTTGTAAAAATGATTTATGATTGACTTAAACAAATATTCTGTAATATCACACATACTTCACCTTTACCATATTTTTCTGCACCATCCTGTGACAGGTAACCTTATACTTGCACTTTTTGTGGGTCGGCCCTCTCCAAGCACTATCTGTCACATTATTGTTGATGTACGCGATCGGCCCGTCATGTCTCGCTGGGATGGCTGTCTTCTTCATCCTGATGCCAGTGCAGACCATGTTCGGACGCTTGTTCTCAAGTCTCAGGTTTGTTGTCTTCTGTCTGCTTCATCGAATGCGGACGTTACGGTATTGTTTTCCGTCTTTGCTGTTCTTGCTCCAGTTGCTGCATTTTGGGTCTTCTGTTGTAGGGATCAAACGGCAGTGTTAACGGATGAGAGAATTCGCACAATGAATGAAGTCATTTCTGGGATCCGGGTAATAAAGATGTATGGGTGGGAGAAGCCTTTCGGTGCACTGGTGGATGAGGTCAGAAGGTACGGCAGATCTCGTTATGTTTTTAATGAAGGACAGTGAGAAACTAGCCCAAAGTTAAGCCTTCCCTTCTGCCAAAATGTTGCTGTTATCAAAAAATAGATGATTTTGACGATTCTAAATGTAAAACTAGATTTCTAACAACCTGTTTTGTTTTGTACAGAATGGAAATCTCCAAGATCATGAAAAGCTCTTACCTGCGTGGCCTCAACATGGCGTCGTTTTTCATGGCCAGCAAGGTCATCATCTTCATAACCATCTGCGTTTACGTACTGACGGGAAACGAGCTTTCTGCCAGCAGAGTGTTTGTGGCCGTTTCCCTCTACAGGGCGGTCAGACTCACCATCACGCTCTTTTTTCCCTATGCCATAGAGAAGATCTCAGAGGGCCTCATCAGCATCCGAAGGATTAAGGTTGTTACGTGAGACAGAGGCTTTATTTTCAATAAATGTGAGTGTTGAGTTGTATACAAAAAACTTTACATTTGTTCTACTCTCAGAAATTTCTTCTGCTGGATGAAGTTGCTCCTCATCATCTTGGACTTCCTGTGGCAGAGAAGAAGGACTGTATAGTGAAAGTTCAGGATTTAATATGCTACTGGGATAAGGTGAGAAAATCTCAACATATTTGTATTTTACACATTTTCTTGAATAAGCATCAGTCTTTGCAGCCCTTGCTGGAGGGTCTGTGAATGCACTGGGACAGTTTTGTGAGGTTGAGGTACATATGTTTTTACATGACCTTGTTCCAGTTAATTTACTTTGTCTTACAGCGTTTTGAAGTTCCAACTTTACAGAACGTGTCTTTCACAGTGGGACCTGAGCAGCTCCTGGCAGTAATTGGACCTGTTGGAGCTGGAAAGGTCAGGTCTGTTCTAGTCTCAGGTTTAGTCACGCACTTTAAGCACTCTGCATACTGAACATTAATTGTATTTAACACCAGTTTCAAAGTAGCTTGCCAGTCTCTCCCTCTGAGGCCGGACAGAAACACAGATGATAGTTTGTGATTTATACTGGGCGTGAGGTTTTATATAGTTGCCATGCTTGTGCTAAGCTAGGCTAAATGCCGTTAGTGGTTTTGACGATCAACAAGTCAAAGTGGTCGTTTAAATATATGGTTTTGTTTGTCTGTGTCAGTCCTCTCTCCTCAGTGCCATTTTGGGAGAGCTGAGTCATGAAAGCGGCGTGGTCAAAGTCAAAGGAGAGCTGACCTACACATCTCAGCAGCCCTGGATATTGCATGGAACAATTCAAAGCAACATCCTTTTTGGCAAAGAGCTCAACCCAAAGAAGTATGATCGAGTTCTGAGAGCCTGCGCCCTTAAGAGAGTGAGAATTTGAACGTTTATCATGTGCCAGCTTTTCATTCTGTGTAGCTGAATTACTAGTTTTAGCTCATCTGTCCCGTAGTGATTCCAGTGTAAATGTGAATATCTCAAAGTTTTATTTGGATGCTGCCCAGGACTTGGATTTGTTGCCGGGTGGTGACTTGGCGATGGTTGGAGACAGAGGGGCGAATCTCAGTGGAGGACAGAAGGCGAGGGTCAGCTTAGCAAGGTGCGTGTGAATAATGATTCAGTAATGCACCTTCTTCGTTGTAACCAGAGACAGAGAAAACCTTAACATACGTGTATTTTTAGAGCAGTGTACCACGATGCAGATATCTACTTGCTGGATGACCCACTCAGTGCTGTGGATGCTGAGGTGGGCCGGCACCTCTTCGAAGAGTAAGTCATGTTACCAGCATCTCATTGATGATTATTATTATTATTATTATTATTATTATTAGTGTTTTTCTACACAAATATAATTTCTCACCAGGTGCATTTGTGGACTGCTGAAGAAGAAGCCTCGCATCCTGGTGACTCATCAACTACAGTATCTCAGGGCTGCAGATCAGATTATTGTCTTAAAGGAGGTAAGTGGATGTGTGATTAGTAGACATAGTATTATAAATGTGGTGAGAAAAAAATAGATTTTCATGCATCTCTATTCCAATCCCCTTATATTTCTCAGTTCAGGATGTCCCAGCAATTGTTTTTTATCAAAAGACAAAACACTTTCCCTCCTTTTTGAGACTTGATGTCGGCAGTTAAGTTTTTCCGTTAGCTTGAATTATCTTATCTCTTTGAATTAGCTTATCATTTGAACCTGCTTATCACTAACTTTTCTCATTAGTTGCTAAGCGTAAGCATACAACACAGACCTACTGTCCACATTATTAGGTACAGTTTATTGGTGTCGGGCAGCAGATTCTTCGAAACTGCATTAATTCTTTGTTGCAAGGCGCTGGAAAAAATCCTGGAATATGTTAATAAAAGGAAGTGCCAGTGCAGAAATAGACCAGACAGCTAGTTCTTCCTAATCTCCTATTGCCCGTGTTTAGCGTAGCCTTAGTTTCCTGATCTTTGCTGAACATCAGGATTTGACTATAGGAGTTAGAGTTGTACTTGTGTAGCGAAAACAAATGCAGAGACTATAACTTACGTTACATTGTTTAAGCAGCATGTCACCTACAGATGCTGACTATTGTATGTCCTTCTCTTTGTCAGGGCCAGGTGGTGGCACGGGGGACCTACAGTGAATTGCAGGACTCTGGACTAGACTTCACCTCCCTGCTTAAGGAGGACAACGACCAGGAAGAGGAGAGGCACACCACCACCCCCATACCTGGCACTGTATCCACAATGTCCTCCATGTCCTCCCTAGCCTCCTCTCGATACTCTTTGATTGAGGGAAATCAGCCACATGCAGAGGTATATTTCAATCAGTATTTGTAAAAGCTTAAATGTAATTGCTAAAAGCAGATCATTTAATTAATTTGTATATATAAAAAAAGAAGGTATAAACTATCTGGATATAAATGCTTGTTGTGCAGCCTTTCAGCCACTAGAGAGCAGAAGATACTCACCTTTTTCCCTGCTGTTCATCACAGCCTGGTTTGATGACTGGCATTGACACTAGTGTCTGTCTGTAGGTAGTGCAACCAGCAGAGGAGGAAAGCCGCTTAGAAGGAAACGTCGGCCTGCGTATATATGTGAAATATTTCTTGGCAGGCGCTAACTTCCTGGTGCTCTCGGTCCTCCTTTTACTCAATATACTCGCACATGTGAGTTAATTCTTTTCAATTCATATGCTGTGTGTTTTCTTGGAATGAAACCATGTGCAATTAGTGTAAAATTAAATGACCTAGTCATTTTTTTCTCCCTTACGTTAATACTTGATTTAACAAATAATATTTGTGTGTCTTGTTTAGGTCACATATGTTCTGCAGGACTGGTGGCTTGCGTGCTGGTGAGATTTGGTTTTCTTACTCCCTGCAAAAAACAGGAATGCTTGCAAAATGAAAATATGAAATAAATCAAATAATAGTTTTTGTGAGCCAAACTGGCATATTTTCTCAGACTGAAAATGGTTGATGATTTCATACAAGACGAGTGAATCAAACTGTTTTTCTTGACATTATCTGTCACTTGTTGAAATTGACCTTGTACTTCAGGATAGGAGGAAGGTGTTTTGTATTGTGCCATCACGTTGCAGCTCCCTTTGTTCGTTGTGTTTATTTGTCCTTGTGGATTTTTGTGTCTTTTGTGACTGACTTGCAGGACCTCTGAACAGAAGCACATCAGTGTGACAGAGCACCTCAATGGCAGCTTCCCTAGGCAGCTGGACCTTGACCTGTACCTAGGTGTTTACGCAGGTGAAGCTCACTGAGCGCGCATTGCATCTTGTGTACTGTTGAGGCTCTGAATACGGCAGCCATTCAATGAACAGATCCACAGTTCTTTGGCTGTGGCCCAAGGCCTTCAAGGCCCAGTGTATGTGTACATGAGCCTCAGCTGTACAGGGAGATAGCCGTGCCTTTCTTGTTCTCTACTGTTGGATTGCTCTGATTGTCTCCTTGTGACTCTTAGCCTCTTCACTCTTTCACTCTTTGTATTCGCAGTAATAAATCAGCACCCAAGAGGAAAAAATAAAGTGGACTAGATCTGCTTTTTTGTCATACAATATACATAATTATCTCACCATTTGTAAAGGTACAAGCATAGCGTTGTTCATGGTCATGCTTTTCTGTGTTTGTCAGGTTTAACAGCCTCTTCAGTTGTATTTGGCTTCATCCGCAGCTTGGTCTTCTTCAACGTCCTGGTGAGCTCGGCCCAAACACTACACAACAACATGTTTAACGCCATCCTCCGGACCTCCATACGCTTCTTCGATGTCAACCCGATTGGTAAGAGGCTCACGAGCTTATCAAGTTTTAGTTTAAATAACTAAGAACATATTTATATCATGTTATACAAGAATGATGAAATGAATATGAGACGTTAACATCCAGGTGAAGGAGTTGCTGCAGGAGTTATTGTGTCACCACTAGAGAGCAGACTGTTACTTACTTCGTGACATGTTTTGATCCCTCTAACAAACATCCAAATGCTTTCCCCATAGCTTGTCATGGCTATCAGGTTTAACGTGATAAATTAATTTACATTTAAAAAAACAAATGTATGAAGAAATTTTACTTCTGCCTTGCTTTTAAATATTAAAATGTCCCTTCTCTGAGAATAAATCATAACTGATACGAATCCATGAATCTAAAATCTATAATAATGAAAAAATTAAGTTAAAATTTGACAGTGAATCAGCTGACATCACTGAAGTCAATACTAGTAAATAAAGTCACTGGATCCAAGATACCAGTTCAGTAGAACACCTTGTAATATGACTTATATTTTGCCATAAAGCATTTAAAATGAGCAAAGAGACATTTTTTTACCTTTTTTTTTTCTTGCTCTAAGCCCATTCAAAAAAAAAAAAAAAAGAAGCAAACAATCAGATTGAATAAGTACTGTTTGCAGTAGATCTTGGACAATGTTGTGTTTGGACTATAGCGCTGTGTAAATACAGACATATTTGTCTTGCGCGCTGTATCAGAAATTCCGATTATTTCATTAGCTGTGTAGGCTGTAGCTGCTGGGTCAATGGAGTGAGCAGATGGACATGATTTTAAAAGTGAGCAAACACTTCAGATACGTCTGACTTTACTCGGGGAGTGCTGCCGTTTTTTTTGTTTGTTTTTTTTCTGTTCTACGGCATATGCTTACCTCGCCATTTAAAACGGGAACCAATACATCTGGGATAAGAAGGAGCTAGATTTAATTTATTGCCAGATGTGTTTTTTCCTCTTCTTAATATCTAATCCCTACAATTTTCTTGTATTAATTAAACACCTTTTTTAATTAGGTGAAATAATGTCTCTACAATCTGTCATTGATCCAAAGTCAACTGTCAAGTGCCCCACTTTGATAACTTTAATTTTTCTGGAGCATTGTTCACCTGTCAGCAGATAATTACTCAGCCTAATCTCTTCATAGTGACATGCGTGTACAACACAATCAGCTCGGGTGGGAATTCTCAACAAGAAGGAAACTTGTATCTGTATAATGAGTCATAATAAGCTGGTAACACAAGTCTAAATATGATTTGAGGGTGTTCAGGAGCTTGCGGTTTCTGCTGGCATTAGAAGTGGGTGTAGCGATAAAGCTTTCCTTTGCAAAGCTGTGTTTGGAGCAAACACCACATGTCTTAATCTTTGACTTTTGTTTTTACTGCTGCCGTTGTGTTACGCGCTGGGACTACCTGGCAGCTTATCTGGGTGTGCCGTGCTTGGTAATCTATGCTCAGGAGGAGAAAAAACACTTTGAATAATGTAATAATCTGTTTAATAGTGCAGCAAAGGAGAGGCTTAACAGACACTGCTATCTGATTGCTGTTGTGCTGCTATCGGTAACCATTGTGTGACCAGTCCAGTCATTACAGTTTGGCCTCTGAGCTGGCAAACAGCGTTGTTTGACTGGATTTATAGACAACCAGAGTCCGTGTTTCATTTGACATTTGTGCATTCACCGGTAGATTAAGCATGAATATGAGCATCTAATCTATACAATATAAATAAATATTATCATTGTTTATTTTATTTTCTTATTCTTCTGTTCTGTATTTCTCAATCCATTCATCCTTTTGAGTAAAGTCTAATAGAAAACAACGGCACAAAGACATCTGTTGTCAGCTCTCTTCACCGTCTTTAAAGCTTTTCTTCTGTCTAAACATTTATACAATGACAGCCACTTCCATCACAGCTTCTGCATCCCCTGCTGTCTTGCCATTAGTGTGAGTAATTTGTAACCGTGTGCCCGTGTGCTGTTAAAGATTTGACAACTGTTTACATGTGTAAGTGATAGGTGTGCCACTGCTGTTGAACAGGCCCAGTGTTTGATAGCCGTCCTCAGAGCTAAAGGTTACCATTTCAAGCGTCACTGCACAAAGGTCTTATTTGTTATGCTGTGAATGTGGTTTATAACAATAGAGTACAGCTGTGGTGAATTATGATTGATGGAGAGGTATTGAAGCTCTCCTGTATCTGCCACTGAATGCCTCTGCGCTATTTGAATCTGTGTTATCTGTTGCGCCGCGTGGAGATAGATGATTTCCAAGTTGTCGCTTTTGGTGATTAAAACCTTTACATATTGTAACAATGCTGCTTGATATGTTTTGCGATAGCCCGATGAGGCTGATTTAAAAATAAAAAATAAAAAATGTGAGCAGCTATTTCTTATAGGAATTTATTTAGCTTTAAATATTCATGTTGCACAATTTTGATAATGTGTGTAGACATTTAACAGCTGTTCATCCAAATGTGATCCAGTTAGAGCAGCAGAGACAGCGGTGGATGTGTTGAGCTGATGTTGATCCCTGTAATTTAGTGTCATTGAGTGGGCTAATCCCTTCAGAGACTGCAGGCCAGGGCTTCAGCTCATCAGCACAGTCAAGGAGTGGAGTTTCAGTCAACACACATGCATGCGCGCGCGCACACACACACAGCCACACACCGTCCTCTACCGTCCTCTTTTCACATCAGCATAGTGGGCCATCTCAGAGCTTGGTGTCACTCGGTTTACGTTGACGCAGGGAACATTAGATCTTCTGTAGTCACTGATGTGAGATTCTAATTGTGTCTACAGAGGCAATGTTTTTAATGTCTGTATTTCAGGGCTGGAATGCAAGAGTGTTAAGAGTGAAGGGAACGAAGTACTGCAGAGAGGATGATGATATCGAAGTGTGTAAATTGAATGTGGAGATGGAGCCTAGTGTGTGTGTGCAGTATGGCTGATAGGGCTCCCCCTCGCTCGGCACTTCCACTATTTAATTGCATGAAAGGGAAGGAGAGGAGATTGCAGGAGCCTGGCGGTGTGAGCGAAGAGAATGGATTTAGAATGTATTAGTATTGGCAGCAAGGCGCCGGCGGTGGGAGGCTGCCCCAGGCCTCTGGGCCCTTCATGGAAGTGCAGGTGAGCTGTGCCACCTCCAGCCTTGGCAGCCCCCTCCCCAGTATTCCTTCATTATCGCACTTGCCTCACTGAAAGGCTCTTCCAACTGCACTGGGGCCCACACATGGAGCGGCTCTGAGTCGTCCCCTTATCTTGATGTTTACAGGGAACAGCGATTTGCCACACGCCCTGCTCTAGTCGGACCCCACTGTTCCACTTCTTTAAGAGTTATTGGGGGCCTTGCTCACCTAATATCTCCACCTAAGAGGCCATCTGAGTTGGGAGGGCTTGATATTTCCTGAGCCTGAAAAGTGGTGCAAATCACCCCTGGAGTCTTAAAGCATGAGAAATTGTTTGATACTAATGCTGCTGATATCCTGAAACGTCTATACCCCTCTGTACACAATAGGTGATATTGTTGACAACCACCCAGAGTGATTGAAGCCATTGTCCCATGCCGATCTTACCTCATAGGCATTTCCATGCAGTGAATGTCTTTGTGTAACTGCATCACTGTAATGTATCCCCTCTATAGTCTGTGCAGGACGGAGTAGGGTCTTTACTTCATTCCCTCTGAAACTGTTAACTGAGCCGCTTGTCAAACAGCTGATAGCTGAGTGATGTTCTCTGCTCTAACACCCTCCAACCATGGTATGATGTAACCCGCAGAAACCTATCCTTTTCTTACCAGCATTGTTTGTCAGATATGCATGAATTTGGGTCATCTGTGGCTTAGACAGTAAAATTACATAAAATATTATTGAATCTTTCACAAACACAGTTTGACAAGTACCAGCCCCCCCACCATTCTCAGTCTAAAGCGCTGATATTTTACAGTGGTATACTTGCAGCTCTACCCCTTTGCTTGAACCCTCCCCTCGGGATGTCTGTATGCTAAAGGGGCACTCACACTGTGAATAAGATTAGTCTGCCTCCAAGTGTACAACATGCTTACGCCACTTGACTTTGAATCAGTGCTGATTTGGAGCATTGCTGGGTTGTTGCGGGGAATAATGCTCTGGCTGGGTTTATGCAATGGCTGTTATGGGGAGCCCGGCCTCGTCTGCATGCATGTTTTTAGGCGGGTGCGGCATTTTGGATAAAGCTGTAAGCTGCTTACGGCCGTGGAGAGAGGTGATTACAGGGCCCACCTCTGTAGCACTGACTCTGAGGCTGGGAGGCAACTTTTAGGTCAGCGGTGCCACGGCTCCAACTCGCCTCCAGAGCTCCATACCTCCGCATTCTGCCAATATGCCGCTCAGCTGTTCCTCTTTCT
The DNA here is from genome assembly GCA_005024645.1 of Planiliza haematocheilus. Classification (NCBI taxonomy): domain Eukaryota; kingdom Metazoa; phylum Chordata; class Actinopteri; order Mugiliformes; family Mugilidae; genus Planiliza; species Planiliza haematocheilus. The sequence goes on from SRSE01000725.1 coordinate 9,414,483, forward strand.
GGCCCACCCCGTTTCATGCCCTATTCTGAGAGCCTAAATAAACCCATCTGCATTCTCATATGGTTAGTTTCCCTTTATCAAGACTTTGGCTCTAAATTACCGCGTGCTGTTTTATTTACATTCTCCTCAGACAGATTTTATTGTTTGCTCAGCAATGTCTCATTTTGAAACATTACATTTGACAGGAAAAATACACACTTGACAACAGGCAGCGCGTTCACAACTTGTTTGTGTCGCTCACTGTAAGCCCAGTCCTCGCTGCGGCGAAGCTGGCACGGCTCTGGTATTTGTTTTCTGCCTCTGAGAGGACTTCCTTCAGGGACAGAGATAGCAAAAAGCCTTTCTGTCTTGCTTGCCTTTAGGAAGTGTACTGTGGGGGTTGGCTATCACTGACCCTGCAGTAAACAGTGTGTGAAAGCAGCTGGAGTGTAATCTTATGTTCTGTGGGATCAGAATAGGGGAGCAAAGTTACTGAGGGAGTGACAATAAAGGGCTGCCACAGCACCTGCAGAGCACCAGCCAAAATAATGAACACCTGAGCAGATTGGAGGCAACTCAATTAACGTCACTGACACTGCCAGTCAGAGGATAAAGGCAGGTACGCAGCTTCTGTTGCCCTTTTGTTTCCAAACAAAAGGTTCCCTCACGTATTCAGCCAAGAGTAGGGCAGTCTTTATGAAACGCTAGACAAATAATGACTCATTGTTTAATCTAGATAGGCCTGTGTTTTCTATCTGATATCGCACTCGATGTATAAGCTCCGTTTTGTGAAACTGGACGGGACTTTGGTAACCGTTGCTCAATAGTATAGTGTGACTGATGGAAATTGAAACAAAATATTGGTTTTTATGGGTGCAGAGTAGCTAATGGATAAAGTATATCTGTATTTGACTTGGAGCCATTGTTCCACATGTCATACAGGATTAGTTTAGCAGTAAATTACATTATTTGATAAATACACAAAGTATTTTTCAGCCCACTTGAATGCATTCATTTTGAAAGCACATCTTCATAAGCAATATGTCAAAATTCTGTTATTCTATTATAAAGATATTTACTCTGGTCTTGTCTAATCTGTTTTTCTTTTGTGTTGTTTCTCAGGAAGAATCCTCAACAGGTTTTCAAAGGACATTGGTTACCTGGACTCCCTGCTTCCATGGACGTTTGTGGACTTTATCCAGGTGAGTCTCACCTCGGCAGGTTTGGTCGCTGGCTCTGCAGCATGGGGAGGCCATTTCATGCCTGGCTAAACCTGCTTTGTGGTCCGGGTCCCCTAATCTGGAAACAATTACTGTAGGATTACCCGCCAGCGCGGCCCAGCGCCTGCACAGATTTAATAAAAGTGTGCACATAGGCTGAGGGCGTGGCACAGAGTGTGACACAACAGAAGAGGCATCTTCAGAGAATGTGTACGAAGGCTAAGCAAGTGATTGGGAGAGAGAAAGGCACCAAAGAGGAAAGAAAGCCACCTGATAATGGGTCAGATGTTGGGGGGGAAGACAGTGGGGCAGCCGGGAGGTGTGTAACAAGGATGTTGACTGGCAAAAAAAGAAAAAGTGCGGCATATGATGTGTTTGCAGCGGTGGACTTGTAAGTGGGGGAAGGGCACAGGTCAGTTGGAACAGATTCAGAGGAGGACTTTTCTCTTTTCACCAGAATTCACCTAATGCTCTACTGTCTTATTGGCCTGGTAGCCAAGGGCCACCCTGGTGCATAACCAGGTAAGGTTACCGAATGCCACCCTGCCACCGTGACAGCCATCTCCCACGAAAGCCTGCGGAGATGAGCCAGCTCATGCACCTAGCGCCACAAAGAAGGGAATGTTAGCTGCACAATTCGAGGTAGAGGAGCAGGCGTGGCTCCTTGGTTCGGGCCAAAGAATAGAACAAAGACGCGCTGAAAATGAATCCCCCCTCCACAATGCCTGAGTGATGTTTGTGGCAGATACCCATCTCACAGTAGACAAAAGCCATCTTAAATGCTGAAAGCACAAAAGATCATACGCACAAAAGCTTTTTGTCTGCTATAGTTCCCCTCATTCTGATAATAAGGTGAATAATGGTTAAAGTAAAAAAAATAACTTTGTCGAGGGCCCATAGGTCCAAGTGAAAACAGTGAAAGTAAACTGCGTCATGACTGAAAACACATGTATATAAAATATAGCTTTACTTTGTAATTTGTCTAAACAACACCGTTCACTGGTACGTCACTGCAGTGAATAATGGTGCTTAATAAACGAAGAGCAGACTGTGTCAAAGTCAGACTGGATTTGTAATGTGCTAATTGTTTCAGGCGGTGTTCAGCTGCAGCAGAAACTAGAGATGATTGTGATAGAAGACAAAGGTGGCATCCTCTGGACAAAGCACTTTTGTTTGTGCTGCTTTCTGCTCTCGTTGGCAGGTGTCTTTCATGGAGCGGTCTTAAATGCTTTTAGGAAGAAGTTTTCACTCTTATTTTTATCAAAGTATTAGCTGCTCAGAAAAGCTGCTGATCTTCACTATTGTTGCTCATTCGCAGAGGGACACTTCCCCATAGTCATTGTCTAAATGGTTGTCATGGGGGAATAAAGTGAAACTTCATAAACAATGCCCTAACTGGTTTATCTCTTTCTATGGAGAGAGGCCGTCTCTGTGCTGGGATTTGTGCCTGAGCCTCCCCCTTTATGGAGGAGTAAGCACTTCACAGCCCTTCAGCACTGCCCCCCTACCCGCCTAACAAGGGGATTCCCTCAAGCTGGGCTAACCTGGATCCACCCCAGAGCCCTATTTTTTCACAGGTCTCATTTAGTAGTAATTTAGTATATTGGGGAAAAGGCTCTTTCTCCTCCCTCTTTATGGTCAGAACACAAAGGCAGAAATGTCAATTAAAAACACCTCAAGCTTTGGGGGCTGTCGGCCTTTGTGTGGACTTGACCTTTAAATCCTGGGTTGCCTCTGTTTTCACAGAGGGGGCAAAGGAGGACAGCAAAACAATAAGGGGTGAGCACAGGGGTCTTTCAGTGGATTTTGTCTGAAGGCTCTTGACCAAGTCACACCACTAACTGTGGGGTCCTGCACTGTCCTCGCAAATTCAGTTTGTCAGTATGTTTCTGCCAATTACATTCATTTAACTGCTCCCACCAGAGTTACTGGGGTATTAAGATTCACAAATGTCACCTCAAAATTGACAAATTGCAGCAATAAATCTTACGGTCACTGGAGAGAGAAAATGGGAAGAAAAACTGATGCGTACCCAGCACAGAAGGAGCGAACTTGCACACAAACACGGAGCAAAGTTGGCTATTGTTTAAAAACACTGGCGGGTGGATCGTTGTGTGACTCTGTATATTGTGGCACATTGTGTGTCAGGCCTCTTCAGTGGCTTTGTGGGATATGAGAACTGCTGACGTAACCGTGAGTGCTGCAGGATGGGATTTCACCGGCTTTCTCTGCTTCTTTACCACGCCGGTGACAGAAGAAGCGAAGAATGCACTGGCTCCAGGCATCACAAAGGTTATCCTGAGAAACGCAGAAGATGGCCCCGCATGGAAATATATAGGCTGCCCCATACATCCTCGTTGAGCATTGTTTTATGACAGCGTCATTGTCTTCTTGCACAAGGTGAAAAATAGAAGTGACACAGAAATTTGAGAAGCCTCAAGATGAACTGTCCTGTTTGTTTCATTCACTCACTTGATGAATCGGTGTAAAAATAAACCAGAACACAAGAAAACATCATTATGTGGGCATGCTCATGGGTGTACTTAACCGACCACTCAGCAATACCACACATGGTCATTTGATGGCGAGCACTGGCCAGCAGAAGCTTCCAGTGTGTGTATGTGTGGTCTCCCGCGATGCTGCGGTCGAGCACCTCATTTGCTCTGACTCACACATACAGGCCAGGGTCCTTTCAGTCTGGGAACTTACATAACAAAGTCTCAAACAAATCTAAAATCTCTTCTCATGTCAGTATGATGAAGATAATGTGACTTTTGTGTGTGTGAATTGTTTTTTTGTGTGTGCATTTGAAAATGTTTTGTTTCAGAGAGAGAGTGAGAGAGAAGCAGTTGCTGAATGAATGAATTTGCCGGACACTAGTGATTTATAGTAGAGGGCGAGAGAGTGAGAGACCGCATTTCAAAGCCTTTCTCTTATTTCCAAAATGGGGTTGGAAATCAGCAGCTTGACTGAGCCCAAATAAGTGACTTTCTTTTACCTTTTCACAGCACACAAAGGCCTAATCCTAGGACTACTTGAGCCACCAATGTAGACAGCGACTGAGACCACCACAGTATGTGTCAGACCCTCCTCACTGCACACAAAACACATTGACTGCAGCTTTATGAAGTGAAAATAGCCCAGAAAGGGAAAATGTGAAGGAGGTGTCCACAGTCATTTCTCCCAAAGAAAAGCCACAGCATCTGGGCATTTAATGCAAAAATAAAGCCCAAACATAGAGTAGAATGGACCGGGTCACCTCCATTGTTCCTGAGCCCAAGTGGAACAGCCCTGTTTTGTTTCAGTACCACTGACCCTTGCAACTTATTGTGCCGCTCTGTCACGGAAAGTGTGGGGTAAAAAAAAAAAGATTCCAGCAACGACAGAGGACTTCTTTTGAGAATTGTTTCTTTACCGTGCTCTCCCCTCATTTCCTGTTTTGTTTGCACTTTTTTTCCCAGTAGCAAATATCGCACACTGTCAGTAAATAAAGGGAGGATGAAAAAGAGGTTGTAAAAAGCATAATGATTCCTTGTGTCCGGAGGGATGTTTAATTAAAGCAAAGTGTTTATTTTGTGCTGTGGAACAACAGTCGCTATCATTGCTGAACACAAATATAGCAATTAACTTCAATTTTCTACATTTATGTGGACATCAAAGAGCTGATAGAATCATTGAGAAAATAAAGCAATTAGGGTCAGCAGAGATCTGAATGGTCTTTGGACACAGCAGCGTGCCCAGTCTGCTTGAATGACTGAATCGCATGCGTGCGGTAGCTTTCTTTTCTTGCTAAAGAGCTATTAGCAGTAATTCTTTATTTAAACTGTTTGTATACAAAACCTTTCATCCTTTTATCCACTTTTATGTGCAGCGGGATGTGGCTTTGGGAGTTTTCTGTTCCTGTGTGGTTTCATAGCAGATATGGATGTGGTCTGAGGGGGTGAGGTGTATACGCTTGTAGGCTCACTTATCGGAGTCATCTGTGTGTAGTGTGGGTGGGGGCCACGGTGTACCCGATCCTGACACGATAAGCGGCCAACCACGCAAATGAATCACATCAAACAGGGCCTTGGCGACAACGGGCCCTGGGGAGCAGGAGGAGGCAAGACTTCTATCTAACGGTTCCTGTTCCTCCTCTGTCCCCTCAGATGACCCCACTGTCAGATAAGCCGACCTGACTCAGACCTTCGTGGCCGCCGCTGAAATGGGCCCAATTAGAATTCAAATTAAGCAAACGTGACTGAGCAGTGTCGGTGTCACCAGTCGTCAGCTGGGGAGTGAAAGAAAAACGGTATACACGATAAGACATTTGTTCAGTTCATATTTGATCCCCTCAAGGGAAGGCTGGATAACACGCAGTAATGGCCTGTGTGCCATCATCTTACTTTGCAGTCTGGTAGCCTTCCATCAGGGCTAAGATTGAAACTTATGTACTGTGAAATGCTTGGGATCAGTTGTGCTCAGTAGCTTTCGACTCACTGTTTGATTGTGTGGGCTCCACTACAGCAATGGTTAGACTAGTAATTCCCTCTTATCTGAACTGCAAATGGAATTGAGTGGCTTTTCATCATAAAGCTACACTGAAAGTGATCATGCTTAAATGTGTGCTTAAGTGGCAGATAACATCCGTAATTAAGGTTCTAAATTAAATTTTCATCTCTGTGGGCTAGTGTGAGACCACTGAAGGTAGCGGCACGATCCTAATCTCCACGTTTTAGCATTCGTGTCTTAGGATGCATCTAATTTCAGGGTGTGAGGTTTCACTTTTATCGTGTATCAATTGAATATATAAAAAAAAAAGTAACATGGTTCACCTTTCAGTTAAGAAGAGATGGTCTCACACAAGTTCAGAGGTGGAAGAAGTATTAAAAAATGTAAGAGTATGAATACCACACGTGCATTCAAATAAATAAAAGAGAAAAATTACTTAAAGCAACAAAACTGCTCAAACTGAAATTGAAATGAAGTCACTTGAAGTTGAGAGATGGTTTATCCACCAAAACGTGATATAATCAGATACTGTTTTGGGTGGTCACAAAGCCAAATTACGCATGCACCGAAATGAAACGTTTTGTCCGAAACCGAAAATGAGGACAACAATGCCGAAACACAGAAGAAATTATTACGCTAACGAAATCCCACATCTTCTACGACAGAGAACGACTGATCATCTGAGGCAGGGATTCCTCAAGTGTGGTGGGGGTGCACGAGATGAAAGATGTAATGGCGGAGAAGAAGTTATCATCTTCTACGTACAGTACACGCGCACCTAGTTGAGTTGAGCTACCTGTGCTGCTCTTGAAAATCTGTATGTTTGGATTTCAGGTGGTAAATTAAACCTGACGTGGGTCTTCCTCAGATATACTGAAATACATCCACACCGCAGACATGTTGGCCCTCACAGGCAAGCCTGTGCTGGCCTCGGTTTTTGCTTGTGTCATGACAACATCCTGTTTTGGCCGTGTTGATTCAGATTGAAGTCTTTCGGCCGAAAATTTTCAGTGGCTGAATATTCGGTGCATCCCTACTTTAAATCTTAAGCAGTATATCATGTTTTATAAATTCATACATCAATCAAATATTATTTTTTGAGAATAGCCACAGTTGTCAAGATAAATGTACAGTAGTAGATATAAAGCACAATATTTCCATCAAAAATATTATTGAAATGCTCAAATAAAGTGTCATGATTGCAGTACAGTTCTGATATTAGTACATTGATTGACTGAAGTATCAAATTATTTTAACAGCTACACATTTATTTTTACCTTTTATTCATTTTAATGCAGCTACTATTCTTGGATTCAATCCCAAAGTGTCTCAGTTTAATCTGCAAATTGTAATTAAAATATTAATACTTAAAGTATATTAAGGTTAAAGGAGTGTGTATTTTACTGTGGAAATACCTCAAACTCTTACTTACTTTAATGTAACTGAGTAGCCGATAACTACCACAACAGATGGACCAAACTAAAAGCTTTTTATCTGCAATATTAAAAGTCACAATGATAGTTTATCAGACGCTTGTATCGTTTTCTAAACAGAGTGTGTGTGTGCTTTGATAGCCGTCACTGTGTCCGCTCCTGTTAAGGCAGCTCTGGTATCCTGGTATAGATGTGTCACAGGGCCATTAACACGGGTGATGAGTCATGTGTTGTTGAGGCCTGTGTGGTTTGAGTGTGTGATGTATCAGACACCCACAGTGTGGTTCCCAGAGCTCTCTGCCAGTCACTGTGGCCATGCCTGTTGGCCGGCTGCTCTGCCAGGGCAGCTTACAGGCCAGAAGTGTTGAAGGGAAAGCCCAAGAGAGCGAGGGATACGAGCTGCAGTGGCCAAGTGGTAAATTCTCACCTGCTACTAAGTGAGAATTAGCGCTGCGATCGCTTTCCTTTCACACTGTGAGTCACATAAGCTCAGTCCCACAACCTGCTGTTACCTTACTGTACACCTGCGATGGCCTCTCACAAACGTAGCTGAAAGATTTTCTCTTGTTCAACTTCAAGGAATAGACCTGGTCGGTGGTAGCCCACACAGGAATAGCAGAGCTTTTGAGTCTTTTACTGTTAATTTGTGCTCACACCTCTCCTTCCCTCTCTCCCAGGTATTTCTCCAAGTGGTTGGAGTGATTGCAGTAGCTGCCCTCGTCATCCCGTGGATTCTGATTCCCGTTGTTCCTCTTCTTGTTGTCTTCCTGTTTCTGCGATGCTACTTCCTGCGAACCTCCAGGGACATCAAGCGGCTGGAGTCTACCAGTATTTATTTATTTTTCCTTTTGGGTGGGGGTAGGCATGTCCATTTGTGGCAGGAGACAAAAGCAGACCACAGGAATGCTAATAAACCATTGAAGAACGCCACGGTCATTAGCATAAAGGCTAAAGGTGGCGGTGGCCTATGGCTTGGCCACACGCAGTTTCCTCAAGAGATGGGAGTTCGTGACATCACATACAATAAGAAAAATGCCAAGTGGGCATGACCAGGCCGTAGCAGGCTTCAGTTCATCTATTTTATTCTGATCTTAGAGCCTGAATCGTGCATTGACAGGTTTCATCATCTTAACAGAACAAAAGTCCTGTTAAATGGCTCAAAGGAAACATTTTAGGTTTTGTCAACGACTTTGAGTCTATTTAATGGAAACAAAAGACCACTGAATTGCAGCCTTTCACTAAATCAGAACAGTTAGAAATGAAGTCTGTTTCTTTATGACCAGTTTTCTAATACATCATCACATACGTCATATAGAACTCCTCAAAACTGATCAGATCATTACTGAAATTTAATGCACTATAACATGGAACCAAATATGTTTTTAAGCCACATCCATCATTAAAATGTGTGATCAGAAGTTTCCAAAGAGTAAATTAGGACATTAGTTTAAAAATCTTATTGAATTAACTTCTCACTAAAGGTAATTTTACAGTTGCTTTCGCCCCCCACTTCCTAACGGTGATTTGTTTGTTTCTTGTAGCTCGAAGTCCTGTCTTCTCCCACCTTTCGTCCTCTCTCCAAGGCTTGAGCACCATCCGGGCTTTCAGGGTTCAGCAGAGGTTTCAACAGATGTTTGATGAGTGTCAAGATCTTCACTCGGGTGAGAATAAAAATATTTCTGTACAAATTTAAGACTTGTGTTATTATTATCAGAAGGGCTAATCTGTGTGCTCGTATTTGTTAACAGAGGCCTGGTTCTTGTTTCTGACCACCTCCCGCTGGTTCGCCGTGCGTCTCGATGGAATTTGTTCAGTTTTTGTCACTGTTATTACTTTTGGCTGCCTTTTCCTCAGGGAAGGTACCGTATGAGATTTGTTTAAACGCAAGATTTGCAGAAGATTATTGACCCCTGAGACATCACGAATGTCTGACTTCATGTTTTACTGTCTGTCTGATTACAGGGCTGGAACCAGGTGCAGTGGGTCTGGCTCTGTCGTATGCTATCACACTCACAGGCATGTTCCAGTGGGGCGTCCGACAGAGTGCTGAGATCGAGAACATGGTGAGAACATTTACATTTGAACACTTTATTGTATTTTGACATCAGTTACGTGGTGGGTGGAAACAAAATAATAATAATAAAACCAAAATACAAGTAACTCCAAATTGTCAGTGCAGGTCTTCTCTGTTGAGAGGTTTGCACATAGCGTTTGTATGCGGTTTAGTTTTTATGAAGCGTGCAACTTATTTATTTCTATTTAAAGAATTCCCACACATTTTCTACAAATGAGTTTCGGTTTTTCATCATGCTTGGCAGCAGGAAATGCTGCAGTTGGGCTCGAACATAAACACTACGAGGTATCCAAGTATTCCATACAAAATTACGTAATTATCACAATTGGTTACGTTGACGTTCCTTTGCAGCCCTGCATCAGTGTTATTGATGGCTAACTAAATGGGCAATCAATCATTTGTAACAGAATAACTGCATTATTTGGATCATACACGAGAATACAAGTCAGATCTGAACAGCGATATAAAATGCTGAATAAATGTTCTGTCTATGATGAATTACTCAACCTGATAATATTATTCTGTTGGAGACGTAGATCACTGTTTATTTAGCAATAGTAACTTAATTAGGTAAAGTACAGTAAAGCTGTGGGTTTGAACTTCTCATTTATTTAAAAAAATTTAAAAACACAAAACATTCCATAAAAATTCCTTGAAAAAAAAAATTGTCCATTAATTTATTTATTTGTGTTTTTTTGGTAGATGACATCGGTGGAGAGAGTAGTTGAATATGCAGATCTGGAGAGCGAAGCTCCTTGGGACATGGACAAACCGCTTCCGAGTGACTGGCCCAGTACAGGCTCCATCACCTTTGACAGAGTCAACTTCTCTTACAGTGCCAGTGGGCCTTTGGTCCTGAAGGACCTGACTGTTGTCTTCACACCCAGAGAAAAGGTTCTCGTCTTTATTGCCACTTGCGCATGCTTACTGGTGTGCACAGCCCCATGACCTGGGTTGATATGCAGCTAGTGTAGAAGGTGTGGTGTGATTCTTTTTTATGTGGCATTATATTCAAATCAATTATTAAAGGGACACCGTATTGTGCTGCTGAATCTTCAGCACTATACCATTTGTGATTCATGGAATACATATCATGTAATTAAGACTGTTCAAGTGGATCCATTTGTCTCCAATTTGCATTTTGAGCTACCTGACGGTGACAACTGTTTATTCACTATAAGAGAGAGGAGAGGCCGAGGGAGAGGGGTGAAGGCAGAGGGAGATGGTTGAGGATGATTGAAATTGTGTTTAATGCAGGGGGTGTATTTTGCATGGCTATGGTTGGCCAGGGCGGCTGATTTCACAATGGATGGGTTGATAAGTGTAGGGGCCCTGACTCTGACAGCACATGGGAGGGATCTCTGCTGCATGCCATGGGGGTAAAAGGCTTTGTGCATCCTGAAAGATTCCCTTGACACTCTTTCACCTGCATCTACCACCTACTGTAAGACCCTTTCACTTGGTCCCACATAACATTCACATACTGTACAGAAACACACCACAACACTATAAATAACATTGAGAAATGGATCAGACAGGGCAGGGTTTACATTTTACAACCAACATCAATACACAGTCATTAGTCCAGTACTTTATTAATTTCACAATATGTTTTGCTAATTGGAGTTTGGCGTGTCCTTTGAAAAGTGGCATTGTGGGTATGTGTCTAACATTATTATTTATACAGGCTCACAGAGTATAATTAGGCTTTTGTAATATCTGCACATACAACCTTTGTTCTTTCTGTATCCACACACACTAAGATGTCAGAGTTAGCTAGTTAGGAAAAATGTCTGACAGAGACCAGTAGTGTGTCTGCAGCGAACCCCTGTGTAAACAAAGGGTGGCCCATCAGCTCAAATTAGGGCATCATCAGCACAATTCAGTGAAGCATGTGTTCGGCATAGTGTGAAAAGCATACACACTATTAGGAGATAGCAGTGAATGGCATGGTTTTGGTTCCCAAAAGTGAAACAGTGACTGGTAGTGGCTACACCTGCAGGTGATGACGTTCCTGTTCAGACCTGGTGTTAACATGTGCACATATTTGGGGGTGGTGCACATTCGGCGCAAACACACACTGCGTCCTGGCCACATTGGCCACTATTTTGAATGGTGAATGTGAACTCATCCTTAGATACTTGTGACTGGATCATTCGCAACAAATTAGTATCAGGTCTGATGTCAGCATATAGTAAAAACTGAGTAAAGACTAGCGTTGACGCTCGCCTGTTATAACTCATTAATATGGCATGCATATGCTGACCTAATGGGGTGACTTACAGAACATCCTAATTTTAAATCCACTTATACAAAACTAAAGATATGTGGTTAAACCTGCAAAGATTATAGAGCCTTGGTTTATGACTTCACCTGTTACTTGACTTATAATTAGTAACTACACTTTTTCGACCTACCGGCGTTGGCACGTGTGAAACTGTAGGCAAGCTGAGATAAGCGGTGTTATGAACTATGCCATACTTAAAAATGGCTACAGTGAGACTCAACCATGCCAAACAGAAATGATACAGGTTAAATATTAAATTGATGAGCTTATGTAAATGAGCATATTGATAAACACATAAGCAAGACACAACAATATTAATAGTTTTGAAATGTGATCAATGTTTAGCGCAGGCTTATTTTCTCCGTTATCTGCAGAAGTGCTGTAGCGTAGAAGGCGGCTGGGTTGTAATGCTGCGATTCAACACAATGAGCACTGCTGTGATTAATAATAATCTGAAGGTGCACAACAATGATATGTGCAGACATAACGGTAGTTTTCTCCTCTGTAGGTCGGCATCGTTGGACGCACCGGTGCTGGTAAAAGCTCCCTGATCTCTGCCTTGTTCCGGCTGGCAGAGCCTGAGGGAAGAATATTGATTGATGGATTTCTGACCTCTGAGATTGGTCTGCACACACTGCGCCAGAAAATGTCGATCATCCCACAGGTGCCTTTTTTTTAAATTGTTGTTTTGTCTTTTGTAAACTGCATGCATTAACCAGTGGGTACATTTGAATGGCGTTTCTTTAAAATAGGATATTATATATGAAATTACATTCAGATATTTTTTTTTCTTTTCTTTTCTAAACCTGCTTAACCTTTGCTTTGAAAGCGTCTGTAAAGGTTCTGTGAGTCCTCGTGATTGAGAAATGGCAGAAATGTCAGATGAACGAAGGTAACAGAAACCTTCATGCTTTGGTCCTTTTTTTATATATATATATATATATATGTACGCCTGGCTTTTAAAAAGCTAAAACAAGTGAGGAGAATTAACAGTCGTCACTTAGGGGATTTCTGAAAGTGAGACAAACGGATGCCTTGAGACAGTTTAACTTTATTTCCGCTTGTTGAAACTGATACGGCATTAAGAAAATGCCAGCCTGCGGGTGAGTGTCAGCAGAGTGGAGGGAGGGGAGAAGACTCCCACGGCCTGTACTGTGAAGAGAGCAGTTCCCCATCCCTGACAGAGGATTAGTCCTCTACCCCCCAAACATGGGAAAGCAGCTTAGAAGAAGTCTCCCCCATCCTCACAGTCAGAGTCCCCTTGTACACCGTCACTTAGCCCAAGTCTCAAACATTTCCAGGCTGCAGCCAAGATGCCCAAAAACAGTTACATTAATGCTTTTCTGTGGATTTGATAGGTTCCTGGCATTGCTACCACTTGAGATAAAGTTCAGTTTCCTAGTCTGAACTACTTTGAGATGGATATGATGCATGTTTTGATGTGATTTTGTTTACTCCTCCTGTCTCTCCTAGAGGGAGAGACTTGTACGAAGTGGCAGGTTACGAGTCAGAACTTCTAACTGCACGCCCATCTGAATCACATACTGGATGGTGGCAGTTTCATTATGTAGGCAGCAATCTGAAGAGGAGAGTTTCTCTGTACTCTGCTCTTAGTTTTACAAACTTATATATGGAGAGAGGTCTCTTGGATTTACACAAATTCACATGAAAGCTTTTTATTTTATCTGCTAGAGATGAAGTGATATTCAGGCAACCTTTCACGTGGAAAAAAAAAAGTCTTGATATAAATTTCTAGGTTGCCTTATTTTTCGCGTGGCATTGTGAGTGCGATGTGTGTACTGTACATTGCCAGTGAGGAGTTTCATTATTTGCCACCTACAGATCTGATTACGATAAGCTTGTATTAGCATACGGCATTAAAAAAAGGATCCGTTTCAGTTTCTATTGAATCCTCAGGAATGACCGGGTAAAATAAAATGATTTCTGTGGCAAACAGAGGGCTTAGAATTGGTGGAGCACATAATCGGTCCATGGAAAGCTGTGCTTGAAAGCAGTTTTTTCTGAACTTACATTGAATCCTCAATTAAATTGTGTCACAAAACTAGTTTGAATTGGGACTTCAGCTGGCTTAATGACAAGGTGGTATTTTTGTGACGGAGGGAAAAGCTAATTGGAAGTAAAAAGGTGGAACGTTTTGCAAGGCATGTGCACAAGGGATGAAGTCCTGGATGGAAAAATGAGCAGTTAGTTCTGAGTCTTCTGACGTCTAGCACATGATGGTTTGTTGACACGTGATTTTTATGTTGGAAATGTTTTACACTCTTAAGTCCGTGTACTCCCACGTGTAAGTGCACGCTGTGTTGTTTTACTGTTGTCCTGATTATGACCTGGTGAAGGTGTGGACAGTGACTCACATTTAGACTAGTACTTTTGTAACATTAATGCAGGACACTCAGCCCTTTAGGCCCATTGTGTACTTTACTTCTGCTCCCGGTCTAATCTCCCAGTTGCCAGGTGAACATGGCATATCTTGATTTGAGGTCAGATCCATATCTTGAGTAAGCTGGAGTTATCACGTTGCCTTCACTGTGATGTGGATACAGTGGAAGCATCAGATTTGGTTACGGATAGTTGGCTGCTCTGCTTCATCTCTATTACTGTGACAGTCACATCTCATTAAAGTGTTTTTCAAATGGTCATTAGAGCCACTTAAGTGTCATAAATTCAGTGTTATGTTTCATAGGAAATCCCAGCTGTGTTTGATCACTGATAAAATATTGCGGGTAGGATGCCATACAAACATCTTATCTAGAGCAGCTGTGTACCACGAGAGGTAAGAGGGTCATTTAATGCCAACTAGGGAGAGTCCTCTAGTAATTGTTCAGTCAATCACTTCAGTGACGGAGCAGGATTTATGAATACGTATCTAAACTGGCACAAGGATTGCTCCTGTTTATCAAGTTTACCACAAACCAAGTAGCGTGTTGGGACAGACCCTGTGAACTTGTGGGCTCTTTCCTTTACTCTGTAATAAAGAGCTTTATTTGCTGTCTTAAATACGGCTGTGTGACTGTACCTTGATTCAGGTGCGTGGCTTACCATAAATGCATACTGTTGCCGTCCTTGCTGTCTCAGATCTGAAGCTGTCCTTTCATAAATGTTTGCAGGAGATGTTTGCACATTTTGGCTGACATTTGATATTACTGTTCTACTACAGGTACAGAAGGACATTTTTTTTTTCTAGTCTCCTGTTGACCTGGTGGCACTTGTGTGTCATATATTTGGACAACCTTGCACAGCTATTCTCTGCCAGCACCAGTGCACAAGCTCTGGTTTTCCAAGTAAAAAGATCAACTTATTGAAGCATAGTTGGCTACAGCATTGAATAGAGCTCCTGAGTGGAGCAAGCCCTTTGTGAACATCTTCCCCTCACACATTGCCTGGCGGTCCTCTATAAAGCCTGTCTTAACCCTTTCATACATATTCCCCCTTGTCATTATCTTAACTGGCCACGGCCTTCTCTTTCTATATCCATCTATCCACAGGACCCAGTTCTCTTCACGGGCACCATGAGGAAGAATCTGGACCCTTTCAGGCAGCACACAGATGAGGACCTGTGGAATGCACTCCAAGAGGTACTCCAGCGTGGCTCTGAATGATTCCCCCTCGCCGGCCCAGGGGGGGATCCCTCTGTCCCCCTGTACAATGCTGCCATTCAGCCTCCCTGCTCGCCACAAGTCATGGGGGGAAATCCCATTAGGGCCATGGGGCCCAGCTCAATGTGCGGCTTGTAACTGGGAAGCATTGAAAGTGCTGGGGGAGATGTGTTTGGGCAGTCAGGCCAACCAGGATGAAGGCTCCCCCCACAGCGAAGGGCTTCAGCTCCTGGTCCTGCCTCTGAATGGGTTTGGTGGCCTGGATTAAAGCTAGAGGCTGGCCACAAGAGAGCACTGGCCAAGGTCATCAGTGGACCTGGCCCTGCATTGTGCCAGCCAGTTAATGGGTGTGTTTGGATGGCTCTTTAAAGACATCCCCACAGGACGCCTTTATGAAGGAGTAATGAAGGGTTGGGGCTGTGCTCTCCCTCTCTGCAGGTGCAGATGAAGGCTGTGGTGGAAGAGCTGCCCAGTAAGCTGGAGACGGTGCTGACCGAGTCGGGCTCTAACTTCAGTGTGGGCCAGAGGCAGCTGGTGTGTCTTGCCAGGGCCATCCTCCGGAAGAACCGCATCCTCATTATTGATGAAGCCACAGCCAATGTGGACCCAAGGTCAGGGGACACTTCACACCCTTCAGATTATTTTACATCAATGTGGGAACAGTCTATTCCACATGCAGCTTGTTTACTGTAAACTAGTGCTTCTCAGCGTGGGGAATTTGAGCTGAATTAGAGAAACGGCTACTAAGACCAAGTCAGAGACTATTCTCAAAATAGCACATGCATTTAAGTGTACAAATACTGGATTATCAGAGCAGTCCAATGTCTTCTGATCAGATTATCTACTTTTCAGGGACAGATTGATCAGTGGTTAATGAAAATGTGTAATTAAATCAAAATATAATTACAATGCTGAGGAAAAAAAATATGCCTCAACATAACATAAGCCTATCTTTGTAAAGTTATATAAACCTAAGCCCTGATAGCCCTTATTTTGTACGTCCTCCACTGCGCATATTTCGCTCCTGATGAACCATTGTTCTGTGTTGCGTAAAATCCCTGCCCAAGGCTCTATAGGAAGAGAGATTTTTGTTCTCAGGTGTTGTGTTCCCTGCCTCTTTAGAACTGACAGCCTCATCCAGCAGACTATTCGGGACAAGTTTCAAGAGTGCACAGTCCTCACCATTGCTCACAGGCTCAACACTATCATTGACTCTGACAGAATACTGGTAAGTAAGGATGCAGTAAATTTCCATTGTCCAACATTTAAAATGAGACTCTTCTCATTGGAAAACAATAACAGATGACAGCAGTTACAAAAAAATAATTCCAGTGCTTTTGGCTCCGACATGGTATAAACATTTAAGACATATAAGACTTTTCCCCCATCTCAAACGCTGACAAACCTGTCTGCTATCATCAACTACAATAAATGGAGCCCTCATTGTGTTCAGACATTGTAGTGCAATGTGAAAAACATGCGCCTCATTCACTCAAACTATTGTCATTCCTATTGTCTGCCAAACACTTGTGACATTCGGCGCTCGCAAACACGTATTTCCTTCAGTCTGATGGTACTACTTCACAATCTCCAGATTAAATTCGCTTGCGTTATTTCGCAGCAGCTGGCCTGATTCCTCACTCACAGCATTCCCTTTCATTGAACCCTCACTCGTGCCACTTGATCTTTGGCCCTTCCCTGCTACTGCCTGCAGAGGTGCCAATTAGTGCCATTTGTGGCAGCATTTGTTAAGCGTCTATGGAGGACAGGGCGCGACCTGGTGGCTGCCTGGTCACCGAGAGGGCTGCTGAGAAAAGCCAAATATCGCACAGTGGGGACTGTTTCACACCTCCACTTGTGTTAAATGCCCCCAGACTGCCACACACGTCAGGAATGCTAAATCGGGACCCCGGTGTATTGCCTTGTCCACATCTTGAGCTGTGCCATATTCTCCAAAACACAAACTCCATCTTCTGGCAACCTGCTTTTAAACTTTTGATAATGACGTCAGCTGCAGAGGTCTCCCTTTCATAGTAAACACTACCTGGAATTGGACTTTACTGATAACTAACTACTCATTACTGCTGTAAGGGGATCGAGCTTGTTAAAATTTGTCTGTGATATAATTGTAGTCTTTTCCAAACTGCTTGAACTGGCACTATTCTTTGTGTGCTTTACATGGCATATGATGGGATAGAAATGATGGTAATTTTCCAGAGTGTCTTAAAGGTGTGATTGTTGGATTTGACTGAGGACCACCCCTGGCCACTGCAATGCCGGGATAAATACATGGTTAAATCACTGATCTCCTGTTTGTCAGAGTCAGCGTACTCGACTTTCACGCTGCTAACAGGTTACTCTTATTGTTCATGGCCCCTTCAGAGCAAAACCAGGCACTGTGTTTGTTGTTGCATGAGTCACATAAAATGGATGGTTCCTATGTGCGCCGAACTACTGTTTCCCCATTCAACTGGCACTGTCTGCATGCGTCACTCAGCAGTGAAACAGCTGAAATGTCAGTTTTCCCCACAGTAAAGTATACAGGCAATGGCAAACATATACACACACCCACTATTGTATGTATGATTGCAGGTTCTGGATGCTGGCAGGATCCAGGAGTATGATGAACCATATGTGCTGCTCCAGAACCAGGATGGGCTCTTCTACCAGATGGTCCAACAGACAGGCAGAGCCGAGGCTGCCTCACTGCTGCATACAGCCAAACAGGTAACCACATCCACCTTTGTCCCAGGACAGGGCTATCACTAAATAAGAGTTCAGCCGTGGCACGCTAATCCCAGACTCTCCCTTTAACGCCAGACTTCACTGCGCACCTCCAAAATAATACAGAAGACGTGCATAACCCTGACAATGCAAAGACACTTGATTACCATTTTAATTTAAAGTGTCTACTTGGAGCATCGCGACACCATAACATTAATTTCAAGAGAAAAAATTGTCCCTTTGTAGATTTACATCCTCTGATATTATCGGAGAAACTCTCCGTATAATCTTTTTTTTCCTCATAATGTAATTTCGAGATCATTTTAGCGATGATTCTAGAAAAGCAGCTTTCTTTGCGCTATATCTATTTTTGAAATATTGGGTTTAACTTCATCGCGATTTGGGATAAACTTTCTATGGGGATTACAGTAATAGAGAATGTCCATATTTTTTTTTCCCTGTGAAATTCATTTGTGATGTATTTCCCCTTCAGACACCGAGCAGATAAGAGCCGGCTATTCATTGTTCAATTCCATTTTATGTGCATCTGTCTGGGACTACAGATACCATATTGCAACTTCAAACAGGTCTTTGTGAAATAAGAAAAAGTAGGCATCATTTCATTTTCTCTCTGTCCCTCGCACAAATTTATCAGCGGAACTGTATCTTTTCAGCCAGAGGAGTGAAATGAGTAAAATACTGATTTCAAAGACTCAGCACACTGTGGTATTATTTGGTATCGTCTTACCCTGCACAGTGGCGGATTGGGAGTGACATTGTTCAAGCCCTTACGTTTCCCTTTCTTTATTGTAGGCTGCTCTCCTTAGATCAGATTACTGCAGCATCCATAACTGTCTAGCACCACTTATTAAATACTGAGATGGTCCACATGTTGTGTGTCAAGTTTCTATAGTTGTCAGTCAAAGTTTAAATACGTTCAATAATCTGATATCAACCTCCAGCTCCTTTGTCCGTGTTTAAAGGGAATCCCAGAGTAGACAGCATATCTCAAGCTGTGGCCAAGCTTTTACCTCTTTTGGCTCTTTTTCACAAACTTTCTTTATTTAAATTGTTCGTCTGTCAGAGTCTCTTTGTATAAAGAAATCATTTTACAGACTCTTTGCGCGAGCACTGCAATCCTGTTTTTCAAACTGTGGCTCACTGTGCAGCTTAGAAGCCACTGTTAGAGAAAATTACCTCCACAAATAATTCCCGTGATTATCTCCAACATTTTCTGCTTTGGATTTCACAGTTGTTTATTAGGCTAAATAAGCCACTTTTGCATGCTTCGGCGGATGCTAAATCCCCTCGCTGTGCTCTGACTGGATCTGTCATATATCACACCTTAACAGATCGTAGCTTAGATTGGACAGTGTGCTTGTATTCTGTGACACCGCTTCCCTGATCCGCTTTCAGGTTTACATGAGCAAAAAGCGGGTGACTGACGTATGCCGTGCCAAGGACATCCACGTCATCTTTGAGACGTCTCTTTGACAGTTCGGAGAGTTGCTGTGGTCCTCGTGTTAGTCGTCAATGACCAAATCTTCTCCTAGAAGGCCTAGTGTAGTGTGTGTGTGCTGCATTTGATTGGCGTAGACCTTTGGTCTGGAACAGAAAAGATGCAAGTATCTAAGGCAGGCTGTGCCTTTCATTGACGGCATGCACCGATCAGCCACAACATTAAAACCAGGAAACAGGAGAAGTAAATAACATTGACCATCTTGTGACAATAGAATGTTCTGCTGGGAAACTTCTGGACCTGACATCCGTGTGGATGTTACTTAGACATGTAGCACCCACCTAGACCAGACAATACACCCCCCACCCCATAGCGATGACACTCTTTGATGGCAGCAGCCATCCCTAGCAGGATGCAGCCTGACACAGACAGACACACACGAAAAAAAAAAAAACATTCAATACAGCACAAGGTGTTGACCTGGCCTCCAAGTTCACTAGATCAGAAACTGATCAAGTATCTGTGGGATGATCCACGGCGGCCCCTCCCCTCAACCCATAGGTCCCAAAGGCCCCCACTAACAACATCCTGTAGCCAGACACCACAGGACACCCTCAGAAGGCCCATGTCCATTCTCTGATGAGTCACAACTGTTTTGGAAGCACAAGGAAGACCCACATAGTATTAGGCAGGTGGTCATAATGTTATGCCTGATCGGTGTATTTCTGCATGGCTGTTTATTGATTACACACTACAATGTTAATGTATGCGTGTTTGGGCCTCCTGGGCGTCTTCAATTTTGCACTGGTGCTCAGAAGTGTGCAGGTATTGGATGTAATTATGCTGGTGCAATAAATTATTTGCGGCTTAAATCCTTTTTAGGTGAACATTGTTTTGTAGGACTAAGGACTTTTCATTATTTGGAAAGTGCATGACAAGACAAGGAGAGACTGAGAGGAGACACCACTGTTTTCAGTAATTATTGTGCCTTGATCAGACTATTGATTCTTAGTAATTGCACTGTTTTAATTGAATGGTCTTCCTCCACGTTGAGTTTAGCGGTTTTATGTCTACCTCAGCTCTTGTCAGCAAAGAACACCAAAGTTTAAACGTAACAATGCGACACCAGTGGACGTGGGACAGACCTTTAATGCCTCTAAAGTGTAATATTACCTTCCTGTCTTTACACTTCTGCTAAATGTGCCGTTGTTGCTTTGAAAATGTAGCACTTTACTGTGGTGATAATACTGGAAGAATTTAATATGACTATTTATAGCTCAGTATTTATTCTCACTCAGTTCTATTTATTTGTATAGTACATTACACAACGTGAGTTTTATTGAAAGTTTGCACCTTGTAGTAGTTTAGTCATGAATAATTCACAAAAGACTAAATTCCATGTAATAAAGAGTATTGCTTGAACTTTTCAGTACTGTCTTCATTTTGCTTTAATGTTACACCAACTTACTAATGTGTCCTCCCTCTGTTGCTCATCCTGTGTTCAGTTATTAGGTCCAGGTTTGTGGTTTCAGCTGGTCTTGAACATGATCCTTCAGATTGGTAAGTGGTTCAAGAAAACAGCTTGGTGATTATTGTGGGGAGTTAAAGTGATTTTTAAATTCAGTTTCGGTGGTAAACTGGTGCGACTATCCCCTCTGTTATTCTAATGTGTCGGTATATGTGACAGTTAAATCCTAAAATGTAATTTCGTCATCACCAGCTCAATAAGAGAATAGCTGTTTAATTTGGCTCCATGCAGATGAGGGCAGAGCCAGTGATTACACATTCAGAGATTCTTGTCAGTAAACACTTAGCCTGGTCTAAAAGGCAGTATTTAACCGGGCCCCAATTTGGGTCGTGAACTGCGGGACATCAGTTCCTTTAAAAGCTGAGTGATTTACACAATTCATTAAAGCCAATGAATCTTCAGCCAGCGTCATATTAAATGGTTACTTACTCTCAAATAGCCCTTTGGGAGTTGAATTGTTGGCTGCCGAATAGATTAAAGTTTACATTGAAAAGAAAAATTGAATTCAGAGGTAATCAATAGCATAATGGGCCAGTGAGAGGAGCCTGCTGCCTGAAATGAAATTACCATATTTTTAATCTTAATTTTCCACTCTGTTTATCTGACAGTGTGGATGTGCAATCCAAACAGATAATGAGAGAGTGGGATATTGACAGTGGGGTCCTCTGGAGTGCTTGTTTCAGTGATTAAACGCTGTGATCTGTGATTACTTTGTGTCGGGTGTCAGGCTGGCGGCCAGGGCCCTGGGAGACATGGGCACATAGCAGCTGGAGCATCATGGGTCTCTGAGGTGCTAATGCACCTGACACAGCATTGACAGCATTCGAAACCCTATCAGGGACTTCACCACACAGCAGCTGCTACAATAGAAATACTCGTGGCACTATCTACATCAGAGTCAGCATATATCCTCTCTGCTCTCCCCTCGATAACAGCCAACACAAGAATGGTAACAACAAAGTTTCCACAATAAGTATTATTAACCAGATACCTTTCTCCGTCCCCCAATGATAATAGCGCCATTTAAAGACATATCTGAATAGGTGGGCAAAATAGCAGTGCTGTTACATAGTGCTGATATAGCTTTAATAAACAAACGCCTGAGAAACCTGGCTGTTTCGCACAATGAAGTTTAATCCCGAAGAAATAAAGCGCAAAATAAGAGTCGGCACAATGCAGAGCCGGCGAATAAAATGATGAATTCAAACTGTCGCCGTCCACACTTTAAGAAAAAAGTGATGGTGCTGATTTGAGGGTGCGATATCCGCCGGATCCTGTGAACGATGTTTTATTGTCGTCCGAGAGAAGAATAATGTAACAAGTATCCGTAACAACTGAAAAAGCTGTAAATTGTTTAAGGTTGTTTTGTTATGGGGCCAATAAGTAGGTAGACTGAAGGCCATTTAGGGTTTCGTAGACAATGTTTTTCACAAACTTTGTGTTGTGCCAGCATTTTCTTTTGTGATGGATACTGCTGTTTGACAAATGGAAACAAATTGCATGGTGAAGGCGTCTGAATGGCAGGGAGCTGGGGAGTGTCAAACCCGGTGCTGAAAGACGATGAAGCGAGAGCCTCAGGTTTTTGTGGGCGACTCAGACCTGACTGATCCCAACATAAAGTACTTGTTGAAGAGAAGGAGAAAAGGAGAACAGGATTTCGACAGGCTGCAGTGAAATTAGGAGAATTGACTATGGCGGCTTTGTTCCTGGCTGGTGACATGGGGTGGGGGAGATGTGGAGACTGGAGCGATTCCCCAGAGACTCCGTGCTCAGCCTTTCTAAAGTGACTACAAACTGAATATCTGACAAGTTCCCAAGGCATGACGTGACTCCATGTAGAGCTAAGAAAAACAAACAACAAATGGCACATTTTTAAGATACGTCTTGTGACACTGGATGCAGTGTGTTAGAAAATGGCTTTTTATCTTGTTAAAAATAGGCACTCATTTTGGAATATGTTGGTGCTATATTTTCTGGATCGTCACAACAACCTAGTTAGACCTAGTTTTCCTCATGACAGACTTTGTGCAAGTAGAAAAATGAGAACTACCAAATGTCAATTTCCAACTTCCAGAGGACGTATAACCAGCAGAGAGTCCATATGGTCTAGCATCATAGACAAACCATAACTGGAAGTTGTTGGTGAGATTTAATAAGCCACTCTGTATCATGGTGCCTCAGCAGTTTAGTGACCACCCCGGCCTGGTCTTATGGACCGGCTGAGTAATACTGCTACAAACAGTAATTATAGGTCACACGTGTGTTTTGTGAATGATTCAGGCTCGGGTGTTTGGAGCGTGAGTATCATATTACATCCTGGATAATAACAAGTGTATATGCGTATTGTTTAAACTATTAAAACAAAAAAAAACAGCATCTCAAAGCTCAAAGAAGCCTCTCTTTTGTTGTTTTTTGTTCTGTGATTTTACCTGCTACTTTCAACTAAATAGGCTAATGTGCCTTGTGAAAAGCCACCAAACAGGAAACCTCTGCCCATGCTTTAGCCTTAAATCCCAGACATGCTCTGTCACCTTCCAAAAGTGCCGTTTGATTCTTCAACTGCGAGAGAAAGCAACAAAGTGGAGGCTAGACAATAGCCTAGGGCTTATCTCATCAGTAAATAAGGCTTATTGCTTAAAGCCATAAAAGGCTATGCTTATTGGTGATGTCATCCCTTTGTGGAAGATTGATGAAGCTTGTGGCAGGGGGCATAATGTGAATGTGTGTGTGTGTGTGTGTGTGTGTGAGAAGAGAGGTCTGGTGCACCAAACTTTAGAATTTCTAACTTTCCCCTGCAGAGTTTGATTCAATTTAAAATGTATGACATATATTTTAACTGCTGCTGCACTAAAATTGCAGTCTTTGGTGGTAAACTAACCCAAATGTACTTCAAAGTTCCATCTGGCCAGGGGGCTTTTATCCTTGGCCATGAGAGCGGTTGATGTTCTGTGCATGTAAACGTGCAGCTTTGGGTAAAGGTGGGGACAGCTTGTGTCCCCCATTATTGTCTGGTTGCATTTACGTGGGTCCAAGGGCCCACTGTGTCTTTTCGGGTTACTTTCTCATCATTTCTCCTAATGTAGAGACCCACAGGGTTGGTGGCAAGCGCACAATGCGGCTGTTGTATGGTTACTGTCAGCTCTCTCAAATAAGGCTTCCTGTTCATTAGACTTCTTTTCACCTCCGCACAATGCGCCGGCTTTGCAGCAATAGTGAGTCGACGCCCATCTCTTCAATGCCATGTGAATAGTTCTAAATAGTGTTTATGCAAGCCATTGTTGTCTATTGTGTGTCCAGTCTTAATGCACAGTGATTTGCCTGCTTTTGTAGCCTGGGATGCATTATCTTGCCTATGTGGCTTCAGATGCAAGCTTGGCCTTTGAGCCAGTAAACAGTCTAAAAGTTAACTCCCTATGGACAATGCTGGAGATGCCTGATAAAGTGGGACAGAGTATTCTAACTGGCGTATTTATGTCCCTGTGTAATTGCTCAAACTGCCTCTTCCTCTGCTTTCAACACATCTGCTTTAAACTCATCATTTTATACATGCAAAAAGTCACACCTCTCTAATTTAATTTTGAGCACATGAAGGCGTTTTATGCACGTTTTTTTTCCCCCCCTGAAGAATGCAATGAAAATCATACACTTTTCACCTCAAATTAAAAGAGTTTGGAAAAGTGAGTTACATTTAATCTGTGAAAATCATTCCCTTTCCCCCCACTGCATGAATAACAAGTAAAGTTGATTCTGTTTCTTTCAGAGATTAAACTGACATTATCTGTTGCACATCTGGGGAAGATTGTCTGTTTTGGCGTAGAGATGCATTTAAAGCCTGTGTCTTTATTCTTGAAACCGTCAGTGTGAAAATGAAGGGGTAATACAGACAGACAGCCAGGTGGATAATCTGACATGCGTCACAGTTAGAGAATAAAATCTTTTATATCTTGGAGATAATGTCGAAAAGATCTGTCTTGTAATGGAAGTTTTAGGACTCGTCACATGCTAGCAGTTTGTGTTCGTACCACAACTCAAATTTGATCTGTTAAAAGTTAAATATTGTACTAGAATAGCTATATTTTCTGCTTGTGGCACCTATGGTTTCACATTTCACAGTCCATATTATGTGAAGAAGTTTCCTGTTGTTGTTGTTGTTGGCTAAGCTCCACTGCAAACACGGTTATCTTGAGAAGTTTGAAAATGCTAAGAAGAGCTTCCTCTTCTTCTAGGAACAGAAGTTGGCAGGCCCTAAATTGTTTTTCCAAGAGCCAAATAACCCTGAAAATTGAGAGAGTAGGAATGGGCAGCATATTATAGCCTTCATCTGTTTGTGGCATTGTTCTAGAGAGTGTATACATCACCTCCAGAGAGTAACTGATAGGCCCAACCATTCACTGCTCGGATAGATGCACAAAAGCAGAAGATATCTGCGGCACAGATTACATTATACTCATTTCAAAAGCATTCACAGTCAAGTATGCAGAACAGAAAAAAAAATGCTTTTAATGCTGGGCCAATGATTACAGGTGAGAGATGTAACTGATAGTCGGGCCATTATTGTTCGGAGATTTGGTGTGTTTGACCCCCTAAAGCATTCTGCTGCCAAGGGAGTTTAAAACAAGCTTTGGACTCGGAGGAAAGGAATGTTATGATTGCTCTCCGTGACACTGATACAACGCCGTCACATCGCCGACTCCAGACTAACGGGAGAAGCTTCGCTGCAACTTAGCCGAGTCTCACAACATGAGCACTTAGCAGCTGGCGTGTCAAACAGAGACGAGGTGCTGCTTTGTCTTTGATAGCCACATCTCCTTACGCTCACGCTGCTGCTTATACATTTGACCTCCATTAGCCCGCCAGGTGTGTTTCACATTTTATTTAATGAACTGTAGTCATGAGGTAATTCACTGCCTGCGACAATACTCCTTGAAGCAAGTATTTTTTTTTTTTTTTAACACTAAAGTAGTCATGTTGACTTGCTTCGCTCTCGGGCTGATATTTTCATTAAAGGCCTTCTTATCAAATAATGAAATAAAGAATCTGTTTCTTGCCCAATGCTATTACCGCCCACAAATCAAAAGGTTTCCAGTGTAATGTCTTGCCTCCCATGCCAGTTAATTAGGTAGCGTTGTGCTACATACTAATGCCACTTTCATGAGAATAATCTGAGACAATAAATCCCGTCTCTTTTGTGTCCTTCTGCAAGCCCTCTTAATTAATATCAGCAAACACAAACCAAAGTTAATTGAAATTTGAACATGCCATCTTTATAGTTTACAATAATGCAATCGCTAGTGTTTTGTTAGTGTTTTTGAATTACTATAATAGCTGGTATCATATCTCTATTTAGCATTTCATTGATTGCTCTCGGGGATGCAGGAGAAATATAAAAGAAAGAAATGCGGTAACCATGAGTAAACACAGGTGGCAATATATGCAACCCCGACATTGATTTAGACTGAGACATTAATATTCACACTCCCCCAGATAATCATAGCAAGGTGTGCGTGATTTGTTTTCATTGATTAAGTGACATTGCTCCAGCTTCTCTCGCCGTGGTTATTAATATAGTTTGCATTGATATTATTTCTGCATTAACAACAATTTCGACCAAGCAAGAGAGAGAGAGCAGGATTACAAGACTGATACAAAAGAGTTGCATGTCTGCAGCGTATAGCTTTAATCAGAACCACTTTTGATGTAAAATCTTTACAACTTTAATCAATCTACGGGGGAGATTTTCAAACTGTATGCAAGTTTGAATAGCATAGTTTTAAAGAGCCTGCGCCCTGCTGTCAGATACCTGATATGTTTTGCAAATTACAAATCCTTCTAGGAATATGAATTAGTCTGTGCAGGCCGAGCGTTCCTCCCATTCACTGGTCTGATTTCACGTGGTTTACATGAATTCTTAGAAGCGGCTCATGTAATCAGGCCAACAATTCCCAACTAGTGTGGGATTGTAGTACACAGAACCCACAACAAAGCGTAATCTGGCACGCTACTATTTCAGTGGGATTTTATTTGTTACCGCTCGCCTTTTGTCACATTGGCTCCTGAACAGAAATAGCTAAACAAAATAAATAAATAGATAAACAGTGGGTTGTCTTTATAGCCTTTATGCAGGAATATTTCTGAGCCAAGAACATTTCTGAAGTTAACAGTATTTATGTTCCGGTAGCGTTGGTCACAGTCTGTCACACATTATTTGCATCTGCATGTCCGATTAACAAATATGACATATTCCTAAGATCAGGCTTCTAGCACTCCAACCACCCACCATGGCAATTAACTGTCTACTAAGCTAACAAGCGTAACACACATGCCTGATGCAAGCCAGTAGAATATCAAGCTACTCTCCTAGATGTATCCCTGTTTACCCTGTAGTGGCATTGTGAACACACGGCACACATGTGCGGGCTAATTTAATATGTTTATTAACCCGCAGCACTAGGCTGAGCAGCTTTACTCTCACCACTATTGATAAAGGGTTTACATTAGACTGGCTTTTGAAATCTTCACGAGGGACTTGAGAGACCACGTCAGGTGGCTCTTACACAAAATTCAATGGACTTTTCTGAGCTTTTCTCCACATGTTGAGCGCTGTTCGTAGCGAACCTACTGTAATAATCAGCCGTGATGGCCTTTGTCAAATGTGCGTGTGCGGCTGTCGCACTGTCCTTCACACTGCTAAGCTTTGTTACTGCTACTCTGACAAGAATATGACATGGAGAGAAAAATCTGAATACCTACAAAACACAATGGTGGCAAAGAAAGACCGCACATGCTAACAGTCAGTCGGTCATTCTTGTTGCGGTTCGATAAGAGGTCACTTATAGCGTTGCATGCTCTATGTCACGAGTGGAAATAAACTATTTCAGGTAAAAAATAAAGTAATAATAGTTTTTATTTCTGTCAGGAGACTGGAATATAGATTCAATGATGCCACGTCAACATGGCTATGCATTGAAGACTTGTATCCAGTGTAGCTTCTGAATGTGAAATTGTAGTCAATACAGTTTGGTGACAATTGTTGTTTAGGAAAAAAAAAATCTGTTCTGCTCATTTCTTAAAAAAAAAAAAAAAAAAGTATTGACCGTCAGGGCATAGCCAATATGGAGGTTAATCCATTCTAGTGTCTATACTATGGGATGCTTATGGAAGCATATTTGCTTAGGGCAGCCATGCAAATTATTACTTACTGCCCTGTAAGCTGATAACACAAATTAGATACCCATTAAAGTTGAACAATGTATATAGAATGAGAAAAGATTGCAAGTGATACCTGAAGGGATGCTTAAGTCATATGGCACTAAAATATGCCTCATGCTTGCAGGCTTCAAAAGTGGAGAGATGTTTATCCTTGGGATTGGAAGATGCATAATAGTAATCTCATATGCACAGAGGCAGCTGCCAGGTGGAGGATAGCACACTGCATGTTTATGAATAGAAATCATTACAGGGACTGGGGAGCATACCGGCATGGACCAGTGACACAGAACTTTTTTATCATCTACCCAGTGCGCACTGCAGCACTTAAAAGTTCACGTGTCAAAATGTGTGGTACAGTGCGACGGTCATTTTGAGCGGCGCTTGATTGGAGCCTGTGTGTTTGCTGGAGTAGGTCTCTATCGCTTTAAATCTTGACCTGGATATTAGCTGAAGTTGAGAACAATAAGGCTGTTAATATGATCCTGCCACCCGAGGGTCCTGTTAAATCAGAAACATGGCAGCTGTAACAGCAGCAGCGCCACCACCAACTCCACTCGGCCCCTACCTTCTACTAGCCTCAGCTCTTATCAGATGAGCCTCTTTAATTCATGCACCAAACGCCTCTCAGAGGGCGAATACAAATGTTCAGCAGCTTTTAAGAGCTAGAAGTGCTGTTTGTGGCATGTTTGACGAGAGAGGAAGTGCTTCAGGCCTGTTTGGGAACCCTGGCTAATTCTACCTTTGACTTGCCCGTTGTTGTCTTTGAGCCCCTTTCCCTTTCTGCTCCTCTGGCTGGCTGATAGTTAGGGATTCATCTTAAAACCTCCCCTTTGTCTGACGGACCGTGGAGTCAGCAGTTATTCTTCAACTGGCGACTTTCAATGCTTGGCGGTGAAAGAGATGAAGCTGAAACACAAAGGCAAATTAAGGGTACAAAAACACTCGCTATTGTCCCATTGTTGAGGGTCACAAATCGTCAAGTAAAAGCAACACAGCGTGGTTGAAATGTATTCGCCTCCATCCCTTTCCCCCCCTCCCTCCCTCCTCCTCTCTTTATATTCATTAGATTCATTATAGGCCACAAAGGACTGCCAACAAAACAGCTTGTGATTTTTAGTTGAATTCATCCCCCTCTGAGGCCTGCAGGGAAATTAAAGTAGGTGACTATCACTAGAGGGGGAGCAGGCTTGACACATCTGAAGCTTTCAGTGATGCTAATAGCCAAGCGTATCCAAAATATACAGGAGCTGACCTCAAACAGATTGTGGGGGTTTAAAATCATTAGTTTGCAAATGAAGCAAAAGTACATTGGATCTATGGTAGAATCAGCCCACTCTGAACCTTTGATTAGTGTTTGTCAACTCCCCTTTCACTTCATACTCCCCCGCCCACTCGCAATCCAGAAATTAATAAAGGAGACATAGCGACACTTTGGAGGGAAGCGCTTGCATCTCCAGCACCTGTTAAACAAATGCACTTAAGGCAGGAATCAAATTGCAGGCAGGTTTAAATTGGTGTAAAATCTTCATTTAGATGATGTCCCCGGGGCCTGCTTATTACTTGAGATTTATATAGCATTAGTTCTGCCTCGCAAATGTGGTGCACCATTCCACCTCAGTGAAATATGAAGAGGTTTGATAAAAAGCTACAACAGATTCTCTCATTAAAAAAAAAAACCTAAACCCTTTAAAGATTCATTAATTTAACTTGTGGCATGCAGCTCTGACATGCACAGAGTTCTGTGCTTATGCCCTTGAGCGCTGGATGTTATACACTGTGAGATGCTGCTGCCGCGGCTCATCGGCGCCGGTCTTTAAGAACAAGTGTGCTGATAAATTAGACTACCTGCGACGCTGAATGCAGCTCGCCGCGTTTGAGAGGTTCGTTTTTAAAAACGTACACTGATGCTGGAGTAAGCTAAATATAAAGAATTCTGTAGGATTCTTTGCACCTGTTGTGTCTTCAAAACGTGGTCACACTTGCTATCATGTCATGTTTCTGAGAGTGGCACACATCGCGGGGAAGGCTGGAAGCTGGAAGGAAACGACTACAAAGGCATTTCATTTGTAGCAGTACGCCTATTGAGTATGTCTGTTTCAATCACCAATCTGTTTTGTTCTCCGTCCTTTTCAATTTGTTTACATTTGGCCCCTACTGGAGAGGGACAGTCTATTGATTTATTGTCCCAGCTTCCTGAGAGTGGCGTTAAGAGCGCACAAGGCCCCCCCCCCCACCACCCCCACCCCCTCGTCCTCAGGCCCTGCTCTTACATTGTGTCGCCTAGTTGCTGGCTTCTGTTACAGAGACAGGCCAGGGAAAGGCCCTGCCCAAACATCACAAGGACCTCACAAGAAAAAAAAAAAAAGTTCCAGCCGCACGAAGGCCTGAGAGACAGCACCGCCGCACAATGTAGCTCCGTCTGAATAGCTGACGCTGTGGGATGTTTGCCTCCCACAGAGGTCTCTGTTTTCCAGTGAAGCTGTGCTTAGTTTTTAGGTGAGCTGTCCCTATAATCTTTTATTTTTAACAGTGTTTTAATAACGTAAAATACTATTTTAATCCTATTTAAGTAATAAATAGAAATCATATTTTAGTATACTATACATTTTTTTTTCTTCTAGCGGTTTTTTGCGTTCATGTTTTGTGACATCTCCTTTATTGCATTTTTTTTTTCCCCCATGAAAAGCACCTGTCTGAAATTCCACAGAACAATTTATACGAGTGAAAAGAATCATTTGAGATGAAAGTTGAACCGCCATTGTAAAATGGCCTTTTATTCATCTCCCTTGAAGATAAACAATTTCCCATGAATATATGGCCGGGGCTGCTATCTATCACAAAAATCAGAATGTGTCCCATACTGAGCCTATTGTAGTCTATTAAAAGGAATCCTTCCCTGTGGCAACCATTTTGCCGGTTTCAAGTAGATAAATGCCTTCCAAGGGGATAAGAATGCATTTCTACAAAACTGCATTAAAGAGTAATGTTTGTCAACTACTCCGATAAAAACTTCACAGTCACAATTCTTTTTAGAGAATAAGGGAAAATGCATTGGGAATGCGTAAAGCTGATTGGTCTGGGGAGGCTGCCCACAGGTTAGCAGGCCTCATTTCCAATCTCTGACAGCAATATGTGTCGCCGTGCGCTTCATCCCGATTGCTCATGTTGAACACAAACCCGTGGTCACTCTATATATGGAAATCTCTGTCTTCGGGGCGGAAAAAAATTAAAAAGGTGAGATTGGCACTTTAACCTCGGTGCCCCCCTGAAAATATGTTTTAGTCCGATACATTATACTACTGCGAATTATTTATCAAGAAGATACAAGCTTGATATTTCAAAAAAATAATGAGATGTTGAGGTGGCAGCTGGAATGTTCTGGTCCAGCGAGCAGCATCTATGAATCGGGGGAAATGAAGTAAATATGGCAGGCTGGGACACACCATGTGCTGAATGTGAAAGAGTGGAGTGCAGGGTTGAGGTGGCAGTGGCCAAAAAACTTAAAATCTTTCCTTTGTGGCTGTTTTGTAGTCTCTTTTAGAACAGTATTAGTTATAGCTTTGAAGGTTAAGACGTCGCTAAGTGCTTTGAGAGCAAAAATAACATGCAAATCAAAATATATTCCGTGAATAATGCTTTATTGTCAAAAGGTGAAGAGTGTCCCACGTGGAGTTTGGAATCTGTCAGGTAAAAAAAAAAAAAAGCAAACAAATGTTGTGCTAAGTTGAGTAGAAAGGCCCCACCTGTCAAAACGGCGCATTCAGAGAACAAGTCATCCAGTTGTTGCCGTTCATACAAAGCGAGTGAAGAGAAGAAATCCATTCACACACTCTCTGAATGCAGTTGAAGTGTGTTTCTCCTCAGATGACTGTTATTTGAGAGAACAAAATGGAGAAAGGCTGTGTATTAATTCACTCCGGCTTTTCACTGACAAGCCATTGCTTTTTGCTGCACCGTCTCTCACGCTTTGATGAAGGCTGCAATCAAGGTGAACTTGTCGGATTCTTTAAGGCAGCGAGTAACATACTTTCTTTGACAGCCTATTCATACTGCAAAATGTTATTTAGGTGTGGCTTTTTCCTCTGAAATAATCAAAGAAGTCATTATTATTTTTTTTATCCATATATGCTTTAAATACAATACATAACCCCTTGGTGAAAACAATTAAGATATGTGTATTTCCTCCCCTACAGAAACATCCGATTTGTATTGAAAATGTCAACTTACTGACTGAATCAAGTGAATTGAATGACAAGGGGAAAAAAAAGTGGTTAATTTCAGAGCTTCCCCCTCCTCCTCCCCAGCCCAAACTCCTGTCTTTGTTTTGAATTATTTCATCCTCTCAGTACATCCCGTTGCTTTTCAGGGCCCCTTTTGTTCTTGGTGAAGGGGTCTTTTATTTGGGAGAAATCTCCCATCTCAGACGAGCGCTTTGCCTTGATGCAGATCTTCATTAATCTCCAGGGCCACTGCGGGCTCTACAGCAGCCTGCCGTTTTGATGGGAATTGAATTTGATACCGTATTGTGGCTTGTATGGAAGCTGACAATGGCCTGTGTTCCTTCCTGTGTCTGCGCACAATCAGAGAGACCCAATTAAATAATTTGGTACAATAAAAGGGAACAAAGGGATACCCAGGCAGAAAGTGAGGGCTCCAACATTTGCATTCTACCTATTTCTGTATCATGTTAATTAATTCGCTTTGAAACCACAAGGGGAGGCACAATGGAAAACAGTGCAGCTCATTTCCAAGTATGTCTGACGATGCTTTATATTCAGGTGACATGCTAAATCAACATATTACAATAGGAAATTCACATTTTTCTCATGAGTGCCAGAAACTCTGAAAACTGCCTTTTCTCTATTTGACTGTCGCTCCTTTATGAGTTTTGACTTTATTTTGGAAAGCCGTCGATTCAAAAACGACAATGAACCATTTTATTTGTGTTTTGTTGCAAAGAAAAAAAAAAGAAAAAAAAAGGCCCTTCTCATTTTAGATGCAAAATATAGAATAATTTTGCATCTAAAATGACTGTCCTGATAATCTGCTCTTAATTAACGGTGTGTGAATAGTGTGATATTTAACTGCTTTTGTTGATGGTAATATATCATATTCAATGAAGGGTAAATGAATTATCCGCGAGTGGCCTGTGATAAGCGGTGATGGGACACATATGGAGCTGTCAGTGGACTGCTGGTGGGCTCTCCTCGTCCAGCCACTATAATTGAAAGAAATGAGCCATGGAGCTGACACATTAGCAGCCTCCCCAGAGATGGACCACACAGCTCACACACACACACACACACACACACACACACCGCACACATATGCTCAGTGTTTTATACATCATCTATGCAGACTCTATCTCACTGAAAGTGTAGCCCAGACAATGTCAGCCTGGTTGGTGCAGGACAGTGCCCTACTGTAAGTGAGACAGGGTGTAAGATTGGGTAGGTCTCCGTCTGGGTTAAGGGGATAATGAGAAACTGCCCTGCAGTGAGTTAATCAGCTCATCGCTCTCCCTGCACTGCCATTTATTTGCTGTTTATTCCCCGGCACAGGGCCCCCAGGGGGAGGCCTGTCTGTGAGGCAGCACCTGCAGCTTCCCCGACGCTTGATTTAGTGCTGTAAATGCTGCTTGTGGGCCAGATTACGCTGGACAGTGATCAAACCTTATTTGCACTCTGATTAGACAAACTGCTCCCTGCACTGACCAGGCTGAAGCAATTCTCCTTTGGCAATTTTATATTGCTGCCCTGCGTAAAAATGATTAACACTGCCTGGATGAATGTGGCAGCCTTTCACCACAGACACATTCCTGCTTAGCCTCAATTCAGAACCGGGTATCAGCAGTAGCTGCTCCTATCAGCCAATTGTTGGAATACTGAAAAGGTATTTAATATTACGGAAATGCCGTTAACGCATCATGGAAGTTGCACTGTTTTTGCAGTTGTTCACTGTGTAGCAGGGAGTGAATGACTGCCACATTTGTCAGTGTATATGTGAATATATGGCAACTGCCTGAATCAGCAAGACGTCAACCCGTTTGACCTTCCAGTGTATCTCGGGTTACTTGATCTCCCTTTGCCAGCTTATTGCAAAATTGAAAAATGTAATGCAAAATATGGCATGGCATGAAAATCTCCTGCACGCATGTCGAGTAACAGGGATTAGTCAAAGGTATGCATAAAGAAGAGAAAAAAAACACCTGCCTGAGCTTAGAAGAAAATAAGCAACATTTTGCAGATTTTTAGCAGTAGCCAGTGGCATCTGGAGTTTTCAAAGTCACCCGTACACACGTTAAAAGTGTACTGGTCAGAGAGTACTTTAGTTGATGAAGAGGACAATAAGGAACGTCTGTGAAACCAACTTTCTGTCACTAAGTTATTTTTATAGTGTTTGTGTTATTACGTCTGCCTCTATGGGCAAAACACACATAGACATTTGCACACACGCACACACATATGCACACTCTCCTAAGAACAGACAATATGTGCTGTAACCTTCAACCGCATTGTATTGAGAGAAGGTCCCCTGTTGCTTTCAGAGTGGAAGGCACTCCATCTTGGTCATTGTATGGCAGATTTTCATGCTTTAGTGCTACACAAAGCCTGCGCTTTCCACCAAATGATCAGACCATCTTAAATGTTTCCACAATACACCTGAGACTGAATAGGTACCTTATGTAGTGCATCTGCAAGGTCTCCATTTATTTCATCTGCTCCTGCGCCGAGGCTAGCAGAGTATTAATGACATCGTTTTCTGACCTGCTCTTTTTACCCCGGTCCTCCCTCAGAATGCCTCTCCATCCTCTTTTTAGTATTTACAGTATTACCATAACCCTGATGCAAGGCCCATTTAGAATTGTGCCTGAGTGACTGGCAAGCATATTGTGTTAAAGTGGAATGATTGTGAAGCAAATGTACAGTATAAACAGCTCGGGAGAATAGATGGCAATGCTCATAATGGAATTTGAAAGCTTTCATTTTGCCCCTCATTGTCTCTCCTTCCTTCTCTAAACAACCTTCCTTTTTTCCAGCTATCAGAGCAAAGTTCTCAGAGAGAAAATGAAGTGCATTCATGCATCCTGAAAGAGGCTTTTAAGGTTGAGTACAGCTCAAACAAAAAGGAAGGTGAGCTATGGCTGGCCCGAGTATGACTCAATGTTTATAACCTTGCTGTGCAGAATTTAAGAATGCTGATGAAATGAATGGAGCTAGCTCTGAAGCACATCCATCTCACAGTGCTCTGAGACGTTTTGTCCAGGTTGCTAAAGTGATGTGAGGTGTTGTAGGTTTTTGTGAAATGCTGCTGGATAATTAAACTCAAGCATTCAAAGCTGCTGATGAATTTCAGTCGGAGAAGTGACACTGGCAGATTATTTTTTTTCTTTCTTTTATTGGAAGAAATCATTTGTCGGAATACTATTGTTGTATTTTTATTGATTTAGAGTGCTAAAGCGTCATGCATCTTGAAGATGAATGTATGGTTACGATAAGATACAAAGAGCATTTTTCTTAGCTGTCAGGCCCCCTCCCGTTGCTCCCAGGCCCTTTCTCTCTTCATTTTCCTAACTGGTGCTCACAGCCTCTCCTCCGCTGACCAAGCATCAGCTTCCCCGCGCTGATAAATGGGCTTCTTTGAATTGATGGCAGGCTGGAGGAAAAAGAGATAATCCTAGATAATGTGGACACAGTTTTCATTTCTTGTCACCCAATTAAACTGCAATTATCCCACTTGCAGGAGAGGAGAAAAGTGGAAAGAATGGCCGAAGAATGGGGGAGCGAGGCTCCCTGGGACACTCTCTACCAGACACATTAGCCCAGATTTGCTCCATCCTGATAAAAGAAACCCATTTCTTGCACTTGGCAGTGCGCAGTGAGTGGCAGAGCAGCTGCAACCTGGGGTTTGGAAAAGAATGCCTGTACAATGTTTGTGCCATGCCTCAAAGTGGTTGGGAAGAAAAAGATCAAAATGTATACAGGTTGTCGCCTTATTAAAGCAGTGTGGCGTTTGTATGGCGCTCCATGTGTCTTTAGCTGAGGACACCACGGTTTTATCCCTCAACTGCCCATATAGTTTTTTTTTATATTGTTATTATGCTAATGTCTAAGGCACATTGTCAGAGGGAACAAAGGTGTGTGTTTTGTGAAACCTTTGTCGTCACGGGCCAGTGTAAGAACCCTGGTGTTGACCACACGGGGGTTCGAAAACCTTCAAACAGTCCTTTAGCATATCCAAAAGTGCTTTGACCGAGAGCTTGTGTGCGCCTACTGTTCCTTATAAGAATCGACCACTGCTTTAAAAAAAGAGACGCTTCCTCCTCTGTGAATTGTTTGCCTGCAGATGAATCGAGGCTGTTTGAAACTCTCCCCTGGCACAAAATCTAAGAAGTAAATTAATGTCTTTTGTAATTACTGTTCCCCTTAGTAATTATCACACAGGACAATTTATGGATTAACATATTGATTTCACTTGACCCTTGGCAAGGCTTAATTTGAACAGAGAGGATACTTTTGGCTTGTGCTGCCAAACACGAGCAGCCCTCAGGGGGCCCCTGGTGAAGCTTTGCTCTTTAGGCGTGTCACATCATCTTTAGCAAACCCTCCCATGGGATGATGATCTGACTCTTGCAGGGTCCTGGCCTCTGGTTTCGCTATCTATTCAGAGTGTAGCTCAGCACGGGTGTTTACTTCAGCCAAACATTTAAAGAAAAAAAGAAAAAAAAGAAAAAACTGCACGAGTGGAAAAACTAAGAGGAGCATTGGTAAGAGTAATTCATTAATCTTCACGCAGGCGATTAGGCACTTTGAAGTCTTTGATTTTGAAAAGCCATGTTCTTTGCTCCACTATCCCTCTGCTCACAGGCTGTTTAGATAAACATTGGAAATAAACAGATTAGTTAAAATCATTAGGCAAACATCTTAACACACTGACACAGGCTGCCTGTTTTGGAATGCTGATAAGTGAAAGCGTTGTTGTGCAGTGGCATCTAATGATGCTGTCGCGTGTGCGGCGCTGTGGCTGGCGGTAGTACATCGCTGATTATGGAGAGGGGAGATACTCTGTCAAAATATGATCAATATTTCCTATAAGTGCCTCGGCTGCTCTGCATGAGTAATGGTCTGATTAAGCGAGCGACACGAGAGAGGCCAGTATGAATGCACCCTCTCCACTGCTGTGTCCATCAAATAATGAGATCACCTGAGACAGCCACCGTCAGCCCCCCCCCTCCCACACAGAACGTGCTGACAGTACACTTGCCCTCCCATTGATCACATTGTCATTCAAGCCAGTGCTTCAGGAGAAACGTGCGGGTGCATTCACACAACCGCACATTCAGATCCAAACCGCGTGCACGTTTTCACCAACATTTCTGCGTCTGGCGTGATGAACTCTCATTCCAGCTGTCAGAACAGCCACATGTTTTGTCCCTGAGGTGCGTAAGACAACACTGCCGTAAACGGCTCACCTACAGACATGTGACATTCAGCCGCAACAATGAGCCATCTGCAGGAACTCGGTTATTTCAGTCTAGTGAAAAGTGGGACTTTTTTTTTCTCTCCCTCTCTCAATGACACAGTTATTATCTTGGTCACTTAATCTCCTCAAATAAGATTGATTTCTCCTTTCAAGCTGTGTTAGAGTGCCTCTGTCAGAAGGCGCCCAGGCCATGGGAACCATAGAGTTCCAATGCATCCTCACAATTTTCCCATTTGATGGAGGTCACAGTCACTCAGGCTGTTTCTTTGACACACTGATGAGTAGACGCACAAAGGCTCTTTCATTGTTACAAGTGATAAAGAAAAGCGCGGCTACGTGCACAATGCGAGACAGGAAGAGATGTGGGGTTTGTGAGCGTGTCATACAAATGCAAACACGATCTCTGAATTGGCAGGTAATTATATAGCTGGATTATAAAGTCTTCCAGCTTGATTCTCTCTGTCTTTGCGTATACATTAGTAAGTAATGAAGTAAATTAAATCAAACGGCTGCACTTCTGAGGATTTCTTTTTAATAACATGCAGTTATACTTTCTACTGTTCTTACATCTCAGCACCTCCGAACCAAATTCTCAAGTTTCCTTTTTGCACAACTCTTAATGTAAGTAATGTTTGCTAAAAATAAATAAAAGCAATACACAGTCCAATAATCTTTTGGTCCCTGTCGAGGTCAGCGTGCTAATTCAAGCTTAATTAATTTTCTCATAATGTAATTTAACTTTTTACGAATCCCACGTGGAGGCCTCACGGACAATGGACATTGATTTATATAAAAAGAACCACAAAAGGTCAACATCAGCAGCAGACCTGTGAATGCTTTGAGCGAGTTTGCTATTTGATTTGATCATATTTAACGTTCCCTTTTCATTGCCCCCCCCCCCACCACCACCAACACCCCCCGTCCCGTGCGCGTAACTTGAATGAATTTCGACCTTTAATCTCAACTTTTCCGGTTTTTTTTTCTCCCTCTTCTGTTCGTTCAGCCCAGACGAACACAAGCCCATAGATTAGTTCTTCTTTAGCTATTCATAACGTCAGGGAGGCTTGAAAGAAGGGTCAGAGGTGGTTAATAAGCTGGAAGCACTATACTGTCAACTTTTATGCGTCTTTCACGTTGTGTGTGCAATGTTAACAGCGAACAAGTCACCTTTTCGTATTTTTTTTATTTTATTTTTTCCCTCCTCTTCTTCCTCTCTGAAGGACGATGGCACACTATGAAAGGCCCAATAGGATGTTGCTGCGCTGCCACGGGTTCAAGGAGATTGGATCACTTTTTGTTCGCGGCGCGGCCTCAATTCAGCCTCCACATAAAGAACGAGAGACTAGGAGAGGACTGAGAGAGAGCAGTCTTTGTGGGCTTGAAGGAAAAGGGGTGGATAAAAAATTGCCTTGGTGCATCAGTTTTCTCTGATCCCAACTGGAACTATAAATGTATCTGAGAGATGAGCTATCTGCGGTGGGCTGTGTCACAAGCAGGCCTTTTCTTCCCTCTGTCTCTATGATGAGTTAGCAGGACCTGGAGTGATAAAGCTGATAGAAGGGGCTGCTATCAGGTGGCAGTCTGGGTAATTACAACTCTCTATTTGGGGGCTTTGCAGTGATGCTGTGGCGATAAGGGGAGTATAATGAGGAAGAAAGGCCGGTGATAATGTATCCGCTAAATGGTTCAAAATAGTCTATCATGGGAAAAGTCATCTCGGAGCCCCGGAGGTAAACAAGTATCTGTGGATGTGAACCACAGGGCTCTGCCACGGAGAATATATATGCGGAAGGTTTACGCTAAACACATGCCCCGTGGGAGGTGGCGGGAATCAGGGTTCGAAAATCTGACTTTTCACAAAAGGTGGCATAGGTGCGATTTTTACTTCCTTTTTCTTTTTAATGATCCAGGAAGCCGTCTGATTGCTGCTGCTGTTTTCTTTATTATTATTTTTTTTACCCCCCTCAGGGTGTGGGGATATTCTGCCGTGTGAGATTACGTATAATACTTTTGACAAGCGGCGGTTTAAAGATGAAGGTCTTATCAGCCCGGCGGACTCGGCGTGCTTCTGTTGTAGCCATTCTCCTTTCACAATGTGCTTTTAAAGTTTGTTGTAGATGTCAGTTCAGGTCCTCGAAGATTGAACTGACAATCACTCCTTTTTTTTTTCCTCTTCTTCCCTCTTTACCATCATTCAAGCATCCAGACGTACACTTACACATGCATGCTTGCTCAATGCTCAGGGCCATTTGCCTGTTCACCCCCTCCAGTCTTAGACACACACACACACACACACACACACACACACACACATCGGACTGTGTTCTACGTGGCTGTTTTATTGTGAATTACAGATTCCCTCACTAGGGATCATGACCACTATCAATAGTATTTCCACTAATGTGATTAAGTTAATACTGTGCTCTATGAGAGGATTATTTCTCAATTCCTCTTGATATGCGTAATATTTAGGTTGTGGTTGAGTAAATATTTTGGTTCTTCACCAAAATAATTCCCACTGAGACAAAGACACAAAATTCTGCCCTAAGGAGCAATAAAGACTGTATAATTAGAATGATTAAAGAACTGCACAACTAATTTGGCACTGATTGAATGTATTTTGAGAACACAACCTTCAAAATAGGTCACATATTTAAACCACACACACAAAAAAATAAAACAAAATATTAACTTTATTCACATTAATTATGCATTTATTCAGACATTCTCTGTGACTCATTTGAAGTGATGCTCCAGTCGGCATTGTCTCGTCACCAATCCTGTCATTATGTCGCCTTGCACTTAAGCATATTTTCTACGTATTGTACAAGCTGTAAAGGAACCTCATTAGACAGAATGACTTCTAATCTAAACGCAATCGTCTTTAAATAGTAATCAATCGGATCGCTTACAACGCTAAACTGTTTGTCATTAGCACTTTATCAAAGGCGCACTCAAGATAAGATTCTGCAGCTAATGGCGTGTGATGGTGACAAATTGGCTTTCAATAGCTGCTCTCCACATCATGCGGGGATCATTTCAGTGTCTTACATGTGGGCCCGGCTAAAAAAAATGCATTTTAGATTTTGTTTAATATTTGCCTTTTCATATGAAAGCCTTTGTCTTATTCTAAATTTATTTCAGCCAGTGATTAATGAAAGAAACGGGCTCCATAATGAGAAGAGCTAACAGGAAATATGCAGCATTATATTCTCCATCCTTACAGCTTTGATATCATAATACCAATCATGCTTTTTGAATAGATCTTTAACTAAATTAATGAAATATTCTGGTCTAGATTTTTGTGCCGCTTATCCGCAGATTAAATCCTTAATCTCTAAAATCAGCTGTAAAAAGTGGAGCGGCCGCGACGAGCGTGTTTAATGAAGGAGATCCTCAGCAGGGAACGAGGTGACTACCCTTTGCCGTGGAGGTGCGTTCGCTGTTCCTCCCGCGGCTCGGCCTGTGTGAGAGGAGCTCCGGCTGACTGAGGAAGGGGAAGATCCGGGCAGAGCTGTGATCAGACAGGCAGAAAGAAACCACATCAGGTACACAATCAGGGACCCCTCCCTCTCCCTTTTCTGCAAACCTCCCCGATAATGAACAAACTTTCATGTGGCAGTAAATACCCTCCACTCTGTGGGGTTTGAAGTGGCAAACAGAATATATTGTTGTTTACCCTCACTTTTTTTCCCCAGTCAAAGGGAAACCATCTGATAACAAGAGGTCAACTTGTGTTCCCTTGAAATCAATTTATTTTAAGACTTGATTCCCCTCCCTCCTCCTCCAAAGGGAAACTAACAGTAAACACTTTGACAAGCAGCAGGAGGAGGAGGAGGTGAAGTACACATCCTACAATATTCTTTATAGATTTATGCAAACTGGGATTATCCAGGGATCCTCATCAACTCTCTCTATAATTTGTTGTGCTTTCTCCCAGACTTAGTGGAGTGTTGAGCAGAATAAACTGTTTGGTGCTATCATGGAGATTCTTGCACCTTCAGGGGCTCCTATTTCAGAGTGATGGCTTTAGCACTTTAGAGTGAACTGTGTGCGATCTCTCCGGGTAGGAAAATGTCCCCATGGGCTTGTTGTTGCTGCTGTCTGCCTTCTATTTGCATGATATTTTTCTATTCAGTCTTATCATCAGTGTGCTGTGAGGTGGGAGTGCTGGCTCCGTCTCAGAGGCTGGACCCAGGCTTTATCGGCAGGTAATTCTCCCACTCTCACTAACTCATGTTGAATTATTTAAGTGTTATTTCTAGGACCCAGGCGGAGGTAAAAGAGAGAGAGGGGGGAAATACACCGACTGGAGTGTTTGTTGGTGTTATTTTATTTTTTTATCAGATCTCAATTAAATGATGATAATTTATAAATTAAATAAAAACGTTTGCCCTGGCCTGTAAAATAATAAGGTGTTTTGAGGAGGAGATGCAGGAAATCTTGACATTTTGGTGAGCAGGAAACATGCTGGATGGCTGCTCCTGCTCCCGTTGATGCAGGTTCAACGAGGCCCAGGCTTCATCTCAAATTCACAAAATAAAAAGCCATGCTTCAGGAGGATTTCTATTCTTTATATAGTCGAAAATTTACTGAATAATAAAGTAAAAAAAAAAAAAAAAAAAAAAAAAACGCAATCAAAATTTTCAAAGAAACATCTCCAGGGGCCCATAAAGAATGCACGCGTGCACATTCGTAAACCCCACACACCTCTGTACATCGCGATAAGAACTTTCCACTGTAACTTATTCTCGCAATTTATAGAAATGTTCGCGCGTCACGAGAGCTGTGCGCGCCTGTGGAGTGACTGAAGCGCTCCGACGCAGGAATGTTATCGAGGTGGATGACAAGCCGACAAAAGGGGCGCACGGTGTTGAGAGATGCTGCGAGTCAGTTTTTAGGCAGCAGGTTTGTCTCTCATCTACCAGGTCCTTCTGGCGCGGATCAGCTTCACCTTGTCAGGTCTTCCTACTTGAGACAAAAGACTGATCCCTCAGTGAGCCCTTTTCTCCGCTGCAATAAAACAACCTTAATCCCTGTTAACAGGAAATGTTTTAAACAAACTCAGGGCTCAACGTGAGGCATTGAAAGGGGAGCAGGCTGTTGGAAATTGCGCATCTCTCAACTTTCACCGTACCAATAATAATAATAATCCCAAGGAAGAAATAATAATAATGAAAAACACAATAACAACAATAATAATAATAACACTTATATATTGTGTAAAGTGCAGATTAGGCTGAGGCGTTAAAAAGGACAACAGTAAAGTGAATTCAATTTAACTTCCATTTATATCCTCATTTAAACGCTCGACCTACAGCCTAATTCGTCATTTTTCCAAATAATACTGCTCGATACACCCCTTCTATTTCCCTTTTTTGTACATATATAATTGCGCACAACGGAGAAGGTGCCAGAACAAGCCACTTAAACCTACAATTTACTCAACAGGTCCAGCAGATAGCTGTAATTGCTTAGTTGAATATTCGACAGCCTAATTTCAGTTGTCGATTCGCTGCCCTTGGGAAAGTCCTTTGAAGTGAAAGTG
This sequence comes from Planiliza haematocheilus, assembly GCA_005024645.1. Taxonomy (NCBI): domain Eukaryota; kingdom Metazoa; phylum Chordata; class Actinopteri; order Mugiliformes; family Mugilidae; genus Planiliza; species Planiliza haematocheilus. The sequence continues at coordinate 9,457,535 of SRSE01000725.1, forward strand.
AAAAGGAGGATTTCAGGAAAGTAATTAATTTCACTAAGCGCGATTAGAAACACTTCAGACCTCCTCAACATTTGCTTATTTACCACAAATGCCGCAATATCAGAAAATTAAAGAAGACATTCTTTACCTTTCCGTGTCGGCACTACTTTTTTTTCGGTGGCAGTGTGCCACCCATGGGGGAGAAGGGAAGGGACAGGCAGAGAGACACCGGTACGGGATGAAAGGTGAGAAAGTGGAGTGACACCGACAGATTGGAGGTTTGACTGCCAAATAAAACAAACCGACCTGAGAGGATGAGGCGTTTCATTGTGCGTTTTAAATAAGGGGCAGAGTGTTTGTCAGGATATATCTGATGGCTCAGGTTCAAAACAAGTTTAGACTGAACTTTAACAGTACGCACCAGTTTGCCAAGAGTCATTTCCCCCAAATGTGACAGCGTTACTTGAGCCTCATGGGTGCTGCGACCCCCATCTATTCCAAGCGCGAGCGAATAATTGAGCCAAACATGCCCGAGGTGACAAAGTTGTTCATTACGAATAGATTCGAATAAAACGATGAAACTCGTGAGTTGTAACAACGCCGAGGCCGCTGGAACCCTCGCAGTAAATAAACATACAAGATACGAGGTGCGTTTACCCTTCAAAGTGGAATTTTAAAAAACCCCGTTCAGCAGCAGTCGTCTGCGTCCTCCTCCCCAGTGCGCATGCGCCAGTGGCACTTTCACTACCTGCCACACAATCCTGTATTTCACATGGGGCAAGCGGGAGTTATCATCCACTTGCGTAAATGCTGCTGCTGAGAGCTGGTTGACAGTCTCAGGCGACAAGAGGAAAACAAGACAGCGTATTATTTTTTTCTCCTTCCATCCTCTTTACTGAAGGCGTATCACTGATGGATGTCAGCATGAAGCAGAGCACATTTGTGCAATCGTAAGGACGCTTCCGCTGGTACTTTTCAGAAGATAATCGACGGGGAGATGAAGAATTGAAGTCTTAAGTAAGTAATCAAACATATGGGTTACGATTGCTGTGATTCTTTAATGAATGCAGATTAACTGAGACCTATTTAAACTTTGGAATGTGTCTTTCGTGTGATTTTTCTATGGATTCCTCAAGTTATATCCCACATTTTGATTTTGTTGTTAAATGTATGTATTTCTTCACAGAGAGTTTGTGCCGACATGTCTAAACCAATGGATCACGTAAAACGTCCAATGAATGCTTTCATGGTTTGGTCCAGAGCCCAGCGCAGAAAAATGGCTCAGGAGAACCCGAAAATGCACAACTCCGAGATCAGCAAGAGACTGGGAGCGGAGTGGAAACTTCTCACCGAGTCTGAGAAAAGGCCATTCATCGACGAAGCCAAGCGACTGAGAGCGATGCACATGAAGGAACACCCAGACTATAAATACAGACCGAGGCGGAAGCCCAAGACTCTGATGAAGAAAGATAAGTTTTCTTTCCCTGTGCCATACAATCTAGGGGAGCACGACGCGCTCAAAGTTAACGGGCTTTCCACTGGAGCACTTTCCGAGTCTGTCCTTGGGAACCCAGATAAGGCAGCAGCCGCTGCCGCGGCCGCAGCGGCGAGGGTATTCTTCAACCCATCCATGGCTACGAACCCCTATTCCTTTTTTGACCTGGGATCCAAGATGACTGAGCTTTCCCCACCTTCGTTTCCGTACGCGTCACCTTTGGGTTACCCGCCGGGAGGCTCTTTCGCCGGGACTGGCGGTGTAGGTGGCGGGACGCACACCCACACTCACTCACATCCGTCCCCGGGAAACCCAGGCTACATGATCCCGTGTAACTGTACGGGCTGGCCCTCAGCAGGACTCCAGCCGCCCTTAGCATACATCCTGCTCCCCGGGATGGGAAAACCTCAACTTGAACCGTACCCTGCATACGCTGCGGCATTATGATAGGCCCACCTCGGACTTCTAAGAAATGAAATGTGAAATCAAAACAAAAAAAGCTATTCATGCAAGAGTTTTATTATGCATGCACAAACTTGTACATGTGATGAAGTGCTCGTCGTCTCAGATATCACATGTGTATGTATATTGATTAATACCTTTATCTAAGGTAATGCTTATTTAGAGAACTCTCTAATCTATTATTACTATCCAGCCATCACCTCACACAAGCCCGAGGAAAAGGACTAAAGGATGGCAGACATGCACACATTTTAGAGAAATGGGTATCAGCCCGTGTGCAAACTCATTTTCAAAGGTACCCTGTTCGATTTCTATCTTTTGCACCTGCTCGACTAACCTGTTGGAATCAAGGGCAGCACATACAGTGAGCACACTGATCAGGATCACTCCATTTCCTCTCAGATACGTTACTGTTGGGTTATAATTCATGTGTCAAGGAGGATTGTCACAACACTGTAAATGTGTACAGATAAAATGACTTTAGTTAATTTGCCGTTATAGGCTTAGTGTTTGAGATAGGGCCAGGAACCTGCGTATTTCACTAGAAACCCCCGGTGTATATTTTGAGTTTTTAAGCCGTTTTCTAGATGTCTGTAATATTTATTGTTTAGTGGAATCTATGGTGACCCAGACAATTTTAAAAAGGACAAGACTAGCTCTGTAATATTTGCACATGAAACGTAGAGGATGTAATTTATTTTGAAGGTGATACTCAATTTCAGTGCATTACGACTTTCGGATTTGATTCCCCCAAGCCGTAAGCAGTAAAAGAAAAGAAAAAAAAAAAAAGTTTAAATGCAAATGGAAGTTTAATCAGTGGGTTTATAATTTTCTTGATTCCTCACCCTCCCACCCCCCGTATCATGTGCAGCAGAAAAAAAGACGTTTTTGACTAACTCTTATGGAATTTGTATGTTTTGTGCTTTCTTTAACCTCCGTTATGTACTTCAAACTATTGCTACTGTTCACTTGTTGAGCAAAGGACTACAATAAAGCGTATTCGGATTAAACGGAAGGGAATCGAGGCTGTAGTTCTTGATGAGATGAACAAGATTGCTATCTTTTCTGTTCCTGCTCCTGCTCCTCAGTCCAGGTGAAGTGTAAGGTATCCTCCAAAGGCCGCTTTTGTCCGCGCTTTGAATGGCATTACTTGGGGGGAAATCTAAATCAGCCCATTGTTATCAAGAGCCAAAACCTTATTTATCACAATTTTAATCGTGAATAGGAAAGGAAGATAAAACTGCGCGGTACTCCGAGCTTTTCTTTTCCCAGGGAAAACGAAGGAAAGAGGGAAAAAAACTGCTTTTAGGCTGCAGTGCAGGACAAGCTCGTCTTTGAGGCTCAAAAACAACCTGAGCTGTGTGTGTGTGTTTGCGCGCTCCTCAGTCTGAAAAGAAAAACAAAGTAGGTTTAATTTAAATGAAAAGGACTCCTTTTGTGGAGAAAAAAAAAAATCCTCCTTAGGTCACCTGTCCTTAGAAGTGTATGCTCGGCGTTTGTGTGCGCGCATGATGTGGCAGGTGTGTATGTGCGTCGCAGGACGCGCGGAATTTCAATTCGTATCAGATCTGTAACGCGTAAAGTACGCGACTGAAGCAGCGCGCGTCTCCTAGATTACACTGAGAGATTAATTCATAAGGATCAGAGCGATTATGCAAAACTAATTTGGACAGTCCAGGGATAATTATCTCCGTCACGGTTAATTAAACCCTTTCACCGCTATGTTCTCTATTGTAACACCTCCATCACTTCTCTCCACGGAACTTCCTTCTTGGCCCCGAAAATTACGTGCTATAGTTGCTTCATTTACAGTGTGAGGTTAAAAAAAAAAAATGGGAAAAGCAAATTGTGTGATTTTTGACACATTTTTTTTTTACGTTTCTAAAGTTAGACCATGCATATTTTTTAATTGAAGTCTTTCTCATATAATCGCCATGTTTATTCCTATTTTATAATTAAATAGGTTTCATTTTCGTGTCAAATACTAAAATGTTAAACCTTATATGATTTTTAGAGGTATCATAAAAGGGCAAAGCCATTTTGATCAACACTCAGAGGACATCGTCAAGTCTGTGAAAGAACTTGCATTAGGAGTTCAGAGACCATCTCTTTCCCTTTCTTTGGCCTTTTTATTATATATTTTTTCCTTGAGGAAAAGGGGAAGAAAGCTGAAAGAACTTTTTTTTTCAACTCTGGGAGCGTTTAGACGGTCGAGGAGGTTTTGTCTGGGAACAAAACGTGGGTTGGGAGGTTTTGTGAGAGTGTTGTTTGTTGAAGTGGAGCTCAGCAAAAGCGGCTGCTTTCCCTCATTGTGATGAAAGCAATCAGTGGTATTTGGAAAACTGTTAGCATTGTGCACTTCTTCTGTGTCCATTGTGGAGGATTTCTTTTCACAAGGTTTTTTTTTTTCAGTCGATCCAGCTGGCCGGAGTGAATAGCAGTGCAATGTGTACACGCTTTGTCCCTCCAAGCCCTTCAAGTAGCCCACACTGAATGGAGTGAGTTGACACTGCATGACAGTGAAACAACATAATAAAAAATACATGAGCGCATGAATAGGAGCAGGCGCATAAATAAATAAAATGGGTGGCCAAAACTGGATAAACTGAATGACAAAACGGTGAAAGGGGAACAAAAAGATATTTAACACGCTAGATTAGCATTAGAATGCAATCTACAAGCCAGAACAATTGATGAATAGGTTTACCGGCCAAGAAAGAAATGGACTAAATGCCTTTTGAATAGATAGCCTATGTTTTTTTTTTCCGTCTGAGACGGGAACTGAATGGGAAAGGTGGAGATGCAACTAAAGAAAAAAAAGTGGGAGAAAAGTTTTTTTTTTCCTATAAAATGTTTTCAACTGTTGATTCTCAGGAGGAAAAAAATAATCAGGAGGAAATAAAATCTGATGTCCAAGCTCAGGCCTAAAGTTTGGTAGAAATGTTCTTAATTAATATATATATATATATATAGATATAGAGAGAGATTTTGTTAATCCCCTGAACAGGGGTCATGTTTTGGGTTTGAGCCTTTCAGTTTCTTGACTTCTGATGTGTCATCTCAATCACACTTTGAATAAGTTTTATAATTTAAATCGAGGGATGACATGTGTCTACCTAAATATCCTCTATCCACACAGTGAGGATAAGTTTTATATAGCTGCACGGATAATAAGTGAGTAGATATGGCTGCATGGCGTCAAGGTCTGATGCTAAAACAGCACTGGAGGTGCTCTGCAAAGACACTGGGTGAAGTCAAGTGGTTGCCTGGATTAATCAAAGACTTTAATGTAACACTCTTACTCAAACTGGAAGTGTCATTTACGTTGCCTTAAACTAATAAGGACTTCTCTTTATGAAGTGCAGCCTATGGCATTTATTTTAGACTGACGTCTTTTAAACTCAGGAGTGTAGACAGGAGTCTGAAATGATAACTCTGTTAAATGCTTTAAATTAAAGCTTTATTCACAGACCGTTATATTCCAGTATGCACGGAAGAGGTGCAAAAAAATGGGTATAAACGCCACATAAATCCCTCAAAACACAAATATTTTATATCGAAAGGACAGAAAAAAAAATGTTAGTATTTTAAAAATGCAAAATCTATACATGCCGTGGTATTTTATTGTGGATGTTGACAGGCAGTACAAAGGTTTCTACATGAGATTTAAAGCCATGGCTGCCTCATGTTTTCATAAGCCCCCGCCTGATGCCCTGATATCATTATATCTTGGTGTTAAACCCTTTATGTGCCTGTAAGACATTTGTAGAAGTGAGATTAGGCAAATTAACATACATATGTATCACCGGTTCAACCATGTTGACCTTAAAGGGACGTACAATGGTTTGCTCATCTCTAATTCGCCAAGGGCAGGCCCACAAGCATGTGGATTATCACCTGGCTTCAATGGCTCGAGATGGATCATTTTGGTATTTTTTTTTTTCTGACATGAATAATACATCAATATCATCTGTTTGAGGATATTTTCCTCAATTTGTTTGCGGGAGTTTTGCCTCTTGCTCACCTGGCCGTCGTAGCACGAGTGTGCTGCGTGCAACGCTGGGAGATATACAGCCAGTGCTGGCTTCTCTCTGCGAGGAACCTCAAAGAGTCTGATCACTGGCTTCTCCATCTCATTTTAGGCAAATCAAAGTGTGAAAAGTCTCTCCTGAAGCAATATCTCCATCATCAGGTTGGGTCAAGAATGTTTATGAAGGCTGTGTGCCATATTACCTGTAATCTCCGGAGTATGAACTGCTGTATTTCTCACTTCTCTATGCTCCCAGGAGGGAAAAAAATGCCAAAATTATCTTGCATTGCACCTTTTTTTCCGCAACACCTCAACATGGCAAATCAAAGCCTCAAAGCCGTGCATGTCACTGTGCCCAAGGTCACCGAGAGAAATGAGAAATCTCTGTGTACTGTACAGTCCATCCCTATAAACATGCCACACAGCCTCTGAAGTCTGACTCCGCTTTTAAGAAGTCCAAGTTTGTTTAATAGTACATAATGCAAGAAGTCGATGGATCCCTGCTGGAGTTCAGACAGGGGATGCTTGAATTAGGTTGGGGGCAAATGGGTGGAGGTGTGCAGGGGGAGGGGTGGGGGGTAGTTGAGGTGATGGTGAGTTTTGCAGGTGAGACGAGTGAACTGCATTCACAGCGTCTACCTGACTGTCTGGCATTAGAGTTTGGCACATGGCAACAGTAGCAGACCCCTACTTTTATTCGTTTCATGTCGGTGAAGGATTTCTTTAGATATGATATTGTCAGTCTGTTTAAATTTTCATATTATTAATCTTTCCTGTGAGGAAGTACTGAAGATGTAAACGCTTTGATTATTATTTGTGGCCCCTGAGACTTTGAAATAGCTGAGAAGTGTAAGTAGATTGATAAAAGTCCACTTCAGAAAGTGGCAAGTTAATTAATAAAACTAAAAAAAATCCTAAAATTATCTGGAAATTTTAAGAGCCATCTCATAAAGCATGATTTAACCAAATACTTTAATGTTCTGGAAAGCGTCTGCACTGCTACCCCCACCCAAATCCAAAATAAGTGTGCACACAAACACAATCAGATCAGACAGAAGTGTATTTGAGTTTTATGAGAGCTCTGACACGGAGTAAAATCCCTATTCAAATTTTAAAGTATTTGCAAAATAAAAAGAATTTGTCTTGGTGTTTGATGTGAACCCTGTGATATATATATATATAATATATTTTAAACCTATATATACTGCAAGTAAAGAGAATAAGTTATATAGTTGTTACCAATGCCACTATAGGACAACATATACTCATCCAAAAAGTGGGTTTATTACTGTCTGTGAACAAAATAAAAATTAAATATTAAAAATATTTGATACCACACAACTATATTAAATGCATAAAATCAACGTGTAATTCTTTGCGGTGTGCATATCATGTAAGAAAAATCAAACATGTTTTCTTGTTCTTTGGAACATATTTCCATGTTTTGCTGCCTTATTTAAATGTACATCATACAGCCAAAGAAAGAGGTCCCACTTCAATACTCGTCACAATCCACTGTCTGATTTTCAGAATGTCAAAAGAAAAGAAAAAAATATCTTAATAGAAAAAAAAAACCACATAGATTTCTGAAGTCTTTAGTATTATTATTACTCTTTAGTAAACACTGGAATCTATGTAACGCCTAACAGCAAGGCCAGGGTGAACCTGGCAAACTGAGGCCAGTGCCAGGTTAACATTTCTCATCAGATTTTGAATCGTGAAGTGAAATAAGTGCACAATGTACCTCTGCTACGCAGGAATTTCTCAGGAATTTCTCGGGCACATTTCAACCTTCATCTCTAAACGGGGCGTATTCTTTCTGAGCAAACAACACTGTCAGATGTTACAATGGATAAAGACCGACGCGAGGGTGTCTGTTGTGCTCGAGTCAGTCCTGAAACAGAAGGAAGTGCTCAAAGTGGGGAAACAGACTCTTCTCCTAGCCGCTCGTCCGACTCTAAAGCTCCCACTGCTGTCTAAAGGAACTCACTGCACTAATGATTTAATATCCATATTTGGTATTATAAGCCTGCACATTATTTAACAAATCATGCTCAGGCGTTACAATGGCTGGTTTGAGAATATACTACAATTTGAGAATTCTTTCTACAAGCAGAAATATGTGAACTCTTTTTTTTTTTTTGGTGGGGTGGGGGGCACAATCACATATTTTTTTATTTTTTTTTTGACAAGATTTGACATTTTCAAAAAGATCCTGTAGCTGCTAGGTAGTCGGCGAAATCATTAAGTTAATAAGCCAAAACACGAGGCACAGGATTATTCCACGAATCCGTCAATAAATTAGAATAATGTCAGTGAGCAGCCTTAACAAATGTTCTTTAAACTGACGTGACATTTTTTGTTCTATTTCCAAATGACCGCTGGCTGAGATTGCTGGCTCTCGTATTAATTCTCAGGTTTTTCAAGGGGGGGAAAAATATATATATATATATATATATCTATCATAAGTAGAAATAATGAAGTTGAAGAGCTGATGCCCCGAGGAACAGTCACAAAGAATTATATCTTTCTATAACACAGGACACAGGCAAAAGATAAGTACCTGTCAGTTGGCATACTCTCTGCTACATGTGCCTATCAATAAAAGAGATTATTTTCCCCAGTTATTACAACAAAGATCTGGGGGGCTCGAAGATTGCACCTTTAATGAGAAGGAATGATTTCCTCTTGCACACTCACAACCACACTTAAAGTGAGTGAGCTGTAATGCCATCAGTTTCCCTCTCTCTCTTTCTCTCCCTCCCTTCCGCTCTCTCCCTCTCTCTCGAACTTATTAAAATGAAATATTGCCAACATTAATGCACAGGGATTATTTATTACATTTTTTAACAGGATTATGGTGTGCAAAGCTTGATTTGGGATTCATACCCTGCATTGTGATATCGTGGTTTAGCAGTCAAATTCTGCAGACTTGCTGTAATTAACAGTGGCAAAATAGATCATTGCCAAGTGATACGTCGCTCCGTGGGCTAATCTTTGTGCGCCGAAATGCCGGGCTCCCGAAGAATGCGGATGGAAGGCGCTCTTCCTCTCCGCAAAGACATTGTCCTAAAACTCCAATCCAAAGTGGAAAGCGGCGATTTTCTCACAGCTGTTCATTTTATTGAATCTTCTGGTGTCAGGTGTTTGTTTAATAGAGCTGGCACTGATCTCCTGTCCTTAGCTGTCAGTTGTTGTTGTTTTTTTTTCTTTCCCTCCACACACACGCACAGTTTTGCAGCCATGGTGTAATGTGCTGGAACAACCATGTAGATGTCTTAGTAATGACAATATAAAGAATGCTAGTGTGCGTACCTTGATGACAGCAAAGCAATAATTTGTGTGGGCACCTTATCATATTCAGCAGAAAATCCAACATGTGCGAAACGCGTCTTTAATCTCGAAAACATGGCTGGTTCGTGAAACGCGCCATTAGTTATACTGATGAAGGAGCATGACTTCATACCTTAATTGGGAAGTAATGTGAAGGTCCTCAGAACAAATCTATTATGTATGGTCCTAGCAGAAATCACATGCAGGGGTCCTTCAGACATACCGTACTCTTTAGCCACACCATCACGCTGCGTCTAGTCAAATTGTGTTGTGGAAATTTTCCATGTCCTTTGTCACTGCGAAAAAGGAAAGAAAGGGGGTTACATTGAAGTTAATGGCTTTTGAACGCAGTATCTATACTTGCTTTGTTTGCTTGTGTCAGTGAAGAAAGGGCGTCTATAAAAGGATGGGAAACGGGGAAGGCAATCAAAAGTCTGGCCTTCACTCTCGCTGTGCCGCCATCAAAAATGATACAAGGCTAGGAGCCGCTGAAGTACCTGTGCGCAGAGAGGCTTCTCCGTTCCTCTCGTGTCAGCCGCTGAGAGGTCCTTCTTTCTAAATGGTTTTTTATTATTGCCATTGTAATTATTGTTCCGCGGGGTCTAAGTTACAGACGGCAATTAAAAATATGGGACAAATAAATAGCCGCGCGGCGCTGTGACATGTGACACGTGATCCGTGGAAAAAGAACTTCCCGCGCGTTGATTCAAGCACACTGGAGTTGTTTGTATGGAAAATAAAAATGGGTCAAGTGGAACAGTGCCCTTTGACGGTCCCTTTTTAAAAATCAAACCTTGGAATTTATTATTTATTTCTCTTCGACCCCCCCCCCCCCTTCTGTGTAAACTCTTACAGGAGGCACAAATGAACTTGAATGCGTAAGAGCGAACCCCTACTCTTTGACATTGGCGCAGACAGGTGTAAAAATATACACGGCCCAACACAGAGCAATAATAAGAGATTTATGTATGTAGGGCGCAAAAGAAACGCAGAGCCGAAGCCTGGTGCTGTCAGGTTCGCTTTCCTGTTGCGTCATTCACCGTGCCAGCGCACACTGGAGCCAAATATGGCAGGAGCCTCCGTTCCCCCCGTACCACGTGCTTCGTGATCTCTTGTCAGGCGAACAGATGTCTGAGCGCGGTGGATTGTTTGGATGTTTGTATGCATGTAAGAAATGAGTAAACAAGTTGAAATATTCCCCCCTTAATTTGATGCACAATGCTTCCTGACAGCTAATTCACTTTGCGCAGATTCAAGAGCCGGTGTCACGTGTCATCTCCTCTCTGCCTCAGATGAATAAGTTAGTTTAGTGGCAGGCATCGCTAATAACGCCACGCCGCCACTCGGCACAATGAATCAGGCGTTTCTGTTTGTCCTGTAATATTATCACCTCGCTCTGACCCTATCTAACCTTTTACCTGTACAGTCAATACACTCAGAGGTGATAAAAGACCGTGAGTGAATGGAGTGTGTGTAATGTTGCAGCCAGCAGCGATTACAGAGGTAACATGAAGACTTGGAAGCCATACTGAGACAGGGCTTTTTGTGCGTACTAAATTGCTGGACAGCTCCGGGGCTGACATTTAAAACATAACATCACCAAACAAAAACACATTAAAAGAGAAAAGCTGAGCAGGGGGCTTTAAGGAAAACCTGAAATTCAAGTTTTGGCGAAGGCAACTGACCCAAATTTCCTGCCCCTTCTTCTCCTTAACATGCTTCTGCAAGCCCGGGCCCTGGGGTGACGTATCCCTTACACAGGGATTGCCAGTGCATTTACATAGCATGGTTAATGAGAGATCAACACCAGGAAAGCGCCTTGAATATAAAGCTTTCTTGTAAAAATAATGAGCGAGCGATTGATCCATACTCAAACAAGCCGGTTTGCTGAGTTAATACCAAAGGCAGATTATAGCCAGTGCCAAAAGTGCCCTGGCGTGCGACGCCTTTTGCTTAGAGGGTCCCCAAACTTGTCATCACATTAGCACATGGTCAAGGAGTACATCCTGCCACTCTCATAATCTGCTTTCCTGCACAATTAGCCTTCTATAATAAGGCAGCTGCCTGACAGCCGGCAGGGAGAAAGGAGGGAAATCACTGAGTTTCACATAGGATGGATGGATCGTTTACCGCCACTGAAATATAGACTCTGAGGTGATTCTCTCTCCGAGTCATCGCCGCTCCTCACATTAGGTCTGAACATTATGACAACATGGAGGCTTGCTCTTCTTTATTGTGCCACGCATCTATTGCACTTTGATGAAGCCAGACAAAGGAGGGCGAGGGGGGGTGGGGGTGGTGGGGGGGGGAGCGAGAAAGAGAGGGAGCACCCGTGGCCGGGGCAGATGTGTTTTAGCGCGAAAACTCTGAGAGAATCAGATGTTGGAGAGGGTGGAATGGTAGGGGATGACAAGTTTTCTGAATAAAATAATGGATAATTTCATTCCGACAAAGGCGAGGAAACTATGGGCAAGAGAGCAAAATAGCAGGAAGGGATGGAGAAGGGAAGGGGTTTGAAAAGAATAAGAAGAATTCAGTGCTGCTTCTTGCAAGGGAAAAGAAAAAAAAAAAACATTGATGACACCCGGTTCCATTCTTCCGCTCTCCCCTTTCTCTGCTCCTCGCCTCGCAGCACGGCGGGCTAAGCTGGGAGCTGTAATGTCATTAAATTGCAAATGCTTTTTTTTCATTTCCGACACACACTGTTTACTTATCTGGCAAAAACATATGTTGGAAGGAATCCGTTAAATTCTGCCCATTGCCTTGGGTGAAAGTGCAATAGAAACGGGCCCACTGAGCTCCTTCTGTCGTCTCCTTTTAGCACTTTGCCTTATCTACAAGGCTGCTTAGCAGCAAACTGGCGAGTTCAATGAAAAATGAAGATACAGTGCGAGATTAGGGAAGAACAGTGAGGGGAGAAATGCTTGGAGAGAGGGTCATCCCATTGCAAATGATTTCACTCCTCTCCATCTGCATAAATGACTATTTTTAAGGCATCTCCAGCGTCTGTATATTTTTCTCACTCTGCCACACATTTAATTTCACGCCCCGTGTTCTGAATATGCTTAAATGCATATCTCTGATGCACCTTTAAGCCAGAGGAAAGAGGATGGGGGGGGAGTGGGGAGGGTACGAAAGCAAAATTAAAGATAAAATGGTGTGATTTGCACTACAAGTCTATTACTTTATGGCATTTACATATAGTTTACCTCTGCAATTCCAAGATTTTTTTTTCTACCACCTTCCTATCAGTATTTGGGCTTGTATAAATATGTATAAATCTTTGTTGAGAAAAATAGAATTCCTAGCACTGCACTGGAAAGTTTGAAGGGTGCACTTTCTTGCTTCAACTTCTTCTGCTGCTCCCATGAGACTGTCAGCATATCTGTTGGGGGTGTTCTCTACCGGCTTGCCCCAACAAAGGCACAGGCTTCAAGCACTTTGTGCCCCCATGATCCTCAGATACTCCTCCCCTCTGTTGGCTGAGCGGGGAGAGAGATGCTGGGTCAGGACTTGGCCACAGCTTTAGAGGAAAGGCCTGGCGCAGGAGAGGGACACCATCCTTATCAAACAAGTGGATGAGCAGCTCAGGGATGGCACAACACGGACTCCTAGCATGTCGGGGAGATTGTCATAGATGATATGCACGGAGGATCCCCGACTCCCACACAGGTCTCGCACGGTGACATGATGAATAGCGGCCGCGTGCGTGCTGCTGTTGTGCTATCAAGTGGATGTGTTGTTCTACGGCAGCAAGGAAGTTTGAGCTGCGAGTGCAGAGCCCGCCCCTAACAGCAGAGAAGAAGAAGGCTGAGGATTGGCCTGGGAATGAAAAGGAGAGAGAGAGGCTATTCAGAGCACGATTCCTTTCCTTTATTGTCTGCCCGCTTAGATTTGAATACGTTCACTCAAAGAAGACGAGAAAAATGCTTCAGCCTCTCGCATTGTTGGCTTTCTCTCTCTTCTTTTCTATTTGCAATTAAATGCATTTCAAATGGAACAACTGTACAGAAAGCATTTCTGATAAGGAGGAATTCCATTGCCTTTAACCTCCTTTGTAATGGCTTTGCAATTTTTTAGCACCCTTATTATGAGAACTGCACAATCCAAACATATCTTCTGAATAGAAAACGCCATACAACTTATAAGTATTGCTTCATTGAAAATTAAATTGCATTTAAAAATCATTTTTAGTCCTCTGTGTTCCTCCCTTCTTAAGCCAATCTTGGTGTTTCTGTTTTGCCGCTTTGTGTGTGACATTGTGCCTTGACAGGACCCTTGTGTCCTGAGCAGTATCACACACACTGGTCCTAAGCATGGGATGAGATCAGTCAATTAGAATTAATGTCATCTGGTCATTTACAGCTAAACACCCTCCATGTGCATTGTGTTTGCTTTGTGTGCAAAGCATCAACTGCAAAACCAATCTCATCCTCCAGACATGAATTTTTGAAGGATTTGAACGCTGTAAATAACTCCAAACCCTCTCTTACGAGGTTTACCCCTGGAGCACTTTGTAACTTATCAGGGCTGCCTTGTGCCTCCTCTAATGCTTGCATTATGCTCAAATGTAAATCGGTAAGCTGCCAGAGTGGTGGGCGGGAATCACTGAAGAAAGAATCACTGAAGGGTCTAGCCAATATTCTGATTGGGGCATAGCAAAATAAACAGTATAGTTTTGTTTTTCCAGAGCCAGCAGAACAAAAATACATCACACTACTCTCTTATATTCACAAACAATTGTTCTTTAGTGTTACACACTACCGGAGATTTTAGCTCAATAAAAACGCCCGCTCCCCTGTTATAATATTTTAAAAAGTTTCAAGAGTTGTAGGCTTTCATTTTCAAAATGCCAACTCAAAAGGCAACTAATATATTCTGAGTGGCTGATGCCCAGGGGTCTGTTTTGTATTTCTAATTTCCATCTCTAATGGTACAAGAGACTGATTAGTAATTAGGACAGACCCATTTAAATGCATGTAATGAGCGTTATAGGTTTTCCATATACTGTGCACTCGGTACTGATGTAAATGGATAGCATCTGCGTCAATTTGAACGCATGTTGACCTTTAATGGCGATTAATCTACAACACAGTTCTTCATGCTGCTCGTCCTTGAATTGGCTTTATAGTGTAATGAGTATATCGTTGGAATCTCCCAAATAATTTGACCTGAAGCGTGTTTCGCAGCATAACTATTAATCTTATTTTCCAGTGAATAATTCGATCAGTTTGCCAGAGAAGTGGGTTATGCGAGTACAAACTAGTGCGGAGGGTTGTGTGGCCCCTAGATATTAATTTGGAGATGGATAGGAGTCTTAAAGAGGATTAAAACTCCATACAGGCTGCTCATTTCACATGGCTGCATACCACCCAGTCCACTGTATATACTGTCAGTCACTCCTTGGCATGGTTGAGATTTGAAATGGTGACAGTTAAAGTACAAAGATGTCCAATCCTAGACTATTTCATGGCATATTTGGCGGAGCATCCCGAAGGAAATGCAAACTGCGAGGGCCAGTCATCTCAGCGAGCAAAGGCCACCAGAAAACGGCAACACTGCCCCCCTGCTATTGTCTACAGACACTGCATCTAGTTCAACCTTTCTCTCAGACTTGAACTAGTGAACATGAGGAGGAGACAGAAGCACGCACAGCCCAAAATTACTTCTTGTTTTCACGTCGGATCATTCATTATTTCTGCTTTGGTCATTTGTGGTGTCCTTTTGAACAGAAAGAACAAAAGGTCATGCGTGGAAACAGAAACATTTGCACGGTATTAGAGAAGAAGTACAAGAAATTGCATAAATGAAACATGATTGTTTTAGAAAAATTATCATTTTAATCCTGTTTTTACACAAGTGACATTATTCAAAGTGGAACTAGGCCAAGCAGGACATTTTACAATATGATTACACATTCAGAGTGTTATTCTGCAAATACATGTAAGAGGTACTTGCCACTAAATTTGTTAGATAGCTGTCATGAACATATTTAGATACATAAAATGGCCTGCGCTATATTTTCGCAGAGCTTTTATTTTGAAATGTTATCTAGTTTACAATAATTTAATTTGTATTTGCTGCGTTTAACAAAAGAAAACTGAAAAACCGGGTTTGTCTTTTTCCCACCACTCTGTGTTAGTTTGTTTTATGTTTATTCACATTTACACAGAGTAAAATTCACCACTGGCTGATTTGAAAGACTAACATGAATATGGAGAAGAAATCCCAGAAAGCCCGGCAGGGGCTGTCGAGTGGCCCCTCACTTTACACACCATTAATAAAAATACAAAATAGCAACAAGCGAAAACATTTAAATTGGTTGCTTTTCACCAGCTTCCAGGACGCTGAGGCCTGTTCTCTGCAAATGTAACTGAAGTGGGCTCAATTAGAAATTTTAAAAGCCCCCTATTGTCCAGCCAACACATATTCCTATAAAACATATGCAGAGTGGGCTAGGTGCAATATTCGCCGAGCCGTCAAGAAAATGGATGCATTTCTCCATCCACATGGTAACAATTGCTTAATTTCACCTCAACCTTTAATTGAAAGACACAGAGTGGGTTCATTGGTCTTGTGCACTTCAAAGATGCATTGTGGACTATTATGCACATCGCTATGTTCAACCCAAGGAGGCCGTAATACTCAAACTCCATGTGAATAGAGAAATGACGTTCAATAGATGCGATAAGCCTTATAAGTACTAAGTGATATGCAGATCAGTTTTGCTTTCTCCCCGTTCCTTCCATGTTGTCTCCTCAAGATCTTATTACAGGAGGAAAATATCGCAGAAATTCATCTCCGAATGTACAATTTCCTTAAACTGAACAGCAAAGCTTCACATATATGTATATATATATATGTTAAACTGGAAGAACTCATTATTAATTTAATAGAAATATATTTCTCACAATCACATCTTGCATTCCATTTAATGCACTTGCTTGTTTCTCCATGGCTCTCTGGCTCCATCCTGTGTTTCAGATGGAATAATGTATTCTGTTTATTTACACTCTTGGAGGAGGTCGGCTCGATTCAAATAACAGAATCTAAATATCTCTAAAGATAATAATATATTTGTTGAGAGACATCAGCACTATTTTGATGTGTGAGCAGCTGATTCTCAGTGTAAGTTAGTCAATTAAATTAGTCTGTGAGTGTCTGTGTCTGTAATTTTTATTCAGTTACTTTAAAAAGGTGCTAGAAATCTTTTATTAGGATTTGGAATCAGATGGCAGATTTAGTATTGTTAAGTGCTTTTTAATATTATACTATGTATGCTAGCGTGGCTCGATTCGTAGCAAAATTAAATTTTGAGGGCTGAGGAAGTTCAGCTTGGCTTCTTACGCACACACAATAAATTTAAAAATATCATTGAAGAAATAAATGAGTGACCTTTAAAGACACATGCAAATAAATGTGTGGCGGACAATAAAGCGGCTATGCCTACGATGTAAGGCACTTGTGAAATTTAATTTAGTTTATACTGGGAAATAGCCTCTATCCTCTGCATTGTTTACATTCCTGCTTTCTTTTCTTTCCAGTTAAATCAGCTGATTGAGGACGTGGTATGACCTCTGTAAGATGATCAAGACTGTTCTTTTCCCTGTTGGTGTCAGTTTTCTTTTTTTTCCACTGTGTGATCAATATAAACCAGACCCACAA
Source organism: Planiliza haematocheilus (assembly GCA_005024645.1). Classification (NCBI taxonomy): domain Eukaryota; kingdom Metazoa; phylum Chordata; class Actinopteri; order Mugiliformes; family Mugilidae; genus Planiliza; species Planiliza haematocheilus. Next base: position 9,474,499 of record SRSE01000725.1, read on the forward strand.
CTCCACCCTGTGCACTTCCAGATTTTAAACTTAATCACGGACACCATACTAGGTTCTGTGTGGGCCCAGGTATAGATGTATTTGTACTAGTATCCCCCTATTCCAAACTCTCTCATCAAGTATACAGAAGGAGGTCCCTATAGAGGTTGATTGTGGAGGACTGTTGATGCTATCTACAGCCTTCATAGGTTTAAGGCTTTTTATGGTTGACATTGTGATATATATGCCAAAGGCTGCCCATCGAGGAGTACCCATTCTTTTTTTTTTACCTGACACCATTTTCCATTTCACTCGAATCCTACTCACTGGACCACTGCACACCACTGCTGCCACCTTTGGGTTATAACTGCTCTCTAAAAATCACAACATGCTCCTAACATATTAGATTATTTAAGAATTCAATTAAGCTCTTTTATAATTTTTAGAATTAATTTATGTTTTTTTGTTTGTTTTTTTTATTCAATTTTTGTTTACCAAATCTTTAGCGGCTATGTTTTTCTCACTTGCTAGTATTTTATCTTATCTTATCTTGTCTGATTTAATTTAACTTTCTACATACCGCTGTGTTAGAGATGATGTTTTTATTTTACAGGCACGGCATCCCATGTCATTCACATGACAAGCCGTGACCGTAAAAACAAAACAAAAAAACACTGGTGAGATCATTAGATTCTGCACATGCAACACGTATTTACTGAAATTATTATGAAGTAATTTCACCAGAGAAATTCCATTTGACTTTCAAGAACTCTGTTCACTAATCCTGTTGAGTGCAGTGAACCGCACAGGGCCTGTTGTGTAAAGGACTCAGTGGTCACACTTGAGTTTTCTCAAGGAGACACATTTACGTCTGCTCCATGTACACTCTGGTGTTTATCTGATACTTTACCTCTTTTAACAGTTTTTATATATATATATATATATATATATATATATATACTAGGAAACAAATTTTAAATCTGACCTTTTTTTAGGATTGTAGTCACTTCCACAAAAGGTACGCTGTTTTAATGTTAAGGAAAGAAATAAATGACTGTGTTAACCAAGCTTAAATTAGTTTTTCAGAGACAAATTCACATATCTTCTTTATCTAAAACAAATCTTAAGGTAAAAAGTATCTTCCCCCTCATTTTAATCCGGTGTCGTGTATCTTATAAGCATTGCACATTTCTGTTAGTCTATTATTAATCTCAATAATATGTCAAATGTATAGCTTTCACTGCATCAGCCAATTTAACAATCAGTTGAAAACCTTGGAAAGTTCTTTAGACAAAAGACACCTCCTCCCCCTCCTCACTTAACATGAAATAGTACTTAAAATGTCAGCAGCCACATGACAGGCCTCAGGAATGCATCAGGAGTATGGCCCAGAGAAATGTAAAGGTCCAGCAGTTTCTCTTGTTAGAGAACATCTATGACGAGCACTGAGCTGGGCCCCTGGCCGGAGGTTGCTCAGGATTGCTTAAGGGCAGCAAGAAACACAATATTTACACCATCCTACGTAATGTGACCACTATACAGAAAAAGTCATTGTTTTCAGTCACAAGTGCAGCCTCTTGAATGTTGAATGTGTGAGGCTATGATAGATTTGACCCTCTATGATTTAAGTCATAAAAGAGACACAAACAAGTTTTCTTTTCTGGTTAAATGGCAGTATCTGTTTAGAAACATTTGGTGGGGGGAAAATGGTAGAAATGGTGTAATTTCAAACCTGAATAGGCTACTGTCAGTGCTAAATGAGGCAGTCACATGAAATCCAGTCACCAAACCTCAACACCTTCCTCTCTGAAGGTCTCTTTAATATTTAAATCATGTCAAACACTAACAGATTTGAGTTCCTCTGCCTTTAGGGTTGTTGGTGCTGCTCAAACTCTTTCTAAGAAAGCAAACTTTGAGCTCTCTGTTTTCTGAGATTCACTACTGCACATCTTTTACGTCACATGTTGACCGACTCTTTTGAGTGGTGAATGTTAGGCCTGGTTCTGTTTGTTGGCAAACACTTTTAGACTAGAAAAAAGGTTCTGAGCATTGGTGGAAAGGACCGTAATAGGGGCTAAACTTTTTTTTTTAGATTTTATTTTTTAAAGTCGACGACGGTCGATCGATGACGTCACACATAAAAACACAGTAGAAAGTAATCCTTTGCAACAGTGAAATCTATATTTACCTGAATACATAATGTAAAAATATAATACGGAAGCTTTTCTGCAAGGACATTGAAGCTTGAACACGTTATTGTAGCCACAGCAACAATAAAACACAACATAACTGAACCTATATAAGCTCACTTGAACTTACTGCACTGCAGATATGTTCAGCCATATTAATCGGCACCGTCAATAGCATGTATTTCACAGCATGTTGTAAGATTATATAATACAGCCAGGATAAATAAATAGATTTATAATTATTCGCGTGTAACAGCTTAAGGACATATAGCTCGAGGCAATAAAATTTACCAGCAAATTGTTGACTAGCTTCCTTCTTACCACAGGACGTTTAGCGAAGTCTTTATTAGCGGGATTAAGTTAGTTTAACATTCAACATTCATTTGACATTCAAAATATAAACCTATTATGTGCTTCAACCGTTTGGGTGAACGATGTCAAACCAACTGTGCAATATATAGATTAATATTCCTCATCTGCCACAAGGCTTATTTTTCAAATATATCTTTTTGTCAATTTTTTACAATTAAAATAAATAAATAAACGTATTATACTCCTTGACCTTTTGACCTCATGATGTCAAACCAACTGTATAACACAGATATGACCATCCCTCATCTGCCACAAGGCTTATTTTTCAAATATATTTCTTCGGCTATTTTATTTTAAAATAAGCCTTGTGGCAGATGAGGGATGTTCATATCTGTCTTATACAGTTGGTTTGACATCATGAGGTCAAAAGGTCAAGGAGCATAATACGTTTATTTATTTATTTTAATTGTAAAAAATAGCCGAAGAAATATATTTGAAAAATAAGCCTTGTGGCAGATGAGGGATGTTCATATCTGTCTTATACAGTTGGTTTGACATCTTGAGGTCAAATGGTCAGGGAGTATAATACGTTTATTTATTTATTTTAATTTGAAAAATAAGCCTTGTGGCAGATGAGGAATATTAATCTATATGTTGCACAGTTGGTTTGACATCGTTCACCCAAACGGTTGAAGCACATAATAGGTTTATATTTTGAATGTCAAATGAATGTTGAATGTTAAACTAACTTAATGCCGGTGTCGTAATTGACTCCTGTTGAGATTTGAACCGTTCCTCTGTTAGCGTTAGCTTATGTCTTTTCAGGTGAGTGTTCATTGCAGTAGCAGGCCTACATCTGTTGTATACAGGACTGACTGACATATTCTGCATGCCACGGTAGTAGTATGGCTTTCATCTTAAGTGAAGTATTTCCACACACCTGCTGAACCGCTGCTAGTTTGCTGCAATGACTCATGGTGTCCTCACCTGTCTTCTCGGAGACGGCCGTGTTGTTGTTGTCACATCGGCGACTAGTCGACCCATATGCTCAAATCGTCATGGCACAGCGGTAAAATCGAGTAGTTCACTAGTCGGTACAACCCTGCACTGAAGTACGATTTAGAGTTACATTTGTTATGAGTCTTCTATTTTATACATTATTTCAAAACTGATTAACTACACTTAGCCTATCATAAAACAGACCCAACTTACTGTTTATTATTACAGGTTAGGAGAAGTCCTTTAGCTGTCGGAATCGATATAACAATGTTAACATAATTCATTTGTAATTATCCACAGAGTTTTTCACATGAATCCATGTTTAAATTTGTGATGTACCTGTGTTCATCTGATACTTCACCTCTTCTACTGACATTTTGAAGAGCACACAGACTTTAAAAATCAGATCAGACTATTAATGAGCAAAGTATTCATCATCTGAAAGCTATACAAAAGGACCACGGTGAGTACTTTTGCTCGAGTACTCCAGTTTTTTGATGCCAATATCTTTAACTTTCATTCTACCTCTGCTAAAGGAACATGTGAGTACATCTTCTCCTGCTGGATATCAGAAAACTATATTTTGTTTCATTTTAGATGAATGCATTCAGTTATGGAGATATATTTTTGGTGAAATCTTCAAAAGCATACCACTAAGGGCAGTGAGTGAAAAACAAGAAAGTTGAGTTGAGTGTTCTCACCTCACATGCACAGTAAAGGGTGTCAGCTGAGACCGATGGGGTGAAATGATGAAACACCAAGTGCTGCTAAACTGACCTGTTCCAGGCAAAAAGCTTCTAAAATCTTCTCCATGAATAAAAGTGATAAATCTTATTCAGATTTAGCACACTTGTAGTGGGAGCACTGATTTGAAAGCTGATTCTCCAGATTTTCATCAAGCTAAGATATCCGAGAAAGACTTTAGGAAACACATCACAACCACAATTAACTACAGTACAAAGCAGCTATACAAAACATTATAGTCCCTTCAGGCCGTTTCTTGATAGCCATACAGATTTAAATTCTGCAGCTCACAGCTCTGCTGTCAGGTGATCGTCACAAGACATGGCTTAATCCTTCACTGCTCTACAAAAGCAAGAGCAGAAATTAGAGACTTTCTTAATGTGCATGTAACTGACTGGAACACAACATGATTTGGCTTTAAGTGTTGTTTCCACAGACATTAGAACTATCACTGAATCTAATTTAAAGATATACAACAGGGAACCGTAGCAGAGTGAGATTCAGCGCTCTCCACAAGGGAACTAATCGACATTTTACAGCTGAGAGCTGATCTGCAAACTGATTTTCTCACCGCCAACTGAAGGAAACAAACAGGTGAAATATGATGATCGCGCTCGGTCTTGGTCTTCTTTGTCTACTCTTCTGTCCTGGGCCAGCAGAGGCTCAGTTTCCTCGAGTGTGCTGCACGGTGGAGGGAATCGTGTCCAAGCAGTGCTGCCCCGCTCTGGGCTCAGACCCTGCCAACGTCTGCGGCTCTCTGTCTGGGAGAGGAAGCTGCTCTGCTGTTCGAGTCGACAACAAACCCTGGGGAGGACCGTACAGACTGAGAAATGTCGATGACCGAGAGAGGTGGCCGACCAAATTCTTCAATCAGACTTGTAGATGTACTGGTGAGTGTTTGACAGTTTTTATTAAGATACAGGTGTCCTGAACAGGATCTGAAGTTAGGTTTTCTCTCCGTGTTGCAGGTAACTTTGCAGGTTATAACTGTGGCCAATGTAAGTTTGGCTGGACCGGGCCAAACTGTGACCAGAGGAAAGCTCCGGTGGTGCGGAAGAACATCCACTCCTTAACCCCCGAAGAGCTCCAAGAGTTCCTGGATACTCTGGAACTGGCTAAGACCACTACCCACCCAGACTATGTCATCGCTACCCAGCACTGGCTGGGACTCCTGGGACCAAATGGAACTGAGCCACAAGTTGCCAACATCTCCATCTATGACTTCTTTGTCTGGCAGCATTACTACTCAGTCAGAGACACCCTTCTTGGTAAATCAACATATCTCGTACAGTATTTCTTGTCTTCTTTTGTCGTTTAATACAAAAATAATGTAAGAGAAATACAAATACTCACATAAACCTATTATACTACAAATTCAGTATTATGACTTTGTTATTTTGCCTTAAATTCCTTCATCTTCAAATTAGTGATTGTACTATATACTGCAGTGTGTTCCTATAAAAGGAGCTAATCAAACACAAAATTGTCCTGCAGGTCCCGGCCGTCCGTTCAGAGCCATTGATTTCTCCCACAAAGGTCCGGCATTCATTACCTGGCACAGGTATCACCTTTTGAGCTTGGAAAGAGAACTCCAGGTATGTGTCATTCTCTGTGTTATGTTTTATTCCATAGTAGGGTTTTTGGCTGTTTCAGTTTTGCTTAAAGCAAACAGGAATAGGTAGGAATGTAGTTGATTTCAAATAGAATAAGATATATTTAAATAACTGAATGAGCCAGTGTTGATGTTGTTGATGTGCTGCTGATGCAGACTAAAATCTATAAAATGTGTCTTTCTCCTTCAGAGGCTGACTGGCAATGAAAACTTTGCAATCCCCTACTGGAACTTTGCCACGGGGCAGAGTGAGTGTGATGTGTGCACTGACTCTCTGCTGGGAGGAAGAAACCCCGACAACCCCTCCCTCATCAGTAACCAGTCCAGATTCTCCAGCTGGGGAGTGGTTTGTAACAGGTCAGTATAATACACACTGCCACGACATTAAAACCACTGGCAGGAGAAGTACCTGAAGTACCAAAAGACCTGGCATTCATGTGGATGTTACTTAGACATGTACCACTCACCTAGATCAGACCAGGCACCCCCACCCGATAGCAATGACACTAGCAGGATGCAGCCTGACACAGACACACACACAAAAACGGTTTAGGAACAACTAAACATGAAAAACAGCACAAGGTGTTGACCTGGCCTCCAAATTCAGTAGATCCAAAACTGATTGAGCATCTGTGGGATGCACTGGAACAAACCTGATCTACAGAGGCCTCTCCCCTCAACCCATAGGACCAAAAGGTCCCCACTAATAGACACCACAGGATGCCCTCAGAAGGCCCACGTCCATTCTCTGATGAGTCACAATCGTTTTGGAGGCACAATATTAGGAAGGTGGTCATAATGTTATGCCTGATCGGTGTATTTATTCTTGATAATTACAGAGATAACATCATGCAATGTGGTAAAAGGGATCCGTTTTGCCTTTCCTTATTTTCTGCCTATTAATGCCACAATGTTTCCATGTGAGTCAGAAGTTCGGGACTCAGATGACTTCTTCAACTTTTGTGCTGAGCTGAGGTCAGCTCGTCATGGATTTCTCTGTGCAGTCATCTGCTCCAGGCACAGATCACCCACAGAGTCAAACTATGGTCTTCTTTGTGAAGTCAATTCCACATGTTTTCAGAAAACAGTAGCTTTGGAGGCATTCTGTATAGTCATTCATGCATACGGCATAACAGAAGCTGCTGTAATTTTTGTCGTTGCAGATTTTTGTGCTATATGTTGTCATATTGCAGATTGGATTAAGGCTTAATGTATATAGATGTGCTGGAAGTATTGCCATGTTCAGTCAAGAATGAGAAATCATGTTACTTATCAGTTTTTAATCAACTTTTAGAGTTCCCACACTGGCCTTCTGGGTGTATTATTTTCTACAGGCATAGACAGATAATTGTGGGGTTTTAGTCATCTGAATTGCTTTTTTAAGCACTCTGCATAAAGGGCTAGTAAAAAATAATTAGTTTATTTTCATGTTTAAATTATTAAAATGTCATCTAGAGCCCTAAATATAAGTATGGAAGTGTAAATGTGCATATGAAGTCTCCTGTAATACGTACCTTGAACTGTTTAATGCTGTTTTTAATGTTCTCCGTGCTGCTGCTCTTTCCTTCTAGTCTGGACGACTACAATCGTCTGGTGACTCTCTGTAATGGCACCAGTGAAGGTCTTATTCAGAGAGGAATCATGGAGAGAGCCAACATGTCTTTGCCCACCATGAGTGACGTCAGGAGCTGTCTTGGAATCAGGGAGTTCGACAGCCCTCCATATTTCACCAACTCTTCCTTCAGCTTTAGGTACGGCTCCACTGTCCTGGGTTAATAATGATTTACATTTGACGCTACACAAAAACTGTTGCAATCTGGAGTTATTTAAATTTGACGATTCAAAGGCTTTGCTGTCTCACAGAAATGCTCTTGAAGGGTACGACAGGCCGAACGGGGAACTGGATGAATCGGTCGATAACCTTCACAACCTTGTCCACTCTATGCTCAACGGGACCAGCGCTTTGTCTCACTCTGCAGCCAATGACCCCATCTTTCTGGTCAGAATCTAATTCAATGGTTTCCTCTGAGATGAAACAGTAGACACATGTTTACCCATGTCCGTATTATCTATTTATTTTATTTTTTACGTTGCAGGTGCTCCATGCTTTCACCGATGCCATTTTCGACGAGTGGATGAGGAGGTTCCTTCCGAACAACGCCACCTTCCCGGATGAGATGGCGCCCATCGGTCATAACAGGGACTACAACATGGTTCCCTTCTTCCCACCGATCACTAATGAAGAGATCTACATCACCTCTGAGCAGCTGGGGTATTCCTATGCAGTTTCACTGGAGGGTGAGTGAACTCGGAAAGAGTTTAAAGGAATTGTTTGAGACATGCATTCCTGAGAGGTAGATGAGAAGATTTATTCAACTCTTGGTAGTGTTGTAAATACGAAGCAACCAGTTAGCTTAGCTTAGCATAGACAAAAGAGACAAACCTGCACATTGAGAAAACCAACCAGTATAATAAAAAACAACTGTTATCTCTGGTTTTATGCATTATGTCTCGGCGTGCTGCAGTGATACTTACTAGTGGTATCAGAGAGCCTGTATTTCTACTCTACACCCTAATCAAACCTGCATTGACATTTATATTTAGTTTTCCTACTGCGAAAAGCTTTCACAGAGTGTCCCCACCTGTTCTTCATCTTTCCAGATACAGATGGAGGGCCGACTGTGTTTGTGCTGGGCTCCACTCTCGGGGGAGTCTTCATTGGTCTTCTGGTGCTTCTCCTTATCTTTGTGCTCTACCAGCGTCAGCGGAGAAACAGAGGCTTTGAACCTCTGATAAAAGCGGATTTCACGAATAGGAAGTACACAGAGGAAGCCTAGGCTTCACCTGTTGTTCTGCTACGTACTTCAGCGCTCTTAGGAGAGACGGAGAAACCAGTCTACAATGTTCTGCAGGCTCGACCGTGGAGCAAGAGTAAAATATTATGCCTGCTTTTTCGATACGAAATTAAATCTTATGTAAGAGCCGTCAAGAGAATCATATACTACCCAATGAATGTACACTTTAACCTTTATATGGTGATCTTTTTTAGAAAACCTTACAGAGCTCTTACATCTTTGCCCTTTTCCAAATTTACCACTAATACAAATCTATTGGAATGTTTTTAATAACAATTTATTCTCAAGAACAGTAACAAAACACAAATGCAATCTTGTCAATTGCACTGAAAGACAGTAAGGCATATTTGCTCAACTAGTTCTTCACCCCCTCCGTTTCATTTTATTTTGAAAGTTCCCTCATTGAGATCTGAAATTGAAAAAAAACAAGATTTGACAAAAACGAAAACTCTGTTTTTTCCTGCTTGCTGATAATTTGTCTGACCAGACATCCGTTTTCAGTATTTTATTGCAAAAATATTAAAAGTTCAATGATACAAAACATAAAAAGGGCATCCTGTGAGATCAATAATAAAGAATCACTTTAAATGACTTATTTTCTCGATATATTTTTGTCTTTGCAATGTGGATGAATATGCAGACTTAAATGCAATAAAGAAAAGCTCAACAAATATTCACGGATATACTGCGAAGGGCATAACACAGGCTAATACTGTGAAGATGTAAGCTTAGCTGGCCTGGTGGTTATGGACCTGACGGGCTCTCAGAGAACAGTGGATGTACAAACAGGCTGGTTTTGTCCGCCCTCCTCGGCAGTGCCAGGCCTCTCACATTCTCTGTAAGTACGCTCTACTGAGGAGCTTCACCGGAGCATTCAGCCCTGTCCAGTCTCCACAGATTCTCATTTCACAGGTGACTGTGGTCGGCTTCAAACCTGTCTGTGCTGCAGACATAACCATTCAAGCTTTCCAGATAAATTTAGGGACCCTTTCTTTGCATTTCCAGTAACCACTGTGTGCTGTTTGCTGCTTCGTATTTGAATAACTTCTGCACTTTATAGAACTACACTCATTTTTAAATGTTGTGATTTCAACATGATTTTTTTTTAATGCTGTTTAACAGTAATTTAGTTTTACAGTATCCAGTTAAACAGATTCGGTTATTCTATCACGTGCCACAGTAGCAAACAAGCCTATTTGTTCTTGAATGCAATATTTGTCTACTCTGAGAGTCCAGCACAAGGATTACTGTAAATTAGATGAGATTACAGCAGCACAAGACTTGATAGTAGTAGTAATATTGAATCGATGTGCTTTTCTAGTGCAATGTTTGTGTCCGTTTACACATAATATACAGAACACACTCTTAATTTTCAGCTGTGCGTGACTGCCCTTGTAATGCCAGCAGACTATTTTCTAAAGAAACAATTCACAATCTGTTAATCTATCCGTCCTGTGGAGTGGCTGTGCACTGCTGCACAGTGGTTACATGGAAACACATTATGTAAGCATTCATGTAAACCATGAATCAATGTTTGTTTATTAGTGCTGAATAGCAATGCTGCCCTCTCTGGCATGTATACGCTGGATTAACACCAGCACACGCGCCCAGCAACACTGCAGAACCATCATAACTATGATAGCGTTAATGTATATTAGTGGCACCGTCTCTGTAATGCGAATAACTCCTCCGTAATAATTCTGCCCAGGCTGTCTACTCCTGAAGCAAAGCCTGAGAAATCAGCACGATATGAGAATACTATCAGATAATGAATTTGTTGCAAGGCAAATGAGTATATAAAATGTCAGTTTGGCTACTGTTGAACAGTTTCACTGAATAGCGGTGTGGCTCTGTGACCGACACATCACGTAGTGCACCCACTCTCGCCAAATGACACGGCTGAAATTATTGTGAAACATAAGCTGAATAAACACAGTTCAGTGGCTGCATCTGATCAGAACACAAACATGACAACACAAGGTTTTGAATGAGTATTTGGTTGCTTCTCATCACAATTCGTTAATTGGCACGTGAGTTAATGACAGCGGAACGAGGATCGAATTAAACTGTTAGCCGGAGATCGCCCGTTCCTGACTTTTCCGTCATTTAGATCCTTCTATCCTTTGATTTAAAATATAATATTAAACATTTATTAACCTCTTTCAGGTGCATCAAATAACCACATTCTCAACATTCTTCGATCCACAACATTTCTTCTTCTTTTCTTTTTTTTTGCATTTAAAAAAATCAAAACAATCAAAGTGCGTGTTATAGTTTTCCACATGGAGACCTACATTAATACCTGCCATATGTGCAAGAAATATATGTGTTTTTTAATCTCTGAAGCAGAGTTTGTTGGATTGGCATCAGTGTTAGATGGTGAAGCGATGCCATAAAATATTGAGTCTAAGGATGGCACTGCACGATCTTTGGGAAAGTGGAAAATCATGATGCGTGACTGCTCTCTTTTTCAGAGCAGACTCCTCTAGCCTCAAGGCTGGCAGCCTGAATGCTGTCTGCTTGACTGTAGGGCCAATCTGCCTGAATACAAAAAACTTTGGGGGAAAGGAAAAAAAAAAAAAAAAAAAAAAAACCCTGCTGTCCATGTTTAGCCTGTTCCTCCAGCAAGCATTATCTCCATTGCCGTTGAAGTGCCAGGGCTGAGAGGGCCAGCATGGTTGGCAGGACTACAGAGGGTGCGTGGAGCGGGGGGGAATCATCCACAGGCCCGCTCCGGTCAGCTCTCACCACTGGCGTTTCAGTGGCAGCAGTGTCCATGTATGTAGGGCAGACCTCGGTGCAGCCGCTGCCGCTGCCTGAGCCGCTGCCTTCATCACCTGCAATGCCGAGGTCAAACGCAAGCCATTATGAGCACGGCAACAACTCAAACAGTCAAATGTGAGATTCAGTTTTAAAGCGTCTCGTCATTACAGGTAGAATTTTTTTTTTTTCATATAAGAATTGGTCAAATTATTAAATGTATGTGAAAGTGTCTTTTCAGAAAGAGTATATTAGTGACACTCTAAAACACCTGCCCAGCATGAAATAACATAGTGGAAGATCCATTTCAAGGTATTTCGCTCAAGGGGTGGTGGGGACCCATGACAGAGCTAAAAGAAGAGTCAATCTAGAACATTTAATGCATTTTAAATTAACCATTTATTGTAACCATGTTCAACAAAAGCTGAATATTTCCCCTACTTCCCCCGCCCCTACGATGCTGTAACTGGTTTTTGTAATTGAACCCACTCCCAGCCTTATCCTCGCCGTCGTTCCTGTTTCTTTTTAAAACCTCGATGAAAACCGGGACTGTCGGCGTTGTTTTTTATTACACTGCCACCTTCACTGCCTCTCGTGGCTTTGCTGACGCCGATTAGCTCTGCCTCAAGGCTAGGTAGCATTTCAAAGTTGACAGGTTATCAAGATGAGTGACAAGCAGCTGGAGCGTGAACTTGACTGCGCAGGGCGTGGAGGGCAAGACTAAAAATACATTCCTGCCCGGAGAAGAGAGACCAAAGTAACCAAGTGTTGTCGCATTTGTGCGAAAGGCAAAAGTGGCAAACGGCTTACTTGAGTCCTGAAAGTAGATATCATTGCCGTTGTAGGCGTTTTTCAGCTTGTTGGTCATCACCCTCAGAGCCATGATTTGCTGACGGATGAGGGTGTCCGGGCGCGTGATGTCGACAGCCACCTCTGGGTTATTCAGCTGGTTGGTCAGGCCGTCCTTTTGGACTTCGGGAAAGTACCTTTACAACATGACACATTAGACATGTCATTATTTTTGACAGGCTGCTTGCAGAAAGAACCAGCCAGTGTATGTCCATCTAAGAGACCAGAAAAAATATTAGCTGGAGACTAATTCCTCAGACATTTTAGTGTTTTCAGTTCAGTTACAGGTTTGATTGTCACACCGCTCTCGGGAGCAGCTCGTGAGATTACAAAGTGAACATTTGACCCAATCGTGTTGGCTAATGACATGCTTGTGAGAAATTTCTTCGGGGAAAGCGTGTCAGCTGCTTGCATTCCTGTTTGATAAATACGCCGCAGGCCGTCATGTGAGGGCATTCCACAAATCATCTGACACAACGGCATATGTTTCCCATAAGTCCAGGTCCCTCTGAATCACATACACCTCTGAAATCTGAGTTGAAAGACGTAACATTTGATGTCCTTGACTAATTGAAGTGATGATGCTAAGATGACTGGCTTCAAGGGTTAAAGAATCTGAGTTATGGATTTTTAATATTTGTTAGATTTTTAACATGCATTGAACATTAGGAACAAAATAAACATACATGAATCTCAGAAATGGCTTTTGCATCAGATTTTAAAGAAGAATGAAAACACTTTCATTAAAAAAAGCAAAAATTATCAAAGTGAATTATAATACACCAAGAATCAAAACCAAAACAATGATTTAATTCCTTTGTTTAGTTCAATGGATCAAAGTGCGCCAAGCTCTTGCCCAGCAGACTTCTTAATTCTGGGATTAGGCCGCTTAACGTCGGGCGAGCTGGACAGACTTTGGACTTCTAAATAACCTTCTTGTGTTGCATTAGCCCCCGGGGGCTCGGTGCCCTCACCTGCCCTTGGTGTGTCCATTCCAGCACTCCTCATCGCTGGCATTTCCAGCAGTCACCCTTTCCTCCACGCACATCGCCTCGGGCAAGTTGGACCAAAATTTCTTGGACAGCTTCAGTTTCTGTTTTATGTCAACCACCTAGGGGGAGACCAACAGTCAGTAGTTACATGAGAAGAAATAAACCTTGTTGGAACACATCAAGTTTGTGATTCTGTTTAGTATTTATGGAACATATGAGCAGCATTATTTTTAATTTCCATTAATTCCAGTTCAGGGAAACCAGTCTTATTTTCATTCTGCAGGACGGTAATGAGCCCAGACAACATGATAACGGTCATAACGGTCTGGGTTGGTTATACTGATTTAACAGACTGTTATTAAAATAAGGTTTTTCTGATGTAAAAATCAAAACTAAATAAATACATAAAAGTGAAGCAAGGATAGACTCTATGAAACCTTTGCTACCTTTATTTTACCGCATTTAGAAACGTAACACTTGACATTTATTTGGAGTTTTCTCTGAAATCATTCACATTGTTCATTCTTGATGACAAAAACCCGTTAACAGGACTGCATATCTGCTGTGTCTTCAGTCTTGCAACAGATCTGGTCTCCACACAGTCCTTTCTGTCCGTCTGCGATTACATGGACAGACAGAAGCAGCTGAGACTGAAACAATGGTAAGTGGCAAAATGTCCAAGATGCTGAGATGTACCTGTTAATTATCTTAAAATTGAGCATGCATAATTTTTGAAAACATTCCTCAATTTACATTTAGCGCTTAAACCTTTGTAAATGGTCGTGTATTTATACTGTGTAGCACGTTTATACCTGTTGGTACTGAAAGGAACTTTACAGTCACAATGACTACTCTTTATCTCAGGGTTCAATGTCTTGCTTAAGGACACTTTGGCACGGGGTTCATGTAGCAGGGATCAAACTGCTAACCCTCTGGGTGGTGGACAACTCGCTCTACTCACTGAGCCACGTCTGTCCAGTTACAGAATTTATAACCACAACAGAAATGCAGAAGCCGAAACGGGATGCACATTTTGCCACCTCCTTCTTAAATATTTATTTTTACTAAGCCGAAAGGAATCAAGTATACGCTGTAAGCACGATATAACCAAATGCCTTATTTACGATGTACTGTAGTCCTCAAAGCCTCACTAAATATTACAAATGATAAAATGTGCTCGTAAAACCATCCGGGAGGAAACACAGGCGATGAAAACTATCCTTGACGTCTCTGACATACGGTGTGAAAAATGTCCGGTTTAAATTTAGCATTTGAGTTAAGTTATTTATACAAGAGCTGAGCTTCATCTTCTTTTAAAACCTGCTACTCCCGTGGCATCCCGTTTGTAAAATTAGACCACCCCGCCTTCACTTATAGCCACACATTATCAAAGGAATTATAAATTTGGGGGTTTTGACGTTTAACACTTGAACTCCAAAAAAAAAAAAAAAATGATTTGGGTTTAATTTTCCCTTCTGTGTCGACTATCGCAGGTTTGCATCATGAAAAGTAAGACCATGCAGGCTCGCAGCAATAATTTCAGCCTGAATGTCAGACTTAAATGCTCCTTTGCATCCGCGCCATGTGACAAAGTCAGATATCGCTCCCTGACTCGAGCCTGTTGAACTCCCAATCTTTCATCAAACACACGGAATTTGACATATTTCACTGAAGCTGAGGGAAAGCCTGATAGCAGCAGGTTGGCCCCATTATCTTTTTCCGTCTGACTTGCTGTTGGCTTACGTGAAATTGTAGTGAACCTGAGCAGAACATGAAAGGTGCTGTACTGACTGTGTGACGCTGCTGTAGGCCCCGACACTGCTTTTGATGTGTTAATCCTGTCACACTGATGCCAAAGCACTTCGGCAGCTCTGATACTGCCCAGAGGGTCAAGCCTGCACTCAATACAAGAGATTGACTGGCAATGTTTGACTAAACCTCATACATTAAGTTTACTTTAACAAGTGAGAGATTCTCAGTTCTTCTCCTGGCAAAACCAGACGTGTGTGAAAGTGTGAAGCAAACTGGGATTGGTTGACATTTTGGCAAAATAAATATTTGCATTAAACATGGTACTGACATTGTTTAATGTGGCTGAAAAAAACAGTACTCACACAAAAAAAGATGTCCCCATATAGATCTTTTTGATGCTTTGCTATTTCAGCTAAATACAGGACGGTCGGTTGCACCAAAAGACAAAACCCTAAGAAATAAAATACTTCAAATACCTCTCAGATTTAACAAGAAAAAAAAAAAAAAGAAGAAGAGGGGGATAGGTTTTTCAATAATAAATATGCCTTTGGGAAAAGTCTGCCTCTCATGTCACTGCGCCCAGCCCATGAATAAATAATTCAACCGCAGCAAACTGTCGTGCCATGCAACCAACCTCCATGCACACTAGATGGCACTATCTGACTTTGAGAGATCATGAACGCAACAGGAAAGAAGAGACAGAGGAGGGGAAACGAAGAAATGAGACAAATTATGTTTGCTAATGATGCTTCTCTAACAGTGGTCAGACACAGTATGGTATGACATGTTAATAGACGTAAGTGCGAAGGAAAAAAAGCACACACACACATACACACAAAATAGACAGACAAAACAGAATAAGCAACCAGCGTGTACAGGGAAATCAACTCCTCCTCATGTGATATTCCAGGAAGCAGAGAGGAGAATCTCATTACAATCAGCTACCGATTACTGACAGTGTTGACATTCTCATTAAAAAATCCCAATAAGGATCTCAACACCTTCCCCTTCGCCCGGCATCAGGATATTACATGGTATTTGTTTTCACTGACATGCTCACAAATGACTATTATCATGATGTGCGATAGCTATTCCACCAAAGGCTGCATTAGTGTGTGTGATACCTACAGTCTATAATGAGAGCCGGTGAGGCAGCTGATGGAAGCACGAGCTCGATAGATCGGTGTGCAAGGCGTAATCATTTATTTTATCATTTTATTTTTCCTTTGATAACTCAAGAACCATAAAGAAACACAGGCGATATGTGTAGATCTGTCTGTGCTCCCACATTCATGCATATTTTGTACTGGCATTAAGTTTACAGATGCTTTTTTTTTTTTTTTTACTAAATGCACTCTTTAATTATTTAAATAAACTTAAAGATTTATTGTGATTTAAAAGGCTTTTGAAGAAAAAGTCACATTATCCGTTTTAAAGCCCATCAGACAATTATCTTCTATGAAACTGTGTTGTAATGCATGACAGATGAATATCTGTTCATGTAGAAACATCTACTTATCAGTGCACACAAGTGGAACCACGGTATTTTACTTATTACACTGATAAACAGTTAAATCTACTACAAGTCACTATGTACTGCAACTATTGATAGAATGCACATATGGTACATTAATGCCAAACCTTGAGACTCAATGTAGTGTTGGAGTTATAGGAGGTGATTAGATTCATTTATTCAACCATCAACTTATCAAACCTTTTCTTTAAAGTTCTATCATATACTGTTCTGCAAGGGGCAAAAAAAATAAAAATAAAGCGAACACAGATATGAAATATATATTTTCCACACTGCCAAGGTCTTTGGGAGGAAGACTTATCCTACAGGGCTGTACGTGGCCTTGCTCTTGCTCTGTTTTATGCATCTCATCATCTATACTCTATATTTCTTCAAGGCATAATGTATAGGCTTATGGTTTTGTAAAAACGTATGGATGTTTAAAAAAAGAACTGTCGCAGAACATTATGCTTCACATTAGGACCTCTGGAGTCACGTAGGATTAGATGTTTTAGTCATGATCTGTTCATTTATTAATGTCCTTTCATCATTAAACAGAGAATATAGTTGCTTTGACTTTGTAGAGCGATATATTCATATTTAAGGAATAAATTATCAGAAATGTATAGTACATTTAAGATATTGGTCACACACACATGAATCGTGGTCAGTACGTTTAATGCATACTGTAAGTGTGCGGTCATGCTATGTTCTTCTTATTGCAAGAGAACACAGGTGAAAACATAAAATCCAAAACTGATAAGACTTATTCATGGTTGCATGTTGGTGTCAGTTTGCGTACATTTCCACTGCAGTCCACTCCAACAAGATGATGGAACAACCAGAACAACCGCTGGGGGACAAAGACTGCAGAGTTCACCACAAAACGTGAAAAATTAATAAGTATTTTTAACTCCACTAAACACAGAAATGGTGTGTCAAAGTGGTTGTTGTAGGCGACAACCTGCAGGGCTCGAAATATGAAGCACAGGAGGAAGAGACAAAAGGTGCAGTTCCCCGAACGACCACTTGAGGCTTCCTCCAAAAGAATCAAAAATTGTTTTAGCCTCCTAGCTTATTTCTCCATTGATGTCAAACATGCAGGGGGTCATTTTTTAAATAACACACCTGTTAAAATAACATCCAGTTGTGCATAAGCTAGGGTTTTGTGTGGCTGGTGGCTGCTGTTTCCGGCCGCACAGCCGGTGTCACCCACACTGAGCACTGAGAAAACCGCTCTTAAGGTATCCTATGGAGGATGTCAGGAAGGGTTCAACCGTCCTCATATACAGTCAGTGGGTTGTTCCATATATGTCTGACACAGTCACCAAGTGGCAACAAATACACATGCGTCTGTAAGACTCTGCGTGTCACCAACGCAGTACTATGCTGGAGCCTTTAGTCTGGTCCTCATTATCCTCAACCTTCTCGGCTATGCCTGCGGCATTTAGCCTCAACCCCACAGGTTACTCTGACGAAAGTAATAATATATAAGTAATAATATATAAGGATGTAGTTTCGTATTTGCCCACAGTTCAAACATCATTCAGACAGCAGTGTATTTAATTGGCACTATTAGGGACTATAGTGCAGATTATTCCAGATGGTGTGCTCTGATGTGTATGTACAACACCTGAAGCAGAACAGCACCACTGCATGTTAGGAAAGACCTGCAATGGTATTGTTCAATAATGCGTTTTAACGATCAAAACAACAGAAAGATCACCGGACGTCCCCTCTAAAGGTCTTTGTCCTGAGATTAAACGAGAAGATTCATGAGCGAGCGTCACGTTAAACCTTGAGGATGAAAAGCTGCAGTGAGGTGTACTATTGTCCACTTTCCCTTTTCCTCCTCAGCCATATTCTTTGCTCTTTTGCCCCGTTTCCCTGCTTCCTGTCACAAACCATATATTACTTTATTGTGTTTTTCTCCCTCACGCTGCCCTCTCGCTATGACTCTGCACGGTCTGCTCTCTCTTTGGTCTTTGCCTCCGTTACCTTGGTCTTAAGCGAAAGTGAAGGTTTCATGGCTAGCTGACCCGTGTTCTCAGACCAGAACTTTGTTCTAAGGAGATTTCTGACTTAAGCCTTTGGTCTCTTTCCACTGTGACATACGCTGCATGCTCAGTCTTCTCTGGGCTGTTCTTAGAGCTGTCCTCTCCTGCCTTTTCGCTATATACCATGATTTAAACAAGCTGCAAGACAGCAGCTGCTCCGTCAGGGCACTATATACTGAATTTATTTCCTTATTTCCTCAGGCAAACAGGATTTTTCTTCATCAAATATCAAATGCATTATACAAGATTCATTCACCGGTAACCAGCATGGTGAAGTTGACATAGCTTAGCATGATCTAAACATAAAGTCACCTTTAAAATAGCTTTTTGCACAAATAAAAATCCAAATCCCAAACAACCTGGAGCTACAGTATAATGTTTACTTGCGGTAAAAAAAAAAGTAATTGGCCAGATTAAATAGACAAACAACGAGAAAATGTTTGCGGAGAATAATTATTTCCAAAAACAACAGTACAAGCTGGCGAGATAACGGCGTTAGCCTCAAAGTCTTTGTGTTTACAGGCACTCTAAGCATTCCTTACAATATTTATCATCTATCGTGTTTTTCCTGTGCATGCAGCTGAGTGTGCAGACAGGCAGTTCACGAGCTGTTGAGGCTTTGCACGGGAACACTGTGCCATCTTTCAGCTCAGAACAGAAATGTGAGTGAACTGTACTTTGACCAGTGGTTTTCAGACGCCCTTGCCTATTCTCAGATCAAAAGCTGACGTGTCGCTGGCTTTGAAGCTGCAGTCACACTCCTGGCAACCGCACAATGTCAGGGGGCCTAAGCTCTTATCTGGCCGTGGGATGATGCCTGGACGTGCTATGTGCTTTTCAATAAAAAATCGGTATGTGGCTCGGCCGTCTAACTTTTATCCTCCAAACAAACACACAAACACTCCCAGCTCTGACCTACGGTGCTCGGTGTCTCCCCTGGCCGTCTGTCAGCTGTTAAATCTCCATTTCTCTCCTACGCACCTGTATCTTGTTAAATTAACAATAAGACCCCTTTCAAGCACATATTTGGGGTTGTCATCGCTGCTGGACACGGAGCATGTCCCTCTGCTGCGAGCCTGAGCTAAATTAGTGCATGTTCTATCTAATCATAGACTCGACAGCAGGTCTTGCCACGAAAACCACAAGGGGCAGACAACTCCTCGATCAACTTATTTTCCCTGGCAACTGCTCCTCTGTCTGCGTTAAAATAGTTTTTCATTTGATACGAATGCAGTATTCTTCCTGCATCTCAATTACAGAGGTCAGGGAGTCGGCTCTGCTCATACCAAGACCGTGGCCATGCCGCAAGTCTCTCCCTGACCAGTGACCACTTTGAGGACCGACCAAATAGTTTCTCACAAGGAGGAAGGCTGCAGCAAGAATAACTCTGCCTCTTCATCGCATTCTTCATCGAGTTATATTGTTGACACAGTCAACTAGGGGCTGCTGCACTCTCTCGTGGTGACGTTGCCAACAAAATCAACTGCCACAGTGTCGAGTATCAGGGGACTGAGGCCCCACCGGACATGGCTATTAAATCTGGTGTCTAACATGTCATAAAGTTCTCCTAAACGGATTAGTTCAACCCATAAACAGAGGATTCTCTCAACCAAGACCTGCCATCTGGCTTTCATGCACATTTAGCATATTTAAAAAAAAAATGACATAGTAGAAACAATATTGGCTGAAAGCAAAGTAAATGGCCTCTGGGATAATGTTTTGAGTAGCAGTTGTCTCCACTTTGCCATGTCTCCTTTGTCCTTGTCTAGAAACATTCACCTCAAAAGTGGCCGGCGTTTTTGCTTAAAGCACGCACCTGCCAGAGTGCATATAGATGTGGGCTGTTCTCATCCAATCAATATCCATCAAGGCAGGGCAAAAAGCAAACATTTTTTTTTCCCCTCCTTTGAGACTTTGCAATAGACGAGAAGAGAAAGACATCATCCAGCTGTTTATCTTGCAAAACGAACATAGATGGAAATGGTACACCAAAGCAAATCATGGTCGGAAAACAGCACGACCGCTCGCAGGCTGAAATGCGGTTTGATATGACAGTGCAGGCCTGGTTTCTGTCCTCCATTTTTAGCGTGGTCCCGCAGTGCCATCGCACTTTCTCCAACTCCCTCCTTGTTTGCCTTGATTACTACTGATTATGTTCTAGTGTAACTCTGCCACAGCCGAATACTGCAACACGATTTGACATGGACGTCTGCACAGAGCCTTCAACCAGGGCAGTGAGACAAATTTATTACATCAAGGTAACGCTTGAGCTGTATCATCTAGTTTTCAAGGAAGTCCCGAACAAGCAATTCATACACAAATGGGAAAAAAAGAAAACAAAAAGCATCTTATATTCTCTGGTGACAGCACTGTCAGACTGTCATTATGCTGCTTCCCGTGAGTGGATGCATAACTTAAAGTAAAACTCCAGCATTGCACAAAACTGCCCTGTATTTTGCATTTGTTCCGGTTTTGCAGCCTGGAAACGCCGTGCGTTCCATCTCAATTGTATATAAGACAGAAACCGTGGAAATGATACTACTGAATATTTATCACGCATCAGCGTTGCGCATCCAGATTTAAGCTCTTGCCTTAAATAAACACTGCAGAGTTGAGGTAATTGCACATGTGCATTGTACTGGATATGCTGCCAAACTGTCCGGCTGTGTTGTCAAATTTAGTTTTGATTCCATACTTCCACAGTGAGGGAACTGAATTCAAGAGCTCAGTTCTGCGGCACCCTGGAGGCTTAACTTTATTTCCAACTTTCGGCGGCCTTCACAGGGGGAACAATTCATCATGCCTTTAATTTAATGTGACGCCGAATCTCTGTGTACCTTGAAAAAAAAAAAGAAAAAAGTGCGCAGGAAAAAAAATGCTGCTTCCAAAAATAGTTTAAACTGTGAGATGCATAATTATAAACCAGCTTCTTCTTGGTTTTAATTTGATCACTTTACAAAGAAAAGTGCGTTAAATCGATGAACAGCAACAGACAAGATTAGCGTCTGACCAAAATATGCTGTCATCCATTGTGACCTTTGAAATTATGCTCCATTAATTATGAGACAACACTATGCATATTGAATCTTTGTTCATATTTTGCACATCATGATTTCCTTTATAAGTGACAAACTGCTATATGGTTGTAGCTCATGCTGTATTTACATATTGTCAAGGTACAGGACTGTAGGTCAAACAGTGACCCATTTTACATATCACTGCCTCCAAGCGTTCGCTCAGTCCCACGTTAACTACACAGTTCGGCAATATGGTTTATCATGGCGAGCGAAATTTATCACACAATGATCCCGCTGTGAGGAAAAAAATGACAGCATATTGATGAAACAGTGGTGAGTTTGTGCATGTGATTCGCCCGGGGCTGTGACAGGAGAGGTTTGAGGAAGGGAGATGATTAAAGGGAAGCTATGCTCTGTGGAGAACAGAGCAATCATCGGCATGCCTGCTTTCCCCTGCTGCCCTCGATCCCCAGAGAGGCAGGCGGTCCAGAGTGTAATGGGGCCAATGTGCCTCATTAATGTATTGACACATACTGTATGAAAAGAAGCAGAGCCTTTATGGCACCGGCGTTAGTTCATGAAAGAATGGTAATAAAGGGAACAAAGAAAATCATCTGGAGCTGTGGCTGTAACTGACTTGGCGTTTGATTTTAACTTAAAAAGGGGTCAATTGTAATTACGTTATTGATTTATTGCCATTGGGATAGCTTAAAACCACGATCTTGGAAAACATTTCAGTGTATTCTTTTTTCTTCTCACCCTCCTCTCTCATTAATTGAACTCTGTTTTTAGTTTCTTATCATTTATATGCAAGTACACAATGTCCAGATCGACTCCAGGAAGTACAACATTCACTTGTCTGCAGTTCCAGAAACTTTTGTCACTTCAGTACTCAATCCATCTGTCCACATATGCTATGTAAATCATCTAACCTATTCTATTTGTGCGTCTCCAGGCCAGAGGGCAGGTCATCTATCGATGTTCGCCATGCTTGCTGGAGTTTGCAGGAAGACGGGCCATAATGCGACCTTTAACTCGTTGAGTACATATTTGTATGTGGTTCAGCTGTGCATTTGCATGTGGCTAAGATCCAGTAATGGTGATCTAAATGGACTGCCACTGCAGTGTATTCTATGTGCATTCTTTATGTGTATTTTAATATTACATATATTGAACAGCAGTGAGATTCAAGAATGCAATGTCAATGACAAACCTTGCAAATTCAGGTACTGAAATAACTTAACAAATGATTACAATGAACAAATGATTCTTACAACTTATAACAGTAGGATCACCGTGTCAGTCTGACATAGTGTAGCTGATACGTAAAGGGAACAGGAAGCGAGGTGAGCGCGCTGCTTTAGGATGCTCAGAGGAAAAGGTGCATACATCAACCTTTGCGATGAGATTTATTATTTTTGTCACACACGGCGTTCCTGTAAAACACACGCCTCTGTGGCCAGCGGTTTTCTCTAAATGTGCTTGTGATGTTTACCATCCCATGGTACAAGTAACAAGTACTGGCGCTGATTTTGAGGTCGATCTTTTTTGCAGTTTTTCTCGTGTTGCCACATTCGCTTATAGTCACCTCTTCTATAGTTACTATGGTTTCCCTTTCTGTGCCTGTCAGCTGCAGACGCTGCTCAGTGTTCCAGTTTTGTGTTCATTGTGTTTCTATAATTTCACTCCTATTGAAATTATTTGATTGCTTGAGACTTGCTCTTAATGTCAATAGTTAGGCTTTGCTGTAAGTTTGTGAAGATTGTATCTTTATTTTCTGGTTTAGGACTTTTTATTTATGTCTCCTAAGAGCATGCCTGCGTGTATGTTTCTGAACATACAGCACGGCACGGCACAGCACAGCACTTGTTGGTGATGGATCTGATCATACGTGCAAATTTATTAGCAGCAGTTTGGGTTGTGTTAGGCTTTTAGGAAATAATCTGAGAAGACATGGATGTGATGAAATTTCATCACTTTTTTTCTCGCATATATTTAGAGTGTACGTTGTGTTCAACACGTCTATCATCAAGGTACAGCATTCTCCTTCCGTCTGTCTCCTTGACAACATCACTAGTGCCGCGTTGGGAATAACAACGGTAAATTGTGCATGATAAGTATTCTATGGCTGCTGCACCTTTTGGCCTAACGCAGCCTGCAATGTCTTCCTATCACAATAGTACCAAGGTCATGACGCTCTCAGCTTCACTGACGTGTGCCACTGTGAGATGTGTTACTTAGCAGGGTCATCCCACACATCCTTTAATTGTACAAACTGATGATTTTGTGACAAAAGGAGGACTCTGCTTCATTAACATAAACAACTCATTTCTCGCTCTCCAAGGGAGTGTTCACTGGAGTAATTAGAGAGCCGCGGCCATGGTGGAGTCTGCTTTTTGGTAATATGAGAAAAACATTTATGAGTGCTTGTCCTGGTATGTGATTTGTTGTGGCTGGTAATCTGAAGTGTGCCATCTGGACTGTGCGACAACGCACCTTGTAACGTGCAAGAAGAATACACTGACCTACATTTTTGCACACCCACAAAAAAGACTGTTTTTAAGAAATTTACATTTTACCTAAACTGAAAGCTCTTTTCAATAAATGCCCAGCTACGTGCTCACACACAATTATTGGTATCCACAATTGTAGCAACTGTACGTCCTCCATCCGGCTCCTCCACTCCTCCTTGCAGATCTGTATTGTCAGTTTGGGAACCGATGCCCGCGGGTCCAATAAATGTTTGATTTTTGATATCTAAATCAATGAATGTACTAATACCACTTAAATAAAAACATGTTAAAACGCCTGGTGTTTCGCGGGTATTCACTGTGGGGAGAAAATGAGACGATTTTATTGCAAAATCACGGGAAATCCCAGGATGTCAGCTCCCGGCATTCAACCATATCCCACATCAGCTCCACCCAAGATCCTCGGTTTCCCAAGCTGACAAAAGGCAAACCTAACACCAGGCTTAAGAATGTCATCTTAAAGACCAGTGGTCAGAATGTGTTAGTAAATAATGCATCTGAAAGTTGGATATTTTTAAGCACTAATGCTTAAACTTGAAGAATAAACTTACAATAATCACTGAAGAAAACAGACGCACATATCTTTAAGTATCTGCCCGTTGGAAACTGTAGAATATGTGTACGTGATGCAATGCCACGTATCTGAAAGCACACCCGAGTATCATGCTTGAAAATGGAAGCTGGTTTCCCTTTACGGTCACCCACAGTAAACACAGCTGTTTCACTCAGAATAACATTGTGTCTGCTTTGGTGAGTTCTTTATGTTTCGCTTTTATGTTCTAAACAAATGGCTAACACCACCAGAAGGATGACTAACGACTCCTGCACATGTAGTCGATTGAGAATATGGACAGTTTCTCTATTGGGGCGATTGGGAGACGCCCCACCAAAGGGACCGCATTCAACCACAGTGTTTGGCTAGCTGTCAGTGCATGTCACTTTTGTGGTCTGTCCATGTGCCTTTGAATATAATCCAAGCTTTGTCAAGTCATGTGCCACAGAGCACTGGTGGCCCTCCCCTTTGGGGGATTTTAATATGGCTGCATATTGCCCAGATTGTTCCACAGACTCTGATATTAAGGTTGCTTTTTTTTTTTCAAACTGCAAACAGCATGATCAACAGCTTCTGGGAGGGCTTGCATGCAACGTACTTGTCTCCTATGACCTCTTTTATTGAACACCGGGGTAGCCAGTAAGTTGGCAATCAAGTTATTCTTGTGAAATTCAATGTGTCAGGAACATATAACTGTACTGGCAACGTTTCCATGATATGCATTATATTCACATCCATAAACTGTATAAAACATGGACAATGCATCTCCACTTCCTTTCATTGGTCAAACTGCTGATAGAACTCCTGGGATACAACTGATGCACTGTTGCGTCGAGTTGTGTTGAGTTTGGGCCAGAGTCTCTGCACTGAGTGGCACTACACTTATGTTAGACTCACTTGCATTTTTGTCAGATCAGTTTTTGATATATTTATTTTGCTACTCTTACGCGCCTAGGGAATTGCTTCACAGAGCAGTTGTCATGGCTACTGTAAGTCATCATGGCGTCACATCTTGTTTCTATGCCGTCAAATAACTAAAACTAAAATCAAGCTTTTCTGAAAATGTGACTCTTGAACATACATCAGCATTATACTAACTACCTAAAATGACCATTCTTGTCATCTTGACGTACTTTAGTGTATTAGTTTGGCCTAAGTTCCATCCACTAACATGGAGGAGGCGGAGCTTATTATCCATACTGCAGCCAGCCACTAGGGGGAGCTCTACTCGCTTTGGCTTCACTTTTAAAAAGATTATCTCGTCCCGGGCCCAGGCAAGACTGTCAGCTAGCCTGGTCACACTTAACAGCTATCTATTGACGTGCATGACTAGGTGGCAGGAAAGTGGAGAGAGAATTAGTCCAATCGTTGATTTAACTGATTTCACATTTTCAATGCCAGGGCCAGTGCTTCACCTAAAATCTATATATGAAATGTCATTTTATGCTTCAAAAACACTACATCAGTTGCCTTTGCATGTCGAGCTGCTAAACTGATAAGTGGTAGCCATCTAGTGGTTACTGGTGGTATTGGTAACCAAGTTGAACAGCAAAAAGTAGTCGTTTGATGTGACAATATCTAGTTAATCTGTTAATTTAACATTGTCTAACACTGCCAGTATTTCCCTCCCTCGGGGATTTGGCAGGAGCTGTCAGTAACTGAATACTTAAGGGAACAGATGATGATTTTAAAGATATCATTGACCTTTCTGTAATATTCATCAAGCAGTCGCTAGCGCTTATTGTCTACATTTCTCTGGTAATAAACAGATGTGGTGTTTGTGTTGAACATAGAAATCTGTTTCAGTTCATTTACAGGTGGTTGCAGAGGGGCTGATTTACATTTAAAGCTATATTCGATACCTGTCAGGCTTTAATTTTAGCAGTTAAATATTTATGTCTGAGTGGCACTCCAGCCAGAGCAACTGTTAACTTTACAGTCAAACAATGCCCCGAACTATCATGCCACATATGCATAGCTAGACTATTTATTTTTGTGTGGTCTTAGAAAAAGAAGTATCAGTTATGCTAGAATCTGTGGAATCTCCATAATTGCACGTCTTGGGTAAGAGTCAGTACGTACAGGAATGGAGCTGTGGATAGGCCCACTTTAGTTCCATTAAGCTGTATCCAAAACAAGAATGTTTCAGTGGCTTGACATGTTCCTGGACTGCAAAAATATAATCCAGGGTCAAGATTTTGGAAATGAGTGGTTGTGTTGTATTTTTCTTTTTCCTGAACAACTGACTTCACAAACCACACATTGATGTTTTACTCAGTGTTTCCTACTGAACATGGCAAAGAATGAAAGGGGAGAAAAAAAGACTGTGTGCACGAATATTCAGCTTTACTTAATGTTATACTATTATAAGTTATCCATATACTATGGAAATCACTGTACTATTACTTGTACAGACATGAATGTAATCAGAGGATAAAAGCAACATCCCTGTGTTCTACCTACTTCATACATAGAAAGATTTAGTGTACAGCCATGGTTGTTCTTTGAATTCAGCATCAGGAGTGAGCTGAAAAGCAGCCTTTTTTTGCACCTTTCATTCACACCCTTCAAGCTCTCTTAATCAGGCCCATGGAAGGCTGGATCCCATATGTTTGGCTTAAAGCACAGAGAGATCCTAGACAGACCACTGGTCTGTCACTAAGCCTACAAACATAGACAATCACACAGTCACACCTAACTGCTATCCCTTGACGTGCATGCCTTGGTGGTGTGAAAATGGACTACTCTGAGTAAAAAAACATCACAAACATAGGGACACTCGTGCGCAAAACTTCCTTGCTGCTGGGCATCCATTCTAAGAATTGATCCACCGTGCTGCCACCTTTTCTTCCTGAGAGGGCAGAGAGGACATGGCCATCTATTTGAGATAAGGAATGTCTTATGTTGCAGTGACAAGGAGGGCTTTTCCATAAAGTCTTGCTCGACTCTATTAAGACTTTTGCTTATTGTTATTTCACTTTGAGTGTTTCATATATACATACACTATATTACCCAAAGTATTCGCTCACCTGCCTTTACTCATTCTATGAACTGAAGTGCCATCCCATTCCTAACTCATAGAATTCAATATGATGTCGGTCCACCTTTTGCAGCTATTACAGCTTCAACTCTTCTGGGAAGACTGTCCACAAGGTTGAGGAGAGTGTTTATAGGAATTTTTGACCATTCTTCCAAAAGCGCATTGGTGAGGTCACACACTGATGTTGGTCGAGAAGGCCTGGCTCTCAGTCTCCGCTCTAATTCATCCCAAAGGTGTTCTATCGGGTTCAGGTCAGGACTCTGCGCAGGCCAGTTAAGTTCATCCACACCAGACTCTGTCATCCACGTCTTTATGGACCTTGCTTTGTGCACTGGTGCACAGTCATGTTGGAAGAGGAAGGGGCCCGTTCCAAACTGTTCCCACAAGGTTGGGAGCATGGAATTGTCCAAAATGTTTTGGTATCCTGAAGCATTCAATGTTCCTTTCACTGGAACTAAGGGGCCAAGCCCAGCTCCTGAAAAACAACCCCATACCATAATTCCTCCTCCACCAAATTTCACAGTTGGCACAATGCAATCTGAAATGTACCGTTCTCCTGGCAACCTCCAAACCCAGACTCGTCCATCAGATTGCCAGATGGAAAAGCGTGATTCATCACTCCAGAGAACGCGTCTCCACTGCTCTAGAGGCCAGTGGCGGCGTGCTTTACACCATTGCATCCGACGCCTTGCATTGCACTTGGTGATGTGTGGCTTGGCTGCAGCTGCTCGGCCATGGAAACCCATTCCATGAAGCTCTCTGCGTACTGTACTTGGGCTAATCTGAAGGTCACATGAAGTTTGTAGCTCTGTAGCAATTGACTGTGCAGAAAGTCGGCGACCTCTTTGCACTATGCGCTTCAGCATCCGCTGACCCCTCTCCGTCACTTTACGTGGCCTACCACTTCGTGGCTGAGTTGCTGTTGTTCCCAAACGCTTCCATTTTGTTATAATAGAGCTGACAGTTGACTGTGGAATATTTAGGAGCGAGGAAATTTCACGACTGGATTTGTTGCACAAGTGGCATCCTATGACAGTTCCACGCTGGAATTCACTGAGCTCCTGAGAGCGGCCCATTCTTTCACAAATCAAATCAAATCAAATCAAATCAAATCAAATCAAATTTTATTTGTATAGCCCAAATTCACAAAACATGTTTTGCCTCAGAGGGCTTTACAATCTGTACAGGGAGTGACACCCTCTGTCCTTAGACCCTCGGTTCGAGTGAGGAAAAACTTGCCCACAAAAAACCCTATTAACAGGGAAAAAATGTGGAAGAAACCTCAGGGAGAGCCACAGAGAAGGGATCCCTCTCCCAGGACGGACAGACGTGCAATGGATGTCACATGTACAAATCAACACAGACAAATGTCTTGTTTCACAGTCTGCATGCCTGAGTGCTTGAATTTATACACCCGGGGCCAGGCCAAGTGATTAGAACACCTGATTCTGATCATTTGAATGGGTGAGCGAATACTTTTGGTAATATAGTGTATATAGTTCGTCACTATGGTGTTTGTGCTTTCATCTGCTGGGAGTACTCAGGAGTTCAGGATTTGAAGAAAGCATGATATCACAATTAGTATGGGTGTTAATCAGCATGAAAAGTTATTACTTTTGTGTTGAAATGGTGGAACCTTGCATACAATGAGTGGAAATGCCCCAAACATGGACTTGTCAGCAACATAATTGGCATCTTGTGTAGCAGTACCAGTACATGCGTCCGTGCATCAGTAGGAATAATAAACATTGCATTATAGATTTAGTGTTACATTGTTTGTCCCCCAGCTAGTATTGATATATCATTTCAACAATAGACAAAGCCAAAAAAGTTAAGTTAAGTTAAACAACTGTTTATCTTATTAATCCTAATGCGACTCCCTCATATTGGTCTTGTAATTCCAGATTGGAAACTATTGTCCAGGAGACTGCCGGAAGAACATTACAACCATACGCTGCAGGAAGTTTACACTAATCTCGGGCTCTGTACCCCACTGCATGCTAGACAGCCCCAGCTGATTGTTGACTTTGGTTTTTCAGAAATGTTTGCTCTTTCCAACTGCAAAACACGTCGACAGGGCGAGACTGACGGAGAGATGCAGAAGGAATAAGGTCAGGAGTTAATTATATCTGCACAGATGAAAATGGAGTTATAATTTGTTTACAAGTGCAGCTTTTCCATTTGATGTGTAGTCAGATTTGTGCGCACAGGAAAAAATGTAGTAAGTAATTGCTGATTTTGAATATTAAGAAAAATGTGATAATTGGATTTGATAAAATGCGATTTTGGTGACAAATGACATTTTATAAATAATATTTGTAAAGCAAACAGAGACTGACTGGGGTGATAATCAGAATCTAAACTGTGTTTTCTGCTTTTTTCTTTCTTCTGTTACTAGAAGCATGTAAGGTGCATGTGGCAATAAGACCCTGTTTAACATTAAACTGACTAAACGGTTCAATGAAAACCAGTCCAAGATAGTTATTATCTGTTCATGCAGTAGGAGTTATTTGTGGTCAGAGTTGTCTGTTTTCATCAAGGCTGGCAGAGCTTGCAGTTATTGACTTATCAAAGATAATGTACAGGACTGACCTTGTTGTCATCCGTGGTGCCTTAATCATTTAAAATATACATCAGAGTTATGTGACTAACATTCAAGAAAATTCTACTGCAAGCTTTGTAAACTGATGATCTAAGACTATTCGGGAGCATAAAGTCACAGATCAAAGCTTTAATTTTTAATTTTTATATTTTTTACTCTTTTTACAGCTTAGTCTTGTCTGGTCTTGTTTTCGTTGTTATGCCATTGTGCCATACTGTGAACCTTGTATAACACAAGGGAGACCAAAAGAAAAAAAAGAAAAAAAGACTTGTTACAAATGTCAAATTAAAAGCACCACTTCTTATCTTTAATGCGCCTCCGAGTCTGACAGTCTGTTGTGCCTTTATCCCCTCTTTGGACTTTAAAATCTCCATTTCTCTCCGAGCTTTGTGGGTGTGTGCTCTGACAGAATGTCAGGCAATTAAACAGTCACGGCTCATTGAGCTGGAGGTGGGCCTGCTCCTTCAGGCTCCTCCATAGGCAAAAGAAGAAATGAACACAGGCACTTCAGGCCATCCCTTGCTCATTCTTTGACTTGCAAACTTAGCGGTAAATCGAGACAAGAAGTTCTTATCAAAGGACACTTTAAACTATTGTCAACTTTCACAAGGCAGAGCAGCGTCACTGTCACGGGTAATTATGCCTGCGCCACAGCGTAAATGAGGACAGTGTGTAGGACAACAAAGATGGATTCTCACAAGAAACCCAGCTATGCCCCTGCTGCAGGATGAAAACATAAATGCTGTCAAGCTAATGATGGCATGAGACAGCAGCTAGTAAAGACTGATGCCTTTACACCTGCTCCTAAAGTACAGGAGAGAGGTATGAAAAATAGATAACAAGCAGCAGTTTCAATATACTAAGAAGAAGGTTGAGATAAAAAAACAACACTACTGTGCTTTACAATATTTAATGATATTCCACAGGTGTAGCAGGCCTCCATAGAGCTGTTGTTGTTTGACATCTATATTTGACCTTTGACATTTTGTTCATGATGAAAAGTGTATTGAGACTTTCTACCTAGGAAAACAGCTGTAGTACCACATCTGTTTTATTGTAATGTTGAACAAAACATGTATTTGTTATACACTACTGCTGCTGCTTCACGTTTTAGTTTAGGTCATATGTTTTCTGACGCATCGCATGGATCTTCCATAACATTTTAAAAGAACGTCCAGTTAGTAACTCTTGAAAAAGGACAGCCAAGATTTTTACAAGAAAACACCGTTATTATAGTAAAGTAGAAAAATCTTTCAGTCATATCATCTCACTTGAAGTAAGAGTCAGCAGTCAGTATTGATTCACGTCCTATACACATGGCATCAAACCAAAAGATTTTTATATTCGTTGCCTGCTACTGTGGCAGCTGTTGGAAGTTGTGATATCAGCTGCAGGACCTCAATAGAAATAGTTGTCATGAGTTAGATATGTCAGGTTATATATAAGGTAGTGTCTAAAATATCTGAGCCTGAGCAACATAGCCTAATGTTGACTGAACCTATGAACACACATCTTTCTAAGTTTCGAACTGTGTAAGGGAAATAAATAGCCTGATCAAGTATATCTGTTTTCAGATTTATAAGATGCATAGCTCATTTACATCTGATGTTAATAAGCATTAGATATATGTCTTTCAGTATATTACTTTGCTCAGGTAATGATTTATTGAGATATACATTATACACATTATATATTTTTACATATAGATTTTACATAAAATGATATATACAAGCTTTTACGTAACAAACAAAAAACTAATATTGTTTACTTTAGGAAAAGTACCACTTTGGAAAAGTTTGATTTCCTGTTGATCTCTGGTAGTCGGAAGAAGTCGTCTGGAACAGTTAGTCGAACACTTATTAAGGTCGTCACTGACCGTTAGTGTTTATCGTGTGTTTTTTTCCGTTTGTCAGCTTGGTCTGTGAACTGTTCGCCGTTCACCTCGAACTGACTTGTACCAGTCTGGGACCGTTTACTGCGAGGCAACTGTGTTTTTCCCTTTTCCACGTCGTATGTTTTTATTTTCCCAAGCTAGCCAAGTTAGCTACATCGCCGCCATTGTGTCGTCGGTCGCGCCGCCCAGCTCTGAGGATGTTCTGCTGAGGGTGGAAGAACTGCCTCTGTCGCTCATCACTACCCGGTAGGAGCTGGTGTCATTGTCTCATTCTTATCTTATACGAGAGTTATCAGATTATACAAAAAGTGTTTGTCGTGTCTCAAGCCTATGATGAAAAGAGCTGCATTCGAAAAAACCTGAGGGCTACATCAGTTTACTTAGACTATTGAATATACACCGATCAGCCACAACATTAAAACCACTGACAGGTGAAGTGAATAACATTGGCCGTCTTGTGCCCACCCCATAGCACTCACACTGTGAGCAGCCATCCCCAGCAGGATACAGCCTGACACAGGCACGCACACACAAAAACTGTTCAGGGACAACTCAAATGTGAAAAACAGCACAAGGTGTTGACCTGGCCTCCAAATTCACTAGAATTCAAACTATCAATTATGCACTGGGACAAGCCTAATCCATAGGACCCAAAAGCCCCCACCAACAACATCATATTGCCAGACAGCAAAAATGGGAACCAACGCAATACTAGGCACGTGGTCATAATGTTATGCCCAGTCAGTGTAGGCTGAAACACAGTTGCAATTACGAGGCAAAGGTTGAGCCGCACGGACAATAATGGAAGGCAGTGGATGCTGTCGAAAAGGAACAACATGCACAAATTTGTTCTTTGAAGACAAAGTTTGTTTTTTTCCTTTAAGTGTCCATATTTAGTACAAATCTGTAAAATAGTTTAAAGGGGACATTTTTTTGCAGCCATGCCTTTTAAAGCTAAGGAACTGAAACGACAGAATTGGTAAAAGGCTAAAACCAGGGGTACACAGGCATGGTTGAATGAACAGTCTGTGAGGTGCTTTGAGATGGAGCTGGAAAAACACATTCTGGGATCATGCATGCCCCACATAAACTTATTAGAAAGGGGTATAATATGGGACCTTTAATGTTTTTTATCTATCAGCATGCTATGCCATTGCTAGTTTGTTTCTTGAAATTCCATTTTCCAAAAGCAATCACTGATATTCCCTAATCTATGTAAAGTAGAGTATTCATTCTCAAACAAGGGATATAAGATGGATCAAGGAAAAATAGGTATTTGCCATTTACTAAGCCTGATTTTACAGTGCATTGCAGAGGTGTCACATTATGCAGCTTCTTGGGGCCAAATCAGCACAGATTCCTCGGGCAAACTGAATTTTCTTTTCATGTAAATTGGTTTGGTTATGGTACATCCCAAATAGTCTGTCGTCACTGACACACTTTTAAGTCGGCCCAGTAATGCGGGAGCAGTGTGGAGCCTCTACGTCACTGTACCGTTATAGCAGATGCTGCATGTAACACTCCCACACAAACCGGTCACAGCTCTCCCCTCTGTCAGCCCTGACGGAGCAGGTCATTTGCTGATTGGTTAGGTTCCTTGAGGAGCTGACTCTTATTAGCTACAGCGGTGATGGGATTTGTCTCGAATAGATATGATGACTGACGGAAGTTCATATTGGACCTCGGAGAGGAAACCTGAGGAAACCATGGCGTGCGATCAACATTTCCTGTGGTGTGCGTAACTCGACTGTAAAATAGCGTGTTTAACAGCTGACACTTTGGCGCCACGATACACCACATTATCAAGTCCTGACGGGTTCTCGCACTAATAAATCGTTGGAAACAGTTCAATGAGAGCGTGTGGCTCTGAATCCCATGTGATATGAAATTCAGCTTATGATACTTAGCGCACTGGGTGCTACATATCACTGGGATTTACAGGTCATGATGCTTGGCTACCTCGGAGTGCTTAACAGAATATTGTCCTATGCATCCCCATCCACACAATATTAAAACGTTATTTTTTTACTTCCAGTTATTAGGCATAAAACACTACTAGACAACAGTCCCCTGCAAAAGCACGAGTATAAAATGTTGAACCTTACACTGTGTTGCATCGCATTCCAAACAATCCTCTGGTTTGCAGCAGAAAGGCAGAGAGATAGAAAGTCTTAATTAATTCAGTGTAGGTGGAAGAAAGCATTTCTAAACATACAAAGCTAAAAAGGCAGCTACTTTATACAATACATGAAAAATGCATTGAGAATGAATTAGACGGTGCAAAAACATAATTAGTGTCGAATAAAACAAATGGCTCATTTATTATGGCGGGACTTCAGATGGACGAAATGCAACTGCATTAACTAAATTATCTTTTATTAACTGGACACTAAGACTTTCAATTAAGCATGGTATAGATGGTGTGGGCGAGGCTGCCATTCCACTAAACAGATTTAATTGTTTTGCTGCTTTTCAAAGGTCAATAATGCCAAAAAATATATATATATTGGATTTCTTGTATAAATAAATACCAACATAAAACTGAGATACAATTTATAAAGATTCACTTGGAAAATGACTAGGGGGAGAAAGGAAGGGCACCGTGGCTGCACAGGTAATCCATGATGAGAACTGTCTCTCAGCTGAATTGGACTGTCAGGCCTGCGTTAACCTTTACCCTGATGCAGCGTTTTAGGTTTCAAGGTTGTTTGAGATGGAAATCCATGTATCAAGATCCTATCGAGCAAACATACAGATAATCTGACAGAAAATAAAGGTGTGCTTTAGAGCAACAATTGATATGGTCAGCCTCACAAAATCTATCAGTCTCCTTTCATCCCTTTCTTTTCTGTTTGCCAAGTACATAGCTGAGAGAAGGGCACTGGACGCGGAGCATCACACCTTCCACTGCCCTCTTGGGGTAAAGCCGCTGATTCGTTAACAAACACAAATCGATAGAGGGGCCTGAATGGAGGACAAGTACAAAGAATTAATTTCCGGCTCCGGGGGCTTACGATGGCAAATCACCAGCTTTAATCAACAGTGTCAAGTCAGAAAGACAAATGATGTTTACTCTGAAGCAATGTCTCGCCTGAAAGCAGCAGCATTGGCTTTGTCTCCTTACCAGTCTATCTAGGCTTGTGCCAGCTGCAGTGGTAGGCCGCTCCTCTGGACTGTATGGCCTGAAGCGGGCGTTGAACACATCCGAAACACCACGAGCAGACCTAGTGATTCCTGCGGGTTTTGGCTGGCCGCAGCCTTGAAAAACCTGCAATTACAAAAACATGGGCACACAGCTGTCAGCGGTTTAAATTACTTTGGAGGCAAAAAATAGGGAAAACATGCTGTTTTGTTAAGGTCTTGTGAAGAATTCTCCCCGCACAACCGGTGTGACAGTGCTTTACGTCAAGTTGAGGTAACCACGGTGATAGGTGATTCAGCTCGGAGCTGTGACCAGTGCTATTTAAGATGGCAGAGTTAAGTTTTTACAGGCTTTTGGGGAAAACACCACATATACTTAAACCATAAACAAAACTGCATCTGTAGCATGGGAAAGCCAACTGAGCATTTAGCTTTGAATGGGAACTGGCATTCAAAAACCATGTAGGCAGAAAAATATTCCTCACAACCACCTACATTTTTTTTTCTTACTGACTACAATTTTGTGGGCAAGGAAAAATGCAGTAAAACACAGGAAACACATTAACTACTGTTAGTTGAACTAAGATTATCTGACCAAATTGAAACGTATAATTCAAATAGAAGACCTAAACTTGGATATAATTAGGACCGTCGTACTACACACCTTAGACACAACTCAGTACGACTCCTTCTCCAGTCTGTGAAAAAGCTGGACTTCGGCAGCTTGTCTGAGGTCTTACTTGTGTTCTTTAGGAAATACACCTAATTGACATACCCTGTAGGAGACCTGGGCACTGTTATCTTGCATGTACATGATGGCCTCTGAAATCTTGACATCAATAGGCTCCATGACAGATTCAATGTTGAAAGGTCCCTCCAGCCTCTGTGCGACCAGCAGCATGGCATCTGTCATAACAGTGGTAAAAAAAAAGAAAAGTTCTGGTGTTAAAGGGTGGTGAACAGAGGTGCAGGAAAGACACATATTTAATTATAGAATTACTTCCATCTCTATTTCCAGTCAGATGTATGTGAATGTGGTCAGGTTCGCATGCCCAACACACCATTGAGAAAATAAAAGCAAATAAACCTGCCTAAAGTCTGACGAGAAATTTAGGAATCTGCTACAAATTGCTTGCGTTTTGTTTGCATTTGTGGCTCTCTGTATTTAAAGTGCAATGCACAGATTATCAGACTGGTTAATATGTCCTCTTCAGTTGTTTCTGTCTTACGGGGCTGCTAGTGTTTTCTTAAAGTCTGTGCACTAAAATCTCCCATATGCCAGTATCTGGCCCAACACTGATTTCAAAATTAAAAGATATAGCAACAGTAACTGTGTCTGTTTTCAATACTTTGGAGTTTGTAATTCCTTAGAAGTCTGTTTTAAAAGGCTGATAAGTCGTCCTGCACGGAGCTTGTACACAAACAAATACCGCTTTCAGCTTGTAGAGAAAGTCAAGACAAAAGACTGCTTTTTACAGACAGAAATAATAATTTCCACATTGTAGACTAAGCTCATTTGTATTTATTTCACACACAGTGATAAGCCTACCTAATTACTACTAAAAGCTTAGAGTGAGAAAAATAAATTGCCGACAGTTTGGTTTCTCTATTTCATTATAGCTGTCCCATAGGTTTGAGTTTTAGACTTGAAGATTTTGCTATAAGATTTATTTATTCAATACATTTTCTGATATTATAAAAGACTACTTATTAATCAATTGTCGCAAAAAATACAAGTAATCATCATATGGTAATTGTTTTCTTATAATACAACACACGAATTCAAACAGCAGTAGTATGTCTTCCCTTCTTATTTCACAGTGTTGCCATTAACCGTTCCATTTTCACGAAAGTCCACAAATGGAAGACATAAATGCTTCTTGCGGCAAATTCAGTTTTTATGTAGATCACCTCAATCAAGTCAACACAATTTTGTTACGCTGCACACAGCAAACAGCGCTGATGAATCATTGATTGAACAGAACTTTTGAGAGCCAAGCACTTATTTACATCCGCTGCGAGAAAGGTCAATGGCTCATTAATGTTGCGTGGACACAAGCCAGAAGGGCTTGTTGAACGCGAGACACTTGCCATTATCATCGCCACTTGTTTTCATCACTTTCAATTAACACCTCTGTTAGCTTTAGCACGATGTTCCATCAAAAATATTTAATAAGTACAACTGTGACTGGTGAGGATTTCACAGTGCCGTGAACTAATTAACGACGGCTGTCGTTCTTTACCGGCTAAGTGAGTAAATTGATATTGCCACGAAACTGTGCTAACACACTCTCAGCCCCACAGGATTTTTTATATTAATGGACCACCGTCTCTGTAATGACAGGTCTGAGTTTGAATGGCGTGCCATGGGGAACTGGACATCAGCAAACCACTAACTCATAACTGAGCAAGTCCCAGATCTGGAGACGGGACGTGGATAGTCTGTCAGGACAGGTTTCTCTACCCGCAGACCTCCCAAGACAAGACCTCACCAGCAGGCTGTCATAATGACTCTACAATTACCTTGTGTCTAAATAAGGTCATCTTGTCATTTTGCGAAACTGCAAAAACGGTGACTTCTTACAAGCTCCCGGTTCCCCTAACAGTTTATTTAATCTGAACAAAAATGCAGAAGGCAGCTTGTTGTTTTTTGAAAAATATGTTACATATTTACTTTGGCTTGCTCCTTCCACCACCCCACCCATCATTGGAGAATGATATAATCCATTCCTAAACTGTGAAGGAATAGATAATATCCCAAAGAACAGACCAAATGGCGACAGAAAACGTTGAAAAAAAGGCATAAAATGCTACAAAAAATGGGAGCCAAATACTGTACATGAAGCAGACAACCAAACACAAAACAATCAAAACTACGCTTTACTTCTTTGATAGCAGACCTGTGCAACTATTCAGTCTTCTGGGACCTAAGACTACTAATGGCGGAGGAAAAAAGCTGAGAAACATCGGCTCAGATCCGGCTCCATTTCCTTTCCAATTATGTTGAAGTCTGAGCCTTTGAAGAGCTCTCGTGTTTGTTTACACTGTGAATTGCAAATAGCCTGTGACGCTTGCTGAGATCTTAATATACAGATTACATCAGTGCCAAATGCTTTTTTTTTTCTCTCTACAGTAGCACTTTAATTGCACCGCTGTGCAACCATATGGAGTGTAAGTGTAGATAACACCTGCACGGGCAGGACAATCAAACAAACCAAATAAGATTTGTACTATTAGCAGTAATGCTGATTTGTTTTTATAATGGGTTGTTTGATCCATCATTGCATTGCAGTAATTTAGTTTACATACTTTCTGTTGTGTACTTCAGATGATTCGGATTTGGCATTGATAGGTAATCTGATGTAAAATTATTCAATTGCCTCAGGTATATCGGCGCACAAAACAAACACACGTAAAAGAAAATTCAAGCTCAAGCTTAAAACTGTCAAATACTGAAAATTTAGGTCAACTGAGCCATCTGGGAACAACTCATATTTCATAATAAGAGAAAAAGAAGAGCGCCTCCAGCATCAGAGACGATGGCAATCTTTCCCCAACAATGGTGACTTATCTGCAACTTATCAGATGGGCTGAACAAACAGTGAGAGCTGGGAACTTTGTCTTCATACACAGCTGAGGGGGAAGCACACAGAGGCGTGGGGGAGACGAGGAGAGTAAGAAGAGAGGAGGAGGAGGAGGAGGAGGAGGAGAATAAGAAGTGGTGCAGATTGGGTTGAGAAGGCCAGGGTATGGTTAGTCCCAGAGGGCTCCTGCACTGCATGTGAAAACCTCTACCTACATGGAGAATTAATGACTCTCATTTATGGGGAGTGCATGAAGTCCAGTCCACTGTGGCATGGCTGCCACTCCGAGCCAAATTTTCCCTGCATCACTTTCGTAGCACGGAGATAGGCCACTGGCCAGCGAGAGGAAATCTTGTTATCATTGCGACACAGCCATGCAGATACTGTAGATGCGTCTTGTCCCATTCTGAGCTGAGGTTTATGAAAAAACAACAACTGTAACATGCCGGCTAGAGACATGGAAAACTAAACCGCGCGGCAACCTGTGAAACCACAGCAGCATCCTATATTCTGTTTCTAAGGTCAATGTTTCAGTTTGATATGAAACATGCTTATTTGCTCTGTCCTGCTAAACGGCTGGAGAAGAAAAAAAAAACAAAAAAACTGAGGAGGTAATATGACTCTGGGCTCTGCCTCTTTATCGAGATTGATGTCCACTTAAATTCAGGCTATGTCAGCCAGCGGCAACCTCCAGCAGACAAGGACAAATAAGGAAAGTGAACAGGCCCATCTACGGCTCTTTGCCTATGAAGAGTTCCACAGGATGAAAAATGGATCTGGTGTAATTTAGATTCTGTAAAGCATAGCTCATCTGTGGTTCAGTCAACCAACTAATAGTGCTATGAAACATTATAAAAATGGAAAGGGAGGGAAAAAAATGCAGGTTGTCCCTTGGCCGCAGTTTGTCCTGATAAAAAAAGAAAAAGAAGTCCTTGAACGTACATGCACCTGTACACATCCATTCATAACAACATAACGTCAAATGAATGGCGAAAAAACAAAGATGGCGAGATGTTCAAGAATGAATTTCTGTTTTGTGTGAGTGATTAGAAAAATTAGACTACTGCATGGCAAAGGTCTTTGTTTTCTGATGCCTATATTCTTGTAGCCAACATGTTATGGTTCTACACTCAACAGTCAGTAGGCGACTTTTGAAAACTTGAATGTAGCTAAATGTGTAAAACCAGCCCTGTTGATGTCGTTTTATCTATACTTACACCGAGAATCTAGTCATGGGAGTTTGTGATGGGCAACACCCACAGATGTTCCTATTTAACCCCTAACTCCCCACCAGAGTGCCGAAACGTCTTAAAGAAACTCTAGAAGTCCAGTTGCCCTTGTCTCAGACCTGGATGCTCGATCCCTTTTACATTTCTACTTTTCTATTCCCAGGGAAAATGTCACGTCACGCATTATTTTATCATATACTGCAAAATAACAATGCCTCTGCTGTACCTTGTAATTTGTGCTGATTAGCGAGCACGCTAACAGGCTTGAAATAAGGTGGCGAGCATAGTAAATATTGTCTTCTAAAAGAATCAGCATGTTAGCATTGTCACCGTGCCACGTGTTAGCATCCCCCTCAAAGCACCACCGTGCCTGAGCCTCGGAAAAGCCGCTACTAAAGCCTGAAGCATTCATCATCATTATTTTTCCATTATTACTCCACAATTTGCAATTGAGCGATAACAGCACTCTAAACACTAAGCAACACTTCGTAATGTAAAAGCCATATACTGGAGCAGCACGGATACTGTATGCGCTGCTAATCAAACTAAGCAGCATTATTCAATAATGAGACGTTCACCATCAGATCATGTTACTAATGGGGTTGGAGATCGTCATGAAAGTTTGGCGCGTAGCTGCTGACAGAACACTTTAATGTATTTTGCCCGCAAATATATAGAAGAGGTCCCTTCCTCCTGCCAGCATCCTTGTTCGCACTTTGCAAAGGCCTCATATCACGGAGTGCATCACCAGGACGATGCTCAGATCTGACTCTGCAACTGAGACAACGATAGGCATCCATGGTCATAAAAACACCCATTTCTCCCTCTTTACACAAATTTCTGCAGATTCATTGCACAGGTGGGTAGTGACTCTGTAATTAGACGCGCTCAACCTCAGCGTGTGAGCGATTGGAAATGCAAATAGCTATAAGACCAAATGTAAATTAATGTTGTGGTTACAGATGCCATTGCACGTAAAACTCCAAATGATCACCTGGCGTCGTGCTGGAAAAAGCACAGTGTTCTACAGTATTCGCTTGACTCGTTCTGTTGTGTTAGAACTCCAGAGTAACTCCAGGGCCTGGAAGGTGCAGTGAAATGTAATGCAATTTTCTCAACCCCTCACTTTTAAAATTCACAGCTTTCTCACGGGTGGGAGGATTATCTCTGCTTAATATAGCCTATTGACAATATTATTCAAAAAGTTTCTCTCTTGATAGGCAAAGATAGAGTAGATATTAAGTTTGCTCTTACCGAGTATCATTAATCAAATCTGACTAGTTTCTTCAAAAGTATGACTTCATCCATATTTATGACTTTAAATATCAATTGAGCAAGTGGTCATGGATTCCTGTGGTTGTCTACAGATTTCTTTAGAAGCTTGTGTATCATGAAGCATTTATTAGATGACATCCAAGACAAAGGATGACCGAAAACCACCTTGCATCTGTGCTACAGGTCTTTATATTTATTTGGTATTTCAGCTCCTGGAGGAGTTGAAAGGGCCAAGGAGAAAGAATTAAGTTTAATATACAGTAAACACCGGCTATCATTGTCATCACACCGTGAGGAGTGCTGTGTGTGATGTCGAAAGAACATTAACATCATGTGCCAGATGTGCACAATCCTGTGTTCTGCTGGTGTTTCCCCTCTTCCTGTATGGTCAGGGTTTCCGT
This sequence comes from Planiliza haematocheilus, assembly GCA_005024645.1. Classification (NCBI taxonomy): domain Eukaryota; kingdom Metazoa; phylum Chordata; class Actinopteri; order Mugiliformes; family Mugilidae; genus Planiliza; species Planiliza haematocheilus. The sequence continues at coordinate 9,516,379 of SRSE01000725.1, forward strand.
TCAGAGGATGCTTTTGTGATTTAGAACAGCTGCGCTTAAAAAGCACTTCACCCACATCTCTGGAGTCAAATGTATTTATAATGGTTGTCTGCACTTGTCTAATCATTGTGGTTTCTGTCGGCACCCGTGGGCAAGAGGTTAAGAAAATCCAGAGTAACGGAAAACGCTGGCTGCTTCACAACATGCAAAACACACCACCGTAGTCTGAGATGTTGTAAGATTTGTATGACGGAAAAGTATGACATAGTGAACATAATGACTTTATAATTGAATTCATTTCTTCCTGTTCATGCTGGCCATGAAATTGATCCCTTACTGAAGAAAACAGCCAGTTAAAGATGGGGACAAATGCTGGTCGCCTGGCAACTGGTCCTTCAGTTTTTTGTATGAATTACACAAATCTGACATTTTAGTTTTCCTGGTAGGCAGAGCGTGTTATTATGGGTTAGGGACAGGATAGGTATCGTCTGTATTTCAAGTTTTGCACTAAACAATCCAGCTAATTACCTACTTTTACCTACGTTTACACAGCTTAATGCATCAGTAGCATAGACAGCATCTGTAGACAATGTATCGGCACTTCCTTGCATTGGCCAAACTGATGCTATATGGGCGGCACCATCTTGTGACTTTGGCAAAGTCTGTACAGTATGGTCTGAGAGTGGAGCCGCGCGTTTTTCGTTTAATTAATACTACGCTCTGCTCAACCTCCACCAAGGAAATGCCTGTTAAGGCCTATACTATACTATAAAGAAAAAAATGACTCTTGAACATGCATCAACATTATTTTAACTACTTGAAATGGCAGAAGCTGTTCTTTATTTGTCATGTCATTTATTATTTGTCATCTATTTTAATGTTTTAGTTTGGCCCAAATCCCACCCACTAACATGGAAGGGGTGGAGCTTATGACCTATACTGCAGCCAGTCACCAGGGGGAGCTCTACTTGCTTATACGATCAGTAAGGATATCTAACAATATAACTCACATTTTAATATACATTTCCTTTATTATATTTTATACACTATATGTATTTTTGCAGTTGTTTTACAGTTTGGCATTGGTACTTCCCCTCAAATAAAATATTTTAATATAATATTTTATAGGAGACTGCTGTCACGGGTTATTCTGTGTCTGTCACCATTCAGAGACTCCAGTCTGCAACCGTGCATCCACACTCAATTTCATTTCTAGAGATAAGTTTCAGCTCTTTCAGTTCAGTTTCTCTTTCACTCGCCCACTCACACGCTCTCTGTCTCTCACTGCCTTTGTCAGATCACATGGAGAGCTGGTTGAGTCTATTTCAAACAGTAATAACATTCAATCAAATCCCAATGAGTAACAGAAACACCTGTTCACTGAAGGTGAGTATGTCTGAGTAACACTCGACTCCAGTCTGAAGGAAGGTCACGGAGCCAGAGTTTGGATGATTTTTATTGATCCATTAACACGGTCTCTAACCAGCATTGCTCTGCTGGTGTGGAAGGGATTGCATTAATTATTAGTCGAAGGGTGTTAGACATAGTATCAGTGGTTTGGATTTGTGCTGGTAAAAGCATAAAATTCAGAAGCCTTCAGCCTCCTTGCAGAAACTATTTGTGCGCTGACTTTCAGCCACGGGCTGTCCACTCAGTGTGTTAGGAAGTCTTTTCTTTTTTTCCTTCCAATATTTTATTCATGAGAAATTTTTCACAAAGGAAAGGATATGTTGCTGTCTTGAATTTTAATAAACATGTTGTGCCTGGCTCCAGTTACCAATTGAAACAAATCACCTAATTAAAAAGAAATGAGCAGATAGAATCGGCGCAGATCACTTCTAGTGTACAACATGTCCCCCCAGAGAGGACAATAACAGTCTGTAAACACCAGTGCAACAAGATTGAATGAATTAATAAATAAATAAATAAATACATCTGGCACAGCCATTCAGTTTACTTAAGAATGACTTTAGGCCAGTAAGTGTGAATATTGGGAAGGTGCAAGAGGAATTATTCCATCACACGTGTACGAGCCACCTGTCAACACAAAAAATAGTAATGACGCATGGGGTGTAAATCACGGAGGACAATATTTATCACCACAGCATGTGACTGATATTCAAACAACCTGAGAGGTAGAACACATCAATTTGTGCAGACGGCCTGATAAATAACATCAAAGGCGGTTAAAAACAACCTGCTTCAGAACATTTTTCAACCAAAAAAATCCAAATGGGAGAGTTTTGACAAAAAAAAAAAAAAAAAAAAAAGAAAAGGACAAAGGCGTGTTAACACTGTCAAAGTGATCATCATAAAACATACCCGGTGATCCGTGGAAAGCGTAATGATCTATACATCTCAGAAAACCTGGCATGCGGGTCCCGGCGGTGCTCTGTTGCGGCTCTCAGGTGCAGCGAACAAACTGACAGCTGTTCATCATTCGCTCCGTGCTTCAGCTAATTCACGTAATTAAAATCTAATCCCGCTCTTAATCTCATTAAATTGTACATGGACTGCTTTAAAAAAACAAAAACAAAAACAAATGCATGCTCATTATGATAAGCATTCATTATGAATTACTTTCTAAAACAAACTCTAGTGCTATTAAGACTCACTCAGTGCATTAATTTTCCACAATGAATACACTGAGTGAGTCTTGTCTTTACGACTGGACTGGAGAGAGAGGTCAGCGAGGATTTGTCCTCCAGTGGATTAGAGACAGGCTACTCAGCAGAGCCAATTTAATCTACTGTATGATTTATTCACATTTAATTTATTCAGTGTAACGTTAAGGAAGAAGTATGACATTCAAGCGCTATCTGGATTATGTTTACTGAAACAATAGGACTCCTATAACAGCTGCATAAACAGTATAATGCATCTTTTATTAGCAGAGCTGATGTGTTTCATATTGCTATTATTAATGAGATGACCCCCCGGAACTAAAGCTGTATGAATTCCCAGTACAGCATATATATATATATATTTTAAAATTTACATGAAATGACAATGTGAGACCAGAATTTTTAGCACCTTGGACTTTTAACGACTGCCTGCGTTATGAAATACATTTATTTCCTCGTCTAATTAATCTTTGGCTTAAGGCAAGAAGCAAGCATACGTGGACAAGCTCTAAGATTATTAGCAGCGCAAACTTCTCCTCATTGAGACACATGCAGACTTGCCGTGCGAATACAAATTGATGACATTTAGACCGGTAGTTGTTTAAATAATTTATTTTATACATAGGTCTTAACAACTAATAATGATTTTCAAAGGACGCACAACATCGGTAAACGAAAGTGTCAATGGGTTATTTTTCTTCCCTCGTGAAAGTGCAGCACAGAAGCATAAACTGGTGAGGTGATGCTAAACATTTCACATTTCTGTGGAATATAAAGCAGTGCAGCTGCTCTTCATACACACATCTGTTTCAAGTTTGCCTCTGGCAGTGCTTTAACAGTCCCTTTCTGCCTTACACTCATATCACGAATGGTTAATGTGAACTTGTTTTTTTTTTTGTTGGGGGGGGGGGGGGGGGGCGTCGGATTCTGTCACAAGTCTGAATCTGAATTTATTTAATCAGAGGGTGTTATTGCCTGTGATGTTGTGAGGAAAATTGTTAGCATCAGGGGCGCAGCCTCTGGGTTTAAAGGATTTCTCACTCTGTGGTTGGATTAGTTTCCACCTCTGCAATCTTTTGTCTTCTCTGGTCAGTGGAGCCTTTACATAGCGTTGGTCTGAGTGGACGCCACGGGAATCGAGATGAATATCGTAGCTTCAAGTCTGCACCAGCTACGATCAAGGCTCTCAGATCGAGGCTCCCTCTCGTGCCAAGCTTCTTATTTTTGACTGTTAACATCAAATTAGCATTCTGCTTATATATGCCCACATATATGGCATATATATGATATTACCCTCATTTGCCTGCTTGTGCAACGCGTGAATGAGCCTCCTGGACAATTTGACACCAAGAGCCAAGTCAACACCTTTTTGTGGTTAGACTTCAAGCTAATTGAAAATCTTTCATCTTATAATGAGCATGAAATGTCAGGGCCAAAAGATACAGAACTGGCATTTAATCTGCACCAGGGAACAATAATCCAACTGACAAGGGCTCAGATGAAGACGGAGTGAACGGTGCCACAGGATTAATGGCAAAAATGATAAACTGTCAAATTCAAGTGAAGCGGTGGCTGCGTTTGATTCTATTTTGTGGTGGAAGTGTACTTAGCGGTGCATGCTTGTATGCAAGCAACGCTGTAGAAACACAGCTTTTCTCCTGTAATAACAATAAATGAAGGAAAAAGGAAATACACGCTTGGATATGTTAATTGGTGATTCAGAATTGGCCATAGGTGCGCATGTGAGTGTGAAAAGCTGTCTTTCTGTGTTAGCCCTTTGAGAGACTGACAACCTGTCCAGGACGTACCCCGCCTCCTGCCCAGTATCAGCCAACACTCTAAGAATAAGCAGTAGTAGTTAATGTCTCAATGTCTGTTTATAATGTGATATCTCATTGAAATACTCCCAGGATTTCAGTTTGGCAGCTCTCATTACCCCAAACAATGGGCTGGGTCATGGCACGGTTTTTGAAAATGGATGAAATGAGACGAATAAAGGAATCCATACAGATTGACAGCTTAGTTAAATATTTTACGTGGCCTTTTGCAACTATTGTGCATAATGGACGTGGCCTTGCGGCTTGTGAGCATGCCCTGTGTACTTTGTTGATTGCTAGTTGAACATAAGCCGTGGCAGATGTTTCCTAACATTTACTAAGCTGCTGGAGCGATTGCAACAATAGCTGACCTGCAGTGTTTAATTCAACACTTGAATCCCCAGTTTTTAAAATATACACAAGCTGCAGAGAGCAGTTCTGTTTTATTATGGATTAATTATGAATAATTATCAGGAAAAAAAAGTCAGAAAAAGCCCCAAGATTATATCGTACAAAGCAGCAAATCCTGAAAAAAAAAAACATGTTTCAGTGATTCATCCCTTATCAAAAACAGTTGATTCATTTTCTATTTTTGATTTTAATATGAGGAAAATGTATACAATATTTAATAACACGAAATGTGCACAATGTGTTTAGAGTGCTGTTGATTCAAGGTTTGAATTATAACAATTACAACCGACTTTGCTAGACTTAGGTTGATTCACTCCCACTGTTAGGAATATAGAAATGGAAAGACCGTCAGAGGCAAAATCTGGTCAGTATAAGTGGGTAGGTTGAGACATTTTCTCTCACCTGATGCTATAATAATAGTTCCAGCATCCTCACCACCCCCATAAAAGGTCACGCACTGCTGCCGTAACACATCACAAGCCTGGAAGATGCTCTGATCCTGCTGATATGCAACGTGAGCTCAATACAATTGTGGCTTAGTGTTGAACTAGTATTAAAATGACAATGTCACTTAATAGAATGAATCCAAAAAGCTTCATAAGAAATAATGATTCTTAAAAATGAATGCAGGAAATAACATAAATGGAAAATGGAAAATTCTGTGTGATGTTATAGTACTGAACACATGCAATAAATGGTAAACTAATGTTACAGTGAGAACACACGTTCATCACGAACCAACACAACTTCTTTTACTAAGATAAAGGATGATATATAATCCCACAGTTTATCTGAATGGTCTTTGGAACACCGGAAACAAAGAACGACGATAAATGCCAGTGCCACTTTTCCCACTTCTTAAAAATCACGGCTGATCACAAAACAGTTTTCAAGCGTGTAGTGCTGAGAGCGCGTCAGAGCTTTGTCTTGATTGCCTTGTAAACTGAATCCAGTACCATATTACTCCCTGAATCGGAACAAAATATATTCGTGAGAGCGGCGCCCCCTTAGCAAAGAGTTGCAGCGCGTGGAGCAGGTGACTGACAGACTCTTACTTTGTAATTGTAACAAACTACATTATGTGTTTGTCCTGGATTCACCAGACAGCGCTTTCGCTGCGTTCGTCTCCGAGGAGCGTTTGTGTTTCCCACTCGTGGGTGGTGTTTTGTTCCCAGCTCTTGTCTGAATACCATGATCCATTGTAAGACAAAATTAATGACAGCGCCGGGAACAAAAGAGAAAGTACGAGAGAGTATAATGAAATCTGCATATTGACTCTTTCACACATTTAGGATTAGGCAAACTTCATTATGCCGTGTTTATACTCACACTGCACTATGCAAAAGTTTGCCTAAATAACACAAGCCGAGTATTTTCTGCTGCAGCTGCTCGCCCTGCATCTGTTGAACACAGATATTTGGGGCCACCTTGAATCTTTTGTGAAACGAATCCTGTAATTAATGCAGAAATCTGCTGCAAAGACAAATAAATTTAAGTTACCGTTTTCTGAAATCTAGTTAAACTTGTGTGTTCTCACCTAATTACAATCATTAAGCTTTAAACAAGAAGACAAATGAACTCCTGTACACATTAAATAACACTAGCGACCAAGCACATGATCACTTTTAGGATTGAGGGTTGCATTGGCGTGGTTTTCTTTAACTTAAATAAATAAATATAATAAATTAGATATACAGTTTTGACTTTGAGATCAAATTTACAAGACTTCTGATGATAATAAATCCAGTCACGCCCTGTAATGGGTAGTGCTGCAGATATCACTGAGAATCAACACTCTAACCTCACACTCTTTGCAGCTTTCATCCTCTCTGAGCCGCTCATTGTTTTGGTTCGCTGGTCCATATAGTCTCTATGGCTTTCACGAAGGCTGGCACAGACCGGTGCAGCTGTAACAAGGTCACACGTTCACGTGAGCTGGCTGCTCGCAGCGTTCTCGATGGAAAAATGACTGAACGCCTAAGAAATGAGGAGAGCTGATAATCAAGATGGCTTACAAATAAGGAGATGGAGCACCAAACGAGGGGCTGAAAGGGGAGTGACTACTGGAAAATGATCCATCAGGTGGACAGAGAGGCGACCGAATCTTGATTAATTAATTGTCACTTGTTCTCTAATGTACACTCATATGAAGGATGAGTTGATGAGTTTTCCTCCCTCATAGTAAACAAATATTGTTTAATTTTCTGGTAAAATTCAGCAGGAGGATCTTTAGTTTTTCTATTTAGCTTCTTGGACTTCTGACTCTCCAGCTGACAGTGACCCCAAACATATAGCTAGTGTTAAAAAGAACTATTTTTGGCCCACAGGGTCCTGATCTCAGGAAACTGAGTCAGTCTGTATTTACATGAAGTGAGAGAGAAGCAAGGGAAACAACTTAAATCCACAGAAAAACAGTGGAAGTTCTCCAAGTTCCCTGAAACAGCCTACCTGCCAAGTGCCTTGAAAAACTGTGCACAAGTGTGTATCAGAGAGTGCACGAGTGGTGCTATTTTAAATGTAAAGTGTGGTCATAACAAACATTTACTTTTTTTTTCTGTTTACTGCACCTCTTATGATGTCAACTGACGAGCAACTATATATAGTGCTATTCTGAAAGCATCCTCACTCTTCTTTTAGTGCCTAAAATCTGAACTGGAACAGAGTCCGGGGTGGTGGTTTTATTTAGAGAGGGATGTAATCAAACCTCGCAAGGATTTGATTTCTCAAAATTGACTTGTAAGCAGCCGCCTCTGGAGAATTCTTCACGGCTTTGTTAGGCAAGGTAATGGAGATTGAAGAGGGATTGATTAAATTTAAAAACAAGTTTGCAAGCACGGGTGTAAGGCTTTTACAAGCTGACATCTCAAGACTACACTGCTCGCCAAAAGCTTGCTGTTACAAGTACGGTGCACGTGTGATTTTAAACCATGGGACGTCAGCTGGATGCCCCGTATCACATGTTTGGATAACATAGCCACTTCCTCCCACTGGGCACAGTGAGGCTAGAATATCAGGGTTGTGGGCGCTGAAATGCTGCAAGTTTGGAGTAGTGACCCAGAGTGGAGCGGCATTATCGATGACTCGCCCATACTTTGACATCATCAGTATTATATTAACTATGTAAAATGACAGAAATTATGCTTGAAAAAAAATTATCTCACATGTATGTCCCATCTACTAACATGGAGGGAGTGGGGCGTGTATTACAGCCAGCCACCAGGGGGAGCTCCACATCCTTTGGCTTCGCTTTTGAGGTGCTGTCATGGCGTCTACTTTGAATGCAGTCTATGCTTTATGAGCATGTTTATTGAACCATTAAAAACATCATCATGCAACAGAAAGAAAACAGAGAAACTTTGAAATATGCAGTAATAGTCATATATGGCCAACGAGCAACACAATAATTAATGCAAAACCATACCAGAAAAAAAGTAACTGTACCTTTAATTCCGTTTTTTAAAATTGTAATTTCTTTGTAAGGACAGAATTTTTTATTCGAGTGGTGGGGATTCATTGTTCAGTTTGGCATAGGTATGCTTGGAACAACTTGAAATACTTCAGCTCACAAAAGCCTAGTCACGTTCTCACGGACAGAGCTTTAGTGCAGACCTACAGGATGAGTCTATCTAACTGACAGCAGGAATCATCTGCGTATGGCACTCTATCAAATATTATATATATATATATCTCTATTTGCATCATTCTTTGCGTCTGAGCGGAACAACTTTCCACTGAACTTCTCCTCACAGCACTTGACACTCTCCGCGGTGCACTTCTGCCCTATTAAGAGTCACCATTTAGCCCAGCAGGAGAGCAGAATCCAATGAATAAAATCTTTTCATGCAGGAGGCGGCTGATTGAAGAATGACAAATGAAGCACCCTCTCATCCTAAGGCCCAGTATGTGTTAATGGAAGTGATGTTGTCAAAATATGGTAACAACACGGCACCGGCAGCTCTCTTAAAATAGAAAGTCAAATTCTGCGATGCTAACTTTTGTCATCTTGCATATTTAATATTTTTTAACCTGACCTCTCATTCTGCATTTTATTCATCGTCAGAAAATCATGATGTTAAATTATTTACTACAGAGTTACATCCAGTACATTAAGCAAGGAGAAAGAAATCTATAAACATGTTAATTTTCTCAAACAGATTATTCATAAAGAGCATCAAAGTCAGTGACATTTCAAAATATTCAGTGGTTCCTTATACAATTCAGATTTGCACGGCCATTCTTTGCTTCCATAAAACACAGTATAAATATTGGTGGAACACAGTGCTCCTAAGCATGCATGTTTCAACACTGTGGTGTTTACACCTCCCCGAGCATAGCTAAATAAAAACTAAAAAGAAACTGTCGGCAGCATCGAGCAATATTAAAATTGAATCCAGTTATTTCCTGTTACATAAGAGGTTTGCAGATTTTGCCACCGTCCCCCAATCAACACACCGGTCTGCACCTCTCAGCATATTTTAAACTTCTACCAGCTCAGCTTAAAAGATTATTCAGCTCATAATATTACTGGTGCAGTTTTAAAACAATGTATGTCCGCTTCTGGTCTGCAATTAAAATGCACCTCCGTGTGCAGCAGAAAGTGGCTATAAGGCAACGGTGAGCGTGAAAATTGCATCTACAGGCGTTTCATTACCGTGAGTGCTCATATGATGTAATGTGCTTTCTGTGCTTTTTCCCCACACACCCACCACGTCCACCGGCTCAACTCGGCCACATGGTACAGCCATACTCGTAATTATGTAGCAGCACAATTAAATGGTCTGATGGGAACTAACGGAAGTGCAGAACCCAGGTGAAAATAGCTGGAGTAGTGCTTGAACAGACTTACCAATATATTGGTTCCACTCTGGATCCAGATCAGCTTGATTGGCCAGGCAGCCCTTCATGACATTCAGGCAGTAATTCTTGCAGGGTTTTACTGCCGGCATGGCCTGACAGAAGGGGCAATACAGCATCTTTGTCAGCGCTCGAATGCACGCTGGAGTGCTGCTCACCTGCAAGGACAGGCAATGTGACAGCAGTCATTAGTGTCTGATGGTGAAATATAAGACCATGTTAATCACAACGTGTCATTTGTAAATCTGGGATGATTTTAATGTTTGTCATTTTACTTTTTGGACCTGCACATTTTATTCAACTCGAATCGCCTGCTTTCAACACAATAGTTCTAGGTGATTATTGCAGTGGCTGGGTGTACAGATAATGAAGATGAGAGATAGTGTCATTGGCAACTCGTGCTTCCCACTAGCTTTTAGTTTCAAACTGCTGACCACTAATGTCGAAGAAATTAGGAGATGCTTATTGTGTTATTTAGAGGCAGAGCTATAGTACCTCATTGCAGTATCTCAGCCCGTTCACGTGTTGTTGGCCCGAACCATGTCATTATTTTAGGGAGTAGCTTCTAGCTGCAATTTATTAGCTGCAATTACATTCATAATGCATCTGAAGGTGGAAAACAGCAGCATAATGAGTTAGTTTAACAATCAGTTGTTGCAATAATTGAATGTGTGAATTTGATTTGTTCTTCTTTCTTTTGATAAACAAAAGCAAGCCTCCCAGATCACAACTCATTAAACACGACGCCTTTCAAGGCAAACTGATTACCGCAAGAAAAATGTGTAGATAAACTTGCAGCCTCATATGCATTGAGGCATTTTGCGCGTTTGTTGTAGCGACTATGGTCAAAGTGGCCAGGTACCAAGATGAATTCATCTCAACTTTGAAACAATGACCAATCGGAGCGCAGTTTACTGAAATATGATACAAGCACAGGGATCCACAAATGTCAAGGAAAAACCGCCCATGACCAGAATGGCTGAGCATCTCGTCACCTCCAACAAACCCCAAACTGCACCTACTGCTTACAAACATCATCGGCATGACCCGCGAGAATACATGTGTATTTCAACTGTAGCTAGATCAGTGGGGGGCGTGACAATTTTTGGGTCACGGTATTCCTGCGGGAGTCCCGTAGTACGGGTGTCAATTTCACTGTTGGTAGCGTGATAGGGACGGGATAGAGCAAATAATCAACAGGAACGGGACGTAGTCGGAGATTAAATTAAAAAATGATGCTGCAATGTGAGTGCGCCCAGCTTTAGATAACAACATAGGGAGCGGGACTTTCTGTCGGGATTTTGCGGGACGGGTGGGCATTCATGTGATCGGGATACGGTGGGGGTATTTTTGTGGGCTCGGGATTGGGTGGGAGCGACAACTCATTCCTGTGTCCTCTAGATGGAATGCAACCTCTCTTAATATTTCTATAAAATATGACAAAAATATGCACCGTGCTGGTAATGGGCTCTGAGCGTTGTGTGTACTCAAGTGGAGTTGGAGATGCTTGTTGAAACATCCTTAGGCAACCAGAGCCTGAAATGCTGACTAGACATGAGCGATGATCAGACAGCGTTATATGTTGACAAGATTTATGAATGGAAAAAAATGTTGTACAAATAGTTAAACCCCTTCACATACCTTTATTATGTTTTCTGTAAATTAAATTAACTTGTCTGTCATGACTTTAATTCTCTCATCCAGGAGGTTTTATAACAGCGAAGGAATATCCACAGAAAAAAAACTAAAAAAACAATAGATTGCATTAAATCGCATAATTCGTTTAAACATTTCAAATCTTATATAGCTAGTTTAGTGCAGTCTGACATAGTGAATATAGAATATATGTGCTGTGTGACCTATTAAAACTAACTGTATTGCATGACATTATTTCTGAAGAGCGTGCTGCACTCAGCATCCTTATATTCAACAAGCAAATCCTTGCACTCTAGAGTCCTGTTGAGATGTTTGAAATGAAACCACCTGAGTCGCATCTATTGGGCTATTTTCTCTCTTGCATGAAGCATCACCAGACGTATTATTAAGCATCTTTCAGTCTGAAAACCTGCAATTTCAGATGAAACCCTGATATGCCACGCTAGACACCTACTAATGTCTCGTTTCTTTAAAAAATGAAAAACCTCTATTGTAGCTTTGTTGCGCTTGGGATGTTTTTTGTTATTTCTTTAGGGGAGATGCACAAACAAGTCTGGTCTTGTTCTGTACAAGATGAAAACACCTATTGTAATTTGGTCAAAAGACGACCCTATATGCCTGGACTGTAAAGACTGGAAGGGTGAAATTCACCCCATCTTATTGCTTGATAATTTATTTCAAACCATCTGTGACAAGCAAATCCACTAAAAGGCTAAAATTGCTCAGGCCAGTGGTGCTAGGGGCAGCAATCGAGCTGGTGGGGAATTAGCAGATCACAGGTGTAAGCCAGGGTCTGATAAGCAACGCTTTAAAAACAAGCAATAAAATCCAGAAATTAATTTCCGAGCTGACAGTTATGTGCAGCGCCGCTAAAGCGCTCTAGTTAACGTCAAAAGGCTTCGGCTGTGATAGCAGTTTGACCCGTTCGGACCGAGTGAGTTATAGCAGTCAGGCCTGGAGGAGGAAAAAAAAAAACACGGCTGACCTTCTGCAAGTCGGTAAATTAGAGGAGTGACCTGATCCCGGTGATGTGTGTTAATTTTTGATGTGCCTGGGCCCCTGCCTCTTTCTCCGCACGGCGGTGGAAATAATAAAGATAGGAGGAGTGGATGTATTTTTGTAGCCACAGAGAGTCACGCAGCAAGAAAGGCTCACACGCACCTGTCGAGAAACCCTCGCACACCTCGCAAACTCCTGCCGTCACATCCACACTTGATACTGAATAGTCTAAAAATGTTCCTGCTAGCATCTGTCTCACCTGACAGTGGAACTAAGAAGACAGAAAACTGTTTCCAGAAGATTTTGGGCTCGTGAAGAGAAATTATCGTTACTCTGCAGTTTTCCCTAGTATCTGTAGAAATAATTTGTCATGTTTAAATTTTGCAAAAAAAATAAACTAAAAAAAAATCCGCTCCACTTTCTAGTAACTTAACCTGGAAACCAGCTCAGCTTCCCCTCCTACAAACTTCTGTGGTGTAAAGCTACTCTGGGTTCGCTCTGTTGATAACTTTTTTCACACCGGCACATATCTGCCCGACCAATCAAAACGCTAGGAGTGGGCTTTATGTGGTGATGGATAGAAGTATAACACTGTCGTAGGCATCTACGTCCTCTGAGCTCTGTGGAGTTGGTTCTGTTTACAACCAAATGATTCTGATAGCTATCAGGTATTTGTTTTCTCTATTTCAGACGACACTCACCCCATAATGAAATAAAAATGTCATGTCACCAAACTCACACTCTGATAAGAGTTGTGTCTGGCTAGTGTAACCTCAGGAAGCATTTTTTTTTTTCTTCATATCTTTGTTCATATCTTTGTTGGTTTTCCATTTGTGATAGTATAAAAGCACAAATGCAGTTATGTTAAGATTGATTTAAACACCATGACATCATACTATTACTGTAAAATACTAACTTAAAGGAGAACTACATTTTTTTTTTTACAACCTGGACCTTATTTCTAGCATAAAATACGGTCATTTACTCACCCATATAACTTTTGTGTCATTTGCACTTGTTCAGGAGATAATTATATCAGCGTATATCCATATAGCGGGAGTGACTTGGGGACTGACACGCAGCCTCTAAATAACACATTATCTGCCGTGAAACTCGTTCATTCCACCAACATTTTGTTATGACACCCTAGTGCTATTCCCCGTTGAGTCCGGAGTTACCTGTTATCACTTCTTCTGACATGCATGATGTCATCTCTGAGCTCGTTCACCTGTAATTTGCTACTGCTATTTTTTTGCAACATGGCTGAATATTTCTGAGGCTGTGGACGGACCGTAGCAGTAGTAAATTACCGGTAAACAAGCCGACCGGCGTGGGTGCTCAGAGATGACGTCCAGGTCAGGTCAGATAATGCCCCAGTCGCTCCCGGTTATATGGATACACTGATATAATGATCTCTTGAACAAGTAGAAATGACACAGAAGTTATATGGGTGAGTAAACAAACTTATTTTATGCCAGAAATAAGGTCCAAGTTGTAAAAAAACTGTAGTTTCCCTTTAGTACGACAGTTATCGGTTGTTCCCTGCTACTGGGTAAATTATGCACTTTTTGCTACTGGCCCTGCTGGTTAGATTACTTGCATCTCATTGTGTATGTAACTGTATTATTATATGCAATGCAATAATATAAGCTAATTATAGTGTGAAATCTTGCCAGTTTACAAACTGGAGGCAACCCATTAATGGTCACCATGACGCCACAGAAACAGAGAAGAGTGTTGTCATATTGTCCACTACTGCATACACTAGTGAAAGCTTTTAGGTAATGGACGCATGCAGTACATTATGCTTTACATAATAGCAGTAACATAATACAATAATCAATATGGCTATAATATTTTATTCATTGCAAATAAACAGACGCATGCACTGATTTGGTAATGATCTCGAATGAGGTTTTTATTTACAAGACCGAGACACGAGTTTAGACCTCCTCAAAGCCCGGCCGCGCTTTCCGTTTTGTCTCTTAAGCTGTTAAAAGAAATAAAGTGCTACTTTAATTCAGCACACTGTACATCACGGCAGCAATAACCATGGGTGTCACATCTTAGAGGCGCTGCGAAACTGACACCTCTACCTCGGTGTCGGTTTTCATTATGCTTACACCCAATCTCTCATGATGAGTTTATATCCTGGGGATCAAAGGGCTGCAGTCCCAGACACATGACCTGGATCTCGGGTGCCACTGAAATGTCAAGAGGTGAAGCTGGGACATTCTGGCTTGTAAGAAATGCGGCCTGTAACTCGGTAGATGCATACTAACAACACATCCTCTGTGGCTGCTTGTAAATGAGACTCACCGCTACTATCTTAGAGGGGGGGAGCTGAAGGGGAACGTGTCAAGGTTCAACAAGTGCACTGTGGTTTAGAAAATGCACGTTGGATATCTCAGAGAACAGCAGTGTCTTCTCTGTGGTCCTCTGTGATGATTGAGGGCTTCTGTATTTTCACTGGCTTCTGGTTATACAGTATACTGTACAGAGGCCCTGTAAATATTTATTATAGCGCTGATAATCAAGTTTCACATCAATACGGTAGTGAAAAAACAGGTCGCCTGGGGATTTTCCGTATCGGAGCTTCTCTTAACCCATAAGCCGACACATAAAAACAACCTTGCAGTTGTTGAGTGTGACTAAACCCAAGCCTTAGCCTTTTGGTTTTCCTTTAATCTTACTTTGTACATGATCAGAACTACACGCGCTCCCAGGGCAGTATGATGCACTGCAGAAGCTGCATTACGATTACATTGGATCAAACAGAATACTAAGGCAACGGCATGATTAATGGCTCCTGTACACTGCGCGAACAAATATTAGGAAAGAGAGCAATAAACAGCGATGGCACAACTTTGTTCGCCTCCTTTTTTCCTGGTCTGGGCATTCCTCCTGAGAAATCCACAAACCTTCAATGCTTTTTTTTTTTTCCCCAGACAGTGCCTGAACAAGCGGTCTTGAGCCCCCAAATTTCCTGAAGACATGCACCAAGAAAACCCACATTAGACAGAAAGGGGTATTGGGGAGAGAATTGTTCTGGAGGGAATGTGTGCTTACTGCAGAAGTAAGCAAAACTTTGGGCTTGTTAAAATTTGTTGAGGTTAGACATTATTTCAGTTGTGGTCATATGCTGAATGTTTTCCACCAGAATCAGCAAGTGAAATCAAACTAGATGTGGCTTTTTTTTGTTGTTTGTAGACTGGTTACTCACAGAAACATGCAGCTGGTTTAAATTTGAATTTTGCTAAAGTCGGTAGAACCTTTACCTTTGACACTCTCTGTGCCACCTCCCGGCCAACGGAGAGGCCCTGGACGAATGTGCGTGCAGCGATGAATGCGCGGGTAACCTGAGCCTTGAGCTTCCTGGGCACGTCTCCAAAGGGCTTGAGCTGGTCGGTGTACTTACTGATACACTCCAGATAGTCCTCCGTGATGACATACTGGGAGTTGAGCAGCGTGAACATACGCTCCAGCAGCCGTGACCAAAAGTCATTAAGCATCTCCTCCAGGTTAACGTTCCCTCCTGTGTAATAGCGCTTCAGCTCAGCAAACAGGTTCTCAAAGACCTCTGAGTTCTGCATGTAAGGCTTGCCGTAAGTCCTCACAAACATCTCGTTCAGGGACCTCTCTGTGTTCTCCAACAGCTCCAGGAAGAATTCTGGGTTAAGAAAATGAAAACAAGCATTAGTTACTGTCTGATTTTCTTTCATGTGTGACAGATTGTTCTGTATGTACGGTACATGCATAGATTTTCTTTGATAAGATAACCTGGCAACCTTTCCCCACGTTTATGATTAAAATAGAAATACAACAAAATGACATTTAACGCGTCTGATTGCAGAATAGAGCACTGCTTAAAAAAAAAAAAAAGGAACGTCTGCTTGATTGCAATGCTGACAGCAAATCCGCAAACAAACCAAAAAGGCCAAAATAGGAAATCAATTAGTGCGTCTGATGTTGATTTCATTTTGAAGAGGCTTCACAGCCTTGTTGATTTTTATTTCCAGTAAACTACTTAAGACATGGCAGTGGGAGCCTTCCTCATATTTTTCCGGGAGGCAATCATTTCTGTGTTTGCAGTGCAAGAGGACTGCACCGTCCATATCTCACCCCAAATACATTCCTGTACCTTCATAGAAGGGGTAAATACTGCTGAACGGTTTCCGGCATTAAACATTTGCACGTTTTAGTAATTCCACATATCCTGGATGCACGGGGCTGCAGGGTGAAGCAAAATGAATTAGTCTTTCCTGTCATTACAGTTGGGCGGTACAGGTTTTCTATGGTTTGTAGCTTTTTCCGCTGTGTTTTTTTTTTTTTAGGCGCCACTTGTCGTGTGCCTCATGACCTCTGTGACTCCCCAGAAATTGGGCTGAAATGATAATATTTCTGACCATCTGCTATCCGTAATGGCTCTGCTGGCGTTCAAGGGCCAAGATGAAAATTTAAATAGGCTTGAGTACTCAGACATTCTCTCTGCCATGGCTAGTCTGAGGAGCCTCTATAAAGGACAGTGGAGTATTAGAGAAAGTCTTGTATATTCCTTAGTTAATGTGTTTTATTTTATTTCAGACCAATGTGAAACTTTAAAGCCCATATTCATTTTTTTGGCCACTCAGCTGTACCAAGGATATTAACACATTATCACCTCATAAACCTGAAGAGATCTCGTTAGTGGCCCTGATACAGGCGACGATGACGATGAGCTCCTCGTAAAGTTGATATGGCAAATATGTGGATAAACACCAGACAGATATGCCTTTTAATAACATACACTGTAAATGGAAGTTCAATATTTCTTCCGTGCTGGTCTCTGCCAACTATGTTCACCGCCACTATTGCCTAGTGGGTAGTGTGCGCCGCATGACATACATTTCACTGTATCTTGTGTCTTTCGAATGTTAAAACACGTCATTAAAGATTAAACCGGTGCTTTCCAACCCTTTTTGGCTTCTGACATGTTGAAATAAAAACGGTGTGTAGCCTGGGTCACATTTCAGCTGATGAACAGCTCCGAAAAATAGTGATTTCTTTCCTCTACACTTCGAACACTGTTCCATTTCAGCGAACGCTCGAATGATCCAATTTCTCACAAAACACGTAACGATTAGAGACAAGTACAAAAACTGTACATCAAGACCCCTCGGACTAATAATTTCACGATTACTCAGCGTTCTCTGATGTTTTCGTTTAAAAAAGGCATATGAAGTAGTTGCTTTTGACGCCTCGTATATTTGTACAAAGCGCCAGTCAACGCTTCTGTAATAGAACCACTATTGTCACTGACATACTTTTATGCCCTTATGCTTTTGTTTCTTCTTATGACAGCAGCTTTATGGTCGCATTGTATACCCACTAAGCTCCTCCACAGTGAAGAAAAGCCAGCATCATGACATCTGAACGCTGGCTCTATCCACGAGCTAAATGTGTAAATTCTCCTGCTTCCTTCTGCTGCTCTCTTCTTCTCCTATCCTCGCTTTTCTGTCGCTCTCTTTTCATCCTTCTACCTGGCCGGACTGGACTCTGCTTGAGGTTTCTTTCTGCTTAAAAAAGGATTTTTTTTCTTGCCATCAACACCTTAGTGCTTGCTCTGGGGTTTTCAGGCTCTGGTTTCTGGAAAGGATCATGAGACAGTCTGGACTGTTGTTGTATAAATAAATAAAGTTCAGTTGAAACTAGAGATCTTCTGGCTTTTAGTATTAATAATTATATACAACTGTCATTTACACCAGTCAGGCATAACATTATGACCACCTACTAATATTGTTTAAGTCTCCCTTGTGCCTCCAACACAGTTCTTCTGAGGGTTTCCTGTGATGTCTGGCAACAGGATGTTGTTAATGGGAGCCTTTGGGTTGAGGCTTGTTCCAGAGCATCCCACAGATACTTGATCAGTTTGGGATCGAGTGAATTTGGAGATCAGGTCAACAACTTGTGCTGTTTGTCATGTTTTTTTTTTTTTTAGTTGTATGTGTCTGTGTCAGGCTGCATCCTGCTGGGGATGACTGCTGCCATCAAGTAGTGTCATTGCTATGGGGTGGGGGTGCCTGGTCTGGTCTAGGTGACTGGTACATGTAAGTAAGTGTTTACTTCTCCTGCAGTGGTTTTAATGTTATGCCTGATTGATGTATAATATTATGTCAGTCACAAGGGAAAAACTTTAATGTACTTAAGTAAAAAAAATGGAACGTAATGGAATATTTTTATATTCCTGTATTGATACTTTTACTTTAGTGAGGAATCTACAGTAATTGCTTCTCCTACTGCTGCTTCATTAGCAATTTGTCACTTACCACCTCCAACTCCTCCGCCCGGGATCGGTTGATGGGGCCGACCCAAAAAGTTGGATTCAGCCTAATCAGCAAAATTGGGTGATAGTTTTCTAAAGCTGCTACGAGTGCCATTTATATTTGTAGTTTTTATACATTGTTCACGTAAAAATACTGGCGCTCCTTAAAAACCTCGATTTTCGAGCGCGAGTTGTCGCAAAGAGGAGTGTCGGTGTGGACAGAGCCAGCAATAAAACTGAATTTGAGTGTGTCGCACGAAACCCGCTTTAAACTCAGCGTCCATCGGTGGTTTGTCTCAGTCAGAGTCGTGGACTATTAAGTCCGCGCCGTAGACCACTAAATCTAAAACAACTGCCATCTTCGTATATCTCCGGAGGATGTGCTCAAAGCGGCAGTTCATGGGTGCTGCTGTAGGTCACATCTGGCCCCTCTGAGTCATGCCCATTACAGTCACTTATCGCGTTGGCCCAGACAGAAGTGTAATGGATGTGAAGTGGTCATTAGTTCTCAGCAATGCAGGTAAAATTACAGATTACAGCGGCAACAGAAGCAAAATGACTAAACCGTCCATGATACCACGTCAAATCTGTTCAGCAATAAGAAGAGCTCCTTATGTGGTATACCAGCAGAAAGTATGAAAAATATAACTCCTCTGTGAGGTCGAGAAACACAGTCAATGTTGTTTCATTGTGTGATTGCACAATTAGTGTATTTTTAGCTACAACCAGCACCTATTATATCTCACTTGACATTAACTTGGGGTGGTAAAATGTTCCAACCTTGTCTTAATTATTAAAAACTGCTTCTGATGAAGGAATTGCTTTCTCCATTCTTATCACTGTTAATTATTGTTCATTAGCACATCTCACCAGGCACCAGTGAGTGTTAGCTGTAATTTTTGTTCTGCAGATCGGATATAATTAGCTTACCTTCACACACACCTTGCTGCTTATCCCAAGAGGATTTCACTTTTTGGTTTTTATTTTTTTAAGTACACGCTGCATATTACTACAGCGCATCTTTCATGAATTCAATATAAGTCGATGTGTTTTCAGTATTCTTTAGACAACAGTATATAGTGAATTAATAAAGTTATCTGAATATTTTTGGGAATGAGAATAGTGAGCAGTGCTGAGCGTGTGCGCACTGACTAATGACTGCTTTAAAACTCATTTTACTTAAAAGGTGCATTTTAGATTAAAAAAATAAATGATGCAGTCCTGTTCAGCTGAGATATTAATATAGTATAACCCATCAAAGCACAGTTTATCATCAATGTGAACGTGATATTTGGTGTAATTCTGAAGTCTGTTTTGGAGTGATTACGATAAACAATTTCATTATGGGTGGCCTGATTGAAGCTGGAATAGGAAATTAAAAAAGACATCAAAATCAAATTAGGGGAAATGAATGTGAGGGAGCACATTCTCTACAATAAAATATTTAGAGAAATGTCAGAGATTGAAAATGGCGTACATGAATTCTAAACACATCTAATTAATTAAGTCGTCGGTCCAAATGAGCGGCTGCGAGAGCTGCAAACGGAGGATAACGATGCCGAAACGCTGGACAGCGGTGATTCAAGTACTCCCAACTTGCAGAGAGTTCATTACATTTCGCTGATAAAGCTGAGCTTTGCTCCAGCCCCTCACTGTGTGCACAGAGCTGTGCAGAGGTTACACAGAGACATTGTCTCTGTGATAAAAAGAAAGCCTCTCTTTCTCTGCCTCCACAGAAACCTACTGATGGACGGTCTCTTAGATGTCAGGGACGTCAGTAGTCTATTTCAGCAATCTTAAGACACAGCATCCCTATTTTACATTCTGGAGATATATGATGGATGAGAGAAGCGAATTGTATTTAAAAGCAGACAACACAAACTATAAAGTCAACCTGATTAACACAGAAGTTTAATCCACGCCACGGCCGGGGTGACATCAACTGTGGGGACTCTCATGGGAAGTGGCCTGCAGAATTAATTACAAGAAAGTCTCCTGAACTGTGACCAGTCAACTAAAGAGGATAAAAGGGTTGGTTTTCCACCACCATGCAGCCTTCTTCATTTAAGTAAATGCACTGACAAAAAAAACAAAAAACAAAAACCCCAATGTGGTCAGGACACTGTGACTGTGTCGACCACATTTTTACTAGACTACATTCAGCGCCTGTGCAGACGGAAATGCGGGTATTTTTGTGCACAAACAGCCGTCACTTCCAACCAAGCTGTAAACGATGCCCAAAATGAGTAGCCCCTGTTTCAGACTATACCTCGATTTCTAACCTTTTAACAAACTTAACTACTGTGCTGTTGAGATCAACTCTAGGAAAAATCCAGATAATAAAACATGCAAAGCAGACATAGCTATGAGCATTAACATTGCCTTGGAGTGGAGCGCAATTTAAAAATCAATACCTCAGAAATATCTCAACCATTTGATGATTCGGTGGAAGCTTTGGGGTAAGCTATGAATCAGAAATATATTCGGGACTGCCGACATCCAGAATGGACATATTTTTTATTATCCTGCAAGCAACCTACTGTCAGAGCTGCATGTGATTTATTAGCAAAGCTCTCTGAATAAAAATTGTGATATGTTGACTCTCACGCAGAAGAGTAAACAGCTGTTATCCCGAGCAGAGCGCTCCTATCCTTTGTTTTCCACCTACAAGACGACAGACAGTCAAAGAAAGAGCTCATTTCTCACTTTTTAACTATTGAAACTGCATAATATAATAAAAATAGCTTGGTATTCAGCCTCCTTGAGCTCTCGCGCCTGCACATGGAACCAGCAATTTCACTTCACTTCAAATTCCACATGTCATTCACGGGGTGGATCCATTGATCGTTCTGACAGGAAGTGCCTGTCTACAGAGAGCTGCTCTGAGTGCCGTGCTGCCGTAGAGAACATGACAGGTTGACCTTTTATGTCTCCCATTTCCTTGTGTTAATTCTGATGGCCGGCCAATTGTGAGTCACACACAATGGCAGTTAAAAACAGAGGCATTTGATGTGAGGTCAAAGTAGGGAAATAAAGAAATGGCTTTTAATCACATTTGAAAATGACAATGGCAGTCTCTAAAATAAATTTATTCACTGTGTAACTTTTGTATTTCTCCAAACGTTAAAGATTGGCCATTAAAAACTTTAGACCATCAGAAGCCATTTCCACATAACATTCCTACAGTGTGCAGTGATACTGTGGCATTTCTTTCTGAATGACGCGCTAGGCTCTGATTTGATGGTTCAGTGGAAAGGATTTTACTGAGCTAACATGCCCTTTTGAGCACCAGCCAGCTTCACATTCATCTAGTCACACACGGCCTTACCTGGTAGCTGCCTTTGCACTGCTCTGCCGTCTACAACTGGCAGCTTTTGAGGAATAATTTCAGGTTAAGTGCTTTGCTTAAGGGTACTTCAATAATGGCTGCGTTTAAAGGATTTCATTCCTTCAACGCGACTGAAATCATTCTGATTGGAAATTACGACTTAAATGAGTTCACTTCCCCAAAAAGATCAATCAGGATAGAGCTTTTTAACTCGTGCAGAGTGGTTTGTGTGGTCTAATTGAAAATATTTTCATATGTTTCAAACAATGCTGGGATTGCATTGTTTTTCCTACTGCTCCCGAAAGCATCTCTCCCCATTAGTCTGATTGTCTCCCTCCCTCCCTCCCCACACACCGGTTGCCCACCTGCTCTGCATTGAATTTAACCTGATGGATTTACTGCCACTTTTTAAAACCCAATTTTTGTGCTCTTGATTTCTTTAGACCATGGGATTTATGAAAGTCTGCAAAGTGACAGGCAGATTTCTTTACCCCTTTTTAATTTCACTGTATGTAAAGAATGCTCTTTTTTACAAAACATGTGACCAAGAAACTCTTGAAACTTGAAACTTGATTTTAGCTTAACTAACTTAAGTGCCAGCTAGCAAAGTTAGCCTGAAAGTCAACTGTTAACTATAAATTTGATTTATTCACGGATTCTTTATTTGATCCTACACACATTTGTCCATAGGAAGCCACAGCTCAACAGCTTATGTTCAGTATTCCTGTATGAACTGCACAGGCTGCTGCTATTCATGCTATTACGGTAATTTAAAGACGGACCAAATACAGAACGCATGATCTTATTTTCCGTGCAGACATTTCATGTAATGTATAAGTAGTTTCTAATAGTTGGGATAGCATCATAATTAGGGGCTTTTAATAAGGCAGTAGAACGCCCCAGGGTCCAGGGTCTCACAAAACCTTATGGGAAATACTGACATCTATAGCCGTCAACAAAGACAGGCCCAACCCATCTCCGCCATCGTTCATCTTTTCGAGCTACGCTACTGAGCCAAGTTTCTGTCTCTCCCACACCACCTGATGTTTAGCCCACGTGGAATAAATACGAGCATCAAGCGAGGGTATTCCATCAAGGATCAACGATATTATGAAATGTTTACATCACCCCTCTCAATAAAAAAACAAATCATTCTTGTCTGAATGCAAACGTCAATGTCGCCCGAGAGAGGAGAGAATTAACTATTTATAATTTAGCGTAGTGTAAAAAATAAAATGAAAACAACCTTCCAACAGCACAACTGACACCGATGAGTTCCTGCAATACACGCGTGCGAGTAACTCCATAAGGGATCAATCGGCGAGGGTGGACCGCATTAATATTCCGCAAGGCTACCCTGCACCACGGTGTTTGTGGTCAGGCAGGCCAACAATTGATTAACAATTACAAACCCTGACTTAGTCTCTAATGAGCGAGGTAGAAAAGAATTCTCCGGGCCGGCCGTTATTTTGTCTCTGACCGGTTATTACTTATGGTGTTGCAATGTGCTGAAACCCGTGATAAAGAAGCACATTTATTATTAAGGCAACGTGGCCGTGTGTTTGGCACCGATTTTACAGATGATGCTATCTCTCTCTTGGAGTCGTACAACCGTGCTGTGCCCCTGAGTTGCTGTGGATGTAGTGTGCGTGGATTGACTTGACATAGACTGTGCCCTCTCACTGTGACACATGCAGTAGGCTGTGGAGTCAGGAATGCGTGGGCTGTCCAACTACTATGAGCTACAGTAACACTCATCACAGTCTGTATAAAGAAGACAATATACTAATACATCGGCTCTGTGTAGGCTGGAGCCAGGTGCTAAATAGATGGTGAGGAATAAATGATTTTCATCGTTTAGATCTTTGCTTTCAGTCTCATCTCAATAGAACCTAAAATAAAATGATCTCTGCTAATATCAAAACTAATATTCCTAATATACAATGAGAGTGGGGTGACATTTTAATCTAGGGAACAATATTTCAGATTTCCCGCACTGGTTGTCAGTGGAGACCCTCGGCAGACACACAGTCTCCTGCATAAAACCTGCGCATGGCATCTGCTTTGACTCTAATGAAATCATGGAGAGTGGCAGCAAACCCCAGGAGAAAGCGGGGTGCCTGGAGTCATGCATCTAAGTGCTGCCGGACAAACCCCTCCTTACCGGAGTCCTCCCTTGCGATATTCACTATCTTGACAGCGGGTGATCAAAATAACACTTATTTATTTATGCATGCTTCCAGGAATCACATGTGAGCTCAAGAAGTGTGTGTTCCTGGAAAAAAAAAAAAAAAAGCAGAGACACATCACCCTGGCATTGTGACATTGAGTTTCTGGGCAATGTGCAATCATCTGAGAGTTGCAGGCTGTAACTCAATAGCATTTGTTTCATACAATATGTTGAACTGTTTGAAAAGAATGAGGATGGAACGACAAGACATTGACTGCTAGGGATTATATTGCACTATTAGTCACTCAACCATTATTCAGTTGTTGACATTGGATATATTTAGATAGGCCGATATAAAATGTTATGATACGAACATCCCTACTTTTGATGATCAAAATTACTTCTGTATTAACTAAATGTTTGGTAGCGTGGTTCAAATTTGAAGTGTAAAAACACGCCCTGTTCGTATCTTGTGTAATGTCAGTATAATCTACGTATATTGAGTGGCACTCTGCACAAAGCACTTAGCGGTGAAGGTGGTATCTTGCCAGGGACACGTAACAAGGTGATGACAGAGTAGGTCAGACCACTTTAGTGTGCATTATGTCATCAACAAAACCTGAAGTCTTGCATGTATTGCATTAGAAACTTGACTGATATTGCTGTAGCCACATGATAAAAGCTTAATGTCATGCCGAACAAGCACAATGCACCAAGTCAACACCTACCTCCTGCTCATATCAGAGACAGTAGGAATTCAATTCTTTTAATTTAGTTCTACTTGTGTTTCATCGTGCCAGTAATGTCAGTTTCAATTTCCTTCTCTTCTCTTGGCACTAATAATGCCCCTAAACCGGGCCTGGGTTAAGGGCGAGACTCGATTAAAAAAATTAATTGATTAGAGGCTTCATAATGAATTAATCTTGATTAATCACATAACAATATTTGCCTCAAAAAGCAACATTTAAAAAAAATAAAAAATTGAAATGGATTTTAGTGGACATCAGAATCAACTAATAGACAAAGACATGAATATTGTAAACTCCGGCTCTTTTAATGTCTGGAAAAATGCATTTAATTGCATTTCAATTCTAAACGGTAGAAAAAGAAAGAAAATATCCCTGGCCAAAACTGAACAGACCTAAAGTTAAAACGCCATTTTAAGTACTTGAAGTACTTTTTCACAACAGTATTGACTTTAAATGTTTTTTTTTTAAAAAAGTTTGGACTGCTAGCACTAACAGCTCTGGCAGTTTCTGTGCTCACTGCAACATGCTTTGCATTTAGATGGCACCGAGGTTTTTATTTTGCACAATATTCACAGAACTCCGCTTTTATCAAGGCTTTCATCAGGTAGTTTTAAACTTCCTGATGTCCGAGACAGTTTTTAAACTACCTGAAGTTATTTTGATTAGTTCAAAATGCCTTGAGATGGCATGCTTATTTGGTTTTCACCCAACGCTTGTCAGTTTGGTGCCGTTGCAGTTTTCTTTAACTTGCCAGCAGGTTTTGAGTTTTGTCACTCAGCAGCAAGCTTGAGAAATGTCAGCTGCTGAAGACAACGACATGAAGGCGCTCATGTTACTTCACTGATATGGAAACGACAGAGTTATCCAGAGGGTTACCAGGTCAATCCCCAGTATATGGGCCACATGCTGAAGTGTCCTTGAAAAAGACACTGAAGTTGCTTCAAGTTGTTGGTACTGAGCTCACACAAGCACACACACATTCAAACAACCCGGGGTTCAGTGTCTTGCTCAAGAAGCTGGTGGGGATCGAACCACAAACCCTTTGGTTCACAGTCAACCTGCTCTACCTACTGAGCCACAGCCGCATAACCATGAATCGCTTTGAGCAGCAATAAGTTGCAAAGCGCTGTGTAAATACAAGACCATTTACCCTTTAACAGATGACTCTGGTGTGAAAGCTTGTTAAAAGTCTGTTAAAACCTAATGTAGCATCGCGACAAACCTGATGCGAGCTTCTGACCCACCTCCAAGCCAACTACTAAACGGCAGTAAAAGTTTTGCTGCCTCATTTCCACTGTCAGCCCAACAACTCAACAGCAACAACTCTCCTGACCAGCAGAACCATGCAGCCTCTAGTTCAGTCATATCATCACTGGTAGTACTATTACTTCTCTAAGACCCATTTTTAATTCAGATATATTTCAAATTTAATGACCCTATCATCTTCATAGAGATATGTTTCACAACTCAAACCAAGAAGATGTGCAATAAAAAAGAAAGCAGAAAAGTGTCAGCAGGGATGCTTTAAAACAAGCTTAATTTGCAACACTTGAAATTAGATTTATTTTGTTTATGTGCATGGAAGCCAGTTTGTTTTTAAGGAAAAACATTTTACAGGAATCTGTCACACTGTATGAGATTAATATGTTGCACACGTCTATGAGCTGCACTGCTGAAGTTCTTGATGGCAGCATCTTGGTCATTTAGTGCCATTATATTTAGCTTTTTTTAAGTTGTTGATCCTCGACTGCATTAAACTCAAGAATACCCCAGCACTTTGAAACCCTTTTATTTCCTTAGGCTTTTTTTCTAGAAATTATATTTGCACTGTGAAATTTTCTCTTCTTATAACGCTCTCGCTTACTGCGGTTCTGTTGCAATAAATACAGCTTGCTTGGACAGGCACTGATAAATTACCCATTATTTCAGTCAAGGTTGCCAAAGTTTGGTGGTTACAGGCAGCTTTGATCCTTCTTCACAGTTCGTGAACATTCTTCACGTACAGGAAGCAAAATCTAATCCAGGATTTAAGTATATAGTTCTTACATGTATATATTTATGTAGTGTCTAATTTGTATGTTGCACAGCTACTAAAGTATTAAAGTGTCAGTATTCTTTGGACATCCTATATTAGGAGTGGTTCCACTTTGTCCTGTCATTGGGAAAGACACAAAAACAGTTTCAGAATGATAAAACAGTACTATGCTGCATTCCTAATAAATAATAATGATAAATGAAATTGTGGCCACGCTTGACAAGTTTCACCTCCACCACCCGTCACCATTGTCTACAATGATAAGCTGCTGCCGCTACCCACACAGTCTAATGTTGGGAACTGGAGGGATTATTATTTCTCATTAAACTGTAACTAGAAAGAGCGGACTCCATGGAGAAGGACACCAAGAGGGACAGGTAGAGTGATAGATTGAGGCTCGGTTCAGTAATGAGCACATCCCCTCCCTTAGACAATCTTTTGTGGATGCGTGGTGGTCAAGACAGTCACAATGAGGCGAAGACGGGATCACACACAGCACAAGATCACCACAGAACCTTAATAAGGCAGAGTTTGATTCCTTTGCCGCTGTTTAAGCTGTCAGTCTGCAGTGCAAGAAGCCATGTTTGTCTAATCCAACAAGAGGGTTCTCCAATCCGGGGCATATTAATTAGATTTTCCACATCTTGTCTCCTCTTCAGGGAGAACAGCTACATAACTTTAGTGAACCACTTCAAATCAACACTCACCATCTCAGTGCTTTGTTTTTTTTCCCTTTATGCAGCTTTTTGTCCTACAGTGGGTGACCATTTAAAAAGAACGAAAAAGAAAAGAGATTAGGGTGCACAAAGCGTAAAAGGAAAGACTTACCATCAAATCTTTTATGCCTGGAAACAAAGGTGCTTCTCAATTCATGACTCATTTCATCAACCAGGTTCTCAAAGTCCTGTTTACTCTGTTGGCCAAATTTGTCTTCCATTTCCTGGGTGCAACATGTATTTCCCTGAGGACATACACGGAGATGTTCACCTGCAAAATGGACACAAAAAAACAATGTTTATGGGGCCACATCAAAACTGACAATGACTACACATAGTCTTAATAAACATACCATTAATGGAGAGCATAAAAATGAAACATTTCAAAAACTACTTAAAAAATGTTCTTTGCGTAATCACAAATGAGAGAAACAGTAATTGTATCACCATTGTTGTGAGACTGACACACTATTTTTTAAAATGTTGTGGGATGTTTAGTTTACAGCTGTTGAAGGAGCTCTTGCACGTGCTTGTGTGTAATGGGGTAAATGGGGTGAATGGAGAAGGTGCCACTGACAGATCCTTGTGGTATCCCATGTTTAATTGCAGCAATTTGTGAGGTTAATCCATAAACTTAAACAAACCAACACTGTAAAATGAATGTGGAATTAAATAAAAAGTTCAGCTCCAGTAATACCATCCCAGTGTTTCAGTCTGTCGAGGTGGATTGTATCAGAAATGTCACTGCGGTCAAGGGAACATGTGCAGTACTGAGCTAGCAGCCGCCATGTCTTTAAGTGTCTTTTGCATATACCTAAAAATGTTTTAATGATTTTTCATTTGACATTGAGTGAACATCTGTTAGATCTAATCCCTTCTGCAGAAACGGCAAAACAATCTCACCAGAGGACAGAAAGCTATCGACTATGACAAGCAGAGCAGGGTTGATTGAATCTGTTATTGTGTTGTATGGATAATGCAAAGCTGTCCAGAGATATTGGTCGGAAATAATTCAACAGATCCAAAGAGGGGCAGGGAAGGTCACCTATAGAGCTCGGAGGAGTGATATGCTTTCTAATAAAATCAGTCCTTTCATCCTTCAAGAAAGGATTTGTTTCAGCGTACAGAAAGCAGACGCATTCTCTGGATTAATTCAAGGTTCTGGACAAAATATGGCATCTTTAGGGAAAGAAAACCGAGCCTGCACACTCGTATCACTGATGCCAAGAGCATTTAATGGAATTAACAGCTCATGCTTAATGAACAACCACCTACAAATATCCTGGGTGAGTCACTTGACACACCGTAATATAATGCTCGATATATTCATACTCATGCATGTACAACATTTTTACAAGTTTCCATAGAGGCTACTGCAGCAGAAGAAGGGACTTTGAGTTCATAAGGCTTTGTGTTTGTGCTGGTTGGCACCATTCAAGGTAGTTTGCTAATAATATGCCAGCCCCTGGCCATGAAATATTTTAATAGTGGGTTGCGTTTCTGCAGTAGGTAGTAAGGTAGTTAGCTGAACATGCTGCTACAGTTGCAGCTTATGTCAGAGCAGATAAATACAGTGCCTTGTTCAAACCACTGACAATTTTGCTCTTGCTGATTTTCTTTTATACCATAAAAAATGCCAATTTGAAGCAACTTTGGTTTGTAAGAGTTACTTTTAATTTGATTTAATTATACACAATTAAACATAATTACAAGGTTTGAGAGTAGTGAATTATAATTATGAATTATAGTCTACACATGACTTCCAGAAAGGACAGATAAAGAAAAAAATGGCCTTGAAGTATCTTTAACATGATTTAGTGTTTTTTTTTTGTGTGTGTGTGTGTGTTCTCACTTCGTCTGACAATATGTGACAATCGCTGACCAAGAGGTTTAAAATGTAAATCAGACACAGATAATATACTCTTTTAAAATATTCTCTTGTACGTTAAATAACTGATGACATTGAGGAAATACTGGAGGGAATCAAAAGTTAATGACCCACGTCATTTCATTATCCCCAGCGCCTTTTTTTTTTTTTTTATAGAGACACGGTTAATGCAGAGCCGGCCGATAACAGAATTTACTTTACATTCATAGCCGCGATCTGTTGCTCTTGTGACGACTATAAAAACTTAAATTAACCGGCGTGTGCCGCCTGGTGAACATCAGAGAATGCAGAGAGACATGTGCAGAACGGCTTTTTGTGGAGCGTCCCGCTAAATCTCCCGGCCGCCATCGTGGAAGCAACACCGGCGTGGTAACGAGCCGCCGCAATCACAAACGAGCCAGTTCCATTCACAGCTGGAAAATCGTCGACAGCTCAGAAAATTGTCAAGAATATTGATCCCAAGAATGTACTTCAGTGCTCCAGATCACAACACTACCTTTATTTAGCAAGTCTCTTCCAGAAATGTATGTTTATGTTAGCTCCTCGTTAAGCTTAATGTAGGTTGACTAAACAGATCACAGGTGCAATGCTGATAATTCTGTGTAAATGCTCTTCAACAGGTATAGCAACGTGAGAGGTGTGCGTGTATGTGTGTGCTGCACGCTGCAGGCAGTGCAAGACAGAATGCTTTGGCTGCCGGCAAGAGCAACGCCGATTTGTGTAAATTACAAACACCTCAATTAATTCCATTAATTCCTCAATAAACGGAAAATAAATCTCGCTTTTCAACAAACGCATCTGCATAAAATTACACTTTGCACACAGTGGTGAGCAGTGAGGAAGGACCCCGATCTGAAAACACTCTCGTACAACAATCTATATTAAATTTTGCTTGAAAGTGTTTTATCGTTTTCACCAGCGACGCCTGTTTCCCATCGAGACGCCGCACCATGAAAGTATGTGTCCGTGGAACGAAATGTGTAATCATGTGTAAATCAGCGGTTTTATATTCATAATGAATGAACCATTAAGGTGGTTTTTCAGTAGACAGTGGGTCACTGGGGAGTGACCCCTGAACACCCGGGTGCCACAGCAAATAAACATCTTGCACATTTCAATTCCACAGAAAGCTTTTTGTGACAGAATTTTAACCGCCGTAGTGAATCTTTAACATCCGTCTGTTTACATATTTATTGCCCCTTGATAATACAAGAGGATACAGTCAAAGTGGTGTGAAAATAAGAGAACTTACACTCACACTTCAGTTGCATGTAGACACCTGTAGACACAATCTATGATATTGTACTTTCTCAACAAAAACCTACAGGAAAGAGGGACTGTCTTCCCAGCATTCTGGTGGACCTCCCATTACTGATCTTTTGTTAAATAATGCACACATTCCACCCTCTTTCCTCCACTTATCAAGTTTGCACTAACTCTAATATGGGTTATTTGAAAAATGTAGTTCTTAAGGAAGCCAGTGTTTTCAGTATCACAAGCTCCTCTCTTAAAAGATCCAGCGGGGCAGAAGTTTCCAGCTAGTTCCACGGGCTACAACT
Organism: Planiliza haematocheilus; assembly: GCA_005024645.1. NCBI lineage: Eukaryota > Metazoa > Chordata > Actinopteri > Mugiliformes > Mugilidae > Planiliza > Planiliza haematocheilus. Next base: position 9,547,465 of record SRSE01000725.1, read on the forward strand.
TCTGCATGCAGTGTGTCAAAAAAGGGGGGAAAAAATCCATCTTGGCACAACAACTCTGCTATGTGTGTGCTGGGGCAGTCTCAACAGAGCAAAACATCACTTAAAAATAAGCCCGTCGTACATCAACATATGGGAAGGAGCTTTCAGGGGACTTCACCACTCAGCAAAGTGCCGTGACCTTTGTAGCCAAGGTTAAAACAGCACTGTAGCCTCACTGATAATCTATCTGGCGAGGCACAGACCACACATTAGCAACAGACGGGGAAGGAGCATGGACAGCACAGTTCTTTTGCGCCACTTGTTCTAGTGTCATAAAGGTTCCCAGTTCCCAACTGTTCACATTAACATATATTACAGCTGAAGCCATACACAAACAGCCAATTTGTTGGGCTGTTGATGCTCTGTCTTTGCAGTGAGGTACAGGTACTGTCGATGATTCAGAGAATGTAGCACCAGTGTCCTATTGTTAGAGCTTGATTTGAACCCATGATCTGTTTTTAAAATGTTCATGCCTTCATGCTCCACTTCTAGTCCCTGCTGTGACCTGCTGAGACGCCGCTCCTTTGAAAGAAGAGTCCCTTCCGTCATGTAAGGAAGCCAGTGCAAGCTCTCCATCAACCACCTCACAATCACCAGGCCCTCGTAAGTAACCCACGACGCAGCAGAATCTCCATGTCGCCATAACAACCAGCTAGAAAACCTCAACAACCACTTGGAGTTAAAGTAGACATCTCGAAGATTTTCATAGAAATGAATATCTGCGCCCCTTTGCAAAATGTAACACAGTGTCAATTAGGCGCAGGACCTTTTGATAGAATTACATGAAAGTCCTTGAATTTGCAAGAGTTTATTTATTTTTTTATTTTTCATTTAATCTGTATTTAACTAGGAAGATCCCACTGAGATGAGGGAGCTCGAAGGGAGTCATGGCCAAGATAAGCAGCAGCAAATATTCAACACTGTTGCAAAATCACACAATTAAAAAAGCCGGACAAAACAAAAAGAAAGAGATTAAATTCAAAAGCAGATTATAAAAAAACAAGAGTCTCCCTCAAGTGCTCACAGTTTGGATTTAAATGCAGTCAATGAAATGAACTCCAGTCATTCTGCAACATATTCAATGCAAAAGGTGCAGAGTGGACAAAAAAAAACTTTTACTCACTTCACTACAGACACACGAAACACAAAGCAACAAATGATCTTGCGAACGGAGAGAGTAAGGACTACTGTGTGAATATGAAGTGTCTGTGTGTCTGTCCATGCAAAATTAGCCGTGCTACTTAGTTCCACAGCGTCATGCAGACACCTGTAATTGCCACTTTTCGCCACAGGGGCCGCCAAAGGAAACACAACCGAAGTCTTGGTCATTTAAATCAAACATATTTTACAGCTACAGCATGCACATCTGATCTGTACTGTCTGCTTTGTTTTCTGAAGCCAAAAAAAAACAAAACAAGAAGGATCTATTCACATCTTTTGCCAAACAATTTGCATTAACCCTCACGGCTTTACCAGCAATGCAGTTCATCTGCCTTCTTTCCAATCAGCTGATCTCCTTGCAGTCACACGTTCACATTCATGACATGGGGAAAAAAATGTTCTGTGGTCACTGATAAAAGGCGTTCTCAGCCCCAAAAGATCAGAGTATATGATGTGAAAACTTTCAAACCAATCATTAAGCACAATCCACTTTTCTGATTGTATTGCGTTTTGTATCATCCCAGTGTGCTGCTAGAGTTGTTATCTGATGATGCAGCTGTGGCATCTGGCTGCAGTGCAACATCAAGCAGCGTTTTGGCATTTCTGTAAAAACTGTTGTAAAATTAGTACCACTCACTCACCTGTTTTTGCAAATATCTCAGTACTTCAGATTTCAATGTTTCCTATGATGACATTTTCAGGTAGCTTTAAGCTTTTATGAAATTCTCTGCCACCCCATGTCCTCTTTTTGAAGAGAGAACTAAAAGGATGTTACTGTGACCCACGAGAGCTGCAAAGGGCTTTCGGAAACAAAAATGTTCCCCAAGTAAATGTGTTAGCCAAGCTTCAGGACAGCCTTCCTTGTTTGTGTTTAAGTCATTGGATCTGAGACGGCTCTTACGCAGATGGAGATTTTGTTTTATTTGTTTTGTTGGCCGGTACGGTAGCGAGTCTTCTTTTCCAAATAAAGCTGTCTGTGATCCTGTGCGAGCCACACTTCAGCAGTAAATGGGGGAATTATTTCCCACTCATAAGCTTGTATCAAAGCTGGCCTTTGGCAAGCCGTTTAGTATCAAGAGGATTGTCCTAACCCCGTACCCTTCCTCTGTTTGTCCAGGGGGATGTAGAAGTTCACTTTGCACAGAGCCACAGGACCGGGCTGCGTTTAACATGCATACGGGGACGCCGATCCCACTCACATTAACATATTAATAACAAAACAGCGACAGGTTCAATACATACTAATGTTATTGCAGTTACGTTAACCATGCACCTACGCTAAGAAGAAAAAAAAAACCGAAAGCCGAGTTTTAATGAGAGAGGTTTATTCATGCACTCGGGAGATTTATTAACACCTATCCGAGCTGTCATCGTAAGTCGCGGTTACATCATGTCACTCCTGTGTCTGTAATCAAATGGAGTGTCAGTCAAATCAGGTGGCTTATTATCACTGCTAATGAATCTCTACAAAGATCTTTAAATTGCCCTCTTCTTCCTGCTGAGATAGGCTCCCATTTTTACCTGCCATTTAATAGTGTAACTGGGGCGTTTCTTACCACTGTTCAGACATGGACTGCAGAAACAGTATGTATGAGATTTCTGTTGCTGTGATCGTTTTTTAGGATTAAGTCGATTTCTGGTGGGGCACTCCTGGATCTTAATAACACAATATAGCCTCCACATGTTTAAATAAACTTGTTTTACTGTATATACGTCTACCTTTCCTTTCATCCGTTGTCCTTGTTAGCTAGTCCTTGTAACACCTCTGTTTTTATAACTGTTCAACTTCTCCATGTTCCACTTCCAGCATCATTTATGCAGCAACTTAACATTTCAGAGCTCCATATATTAACACATGATTAATCACGCTTAAAGTCTGTCACCTTTTTTGCAAGCTCTTCCAAATCTCCTCTCAACTTAGTCTTGCACTGAGGCCTTTTTTTTTTAAAGGTCTCACAAACTAATATGCCGCAGTTCAACGCGTAACTCAGGTTGTCTTAAAGTGTCCTGCGCACACCGGCAAAGGTAGGCCAACTCTCAGAAGTATTCCTCACAGTGTACCTGGCCAAAGACACCCACAGCATATGTGCTCTGCCATCTGTTGTGTCCCAAGGTTCCCCCTGACAAACTTTTAATGGATTCACACTTGAAGCCACACTCAGTCCTAATGAGATCAACATTTCTCGTGTCAGCGCGGTTTCCTCTTCGCTGTCACATCACCGCGTAAAGTCTTTCATTTTCTCAGTATTTGCCGGCGACTACGAACGTCTTAGTCGCGTCTTAATCGCCAATAAATTAGTCCCTCGGTTGTCTGATGCTGTCCTTTTCGAGAGTGTCTGCCATCTCGTGATGTCCGTGCTCTAAAAAATGTGCACCTGGGGATGTGGAAATAACACTTGTTTGCAAAAATTGTTTGTCCACTTAGTTGCTCTCATGTAGGCGTGTAAGTTATATAAATGCAGTTTTGGCCTAGGCCTTGTAATCAGTCGCGTTGATGATTTGTGATAATTCACCTTAGTTCAGCATTGACACGAACGGTCTCAAACCCTGTACATTTCCGTGTGTATGGAGTTCATTGTGTACACTTTATACATACTCACATTACTATTTCAAATCAAACATGACAATAGACATGATTGACCACATGATCTGCCGTGGCAACGCTAGCTGCTCTATTTTTCAGAACCAAATTATTACATATTATGTAATTCACTGCTGAAACTTCCACAGTGTCACTATTTTGATAATGGATTGATGGTCCTTCCCCTTTAATTGGGTATGGTTGAGACGTGTCCAGAGCTTCACATTTAACCTATGGGTACCCATGCTGCACTGCATGTTGCAATACAGTCACTGTGATCACAACAACTAGTATAAAAAAGTGTAAGGACAATCCATTGCAATCCAAGAAGTAATCAGAATGTACTATTTTTCATTAATATATATATATTTTGTCAATTACCACGAAAAAAGTATTCACTGGTCAATGCAATGTCCACCAAACTAATTGCTAATTCACCTTTTGAATAGATCACCTTTGAGCAGCCTTTGCATCAATTGCAACTGAGATCCCCTCCCCAGAAAGCTTCAGCGTAAGCCATCCCTGTCCGGCTGATATTTGCTTGGGTGGCTCTAACCCAAGGAAATAAGCCACGCAGGCCTTTCAAGAGCTAATCCACTTCCAGATGGGCTACCATTCAGTGCAGCAGGCAAAATACCACACTCATTTCCAATCCAAAGTACATTTCTGTTGTGATATGAATAGATGCTGCTTGACTTCTAAGGGGATAAACCGGAGTGAGCAATTCTCAGTGGCTAATTTTCCCCCTGTAAATATCTTGTTACAAAATCTGAACCAACAGATTTCATCTGGCTCCTTTGTCACTTTATCGACAGCGTATGATTAAAGTCAAAGTACAGATCTGAATTCACGACTGCGGGCAAATTAATGGCCCTGACTGCTGAGATGTCTCGAGAGGTTCGCATGAACAAGCTAACTACGAGTGAGTGAACAAATGCACGCAAAGAAGAATTAATGATTCAGTTGAACTGGAAGTAAGCGTGGGTGAATACAGTGTGAATAAATTAGCATGCAACGGGTTATTTTCCAGCTTCAGGAGCGTCACATGTGGAAATGATAAACTGCAAGAGGCTCATTAGATCTGACCCTGAACAGACCGAATTAGCTCACTCATTTCACCTCCTTTTTGAAAATAAATCAATAGGTTAGAGTCTGCAGTTGTTGGAAAGCACAGCGTTACATTTAAACAATTTAAACTTAACACTAATGTTAGCTGATGCCATATGCTTCCAGACATCCAAGGCTTACATACTGATAATGTGAACGCATTATGCATTCACCATTTCTGCTCCATACCTTGTTCTCCATATCTGTACACTGACACATGCCCTCTAGCTGATAGATAATCAGACTCTGTCAGGAGAACCACATGTAAAAATGAGATCATCAGGAAGTATGGTACAAAAGGATGACATTCAATGCATATCAACCCCAGCACGACGCCACAGATCTGTGTATTCCACACTTTCGTTCCTTTAGACTTTTAATAACGTCTCTGGAGGGTTTTGTGTACTGAATAGCCAAGTTTCTCACTCAAGTTAGAAGTTCCATCAATCAAATGTGAATGACATTATTCCTATCACATTTTGGGTCATGTCAGAAGTCAGAATGAAAGGCGTGTTCGTGTTTTAAATAACTGGGAGGGTATATGTCCTTGGGTGAATGAGGACAGGTTCAAGAGGAAATGAAATCTCACCGACATAAAACACTCTACAATAAAAGTGGCGCGGTACAATGGTATGACGGTATTCTTCATCCTCAGGAGAGTCAGCGTGAAGGGAAAAAGGACAGGAATAAAGACGTTGGAACAGTTTCATGCTTCCAGCAAACGTGCTTCTTTTTTTTTCCTTTTCTTAATATGTCAAGATATTCCACTGCAACATGCCATGCGCAAGGCTGTGTGCATGATAAAACAGCAGTGTGTTGACTCAACGGCGTGGCGTTTCATATTGAAATATTTTTAAATGTACTATAAAAAAAAAAAAAAATCTCTTCAAGGGGAGAGATATAAACGCATACCTGCCCTGTCACTGTAGAAGAAACATTTCTGAGAGGCTTTGAAGAAAGTGTTGTAGAGAAATAGGTTTTCTAGACAATATATTTGTTTCAGGGGGATTGTTGCCAAAAACTGGGGTACAATGTGACATTTGAACGTAACACCGCCTTCGAAGATGCTCCCGATACCCTCTTCTTTGGATTCAGAATGAAAAATAAGGGAATAGCACAAAGCAGACGAGCACACAAGTTAAAGGGATAGCACTTCACACCACGGGAAGATTAATATCAAATGAACTTTCACGTTCAACATGTCACATTTGGCTTTGGGCCGTGGGTTGTAAAATGCATTTCTTACTTGAAGCATTCAGATGATTCATTTAGAAAACAATCCCAGTGCAAACATATAATCCAGTAGTAAAAAAACAGCACATTCATCCTTGTATAATTGTTGCCAACAAGATAAATAAACAGCCAAAAAGTACAATATGTTTGACCTTGGGGGTAATAGCTATAGAACATCTATGCAGCACACACCCTTCTGGAAGTTGCACCAATATCATTACAGTTAAGATTAATGTATGGATTTCCCAACGCCATGTGCAACACATTTAGGAATGATGAGCGCAGCATAATCAGCATATGCGGCACTTTGTCTGGCTTTGATATTTGTTGAGGAGTATGCAATAAAGAGCCTGGCGTGGAGGCACGAGAAATCCAGTGTGGACACTTGATCCATGTGGGAAGCCCCTGAGAATGAGAGGCGAGCCGGCAAGCCACTCTCGTCTGCATCAGTTTGCTAAGTGGAGCATGGCGGACCTCCGCACTACAGGTAGCAGCTGGTGACTGTTTAGAGGCCTGGAAAGCCATGAGACATGCAGTGATCATTACCTTTCACTTGGCATTTACAGCTTAGCTTACAGACGCCGGCCATTATGCCTTTACAGCCCAAGAGTTCTCTAACTGAATGGAGAGGGAGAGGTACGCAACTTAGCTGCACGACACATGGCTCCCAGCGGTGGATTGCCTGAACACGCCACCGCCGTTCAGCAGGAGAAGCGTAAGAAGGCAAAAATCCTCTCCAGTTGCACATCACGTCTAGTCAGACGTTGTCAACAAGACAGGAGTGGCAGACGCGTGGCTAAAGATAGATCCAACGACAGCGACGAGGCATTCGAGGGGGGCTTTGTTTCATGATGGCTAGGTTGAGGCAGATGAGATGTCGGCGGGGGAAAAAGTAGCGGCTATACGTCACAGCCAGAAGCCAAAATTTGATCCTAATGTCAATGAGAAACTCACACTGATCGTTTTTAGAACATGATGATCTGTGGACGATTTGAGACTACAGGAAACTGTGTGAAGAGTTCTCAACAGAAAGACAAACAAGAGTCACACGGGGTAGTCAGAAGCGAGAGATACGAGCCATAAATCTTGATGATAGCCATCTGATAAGCTTACACAAAGAGAACGCTGACAGTATTTTATGAAATGGAATCTGATGGGGAGGGAAAATATCACAATCTCACTGTTTATCTAAGATAAAAGCTATAAACTACTTTTTCCCTGAATGTGAGCTTGGTAGAATGATGTCAACTGTATCAGTGGAATAAGAGATTATAGTAAAATACTTAAAGGCTTCTATTTTTGCTACACATCAGACATGAAGTATTGCAGTGTATATATGGAGTCTACAGTGGTCAAAAAAAAAAAAAAACAGCATCAGTGACTACTGGAACTGTGTTTATGCCAGCTTCTTAAAAGAGGAAGGAGAAAAGCTTTTTCGCAGCGGCTCCAGGTTAGAATTTAATTGGATAGCTGTTGACAGGAACTAATAGATCAAAATAACATCCATTCAATCTCTTGTTGACAACAGGAGCGCTCATTCTTCCACATTTCAAATGATTCTTAAACCATTAAACAGCAATCGCCACGCCATCTCAGGAGAATCACTTCAATCCATCCCCTTGTTTTTCACACAAGATTAATCTCAAATGAGTTTGGCACGCATTAATTCTTCATGGCTGTGTGTGTGCAGCATGATTCCATTAGTAACCTATGTGACAACAGCTTTTTGTCAGCAGCATAAACAAGGCACGCCAGGCTTACAATATTTGGCCGAGCTTCAATGAGCCACCGTCTCTTTCATCTGTTTTTTTTATTATTTCTATTCTGGTGTATGTATGTATTCAGAAACTAATTTTGCCACCAAAGCAGCACACCGAGTCGCTATAGAGTGACTGGAAATATCTTACTTATGCACAAGATATGCAGTGTAAATTAGCAACGCAAGCGGCATTGTTAACAACTGCCAACGCAGGCCGTTTATAAATTTCACCAGCCGGGGCCGTGAGCTGCAGGAAGTTGGACATAAACCTCGCTGGAGGCCCCAGAGAAAATAAACAGAAAGGTTTGGTCACAAACGGGATTACGGTTGGGGAATATCATCCATAGAGCACTTTTGGTGTTGGAGAAAATATCAGTAACCCTGAAGGTATGAGCTCCACGCCTCCCCTCCTTAACCAAAGAAACACAGACGCATCAAAATTTGACAGAATCTGAGAACATTGTTGCATAAACTGTACGCTCCAACTGGCAGGAGAAGATAACACGAGTCTATAGTTGGAACAGATCACAGTCTGCACTTAAAGAGGAATTTACCGTTTTTTACAACCTGGACCTTATTTCTGGCATAAAATACGATTGTTTACACACTCATATAACTTTGGTGTCATTTGGAGTCATTTGGACGATATTTAGATCCACGTATATCCGTATAGTGCGAGTGACTGGAGCACCGAAACACAACCTCTAAATAACGCATTATCTGCTGTGAAACTTGAAGCTCATTTCACCAATATTTTGTCGTGATACGCTACCGATATTGCCTGTTGAGTCCGTCCACAACCCCATGTTGCAAAAAACTAGCAGTATTAAATGGGAGAGAGGACATCATCCACGTCAGAAGACATCTTCTGGGGTCTGTAGGTCAATCTGACGATAATAGGTAACTCTGGACTCAACGGGGAATAGCACTGGCGTATCATAACAAAATATTGGTGAAATTAGCAAGTTTCGTGGCAGATAATGTGTTATATAAAGGCTGCATTTCAGTCACTCCCACTATATGGATATACGCGGCGCTCCACTGGATCTAAATATCTCCAAATGACACCAGAGTTATATGGGTGAGTAAATGATCATATTTTATGCCAGAAATAAGGTCCAGATTGTAAAAAATGGTAATTCCCCTTTAACTGACAGCGTAACAAGTATACAACAAACAAAAAGTAGAAATGCATTACTAACAGACTGAATACGATTAATACACCTGACCCCACTGAGTATGCTAAGAGGTATATACTATAAAGTTCATCATAAGCCAGCTTCAGAATGACACATCTCTGTGAGAAGGTTAGCAAACTCTGCAATCTCCTTCACAATAAAAAGACTTGAAGGCATTGGAAACCAATAGTCATAGCCCCCGAGCAACATTAAATAAATATTCATGACTACATGAGAATAAAAAGTTAAAGTTGGGCTGAAAATATTCTTAGTCATCAATTATTTAGAGTTTAACACTCCTACTTGCTAATCTGCTCCAGGGCCTTTAATGCAGGACTATTGTTTTAGATTATTAAACTGTTCAGGTGTGTGTCTTCACGCACACACCGACATATTTAACTTTCTTTCTTCACTTGTGGTGTTGTTCTGCTCCCAGTGCTGCAGCCCTTGAAACACTCGCGGGACGCAGCGATTCCTGCAGCTCTCAGAGGGAACACCCGCCGAGAGAGCCCATCATGAGGCCATTTTGGCATTCATAAGCATGATTGATGACACAGGGAATGGAGACAGCGTTTGAGAAATCCCTTCTGCCGCGAGAAAAAGGGATTATTGTTTGGATTTGTCTTCGCTGATAGTACCCCCCTCTGCCTCTCAGTTGGACACACTCACATTACATTATATAGCAGAATGCTGGCTCAAATATTGGCCCTGTTTATGCAAAGGCAAAAAAAAATAACCCTCAAGTCTGATTATCTGTACTTTCCCCATTACTTTTTTTAAGGTTTTCCAAGGGAAATGTAAAAGAACAGACACGGCGCAAACACGTTGAAAGCTGTGAGCCCCTTTGGGACTTCGCTCTCAGACATATTTCCACACGTGAGACTGACATTAAGGTCACAATAATCTCACAATACATCATAGCAAAGCACGCTGCAAGGGCTAACAAAGTCACCTGGCCATTCCCTCTGCAGGCACTCCCATTTAGCCCTTTTTAATCCCCTCCATCCCATTACATGACTGTTGAAAACCTGTGCACATTACATGCTTCAGCAAAGTTCATTTGCTTCGTTGTGCAGGCAGCCCAAGACCACATAAAATATCAGCGCCGTTATTTGTGTCTCACCTCCTCCTCCTCCTCCTGCTCCTCCTGCTCCTGACTGGCAGTAAACAGAGCCGGACGTCAAGTGATAGCATAGAGTATGACATGTTAAGAAGTTCCATGGAATCCAGCAGTCTGCTGTGTGACTCACTTTCCATATCTTGTCTCAGACGTTGGGTAATCCACTGAGTGGAAACTGAGACAGCGGGGACAAGGCTGGGTGCAGCTCTGATCTTTAACAACAGCGATGAACCGGTGGATTCAAGAGGCGCAAATATAATGAACGTGTTAACAGTCAAATCTAAGTGTGCTGTGGAGAAGGAGATTGCAAAAAGACTTTTAGAGGGATCCATGAGTTCATCCTCGCCGTCATTTAAAATGCCTTCAGTGTGCAGCTGCTGACAGCTCCCGGCCTTATCTGGTCAGCCGGCAGACGCGCCGCTTAAGTCTTTTGGAATTACTGTACCACCTGAGCCTAAAGGCCTTGGATCATAGCAACGTTTCTGTCAATAACGCTGATCCCATTCCTTCTGACCTGGTTCCTCTGTTTGACCACAAACAACAGTTAAAATGCGGGACTCATTGTGTAGCTGTGGTTGAGCCTTCTTAGTAGTGCTCTCACAGTAATTCCCTTTTATTATGTTTGTAATGGCTGTAATGAGTTACTCATGTGGGGCAAAAAAGATTACAGCGTGATCATATTATGAAAGGCCAGCCATTTATTTGAATAGGAGCAGCAAACCCTGAAAAAGTGAGTCGGATGGGTGAAATCTAGAGTTTCGTGACTAATTTGAGTCTAACTGCAGCACCACGCACACATCTGCCTTTCACTACAATTTGATTCAAGCCTCTGCCTCTTACATAACGACAAGAGATTTAAAATAAAAACGCGCACAAGAGCCATAATTTGACAAGAACGTGAACGCATCATTCGCGGATGCCGACCAGTAACATGAAGGTTGACACTGCTCCGAAAATCATCAGCGAGTTAATAGAGTGTGACGGCAGCTGTAAGGCTGAATGAAACATGAAGCTATACGACAAGCTTCTGGAGCCACTCTACATCGAGTCCCATGAGGGCCGGTTAATCTTCGAGCACTGCAATATTAACTCCAAAGTAATGCTGTCACTGAAGATGCTTCCCATCTGCCACTTGGACGCTCCTGCGCCGGCTCCTAAACATATTATAACGTTATGACATTTAAAAGAGTGAAGTGAATTAAATTCACGCTAATCTGTGAGTTAATGTTTTTGGTAATATATCAGTAACCCTCCCAAATTAGGAGCAGTTTAACCATCCAATACAGACACAAAGCAGCTTACTTACAATTTGAAGCAACTGTTTGATTAAAATTGACTATTAAACCACAGCAAGTGATATACTTTCAACGGATTCAGTGGAAACTGTACACAAAAGGAATGTACCAGCCATGAGATAAGGTTTAAACTCTGTTAAAACTTGTAAGACTCTCCAGACAGAGTAGAGACAGAGTGAAAATGGAAGGTCTCGACATGTCATGTATTTCTGCTTCTGACACTCGAAACTATTTTCAGCATGTGTATCATTTTCAATAGGAATTGGTGTTGAGTTTTTTTAATCTAAAGCTACATCCACTTTCACTTTAGTCAAGATTTGGCTTCGCCGGAGCGTTGTTTGCATGGGTGACAGGCATTAAGTCGCGGGGCCTGAAGGGCACGTCAATCACCGAGTGAATTTGCTGAGCTGTTGATAACGCGTTGTGTCTCCGGGAGACGCGTAAGGTTGCGACTCGTTCGGAGACTGGATCAAAAGACGTTTATTCGGGGTGGCATCAGTCACACATGAGAGAGATTGAATGTTTCACTCATTTGGGAGATTAGTTGTGATGTCAGGGACACGGATCCAAAGGATTTAATCAGTTAGTTATTCAACCCATCTCCGAACAGGTGTGCCTGTTATCAAATATGCAGCATTTGACTTGTGCCAGATTTCCTGCTTTATGGAAAGAACCGCTGGCCCTGAACCATAACAGAGAGGGACTGGAGCGACAGCCCAATGTGAAAAATTCTCTTATTCTTTACTTTTCTTTCAATGTAAATATTTGTTTTGTTATTTTAGCTCTATATTGAAATACGGTAGAGTTATATAACCAATATGGGCTATTTTGAGGGTATTCATATACAAAGTGGTGGAAAAAATAAAGATAACCTGTTTCACATTGACTGAAAGCTGCTTAGAGCACATGTTGTGGATTCATAGCAACAGTTTCCAAAGACAAACATTGCACTTGGAATCAATTCCCGACCTTTCACTTGGAGGACTGAGGAAGAATTTGAGTCACTTTCTTAAGAAAAGGGGAGCTACACATTACGGATCAGTAATCCATAACCCCTTCCACCAGTGTTTAAGTGTAATGCACAGTATATTCAGAATGGTACTTCAGTTACCAGGTCAGTACATCCAGCGGGGAATGTGGTTTAACATAATTAAATGTGTATTTCGCATGCATGTGAGGGCACAAATGGGCCTTACTCTAGGAGGTATTTGAGATAATTGCTCTGCAGGGCTGTGGCTGAAACCGTGTAAAATGACTGGCTCGTGGTTAAGGACTGCTGCTGCTGCTGAAGCACTGGAAGAGCCTGCACTTATCTTATCACCTAATTTTCGCAGGACAGGAGTTAATCTGCAGAGCTGACCACTCATTATCTCCGCTTGGTTAACACACTCAGAGAGGCCCGCTTAGCAGAGGCAGATCATACTACAGATGAGTGGGGAACTCTTTTTCACATCCTGCATTGATGCCCACTGCATTCCCAGCATGGAAAGCAGCTCACTTTCAACTGATAAGCCTGTAGTTGCGCGGCATGGCCTGTCACTTTACTGCTGCAAGCTGCGTGATGCAGGAGGCTGCTGCAGTTATTGATCACTGTTGGTCAACGGGGACTGCTCTGGCGACTGCTACGACGCGTGAGGTTAACTTTGGTTACTCGCAGCAACTTCTTGAGTGACAGGTGGTTGGGTTGCTGTGATGTGTTCTCATCTGCAGTGTGCAGGGCACCTATAGCGCACCCCTGCAGCACTCAGCCCGCTTTAACAACAGCGGTGATATGAATGACTTTGCATCGTAAATGAGTTGCGAGGTCTGGTTGTCAACTTCTCCACCCGGAGCTAGACGTTTAACTCAGATGCTCAGTTTCACTGAAGCCCGTGCGTGTGTCCTGGTGTGTGTGCCGTGTGCCGCTGGCGGGTCGCGCTCAGTCCGGTCTTACCTGGGATCTCCTGGTGAGGAACATGTGCGAAGCTGAAGCCCTTCGCGGTGCAAGCCTCCCTCACCTCGCTGCAATTCCGTGCTTTAAAATCTGCCCTCGCTGCAACAGACAGCACGGAAAAAGTGCAAATGATGGTCTCTAGCCTGAGCATTGTTCACTTCTGTAAAGATCCTTATTGTTAAAGGTGTTCTGCAGTAGAGTATCCCGCTGGCTGGCAAAACTCCCCTGCAGCAGATCCGCAGGTTCTTAATGACTGGACGTTTAGTGGCTGCAACTATGAATGTCTACCAACACATTTCCCAAAGCAAAAAAAACAAAACAAAAAGAAAAAAGAAAAAGAAAAAGAAGTTTATATGGCAAAAGGGAATATCAAAAAGTCCCCCGGCGCCACTGAAAAGAGGGACTGCGCGCATGGAGGTGCCACATGAATCCAGGCAGTGCGTTTCCCCGGCGCGTTGGCTCAACTTCTCTCAGCAGACGGAGCCCATCGTGGCCGTGCCGAAGTGGAAATGCTGTGTGCAGGGGAGCGCTCCGTGCTCGGATCAGATGCACCAAGCAGGGGAAGAGCCGGGCACAAAATATGGAGTGGATTCCACCCTCATCCGTTTCAGCGGTGGGCTGCAGGTCGACGCCTCCCACTGAGATGCGGTGGAAATAAATAAATAATTCATGGCCGGAAAGGAAAGCGCCATGGGATATAACAGAAAATAATTTGAAGGCAGCAACTTTTGTGAAAATGTGCCCGCTGCAGTACGTGGAAGATATCTCTTTAAATCCCAACGATTACTATAAACCTCCAAGCCAATACATGAATATTTAGGAAGAGAGTGAAGATGTGTCACTGCTGTAAAGCCCCACAGGTATAAGTAGTTGTTTGTAAGGAAATATTTATGTGTTGCGAAATAGTCTATTTCGCTTTAATTGTAGTTTCTTGGAACTTATCCAGCCTTTATTTGGCAAACACTGAGATTGTGCTGAATTCAGAAAACGCAAATGTTGACGCAAACGGCCAAACAGCCGTATCAAACTGTGTAACTCACAGATGTAAAGGATGTGATGGAGACCAGACGGCTTCACAGCTTTATTGATTTTGGAACAGCCTGATCCCTGGGTAGATCAACAGTGGATTAACATGGCTGCCATCACTGTGCAAAGAAATCCTGTTGGTACGGGTTACCACATTTTGAATGCACTTTAAACTTGACATCATCTTGTTTCAGAGGTTTCTCTGGTGATCAGAAACACAAATCCACTGTAGAGGCAAGGGTGGGATTGTAATGAAAGTGTGTATGTATCGGCTTTTTATGAGGTCAGGACGCATTGCCCTTATGAAAGACGGTCGTTGTGATAAAACATTAGCGTCTGGTCATGTTGATCCACATCCTCTGAAGCGGTGCTGTGTCTCCCGCACAGGTCACAGATTTGACTGCAGCCTAAATAAAATGCATAAATCTTTCACCGAAACTTTTACTTTACTTATACCCAAGTAGTGTTTCTGTCTCAGATTATTGCGAAAATAGAATTTGAACTTGTCAATTGCTATTAAGAACATGATCTGAGGTACATATGTTGCCTCTCAGTTCAGGAATAATATCAGTGGCGTTTAGTCTCTTCGACCATCCGGCTGCTCCCTTCGTGAATTCTACTTTTACAGCAAGACTTTATTACCTCAACCTGTCGCACGTGATTAATGTGTCTGACTTTGAATCCCCGGGTATGGTTTCATCCAAAAGAAATGACAATAAAAAATTCATTTTGTGGGAAATTCCAAATGCCACGTCCTAATCAGGCTGCCGCAGGGAAACGTGTTTTTCTCCAGCAACTTAACTCCAGTTATCCTGGGATTCCCATCTAGTGATGTGCTGTACTCCCTCCTGTGCGTTCTCAGTGTGTCATGGGGTCTCATTCCAGCTGATCGTACTCCTCCACCAAAGAGTCAGATGTGAAAACTACCGCGGATAAAAGGAAGGCAAGCTGAAGAACACTTGGGTTTTATTATCTTGGCAAAACCACAGAAGCTGCTTGTCAAGCTGTGGACACCGCAGCCATTCATGGTGACTTAAATATAACTTCGGCATATGGTCACTCTAGCAGTGCAGGCGGCCACAAACAGAGCTTAACAGAATAGAAATAGTCACGACTGTGAAACTGACAGTACTTGCAATGAATCATCAGAGCCTACACCGTAGCCTACCCAAGTGACCTGCGCCACTGGAAGCGTTTATGCCGGTGTGTCACTCGTACTCCAACCAAACACTACCAGCACACTGGACAGCATCTAGTCAACTGTGAGTTTCTATGTGTGATACAGATGATGGCGGTTTAAACTGTACACGACACGCTGGATGAGTCAGCCAACCACAACATTAAAACCACTGACAGGAGAAGTAAATAACATTGACTATGTTGTGATAACACAATGTTCTGCTGGGAAATATTTGGACCTGGCATTCATGTGTGGATGTTACTTAGACATGTACCACCCACCTAGACCAGACCAGGCACCCTCCACCCCATAGCAATGACACTCCTTGATGGCAGCAGACATCCCCAGCAGGATGCAGCCTGACACAGACAAAAACGGTTTCAGAACAACTAAAAAAACATGAAGAACAGCACAAGGTGTTGACCTGGCCTCCAAAGTTACTAGTTTCCAAACTGATCAAGTATCTGTGGGAGCACTGGAACAAGATTGATCCACAGAGAACCCTCCCCTCAACCCAGGGAACCTAAAGCCCCCTCACTAACAACATTCACGACTGCCTCCAAGTGGTTTGGATGGAGATTAACACGAAATTAGAAAGCTGGTCATAATGTTACGCCTGATCCTGGTTAAAAGTTCAACTTGTGGATTCTGTATATCTTCAAATCATTTTTTGTGTTTGTTCTGTGTCATCATGTGTCATAGTAGATAGAGTAGTGCAGCAGTTATTGTAGTTATTGTGTCTGTTTCACATCTGTATGTTTTTTATTAACATATTGTGGAAGTGACGATAAACACGAATCTCGAAGCCCGAACAGTAAACTAATAAAGAAAGAAAGAAAGAAAGTCATGGGCCAGAAGAGTTAGAGGGAAATGGCCTGAGCCATTAACGACACCAGCTACACACTGACCAACCCCATAATCCTACTGGACATTCGTCAGCAATCACCGTAATCACAGCCACGGAGGCTGCAACTGGAGATGATTGATTGTTTGTGCGGCTCATGAAAAACAAACACCATGTTAAAACTGTCCAAGCTGCGCGGGCTGCAGAGCGCTGCAGGGCTGCTTGTCAGTCGTCTGCTTGGTGCTTTGTTTAATCAGATCTCAGATGGTGTTATTAGACATTCTGTAGCAGGGAGCTGTCAGCTGATGCGCTGGCGAGCTGAACCACATTGCGATGGAGGCCGGTAAACAGGTGGAAAACGATGAGACTGTCCTTTTTAGAGAGGGAGCTTTGTGTTGCTCAAAGCTTTGAGAGTAATATCAGACTGCAG
Source organism: Planiliza haematocheilus (assembly GCA_005024645.1). Classification (NCBI taxonomy): domain Eukaryota; kingdom Metazoa; phylum Chordata; class Actinopteri; order Mugiliformes; family Mugilidae; genus Planiliza; species Planiliza haematocheilus. The sequence continues at coordinate 9,564,351 of SRSE01000725.1, forward strand.
CTCGATACGGCGCCGTTTCCATCATACGAAGCTAATTAAGGGGAGCACGTGGTTTATTGCTGCCATTTCTAATGCCGTGAAGATCTGGAGAGAACGATGCCATTTAGTCTCATATTCTGAGAGATGTTCATAGGCTCGAGATTATGTATTTTGCTCGCCACATATTTGGAATAAAACAAATACATGCTGTTCACCCTCTGACAGAGTCTTTTGCGCACATTAACCTTCCGGTTTCATTAGCGCATGACATCAGCTCTGTGTTGTTCACACCTGATGTGACATTTACGTGTGATGGGGATAAACATGGAGTTTTTCCCCCTTATGAATGAGCGGTGAGAACAGACGCAGGGGGGAAACAAACAGCGTTATGATACGTGCAATGAGGGAGGTCTGGAATCACGTCATCTGGGGCTGTTTATCCATATTCTCTGTATCAGTATTCGTTTTCCATGCAAAAATATCAATCTCTACAATCTTCCTGACACAAAACGAGACAAAACTGAGCACGCTGACATGAGACAGCTCACAGTCCTGCAAAATACTAATAGACACATAACAACCAATTGAACCAAAAGGACTGAGGTTGATTTTTTTTACTCATACTCTTTGAGATAAAAATGGAAACTTCAACCATTGTATTGCAGCCCAGATGCAATACAGAGAACCTTGAATGTACAACAAAATAAAACACGGGCTAAAATCTCATAACGTGTCATCAAAGATCACCTTTGCCACTCATCAGTATGAAGTGGACAGCTCATCATGCTGAGCTGCCAGAGTGGGAGTGGGACTAGTCCGAGTAGGAGTCCGTGCAGGTGGTTTGTCACACTCTGCAGCACGGAGTCCAGGTAAGAATGCAGTGCTCTCCAGTGGTGGACAGTAACGAAGTAAATGTACTTTAGTATCTGTACTTTTGGGGGATACTTTTACTTTCATGCATTTCAGTTTAAATGTTTGTTGTGCTCACCGCGAACAAATGAAATCACGGCCTACAAGAACTCGTCTTCCAACATAGCTAGCTTAATGTCTGTTAAATTGCTGATGAACATTTTAAACGTATTTATGAGCTTGTAGAGAGAGAGAGAGAGAGAGAGACACTGTGGATTGTAGAATGACAATAAAGCTACTTTCCTTTCCTGTATTTCCTGAGATACTTTTTAAATACTGTTACTAACGTATTTTTTAAGCAAATACTTCAGTATTTTACTTAAGTAAAATTTTGACTAAGCTACTTTTACTTGTATTGGAGTAATATTTGACAAGGAGTATCTGTACTTTTACTCAAGTAGTGAAGGTGTGTACTCGGTCCACCTCTGGTGCTCTCCAAGGTTCTGCCCAGGCAGCCACCAGGTCACTACCCTACGTTATAGTAGTGTGTGACGTGTTCCTCCCAAGATATGCACCGATCAGACATAAGATTATGACCACCTTCCTAATATCATGTAGGTCTTCCACATGCCTCCAAAACAGCTGAATGGACATGGGCCTTCTGAGGGTGTCCTGTGGTCTCTGCCAACAGAATGATAGTGGGGAGGGGAGCGACCTCTGTGGATCATCCCACAGATGCTTGATCAGTTTGGGATTTTTAGTTGTTCTTGTTTGGGTGTCTGTGTCAGGCTGCATCCTGCTGGGGACGTCTGCTGCCATCAAGGAGTGTCATTGCTATGGGGTGGGGGTGCCTGGTCTGGTCTAGGTGGGTGCTACATGTCTAAGTAACATCCACATGAAAGCTAGATATAAAAGTTTCCCAGCAGAACATTGTGTTGTCACAAATGTAATGTTATGTTCACCTGTGAGTGGTCATATTGTTTTGGCTGATCAGAGCACACTGCTCTGCTGTGGATGGTGTCACACATAATTAATATTTCTGTTTGCACAGTTTATCGTGTCTATTTAAAAGATTGAAATCATTTTGACATCTGATTAGACACAACACTTCATGTGTCAGATGTGATGCTGAAACAACCAGCAGCAGTTACGCATTCTGTCTTCTGTCTGTTATTTGATTATTCTGCCATAAGGCAGGCGTGTGGACCGAACTGACCTTAGCTAAAATACTGTACGGGTGGATGCTTCATACAGACCTTTGAATCTTTAAACGCAGCCTGTGAAAGGCTTTCATCTATTCTCTGCTCGTTATTTTACTGCACAGTCATTGTCCGCCGATTCTATTGTGAACTCAGACTGCCCAGCTGATGTTTCACACAAAGCGTCCTGGATGAGATAAATATCTATTGTGAAGGACGCGCTGAATGTAATTGGCAGCAGTTTCTTTCTTTTTCCAGAGATTAAGAGACAGTGTGTCTCAGGGGACATCCTGGCAACCTACAGACGCTTCTTAAGTGATAAAACTGAAGCAGAGGGAAGAACGGCCATAAATAACCACATGCGTGAGTGTTTCTGTACATTACTATGAAGTGTGAGCCCCTCTGAGTACAACAAAGAGCAAATTTGAAATAAAAACACTTAAAAAGTAAAATCTAAATCTATTTTTGTTTCGGTTTTTGTGTGTGTGTGTGTGTTCTGAAGCAACTCAAGTTAAAATTCACCAAACAAACTCACTTCAAACGGCCTCTGGAGAGACAGAGACAAACCACCTTCTTACATCTCTTATATGCAGTGAACTTCTCAACCAGCCAAACCAATCGTCCCCTCACTTGGGGACACTCAACATTCATAAATTTGGAAATAAGTGCATTTGAATAAGTTTAAGTGTTTGGATTAGTTCCACACATACACACAACCATCCTCTTTAAAAATCCTTCCAGCATATTTGATGTCTATTTTTCATTGGATTTTTTATTTTTTTTTCTTTAGCTCTAAAAGTTTGAAACGTTTCCTGGAATAAACAGTCTGTCACTTTGTGTTTATATCCTCATTCAGATTTCTGTGCGACGTGCATACAGCCTCTTGCGCGAGTTGTCGGCAGCCGCGGGTAGACACAACATCTCCCGCTGCACCGAACAGATGCTTAGAGGAAGGGGACTTCTAATCCTCTCCCGGTGAAACGAGCCGCCGTGCTTCAGCAGAGTGGGGAGGCAGGAGAACCCGCTGAGAGAAAAATAAACAAACACTGGCTTCTCCAGTGCTAAATTAGCAATCAAAATAATTAGACAGCTCTTATCTAGTCACCAAACCCTTGAGTGCACCACTCCCCGTTCTGCACAGGAAGTGGACGCCACTACAAGTGAGGTTAACTCAGTTTATCAAATCACTTGTGGAGCTCTTTGCAAAAACTGCTCGCGCGCAGGATTTCCACCTGAGACCACTTTACGCTGGAGGTTCATGCCGGAGCATGAGCGCGCAAATAAAATCCGTTTGACCCGCTCTTTAATTCCTATTCCGACCCACGCGTGATGCATCTAAAACGCAAACAAACGAAACGGGGAGCCAAACACAGCTCCGAAAAGAAGCACGACTAGCAGCTGAAGTGGGTGCTCTGAGTTTTTGGCCCAACACTAAACGGAGTTGAAGCGCTAATTTAGGCGTTTATGTGCTTAGCAAAACATCTCTTTTGTCCTGTGAAGAGATGAAAGCAGCAGAAATGAAGAAAAAAACAAACATGAAAATGATCTACTGACATTTTAGATGTTAAAGCAGCTGGAGTGTCACAGATTTTTTTAAGGTCACTTTAACTCTTCATCTGTTCTTATTCTAGCCAGTTCAAGTGAACCGTTTTAATTACATGGCTAAGGAGAAAACGTATACCAGCAGAACAATGAGAGTGAGAGAGAAAAGTAGTCAGATTCTATAAGACGGGAAACTAACAACTGAAGTGTTAATTTAAGCGTGCCGCAAGTACATACGAGAACTTTTTTTTTTTTTTTTTTTGGTCATCTGACAACATTAAAGCAGCAGAAATGTGAAAAGATGCGTGACAAAACTAAATTACTTTGCAGCCATAGAATAAAAATGACTTGGAAGTGTCAACTCACATTTGAGATGTGAAAGCAGCTGAAGCGTCAGAGGAGTGTTAAGCTTGGTTTATTCTCCCGCAGCCGGTCTGTGCGCCGCACAAGCTCTTGGGCTATGCCAGCGACTAAAAGCATTTACAACTGCGCGCTGAAATCACTGAAATCACTGCAGCTCAAGAAAGGTTGACTGAGGAGGTTCGGAGATACGAACATTTGTAGGATTCGTCTTCAGCAAAATTTCATGGAAGGTTTCATTCGCTATTGCTGAAGCAAAAATGAACCCGACGGGCAAAAAAAAGACACAGCGCCAACTAGCTGCGGCGTTTTTACAGAGCGAGCCAGACTCACGTATAAATGGCTCACATCGGCGTTGTCTACGTGCGTACGTTACGGCGTCTGTGTACCGTAGTACTCTAAAAGAGCCTTGATTCAAGGCGCTTACATTTAAATCTGACAGGCTGGTTATTGTCTCCCCCTTCAGTCTGCAAGTGCCATTACACTTCCTGCCGCCCTGCTTTCTTGTTCAGGCCATAATCTGTCCTCTGAATTGTTTTCTCGGGTGCTGACATAAGAACATACTGCTCAAAAGCAGAAAAAAACATACAAAGCACTACCCTCATAAATGGATAACATACCAAGCAGAAATATCTTAATTGCTTTATTGGTTTAAGTCACCTGAATTAATTAATGTCTTGTCATTCTCAATACTTCTCTACGCTAACGGCAACCATATTATATTATATTATATTATATTATATTATATTATATTGCAGTGTCAGGGATAATATGATTCAAGCTGAAAAATTAAACACTTCACACTTTTTTTTTTTTTACCTGCAGATTATAATTATATATAATGACATAAAGAACTAAATCAGCACCGGACTCACAGCTAATTTCCGTCACTTAAAGTGAAGTTAAATTATTCTAATAAATCAGTTTAAACTGCAAATTAACAGAGAGTATCTTATTGCATATGCTGCGAAGCCGACTCAGGCAAGAGTAATAATTTATTCTTGATAGGGACATCATGTTTAGGGTTACATTTGCAATAAAATCAGATTAGGAAGTACTTTTGCGTGCAGGCTTAATTCTAATCTGAGACCCCACCCAAAACAACTGTAGAAATATACACAAACATTAGAAACGCTGAAGGGCCCAATTCTTTACAAGTAGAATTTTATTTATTTATTTGTTTATTTATTTTTGTGGAAATGTTAACTTATAGTATTGTCATAAAGTATTGTCAATTTTTAAAATAGTGTATTTTAATGTGTGTAACGAGGCTGTTTCACTTAAATGAGCACACTCTATAATATGAACATGGATTTCAAATGATATAATGCCATTGTTCATGGTATCTTCATTCAAAGCTCGGGCACTGCTAAAGAAACGTAGAGTCTGTGGTAATATATTAATATTTCTGCATTTGTAATTGCTTGCTTTAAAGCTTTACAAGCTTTTATGTCGCACAATCAGGTACAAACATAATACTTGTGTACTGTAAGGAGACCCTGTAAAGTCTAAGTCTGACCTATTTGCACACTGATTCATGTCACATTTGCACCTACAACAACTTCCACGTGAAGCCTCTGTAACGCACGGCCTTGGAGCATCCACACATTCTTCACGAGCCTCGGGCAAAAGGAGGGAGCCTGAATATATTTCCATTCCTCATTCTTTATCACACAAGCAATTGTTCAACTGCAATAGAAACAAACATGTACTCGGGGCCGCATCTTGGACTGGTGATGATGACAATCCATTATGTAATGAAGAATGATCAGCAGTTACGGTACCGAATGGCAGCAAACAAAACATATCCTCCACAGCAAACCCTGCGCCTGCTACAGCTGACGCTTGAAGCAAAAACACTGTAAATCAACAAAACGCTGAGCTTAATACCATGGTCTTCTTAAAAGCAAAGACTGAACCTGCTCTTCCCCGGGGCCCTCTGACTAAGGAAATTAATTAGCATTCTCATAACACTGGATTGCAATCTAATCTTTATGTGGACCACAGCAAGGAGAAGGCTTCCACAACGCTAGCAGACAGCCGGTTAAAGCAATAAAGCTAGGTAATTTAGCACAAAAAAAGATAAGTGTGCTATCATTAGACCTGTCCATTTCAATGATTTATCTTTATCCTGATCACCTTGGCTGCCCCGGTCCAGTCTGGGGCTCTTTTGTGATAGCGACGTTTTAAGGGCTGTGGTTTGACTCAGAAACGATTCTTAGGAATGATTTTGCTTGGATTTTATAAACACCAGATCATAAATTACAAAAACACATGTTCACAATTAAATTTAATGATGAGCAAATAACTTAATGGTGCCCTAATTGTTCAGGCAGTGCCACTGTATGTTGCGATGCAGACTGAAGATAAAGTGGCGTTTTGAAATATTCCAGACGGCATGCACTCCTACAGCAAACATTAACCTATTTTTTTTCTTTATCTCTTTTGTATCGCAGCCTCTAATTTATTATACCTCCCATTCCATAGCTTTGCATGTGAGTTAAGCAATTTGTTATTTTATATCTGCATTTGGAACTTTTGGAACGGATTTCTTCATTCTACTGATGTTCCCCAAGACAGATTTGATATGCTGCGCAATCCTTCAAGCATTGCCCCGTCCCTCCTCCCAGGGCAGCTAATGCGGCATAATGAATCAGCGGCAGATACTCGCACGTGAAGCCGGGCGTCAGCGTCAACGGTATGGATCTACAAAACCTGCATAAATGATACAAAACATGTCGTGCGTTCGTATAATACGGGGGCCGCTCGCGCTAAATGTCAGAGGATTTTCAAAGACGTGCACCGAGCTGACTTATTATTCAACGTCAATTGCTCAGAGCAACCGAAATGAATGTGCATCTGAAAATTACGGTTTGTGCAAACGCAAATGCCAGAATGATAAAACGCAACATGAAATCAGTCGGCCTCCGGGCCAGATTAGGTTCAGCCTTCCTTTCTCATTCGCTCATTCATGCTCATTCAGCAGGTCACAAAAGAGAGCTTAACGGTTAGTTAGTTGGGTTAGGTTTGGCAGCGCTGAAATGTCAAGAACTTTTAACCTTATCCAGATAGACTGCATCTTCAAAGTAACAAGCGGCTAAATAGCTGTCCTCAAAATAACACCTAGGTTCATTATTTTTTGGTTAAACGTCTACTGAAATGTTACAAATATACTCAAATTGTGACAAATACTCGCATGGCGTAAAACCTTGCAGCAATTCAAAACATCAAAGCAGACTGGTGATGGTGTATTTTCTGCCACTGAACTTTGATTCCTCCCTAAATGTCTAGAACCAAACAGGCGCCAAACGTCGCCCAGACGACCCTGCAGGACTCGAGGCAATGTTCGGCCGGTGTTTACTCGTGGTTTTTATTCGGCGCAGCAGACTGACATTCATCATGACTGTGCCATCATGAGCAGGAGCCGAGTGGATCAATACAACCCAATTAGAAACACAGTATCTCTCGGATCAAAGGCTTACTCTGATCTTAGGCATCTGACTACTAGACAATACCTTAATATAGAAGCCTGTTGTTCTAGTGACAGCCGTATCCCATCCTTTGACACTCCTCCGCTGCCACTGCCAGAATACCAACGGGCCGGTCATTGTTATAGCCCTTATGCAATCAATTTCAATCTAAGGGTAGTGGTCAATCACTCCGAAAGCGGACACACGGAGCCTGCAGATGAGCGCGCGGGGAGAGAGGCTTGACAAAACTCCCGAAGTCCAGTGCCTCTCTGCTGTCTGCTGTGCTGTCTCTGAGCAGACTATAGCACAGAGGGTTGTAAACAACACAGCTGGGACAAACATACCAAATCCTGACACTCCTGGGCTCCTCTCTGGTTTAATCCTTTGCTATAGCTGTGTATCTGCCAGAAACCATAATGATTTGGACTATTCTGAGCGCCTGGAAGATGTTCTGAAAATATATTGAGAGTCAAATTACCTGTGGGAATATGTGAGACACAACACACCTGACGGCTTATGAATACAGATAAGACAAGATGGATGACACCAAAGAAGAAAGACCAAGATCCAAACTGTGCTGTTGCTAAAATGTCCAGGTTAGCACGCTGATAGCATGTGAGACAGGAGGAAGTGGGAAACAGCGTGTGTGCGTGTTATTATGTGAGTAAAGGTGTGTGAGTTAGGGGTTTGGGTTTATTTTTGCCGACACAATGCACGAGACATATTCCAAAGAAAATCACTTCACTGCACTTTAAAAATCATGGATTTTACACTTAAGCAGCACGGCAATCAAGGTCAGACTATTGCAGGCACTTCCTGAACTCGATTTGCTTTGGCTTCCTCTAAGCAAGCAACCTGTATCTGATTCTTATTAAGAGGCCAACCTACTTAAATATATGTATATAAATCAGTGTAAACAAATATACTGCACAGGTTATTTTATTGACTGACTTGTGCTGCTTTTGCTATACTAGATATGAGCGGTGTGTCCTTAGGGACGGTATTAGCAGCTTGTCAGGTGGTTCGTTTGGTCCAGACTAAACAAGGTCCCTGCAGGAAAAATCCTACTGACTTTCTATTGCTGGTAATCCTCATTTTCCCAGTGGTGCTAAAAGAAGTTTAGTTTCACTTACTATGTTAAAAACATCTTATATTTAACATCCACTTGATGGATCGGCACAAAATTTGGATAAACACACGGATGACTGTGGTGATACACCGACCTTTCCCATGAGACATTTGACATTTGTGTTCATGAGCATGGTTTATATATATATATATATATAAAGATGGGTGAACCCTCTTTGACGTCACCCACAGATTTCCTGATGAGCTGTAGCCATTGGAGAGTTTTTGCCGTTCTGCTAGGTTAAGAATAAAATATTCCAAAAGTTGGACTGATTGCCTGTAAATCTGGTCATTTTAGGCCCTCGCACAATAAACTGTGAGCTGTGAACTAATGCAGCCTTCCAGAGAAACTTAAAAAAAATCAGTCCTTAGGTTCACGTCTGAATCCCTGAAGGATGATGATCCACATGGTTAGCATGCGGAGCATCCAGCTCAAAGTGCTGCTATGCAAAGCGCATGTCTTGTGCACATAAATCTTTTTTTTTTCTTTTTTTGTAGGTTTAATCAAAGCCCATGTTTCTATATCTGACTAAAAATTCATTCCTGAAATATGTTTACATTGTCACCAGAAATACCCTCACTGCATTCCCTCAGATGACAGCGTCCCTATTTCCTTTGCAAGGAATATCAAAAAAAACAACAACAAAATCATTGTCTGTCTTTCCGTGCCTCAACGAAGGCCGGCACAGAAAATGTGATTGTGTATTTCACAGTTGCAGCAGCAGGAGAACTTTCCTCTAAACCAGGTTTTGCCCCAAACTGGCAAATCTCTTTAGAAAACACTGACAGAAAAACACAATTGAAACAAAACTGCTTCAGATTCCTTTTGTGTACACGGCTAGACACTTCTGAGACATTTTAACAGATTTAGTGCTCCTAATCTCTGTACGTAAGAAAAGAATTCTGTTGAAAACGCACACACTTAATGTCGTATCAAATGTAGACTGTCCACAGTAATCCGTTAAACTACATTTGGCCTAGTTCTTTGACCATAGTTCCACATTGCTATCACAATACTGGTGCAACATCAAAGTACGCCCGCTCCTTTCTTGTGGCTACCATCTGTTGAAGTTGGCTATAACAGTTAAAAGAACAACCTGGACCAGAATAATAACGGGTTAAACATGTAGAACATGTATTTAATTGATACATTTCTTAGTTTCAGGTGAAAATGCGCCATCTGACACACCCTGAAAACAAATCAAAAAGCCGTGAACTAGTCCGGAGGGGCTGCGAATCTTCCTCTGATTAAAGTGAATTTCCATCAAGGAAGTGACACGCTCTGAGAATTCAACACTGCCAGTATGCAAGGGTCCAAGCACCTTGGGGACTCCAAGTCTAATTTGCTTCAAACCTAAAAGGCAGATAATAGTGCTGATCTGACAGCCAGCCAATTCCCAACTCCCCTCATCAAGAATACATTCAATTTCAAACATCAAACTGCTTCCACCAAGAATGAAAAACCCTTTGAATGAATGAAAGTTGGATGTATGTGCATGTGGGTGTGTGTGTGAATGTGCAAGTATGTGTTGGGGCGGTGGGGGCTTAAGAAATCCTTGATATACTTAACAAGTTTGAAGCACTATCAGCCTCAATGCTCTGCCGTTAATTAAATTATTCTTTATTCACACTGAAATAATGATGAGTAAATTATAATAATAAGCAGATTTCTTGATTTAAGCATTGAATTTAGAGTGACCTCGAACATCAAGCTGGTGCCATGAGCTGTTGTACATCTGCAAGAGGCATATGTGCCTTTAGCCAAACTGTGTTACATAAAGTTGCATGTGTTAGCAGGGTAGTGAAGCATGACATTCATGCATCAGTACCCTTATTACCAAGATCTCTCCACAGATCTCCTACGACCACCATCCTAATGTTGTGTAGGTTCTCCCTTGTGCCTCCAAATCAGTTGTGACTCAACAGAGAATGGACACAGGTCCTCTGAGGGTGTTCTGTGTTGTGTTAGTCGGGGAGTTTGGGTGCTATGGCTTGAGGGGAGGGGTCTCTGTGGATCAGGCTTGTCCCAGTGCATCCCACAGATTCTCAATCAATTTGGGATCTAATAATTTTGGAGCCCAGGTCAACACCTTGTGCTGTTTTTCATGCCATCACTGTTGTGTCATTGCTATGGGGTGGGGGTGTCTGGTCTGGTCTAGGGTGTGCTACAATGTCTAAGTAACACCCACATGAATGCCAGGTCCAAAAGATTCCCAGCAGAACATTGTATGGTCACATGATCCGTGAGCATTGTGAAATCTGTAAGACACAAAGTTCAAATAAGCATTAAACCAGCAGAAAGGAGCTCACTTTGCTTTTCCATACAGATCTTGTGGTTATTCAACGTATGCTTTCATATTAGAACTATTTCAGCAAAGCCCAGAGTTTATTTGTGTCAACCCAGTAACTGCGGTTAATGATTATACACGCTCCGACCTTGTCACTCTGCACAGACACACATCAAGCCGGGGCCAGCACTGATTGGGAAGTAGCAATAATAAACACTTTGTAAGCAATTGCTGCAGTCAGACTAAACACAGGCAAATCAGAAAGTCGGATTGAGGCGTTCTGCGCGGTAGGGGCGTTGCTTTACTTTTAGGTCGCAATAAACACTTGCTCAGTTTGGGAAATATCTCAGTGTAATCAACAACCTGGTAAATAAAGTCAAAGGTTAGTCTGTCTCAGGCTTGTCCAACCCCTGCTCTGCGACTTGCCAGCAGGACAAAGGCTCGGATCATTCCACACTGTAGGTAAAATCAATGCTGCTGCAGACAACGAGAAAAAATGATGTAGCTCAAGGACAATAAGATAATGTAATTAAAAAGTAAAAGGTACATTAATCGACTTCTATTTGTAGCTAAGACGCCGCATCTGCAAATGGACAGGTTTCTGGAAGTTACAGTGGAGCGTAATTGAAATAAATAAGCCAGCCGGTAAACCAGCTAATTAAGGATGCGAACCAATGCATCAGAGCAGAGATTTACTTAGGAAGTCATGTACAGCGCGTCCTAATCAAAATGTCTTATGATATTGTGCTTGAACACGTTGAAAAGTGCAGGAATAACCTAGGCTGCCATGTCCTTTATTTGAGGCCACGGGACTTTTAATCTAGTTTTTGAACGTTTTGTTAAATTTTGTACATCTGCTTTTGAGCACTGGAGCCTGTTTTACGTCACTGATCAGTAGCTAATCAATTTTATGGCAACGTGCGAAATTCAGAAATCCAAAATCCAAACTTTGTTTGCCGTCAAGCTAACTTCTTCATGCACCTGTTCTTCTTAAAGGGCGTGTCCCCATGTGACTCCTCCTTCAGCCTTTTTTGCACAAGGATATTCAAATCGTATTCTGAACATCCTCACGATAATTTGGGATTTGGTCTGAATTTCATTGTTTCGTTGTTTATCTGTATATGATATAGTATGGATGAATGAATTGAGACTTCCCATTTTGGTGACAGATTTTACATATATCTTAATATGAGTGTAATTATTTAGTGTAGACAGAGCACAGATGAACAACAATGAAAGCCACAGGGTATGCAGACTGTAAAATAAGGCAGTCTCGGTCTTAAAGGTACGTAGAATTTTAAAGACAGTCATTTGGGAAGTGCAGTGTAGCAATTTTCTTTTTTCTTTTAAGTCATTATCATTTTTCATCCTCCATACATTTGACCATCGTAACCTAAAGTCATCTACAGCCTCGCTCGATTTCTATTGGCTTTTTGCTTAGTTACAGTGAGATAATGTGAACTTGCTCAATCCACACTCCATTACCAAAGTGACACTGCCGTAGTGGTTACAGCTCATTAATTCAAAGCCTGTAGTACTCGTGCCGAGATGAGAGAGGTTAAGACGGCGGCTCTTTATTTGCGGATACAGGCGTTCCAAGACGCACAGCACCCTTAAGGTACTTTCTGCTATTATGTATGATTGTTACATGTGAACCTACCGTAAAATACAATCTGTTTGTCTTGTCACACGAAGCTAAACATTATAAATCCACATGGGTTAGATATGCCTACGATCCACCCACAGATTCATCAATAGCCTATGCAAGCCTCCTGTTTTCATGTAATCCTACGCATTTCTTCTTTGATTTCCTCTGTTCTCTTGCATAAAGCAATTCAGATCTCCAGTCATGGGCCATCATGGGGTGAAGTCCGTTGTAGGAAGAGCGCACTATACTGCAATTTCTGGTGTGCTATGAAAAGAACGCAGCATTGTGCCAGTGAGGCAGCAGGCCATGATAAACATTCCTGAAGTCTTCACAATGTCTGGCCCGATGCAATGTGATGGCTGTCTCTGGTGGGCAGGCCACTTAAGTCCTTCAGAAATCACTCTAGCAACATTGCCAAATTCTTGTCAAACGCGTGTACAACCAATAAATCTCAACCACACTTTTTGGACCACATTAGCAGGAATAAAAAAAAAAATGTAGGACACAAAGCATGATGGTAGCACCGTTGTGCATGCACCGCAGGAGATCTCTCGCACTAACACACATTCAGAGCCGCCTTGCAGCAAATCTAAAATGTAGTGGAACAGAGAGCTATGGCTGAAAGGAAATATTAGTTTATTTCTGACAAATGGAACATCTTTAGCAGCAGTCAGTGATGTGTGTCATCCAGCGTTAGTCCCAGCTGCCTCATTTGACATTGCCTGCAGGAGTACGAGTGTCATGTGTGATTTTCAGACAAGCAGGGTCAAACAGTCAATTCTCTCGACTGAAGTCGGTGACGGATAATTGCTTGCAGCTTTACTTTGCAAACTTTTAGAGGATGGAGCTGAAACATTATGCAAATTCCGACTGAGTAATTAGGAGACATCGTAATCTAATAGTAGCTCAGAGGGGAATCACTTTGGTGATGACAAATTATATGATTCATTGGCCACAGTGGAACTGTAAACGTATCTTTACCCAGCGAGTGAAGGGGAAGGATTATTGCAGACGCTGAATCCCGTCTTCGGCAATATGGATTTACATGGAGAACGTGCAACATTGGTGACAGGTCTTGGTTACAGGAGTCGGTTACTGGAGTTTGGAACATGGCATGAACTGGAACGCATTTAGAAGCAGATCTTACAGTGAAGCCTGCTGCACCGTGCTATATCATTTCAGCTCCATTATAAAGATGTTGCTTAATGGTAGTTGACAAACTGACAGTTAAATTATAAATCACTCAAGTGTTCAGTTTCTCAGCCACAGCGCCCGCAACAGCACATAAGGTGCAGTGTTACAAGACCACTTCTTTTACACTCTGAGACCGTTTATTAATTAATGAGACGCTGCTTAGAGGCTCGTGTCTTTCTGCTCTCAGCTGGATTCCTCAGAGAAAATCAATGTGTCGTATGAGCTGTCAATGAAACCCGTGCCAAAAGGTTTTATGACCTCTGTGTGAAACATTTCATACCGTAGGCAGGAAAGCAAAGAAAAACGTGAGGCAGCATCCCCAGACCCCACACATATGATCTACAGCAAGGTCAGAGGACTGTAAATCATCTTCCACGCTGCTCAGCACTATCTTTCACGTTTTCATTATAAAACACAGGAACGGGCTTAAATTACTGCAATCTTTTATCTTTTATTTTTTATATATATATATATCTGAATATAAAAACACATTTCTCATTTCTTCTTTTATATCGCGCAGACACGCGGCTGCCACTGTGGCACAGGGTGTGCTATCATTTATTTAGCGTATCAGTGCTGTTGCCCAATAATAATGGTGTAAATGAGAACAAATAGTAAGCTGAAAAGACACAGACAGGATGTGTCACTTCTAAACAGATACGGAACAAAATGTGATATATTGGTGCTAATCCTGTGCTAAGAGATGTGAAGTTTAAATGATAAATAAACACGACTCAGCGTTTGAGGCTGCCTCCGTCTCATCGGAGCAGAATGGGCTGTTGGATGTAAGATCGTATTTACCATAAAGGAGTTTATAGTTCTAATTTGATTTTCACTTCAAAGGCGATTTATTTATTTTTTATTTTTATTTTTTTTAGAATGAGATTTCTGTGGGAGATTTCGTTTGATCCACCATCTGTTGTTCGGAAACCTTCCGAAAACAATTGCTGTATTTGTTCTGGAAAGAGCCTGTTTCCAGATTTGTGTTATACACTAATCCACCGGAAAAAAAGAAAACAACAGTGTGGCGGCAACACACATTTTAAGCACAATTCTGTCACTTGAACCGCCAGCTCACTTCCCTTCGTCCAAACGTCTCTTACGTTCAGTAGCTTGGTGTCTTCAGCCAACGTAGAGAAGACTCATCCAACAAGCTAGCCAAACTAAATGCTAGTTTGCTGCTGCCATTAAAATACGATGCATAATATTATCCAGGTTTTGACTGTTTTGCAACACCAGTCTGCAGGTTTGGCAGCAAAAACACATGGTTGTATTTATAGAAAAAAACCTAATCTCCACCTGTTCTGCAGATTTATCACCCAGCACTACTGTTATCCTTGACCCTCTGGAGTATTTCGTGTAGTTCAGTTGTTTTCAGTTTCACAGCCAACAAATGTATTGTTTTGGCTCAGCAGGACTGTTCTCATCCAAGCAACTTTCAAGCTTTCTCTTCAAGCAAACAGTCTTTAATAAATGGCCACTATGCTATATAGGCCTTAGTGAGTTAGCTCTGATAGGAAGACACATATGAAATTGAGGTATTCTGTCAATAACAATTTCCCCTTGTCAGAAAGGTGAAAAGATGGGCCACTTTGAATCATTCACACCATTTAATATTGATGGAATACACGCAGATGTTTCACCGCCACTTGCCCTGTGTGGCCCTTCCTACAACCCAAGCCCGGGAGACTGCCGTCACTTTAATTGTCATCCAGCCTCGCTAAAGCCATTAAAAAAACATTATGTTCCTCCATACTGCAATTTGGACATAAAACCCAGACATCTGCCGCCGCACAGCAGGTGTAAAAAATACATCAAAAGATGGCATCATTTAATACATTTGTGAATGTGTACTTGTTATAAAGTACACAAATACAGTAAATAACACACACTGCGTGGCGTTGCCCCGTTCTCTAACAAGCCTGAAAATGAACTCTCAGACAGCGGGACCTGAACGCTGCAGAGCAGTTGGTGCTTCAACATCTGCAGAGCGGATACCTCTGCCAGTTCATCTCACTGGCTGACCTACTGGAAATTAGTTGAGCAGATGAAAAAAAAAAAAAAAAGATTGGAGAGGTTTCCAAGCCAAAGGGAACTGTGACTCCCTTAGGACGGGAAATGAGAGACAGGTGACAGAGAGGGTGAGGGAAAATAGGACACAGATTGGTGGCAGTCAAATAGTGTGGTTAAAGACATTTTATGTGATTCTGCAGAGCGGTATGTACTCACAGCAGCACACGGTGCCTTTAGGGCTCACTCTTGATACTTCAGCTTTCCCATGATCATCCCCAAATTGGCCTATATTTTTTTTGGCACAGTGTAAAGTTCATTTTGTTAATCAGGATCCAAACATAACTCACATCCGTGTGTTCCTGCACAGTATATTTCGGGGCAGCGGCCTCAGTGTTAAACACAAGAGCAGCCCGGTTTCTATATGTTAACATAACATGTGTACGGTTTAAACAAAGTAGATCTTTTACTTTGAAAGGAGTGTAACTCTGAATCGCTATCAGGAATTAAACACTTAGAATTACTGGTACAACTCTGGTATAAATCACACTGGCCCATCTCGGCTTTGCGAAAGGTGTGTACAGTATATTAAGCAGGCAGGAGATTGGCTCCTAATCTCGAGCCTCGCCTCGCAAGCCACACCGTCAGCAAGTGTTCGAGCACAAAAGACTGCGATAGAGCTCGTTGTGAGAACTCCTCATCAACCTGCTCGGAAAATTAATTGTTTTCCGTGGCTAATTCAAAAAGTGCATTAGCATAAATTGACAGCTGCGGCGTGCCATATGCATACGTAAAGCCGGAGTTCATTCTCCGGTCGGGCATGATCCCAGAGATGGAGCGGTGGTTAACTGACTGAGGTCAGCTGAAGGAACAGACCCCCGTCAGAGCGAATGCCAGCAGTGAAGTGCAGCCTCAGCAGCGCGCCTGACACGGCCTTTTTTTTTTCCGTGTCTGTTAGCAGAATTAAACAATCCCCTGAGACATAACATCAACACACACAAGGTCCCCTCTGAATATTAAGTACTAAGAAGAGCTAACCAGATTCCTCCAAATTCAGCCCCACCCTGAACTATCAAATTAGTACATTCAGTGTCTTCTCTAGATTCCTTTGGCCAATCTATCTACTGAATTGTTACCAACATGATTGCCACGTATTACTTTGTAGTTATAAGCGGACAAAGTTGGGACCGGGTAATTACTATCAGGCAGAGAGTCTGTTCAGGCTTCGTGTTGATTAAGTGTTTGAGGCCGTCTGCACTGAGCTGGGGGGGCTATTAAATGCTGATGAAACCAGCTACACCCAAACCTCCATGAAGAATGACTCATACTCAAGCTCATACATCCTCCCTCCCTGTAATCCTTGACAAATTCACAACAATAACTCCACCGGGGAGCCCGAATAATTTAGGTGCGCACAAACAGGCTCCCATCAGTTTGAAACATCCGAGGAATCGTAGCATATTGATTTGTTCTGTGCGTCTGATTTCATTTGTTACTCAAAGGAAAGAGGGGCATCCGGACGAAGAATGAATGGGCGCCGTGTTAATTCAGATCTTCTCTTATCCAGGGGGGTGGCGAAGGCAGTGAATGCACCAGATGAAAGGTCAGTCTTCCATGAGTTCGGGTGGGGAAATACCAGTCGTGGGTTGAGGGACTAGTAAAAATTTTCTATCATTTCCCTCCCCAACGAAGAGATTGAGGAAGAGACAGAGAGAGAGAGAGAGACATAGGGCCCAAACTCTGAATACAGATTAGGCAGGTCCACAAGATGAACAACACAATCAGGCAGAAAGGCAGAAAGCCCAACACATCAAGCAAAGAGCACTTCTGCGCTGAGAGGACTGCGTCTTAATTAGAACGGCAAAGAGACAGGCGTTTATTTCCCCAGGCTACACACACATAACTCGCAAACAGATATTTACTTGATGCCATCTTATAGCGAATGTAATCCCAGTAACATATTGGAAGCTTTAATAACCCTTCATGGGGTAATCACCGCTCTGATACGGCAAATCAGGTCTGATTGTTCATTTTTTGGAAACTCAAACCACCATTTGTTATTGAAATCAGAAATCGTTATCGTGTGACAAGACTGAGAGCAGTGATCGCTGTAATGGCCATAGGCTCACATTTGCTAATTACAAGGCGGAAAGTGGTTGAGGTCGATGGGCATGACGTAGTTACACAGGTAACTGGTTTAATGCTGTGATTAAAAGTCAGCTTCATGGCACTCCACCCACAGGTTGCTGGCATTTCACTCCCAAACATTAACCACACGGCAGGGGAAAAAGTCAGGGGATGACTGTGAACGTCCATCCAGTGGGCGCTTAGGTTAGATGTGTCAAGACACGTCAAGCTAAAAAACTAAAGTGCATTCGCATAATGTGTTCTATGCATCCATCACAAGCCTTCCTTCCATTTATATTTAAATATTCTGCATTTGAAGCAAGTAACGGGCCTATATGCACTTTAAACTGATCTCTGTCGCATACATTACTACAACAACTTGGGACACGCCAAGTGCCATCTACCTGACAACCCACAATCACGCAGCATTGTGCGTCTAATAAAGGCATAAGATTTTCCACACATCAATGTAAATAGGAGCTGCTAGAGCAATCGGCACGGACTGACATGCGGAAATGCATCTTTGAGTTCGTGTCCTATCTGGATGCTTCCCATTTATCTTGTCTGTCAAGTAAAGAGGACATGATAATGAAAGGTGAACACTCCAGTGAGTGTCTCCCGCTGCCAGCCTACCATACAATGCAGAATAATGGAGACCGTGCTCACCGCCCGGAGGTTTGCATGTGAGCGTTTGTGTGCAGTAGAGGTGGAGCAGTCACCTTTTTTTTTATTATATCTGTTATACGTACCTGTGTGATACAAAGGGATTAAGCTGAAAACAAACAGAAAATGATTTCTGTTTGTACACTGGGGCATATCAAAAGACAACGGTTGCGTGTTGAATCATGTGTATAATTAAAAAAAAAAAAAAGTGTATTGATTTGTAAAAACAAAAAACTGCCTGGCCTAGCCATTTGCATCAGTTTTGTTGTTTTGTATTCAAACTAAATTGAAGCCATCATCAAAATATGTAAAGTTAAAACTGCCTGGATTTATTATTTGTTCAACACTCTGGCCACTTACAGCAACAAGCAGTGTACAGCTAACGCCCCCTGGTGGATGCGTGTGTAATCGTACAACCCAGTCCTCAATTCCTAAAAATTAAAGATCTTAATTTTGTTCTGCTAATATCTAATTAACAGTTGTCAATAAATGTTAAACACTACTCTTTATTTCTAAATATAAATACAACACTGAATATCACACAGCATATTTGCTTTGGTTTACTAAAATGTTTGACCATGACCAACTATTTCCACAAAGTTCCCATATAATAATGAGAGAATCATTTATTAAAAATGTTAAAAAGTTAAATAATGATAATGTCAGGTTATGCAGATACTTGCAAAATTGGCAGTAAACAAACCCAACATTAGACGTACCACAAAAACCGGCATTTAAATAGATAAACAAAGAATTTAATAAGAAAACAAGCAACTCAGGAAGCCAATAGAAATATTTATTTACAATATTAAACACGTTAAACAGTTAAAATTACCGTACTTTGATGTTTGTTTTTTTTAACCAATGTAGTCCGATAGCTCAGAATAGCAGCACATCACACTATGCAGACGGTGACTTAAAGATGAGAAGTCCAATGTAGATGTGTTGACAGAGTTCCTGCAGACCAATTCCCCATTTCCTCAACAGGCCGGGACAAGTGCAATACCACGCATGTACAGAGCATTGCTACCTCTCCCAACCTGCACAGAAAGGGATCGCGTCTGATTAAGATTCATTTCAGCTCTATGATCAGTTTTGCATGGATTTGCACAGCAGTACTTTGAAAAGCTGAAAGCAAACCAGCAAAACTGACCAGAGACCCATGTACAGGAGCTACCGCTGCAGTTCTGTTTTTCCCCCTGAGAAGCAGTAGTCTAGAAGTACTTTAAGTGCTCACACTGCAGTAGAATTTCACAAACTACCTGCACTATAAGCACTTTAATACTACTGAAACCTGTCATAACCAGATTAACAAGAGATGTAGTTGAAACCTGCTTGGAAGACATCCAGTGATGAAACCAGATTCACAAGGAGGATTTGGATGGAAACACAGGCCACCATCAGTTTTGCATAGATTTGCACAACTTATTTCTTCTTGCAGCGCAACTATGCAAAACTAACGGGGAACTGTCACAATTAAATGTATATTTAGAAACAACGGAAACAAAAACGTATAAGGCAGGTGACGGTCCCAACTTCTTATGCCAGAAGGAGCACTTAGGGCAGTAGGTGCTAGTCTACTTCACTATCTGCACTAGATGCACCTTAGCATAAGCACAAGTGGAAAACGTGCTTACATTTAGCCCCACACCCATGAAACACTTTGTCAGAGGAGTTCTTGCGCATAAAAACTAAATTAAAAATAAACTCAACAGTTAACTGCTAAAGATAAATAAATCCAGACTCAACACATATTTCATGCACGGCTGAAATGCCATTTTCCACAAAGAAAGTATGCACAATGTCTCACAAGCACCGAGTGCCGTTTGCCCCGCGCGCAGCTTACTCCGCCACAAAACAGCAGGATGCCGGGCCTCGCAGCAGGGCGACGAGATCCTGCATGTGTATAAACAAGTGCATTTGGATTCACGACTGGCAGAAACCAGCGGTGTTCGTGAATGAGCCAGCTCCTTTAGTTAACATTATCAGAAGAGTGCTGAAAGTGCCTTCACTGCAGTAGATTTTAGAAAACTACCTGCACTGTAAGCACTTTGACACTACAGTGACTTGAAACTGTTCATGTGGCGTATTCTTTTGCAGACCAAATTAAGCTGCCTTTAAATCCGCAACGAGGCCTGTCCAGGAGATACAGATGTGCACAAAGTCCTGCAAAGACAAATGAGACATAGTATTAAGTGTATGTTGGCAACAATTATCACCTAAATATGGAGATTTAATAACCCAAACATGTAGTGTACAAAATATCAAGACATCCGAGAGAGGTATTATCTCACATTAATTGATTTGTATATTTGATAAACTGGAAAATGTCATGGGTTCATGAGCAGGTTAGCAACCGGTTCTGCAAACTGTTTTTCCCCAACCAGAATGATCCTTGTATCAAACACAAGCTCATTGACACAGGCTGTGTCCACGTTACTGTGCTGTTTAATTGTTTGCAAGATCTGTTAACACCAAACACACACATCATAAGGGGACTGAGCAGTTTTTGGTGCAACTATGCTCAATTATTAAGCTCTCAACTTATATGCATGTATAACATGGACATCCATTCATAGATCTCTCTGCAAAACATTCTCCACTCAAACTGCTGCATAATGAGAGCAGTGAAGGTGAGGCGCTTGGTGCGTGGTCATGGGAATGTTGATAATGACACAGCACGTTCATATTTTGCTTAAACACCTGATAAAAGTAATACTGGGATATATAACAGTTTATATGACACATGGAGGTAAAATACTGTAATGTGTTCATTACAAGAGCTGAATGGGAAACCCGCGTGTGACCCAGGACTTCTCTGAGGATGGCAACACTTGCGCTCCAGCCACATTTCTGTACCCCTCCCCCACGCGCTAACATGGCGCCCAGGAGTCCACAGTTTTAACGTTTAATAATCCTGCTTGTGCCCACTGGAGAAAAAAAATAAATAACATATCACAACTGCGTATGTGAACTGTAAGCCCACACCGTCCGAAAGTGTCTGCGCGATGGGTCCACTCAAAAATGATTAGACGCACCACGCGTGTGGTCCGAGCCACTGCAAACTTATCTCAGAATCCAGCACACAACAAGCTAGTGGTAACCGAGCTCCACCAAAACAGACCGATGCGAGCATGTGCTAGCCAAACAGGCTAACGCATGTTAACCTGCGAGTGCGGCTAGCTTTCGGAAAATGCCGTTATCGCATGAATGTTTAGACCACATCGTGGCGGCTTTATTAAAAGACAACACCTGAGCTAAATGCTCAAATGACTATCGAAATGTGCAGGCTAACGTTAGTCTGCTAGTTACCACTTTCCGTCTAGCATTGTATTCTCTTGTCTTAGCCAACGTAGCTACTTTAGTTAGCTCGTACAAGCTAACACATTAAATATCAGTATAGTTGCTCTTGGGTGCTTGTGATAATAAACAATGCCAGTTAAGCACACATAATGGGGACAGTTTAGACGGTGTCAACACCTACATTTATTACATATATATATGTATATACTCGACAGCGTGTTAGCTTTAGCAGCTAACTCGACAGCCCGCGAGATAGCAAAGGCGCGCGGCCTGCTGCAACCCCATGTGCTGCTGCTTTGTTCTGGAGGCACTTTTTAAATTTACACCACTGCGCACAGATAAGCCCGAAAACTTAACACCATATCAACATATGGTCGACAACATGAACAGGCGTGTCTATCACTCGCAGCTACTATCAAAGTGTGTAACGCGTTATTTTCACGAGTGAAGCTCACTTCCCCGCGGAGCCCGAGCAGAGGTCCAGCAGCAACACATGCTTTTCAAATCTCCCTCATTCTCCAACCATGGAGGAGAGGTTGCCATGCGCCCTTACAACATTGTTTTCAAATGCGGAAACTGACGATTAAAACGTTTTTCCCCTCGGTGCAATCGTTAAAGTGTGCTCCGGTGTCGCGCACAATGCCGAGCAATACACTTTCCTTGCGTTTACCGCATCTCCCGAAAAGGCTAACAACAGGTTTCTTGCCAATAACACGCGCGTTATAAGACACTAGCTTCTAAAAAATCCACCATCTTCACTCACTTGTTCAGACTTACCGTATTCTCACAGTTTCTGGGATAGCTGCAAAACTGGGGAAAGAAATCAGACTTCACGAGTAGAATAAGAGCTAAGACGCGTAATCAAAAAAGTGCACAACCATGTGCTACTATTATGATTTGCTACGAGTTTGGGTATCGTAGTAAGATTGCGAAAGTGGCGCGAGTAGACTCTGGGTTTAACCATGTGGTGAATGAAGGGCGGCTCCCAGCCAGCGTAGCTGAACCTCAACTCCTTCATTAGCATAAATCAGCTACTTCCTCTCCAAGTGCGGCACTGAAGTTCGACCACTTTAGAAATACTGTTGATAAACATGCAGTAGTATTTAAATACACTTGAAATTGTATTAAAGCTGACACAGAGCGAACGACAGTAAAGTTTTATAACAAGATTTTGGCTACGTTTTCATGCGTAACACCATTCTAAAAATTCTAAATGCATATATTGTCTAATTCTAACGACAAATAAATTACATAAATATTTTTTAATATTGATTTATGTCACTGTATTGTGTTTACCAATTTTTTTTGTTGTTCTTTTATATGCACAATAGTGTCTTCGTAATAGAATCTGTTATTTTGTAGTTTAATTGATTGTTGCAGGAAATAAAACAGAATATGAACTTACTGTGCTTGGATTCTAACGATCAAATGCAAAATTAAAAATATGTTCTGATGCATTAACGATAAAATAAAATAAAGATCACACCTGGTGTAAAATGTAACTTTCCTGCAAAAGAAAATAAATACTAAATGTGTTGGGTTCTGTTAAGACATGTGAAGCTGTAAAGCATGTAAGTATGTCATAATTATGAACAACTGTTATTCTGTGTCATCCTGTAATATTCTGTTTTTTGCAACATATCAAACTAATACAATATGATGCACATGACATTTGAACATTTCATAGAAAGCTAAATACACATATATCTTAGTTGTTATGACATGATATGATTTTTTTGGATTATTGTTTTACATTTTTTTTGTTTTTACAAAATTCTTCAACAGTGTAGCATCAAATAAAACTGCCACTTTTTTTGCTATGTTGAAAGCACAAATTACCCCAGCTCAAAACTATATATATTTATCTAAAAACATTTAATGAAATGACACTCAGCGGTGTCAGTCAGCTAAATGTAATGAGTAGGATTCTCATAGTAAGAGAATGTACATTAATGTTTGCAGTGTAACTGCCACCTTTATGGTTTAAAGTATCTGTTTCTGAGGCTCTTCCCACTGAAAGGGCATGTGGAGTCTTCCCAGCAGAAATGAGGGGATTGTCTTGTTCTTGGCCATAGGTCAGCAAGTTCACCTTTCACCTCTCGATTCAGTCATGGGTGAAATCGCACAATGGAGCCACAGAATTTGAAGTTGCCTTCCTGCTTACACAGGAGCTAAATGCAAATGGAAAAAATTAAAATGTGAAAAGAGGCAAAGAAAATATGTTAAATAACAATGTGTCTTGTTTAAATGTGACTATATATAAGGATAGCAACTTAAGATGAAACTGTAAATAGATATGCCACGCTGTTCCAAGGAGCTGAAATTCCTGCATCATATGTGACCTCTTTCCACAACGTAGTAGGCTCAAGTTAGAGTCAGTTTTGTTACATAAAATGCTTTAAAAACAATAAAAGTTAAACAAAGTGGTGTACAAGCCCCCCCAATAAATAAAGGAATACACACAGTCAATACACAAATTAAGATGAAAAAAAAGTCAAATTTAAAACAAAAAAGCAGCTCTCATTTACAGTGTTGTTAAAGATTCATTCATGTCAGCATTTTTGTAGACTAGTAAGGTAAAGGAAATTTTGTATTTTTGTTAAAAACACACACACACACAACAACAACACACAAATGTGAAGGGAATATCCAAACTTTACAGTATATAGTCAGACCTGGTAAAGATATCTGGTCCTTGAAGAAGGCAGGTAAATTCTGAGTGCGTTCAGTATAGATTAAATCAGGAGTATTTACATTTGATACATCACAAACAAACATTAATGCTTTTTACAAATTTAGAAAGCCAAATGCAATGGTATATAAAAAGCCTTCTCAAGATGTAAACATTAAGAAATAGTTTTTTCGTTTTAAAACAAAGTTAACTGTTGCTCAGATTTAAGAAGAGAATAGTTTAGAGAATAGAGAATTCCCAACCAAAGAAATACAGGCCTCAACTCTTGCTTGCCATTTACAGATTATGATATTTGTGCAAATAACAAAATGTGCTTATTACTGCCCACTGATTAACGGATACCACAGAAGGTATTAAGACATGCTTTGACAGTGATTTCTTAAATTGCAAAAACTTAAAAAAAAACTGAATAACTAGGTCCTCGGACTTCCTTACCTTCTAAACCATAGTTTTCTTAATTGAAACATGTTATCAAACCACTTCACCACGTAACACACAATAATAGTTCTCTTTCACAACCAATATTTTGTCTAAATTTATTTATTTATTTATTTTTCCATCACTCAACCCTGTGATTTTAGCTTGCTGGTAATAAATCTTGTCCTCACATTTAATTGTGAGGATGTGCTACTACGGTTTGCTTAATTAATACCTCAGTTTAAAGCTGCAGTGATTGTCAAAGAGATTTTTTTTTTAAATTACTTTTTAAAATGCAACTTAAATATATATAACTGTAAAATGAACCTATGTCCTGTGTAAAAATGTCCTGTGTTAAGTTAAAACACTGACTTTTTTTTCAGTTGCAAAAGAATAAACAAGAATGAAAAGTCAAGAAAACAAAGCACATGTAGTATAACAAACTACCAGGCTTCTCTTTTATGATTTAAGATATTTATCTTTTTATCTTTTGTTTTCTGGAAAAAAAAGTTTTTAGCCACAGAATTCAATTTATTAGATGGCCATACTATTATATATTCATGTAATCATGTAGTTTATTAATATGTATGGGACAGAACAGATTTTTTAAACATAATAATACAATTATAAAATATAATTTAATAAATTGTTAAATGTGTCTTTGGTTTATTTTAAATGGTAGTAGTTCTGCTGTTTTAGCTTACATTAAAAGTATGTATGACTATCTGCATGGCAGAAAAAAATATGCTTTAATTATGAGTACAGGATTGGTCAGTGTTATTTCTCTTCAACTTGTTTACTTGTCTGGTTGGCTGTTTTGTTGTCTTCTTTATCAAATTGCGTTTCCTTGCCCTGACGTTTGAACCTACCCAGCTACCATAGGTCACGCGATATTCAGTTACTGCTGCTCTCTACGGAAGCCACGTCCACCCGCCACAATAAGACAATATTACAAGTCTGACGGGTTGGTTTTGCTGCAATTCATAATACACTCTCGTTCTAAAAGGCAATGTATTAATTGCAATTAAAATAATTTACAATTATAACACCCCCACAATATGTTAAATTATTTTATTACTACATAATCTGGATTACAATGTAGCGTTTGTTTTATTTTGAAAATGAGGTTACTCGAGTTCCGGTATAGATGTAGCGTCAGTGCGGAACAGTTGAACACTTTTTTTCCTTCCACATGAGGGTTCTGCTCAGACTCATGTCAGTGCAAGAGACTAAAAGGTGAGTGGAGCAACACAGTTAAGGTGTATACCGAGGTGTGTGACTTGGTTTATTGGAGAATTTATTTGCGGAACAACTAGCAACTTTCAAGTTTAAGTTCACCCTACCTGCTGGGTCAAACCACCACAGTCGTTCTAGTAGCTAATGTGACCGCTGTTGGATTACTGGACACAGTGCTTAAGATACTTAACATGTGGCGGTATCTACATATTAACACAGTAAAGACACTAATTTAATAAGAGCACTTTAACTACAGTCACAATACCAGCATTAAATTAAGGTATTACAGAGTCAAGGTATTCATTTGCTGAATGTGGCCAGTCACGTAAAGCAGAAATATGGTCATGGTTTATACTGAAGATGGGTAACAGATACAGTCAAACTTTTCTAGGTCCTCGTGCTATAAAATCAGTTTAATGCAATTTAATGCAGATTCTGGAAAGTACTTCATGTGTGTCTATTCATTCACACAAACAAATGGGATTCAGACTGACATATTAATGAAGATAAATAAAGGTTCCTAGGTACTGCTGCCCCCTGCCAGTCATTAGCAATTAGAAATGGTATGTTTGGTTGACTTAATGCTTAGTGTAACTATTTTTTAAAATCCTGTTTTTGTCTTCTTAGTCTGGCACATTGATGGCTGCTTGTGTGCTGTGGCGGCGAGTGCCCGGGCTACACTACCTCCTGCGCTTGAGAAAAGCCCAGGATCGACACATGCATGTTAAACCTAGTGCTGAGACTGATGAGCAGGAGGAAAAGAAAAAAGACCCGCAACTCCAGGAAGCCTTTTTACCGGAAGGATACAGGCTGCCTTACAGCCCTTCATCATACCAGCACTCTGCATGTAACTCTGCAGTCTCCCATAGCCAAGCAGATAATGATGAAGACGAACAATGTTTCCCTGCTCATGCACCTTCCTTCTGGCAACAGGGCAATCGCTACAGTGTGAGTTGCTCTCGACATCTCTCAAGCTCAAAAAACACGCTTCTTGACTTGGCTTTCAACAAATTCCCAGAACCCGAGGTACGATCAGTGTCACCCCACCACAAAAATCCCATAGCACCGGATGTTGAAGTGGACTCGCGTGCGTTCTTTAAATGTAGGCCGGAGTATGCCTCCGTTTCATTTGACCAAACCCAGAGGCCTCAGCCAATCAAATGGGATGAGGCCCTTGTTCTGCTCAAAAAAGCGTCTCTGTTAAAGGGCAACATGAAACCATCTGATGTGTCAAGTTTGTTTCTGGAGCTCAGTCAGCTACACCCAGACCAGCTGCCATTAGTGCGTCGTGACCAACGCTTTATCATGCTGCTCCGATATTCTGTGGATCACCTTCGCCTCTTTACCGAACGACAGCTGCTGGAGATGCTGCAGGCGTTTGTGTGGTTGGATTTGCCCTCTGCCCACACTGTACTCAAGCCGTATGAGGCTGAACTCATCCGTAGGGCCAACCAGATGAACTTACATGACCTGCTGTTTGCTGCTGACCTGTGGCGCTGTATTGGGAAGCAGGTGCCCCAGTTTTTACAGCACTTCTACGACTCAGTCCATCTGCATCTGGGAGAGATGGGGGTTGCTGAACTGGTCCAGCTGTTTTATATAATAGGAGAAGGTAGGCACTGCCCAAAAGACTTCATCCGACCCTTAGAGCAGATTCTCATGCGTCATTTACAACAACTACACCCTGAGGAGGTTGGCATTGTGTGCCTGGGCCTCTTTAAAACCCAAACGTCCATTTCTGAGGGTTCAGTGACTCGCATTATTGACAAGGCACTCTCTTTTGTGAAGGAGATGAGTGACTTTGCAGTAGTGAATGTTATGAAATACGTACGTTTCAGTTATCTGTACCATGGGGCATGGATGGAGGCCATGGCACAGGAAGTTCCTCTACGTGCCCCCAAGATGGGTGTCCAGGGGCTTATGCATGTGGCACTGACCTGTTCAGCGCTGCGTTACAGGAATGATGCCATCCTCACTGCTATCGCTGAGAGAGTACCTTCTCTAGTTCCACACTGCAGGAGTAAAGACACATCCAAACTTCTTTGGTCCTTTGGCACATTGGGGTTTTCACCAAAGCAGAGTCCAAGCCTCTATCCAAGCCTTACAGAAGCTGTGAGGCTGAAGATAACTGAATTCCAAAGATACCCTCAGCACCTGCTTACCAGTCTCATTGGCTTGGCCTTTGTCTCACATTTCCCAGAGGACCTCATTGCAATAGCCCTGTGCCCCGACTTTGTCAACTTAGCGATGAATTACACAGAAATGGATCTGAAAAAAGACTTGTTCACTTTAGATGGGGCTGTCGCTCTGGAGGTGCCTCAGTGGACTGGTCCGCGGTTAAGCTGTGATATTAAAGAAGAAGTGGCAGAAATGCTGTGGAAGTTTGCCCAATCAGATGTGTGCCAGAAACCAGAGTTTGAGGAGGCAGAATATGCTCTCCAAGATCTGCTCGGAGGAGAGAAGTTTGTATGTAAGAGAATGATCCTGCCCCACACTCGGTCCGTTGACCTGGAAGTACATCTTGACCACACCGGACAGGCCATACCCGTGAAGCCAGTATCTCCAGAACAGACTGCATCTACATTACCTTCTAATCAAGGCTGGGGGGACTTAAATATAGGAGTAAGCATAACTGATGAACTTTTCGCAAAATTAACAAATAAAAATCCCACCACAGCCTCTTCAACGCCATCTTCTGGGGTTAAGCCCACATCTCTTAATAGACTACAGCCTGATGAAGGTGTGAGACTTTTCGACACGACGTTAGACCTAACTGGTGAAATCACAAAAACAAACAAACACAGTCCAGGTATAGTCAAAATTGCTGTCCAGGTTTCAAGCAGGAACCACTACTGCATTCAGTCAGACCAGTTGGTGGGGTTTCATACCATGAAGAGAAGACAGTTGCAGATGGCAGGCTTTAGGGTTGTAGAGCTTCCTTATGATGAGTGGTTTCCCATGCTAAGGAAAAGCAGGACTGCGAAGCTTGCTTACCTGCACTGCAAAATCTATGACAATCGATAAAGAGCCAAAGTCCACAAAGCTCAGACTGCATGGCTTCTGGGTAAGATTTTGTTTGAAAAGACTGTGCACAGAAAAAAAGTCTGTAACCTCAACCCACACTTGACATTTTTTAAGTTTCATAAAAATCTTTGTTTTGAAATAAACATTTGTGAAGACTGTAG
Source organism: Planiliza haematocheilus (assembly GCA_005024645.1). Taxonomy (NCBI): domain Eukaryota; kingdom Metazoa; phylum Chordata; class Actinopteri; order Mugiliformes; family Mugilidae; genus Planiliza; species Planiliza haematocheilus. Next base: position 9,593,641 of record SRSE01000725.1, read on the forward strand.
AAATGTTTCAAATTAAAGTAAATCCTGCCTTTCAGAGTGCATCTGCGTCATGTGCTACTGTATGGCTGCCTGGGTGTAAATTTGGAATGAAACACTGTGGTTGTGAGGCTGCTCATGAACAGTAAAATCTATTGTAATTTCACAAAGGAAACATTAATATTGGATGCCCTGGCCTGATAAAACAAAAAAGTGGAATCAAATTAATTCACATTAGAGTCAATGGTAATAATTTAAAAGAAACATCCACCCGTAATTCACAATTAGTTTCATTACAAAGCTCAGAGAGAGACTGATCTGCTTCATGTTCTTGCCGGCTCGAAAATGGGGAGCTGAATTCCCTCCTCACTTGTACGGTATAACGCGACAATTAATATTTATTCTGATCAATGTTCTAAGTTCCACATGTGTCACAGTGGTATTCTTTTTATGTTTTAATAAAAAAAATGGCATCTGTACTGATGAAGTTGCTCTTTTTGTATTTTGAACAGTGTTATTTAAGACTGATGACGGCGACACCTAATGCCCATTGATCCCTCGCTAAGAATACACTTACGGGGGAAAAACAAAACCAAAGAGTTTGTTATTGGGGAATCGTTCCAGTAAAGAAATAAGCTTGGGAGACAATTTGAAAAAAGAAAACTGAAATGCCTTCAATGGAAGAAGGAAACCTTTAAGGATATTCCATCATATATTTATTGAATTGTCTGCAGTCAATTTAATAAAAGTAATAATAATGCAACATATATAAAAACTGCGTTGGATAATGTATATTCTAAATTGCAGCTTCTGATATTTGTTAACTGCATTGTTTCAAATGACCTATATGTAATTATAGAGTCGATTCCAGTCAGGATACATAGCTTTCAGCTACTTAATATGCAAAAACATGGATTGTTGAATTGCATTCTACTTAACAATGCTAGAATAATTTGTCAGTGCTATGCAATCCGATACCATCGCTTACGGCAAATTCTAGCCACGGCTTTGTGCACCTCCCCAACAGGCTCGCAAGATATTACATTTAGAAGGCTTCACAAAATACTTCAATACAGGCAGTGCATTACAACCATTGTGCAAAACATGTTTTTTGTAGTTAGATCGAGCAACACTACTGAAACCGTCGGAGCGCATCAAGAGACAGACCGGACGCATCCCCAACAATCCTGTGAAACTAATCCTTTAGCACTGGAACCGAATGATGTGCCCAGACTGAGCCATGCTGGACTCTTCTGTGCCGTTGTGAGATGACTTTGATCTGGAGGTCATGTCATGCCCGCCTCTCACTGCCCCACTGAAACAAGATTAGTGTTGTTCGTAGTGTCACTGTTTGCATTTGTGTCTGCATTTTCTGAGATAGAAAATGTGAGGACGGTGTTATTTAGACACTTTACTGTTAGGACATTGCTCTTTCCTTATACAGTCACAACCTGGGTAACAGTAGATGGTTGCTGAACAAACATTTACTCTTTGTAATTGTGTGTTTGTGTATTTCTGACATTGCCTGTGCGTACAATAGCCCACGGTCTCTGCCTCCCATCAAAACACTACACAGTGTTTTATAAAGGAGCCTGCCAAAATGAATGTAGCGCAACAACTACATACTCGTGTCCGCTGCGTTGGGTTGTTGAATTGAAGCTGTGATGTGTTTTAAGAGTTGTTTTTCAGAAGTCTTGGTTGTCTGCAATGACGAGACAAGCGTTTATGTTTTGCTATCACATCCAGGTCTTTGGAGGATATCCAAGACTGGATGAGACCTTAGGTTGAGGACACGCATGAGCAACAACAGCTGTGATGTGTTCCCTTCAAAATGTTTCTCCCTTTCCTCCCTACTTTCTCCCTTTTCTTGATGTCCCTCTAAATGATGTCAGCGCTTTAATCTTGCCAGCAGTCTCAATAATGGAGGAAACAGACACAGCTTCAAGGTCTCCTTGTTGGGAGACAATGTCCAAAAGAAAAGCCTTCTGGGAGAAATACTTTAACGGCTACAACGCTTAGACACAATGAGGATTCTTAAAAGCATATCTGGCTATTTAGATTGTCCCACTCAGAAAAATCAGAGGATGAATCCTGAAGGTTTTCCATTGTGTATTCTATGTATTCTCTTTAAATCTCAAAAAATAAGACAGAACTTCAAATTCTTGCTTCCACGATTGGTGGACAGAAAGTTAGCTAAGTTTTAAGTTAGGGCCACAAACAGGATTATTCTCCTCACTTTCCTCTTCCTCTCCCGTTCCTTTCAAGACACTTCCTGGTGAGAGACAAGTGGTGTAAAGGAGTTTATGGAAATGAACAACAGAGAAGTTCAGTCAACTCCACTTGTGTTCCGCATTTGCGGGAGCGCCTGATGATCCCCCGGGAGGACTAGGAGGAAGCTGCAGGCCATCGCAGGGGAACGAGAAGAGCACGGATGGGGGGAGGTATGTTGTGCCATACTCTAAATATGCCAGCAGATGGCATTCTCTACCACTGTATGTGTTAATGGCAAACTTAAAATACTCCCCTGGCTCCAGGATATTATATTTAATGATTATTTTCACATAACTCATTAATAGTAATGACAAGTGTACAGAATCAGCGAAAACAGCTTATTTTAGGCGTAAAATAATATACCAAATGATTTAATTTGAAACATTTTCCAGTATTCCATAATATAATTAAATTGCAGGCCCATAAAATACAAAATGGAAACACATTCAAAAGCAATGATTGCATTTACATAAGTTACAAGAGTCACTAAACACATTTGGCATTCTTCAGATCAGGAAAACTATAAATGCGAATTCACATTTGGACACTTTCAAGTCAGTGCCATGCCTGCAGCTGCAATTTTCACAGTTCTGGGTGTGCAGGAAGCTTTTGAAGTTCAGATGATACAGTTTCTCATTTGCTGCCATTCTCTTTGGATTCAAACGTATACCTTGCCGTATAGTCAAATAAATCTCGTTATCAACATTATGTTTTGCAGTTGACGCTAACAAGGGCAAACGTGTTTAGGGAATAGGGACTCCCCGCCATCGAGCACCAGTTTATCAGAGTGCGCGGAATAATGAGAGTGATTATTGGCTTAGATTGGATCATTATGCACATTATATTCTCTGTAATCTACTAGGCAAGGTGCTAAACGTTCTCTTATTTGTTCACATCTCTCTGATGACAAGAAATTTATTGAGCTATTAACTTGCTATGAACAAAAGTAAGTAAACGGAGAATAATCATTAGGCTCAGGCACTTTTTCTGCGAATGTGCCCAGTGTCTCAGCAGTTAATGGAGGAGGCTCTGGTAGAGTGAATGCTCTCTCAGTAATCCCCGTCTTATTTGCATTTCAATTCTTCTGCTTTTCTCAGTTTGGAAGCTAATCCAGCGCAGTCTGAATGTGGCCTAAGCTTGCATCAACATTTCTTAAGTTATCTCGACACAGAGATACTACTGTCTGTCTGCTATAAGTCTTTAATTTGGCTTATTGTATAAACAGACAAATCCCATTGTCGTGTATTCTTTTATGCAACACCCGTACTACTACTTGACGCTGAAATATTCCGCATGAGCTGACTGCTTGATGTTCACAAGCGAGGGGAATAGGTGTAGATTAACCAGATATATGCAAATGATTTTTTTTCCCCCCGTGGAGTCGTGTCAAGTGATCCTCACCACAGTTTTGCGGCGTTTTAAGCATTTAGCATCACTGCTGGCGAGCTGAGTGTTTTCTGTATCACTCAGTGCTGCTTCCTTTTTGACCTCTTCACTGGCATTCAATAGTGAGCCTGGATCCCTGCCTTTAAGATTCCAAACACACAGACTGTGCTTAACCAACTGCTCCAGGGGCGCGACTGATAGGGAGCGTTGGCATTCAGCTCTTGTCTTAGCTGCTACTGATAGACCTTAAAAAACTATGGCAAGTTTAAGGGTTGGCTCCTCATTTATTAGGGGGATAAACCTTATCACCTCAAGAGTGCGTTTGGCTGGATTTGGATTATTAGCATATTTATTGTGCCCATGAAAAGAAAGACAATAGTTATTGTACACTGGTAGTCAAGCTTTAATCTTCTGTGGATAATAAAAAAAATAACACTATGACCATCAAACCAGGGTTGCTTTTCTATTCTGTTTCAGAGGTTTTGACCAAATGGATTCAGTTTGGTCTGTTATCTGGTTTCTTCTGGATAATTCCTGCACTTAGTTCATTCTTTACATTAGCAACTGGCCCGTGAAAAGATCCAGCATGACCAGAAGGCGCATTAAAGAGAGAAGGTTGAACACAAACAGCAGTAATAATACTAATATGTAGCATTGCTGTTCAGTTCAGAAGTTCAGCAGAAACAAACATTTGCAAAGGAAAAATTCAAGTAATTAAAGCATATGCTGCTGTAATTAAAAATCCCCTCGACCATACAGCGGGGACTATTTTTAGCAAGCTTGCAGAATATGAACGTACTGGGGAAAACAGCGCTGTGCTTTCATGCTAATGAACATTATGTGTCTTCCTCCATGTGTGAAATAAGTCCAAGATGACACTTGTGCATCAGCAGCATTGCGTAACCGTGCCGCTGCCCCTCAACAGTCTTGGTCTGGTCACACAGATCGTTACGGCTCAAAGCAGGATTGATGTGATCTCACAGCTGAACTATGCAGCGGAGACGCCGTGGTACAGTTCCACCGCGCCATTTGCAAAGGGGTCACACCGTTTTAAAACTCCATAATCATGCAAATTGTGGCAGGCAGGCGTATCGGAAGGCGTTTGGAAGTCCGTTCCGGTTTATTGTGCTGGTAGTGTTACGACATCCCTTCAAATTATATTATCCACATTTTATCAAAGTTTTAAAAAAACATGTTTTGTGATTCATGCTACGTATTAAAAGTGCTGATGACGTCTGCTCTGCTATGGGAGGCAAACTGGCTGCCCATAACAATGTACACTTTGGACACAGTCTGACTGTCCACAGTTTAAAAGTACAGTATATTATACACTGACCAGACATAACATTATGACCACCTTACTGATATAAGTCTCCCTTGTGTCTCCAAAACAGTTGTGACTCATCAGAGAATTGACATGCGTCTTCTGAGTGTGTCCTGTGGTGTCTGGCAACTAGTGAATTTGGAGGCCAGGTCAACACAGTGCTGTTCGTCATGTTTTTTGAGTTGAAACATTTTTGTGTGTGTGTCTGTGTCAGGCTGCATCCTGCTGGGAATGGCGGCTGCCATCAAGCGGTGTCATTGCTATGGGGTGGGGGTGCCTGGTCTGGTCTAGGTGGGTGCTACATGTTTAAGTAACAACAAGACAAGAATGCCAGGTCCAAACGTTTCCCAGCAGAACATTGTGTTATTCAAATGGTCAGTGTTATTTACTTCTCCTGTCAGTCGTTTTAATGTTGTGGCTGATTGTTGTATTAACAGTAGTATGTCCTGCTCATAGTATGTTTGAGTGCCCTCATTATTAAGACTGACTTCCAATTACAACCACAGGGCACAGGTGTCAACCACGGCTGGACTCTTAAGAATTACAGCAAAAAAAAAGAAAGAAAGAAAGAAAGAAACCAGCCTCCGTTTGTTTTCTTTAATTGATTTGTGTAAGCACTACATAAATGCTCCACCATTTTAACCACTTGTTAGTGACTGTGTCGGTCTGCCATCTTGGCACAACGCAAGTAGTGAACAGCTGCCTGCTGCTGCTTCTTGGAAGAAAGTTAACAGGAGTGTGGAGACGTGAGGGGGACTGTAGACTCATCTGATAATTATGTGTGACATTTGTGTGACACCTTCACCTGTTATGCAGCCAATTATTTTCATTGTCAGTATAAATATGGATTACTGAACATGTGAACGTTAAACAGTTTAGACAGGTGACTTAAAACAACTGTCTTGTGACTAATCTCTTTGCCAGAATGTGAAAAAGAGAGAAAGACACCATCCTCGTTCTATTCAGCACTAAAAGAATACGCCTCTGAATACCTACAAGTTCTTGGAAGCTTATTTTGAAAACTTAAGATGGGTAGATGGATGACTTTCATCTTTACATTGATATTTTATGCATTGAAGTATTCCCTTTAAATTATTGGGGCTTAAAAAAAAACTTTAAACAGCAGCTGAGTCATTACATTGAAACTTCAGTCTTACACATCAGGACTCAGGCGGCTTATTCTGCAGAAGAGATAAAGATGAGAAGAAGTAAACGATCAGAACATGAGTTGCAATACTTGGCATGGATCAATGACATCTTTGTTTTGAGCACATCCAGCAGAATCCCAAGGATGCAGAGTGTTTGCAGGTTTCATAATTCGTTTGTAAGCCCCTTCAAGAGCGTTGGGTCGTCATCTAAAGAATACAGCGACACGATGGTCCTTGAAACGTGGTCAGAACGGGCAGTGGCAGTTAACTGTTTCCCTGCGTGATAATATTACATAAAGAGAAAAAAACATGATTGGTGTCTGAGCAATAGAAATATTAATAGTATTTTTCTCATTTGAAGGTATGAAATCGTATTTGAAAACATTTGGTGTTACAGATATACAGATGTAAAACAGAGAGACGGCGTGCCAAACAATTATTCCCATTTAATCAGTCTCGGTGGCTGCAATGATTTCTAAATAGTTTCAGAAATATGAAAGGCACTTCTCATCACGATCATATTCATTCAGGAAACAGACATGATTATATTAAAATCCCCATGAAATCAAATTAGGTTTGTGGGTGTTTTTAAATTTCCTGCTCTTTATATCACTTACACTGCAGGATGTCGAACAACACTGACAAAGAAAGTCATTCTTTAGTTATTCTGGGTGGTATTTTACAATTTGTCATCTCCTAGGGGGGAAAAATGACCAATGTTGATGACTCAATCTGCACTTGGGGGCGTATACTAATTTAGCGTCCAATGAAAAGCTGCATCTTCTTTCCACTACATATCTGCTTCACCAGCTGTTCGGTTGGACTCAGCTCTCAGCTGATCAGTCAGAGCAGAGTGGACTTTTTGAAATGGGTGATATGCAGAAACAAACAGCCCCTCTGATAGCCGTTTTTCACGGGGACTTTTGAGTCTGACTGTTAGGAAATTAGGCTTTAGTACGTACAGTACAGTTCCTCTGTGTGACAGTCTTAAAATAATCTCCCTCTCTCATAAATAGAGGAGGAAATGCCACAGAGGTGATGCAATATTGCAACATCGGGAACTGGAACAAACATCCGAACCATGAAAGTTGTTGTAAGATGTGAGAGCAGTTGCTCCGTTCTCAGCTTCTGGGGATCATCTTTTTGGTCTTCAAATCGTATTTACTGTGAGAAAGAATAACAATGCTGCAACGGCATAATCAAAAGCTGTCTCATTAAATGAAGAGGCGTATTTTCCTTTCGTAGTGCCCCACAGATTAATGCACAGCCAGCCCTTGAGTCTGCATTAAATCTACCCACATGCTTTTAGGCGCTCGGAAACCATCTGCTTAATGGCAATGCATATTTTAGTGTGTAATTATACTCCAGTAACCTTAGTAGACAAATTTAAAGTGATGTGTTAACAATTGTGCAGTGATTAATTATGTTATCTCACACTGAGGGATCAGGTTTTAAGATGTGAAAGACAGGTAATTACAGACAGTCTAACACTCATGCATACAGATCAGATTTGAATAAAAATTTGTTAAAAATAACAAATAAAGTCAAACTAGTAAGCTAGTATAAGGAAATCTCAAACTTGTGGATTAACGATAGCTAGCTGGACGTATGTGACTAAACATGTGAATAAAAACGTGTTGCATGTTGGAGGAAAACCCAAGGGCTATCCCTACACTGACCCTGGGTACTGACACACTTTTCCCTCATCTAGCCTTAATTGAAGAGGCTAGAAGACACGGGTCCCTGTTCAGCAAACATTTCTGAGTGGTCTCTGTGTGGAGGGCTTGACTAACCTCCTCCCTAGAGTCTCCTGAGCTCTGTTCTTGTAGGGTCAAGTCCTCTGAATGTTCGCAGGAGGACATCTCCCTCTCAGAAGCTCCTTGAAGGAGGTCAATCTTCTGCTCCACGTCTCCGTGGGGGACATTCTGCTCAGTGTTCAGCCCCTGGCGCTCTGTTGCACTTTCAAAATGAGACTGAATTCGCTGCTGGAGGAGCACGTGATCCTGCTTCACTTCCCAGAGTTGAGTTTCATACCTGTGGTGGATCTCTCAAGCTCAGCTCTCGTTTCATCTTCCTGATTCATGAGCAGATTTTTTTTTTCCACTTTTCTCATGAGCCAATCCCAGTATTGTTTGTGAAAGGCTGTTGTTGCAGTTTGATTCTCAGTGTTTCCTCCTCTAAACACTTGGCTCTCTGTTTGCGTAACACACTGGCCCGCAACGTGGCGCTGGTCTCTGCTCTCTGGTGCTCAATGGTTAAATATTCCACCTGCTTCCAGAGAGTCTTGTATTCCTTCACCTCTGACTCCAGGTTTGCAGAGAGCTGTGAAACCTTTTCCTGCTGGAAGAAACTGTCCTCCTCTGCCCGCTGGAGCTGAACCCTAAGCTCCCCCAATTGTTGGACCAGGGCTTCCTGTTGTCTGGGTTCTTTCAGTTGTTGTTCAAGCACTTTTTGCACCTTGATCCTCACTGTTTGCTCCTCTAAACACTTGGCTCTCTCTGTGGTAAACAAACTGCCCTGTTCCTCTGAGCAGGTATTTTCTCTGTGGAGCTCGATGGTCAAATATTTAACCTGGTTCCAGAGAGTCTAGTCTTTTTTCTCTGACTCCACTTTGGTACAGAGCTGTGGGACCCGTTGCTCCTTCATTCAACTGTTGGAAATCAGGGTCTAGACTTTGACGATGTCATTATAGAATTAGCCAGAATTCTATCTTTGTGAGGACATTCATTGACATAAAGCATTCTCTAATCATAACCATGTCAACTAAGTGCCTAACCATAACCTAATCGTTAACCTTTACCCTAAAACCAAGAATTTAGGACTGACCTAAATGTCCTCACTTTTCACAAATGTCTTAACTCCGATGTTATAAAACTGGTCCTCAAAAAGATGGCTGTGCGACAGCGAGCACACGAGTAACCAAACACCCAGTGCTTTTGGTAAATTAATTCTGCCCTCACTGCATTATATCATCAAGAAGCATGCTGGGGAAGACGGAGGATGAAAAGAGCTTGAGAAATTTAAAATCTTTCCAGTGTTCCAGCTTCTTCTTTTTTTCTTTTTTGTGTAAATAAATGATGAATGTTACAGTGCATTCACATTGCTTTGACATTGCAAAACATTGTTCTCTGCTGCGCATCATCGAGGAACATTTCCATTCCATGACCTTGACAACATGAAAGAGAAAAAGAAAAAGAGGTCGTTAAGGGGGACACTGCATTATAACACCCGTGGTATTAATTTACAGAGTAGACTGTTAAGTCAAAGAGGAACTGTTAATTTCTGAATAACACCCACCTTATGACGAGTTGTGACTAATGGCTGTTTTGTACGGAGGACATTCTCTGTGCAATAGGTGCCAAAGTGCTGCTGTCACGCTGAAAAGAACATTTAAAGTGGGTACTCGGCTGTCAGAAGGCCAACGTGAGCAGTAAATAAGAGGATTTACCAAAAGGGAAAGGGCAAATGTCAGTGTGCAATAATAAGTTCATAGTAAGGAAGCTTAACATTTAAAAGAGAGATTGACAGATAGGATGTGAAGTTGTGAAGTTACCCAGAAATGTCAAGTCTTTAAGAGACTGCTATACCCAAACTGTCTTGTTTTGGACATTTTATTTATTTTTTTGCTCTCATCGTACTGCGTACACGCCCCAAAGCCACATATTTAATGGTTTTGACTGTTAAGAAATTTGAAGTGTCCGACCTCCTTCTTGAGAAGTGGCAACTGATGCATCGTGGGACCTTCTGGTCAGACCTTTTTTAAGTATAATTTCTGCCTTTGTGGCTTAACGGTTATCAACGTATCCTGCTGCTGATTATGCTCCATTCCTGCCTTAATCCGGACAACTTAATTATACAGGAGATGTCAGACTTCCAAGGACGCTCTTATTCAGAGTATGGCGAGTGTGAATATTTAAATGTTTAATGTCGCCATCCTCCTGCACCATAGACATCCAGTCTCCTGAGAGGAACATAATGTCATGTATGCAAAGTAAATTTGATATAGATTCATCAAATATATATATATATATATATATATATATATATATATATATATATAATGTGATTGTGTATTGATGATCAGAACCACTGAGCATGTAACCTAATTTGTAACCACATTTGTGTTTAATACATTCTTTGTATGAATCAAATACTAACAACTGCTACTAAAATGGTTTCTAAAGATGCTTAAATGGACATAATATGGAAGAAAACACATACTGCAGCCTGCGTTGCTCTTATAAATTAATAACGATTTAATTCCTGGTTAAACATCAATGTTTAATACACCTACATCTTTATTATGTCACTGTTACATTACTTCCTCATCGCGTAGTTCCTCCTCTTCAAATGACCACCGAAGCCCTCCATGGCGGCGAGCATTTAACAAAAGTTGTTTTCTACTCCTGCGAGCCTCTCATGAGATGCTGCACCGCCGGAGAAACATGCTTGCCGTAGCACATTTTCAAAAGTATAGACCCATTTCCAGACTTGTCCTTATTCCAAATCATACTGTGAAGTAGGATAAATATTAATAAACCCCTGCAGTGTGGGCGTAGCTTGCCTGCTGACTCTGTACATTACCTTTACAAACTGAGTTTTTAATACTGCACTGTGTGTTAATAAGAGAAACTTCAATGTGTATTGTGCATTGCACATCAAATGTGGGTTATGGGTTTTAATACAGTCTCGGTTTTATCCCCTTTCACTCCTTTAACAGTAAGAGTTGGGTAGTTCTTAGTGAAGTTTTCTCTTGCTCTTCACCGTTCTGTACCCTGTTTACAAAACTACTTTCTAATTTCACAAAAAGCTGCTGCTCCGTTGTTTTGCATAGTATCACTATCGTCTAAACTACCAGAGCTGAAGTTGAAGTAATACGAACCAGTATTTTGTTGCTACCTGATCTATAATTATCCCGCCAACTGTGGGCTTCATGAGATCTGCTGCTGCTGCTGCCATCCGCCATCATCACAGCACCCAATTACCTTGATTAATACAGTTAACATACCCCTGTCCTAATGATATGATTGTAACGTGCAACCACAGAAGAAGTGGTACGAGTTGCTATAGCAACCAACCTTTTTCCTGACTGTTTTCCTGTGAGTGAATGCCGCTTTGATCTGGTAGCCGGTGGCTAGGTGAGGAGTTTAACTGTGTTATAACCAGTGGGAGAAATCTCCCTGTGGGAAAAAGAACCCATCAAGATTGCTCCCAAGATTAGAGAGGAGGCCGTTTCTCGGATTCAATTCATATGAGGTCTAGATTATCCCCCTGCAACTGCTAAAGGACACAGTGATTAAAAAAAGGGGGACATCTGTATTTTTTATAGGATTGCCGTGTTACATTTTGAATTGAAATTTGAATGTACGGCTCCCCACAAACTCAGGTATTCTCAAATATGCAGGATATGTGATGAATTATTAAAAGACATTGTGAAATCTAAAATAGCGTCTTTGAATAATTCATCTCGCAGTCTTGTGAATTTCTTGTTGTAAACCAGTGTGGAGAATGATTTGTTATCACACACTGTTAAGATTTTTAAAAAATAATCTATTTCTCATCTGCTTAAATCTGTTATGTTTTGGTGCTGTGCAGAGACGCCGCTCCGTGGGGGCGCACACACACGGCGAGTGCAGCTGCAGCAGGTGGATCAGGTGTTCCAAAGCAGATGCAAATATCTTTTTTTTTTTTTCGTGCTTTTCAGAGGAGCGATCACTTACTTTACACCCGAGTGTTTCACCACAAGGATGCACTATATATTCAAGGGCCCTTCTAGAGTAGCATGTCTCTGCTTGTGGTGGAAAGCTCCCATTCTTCTGTGTCAGTAAACGTATCCACAAAATTGCAACCAAAAAAATCTATTTTTCAGTGCCTTATACTCACACAGTTAAGCCACTGGCTTGCTTTGTGTTACGTGAGCAAATAAAATTAATATCATCTTTCAGTTAAGATTACCACGGTGCTCTAAGCCCACATATCATCTGTTCTCTTCTAACTTGCCATGACTGAACATAGCATTCTCTCATTTGATCTGTTGTGTCAGGCTTGCAGTCACCTCACTTGTTTTAGCTGATGCTGCAGTGGCAGATACAGCTGCGTTCAAGATACATCTGGGATTGGCAATGTTTCGCTTCTGATGTGTTTTGCACCATTTTAGTGCTAGTCTCAGCTAGATGACACTTGGCTTTGTTTGTCTGAGCTTACATCTGTGAGTACAGTATATCCTTTTATTGTTTCTTTTAAAACACATTTTTGAAAGAGATTGGAAAGCCTTGCGTCATAGAAGAAGCTGGGTGCTGTCATCACACTACAGGAGAAAAAGCAATGGGCCACAAGTCATTTTCAGTGGAAGCCAGTGAAATGGACCTACAGACTGAGGCCTGACACTTACTGCTGCGTGGGACGCTACAAGTCAAAGCTGAGCTGGCTTCAGCTTTTTTTTTTTTTTCATGATTCAGTGATGACGTAAGAACGTCAGCAAGTGCTTGACCTTTTTCATCAGCGGTGTGAAGATGGCATCATCCAGGCTACAAGTCTTTTTGAAAGGGAGACATGGATATGAAGCTCCAAATCACATCTGACATCGTCAGAGTTGAGCTGGCTTTGATTTTTTTCAGTAGCCTACTCTATTGTTGCAGTGACGCATCAACCAGTCATATGTGTTTGTTTGCCCAGTTCCTTTTGAAACATAACAATGCTACTGAAGACTTGTGCAACACTTCAGCAGCTAGTTGTTAGAACAAAGCACCGGAATCCATGTTAAAAACTTTGTAATGCGTGGTTTATACTTCTGTGTCAATTTGACGTTGTAGCTACGGCAACAGCCCAGACACTATGCAGACGCTAACGGCATAGCATGACGTGCATCTCCCCAAAAATGTAACTATGCGTCGCGCCAACACAGACCACAAGACCTATGATTGGTCCTCTTGGTCGTAGCGCTTCCGGCTGCTTCTCAATCGCCACAATATTCTAACTGATTGTTTTGGATCAATACAGATGGAACACATCAAGGAAAGGTTGACTGTGGAAGTTTGGACATACAAACATCTGTATGACTCGTTCTTGGCAAAATTTTGGCTCAAGTTTCAGTTGCCATTGTTGAAAGTGAAGCAGGAAGTAAAAAGTGAAGCAAAAAAAACCACAGCACCGACTAGTGCTGGCTCACATAGGCATTGGCTACATGCGTTGGTTACGCCATTTAGTCACGCAGAGGCATAAACCGCACTTAAGGCTGCTTTTGGCCTGGCAACATGCACACAGTGACAATGCTAACATGTTAGCATTTACCGACTTCTCCGTCTTATGTTTGGGTATTAGCATCCCAACTAAATGGAACTAAAATCAAAATAGAGCTGAGGCTACAGATGATTTAAATAATCAGCTAATAATGGAGCTAGAGGAAAGGTTCACTGAAGTTATCATCAGTGAATATTGGCATCAAATTGAATGACAGTCCAGCTAGTAGTTGTTGAGATATTTTGGTCTGGAGGGACAGATGGTATGACAGACTTTACAGAGCCATGCCTCTAGCATTGCTAAAATTCAGTCCACACAAGTCCTAAATCATTTAAATATATGCATTCTCAGTGATATGACAGTGATGATAATGTCTGACGCACTCAGAATCTTACAGTTCATAGTAAATCATTTTAAACTTTTATTTTCTGCATCAGCATTTAACGTCACTGCTTGCCTATTATAGACCTGCGTTTAAAATCACCTGACAGATATGTTGAGTTGTCTGACATCAGATGTTCAATAAATTATGTTCAAGTCCTGTAAAATTTAGCTGACGCTGAGCTGAGGATAGAGATTTCGGCAGTGCGAGAGTTTTTAAAACGACCTGGCACATTTTAAAGCTGCCATTTGTTGACTTTGAAAGGCATACTTTACTGTTGTCGGGAAATTAAACAATCCCTGTCAAGTTTGGTATGTCTTTTTATTGCTTTGCTGGACAAATTTGACATGTCTCTCGGGAAATCTGCGATACCTTGGCAGTCAACCAACAATAGCCTGTCAGTTATCCAGTCGACGGTGGACAACTGAAGTGGTGTCTTACATGAATTATTATGGGCTTCATCAGTATCTACGGAGCTGACACGTTCTGGCAGAAGGTCGTCTCAGTCTTTGTGCTTGTTAGAAGCTGTGTAGCTGCACGATACTTAACACGGGGAGAAACTTGAAAGAGCTGTTTTGATGCTCTCGCCGCAAGCCCTCAGTACACAGCCTTCAGCAAATACAGCTTCTCTGAGTGGTTAATGAGGAAAGATATGAATGGTCAAATGTAGTTAATGCGGAGGCATTGGGTTACCACACTTTGAAGTGTTGCTTTTTGAATAGTAATGCTATTCATGACCTATTTGTTACTTTACTTTATGGAAATTCCTGATGGCCTTGTTGGCCTGATGCATTCGTAGATGATATGAAGAGGCTGCTGGCACAACAACGTTATAATTAATAAAGGAGTATGTCCGTAAACTTCTTAACAAGATCTAACAATGTGGCAATAACGCAGTTCTTTTGGATGTCAGAACAATTGTAGAAAATGAAAGTCAGAGTCTCATTATATTACAACAAACAGGACTCTGGGTGAAGACATTTGTCTGACAGCTTGTATACAGCAGCACTCCCTTGGGTTAGGAAGATGGTTACCCAACACCCCCACCTTGCCATCTGTCTGGATCCATTGTAGCTTGATGTAAGTCCCACAAGGATACTCACAGGGAAGAGACAGAAACACAGGAAAGTGCTTTCAGGAACCACAGAACACCCTCAGCCTGTCACGAGAGCTGAGGATGACGTGAGAATTTCGCTATGCCTTGAAGTACACACTTCTTAAAAAGTTATCCTCCAGTTTAAAGAGTTGCCACCAAATTTCTTCCAATGCTCATTGTATTTACATAATCAGGATGTCCAATAGAACTGCAACAACGGCTTTACAGTGGTGCTTGAATTGTATGTTGTACCAAGTCGAGTTTAAGTAAAGATGGCAAAGAAAAGGGATAAAACACAGAATGTCTAGAGGGTGTATGAAACAGCTTAAAAGAGAACAATAATTTAAGTGGACAATAGCCTGTGTCTGACATTGCAGTTTTTTTTTTAAGCATGCCTTGCACCATGAAATTACTGAACCAGATGCAAAAAGAACATGTGGGGATGAAGCCCACAGCAGGTTCTCCCGTCACCCGTGTTGCCTATTCCACTGCAGCATCCTTGGGCAAGATGCTGCCTCCTCAGCAGCTCGATAGGTGATGCATCATTTATCTGACACTGCGCCAGGGCAAAAAATATTGCAATTCTTAAATACATTAGCATGTTTATTTCCCCTACTCATGTTGCCTCTATGTAGATTGCGAATTGGCTGTCATCAAACATGACAAGTCTCTGGTAAGAAATTAGGTTAAGCTAGTTCCCCTTCCCCTCCTCACGGCGCATGGAGACAGCAAAGAGACTGACGTCTCAACAGCAAAGGTGCACTGCGCCGAACGCACGTCTGCAGCTACGTGTATCGCAAGTGCATGGATGAGCACCGAGCACAAAAGCCAGATAAGAGGCCTTTCCTGCGGAGCTCAACTCCATTTAGAGGGTTATGATTAAGCTTTGCGATAGCGTTTTCACACACCGCCGTTCAAGTCTCCTCCAGTCCGTCCAGAGAAAATTGACAGTATATCAGAACAATCCAAGAATTTCAAAGATAGTTTGACAGTTGAAGAAATATGTGGATATAGTTTGCCTTGGGAAAGAGATGCGTCTAAATGCGGACTTCTGTAAATGTAAGGCTCAGCTAACTGACTGGATAGTGTACCCTTAAACTCAGCTTGTATATTTCATTAATCTAACGTAAAATGTTCCACTTTGAGTGTTAAATTATTGGTTGGAAGTTAGTCCATTAGAAGTAATGCAGGACTGAAGTAATGCCACAGAAACTCTTGCTGTACCATGTGTAATGACACTTTAATGTAAGTTCTGCCCTTTAAGAAATATTAACTATGAAACATGTGGGGATCATAATTATGACAATTAGTCTCCTCCGCTGTAGAAACGTTTGATCAGATACACTCCTACTTGTCAGAACAAACTAAACACTGGAACACTTTAGAGTTGAGTGGTTAGCCACCTTCCTTCTTCCAGCAGCCGGTTTGATTTTATAATGACAGCCAGGGAGGAGAAGAAGGAAGTATGCAAGCGGTCGCTGCATTTAAATTCAAGCTGCCACAGTACATAGCCAGTGTGTAATAGTCCACTCACGCATCATAGCACTTCATTCAGCTGCTTTCACAGCCAAGTCAGATTTATCTTGGTGTGTGAAATTATGGAATTATGACGCTTCTGAAGAAAAAAAGATTGTGTAAAATAAATCAAAATAGAAATTGTTTTAGGACTGAAAAATATGTTTTCTGTGTAAAAGCACATTAGATCTTAAACAAATATGTACCACCCTGTTCTACAGTTATGTTTATACAGTCAGTTTCCATTGTTTTTGTCTATACCGCTGCAGTTCAGCCACTGCTGCTTTTTCACTGTGAGATTTGTGTCTCTCTCTGTCCTCTCTCTTTCTCTCGCTTTCTCTCTCAACTGAATGAGGAAACACAAGCAGGGCCCTTTCAGGTCACATCTTTCTCAAATCAGTGGGAGACACTGCTGTAGTGGCTCATGCTGGTGTGCCGCATTTATAAATAAAGCTACCATGAAGCAAGTAAAAACAAATACCGTTTTCATAGCGCAACGCTTTTTATCGCATATTCACAAATGTCGCGCGCGTGCCGTCCATCTAGGCCTGCTTGTTATGACTATAAATTACAAATCAACAAGCATTCCAGTCTCTTGTTGCCAGTTATAGTGACACTTCAGGCCATGATACGGAGAGGGACATGCCCTTGATGTGATTGAAGAGCCACAAGGAGACGGGGCTGATAAAAAGAGGATGAATATCGGGCATGGGCAGAGGTTAATGCGAGATGAGCGACTCTGCGGGGCAGCATCAGAGCTGCACAGTATGCCAGTGATTGAAGGAGGAAAAACATGAGATTCAGAGTGGATCATTTTGAACTGGGGAATATTATTAATTTGTCTCAATGCTGGCAGGAAATCTCAGAGAATGATATAATGCACACAGCCAACAGTCTGACTTTGTTATACAGAGCACTCAAGAGCTATGAAAGCCTCTTATAAACATCAAATCACTGCATTCAAACATAGCATTTTACTTCGCCTGTTGCCAAAGCCTTTCTCTTTCCTGGATGTGAAATATCATTCTCGTGTTTAGTGTGTTTAGAGGACTGTAAATGGGAGGATGAGGAAGGATTTTGTCACTTTTCTCAGGTTGGCAATCATAAGCCAGGATAAGCCCTCATAAATATTAGTGTGTTTCACACATACTGATTCCGGCTGCTGCAGATATACTGGCAGCATTTAGCATGCAGTAAAAAATCCAAGTCCCTGTCTCCAGCAGCGTGGCATTTCTTCCCAGATCGGCCTAAAACAATGGACATTACCCTGACATGCATTATTTACAGGCGTGCTTGGACATAGATAAATGGCAGTTTATGTTCGAGATGTAACGCATCAATTATTACTGAAGTCTTTTAGTTTGGTAGCGAGTTGTGTGGGTTTTGAAGCAAAAATGTTGCAAGACGAAAAGAAAGGATGAAGGTATTGCCATGTTGGTCGGGTGAAGTCCTTGAGGCAAGCATGAATACACTCTGAGTCAATAATTTATGCGCCCAGACACACGCATTCAAGTACACAAAGTGAGAGAGAGGGAGAGAAACGGAGAGAAACGGAGAGAAACGGAGCAATGCTGCGCAGGGGAGACAGAAGACTGGAAAATCTTCTGGGATAGAAACCTAGTCTGAGACTAACAACTGGAAACTATGGTTTCCAGATGAGAGATTCTGTTCTGATCTCTGATCTCCAGAATGAATGAAATATCAAGGATTGTCTCTGCATTGTCTTTCTGCTGTGTTTGCTGGCCCAGTAGAAAGGTTTTTCCTTTGGTGGATGCTTACAGTCATATGCTGTCTTCACACTGCCTGACACATCTCTTCAAGCTTACATAATGTAGATCTGCCCTAATTTCCCTCTCCCTTGCAAAACTAGGGTCTTCACAACAGCTCGGCAGCACAACACCATCGATCTGACAAACAGAAGAAGTCAGAGGTGACCCGTGCTAACTTGTCGTACTAGAACTGACACTGTTCAGACACAGGTCCTGTTTGTAGATTATGTAAAAATAAAATGAGCCACAATTCATCTTTTGTTTTTCATGTACAACGTGCACAGTTTATGATTGAGCAAAAGACGATTATCACTCACTGCATATGTGAGGAATAGAAGTTACAAATGTGTTCAAACTCTTGCTCCAGATTGTTTTTCTGTGTCAGGTAATTGGACGTTTCCATGGATACCGAGCTGCCAGAAAGCTATTTCTGCAAAGAATACATTTCCCACTGCAAGTGTCTGGTAGCATGGGCATGCAGATGTGTCCACACTGCACTGTTACAGAAAGGTCAGGTCTTCTTGTTTTCGGATGAAACGCATCAAAGTTGACGCCGCAGAGTCATCCAGTCGAGTTCAAACACTCATAAGAAACTCAGTTTTGAGTCCATCGCCTCAGGCGTGTTCGGCTGCTGCTATTCGTGCAGCTGTTAGAAGACTTGAGGCGTCAGAAACGCATTTCATTTACACATGAAAAAGCTGATAATTTAAACTGTAAGCGGAGGAAAACTAAGGCATCATCAGATGATTAGTAATGCTGGTGTTTTGGAAATTTGTAAAGCAAACTTTTCTTTTAAATCTATATCTAACTATGACAGAGGCCTGATCTGAACATTTTAATTAGATATTGTTATTTCTGTAATATTTTAAAAAATGCACTTGGGTTGAGTGCAACATTTTAAAATCTGCCATCCCGAGGCACTTTGATATTCACTGCACACAACAAGGTTTAGGATGTGAAGGGAAGACAAATACAACAGTATGTGAAATGAATGCATATCTTTTATTCATTAGCTAGCAACTAAAGTAAACAGCACACTGTAGATATATTTACCCCACATATTCCTAGTTGTACTGTGTTTTTTTTTTTTTTGCAATAATAGACCAGCTTTTTGCTTTTCAAAGATGGTGCAAGGTTGCATGAAAATGCTGATGGAGTGTTCTATTTACAAATCAGAGGTTGACACAGAAAATCACTGTTTCATATGAAAACCGAACAAAAAGGAAATAGAAGAGCTGTAATAAGACACTGATTTCACTGCTTCGTCTTTGCACGTTTGCAAAACATTTGCACATGTACACAGAACAGTCACACTTCATTTGAACATGTTTTTGGATATTTGTTGCTGCACGTGTGTAACTAAAACTCTCCATTTGGTCAATGATTACAAAAAATCTGAATGAGAAACATTATACAAATTTCTGTTATATACAGTAAATACTGTCTTTCCATTACACAGATGCCTTTGCAAGGTTCTACAAATTGAAGAAAGTTCAAGATAAATTAGTGGAATCAAATACTACCTTAGCTATAGTATTTGCCCTTTAGTATGATGTGTGTATGATTTACTTGCATTAGTCTGCACGTTCAAAGTGTATGACATAAAAAACTGAGAACCTGGAACAATCAACTAAGCATCAGCCATTGTTTACAACAAAAAACATTTTATGTGCGTCTGTCTGCGCAGTGTTTTCACCACTAAAATCACAACGACACGTTTAAAAAAAAAAAAAACAGTGTACATCATGCTTCACTGTGTAAAATTCAGTTCATTTGTTCTGATGAATTTCCAAAGAGCACAGACGGGTCCAGTGATAAAAGAATCACAAAAAGAGTCTGAACATGTGAAAGGCAACAAACCAATACTGTATCCATGGTAAACAGCATGACTAACGCTGCAGTGTAATACCTAGTGACATGTAGACAGGGGCCAGATACACCATGTTCTCTAATTAGCTGAGTTAAGATGACAGGTTCAGTGCATAATACTGCATATGATGTGTATTAAACTCTCAGGGAAAGTCACATTTCTTGGCTTACACTATTGACCTAGAAATTGGTTCGACTGCATTATGACTGGATGATGTGCTTAGTTTCCTTTAGAGCGTATAACATATTTATGCATAAAGATCACTCCACCCATTCAGCTGCTGTATTCATTTGTTGTGCTTTTCAGTCTAATAGCTTAAGCTTGCAAATCATCGAACGTGTGTTACGCTAGCCATCAATCCCTGCCTGAAGAGATAAACAGACCGCTAATTGCAGTCAAATTACCTGATTTCATAGGACTCCAAACCAAACAGAGATGTCAAGGAGTTTTCCCTCTGATGCAAAACACGCAAATCCACTTTAAAAACACAGGTACTTAAAAATCTATGAAGTTTCATCATAAATGAATTATCCAAAATGGGGTACAAAAATACCTCTGAGCGTTCATGTTTGTTTCATTTCAAATGATCCGTTACGGGATGCGATAGTATCATCGAATATCATGTTTATGGGAGTCGATTTGTAACTGTTCATATCAATAATATAATATCATTTTGTACAGATTGTCTAAGTATAATCTATGTCTATGCATAGATTTATTTAACACATACTGTATATCCTTAATGTATGTATTTATAAAACCTACACCTATGGCTATATGCACATATCACTACGTTGTGCATTTCAGAAAATGACATCATTGTAGACCTGTAGAGGACAATAGTGCATTTTTTGGTAAAAGAAAGAAACATAAGAATAAATAAACGAGAAGAAAGCTCAATATCCATATTTGTTAGTATAAAAATATGCAGTAATTTAAAATGTGTATATAACGACACAAGGCCAAGACATATGGTTACCCAACACGAGGCCACGGCTGAGTATCTCACTGAAGAACATGGAGACGTATCAGAGGCTTACTGTATGTCAGTATGTCGTCACTTGAATACAGCTGAAGATGTATTCAGAAAAGACTATATCGTAAAGAGAATTGGTTGAAAAGGTGCATTATTCTGAAAGATTGTGTCAGGATGAAACATTTCCAGTTGTCATAGTTTGCATATATATTCTCTGTTTGTCTTTTGTGGCCTGCTGTGGGGGCGGTAAATAATAGAAGTGTAATCTGTCACATGTGAAGCAGAAACATAGTTAAAGCTCATCTTCTCACAGATGTTATAATAAACACATTCGTTTTTAACTCAACATAATATGTGCAAAATGTGGCCGTATTTCAGAAGTGCTGTTTGTTTAGACAATGAGTTGATGCACTGGGCCAATTTAATATATTTAGGAT
Source organism: Planiliza haematocheilus (assembly GCA_005024645.1). Lineage (NCBI taxonomy): Eukaryota > Metazoa > Chordata > Actinopteri > Mugiliformes > Mugilidae > Planiliza > Planiliza haematocheilus. The sequence continues at coordinate 9,615,030 of SRSE01000725.1, forward strand.
AATAATTATTATTATTCCAAATCTGCAAACAAGAGAGCAGAGATTTACCGCGCTCATAATCTGTGATTTGAGATAATACATCTGAATTTGTTTCATGATCTAATGGATTTAATATTATCATCCCAGAGCTGTGCACGCTGGAGGGACGCACCGCCAAGCGAGACTCCGTCTGTCTCCATTTGTCACTGGCGCACGATTTCCAAACATTTACACGTGACTTTTGTCTGCAACCGCGTGCAGGTCAAGTTCACAGTCGGAGAAATAAACCTGCAGAGTAAATTTAATTTTGTCTTAAATTTGACGGCTTGAATGCGCTTGGAAATCCAGGATTGGCAGCCATACGTGTAACTGTGACAAAAGCTTGGTTTATTCTGGGACATATCGTCTGCACGGTTCATTACCACTCATAAAATGCGGCTAATTTGAGAGTTAAAGCTCAGTCGCACATTATTGTCATTGATGCAGCTCCAGGATGGATTATGTGATAGGATGAGTCATAACAGCCCTGAATCTGTGGTTGTTTGTTCCTATTTACACATATAAACTAAACTGTTAAACAACACAGGGAAGTGTTAAGTGATACTTTAAAATGAGCAGTTGACCCCTTTTGTTCCTCATTCCGTAAAGCATTATTCCCAGAAATGCATACTGTAACTTGTAATGCACTGTACTAAGTGGAGAAAATAATTACACACTTTTTCTTTAAACATACTCCTGATTAAAAAGGATACATCACATGGATGCGAGCACTCTGAACATGTGTAGGCCAAGTCACTTAGAACTGCGTGAATGTAGTTCGTTTTTCCAGAACCTCAAGGTAATCCGGATCAATATGGAGCTTAGCTTTCAGTTCCCAGTACTCACTCCTGTTGGGCTCCACATAAACAGTACTTGGTGATGTACAGTAGAGTATTGTCTGTTGTATCCTCTCTGGGTGTACATACTGATGCCTCGCATCAAAGTCTGAGGTATACTGATTTGACGAATGTGCCGTATGCCTGCATGGTAACGTATTACTGTAGCACCTATGCTTGTCAGGCTCAAGCACGTCTCTGTAGAAGCACGGATCATCTTGGCGAGGGGTGGAGGGCTTGTTAAGAGGCTCTGGAGTGGTGGCGCTGTATTCTGAGCTTATCACATTACTGGCTGCCTCTTCATCTGAGTTACCCAGAAAAGCGCCACTCAACTCATCAAAGTCTCTAAATCCGTCCACTGATTTGCTGTCCGTTGGGGTGTGGGCAGTATTTCTGCAGGTGGATTCTGCCGGGGGTGGGATATACTCATATACATGTCCAGCAGATGTTCTGACTTTGGGGATGGCTCCCTTTTTGTAGAGACCGTACTCCATGTTGAGGGAGCTGATGCAAGCGTTCATGGAGTGGTTTTGCTCGTTTTGACTCTTTTGGCGTCTCTTTTTCATCGCCACAAACAATCCTGCGGCCACAAACACAGACATGATGAAAATGAGGAGAAGGGCAAGAATCATCACAGATAAAGGAATGGTGCTATACTGAGTGTCAGAGTCCAAGGATGTTTCTATGGTGATAGTGCTGCCAGGAAAAGACTCTTCAGAGGGTGGGATCATGGATGCGAGTATCTCAGAGTTATTAGGGCAGAAATTAGTCGTCTTAATGTATCTCATATCCTCTCCGGCAAGTCTCTTTGGAGTTCCACAGATGACATTGTTTACAACTGTGCCTGTGCTAAGCTGCTCCAGCCACATCTTCAACTCCAGTATGCTACACGAGCAGTCCCAGGGATTCTCAAACAAATCAACTTGCACCAGTGCTGTAAGCTGATCCAGTACTCCAGCGACCGGCAGATAGCGCAAATGGTTGCTGCGAAGATTTAATCTGGCTAATGTCAGGCCATTAAAAGTTCCCTCTGGTAAAGTTTTCAAGAGGTTGTTGTTTAGAAAAAGTAGCTGAAGTCTGGGGACGTGCTCAAAAGTGTCAGAAGTAACCTCTTTGATGACGTTGTATTCTAAATACAAGAACTGCAGGCTCTCTAATCCATAAAACATGTCAGCTGTAAGACGGTCAATCAAATTCCCATTAAGGTAAAGTCTTCGTAGGTGTGTCAAGTCGCCAAAAGCTTTGTCTTCCAAGCGAGCTATTCGATTGTTACCAAGGTGAAGCAAGTCTAATCCAGTTGCCTCAATGAAGTCCGATCTGCGCACCACAGGGATGTAATTTCCGGTGAGATACATCTTTTTAGGATTGTAAGGTTTGGGATTTAAGTCAGAGATGTGTTCAATCTTTCGCTCCTGGCAGTTCACATTCAGGCCAAGGTCTGAAATTTGAAGATTGCAGGTGCAAGCAGTTGGACAATCTAAAGGCACGGGGGATTTGGTCTGATATGAAATAATTTGGCCATAATTTTGCGGTTTATTAGATGGGACGCGCGCGGTGGGTCTTGATTTTAATTTGGCTGACTGGCGAGGTCCCTTAGTGGGTCTTGATGAGGACCGCGCAATCCCAGATGAAGTAAAGGAGGCTGTAACTAGAGCTGGCGTGGTCCTATAGTATGCATCGGTGCTCAAATGTGGCAGGGGTGGCATCTCATATTCAGCGATTGCTCTCCTCGGGCACAGCTCTTGTTTTGAAACCTCATCAAGGTCTCTCCCGTGAAGCCGGAAGGGGAACTCGCAGACAACATCGCCGACCAGGGCTGTGTACGATATGCTCTCGAGCCAGGTTTTAAGAGCGATCAACTCACAGGAACAGTTCCACGGATTCTCCTCCAGCTGCAGCTCCACGACGCTGTTCATGTGCTCCAGCAGACCCGTGTAGGGAAGCACTTTGAGCTGATTGCCCCGTAAGTCTAAGTGAGTCAATGGTACATGCTGGAAAATGTTTACGGGCAGAGTCGAAATTAAATTGTCATTTAGAATCAGGACCTCCAGATGTCGAAGTCTGCTGAAGGCGTTTGGCACAACATGAGTGATGTAATTGTAATCAATTTGCAGATATTCCAGACTTTCAAGGCCAAAGAAAAACTCTTCCTTCAAGGCATCAATTTTGTTGTTGTTGAGATGTAATCGTTTTAATCCCTGTAGTCCATTGAAAGCCCCTGTTTCAACATCTGATATTTCATTATTCCCCAGATGGAGTATAGTCAGTCCTTTGTAATCGACAAAATCATTGGCAGACAGCTTTTTTAAAAGGTTCCCAGTCAGCAGGAGATGATACTGCGAGAAGTGCACCGGGCTGATGTCTGAGAGACTTTTAATTCCTCTGTTTTCACAGCTCACTGTAAGTATCCCCTCTCTCTCCTCGCAGGCGCACAGTCCTTGACATATTTCTCCGTAAGTGGCAAACATCTCAGCAGTGCACACCGATGTTGCGCCCAGCAAAACGTATGGGATCCAGAGATGCATGTTCCTGCAAATGATGGCCAAGCTCACAGTCCTGCTAAGGAATCCTCAATGTCATCTAGAAATGAAAGACACACAGCAGACAGTGGTGTAAAAAAGAAAAAAGAAAAACAGCCAATGGACGCATTAACTCTCACACAGGAAGCTCTAGTCTGCATGAGTCAAAGCTTCATTTGCTGTTACCCAGAGGTAACTTCTGTCTGTGTGGCTGCTGATTTAAAATGGCTCAAACAGAGGCGGATAGAAAGCAACTCCTTCAAGCTATTTAGAATAACAAAAAGAAAAGCAAGGTCAGAACAAGACATAAGCACAAAACAATCGCCTGAATCCGCTTTGAGGAGGGGGAGAGGAAGCCATATCGCATTTGCTCGAGAAAATGAGGAAAAACGCAATTAAACAGTGGTGAATGTAAAGCTATGTAAATACGAGGAGGTTAGCGGGGATTCGAGCCGTGTCAGGGATAAGACAAGCCACCATAATCTCTGTCTAACTCTTGGGATGAATACATACCTCAAGCGCATTGACGAAGACGTTGGCTCGCTTGGGTGTTTAAGCGCATCTTTTGTTTTTAATCCGTCAAAATAAGAAGCGGGGGTCTATTTTACGCGAGCGCGCTCGCCGTCGCCGCCGCTGCACGAGAGAGGATGAAAGAAACGCTGATCAACCATAACTGCCAAACGCTTCTTCTTTTTTTTCTTTTTTTTCTTTTTTTTTTTTTAACCACGCTGCGCCGGAGGAGACACAGCTATGCTTGGTAACAAAGTTGCCTATTCTCTCTCTCTCTATCTATCTCTCTCTCCTCCTCCTCCTCCTCCTCCTCTCTCCGTGGACGCACACACGCACTCCGGCTGACTCGGTGGTCGGGAGGATGTCAAGTCATTTCATGCACAAAGAATCAGCTCACTGGAGCATCATACATAGATACATCCCTCCCGCTTCAAAAAAAAAAACCAAAAAAAAAACCGTGTTGACCTACCTACTAAAAAGATGTCCCAAAAAATATCAATAATTCACCGGACAGGGCGCGCTGCTGCGTTCAAAGCCCCGCTAATCAACCGTCTTTCCTGTTGTTCATTTTCAAAACAAAACCTTAACCCGAATGAATGTCAAGTTGCATCAGCTTTTCGTGAGCTGTCACTCCTGTAATGGTAGGTGGCTGGTGTCACAGTGAGTCTTTATTTTCACCGGGCAGGAATCGATTCAGTCTTTGTGGTTCCTTCTTGCGTCCCTGCTGCTATATTTGGACGTCTAAAAGAAAGAAAAAAACAGAAAAAATAAAAAAGCTGTTGATCAGGACACATAAAAGCTGCCCCGCAGATCAGACTTCTTGTCCATGTCGTTTCTGTCGCTCGGAGGTCAGGGGTTGTTTGGATTTAATGGTTTTCCGAGGCGCCGATGATTTTATGGTTCAGTCAGGACATCTTGTCAACATCCAGGTAACAGCCACCCCTGAATGAACTATCACACTGATCCCATTTCAGCTCCTCAATAGCACCTCTGAAGGGCTTACTGTGTACGGCCTGTGCAGAGAAGCCTTGATAAATTGCATAACGCATGAACAGACTGTGAGTTTATAGTGGGATGTGTGTTTATCAAACCCCCTCCTCAACAGTTTGCCAGCGGAGAGCTTGAAAATTAAAATGAGTGCTCCTGAAACGGTGCAATATTTGTCTGTTTGTTTAAAATCCAACGGTAAACTCTGAGTCACGGAGTGTGACTCATTGTCCTCGCTGTGTTTTTTTTATTTTTTTTTATTCACCAGCTCTTAATGAAAACCAAACAGCCACGGAATGAGTCGTCACGCAAGTATAATCAGAGTGAATTATTCAGTTCTCTCTGTTTTAATTTATCAGATGCGCCTCAACCGGGAGGGCACGTGTTGCATGTGTAATGTCCCCGGCTTTGTTTGGGGCTATTGAGGACAAAAAGGTAAAGGAGGGGACCTGCCGTGCCCCTTCCCAACCTGGCGCGGTGGCACTGGCGTGGAAACATGTCAAGTATCGTCGCATCCCGCCGTGTCCTCGTGGAGCTATATCCATCATCCTCTCCTCTTGGCTCTCGCTCACATGGGAGGAGAGCAGGCACATCAGGGACACTGCCCGTGGCTCTTATTAAAGAGCATGAAGGCTGCATTCAGCGCGCATGCAATTCATTTGTGCTTCTGTTTCGTCTGCCTTCAGACGTTTCGCTCCTCGCGCTGGGCCTCGACCCTCTGCATTAGCTAAACCCCATCATCATAACACTATTTCTGCATAAATTAGCATGGATGTTTGTTGCTGGATGAGAGGGAAATTGTGCAACTGGCTTATATCTCACTAACATATATAAATAAATAAGTTAGCTTTCATAGCAAGCATTCTATTCCAAATTATGATTTAGCATATATTGCATCCTGTTTATGTTCACACATGTTTGCATCTCTTTCAGCATGATCATTCATCTTTATCCAGCATGGTCACAATGTGCAGAGGGAGCATGAGGCACACACGGGCAATGCATGATATGAGCCTCATTTAATATCTCTCCAAGTCTTCCATGACACTGAACATAATCTTCACCAACTGGGAACAGAACCTCTCTCTCTCTTTCTCTTTCTCTCTCTTTTTTCTCTCCCTTCCCCCTCCGCTCGCACAAAATAATCAGCATAACAAATGACAGAAAATGATGTCTAACAATTATGTGCTCCAAGGTCAGAAATACACAAATGGAGTTGGAGCCTTGCCACCAGGAATGATGGGTAGTCCCTCTGATATATGGCCTTTACAGATGGCGCGTTGCACTTTGTCATCTGTGTCCAGCTGGACCGTCCTGGTAAACTGTTTGCGCCATTGTCTGGCTCTCGCAGGCCTTTGTGAGGCTGCAGAGGAGATGTTACACTTCGCGAACAACCAGACGACAACGGAGCTGTTTTTAAGATGATTATGTCAGCGCATTATGCAAGTTTTTTTTATTCATACTGCAACAATATTATATTTGTTTTAGTCTGTTCTGGGAACGCGCTAAAGCTTTTGACCTTATAAGTGTTCTGGGTGTGATGAAGCCCACGGTTCACTGTGTGATTTCATTGGATTAGTCGGTTCCAATAACTCAACATTATTCATTTCCTGTCGGTGTTTGGGAGCATTTTAGGGCATTCTTGCTTTTGTTGTGTATTTCAGATACTGTGCTCACTGCTCTGAAACAAAACTGAAAAGTGCAAACCTTACAAACAAGCTTTTTTGTCCAATTTTTTTTTATTGTTATTAATGCATCAATACTGGGTTACAGAGCGGCAGTTTTGCAGTGTGGGAGCTCAAATCTTAGAATAACGAGCGACTTGTCAGTCACTAGCTAACAAGACAGGTTAAACACCAGCCAACTGCACAGGCAATTTAGTTAATCAGAATAGATTTCCTGTACGGTCGTTCAGGCTGGAGGAGAGGAGCGAGTAGGTGGTTAGACGGGACACTGGAAAAAAAACAAACTGTGGGCTTTAAAGGGCAGATGTTACAGACAGCCTGACACACTGCATCATCGGCCAGATATAAACAGAGGGCGCGACTGAATGTCAGGGACAAAGAGGAAGTAGAGGAGCATCCAGGAGGGATAACCGTTTAATGGGGAAGACCAAGGACAGGCTGCGGCAGAAGAATGTGAGAGATTGTACGAGCATGAAACCCATCTGTGAACTCGAGCACTTTCAGTCTGAGTACATGCCTTCAGGAGTATCCCTCGTCTCCCTCAGGGAGGTGAGGGGGGAAAAAGATGTTAGTCACATTGTCAGCCTTCAAGGAGGACACCTCTCACCCTTCACTTGGACCCGAGGGCAGCTCCTCCTGTGGCCCGCTGCTTCATTAATAAAAAGGCACATGGTTTTTATCTCTGCTGCCTCTCCACTATCTCCACCATTCTCGGTAATTTTGCATAATTACAATGTTTGCTCTAATGATTCGAGCGTTGTCTATTATTATCAACCGCTACTGTCTGCTGGATTGTTTGCGCCGTTGTTTGCTCCGTGCTCGCTTTGTTCACATTTAAAATGCAAATTCTCTTTCAGATTCTATCCATTGTATAATGTTTACACTGACAATACGTTCTTTGAAATCCTTAAAATCTTCTTTTCATCTACAACAGTTTCTCTCTCTCACTCTCTCTATCTTCCAGGTTGCTTTAAAGTACACGGAACTTTCTTTCAGGCCAACCTGTACCTACTCCAGTCAACATGAAATTATCAGACTTTCCACTTTTATCTCGTCTGCCCAGGCCTCTAACGTATCTTTAAACCAGCCATCATTCGTTGTGAAGAACTGATATCAAACTGGGTACATGGGCTTTTCCCAAGCCACTTTCAGCCGAGACAAACAAATACAACCTGATTATACGCCAATCAGACATAACATTATGACCACCTTCCTAATATTGTGTAGGTCTTCCTTGTGCCCCCTTCTGAGGGTGTCCCATGGTGTCTGGAAACATAATGTTGTTAGTAGGGGGGCTTAGGATTCTGTGGGTTGAGGGGAGGGGCCTCTGTGGATCATCCCACAGACTCCTGATCAGTTTGGGATTTAGTGAATTTGGAGGCCAGGTCAACACCTTGTGCTGTTCTTCATGTTTTTTTAGTTGTTCCTAAACTGTTTGTGTGTGTGTGTCTGTGTCAGGCTGCATCCTCCTGGGGATGGCTGCTCCCATTAAGGAGTGTCATTGCTATGGGGTGGGGGTGCCTGGTCTGGTCTAGGTGGGTGCTACATGTCTAAGTAACATCCACACAAATACCAGGTCCAAAAGTTTCAGAGCGGAACATTGAATAGTCAGAAGATGGTCAATGTTATTCACTTCACTTGTCAGTGTTTTTAATGTTGTGGCTGATCGGCATACCACATTGGTTTTTCTCTGCAGTCTTGCGGCCACATCACTATATTTTGAATCAAAGGCCCACCCCTAGATGCCCGTTTCGGCCCTAGAGGACGTTTTGTGTCGTACTCTGACAGGCTTGTCTGACAGGCCCCGGTTAGTGCGGCTGCGGGGCTCCCTGTCCGATACTGTTGTCGCTAATGCGGTGGCACTGCAGGGGACTGTCCTGTCTTCATTTCTGTTCACTCTTGACACCTCAAATTTCCAGCACAGCTCTGGGTCCTGGCACCTGTAGAAGTTCTCTGATGACTCTGCATTGGTTGGGTGTATTAGAGATGGACAGGAGGTGGAATATAGGACACTGTATTCAAAACCACCTACTCCTAAATGTGGACAAGACCAAGGAGCTGGTCACTGATTTCAGGAGGAAGAGTACACCAGTGGAGCTCACCACCATTGAGGGCCTGGAGGTGGAAGTAGTGGACCACTGTAAGTACCTGGGAGTCCACACAAACATGTCTGTTGTTGCTAGCGCCCTGTACGTTGCTGTGGTTTGTTGGTGGAGCAGCACCAGCAAAAAGGACATAAGCAGGATCGACAAATTGATCCGAAAGGTTGGTCATGTAATTGGCAGTCAGTTGAAGACGTTAGTCTCAGTGAGGGACGGGAGGACACTGGACAAACTGCTCTCCATCATGGACAATCCATCTCATCCACTCATACACCAGAATAGAGGGTCAGCGGAGCTCATTCTCCAACAGATCGATCCAGCTCTGCTCCCACACTGAACGCTACAGGACTTCTTTGATCCCCCAACTCCATCCAGCTGTACAACACCTTTCTGTATCAGATTACTCCATGTTATTCATGTTAATGGACACTATCGTACCTTGCTATCATTCCTATCTATATAACATATAATCTTCCGTCTCCATTTCTTGTACATTTGTTCATATGCTAATTCTTTACATTGCTTATGCTATTTTTATTTTGTTTTACTAGATTTTACTTTTATTTTATTTCATATTTCTTTTACTTGTCGTTCTTAACTTTTTTTTATGTGCAACTGAGCTACTGTGACCAAGCAATTTCACTTGTGGATCAATAAAGTTTCTCTAAGTCTAAATACACTATTGAAGCGCCTCATTATTTACACATTTAAACTGCACCTTCCTACATTTTATGTGGAGCTCACTGAGAAGGCTCCAGTGACCCTTGATGTTCCATGAGCCACTACTCACCGTGACAAGAAACAATCTCAGTGCCAGAAACGGGTTGATTTGTTTTCTTTTTGTTACAGCCCCACCTCTTGGTCAAAATTAAGAAATGCAACAATCTCTGAAACAGTGAGACGAGACACAATAAAAGGCAACAAAACAAACTACTGACTGCATTCATACACCCGTCCATGTGTATCAGAAAAATAAAACAGATTGACAGACTCTTCCTGATTCACCCTCATTTATTTTTTTATTTTTTTAATAGTTTTGATTGTTGACTGTTTACTGTTAGTCTACAGTATATGGAGGACTTAGTTTCCACACTCTAATTCTGTATTACTGATTGTACCGAAAAACGTAAGGAGAAAAAACAAAAATAAATAATCACAGGTCAAACTAACGTCCACTTCACGTGTTGACAAAAGATATTTTTCGGATTTGTCATTAAGCCGCTAGCACCATGGCATTATGTTGTCAGGATGTCCCTCCCACCCGTTCTTGTGAACATGATCTCTGAGAAAATAAATCTTCTTCAAATCTGGTACAAATGCTGACATGGATTTAAGGATGAACTGTGTAGCATTTATTGTTAAAAGACAATTATTGTGACTGAATTAGATACAAATGCCTGACGCAAACACCACAGTGAAGTCAGGGTATTTTATATCCAAAAGGTCAAAGGTCAATGTCACTATGCCGCAAAAAATACTTTTATTATATTCCTTCATTACGCTGAAGTAAGCTGCACTTGACTGATTGATACAATAATACAACTTTTGTTATGCCTTATTGTGACCAATATATGTTTACTATTACTTTTCTTACTACAATTAGCTTTTATCCTCCAGCAGCCATCCAAACCAAGCTGATCTAAAATGCATGTAATTCTATCTCAAACCTCAAGGTGTCACTGCTGACTTAGGAAAGGATTTGTGTTGGTTTACCTTCCCTGTTCCTTCCTCCCTTTGTTGCCATGTTCATAAGACAGGGTGGCGTTCACCGATAATATAGTAAACAACAACAGTTTCTGAACCAACTCCAAAAACTGTTGCGATGATGAACGTGAAATGCAAATGTTGATGTCCCGATTTACAGCTCAGTATTGAAATTTTTAGTCTGGTTAATCGCATTTTTGGTCAGAAGTAGCACAATGTAGATGGTATTTAGGGCGGATTATCCCTTTAAGTCTGTCATACATTAGCAGCACAGCTTGAGGAAATACCCCTAATTTGATTATATGTACATATATTTTTTTTTATCTTTGCATTTCATTTCATTCTGTCACGCACGTTTTGAAGTAAAGCATAGCAAGAAGTTAATTTGTTTGCGAGGAAACAAACACGACACGCATTAATTAGCATTTAGGTATTTTAGAAACACTGTGACGAGGAGCATAAAATAATGTCGCCTCACTTGGCTGAATAATAATACCCACAACACCGAAAGCAGCCACTTGAAAATGCTGTTTGTGGAAAATCAAAAGGCTTCCTGAGCACTAGCTATTTACTGCCTTCACAACTCCCGCTTGGGGCTGATGGGAGCAAGATAACACTTTGACATGTTCGCTAAGGTCAATTGGCGCGTGGTGTCTGTACGTACCCAGATACCAGCAGGGCTTCCTACCCTCTTAATTAAATACTACATTCACCTTATCTTGGTTCCTCACGCAGACAAGACTCTCCTGTAAACCAAAGACAACTTTTCTTTGGCGGACAGATCAAATAATAATGAGTAAAATAAAACAACAAACGAGCAAAGAAATCACCACGCTGGCTAAAATAAACAGCTGTGCCGTGGCTCATTGAGGACTCAGAACCACAACACTGCTAATCCGGTGGAGAAAGATCTCTGTGGGCTTTATCTTAGATGACTCAGGAGTCAAGGTAATTACCTCGGTCAGATAGGTCATTGTCGAGCGAAATTGAAAAGTGTGGGAATTGTATTTAGTTACATTTAACCAGGCTGCATCAAGGACACTGAATGAAATAGCCAGGGAAAGAAACTGTCAGCTTTGCTATCAGGTCGAATCAAAGTAAAGGAGGGAGCAACCTAGAAGGGCGCCAGTCAAAATTTGTCAGTTTTGTCATCTTGTTTTTTTTTTTTTTTTTTTTGGAGTAATTGTTTTAAAATTAAATTCTGGCTAACGCAGCGCTACTTTGATTGTGGAGTGTTGACACTTTTCCTGCCTTCTCCCCCCACAGAAACCGGTTGTTGCAGAATTCCCCACAGAGGCGAGACAAACAGCGGATTGTAAAAGTGTGGCAGCACGGGTACTTGAGCTTTATTTAGCTATGTGCCTTTAATTCTCGTGGGGATTGGGTGCAACGTCGATTGTTCCTTACCACGGCATTAAAAAGATGGAGGCCTCTATGATGTTGCCACGGTAACACACATTGTGCCGTTAATGACAGCCTCTGCTCACATCTTTGGCGTGATCATTTGCAGCCATGATAGCATCCGACTTGCACTGATTCCTTGTGTATTAATAAGTTACGGGGCTGTGTATGTTTGACTCATTAGCTATGCGTTTAGTAATGGGAAACACTGGGTGACATTCGTCGGTTTACACATGATAATTAGCTCACAGTGTGTGTGTGCGCGTGTGTGTTTGCATGCGCCTCGTGTCACGCTGCCTTTGACAGTGCATTGTAGGTTTAAGACTGCGCACATGTTTGCATGCGTGTGTCAACACGTTGTTGCCGTTGCCTGGCGTTATGTTCCTGTTCCGCACCAGCGGTGATGATTCAGCTGACCATCACCTCTCCTGCTCCCATGTGGATTTAGTTATAAAGCAGGGAAGAGCACTGGCTGAGACGACACAAGCAGCATGAGTATTTCCATCACGTTTATCACACCGTCCACCATCCAAACAGTTACGGAGGTGCTTTCATTTCCAGCTCATATTTGTATAGCCTTGGGCAGTAACCCAGAGTAATACCTAGTGGCAGGTAGGACCCAGACATTTGTACATCACCGACGTTTTAATGCCTCTACTCAATTAATTCGAGAGTGCATGTTTGTGAAATGTTATTCCGCCTAATAGCCCAGGTTTCTTCCTGACATTCATAATCAATATTTCATCTGGTTATGCATAGAAATAAGAACATGTGCTGGTTTATTAATTATTCCTGCATTCTCTGTGTAAAATGACAGCCCGTGCGTACCTAATTGCGGAGGATGAGAGGATAATAACGTCTGCGTGAGGATCAGCAGCCAGCAATACAACTCAAGGTTTTTCCTAAAAATAGAGGCGAATTTTCATTTTAACACATTATCGCCCTATTAAGTCATTTAGAAAGTCGCACTGAGCACCCTTTGAGAGCTCAGTCTGTTCATGTGAGTGCGGAGCCATATAGGGTTTATTTGGAGTTACCTTGAGGCATCTGCATGCTCTTGTGTGGCCTCTTCAGTAAGCAGCGGTGTTATGCGGAGTCAATAGACACTATGAGGGATACATTCAAGTTTAATTTTGGCCTCGGCGCGCCTTTGCTCAAAGGAAAGGTTTCTGTATCAGTTAAGCTCCTCGAAATAACACGTGCTCGTGCTTTTTCTTCTTTAAAACCACGTTGTTTGGGGGTTTGTTTTGACCTGTTGGAATTTGAAAGAGGGAAAATTCCGGCTGTGGGCTACCTCGCAGGACCCCCAAATACTTAAAAGGACCATGTATTCACATGTTTCGCGATTGTTTGGGGGCTTGGGATTTTAAGAAGACTTCAAAGAATAATGGGATAATTATTGCACTTACCACCAGAGGGAAAGAGGAAGAGGGAGACACACAGGGAGACAGAGAGAGAGAGACAGAGAGAGAGAGAGAGAAGGCGAGTGGGAGGGAGAAAGGGAAGTAATGAGTGTTCAAAATAGACAATAAATCTAATAGCGTGCAAATTGAATCTAAATATGCTTTCACAGGAACATCAAATCTGTGATTATTATTATCAACCATGAGGCTGTGATCTTTTCTCAATATTTTCTTATGGTTAATGAGAATTTGACATTGTTGGAGTTTTGAGTTGCTATATGCCTTAATTTATTTGTTTATTTAATATCTTTCTCTCTTTTTTTGCCAGCTGGGAGAGCTCGGCCCAGGTAATCCAAAAAAAAATAAAAAATAAAAATCAGCTGGTGTAAGCGTGGCTGATAGCAGCATGCGCACTCTGATTAAATTGCAATCGATTTCGGCAAAATGTCAGGAAACGCAAGGGTCTAGTGCCATTTAATGTGCGTCAGACGAGAGCTGTAGGTAAGGGTCCGTGTTATCACTCCTATGTCACAGAATGTGGAGAATGACAGGGTGGTGCCAGGGGTTTAATTGGCGCTAACACTCGTGGTGTGGAGCGCCGGCTGAGTCTCCTAGGCGATGCCCAGTCAATGTGAGTCAAGAGAAGCACTCAACAGGCTTTGAAGAGAAGCAGCTATATTTACTTACTGAGATGGATTTTGGAAGGATTTTTTTTTTTTTTTTTTATAAAGCTTTACAACAGTCTGGAGAGTGATGGAAGGCATAAGGTTCAAAAGAAATAAAAACAGGGAACAATAACTTGAGTACACACAAATCAGGATCAGTCAACACCGGGGCTCTCTTGATCCGTAGAAATCCTTAGCTGATAAAAACTGATTTTGTTGACTAATAAAACAGAGCACATGATCAATATGGCTGTAAATTATCTTTGTTGGATAAGGCTCCGCCAGAGCTGAGCAAATACAATCATGCAAAATAGCCTCTCTAGATCTACTGGTCATCTAGGACCTCTGCATGTGTGTGGCTTTTGTCGCAGCGAGCGGCACAGAAAGGCCCTCGAGTTTCTTTAAAATAGCAAACACAGATGAAGGAAAAAAAAAAGAAGACAAAACAATTGACTTAACATCTCGCTCGACAAAAACCATAAATACTAATTAGCCCGGTAATTGATGAAGAGGTGACAGCCGGGCCTGGTCAATGTCCTCAGTTAAAGGTTTCAAAGACATGAGAAGATTATTCTTTTGGATTACCTAAATGGCTTTGCAGGGAGAAAGCCATTAATCAAAGCCACCCTCTGGTCAGGAAATAGCTCCATAGAAAATATCTACAACCTTCTCATTTCAGCACAGCGATTTCTGGCAAAGCTATAAAGCACGGTGTCATGAATGACTGGACCCACTCCAAACCCATTAATGATGTGATGATTGAACTCTCATTCACAGAATAACCCAAGACACTCAAAATGTCATATCGGGTTTGTCAACAAAGATCGCTCGCCCGGGCCAAGGTCACCAGCTGAAGATGCGGGTCTTGTTAACTTTTTGACTTTCCGCGGCGACGGCGTGTTTAAAGCAGGGGGCCTATTTTTGGCAAAGGATTCACAGTTGTTGCGCACAGACGCACAGACGTGGGGCCTTTAATCATTCTGACCGTAGATAATAATTTTCAGAGCACATGAAGTTGCCTAGGAAACAAAACCTGACTGATACCATGCCAAACAGAATAACTCTGATGTATGTAAGGGTTGCCCTGGAACACTCAATTCAAAACATGATATATATTACATCTCCCACGCAGATGGAAAACGCATTTCCTTATTTGTTTTTCATGATGTTCGCGGCCACATAAATTTCCGCAACTATAAGTTACTGTGCCCGCGAAGCCGTGTTTCATTCATGTAAAACACTTTCCCCTGGATGTTGAATTGATGGGGGATCTCAAAAAATTCCCACATGGAAGACTGACAGATACATAAAGTGGAATTCAGTGAGATGTCTCAAACAACGGATAATTTATTCGGCTTTGTTTCCTTGTTTCTTCTCCGTCTCCGCGAGGGGTAGGAAAAGCAAACATCCGGCATGAAGTGTGGGCTAATTCCACACAAAGCAATACAGAGGAACATCTGATGGAAATGATGCATATCCTAAATGTATATTGTGTGTGAATTGTACACCGTTGCGGCCTGTACGCTTATAGAACAAAGAAACGTTGCAACGCACGACGCTGCACAAGTGGCAGCTGTTTGCACCATTCTTTGCACACAATGGAAAGCTAGTAAATGATTCCTATGAGTCTGTGAACTAATTTTTGGTTGTTTTTTTAATGGCGTTCCAGTTTGGTGACTAGTTTCCTGTCTTTAAATTCTCTGTAATTCCGCACCGCATGTCAGAAGATACAATGTTATTATGGTTTCTCCCACTAAAATAGGCAATTAGCCTCTGCACTGTGCCGCGTCCCCTCGCCGCTTTTGCCTCGGAGGGTGTTGACAAATGCATGTTCCAGGGATCAGCGTGCTGTGGCTGGGAGGAGTTGTCGCAGGATGCCGACAAAATAATTATTGTTTTATTTTAGCGCTAAAAAGACGAGGTGATCAAACCTTGGTAGCGAGTGCGTGCGTGTTAAATTTAGCACGGGGAGTTGGACAAAAAAAGAAACAGTGTTGCGGCTTTTCGGAAAGGCTATAAAAGAAACTGTGTATGAGAAAATGTATTGTGAAGCTGAGACCGGTAGAACAAAGGCTAGCTTAGAAACGGGTCCCCCCTTTTCTTCGCTTTATGCAAAACGGCCTTAAGATAAAGTCCTTAAAGCGGTTGTCAGATGCTGTACTGAAGTCAATTGTGAGGCTTCTGTGTGAGGTTCTTCATGGTGCTTCCTTTTATTCCCTTCAACCTGAAAAAATAAAATAAAAAATGGAATAATGGAAATTCAGCACCGTCCTGAAAGGAGAGCGATATTGCTGTCCCCATATGTCCTTACTCCAATATGACCCTGTATCCAGGTGTCACTTCCAATTCTTGCCAGTTCATTATATGTCAAGTTTTCTTTTAGCTGGATTATTTCAGCACTGTGATTGTCTTTTACCAACTTACAATTTCTCTGCTGCGCATTTTCCTGACCTCATGATGTGGTTCCATCAAGGTCAAAGTAAAGTGGTTATGAAAAGAAAAAAGGAAAAAGAAAAAGGAAAGAACACAACACAGTGCTTTAGCGTAGTAGTCAGATCTGGCCCTAATCTCCTTTCTCAAGATGACGGAGGGAAAGGATCATGTATGACGGAGAAGTCTTTATAATGGATTGGAGAAAAGGATGACGAGAGCCCACGCAATCACTCCTCCCTCTGGTGCAAGAACTAAATCCCCACAGGAAAGTCCTCATAAACATTCAATTTGTTCATGGCAGCTCAGAAATGTGTTCAGTTTCTCGTTTATTGCACCTTTGCTGCGTATCCAGTGGAGCGCTCCACTAGCACGTCGGCCAATCAGACAACCTGGAAACAGGTTTGCTTCCTTTGCCATGGTTGTAATTTCCACCCCTCTGACAGGCCTTCCAATTTAATCTAAATTAGATCAATTATGCATTAAATTAATTGTAAATTAATTTCATTTGATTTGGGTTTAATCAGTAACATGATTTGTTTGTTTGGACCGGCAGGATGGTTCACGGAGCCTCTGGATGGCGGGGATTTAAATGTCATGCTGGATGGTTATGTTTTATATTCTCCACTAAAGGGAGGAAAAAAAAATAAGAAATCGAAGGAATGTAAATGCTCCCTCACCTCATCTTAGCCAGAATGAAACTCCACTTTGGCTGCCATTTTCATCCACACATGGAGTTTTTTAGGGAAAGGGGAATAGTGAAAAGAACACATTTGCCTTCACAAATTGCATGAAACCCTGCCCAGGATTTGATGATAAGGGTTCAGGGCTTGGAGAGCTACACACACATCTCTCAGTGAAGCTTTGATAGATGCTTTTCATTAAAACTTTTTTTATTTTTTTCCCCCCGTAGCTCCATTGACCTTGAGGAGACGGTTGTCTAATTACCAAGGTTAGCAAATCTGGAGCAATTTGAGTTATAGTTATAGTTTTCTTTCTCTCTTTTTTTTTCTTTTCTAGGTTAGATGCAGCGTCCTTGCCGCAGACAGACTACAATGAGAATTAAAATGAGAGTGAATTGGACAGGAGGAATTGCGTCACAGTCTAATGTGGAGTCTACCGTCTGTGCCACTTGAAGCATGCAGGTTTGAAGCGAGGATCCAAGTCTTTTCTCTTTTTTTTTTTTTTTTGTCGGGCTGCGTCTCTTATTGACTTTGTTCAAGCTTTAGGTAAACAGTAAACAGTCCACACATGAGCTGACTTTGACAGTGTAATTATCCCACAAAAGGACTATTTGCCAAACTTAATTGGAGAATGTTTCATTTACAGATTCTAGAAGAAAATCGACCAGATGGGCACAAGTGTCAGAGCTGGATCCCACTGTAGTCACAGCTCTGGGGTCAATATTGCAAACAGTGTTTTGACTCCAATACAAACAGATTTGATCCGAGTGCTCCCACTGATCCAAACATTTACTTATTCAAATTTACTTCCAGTTATTGCCTGAAACGACAAAGCAGGCCTTTGCCCCCACTGAGTGTTGATGCTATTAAGCGATGATTGATGCCTCAGCATTTGATGGGGCCGTCTGTCAACCGGTTGTTTGATCGCATTTTATTGCTTTCATAGGGTGCTCCTACTGACACACATTTAAAATTCAGGTCAACATCGAGACCTTCTTTAACCTCTAATCAGCGTAGATGTAGCGCCACGCAAGCACTGAAGTTTCTGACTTAATTATGGACTATTATCATCATTGTGGAATGAATGCAGAGGTCACTGAATCTTTGCAAATCGACCTTTCTATTCTTTTTTTTTGTCACCCAGGTTTTCTAATGTTATGCAATGCAGTTTGGGTTCATATTACAGTTATTTGCATGCACTGGACGGTCTGCATAATTCAAGTCATTGCGACCAAGCACTTTGCAGTTATGAAAAAGGGCTATAAGCACTGTTTTCCTTATCATTTTATTTAAAAATTTGAACCTGTACTGGATCAAACCGATAAAGCTCAGAGCTCCAATTTCCAGTCTGATCTCGTGATGATCTTGTTGTCTCGCTCTTGCAATGCCTAAATCCATTCACACTTTCACAGAGGTCAGTGTATTTGGCTCACTTTCACAATATTAGCGCTGCAGCTCCGTCACAGACTTTGCTCGGAGCAGCATTTTCTTCGACACGGACGGGTACATCTGCAAATGAAGATGCATGTGAAGATGCAGATCAAGAGCGGTGTACAGCTTATCATCAAAAGCAGTTAAACAATACAGATCTCAGGAGACGTTAGGACTGATATGGGAATCACATATCGGGTGATTCCACGCAAAGCACCCACAACATTTTTTTGTCCCGGGAGTCTTGTGTGCAAGGAACTGAAAGACTCCTTCAGAGGGTTGGTTGTGAACAATCGGATGCAGTAATTATCATCTGCCGACGAAAAAGTAGTAAACCTGCTCCACTGCTGCCTCACAGCCGGTGGTAACGCTGAAATCTATACTTTAATGGCAGCGATAACGTCATATAATGTGACAGCACCACAACAACCGTAAGCATAGAGGAGATTTAAGGCGTGCCGCTGTTTGACTGTGACTGCTTTGCAGAACAGAATCGCTGAGTCATCACTGGAGAACAGGTGGACAGTGGTAACCGAGCAGATTCAAAATGTCCAAAATGCTGAACTCAAAGTAAGAAAAATTCGATGTGCACAGATAGAATAAGGCGGACTCGCGCCATTGAGCACAAAATTCAGTGAGTTCTGAAACCTCACCCCAAATGTTTGTCTTCATTTAAAAACAGCTACAGATTTCTGTGCTGTGAAATAATTTCCCTGGGACTTAGCTGATCCGTACAAAAGTTCCTTGGGCAGTTCAGAGGAAACACAGCTATAGTTACATGCACGACGTTTGTGCAGTCACTGTGCTGCAGCAAGCTCCAGCATATAACTGTGATCTGTGACGACCAATTTGGATTTGGTAACCAGGTAGACGTTACTGCAAGCTTGATATCAGTCTGCACGGAAATATTCATGAATTTCAATGTGCATTTTTCTGACATACTGTAAATGAGTGATTGCAATCATTGCATGACTGACCTGATCTTTATGCACCTTTTATGTATTTTACAAATAATACAATTTTATCGTGTGGCGGCAATAACTGAACTATTGCATGTAATATCAGCACACACAGAATAAAATTAAATGATTTATTTTACATTGCTTCCAGGGTCTAGTGCAACGTTAAAGAAACCTGATCACTTAGATTTTAAGAATGCTTAGTGATAATGAACGGGATTTGGAAGAGATATAATAGCGTTGCATGCAATTAGATTCAAACCCATGCAAGAGCTGAAAATGGATGATTTCCCAAGGGGTTGCGCTAATCCACTCAAGTGCCATGGCACCTTGTCATGCACTTCTTTAAACAAATCATATTTTTATCCCGGCGTAAGGTCACACTATTTACATGGGTCTCTGCCGCTGCCAAAATGATTAGATTTGGCGTTGCTCCTCAAAACATTAGCGACTCTTCTGGGCCTCGGTTTAACTTCGCTGGGCATTCACGCTGAATCCATCACGCTATCTGTGAATGCGTAAACGCTTGCGTTAAAGCAGCACCAACAGGACATCCAGTGTGGGGTCTGTGGGTCTCGCGGCTGCATTGTAGTTGATGAATGCCTTTCGGGAGACGCCGTCATCAAAGAGCTGCCAGTGAAAGCGAAAAGAATGACAGCGTTCATCAATATGTGTACATTAATTCCAGAGTGCGTCATGACTAAAGAGATTACACATAATCACGGACGGCACAATTGCGTGATTCCCTGTAAGAACGCTTGTGCTTACCATGTGTTTATCTCAGCTGATAAACCTCCTGTGCGAGCGTTGTACATGTATTTGCAAACGAATTAAGTAACCAGAGTTTTGCGTCAGTGTATGGAGATATGATAAGTGGCCTATAATAGTTCATATAAACAAATGCTTTCATTCTGGGGTTAAGAGGCTTGGCTTGCTGTGATATTTACTTGCACAGTAACCTACTTTTGCTTCATTCAGAGAGGGGGTGGGGGGTTGCTGGCAGCTGCCTTTCACAGTTTTATGCCAGAGGACTGATCTATTCGCTGGGTCAAACGCCATCATAGGTGGATTAGGTTATTCTCTGGAATGCTTTCTTTATAATAACGCCGCTTCTTGCGTGAAAAAACAGCTTAGCCTACGTTCCACAGCGTGGCTAATCGGAGTATAAACAGGTGTCGGTTTGTGAAAGACAATCCCCATGGCTACAGCGCACTAGGCCCGGTCTAGCAGTCGTGTCGTTCAACAAACGCTAAAAGTCTGTTGCTGTTTTATCAGTTTGCTAATTGGTAACCAGCGGCTGACCCAGAAAACGCCACCGTGACACATTTTTTAAACGCCATGATAAGGATTTCTGCCAATGTAAACGTTCTCCTTCAAGCATTAAAATGTGCCAAGAATCGGAGCTCATCACTGGGCTGGATGAATCCTTAACTGCGTGTTAAAGCGAACTAACAATGAACAAGTCAAAAAAAATATCCAATTACTGCAAACACTGCACAGCAGAAAGGCTGAATGTTAAAGACGGGGCAAGGAAAGGTGACTCCGGAATAATTTGAGCTCCCCTGCTAATTAAAAACAAACATTAAAAAAGGTATTAAATAAATTGTAATTAAAACGATAAATTATTCAGGTTTTTTTTTCCTCGTTTTCCAATAAAAATACTGACAGGTCTGTAATTTGCCTGTATTTTAATTTAGATGTGAAACTCGCCCAAGACAGGTAATCCATTGAAGTGAACTTTTATTTGTACATACTGTATATGTTCAGTGAGGCTGGGAGTTTTCTCTGCATAGGCATTTTCAGTTATTCTGTTGTACTGGACCTCGGAGATCGGCCGGGATTACACAAAGTCCCCAAACAGTGTACCAATAATCATAAAGGTGTAAATTGACTCACCCTACAGGTGCAATAAAGCTAACATGAGAGCGAGGGAGATGTCAGATGAGCACGCCCACACAGTCCTCAGGCGAGCTTTAATCAGCTAAAACAAGTGAAAACACCTGTGTGGGAGGACCACGGCTGCACGAGGACTTCAGTGCTCGTGAAAAGTGCTGCAAAGTAGCAACTTTTAAATGAAGCTTTGCATGATCCTTTTCACACATTCAACAACTGCTTATTTTCCGGCTTTTAGGTTGGCAGTTTGTGGCTGTCGGGACGAATAAAGAGAGATTGAACACAGTCAGCGTAAGACAAAGAGATGTAAATAGATGTGCGTTTCACATTGTGTGTTTAGCTCCTCTGATCCTCTGTGTCGGGCAGTGAGCTAAAATGCAAAGAAATCATGTATTCTACAGGGCGCAGGGATCGAAATGCTACTGTAGTTAATGTGCTAATGCATGCAAACTCATGCAGAACCCACCTCCAGGAAAGGTGGCTGCATCATTAACTGCGGCGTTAACTTACAGTAATGACAGTTCCCCTCTTTAACGACTATAAAAGCTAGACAAACTGTGAAGCGTAACTTCCAATGTGCTCCACAGAAGCTAAGTGACAGCCTGTACCTGCACTTTAACAATGTCGAACAGCTGAACAGTTGGAGGCCTGCTGCGTCTGGAAGGCGCGGGGATGGTGCACTTATGCCTGCATGACACCTAATCGGCCATCTTATTCAACGTCTACCACTTTCGTCAGACAGACAGGTTCTGCTACACCAAACTGTGTATTGATTGAATAAACTGTCTATTGATTCTAAAAGGCTGGTCATGTTTCTATAGCTGCTCTGCCGAGCTCTGTCTTTTGCCCGCTTTCTCTCCTTTCCATCTTATTTATGATGGCAGACAAAGCACTTAAAGGGTGAAGCTTTTTAGACTCAGACTCTTGAGCATATGACAGAGCGCATTAGCTTTTCCACTTTATGCAGATATTGGCCCACTTTGTTACTAAAAAGGCATGAAGAGGACTATTTTTGCCCAATTCAAAGTAAGGAAAGTGTGTCATGACCCAGTAACACATCGTGAAACCTGTGTGAAGTCCTGCCGGATCACTTCCTCGCGCTATATCCTTTCTTGGCGTTAAACATTAATCATGATTGACAGATTGGTGTGCATTTGAACGCCTCCCAGAGGAGCGTACCCTCAGCAACACCTTTTTAACAAGCACTTCAAATGAAATGGCTGTGCAGTGGAGAATTCTCAGCCAGACGGGGTCAGTAAACGGGGTGTTAATTCCTGCGGGTCCGGATGAAAAGTAAATGCAGTCAACAGTGTCATGCAGCTTTTTGGAACGGAAGCAGGGAAGTTTAAAGGATGGTATTTTGCCTCCTAGAATGCCCTGTCAAGTCTGCCTACTGTTACAAAGGGACAATAAATTGTGAAAGTGGAGTTGCTTCAACGCATGCATATAATTACAGAGATGCCTTCGATCTAAATTAGGGAAATCCGCACTGAATAGTGAATAGCTGGCATGTACATTTATTTTCATGTCACTGTGCTTAGTAGAAATTTAACAATGCATTAATCAATTTGCTGCAACAGTTTGTCTTCTCACTATCGTCCTGTGTAGACAGCTTAGTCTTAGTTCAGTCTGTGAAACGGCTCTATATTCACATTTTCTAAGCTTGAATGATGATACAAAGCTTCAACAAAGAGACACAGGCTATGTTTCACTATCCCTGACATAATGCTCGGTATTACACTAAATAAGGCTCGGGATGATTTGACCTGATTGAATTGTGGATATTATTCTCAGTCTGCTTTGTCAAACCTGCTGATGCCTCCCCGTATAAGCTGCAGTGGAGTATTTAGTTCCTAAACTCGAGTAAAGATCCTGACGTGGCACACTCCTCAAATTTTTAGGTAATATGTTTATCGACTTGCTCGCTGGGAGGTTCAGTGAGGAGATTTATAACCTGATCCCATGCCAAATGTACAACAAGTGAAACGGCAGCCAGTTGTGGTTTTACTGTAACCTCCAGTAAAACCACAATCTGTCTTTGTACGGATTAATCAGATGAGATGTATTGTTTGAAGTAGCGCTCTTGATGGGGGATGGCAGTCATATAAGCGAAGGTTTATGCACCAATCAGGCATAACATTATGACCACACTGCTAATATAGTGTAGGTCTCCCTTGTGTCCTATGGGTTCTGGGGAGGGGCCTCTGTAAATCATCCCACAGATACTTGATCAGTTTGGGGTCTAGTGAATTTGGAGGCCAGGTCAACACCTTGTGTTGACCTCAACCTTTTTTGTTGAGCTGTTTCTAAAGCATTTTTGTGTGTGTGTCTGTGTCAGGCTGCATCCTGCTGGGGATGACTGCTGCCATCAAGGAGTGTCATTGTTATGGGGTGGGGAAGCTTGGTCTGGTCTAGGTGGGTGCTACGTGGGTGGTAACATCCACATGAATGCCAGGTCCAAAAGTTTCCTAACATAAGTCAGTAATCATAATGTAATGCCTGGTTGGTATATACTGCTCTCTTCAAAGCCGCCACTGGCATAAACTGTAATTTTCCTTATAAGGAAATGAATATTGGATTTCCTGGTTTGCTTTGATCGGCTGGCTTGTTGTTGTTGTTGTGCGTCTTATTTTGTGTGACTCATTGTGTTGCATGATCGCGTTAGTTCCAAATCGAATTAATATGTTAAATAAAGTCACACAGTGCTAAATAAGCCACTCAGTACTCCGATATAGATTTATATTTTTCAGGTGGGCCATGTTGGAGATGGCTAAATTATGTCTGATGCTCTCTGCTTTTCCAAATTGGTCACTGCCGCGTGAATACACTAACAATGGATAAATACCTCATGCAACTCCACTTAAATAAAAATGAAGTATCCCTTAAAGCCGGCCTCACTGTTTTGCTCTGTTTACCGTAATTGTGCTAAACTAGGTTAACTTGTTGCTGGCTACATCATTACATTCGTCATGCAGAAATGAGCGTCGCTGTATTTATCTGCTCATCTAACTCCTCGGCGAGAAGGCAATTTCCCAGAGTTATTCTTTTAATACATATTGAAACTAATGAAAATGACAGCAAATTGCCATTCACCAAACCGTATTAGTGTCATCTCTGGATCGTGTCATATCAAAGAGTTGTTCCCTTTTTTCGGTGGAAATGGTTTGGAGCACATTTGAATTGTTTCATTAAAAATGAATGCACGCATTAATGAAATACTGAATTAAGTCACTATGTGTTATACAAAGTGACTCTCAAATTAATACCGCTTTAACAATAAACACAGAAGTTTAGAGTACCTAATTGGCAGCAGTTTTAGCTATTCATATGCAAGTTGGTTTTCTATGTTTAAAACAAACATGCAAATTAACCTAACGGCGGCATTTGAGAAATTCAGCCTAAAGGCACACACGCTGTGTTCAATGACATCCCTCAGTTAAAATTAAAACTACACTCGCAATATTGTTTATGGGTTGTGTTCTCTGTTGTTTCCCCACCAACAGTTCTCAGCCAAGTGGAACCATCTCCCATAGAATTTAGTGGAGGTGGAAGACAAGCTCTTAATCGGCTGTATTATTGAATTATTGAATTAAAAGCTTAAGTACTCTGGGTGAGCATGTCAATTTTTCACAACTGAATGGTACAGTGCTCATTGCATTTTCATCTGAATAGATCATTTGTGTATGTAAAATGTAGAAGAATGGAGGTATTACACAGATCGGTTTCATTGTCTGTAATTCCCTTTCACTGTGACTGTAATCATTCTGAGAGACAAGTCATATTCATCCAACACTGCACGCTAGTCCTTAATCTGCATTCAGCTCCCCTCAACAACATAGCACTTTTTTTGTCAGGCAGCTGTACTGTAGCGCAGTGTTAATTAAGAAAGGGTTTTGCTTCAAAGCAAATTTTGCATAATTGTGGCAGGAGTGGAAGTTTAACCTGTTTTACATCCTCAAGTGATATAGTGTTAAAAAGTTGGGGGGGATTAAGTGTCGCAGCAAACGGTTCAGCCCTTTCCTACTTGACATTCCGCTCACCTGTCTTCATCCCTCGTGCTCTGAAACCCCGGGACTGATACAGATAAAATGATGTGATGTTTCTGTCTGTATTTCAATGGGATGAGTTGCTGTGACCCACGCAATCTCGCTCTCAAAGAGTATTTCAACTTATGCAGATGAGCTCATCAGAGCTGCCTGCTGAGATGAGACATCTAGGTCTGGAATTGTGTCAATACCAGCACCAAAACAAATGCAAATCAAAATCCAAATTAATGTGTTTTCCCTGAGGAGAAACTGAGTCGTACTTATAGTCAGCCCTCAGTAGATGACAGGATTCTGTTATCCAGAGTTCATGAAAAACAAGGCATTCTCAAACCGCTCGCTGAGCCAGGGTACAAAAGTCAGTGTCTCCAGATGGAGAAACTAAACTGCGTATAAAGACAGGAGGCTGTTTTTTTTTTGTGACTGTTTTACAGGTGCGAAATAGAAAACTCCTCTACATTTCCAGGATTCCCAAGTTTAGTGATCTGGATAACATATATCCATGTTTATACTAAATCGCTCCGTATAGACGGCGTCATGCAGATGTAGTGGATATGCTCCAGGTTTTCTAAACACTATTACTCCGGTCACGGCGTCGTTTACGTCCCCGTCTTCTGCCGGAATGAATAAGCGGCGGCCATGTTTGGAAAACAGGTTATGTTTGGAAAGAAATGAGCAAATGGATGGATTGCAGCAGTTTAGCCTCTTCTGAGATGTCTGCAGACCGTGGCCTCCTGTCACTTAGCCAAGCTTTTCTGCATTTGATTGAATAGTAAGTAGTGCACAATGCATACAAACTGCGGATTTGCACATGCACTCTTGTAAATCTAATGATAAAGACAGAAAGTGATGGCCGTTTTGCACGCCGAGTAGAACGGCTGTGCTGCTCCAGATGTGAAAGTGTCTCCTCACCTTGAAACCTCCTGGGATCTCTCCAAAGCTGCTCTGTTTTTATGTGTTTTAGAGTCTCTCTCTTCTTGCATGTACCTCTTATAACCTGTAAAACACTATTTGTTCAGTCCTTTGCAGCTGCAGTGACCCACTTTCCCCCACGGGGATCATTAAAATTTCATTTTATCTAATCAAAGAAATCATCGAAAAAGTCTTCGCCTGCGACTCCCATTTGCTGCTAAGTTTTTCTTTTTCCGTCAGATTCGCGCGTCGCCATTTGTCAGACACATTCATATTTAAACAAAACCGTAATCACAAGCTGACGTTTAGCGGCAGCGGCGGCTCTCTGGTGGCTTACAAAGTGAAAATATAAGAGCACATGTATCCTTCTTCATCGTATGATGCATATTTTTTAATAACAAAAAACAACAACAACAAAAAAAAAAAACACTGAGCAGATGAAATCAGCTCATCTTCTGCTGGGTGCACTAATACAGTACACAGTGCCTGTTTTTATTTGACTTTATTAAATAGAAATAGCTGTGTAAAATGCTGATTGTGATTTTGTTCCTGTGACTAAGGTCTCGACTACTGCTAGCTAACATGTGCTGGTATACAGTATACAGCTAAGAGTTGGCACATTTGCAGAGTCACTAGTGCTAGGCCTATCTGTCATTAACACACGTATTAAGCACCTCGTAGAAGACATAAATGCACTTGTCTCACATGAAACACGACAGCTTCAGAAGTTGTCACCGGTCAAAAAAAAAAAATTGCCTTCCATGCACACAGTGTATACAAATTTAATAAAATACACAACAAGTACAGTAGCCCACATTCACGTGTAAGCTCAGCTTATTTTCACATAAACTGCGGAGAGGACAACGATAAAATTACAAATACATTCATAAAAAACTGATTTTTTTTCTTTTTAATATAGGAACCTTAAATGGTTTTATGAAAAGGGACAATCCCTGTTGCACCACCATTAACAGTTCATAAGACACTTCACTTTTTGAATTTAACGTCACTGATATGTATTTCAGTCGCCTGTGATATTCAAAGAGATGTTCCTTATACACTAAAATGGAGACAGAAAGCTTCACTGTACAAAAGCAGACAGGACTCAATAGCTTAACAGTAGCAATTTGTTCAACAGCCTCACAAAATCGGAGTTTGAAATGTGTAAAATACAGACATCTAAATTGACAGGTACAGTACACCATGAAAACACTTGAAGTCAGCACTGATTCCCCCACCGAAAAACCTTCACAGCAGTCAAGGACACATATTTCACCTAAACACAACAAGTCACAAACTCAAAAGGAACGTACGAAGCAGATGGTTTTTGGTTATACAATGCGTGTCTGAACACCTCTGTGGGTCAAAATAAATCACCTCTCGGTCATTAATCTGTGATATCATTATCACACCCCTGGCAGGTGAGAGCAAGCGGGATGGTCTGACCTGTCAGTTACCAGAGTCCCGCGGGTCGAGAGCGCAGTCTGACCCCCCACACTCCTGGCTGATGACAGAGCTGTGAATGAGACTGCTTGACAGGGACTTAGGCCTGAGCTCGCAGGTCAGGTAGGAGGGCTCCTCCAATTCGGTGTGCAGTGGGGAGCACTGGCCATCTGGAGGGCCATAGGCACTGCTGTCTGAACCCCCGTCCCTCTCTTCTTTGGACTCTTGGTTGGCCAAGTTCAGGGGCATACTGCTCTTGGTGGGACTACTGGACGTAGACGGACTCTCCTGTAGCGGTGGGCTTAGTGCACGCTGCGATTTTAAGTAAGGTTTGACATTGGCCACAAGGATAGTACTGTCCCGCTGTTCCTTTCCAAACGTGCTGAGGGTTTTTCTGCTGTTGCAGCTGATGGTGCCATAAATCTCTGTCTCTACCATGGCATCCATTCCCACAGGGATGAAAAGGTTGGTGCGATTATCGGCGCTGTCTGCTTGGCTTCCTACCCGTAACTTTGGCATCCAGCATCTGTCAGAATGTCCCAGTGCACGACATTCATCGGTGCAGTGGACTGATTTGTCTTGCTCTGCAAAAACAGTTAAACATTTGTTAGTGGACCCTGCTGGGGTATATACACAAACAGCCTAGAAGAAAATGTTAATGACATTTTGAAGGAATAATAAAACACAACAAACACAAATTTCTGGTAATTCCACTAATAATGTTGATAGACAGTGTATTTTGTGAACGTCACTAGTCATTTTCAGATTAAAATAGCAACCAGCAGCATATTGCATTAGCTATAGGTGCCATTCTTAAAATTGCTCACAGTGCAACTTTGCTTTTACTGATCAGTGTAGTAAATGTAATCCATCCTGTTTATGAAATCTTTTCTCTCCGCCATTCTCAGCAACCTGCGTGGGTGTTTCCCGGGAAATATCATCTGGCACAGAGGAAGTGATGTGTTTTTTTTGTTTTTCATTTACATTTCCGTCAGAAGTCGTTTGTGTGGAATAAACAAGCAAAAAAATGAAAACCATCTGAAATTTGCATGACTGTATTCACCATTTCTGACCAGAAGTTGGTGAAACTTTCTGTTCAAAAGATTTTCTCTCATTTAAAACTGAAACTAAAAACCTGATTAACGCCGGGATACAATTTCCAGGCGAAATTTGGATTTGGAAACGCTGCGCGTACAACCCGCACACACACACACACACACACCAGTTTGACCCGTTTCTAATTATTTTACTGACTCCGGAGCATAATCAGCAGCTCGTTTGCATTTCCTGCCCGGTTTTCGCTTCACATCTTTGTTGTGAACTGTGTTGTTTTGTGAACTCCTGTGGAACCTGTGCACTGTAAACAGTCATCAGATGGTTTCAGCGAGGACCATCTATTTTTGGGAGTGCGGAAAAATATGAAAGTCGAAATCTAGCCGATGTTTTTTGGAGAAAAATTGCCCAAAACAAAAAATCAATTGAAACGAGCTCTAAACACACTCCACACTGAAAGTGTTAACACCTGTTTATGTGACTTGATGTAAAAAGCGCATGCAACCCTTTCTCCTTGACAGCATAGTGTGGTTCTCTAATTATTCCATGTCTGTAGCATCTCCTGCAGGGTTGGCTGATGCTGCACACCTCGCCAAACACCACGCGACCGTACAACATGTACATGTGTATTAGCGTCGGTAGTAAAAAATGGGCAAATGGGCGAGGGCTCTATCTTTGTACCATAACTCAGTCTTTTAATTTCACACCACACCTAACCCTGGAGGCATGAAAAAAAAAAAAAGCTCACAGAGAGCGACACATACAAGGAGCCAATTTCCGTGGTGTTATGATGTAGAATGTGTCTTTTTTTGTTGTTTTTCGTTCCGAGCCTCTACGCTATCAAAATTAATTTGACAATGATGCGGCGAGGTGCTCTGCATGTAGAGGCATGAAGCAAAATGTCAAACATGTCTTTGCAAATTGGTGGTAAATAATAGTTTTTCCTTCATTTGTTATACATGAAAATGAAACAGCATTTCCATCTGTGAAACTATTAATTTCAAACCACCCCCTTGTTGTTCTGTTGACTGATTTAACTTGCCGGGATTGTCGCGAGATCCTTTTGGTAAATATACAAATAAATACAATTGACGAACACAGAATTTATTAGAATTCGGTTATCTATTCGGGGGCTGTGCTCTGTGTTTCCCTGTTATAATATCCAAGATGCCAACACATGAGTCTCACACTTGCATCATACAGAACATCTGCAACAGCTTTTTTTTTCTATGATATGTATTGTCTCACAGGAACCAAACGTTCTTATTGCACTATTAGAGCAGAATATGAAGTTCTTACACACTTACATTTAACACTTCTCCATATCCCCGTCCCATGACAACAAATATCCCAATCAAACCTGTTTCTATGGATGTAGCAACAGTACTTCATTCATTCATTATTACTTAATGCAACTCTGATCAAATCTTTGTTCTTTAAACAAGGCTTCTCCATCACATACCATTCTGCGATATCAAAGACCACAGGCGAGCGACTAACTGTGAACAAGGCACTTGAACTCATTTTGAAACCTGGCTATGATGAGGATGAGAACATGAGCCTGGAACAAGAGGAAGCTTGATGGGGCTCTTCCTATTAGAGGTGGGGAGATCCTCTTGTTCAAAGGCAACAGCGCCTTCCTCGCGCGCCAGCCTCGACCAGCTTGCTGGAGGATACGAGAACCCGAGGAGGAAGTTCAAACACAAAGGATACCTTCTCTGTGCCACGGCCCCCCGAGAGATGCAACACCATTCTGCCACACATGCAACGAGAGCTCATTTGCACATAGCGCGACTATTGCATAATGCCGCTCAAGTCTACGAACACCTACACAAACACACCCACACACATGACCATGGGATAAAATGGAACTGGTAATTATGCTATCACTGGACAGAGGTAAACTGTTAAAAACAAAGCAAAAAAAAAAAATAATCCAGCAGATTTAATAGTGGCTATGTTATAAATGTCAAAGAAAAGTACTGCATTTCAGGCCAAGAAAGTGTATTATATACGGCATACGTCATTTCTACTGTGTTAATGAGTGTAATTAAATGTTTTTGAATAAGATGTGTCATTTTGCGTTATTTTATCACCCACCACTATAGGTGGGGACTTTTTTCTGTATATAAAAGCTGTTTTTTGTCCACAAGGATGTTTCCAGACAAATGCCTTGCCTTAACAAACTGTTGCATCTGTGCAGTTTTTGGGAAGTTGCAGATTTTTCTGTGTAGAGACTATTGGACACAGCTACATGAACACAAAAACATTTTATTTATTTATTTACTTTTTTCACTGGGCTGATCGGGCGACGCCCAAACAAAGGGAGAAAGAAAGGATATTTTTTAAAGCACGTGCAGCCACAGTGTTTGGCTGACCTTTTGTTGATTTCAATACGGCTGCAAATTGTCCAAGCAGTTCTCCTAGACTCTCATACTAAGGCGCTACGCAGTGCAATCTGATTGGGTTGCAGCAGGACATGGACTAATGTGCATTTTTCATATGTAAGCGTAAATCTCACATTTTTGCAAAGTAAAAATACTGCACCAACCATTAAGCGAACGCTTGAGACATTTCTGTAAAATGCAACGAACCGTGAATGTCTAAATGCACACAGGCCATGCTTTCCACGTAGGGTGAACTAGTCAGGGTCATGATTGGTGGTAATGGTAATTGGTCCTTTTTGAAAGACAAACCAGCAAAATTTCAAAATAATAAATAATATGACAATTATGATTACGCTTCTATGATAAGTGCACAGATGGTATTATTATTTTCATTCATTTCATATTATCCAGCCTAGTGCCACTGCTCTCTGTTCTAGATTAGATCTAACTAAAATGAAATGTATGGGATGCACTGAAAGTGAATTTATTTTCCTTTACATCTGAAGTTGCTCACCCGTATAAATGGTAGCCATCTAGTGTTTACTGGTGGTACTGCTGCCAGAGTTGAACAACCAAATACAATTGTCTAATACAATTTGACGATTTCTTGTATACGGCCAGTATGCACCCATTAAACGGGTCATCATCGTAGCAACATTCCTGGACATGTCGTTGAAAAAAATTGATTTCCCTCATCGAGAGATTTGTCAGGAGCTTCCAATGCAACTGAACATACTTCTTTTCTGGATCTTAACACAGTATTTTGACTTTGTTACGGAAAGACACTTTTTGTATTTATTGTTAATTGGTATTGCCCTCTTGGCACAACGTTTCTAGAAAAAGAAATATCCTCACATTACATTATTTATCAGAACTTGTATCTGGTCTATTAAGTGTTACCTAGCCAATAGAAAAGCTAGTTAAAGTTAAATGGTTATAGAGTAGTGTTTGGCTCTAATTAGTGTAGCGCAACAACGTGTAATTGTCCTCAACACAACTTCAAGTTTACAAGCCATCACTACACTTAGATTTACAATGCTAATTTAATTTCTAGGTCACATGCTGTGCTGTTGTTTTTCCTCTCATGTTACAGATAATGCCAATTCATATTGCTGCATTCTTTGCATAACCCGCTCTGGCGCCATGTCGGGCCCACGAGGGAGAACCAAGTGATGGCTTTGATTTGGCGAAACCACAGCACAGGTCCCGCATGTTGTAAGTGCTACGCTTTGATGCAGCTACACCCCAGATTACAGTTCTGTGCCCCGTGCACTTGTGTCTCTCCGTCTATCTTCCAGCGCCATGGAGGAAAGTGTTTTTTATGCACGGATACACGAGGCCAGGAACAATGAGCATGAGCAAGGGGAAAGGGAGACGCTGGACTCATTTCCATGGTACCGATCACCACTGCAGCAGAGCTTGCAGATGATGCTGATGCAAAGGGATGTATGTGCTTAGCAGGTAAAGCAACAACAGAGAGGGGCATTCTTGTCGTTTGCACTTTTTCGCCTGGCCATATAGCAACAGGAAATCGAAGGACTGTGCTGCACGGGTGCATTATGGTTTCCTTACTAATGTGCCCCACCTATTTAACACTTATTAACATTAAATTAACCACTGATAACACACTAGCTGCATGTGGATATAAGGACACCTGCAAGTGCTTATTAATGTATTTATCACTGATTACACCTTCTCCTATGGAGCACTATCATCATTTTATTACCATTATATTATAACCGTGTGCACTGCCATTCATTGTCTGTTACTTCACGTCCACTTATGGGTGGATAAAAGGAGTTGCTGCAAAATGCATTAGTAAACACAATGAATGCTGCCTGTCATAGCCGTTAGAAGACATTTGTGAAATCCATGCTGACTATGAATGCTTTAAACTGGGGAAGTGCTGCCATTAACTCTTACAAAGGATAAAGATTTGTAATCTTTGCAGTCTTGTTATAATCACACCTTTAAGATCACACTGTATTTTGATTTCTAACAGTGTATATGTAAGCTAATAATTAGATGTAATGCGTGCAAGAAAGTATGTATAAAATATGTATCTCTATGCACGTACAGAACAGTATTCAACGTCCTGGAGGAAATGGATGCAACGGTATGGGTGCTTTTATCCGTTCTGCCTGTCATTAGCTTTCCATTTCCATTCTACATTTCATCACTGCATAAAATTTAGTTAAATAATAAAATGACAGTCTTACACAATGGCTTTATGCAGTCTGCTGCATTTTCACGGAACAGAATCATGACAAACTGACAAATAGCTGTGATCTTATAGGCAACTGTGCGATGGAACAATAACATGTTCTCCAAAAAAAATAAAAAATAAAACAAACAAAGAAACTGCCTGCCCATTATAAATAGAATCAGAGAAAGCCTAGCAACATACCCACTGTGCATCTGGTGTCTGTGAGAGTGAATAAATATTCAGAGTGCATGATAGTGGAGGCTGCACAGGTGCATATATTACCTGTATCAAAGCAGCCAGGAGACTAGAGGGATGGTAAAGGTAAAGACATAAAAGCAATACTACTTAACCCGCAAGCTTTTGTGTTGGTGCATTTGGAACTAAAATTCTGTGGTGTCTCCATTTTGGATAATAGCGCTATCTTGTCTAAATCTGCAAAACAGTGGCTTTGTTGTTCAATAAATGTACCTGTGTGTGTGAGTGCGAGAGACAGACGGAGTGTGTGGGTTGGAGGGCGGTGTTTTTGTGTGATCAAGTCTAAGGCATAATGCATAATGTAGATCTTCCATCTTGTAGTCAGCAGACAGTGACACCATTTAATATTCAACTGACCAACCCCACGAGAGAGAACGCAATTTAATCTAGCCATTAGTTTTGCTTTTTAACTACATTTCTCACAAGCAAACGGGGGGAAAAGGCAGTGGCAACACACACTGATATTAAAAGCAATGCCCCAGTTCATTGCATTTCTCTTATCTTCCAAATGCAGGTCTATAAATTAACCGACATTCCTGTCAAGCGAGCTTCAGCGATGCACTTGTATATTATTCAGTCTCACATGTACAAAACATCTCTTTCAATATCTCTCCATGTGATTGGCCTAAGAACTTGGGCTGAATCAGATTCAGAAATGTGCTGCAAAAAAAAAAAAAAAAAACGGGGAAAAAAAATGTGATTGAATTTACACCTCCCACAGAGTCAAGTTTGGTCTGCCATAATTCCTCATAGCACACATACACACAGAAACACACACACTCACACATACATAAAAGTGAGATAGATAGAGAGGGAGAGAGATTCGCACATCCTTCTGGCAGTCGCAAGAGTGTTTCCATCTCTGCCCTCCTGAGCATGCTGCAAACAAACAGTTCATAGCAATGTAAATGGTGTGGAAAGTACTGCATAGGGACATGATGACCACAGCCATTCTCCTCCAAGGCGCAGACGAGGAAATGAGAAACATCACCACTTCACTCAAGTCCCCCATTATCTTTTATCTTACCAGTGAGAGTTGCCTTCGTGCTTCCAGTTTATATCCACAATAGCTAAATATATCAGTCCATATCAGGTCAGCCAGGTTGCAACAGATTGACAGTCATCTGCGATTATACTCCTGGCAGCGCGGATCGTCTCAAGATTTGTGAAATAAAATTTAACGTTTCTATTTTCAGTTGTAAAGCAAGCTACTCTCAAAACAGTGTAACCGCAGCAAAACCAATAATAACTGAGAAAACCTCTCCAAGCAAAAGGTGGAAACACTCTGTCATGTTGCACCAGAAATATCTGTCATTTTGCACTGCGAGCGTCTATCAGGCTTTCTTGTCTCTGTCGTGTTATTCAAGACATGGATGCGACGAATCTGTGTTCAAATAATGACATGATCAAAAGAGGCACAGACGGAGGTAGACTTTGCCATGCATATGAGTTTGTTTGATGGCTAAATCAGAAAGAAGATGTTTGAAAATCCTACCTTCAGCCAATGGACTCTTTTATCCTTTTAAACTACAATCTACCTTCCACTCTGGTGCCTTCATGTCAACTTTGAAACACAACTCACGCTGTCTACAATGCAAAGTGGAACAAAGTATCACTACCTGCTGCAGCATCTAATAACAGTCTGGATGTGCTTCTTCCACGTCGATGGAAGATGTGTGTGTGTGTGTGTGCACCGGGGGCTGACAGACCTCCACTTGAACACCGGCGAGCTGCATGCATGATCTCGCTTCATAAGGTACAAACAATGTCTGGTGCAAGAGTCAGTTAGGCATCTTCAAGATGTCCACTCACCCTGTTCAAAAGGCTGGCCATTAACTGCTGTTGCTTTCATCTTGAGGGCCTCCCTGGCAGACGTGTCGCAGTGTGAGCCTTTATTAGTATCCTGGTCACTATCAGCCTGGTCACTATCACCATGGCCACTGTCTCGGAGGCTTGCTCGTTCTGCATCCTTAAATGTTGAGCTGCAGCAGAACAGAAGGAGGAAAGAGAAAACATAACTTACCATTACCTCTGTGTGAACGCTCCTATTTGATAGCCATAGTCAGCTGGCTTGATACAAAGATGAAGAAGCTAAATGCACTAGTCAGGAAGCTTTTGGATAGTGCTCTTACCTTTGAACAAATGGCTGCCTGCTGCCAGCATAATTGGGCTCTGAGGGGAAATTTTCAGTCTAGAAACGAAAGGAAAGTAATATTTTGCATTGGCCACGTTAAAAATTTCAACAAGAGCCTGTGTAACATGAGATTCAAACAGGAATAGAAATGTCCTTGTCTAGCTTCTTATGCCGCTATTAAAACACCAGAAAGACATCAATAAAACCTCCTGAGCACCTGCCGGTGAGGACGCCATGCTAACAACAAAACCTCCATTGTAACCATATGTGTTCTCCTTGGCAAGGCAAAGGGTTAAGCATTAACCAATGTCATCAGCATCCTTTTCCCTCTATCTTGAGAATAATGTGTTTGTGTTGATCACACCCACATACCCTAGTGACTGGTGACAGTGCCAGGCCTTGTCATCTGTGTTATCATCTCCAAATGAGACTGTCTGTGAGACCGTCCTAGATATTTGCATCGTTTACAACAGATAATGCTGTTGCGCTAAACAGCAGTACAAGCCCATGCTGTCAAATTAGCATGTTAGCTGGCTCGGGTAGTCAACCATGCCATCTCTACAGCACAAGGCTGGACCCTATTAATGGGCGCATCATGCCAACTTTGGATGTGGATGGGTGGATCTGGCCTGTATTTGAGGGGAGCGGAAAAAATGCTATTGTAAGGTTATGCCGTGTGCATCTAGCTGTCTAGTGCACATTGGTTCGGTAATGTGATCGGACAAGCTGCTCAAACACCTGTCCAATCCCACATTTCAGGCAAGGTTTTGTTTTCACTCCATAGCAGCGACTCTGGCAGGGTCACAGCAGCCTTGCTCAAGACTCACACTGTTTGCATGTCTAACTGAGGGGACTTTCTGATCGTGAAGACCAACTGTACCATTTTGCAAGAGAAAGGACTTGGAGCAATTTCAAAATGATTCTCAGATACCGCAAGATAAAACCCCTCTTTAGTGAATTGTCATTTAAAACACATGAATACAATTTCAGATACCATATCATGCAGGGAATATTTGATAGTGTGAGAGCAGGGAAAGAAAAAAAAAAAGAAGAAAATAATGATGTCTTTTCACAGTGATAGAATTTCTTTTTTTTTCAGTCGATTACTTTTCTTTTGTCAGATTTGTGTGGCAAAGCAGTGCGTGCAGATAAGCGAGAGTAAAGTGCAGATAAAGAACACAGTTCAGCGTCCTCCTTACCTGTATCACTGACATCCTATTCGCTGGAGTTTCTGTGCTAAGCCCGGCAAAGCTGGAGTGGCAGCCTGCTCTGGGGACTGTCAGGCTGTTCGGTGTGGTTTTCAGGTACATGACCTCTGACCTGGGCAGCGTGAGTGGCAGAGGGCTCTGGTAGTCAAAACATATTGGCGAGGTGATGAGTGAGGGGCTGCTCACCACATTCATCCGGCTCGCAGAATCTCTCTCCTCCATCTCACTCTGCACCAGCATGATGTCACTCTTGTTGATCCGTTTCTTTTTCCCCTTCCCCACTGGAGGATTGGAGTACTCAGCCATGCGGCAGTTATAATTCCCAGTCTCCTTATCTTGATGCTTGGACTTGACAGCAATGGCGGTCATGACTGCTAAGAGCATGACAGAGATAATGCAGAGGGTAACTATGAGGGGCAGGGACACATCCCAGTGCTGCTGTTCCCCACTCGCGCTGGAACCCCCTCCTGCTGCTGTTTCTGTGTTCGCCTTAATGATCAGCTTAGCCACGGCAGATAAGGGGGGCTTGCCATGGTCAGTTACCTTCACCACTAGCTCAACTACCGGGGCGACCTCCTCCCAAAGAGCATGGGCTGTTCTGACCTCACCTCCCATCGGATCCATCTCAAACAGGTGGTCTTCATTCCCCTCGGTGATCTCATAGGTCAAATGGCCACTTTCTCCGTGGTCATGGTCCACGGCTTTCACTGTAGCCACAATGTACCCAATGCCCACATTTCTAGGCACCGGGATTTCCGCTGTATCATTTTGCAGGAGGGGTAAAATAATAACTGGCAGATTGTCGTTGACGTCGAGCACGTTGACTCGAACCGTAGACGTGCTCTCCATGTGAGGGGATCCTCCATCTTTAGCCTGAACTTTGAACTCAAAGGATTTAGTTTGCTCATAATTGAAAGAGCGCGAGGCGTATATGGCTCCATTGGTGGGATTAACCGACACGTAGGTGTACACCGAGACATCCCCTATATGCGAGGGTAGAATAGAGTAAGACACTGTTCCATTTCGACCAACATCTGGGTCATGGGCCAGAACGGAGCCCAGATATTCCCCTGGGATGTTGTTCTCAGGCACCTGCAACACATACACAGTCTTTGTAAAGCGAGGCGCATTGTCATTCTCATCCAAGATTTTCACAGTAAACGACTTGGTGTAGTTCAAAGAAGGGATGCCATTGTCTCTCGCCACGATTGTTACATTGTACTCATCTTTCATTTCCCTGTCCAGAGGTCTGTCTGTGAGCAGAGTGTAAAAGTTATCATTGTTTTCCTGCAGTCTGAAGGGTACATTTCCCAGCACCCGGCACTGGAGTTGACCATTACGGCCAGAGTCCTTATCTGTCACTCTGACCAGCGCTATGACAGATTCCGGAGGTGCTGCCTCACTGATGGCTCCCTGCCGCACAGAAACAAAACTTATTATTGGCGAGTTGTCATTTTTGTCAAGCACTTTGACAGTAATTTTGCAGTGGCCTGGTATCGGGTTTGGCCCCAGATCCTTAGCT
The DNA here is from genome assembly GCA_005024645.1 of Planiliza haematocheilus. Classification (NCBI taxonomy): domain Eukaryota; kingdom Metazoa; phylum Chordata; class Actinopteri; order Mugiliformes; family Mugilidae; genus Planiliza; species Planiliza haematocheilus. The sequence goes on from SRSE01000725.1 coordinate 9,653,419, forward strand.
TGCACATCAAACTCAATGATTGGATTCTCTTCATAGTCAATCTCTCCCTGGACCTTGATGACGCCAGTATTGGGGTCAATGGAAAACAGATCTTGTATTCGCTCAGATGCATATCCAGTAAAGGAATAGACCACCTGTCCGTTGCTTCCCTCATCTTGATCAGTGGCATTTAAATCTATGAGCACTTTGCCAAGAGGTGAATTCTCTGCTATCTCTATCACATAGGAGGATTTTTCAAAAACAGGGCTATTGTCATTCGAATCAGTCACTCGGATGTTGATTTGCATGGAGCCTGATCTTGGATACTCCCCACCGTCAATTGCTGTGAGAAGGAGGGTGTGATGACTCTGATCCTCCCTATCCAGAGGTCTCTGAACCACCAGCTCTGGATATATAGTTCCATCGCCCCTCACTTTTAAATCCAAGGAAAATGTATTGTAATCATCTCTTGTGACCTGATAGGTCTTGATCCCATTTTCCCCAGAATCTGAGTCATGTGCAATAGTGAGAGGAAAGTGAGTCCCAGCAGCTGCGTTTTCTGAAATATCAATATTAACATGATCTGAGGGAAAACTGGGCGAGTTGTCATTTATGTCCTGAATATCAATCTTGATCATGCATATTTCCTTGTCGTTGGCGAACACCTCCATAGAGAGCTGGCACTTTGGGTTGCGCCTGCATAACGTTTCCCTGTCAATCCTTTGTTTGGTGAAGATTAGTCCACTCTCCGGGTCAACATCCACCAGATGTGGTGCAGAATTCTCCAGCACCCTGAAGTTCGATTTTTTCCCTCTCTCTATGGTCCCATATCCGGCATCTTTCGCTATATTACCTATAACAGTTCCAGGTCCTTGCTCCTCCGGGACGGAATAATTGAGATTTTTCAATGTCAGGGCTTTTACCCACAGCAGAAGGAAGATGGGTACAGAGAGACGCATCCCTTCAACTGGAAATGCAGTAGTGGCAGACGGAAAAAAAAAAAAAAAATCCTCGTTGACTTTCAACCTGTTGATTACGGCAAAACCTAGAGTACTAAACCCAAACCAGGCATGCGGTTGACGCCGATCTCACACTAATTAGGTATCAAATCGATGTGCGAAACCGTTATCTCTTTTGCATCTGTATTTTCTTCACATGCCGCTATGATGAACTCTTTCTGTAAACAAAGATGACCGCCCGGCGACACCTGATGTATGAATTAAATATCAAATTCAACATAGTGCACGAGAAATGCCTTGTTTCCCCCCTTCACATAGGGGACCTGATGAATTATCGATGACTATAAAGTATTAATATTCCCTACTGCATCCAAGGTTAAAGCGTTTGGATCTCTGTGGTGAAGGTTAGACCGTAGCTCGCGAAAGCGCATTGCCCTCATGCGACATCTACACCTAGGCTACAGCAAACACTGACATGCCCGTTCAAAATGCAGCATTGCCCCGATGTTACCATTCACGATGCATTTACTTTTTTCCCTGTGCGGCACACTGTTGCATATGGGCTCTGCTCGCGTAGCATACACAGCCTACCCATGCCACAAAGTAGAATAAAAGCAGGATACAGCGCCTTTACTCCTGTCCAACCTTTTGTCTTCCCGTCATTCAAGAGCATCTATATCGCGGCTGCGACTTTTTGCCCGATGATTGTCCTATAATCAGTCCAGTAATCCCATAATCCAGTCCAATTGGACCCACTGCTCTCGAATCCTTCATTCGGACAATGCTCATCTGCACTGTCCCCGTAAACGTTGCCAGAAAACCCGCACGGAAAAAAGGGGGTTGCTGGAAGATTTCAGATAATCAAAATTAATCGCTTTTTTTCTCCTGCGCTCAGTTCTCTCCGCGTCAACTGTTGAAACCTGCTCCCTCCACTGTGAGCCGATCTGACCGGAATCCTCTCGACGCCTTTAAAACAGACTCCGGTGTATTTCTTGGTGCATTTAACATAGTTTCTGATCGTCTTCCAGCAAATGAGTGAACAGTGACAGATCTTGCCTTGGGGGGGTTTCTCCAATAGGTCTGGCAAGATCGCATGAAGAAGGGCTGTTCTAGTGCTACGTGATTCATTTACTGATGTGCGCGCACCGAGCAGCAGCATCAGAGGGGGGAAACGTGCTGGTGGATGTTGCTCCTAATACATGTGGATGTGAACTGGGGGATTATGAATAGATCGATGAAATGTGTTTGGATGGGATGTAGTAGAAGTGTAAGGACTCGACAAGTGGTCGTTTTCTTTTTTCTTTTTTTTTCTATGGAGGAGGAGGAGTGCATCAGAAACGTGGGGTGGAAAATGTAAAATTAAAGCTGACAAAATGTTTAAAGAATAACTGATCCTTCCCCTCAGAGTGCCATGTTCCCCCTGTCAATGGAGCACTTTAGGTATTCATAACTAAAGTTTCTTATCAATAATTGAAAACAATGGGTTACCACCTGTCTCTTGTATTGTTCCTTGCTATCATTAGTTCTGAGGAAATTCAATCACGAGATGAAATACAACACAGACTGTGGGAGTTTCCAAGATAATCTCTGTAAAAGACATAAGAGGACTGTTTATTCCTCTTGGAGAAAAGAAAAAAAAACACAACAAGGCTTATTTCACAGCTCAAATATCACAGCTGTTGGTATAACCTACCTTCTGCAGCTATCACACTTGCTTTCAATAGCCTATCCACATCAATCTCATATCTCATATTGAAAAGATGGACTGACATTTAGTTCACTCAGCATTTCAACAATATGACATTTGCATTTTCTCACCTGACCAGATCTCGGTGACGCACTGGGCTCCTTGGTGATGCAGGTACCCTGCGAGAGTAATTCTGAGAGGAAGCTGTGTCAACATCAGGGCGAGATCTGTGTGGCCTGGTTCCTCATTTAATTCCACGTTGCCCGGGATCTAAATCAACCTTGAGTTGTCCCCGAGTTCATTTTCATTGTCTGAAACAGGGCTGCTTTCCTCCTCTGGGGAGCATCAACTTTGGCTGGCCAGGGTGCAGCTTGCATAAATTGGCCATTTCTGCAGGTAAGAGATAAGGACAACAAAGGGAAACTAATTATCATTCAGTCTATGTTAAAACCTCAGGAAAGAACTGCTATTGACAATTGTGTCTGCATTGTCACAGTCATAGCGTTTAATATGATCTGAACTCGGAATGAGAAGGTGGTTCATATCCATAATAAATAGGCCACATCCTAATGTGTGGCTTTGTCCGCCTTGGTCTCACAGAAGCTGATGACTATGTCATGGATAACTTTCTCTAATGAGACCTGTGCAGTGGCCCTGGTATGAAGAGCAATCTCTGCTGCTTTGTTGGCAGTAAATATACACACGGATGCATCAGTTGTTTCATGACGAATTGATTTTTACTTGAAAGCACATTTTTCTCTTGCTGCAAAATCCTACCAGTTGTAATTCTGCCGAGGTTGAAATGACGAACAGCAGCTATGCTCATTTAAACACACTTGTAATATCTTGGCACCTCGTTCATGTGATTCACTTACCAGTCGGCAAGAGGATGATTAGAGGTGAGATTAAATTGTTTATCATTCCGTTTTTGCTCCTGTTGCAGGCTGCATCACACCTTGAGCTGCACACGGGAAACGTGGCGGTGGTGAGTGGAAATGATGAGCAACACAAGTCACTGAATTTTGCATGTTAATTGCACGCATAAAATGAAATGTACATCAGGGGTCGTAAACCGTTATGCAGGAAAACCAAAGCACGCTTATTAGCCACAGAGAAAAACTTGAAATGGTTATATAAGAACAACAAAACATAAGATTGTCAAAGTAAACACAGTTATCGTAAATCCAGCTGATAAATATTAATCCCTCTACACTACTACGCTGCAATGACAAATCAGTATGTCTGTGGAGTTTCTTATACTATTATGTGTCCTTTACCTCATAATAATGATCCATAACCCCGCATAATCCATGTGTCATGACTCCTCAGTGGAGTACAAATCTTAAAGGGACAGTTCATCAATTCCCCAATAAAAGCCCTTTCCCCTATGCTTGTGACTAGACAAGCAGAAAATTTTAGTTCTACGTGTCGAGGTTTTGAGAAGTGTGCCTCTGAAACTTTTTTCACTTCTGCAGCCACACAGAAAAGTTAGACCGAAACACTGAGATTGAATTTCAACGCTGCTGCTCAGGGAATTAAAGGAAAATATATTTTGTACAGTCCACACAGCATATTGTGCACACTTAAAGGGAATATATTTCTTAGTGGGGTGTAGTTCAGCAGGAAACAGAGGTTTGTTAATATTTCCACAGTGACTAGGATATTGTTTTTGAAAAGACTCTTTGCTGTTGCTACAACTAAATTCAATCCACTTCCATTCCGTCAGTGTGGCTGCAGACATCTTGAGGGTTAGATAAAGCTAACACTGCATGAGTGTTGTCCAGAATATCTTATTTCTGTTTCTCCTGCAAACTGTGTTTTTCTTAGATTAAGGGATATATATTCTTTCTTATTGCCGAAAAACCCGACAAAAAGACCGAAACCAACAAGGAACTGATCCTATTAGGTGCAGCCCGGACTATAACAGGCAATGTGTTTTCTCAGTGAATGAATTGCTTCATTTGTGTACTGCACTGGACCAGCAGAGAGATGGTTAGAGTGGATGGCAGGTGTACAAAGCAGAGGAGTCTGACTCCAGAGACGTTTGCATCCTGAGCCCCATCTGTGATTAGACTGAGGCAACAAATGCACTTTGTTTAAGGTTGGGAAAAGACTGTGGTCCCATTTAACGCTGATAGTCACGTTGCATCTCAGGTCACTGTGAACCCTTTTTGTGTCAAACCAGGATCTTTCCCTGACATAAACCAATGCATGCTAGTGCCAAAACATACCCATATAAAGGTAATATAATGCAGTAGTTATTGTAGGCAGATATTGCATTCAAATACAGATATAATATCAGAAAACAAATAACCATGCTTTTCACTATCCGCATTTCTGTAAATTGCAGAATACCCTCTTTTAAAATGACTCCCTTATTATGTTAATAGTGAGTGTAATCCAGGCAGCTTTACATTTCTTTCAAAGCATATTTGCTGCGGCAAGTAAATACATTTTCACAGGAGACAGGGTTGACACTGTTGCACCGGGTGGCATGTTCCTGCATTCAGATGAACACGGGAGCTGTTGTTTATTTTTAGTCAATCCCACATACACCATCTTGCTGTCATAATTCACTGGCATATCAAATGTGCATTAATCTGTGGCGGAAAATAGGTATCAAGGAATGACCTATTTACCAACAAGTCCTCCAACCTAAACAGTCATATAGGTCAATTGTACCTTCCCACAGATACGACCCACAGGAATCTCTGCTGGAAAATGACTGAATCTTTCATAATGTGTCAGTGCTATCAGTAAATGTTGAGTTATTTTAAGTCATGTATAGGTTTGTTTACCTAAACGAAGATCCATCTGATTATAGTTACAATGTTAGACAAAAGGCTAAGATTACGGGACCATGACACAATGCACCATTGCTAGATAAACAACAATGACTCTTAATGTCCAGTGTTGTGTCCACCCATCTATCCACCCTGAGCTCTTTTGCCTGTGGACTTTGAGGACTGACGTTTGGCATCTACAGAGATGCATCTAAGAGTTTCCTCTTACCTTCACCTGAACCTAATCTCATCTGTAGTGAGCCGTGTTTTATGATGCTCAACCTGACCACAACCCTAACTCTAATGCAATTCCAATATCCCAAGCCTTGGAAGCAAATGTTTACTGTACTTTGTGGCTTTATAAGCTCTGCTTTGTTCCTGTCATAATTATCATGGCCACTAGAGGGCATTTTCACTTGGTGCCTGTTGTCATGGGGCATTTTTTTTAAATGACAGTATCACAAACAGGGGCTGCTTAGCTGTAACTATGGGTAAAGTTAAAAAGCCTTTCACATATACTGTATAACTATAAGGTTGTTTATTATATTTAGTACTGGCATGCTAAACTGTATATTGCTTGATGTGCTGGTGAGCTGTTAAAATAAAAAAGGCTTAGTCTTATCTTTCAAGTTTATGCAAGTGGAATTGTTTGACTTACTTGTCCTAATGTGGTTTTCAAGGTACACGCTCATAAGTATTTAAATTCAAAGCACACCCAACTGAAAGACCTTTGCTGCATTTCACTCCCCTACTTACTTTCTTAGTTTTTACTGGGTCCTACTGTCACCTATAGAAAAAACAATCTGGCTTTAAATATAAGCTGAGGGTAGAAATATATTTTGTTTATTCATTTAAACGTCTTTTCGCTGGTTTTCTGTACACAGCATGGTCAGATCTTGGCCTTTTACTCGTGGCTATTAGATTTCCACTTCTGCGGATTGACAATTGTCATGCGGGTCTTTCACGTCTACCTTTATAGCAGAGCTGCTCTCCCGACTGTGAGTGCAACAAAAGAAGTCTCACACATCTCACAAGCCTTGTTATCATGATACATGTCGAATAAATTATATTTGTTGCCAACCAGCTGCGGATTTGCATGTAAATGCAAATCCTCAAGGGTCAATGTGCCAAATCTGCAACATTTCAATTCTGAATCAGAACTCAGGAGTCAAGCCTTGCTCTCTCTCCAGAGCGCATGGGTTAAAGAGTTGATGTTTTTGCATTAGAGTTTTAGAGAAACTCGCTGGGGATCCAAGAGTGAATACAACCCGCTGCCAAATTCTCAAAACTTAAACTCTGACTTGAAGACATTTTGGATTCTTCACCACATCCACTGCAGTTTTGGTTGATGTTTGGTAATAAGAGTTTAATGAATTCTGAACCTAATCTGCATTTTGAGGGTAAGGAGCTAAGAATGTGACTGTCTGTGCAGAATGTGCCTTTTAAAGGGTTTATGCAAATATGCACCTAAAACCTAGCAAATTACCTGCTCATCAATCAGTCTGGAAAACAAGCGTGTAATACACTGCTCTGATCCAAACACAAAACACATTAGGACTGTAAAACCAACGGGTACTTTCTGGAAGAGACTCCACATTCAATTCACATCAAACATTTGAGACTGGAATCATGAATATAATTATGAGAAACAAGAAAACAAACACCATAACCTGCAACGCAATGACAATTACTGAGTCTGTGCAGCAGCAGTAAATGAAGGTCTCGGGTCAGCGCTACAAAACGGTATCCCTGATAAGGGCCAAATTGTCTTTGAATGAGCCAGTCAAACATATTAAATAATTTCTGTGCACAATACAAATAACTAACTTTATCATTAAATAGAACCGGCCAGACTGCTTAACATTAAAATACAGCCCATTACAGCCAGTTTCTAATGTCTAACTCTTGATAAGGTGTAAATGGTAATATACAGTGGTGACTAAACACACGTGCATTATGAATATTTCAGTAAATCCATACTGTTTAGCATTTAATCAGCTAGTTTTGTTTTTAAGGAATCTGGAATTTGTATTACAAATTAGTCCTGTAATTGTAAATAGCCTGAGCGGCACAGTATTGCAAGCATCAGGCAGAATTACCCCTCCTCCTCAAGATACATTGATTATTCATCTCAGTAATGATCTCATGTCCTAACTTGTTAGGCCTCGGTCCTCTAAAATCTTCCACGCACTTTGAGAGACTCTAGCAACAATCTACCGCTCAAATTTCAGAACAGGCTTATAGCTCACGCTCGCAATTACTCCAAGAGTCTTTGATGATCATGGGAATGCCATATGGATTTTTCTGAGTGTGAATTTTTGTTTCAGGCTTTCAACCCCATATGGCAGCTCAATTGAAGCTATTGTAATGTCAAACCCATAAGAATTCTGCACTTACACTTTAAACCTGCCTGTCCAGGTACACATTACAGAAAGGAGAGACCCCTGGAGTTGAAAGTGGAGAGGTGAAATACATCCCGCGAGATGACTGTGGGATACATTATGTTGATGAAATGGCAAGGAACCAAGGCAAGATGCTGAACGAACACCAGAAACAGACAACATCGGCTGTCTGTGAAGATTAGATCCGAATCGGTCACGGCGTTGACTAGAAACAGGACAGACGTCATCAACTAGTCGGCTGTCAGTGGACGGAGTAAGATCAAGGAGAGATCTGATGCCATATGTTACATACCGATGTCATATTATGACAACTGAGCCAAAGTGATGACAACTCAGTAAAATAAGTCATTGCTGATGAAAAGAAAGCAAAGCACTTTGATGCACCCTACATGACTACTAAAGGAATGGCTGTGTGTTCTTGATTTGTACTACTTTCATAATCTATGAATTGGGCAAAATAGCAACAACAAGACAAAAATCTAATGAAACGACACAGCGTATGTCGTTTGTTTTATCTATTATACAAAGTGGCATAACAATTACAAATAACTGTGGTTGGTCTTAAAGAGAATTTCCATTCAGTGTCTTCACATTCATTTCACTTTATTTATAAATTAAACCATAGTCTGTATCTAGCTGATGGAATAAAAAGAGGCTTAAGTTGCAAACCGCTAATGGTCACTAGATGCTGGCTCAAGACAATTCAGACTCCTATTGTCATCCTCAGATTCACTCATTCCCAGCTCCTCCCTCTTATCCAACTACAATGACTTCAGGCACCAAAGAACCAAGATGGCGACACTGTAATGCCAAAGTCATGGTATCAGAATGGAAGTCCACAAAACAATGGTCTATTTCCATGAATTACATACCATCCACAGATTGAACAAACATATATGAATATATATTTTATTAATTTGAACTTTGTACGGATCTGGGCTGAAGGGTCATGCGTGGAGGGGGGCTACCCCAGCTGTTATTGGGCGAGAAGCTGGGTACACTCTGGACAGGTCGCCAATCCATCGCAGGGCTAACACAGAGAGACCGACTCAGACTCACATGCACAGGCCAATGTAGAATCACCTGTTAACCTAACAAGCATGCCTTTGGTCAGTGGAAGGAAGCTGGAGTACCCAGGAGAGAACCCACGCAGACGCAGGGAGAACATGCACATCAGTGCTAACCACCACGCCACTGTACCGCCCGCATGTCAGATGTATTCAGGTTATTATATACCTGTCTATATAGTGGGACTTCAGGAGTAAACAGGCTTAAAACGATCACACAGCAACACATACGTTTGAATCTATTCATATCTGTTGTCCCGAACACTGTACTCAGTATCAAAGAGGTAATTTGAATCCCGTAACAAAACATTCACGTACTGTCAAGATAAATATAACATGTGTGCCACTTTATTTCTGGGGTCTCCATCTAAATCCACTGAGCTGAATCTAGTGCACAGCCTCACCAAGGTTGTGCCAGATGCCTCGTCTCACTCTTAGCTCAAGTGTCCCACATACAGTGTGAGAGAATTGCTGGTTGCACTGCTCTTAGGACTGGCAGAGAAGCAGCAGGTTAGAAAAAAACACCTCCCAGGAGAAATGATTCAAGGTATTGGAGAGCCAGAGAGGCGAATAAAGTGAATGCAATTTCAAAGGGGAAATAATGGAGGTCATGGTGTTTGATGTTCCTATGCTGGTCACGAAAATAACTCGGTTGATGATGGAATCAATCACACCTCCATGGCAATGAATGTTAATGAAGATATGTTTAGTTGTTGTGTGTTTTTTTTTTTTTTTTTTTTTTTGCATTTTTAATAAACAGCGTTAAGATCAAGCTTAGTCATCCACTGCTTCAGACAGAATGAAGAGTGGTTATCTACAGCCGTGCCTGGCGATATCAGCTGACTGAAGCAATAATATCTGAGATGTGACGGCTGTTTCTGTTTTTTATATATATATATATATATATATATATCTTTTTATTTTTTTATTATTTTTGTTAGCTGTTCTTCTTGTTGTGTTTTTGTTGTGATGAGTGAACACAAGGTCAAAATGGAGTTTATCCTCTGATATCACCTGCCAGTCCAGACAAGAGAAATGCTCACTCAAGGTGACATTACTTTGGTGTCTGTACTCAGCATGCCACTACAGCTTTCATTTCCTGCGAGCTAAAATTTACAACTTATCCTTTGACAGGAGGAGTAAACATCTCTAATATGACCCGGGCTGTGATCTTCCCAGATAAACAAAAGGAAACCTGCCTCAGCCTCTATGATCTTTGACAATCCCAGCGAAAAACAACAAACAAACTGCTTTTCAGTTTTTATATATTTTAAATACGAGCCCATGAAGACCTTGGGAAATGACTTAAATGGTATTAGGGAACCAAATTGAGCACATAACCACTACAATATATTTATAACAAGACCTGTGATGTTGACAATGGCACAATTTCTTTGTGGGATTGCTGAGAGCCAAGGAACGAACGGTGCCCACATAATTAGATGGAAACAGTGATAATGGATGGTTACAATGGCAATGTGATTTGGAAGAGCTCGTGACATTTTCTTATTCTTTCTGCAGTGGCACTTTATCTCAGGCCAGGAAAGTTATTTGGTATGCAATGGATCAATCACCAAGCTCAAAAAGTCATTTAAATTAACTTCTCTGGCAGATATCTATCCGGCAAAGTGGCGGACGGAGGCGAGGGACTATCAGAAAATTAAAGAGGACACAACCTTTTTTATTTTTTATGTGAAATTGAAATGAGCCAAAACTGAGCAAAGCACGGCTTCACAAACATTCCAAGACGCTCCCTGTCAGACTGTCTCTTTTTTTATTATTAAAAAAAATAATAATAAAAAAAATCTTTGGATGTTTTTCCTTTCACAAATTCAAACAATGAGGAGCAGAGTTTTTCCTCACATCCTGGGCTCATCATCCGCTCCCTGACAACACTCTCTGTCTTTTTATTGACAGCCAGACCAGCCGCTTGGCGATTGTGTCCTAGCACGCCACTGATGCGGAAGTCGTCAAAAACCGTGACAGCTAAATTCATTTTTCAGAGAAACGCCGTCCGTCTTATTAATTCTTAATAAAAGCTGAGGGTAAAACCCCTGCACTGAGCCTTTTTTTAAATTAGGGAGTCCAAAGTGAATGTTTGATTCTCACTAAATAAAAATAAGCCAGTGTCTGCGCGGTGCATGTCTAATTGCAGATGAAGCGTCAAATTAAAACGTCAGGGCCTGGTTGGAGGAGCAGAGCTGAGCTTTCGCGTTTAAATTTATGTTTGAGATTATGCCATTTTCAAGGAAGGTGTAATTTGTGCAGCAGCATTACCAGAGCAACACCGCGTTATTAGTTTCGACAATTCTCAGTCATGTTAATGCCGGGGAGGAAGGAAAACAGCATGCCACCTAGTGGGATGTGAATAACCCATATATCTCAGCTCCAATTAGTATTAGGCTGTACTGTAAAGTGACAGGAAACTAATTCATAAATACTGTAGCAACACGAAAGAGGAAGGAAGCCATGCACAGAAGAAAAATAAACTGCCAGTCCCGCGCAGACAGGGGAACATCAACGGAGCCTTTCCAATTACTTCAAGGTTAACTGTGAACCGCTAATAACTTCAGGGAACCAAAGACACAAAACATTGTTGGCTAATTACATAAGCAAGTCATTTAGACTGATTGATGCAACATGTTATTCTCTCTCGCCCTCCTTCTCCTCGTCCACTCTTTCTCTCCCGTCGCCTAATTTTCTCTTCTATATGGCAGAGAATAGCATAAAAGCTGTTTTTCCTTTGGCAGCTGTCTCCATGACGGCCCACACTGACACAACGAGACACCCTCCCTGCTCAGCAGTAAACCACAATCAAGTGGTGAACAACTGGCGCAGATTTATCATCATCAGCTCAGGACCAAAGCTGTATGTGTGAGCTGACACACTCTGCAGCGAGAGGACTGCAGGCAGCGCCGTTACTGTGCAAGGCAGAGGTCAACTACACTGTTACCGAGGTGGAAAAGCAATAGTCAGCCTATGTGTTCATTAATTCAGTGATAAGCTAATTTAATATGCTTATAGCCTGATGAGATGAGCCGTTCTGTTTGGGGATTGCTTTATGCAGTCGCCATATAACAAAGAGGCTTAAAGGGAGACCCTTTATTGCTGTTTCTTGTTGCTTCTTTTGTCACTGAGGTAGCGTTGTACATATTTTGCCATGAAGGACGCTTATTTGCGTAAACATGGACATTAAAAGCTCATCCTGAACACAAGGCCAATCGGAATATGAGCTTATGTTCCAGATATTATTTTAAATATGCTCACTATGAATGTTAATTAGTTGCCCCCCATCATATTCAATGCAGTTAAAGCAAATGAATATTAACAGTGTGGGGGTTCTGTTGGAGATAAAGACAAAAGAGCAGAATATGGAATTCACGGCGCTGAATTACTCGTAGATGTGCTTCAGCTGAAAATGAGCACTCAATGATCTGATTGCCGGAGCCCCTCAAAACGTACTCGTGCTTTGTTTGTTCATCAGACTTGAATGCAACGCATCCTTAGCCCTGCAGATGATGCCACGCCGGACCGAGATATTTAAATCACTGATAGCCCTTAGCAAAGGGGGAAAAAAATAAAAAAAATTATGTAAACAGAGCAAATGTGCAGCTTGGTGAACTTGTCACTAAAAGCCTGAGCCGCACAATGAAGAAAAAACATCTGAAATGGCAGCGAGAATGTAAAAGCACTGACATATTATTACTGCACTGCGTGATGCTACTGTCGAGCTCGGGCTTTCTGTGAGGCTCAGTGGAACTCCATTAAAAAAAACGGCTGTTTTGTGAAAGCATAGAGCTCATGCATTTCACTGCCCTTCTTTTGCGGAGGAAGGCGCGGTGAAGCACTCACAACAGCAATACACTGAATGCACTTTTTACTCTGTTATATTATAGTTTTCTGGTTACGTCTTTGCAAGATTGAGGTGTACAAAACAGTGCCCCATAAGTGTAAATGATGTTTGGGAAGCCTGTAATTTTCTGAGGTTACATAGCATGATGTTTCCCCCTAGTGGTATAAGAACCAAAATAGGAAGTCTGCTGCTGCTGCCATGGGCTACAAACACTAGTATCTACTGATTAATCATGCAGAAATGTTTTCCTAAACACCCAGTGAGGGTCTCTGCAAGTTTACTCCACCTATATGAAGTCTCACAGTCTGCATGAAACTACACAAAGTTATAACAAAGCATATTATAAATAATGATTGACTTTGAAGGGAAGCATTTAACTTGTCACTCTTGACACAACCAGATTCCCTTTAAATTCTCCAGTGAATAAAGTTAAATGCAAATAAATGAGTAAATAAATAAATAAGGGCCCTTGCCTGTTTCCTGGTTTTAGCATTTATGCATTTGACGAATACCTGGTGACAAACTAAAAGCACCAGTGATTGATGAGGCAGAGGCAACTGATAGATGACCTCCGCATCATATCTGGCAACACTTCCTTTGAAATGGGTCTCTGATCTCCTTCTCATCTGACGGCGGAGACGAGAGAGAAAATCTGACAGGAACTATATTAAATCAATCAAATCAAACCGCTAAACGCAAACCAATACGAGCCCAGACGTCTGCGGGTGAAGCCGCACGACGCTGTACCGATCTGTTTTTTTATTTAGTCCCAGTCCAATTTCCAATTCTTTGTTTTTATTATGTGTATGTTTTGTTTCACAATTTCCCAAACCGCCAGGTATCTAACTTTCTGTTTGAATGTGGTCATACAAATGTAAATCGACTGGAGTTAGAGGTGGGAAACAGTAAGCCAACCTCCGTCCAATAGCAATCACCTTGTACTTCCTCCAAACCTTGCAAACGCACAGGGAAGGAAAACCTTGCATGAATGTTATATGCACTGAGTTCTAGCCCTTTTGCGGTAAACAAAGCCAATCAGCAGCAAGATCTTTCTAAACTCAACTATCAAGAATGCAATTTAGTGTAGGTTATATACAATGCCTAACCGGACATAATGAAGCATCAAGTAAACTTTCTGTTTGTAAGTGATCAAGCAAACATTAAGTTCAATCTCCAATCAGGCTTATAATGAAATAACAGAAGACATTTGTGGAAAGCAATGTTCTCTCAGTCACAATGGATACTTCCTATCTATGACATAGTGTATTTATAGAATATAATTGCAGTGAGATGACAAAGCCCCGGTGATAACATCCCATAATTTAGAAGAAATTGTTGCTTTTGCCCACGTCCACTCTGCACGGCTCGCGTTTGAAGCATCCAAAGGGATCAGACATCAGTATAGAGGAGAGAAGTTGCCTTGACATCACTTATAAATAATGTCTTTACGGCTAATGAACATAAACAAAACATCTGCATCTACACCAACTGTCAAGTGGAAAACAAATGGTGTTTTTTCTTTCTTTTTTTGTTTGTTTTTAGTTTTTTGCTTCACACCAGGCCCCACAATTCAAAGCACCCAAAAGTCGATATCCACACTTGGCAGTTCAGACAAAGATAAAGATGAGCAGTGAGGTACATGAAACACTGCATTGTGGGACGGGCCTGAAGCACCAAGTGGCATCGACTCAGAAGGTCTCCGTCTCTGCACGCTGCGCTCTCTGGGGAATTGTGTATCAAAGTTGAGATGCTAAGAGGCCATAACAACATAATCATAGGCATACAGTTAGCCATTTGTCAAAAATAAACCTAACATCACAGGTGCGGAGGCTAGAAATGACGTGTGCAGATGTGACTCATTTGTCAGCGGAGCACTGATGAGCTGAAAAGCAGCTCTAAAACACTTACTTTCTATTACCTGGGGAGAGTTGGGTTGTGCTGTGAGAGTTGCTGCGGAATATTAATGTGAGGTCCATTTGGAAATAAATGAACATGGTGTCTGCCAATAATGGTTTTTCAATCAGACACACATTTTATACCAAAATGTGTATTTGGATATACCTTGTGGCATAAATTGTCAGGTCAGTGCACAAGTTATGTGACCTACAAGCAGCATATAAAGCAATGATAGAGCGAACCATATTGTATTGATTGATAAATGCATTTTCCCTCTGTGTACGATTGGCTATCTGTCAGAGGAGTGCACATCACTGGGGGCATAAATATGACCTTCTTTCTTATCGCTTGCCTTTTGTGTTGCATGGCCTTGAATCCTCAAGTTAGTAACTTAGCAGGTATTAACTTAGTTTCCAAACAATAGGGACTTTTGAAGTATTATATGTATATATTAAAAAAAAGGGTTGGTCAGGAGAGCTTAAAAATGAAATTAGTTTTAAACACTGCCCTTTATTCATGAGGCATATTGTGGTTACGTGTGAGAAGTCTTGTTTAGTGCTTCACAGCTCTGTAAAAGGGATCTAATCCACTCCATTCCAGCTTTTATCACAGCTATCAAAAGCTAAAAAAGCAGGTATTTATGCTCATGCAAATGAGCTCTGCTCTTAGCCCCTGTTTGCTGCAGAGCAACAGAAGAACAAAAAAAAAAAAAAATGAAATAAATAATAATAATGGCTCGGTAAAAATAATGCCATCCTCTGATAGCTGTTCTTCTGCAGCAGGTTTGGAAACTGCACATCCTTCCGTGAAGATGGCTGCTTACAAGGCTGTTACGTAATTTTGCAGCAGCCCTTTACTCTTGTGTCCCACGCCGCCACAAATCAAACGAGGACGCAACGCGGTGACGAACTTGTGCACGACAGGGGAGAATAGGCAGGCGGTGAATGTTGTTTAAAATGCACATTTGGCGTTGACCTTTCAGTTAAACAAATCAGGAGCACACTTTGGAAATGCTGATGAAAAGCAATTTTAAAGCGGGCATGTACATTTGAAGTTTATTTGATGAAAACGGCGCGCACTTCCCCGCGGACACGGTCCCTTGATTGAGAGATGCGTTTAATAGATTTTTTATTTTCTTTTGCATAATTTAGCTACAGAGTTTCTTGCAAATGTGTGTCCCTGGTTTACTTTGACACAGTCCTCTATTTTGGGGAGTGCAAGCAAGAAACACGAGCCGAAGAGATAATGCAGATGTTGGGTAATATGTATGCCACGGCTATGTACTGTATAAATTCTAGGTGATGTTTGTCACCAGTGTTGGTTCTCGTTTTAAAACTCATCAATGTCTTATCAATAAATCATTTGGGACCAGAGACAGTTTGCTCTTGCCCTACTTTTTTTTATTTTTATGGATGAATTAAACTTAATAATAGTAACCAGTTCTGCAACTACGACGGCGAAGCTAGGCAAGCGAGTGCCTTATCAGTGCCAGAGTATTCACTTTGTATGTATTTTGTCCCATTTTCTGGGCTAAGGCAGATGAATTTATGTACAAGGGCTGAACGCTTGCCCCCTCACGGCAACGAATGACAGGCAGGAATTTGTCAAGCTACCAAATACACGTTGTACTGTGTTGTGTGGAGTGATGTAAATTATTTCCAAGAGCTGAAACAGGTGTGACAGCAAGCAGCGTGATTTTGTAGGAATAGTGGTTTATACTTTATTTTCCACTTGAGTAGCAGCTCTACTCTCTCATTTGCATGCAAGAAACTCAACCGAGCAACCTAGGAGTCTTCAAAGCCAGTCTCCCAGGTAATGGGGCAGCATGAGATTTTACATCTGATCATCACTGACTGGAGTCTTGATCATGTAGATTCAAAACTGGGGAAAGAGTTCAACGTGTTTACAAATTCAGACTGGGGTTTCTGGCGTCGAGGGAGCGCAATTCATCTTCTGCAACATTTCTCAATTAAAACGTCTCGTTGTCGCGTTCGATTACGTCGGTCGTGGCATCAGGTTTGATAAAACTGAAGAAGTGACATATTTCATTATTTCAATTTCACTTTTATTGGAAAAATAGAGTGTGCATCACAGAGGGAAGTATACCGAAATTCAAATAATGGTACATGAATAAACACAATTAAATACACAGTATATACACTTATTAGTTAGAGCAAGAGCCGTTGCACGTATTTACACCTTCCAGGTACATCTCGGTCAGTTTTTAATATTTTAAAAGATAGTTGCGACCTCTAACGCTGTAGCTACGGTTACGATATTTGGACTCTGCCTGTGGACTGCAGCGCCGCCAACACCGGCCTCGAGCTGCTGCTGAGGGAAGTAGGAAGGGAAGGTCCCAGTCCTGGAGAAGCTGTGCATGCTGCTGCGGGATTTCGGCCTCTCTGTGCCGTAGCCAGAGTCCTTCCAACACTGGGGGAGGCCATTAGGATTGGTGAAGACGGGCACCGGGGAGAAGCCCATTCTGTATGCACAGTCCCTCGGGGCTCTGAAGGTCTGTGTTGGGATTGCGCAGTAGGTGCTTTGGCAATCTCCAGATAAACTGTTAGCCACGCCTGAGGAAAAAAAAGAGAAACACGTATGATGAGAAACTGATGATGCAGAGATCACACTCAGCCCGTTTATCATCTGTATAATTCTGGTGAATGCTTGTGTTTTGCTTACTTTTTCGCCTCGGCTGGAAGGTACTGAAGTTCTTCTTGCCTCCGTCTCCACTGATATCAGAGTCGCTGTCGTTGAAGTCACTGTCCCCTTTACCGCTGTCCTTCACGCTCTGCTGGTCAGTGCTGCTGATGCCACTGCAAATGCAATCAACAGATACTGTATGAGCCACGACTGCACCACATTAGCTTGATTATTGATGTCTCCTTCTGTTTTTTTGTTTTTTTTCACATGCAGGGCCTGGCTCTGCGCTGCTGCTCTAACCTCATTCTACTCGAGTGCCACGAGCAACAAAACGTAGGCACGGTGCATGTTGTGTACCTCGTCTGTTCGGCGAGATTTCGCTGTTCCTAAAGCACATCCTATCTGAGAAAAGAAATTTCATTTAGTTGTCTTACCTCACTTGCAAGCAGTATTTGTCACCCTGCCACACAGACGTTGGTTGGAAATGCTTGGAGGGCAGGAACATCTAAGAGAACAAACAAAGTGACAGCAGAGAGCTTAGTTTCCATTTCTGGCACAAAGATCAAGGCAGCACCAGGGAACATCATATGCATATGAAAATAAAAGATGAAAAAGGCTGAAAAATCCAAAATGTAGTTGGCTCACCTTTGTTTCTGAGTCCCCACTTCTCTCCTCATACAGGCAGGAATCATCCAGAGACAAGGAGGGCCTCTCATGGAAGAAGCCTCCTTGACCTGTGTAAATGTTTGGTTCTGTTGAACCGAGCATGGGAATG
The DNA here is from genome assembly GCA_005024645.1 of Planiliza haematocheilus. Taxonomy (NCBI): domain Eukaryota; kingdom Metazoa; phylum Chordata; class Actinopteri; order Mugiliformes; family Mugilidae; genus Planiliza; species Planiliza haematocheilus. The sequence goes on from SRSE01000725.1 coordinate 9,671,463, forward strand.
GGCCTGCTATCAAACAGATTCTGGTGCACTTCTCTCTTCATGCCGCGGCTTCTCCCTCCACGGCTGAGTTTGCATGTGACAACAACAACCACTATTGCAATCAGCAACAATGCACAACCCCCACTGAGCATAATAATGATAATTAGTGAGCCATCAATGCCGGAGCCTTCTTCATCACTTGACCGCAGCACAATGACGACTTGGTCTTCGGAGGGCTCTGTGTCTGAGACGACAAACCTAATAGTGGCGCTGCTCGAGAGCGGGGACCTGCCATTGTCAGTCACTGCGATTTTCATTTCCAGCACGTCACCAATTTCAGCTGTCAGCCACTGTTTTAAAGCAATCTCTCCGGTGTCTTTGTTCATTGTGAAAAGCTTTGGGTCACCTTGTACAATTTGGTAGGAGAGCTCGCCGTTCACTCCCTCGTCCTCGTCTTCGGCTGAAACGCGAAGGGCAAGATAGCCGGATGGTGCATTGAAGGGCAGCAGAATATCAGCAGAGTCATTTAGAAGGACGGGGAAGGTGAAGTATGGATAGTTGTCATTCTGATCCACGACTCTGATTCTGATTGTTGATGTGCTTGAAAGAGAGGGTGAGCCTTTGTCTTCTGCTTGGATGATCAGTTCAATCTGTTGAAGAGTCTCATAATCAAAAGACCTTAACGTATACAAAGACCCTGAGAGTGAATCTATAGACACGTAAGTGGAGACTGGAGATCCCCCTGGCACTTCTGAATCAATGACTTTATAAGAGACTTTGGCATTCTTTCCCATGTCAAGATCCCGAGCAACGACAGTGGTGACATATGAACCGGGGATGTTATTTTCCAGGACAGAAACTTCATAAAGTGACTTACTGAAGAGAGGCTGGTTGTCATTCTCATCGGTTACACAGATAGTATAGTGTCTGACAGTTTTGAAAGGTGGGCTTCCCAGATCTTCAGCAATCACAGTCAGGTTATACTCAGGAGTCTTCTCTCTGTCTAAAGTTGTGGTGGTGACGATCATGAAAGTGTCCCCATATGCCTGCTGCAGGGTGAAATGCTCGTGCCCGAGCAGGCTGATGCGCACGTACCCGTTGGAGCCCGAGTCTCTGTCCGAGGTGCTTATGAGAGCCACAAAACTCTCTGCAGCTGCCGCTTCTGTGATGTAGGCGACTCCGTCACTGCTGGAGGTCATGGGTTTGATGCTGATTTCAGGTGCGTTGTCATTCACGTCCACGATGGCTACGACAACTTTGCAGGTGGATGATGCGGAGTTCGCCCCCATGTCGGACGCCCTGATGCTCAGCTCGTATGACCTCCTCTTCTCAAAATCAACAAGCGACTTCAAGGTCACGTCACCGGAATACGGGTCGACGTGGAAGACGCGTGCAGCCTCCGGTGATAACCCGTCGGCAAACGCGTACATCACCTCTCCGTTAATGCCGTCATCGGGGTCAAACGCGTGCACCCTGAGGACTCGGTGACCCACCGGAGAGTCTTCATTCAGCTCAACTTTCAGAGTGCCATGCTCAAACGTCGGGCTGTTGTCGTTGAAGTCCAGCACTTTGATGTTCACAGTCATTGACCCGGACTTTGCAGGCTCTCCCCCGTCAGACGCAGTCACTTGGATTGTGTAGGAGTCCTCCACCTCCCTGTCGAGCTCCCTCACCAGTATCAGTTCCGCAAACTTCACTCCATCCTCCCGATCGCGCACTTCAATGGCGAAATGACTGGAGGCTGAAATGTTGTAGCTCTGAATGTAGTTTTCACCCACATCCTGGTCGAGGGCGATCTGCAGGGGGAATCTGGAGTCCAGTGGAACGTTTTCCACTATCTCCAAATTTGTCTCGTTGCGCGGAAATTGAGGAGAGTGGTCGTTGATGTCTCTCACCTCTATCTCTACGTGGATGAGTTGAAACTTTTCCCTGGAGAGGGCCACGATGTCGAAGGTGATGAAGCAACGAGGAGACCTGGGGCAGAGCTGCTCGCGATCAATTAGTTCTGCAACACTCAGAAGTCCGTCCTCCTCCCTCATTTGGATCACAGAGGAGTTGTTTTCTTGCATAAAGCGGAATGATGTGTCGGGGTCATCAGCCGGATCAATCTTTAAATCTTGAGACAAATTGCCTATCTCAGTCCCAGGTGCATCTTCTTCATAGGTGATATACCTCGTAGTCAGGCTCTGAACTGTGCATGAAAACACAGCAAGCACCAGTCCAGCTACTGCAATCTTGCAAAATCCCATGTTGAGGGGCTAGAAACCGCTGCCCTAAACAGTCATAAATGATGCAAGCAATCCTCCACTTGTGCTGCGTCAGGTCGAATCACAACTGTGCTCAACTCTGACTTTGCTGGGGGAGTATAAGCCCCGGTGTATGCAAATAGCCTGCCCAGTCGACCAATGGCCTGCCAGTGGTGCACCAAAAGGAAAACGTTTGGCCCCGCAGCAAACTGCTGTTCACTGTTTTGCAAATGGTTCATTAGATAAACTGATTGTGGAGCTTTAGTCTGGGCTGATAACCGTTTTACTTAAATAAATCTGCACATGGCAATTAATTAACCAACTAAATCACTTGGAGGTCTGTGTATAATAGGGCCACATGCCACCAGAGGAAGTTTAAGTCAGCTGAAAGCTTGAGGACATTATGCAGAAGCTGTGCTTGAAAGACATAAACATGCAAGCAAAAAAAATAAATAAAAAAATACACAAGTCAATGAAATTATAATTGCTGGTAATTACTGCAAAAATTACCAAGGGCTTATCAGAAACTATTAGAATGACTGACACTCTTAATGTAGTTTCTTTCCGCTGTAGGCCCACTGCTGTCGTGAGGCATAAACAGGAAGATGTACTCAGATCATTTACTTAAGTGTAAATGCCAATACATCAATGTAAAAATACTCCTACATTAAACGTCTGTAAAAACATGGAAAGATGAGGAATATAAGTGCAGTTTAACCATTAAAGTAAAGCTAATAGTTTACATGACATCATTTGAGTATTTATGCTGCAGCATTAGTGTGTATGCAGCATGTCACTGTTGTAGCTGCTGCAGGTGGAGGTAGTTTAAACTACTTCATAAAGAGTTTGTACACAGGAACACCGGATAAATCTACTAGGTCAAGAGATGATTAATGGTAAAGCAAAGAAAATGAGTTTGCATGGGTAAAGCAGTTTTCTCTAAAGTTCAACATTTGGGTGAAATATCCAATCATTTGAATATTTAATACACCGCTTTTTATCAACCCCCCAAAAAGATGGGATCCACTGGTTAAGTCCATGAGGATGCGCAGTATTTTAAAAGCATATTATATTATCCATTGTGTAAAATCTTCATTTTTTAATTATTTGAAGGAGGACAAGCTACAGTATTTCTCTGTAAGACATAGTTCGAAATCTAAAGCAACATAACACTGAAATACAGTGTGAAAACCGTTATGATAGAAGCTGTTATTCCTGTTATCGTGTTCACAGCAAACACACATTTGTTTTAAAGTGCAAAAGTAAAAATATAAATAGTGCAGAATGACTGCTATCAGAGTATTTTATTATACTTCTCTCATATTGTTACTGATTACATTTTAATGTTATGGAGGTGGAGCTATTATAGTACAAAAAAATCACTGATCAGGCATAACATTATGTCCAATTGAGCAACAATGCACAACAGTGTACAAATCTCCCTTGTGAGGAGAGGCCTCTGTGGATCATCCCACAGATACTTGATCAGTTTGGGATCTAGTGAATTTGGAGGCCAGGTCAACACCGTATGCTGTTTTTCACATTTTTTTTTAGTTGTTTCTAAACCATTTTTGTGTGTGTGCCTGTGACAGTCTGCATCCTGCTGTGGATGGCTGCTGCCATCAAGGAGTGTCATTGCTATGGGGTGGCGGTGCCTAGTCTGATCTAGATGGGTGCTACATGTCACCCACATGGATGCCAGGTCCAAAACTAAATTGTCACAAGATGGTCAATGTTATTTACAGTTTTAATGTTGTGGCTGATCAGTGTATATCCTGTGTCTTTTAATATTACGTTAGTCTATACTTCCGTTCCAAGATCATATTCCACATATTTTAGCATATGAAGTATATAAATTAATGTTCTTAAGGACTTTCACAACTCCATGAAATCGGTAGAAAAATCAAAATAAGAACCTAGAGAAAAATATTTAATAATAGATGATCTCAGGTTCTGCCTACAGTATATATTAAAATCTCAGTGTGCTCACGTCCTGGCATTTAAGTTTAATAAAACCCTTATATTCTTTATTTAAATATTACTATCTTTTGCTCTCAATCACATCCATCCATGAATACTTTGCCCATAAATAATCAGCGTAATGAACAAGCCTGAATCCTCTTTTTCTGCTCAGCTGCTGTTTAGTGTCTCGTCTGTTCAGACACCATAGGAGGAATGTCAGGGGTTAAGGAAGCAGACAAAGCCAGACAAGTGTCATCTGATTAGAGCTGTGTTTTTGACGCCCACAATGTTAATTACATATAGAATATCACTGTAGCTCTGAGTTAGAGACAAACCCTGACAATATAGTCCAGACCATGTGTCTTGCAATAAACACTCAGTTGCACTTAATTTATCCTTTTCAACAACTGTTCTATAACAGGAGCCTTAGAAGTGATAAGAATAAAGGAGTCAGAAAGGACTACATTGATTCACGCACACACCAGCAACAGCTCTCTGTGATAACAAAAGAGCATGAGTCAACCAGACCTTTGTCAACCATATGGGTGATTAGCTTCTGCTGATTAAAAGCCGTCTATGGCCCTTCAAAGGGCTCTTGACACCTCACAAAAGTTTGCGTTAAACCTGTCTGAGCCCCCCACCCCCCCACCCAAGAGGGCACATACAGGAAGGTGTGAAAAAGCACACAGTAAAGGCCCGCAGAGGCCAGGGATACTTGTCAGCGAGAGGCGATAAGGAGCTCCATGCTAAACTGCCATATACAAGCCCAATTTTGCTTCTATACTAAATGTGAAAATTGATTTTCTCTTTCAAACAGCAGTGCCAGTGCTGTTCTTGGCACGGAGTCCAGGCAGCATAAACAAAAACGAAAAAAAGAAAAAAAGAAAAGAAACAATAGCAAAATGCTCAAACACTTTGTAGCACAGTCGGCCAATTTCTAATGTATGCTACTGAAAGCTGCTGAATTTCCATATTGATCTTGGAGTGTGCTGCAGTCGGATCACATTGCAGCAGAAGTGGATGCTTAGAGTTTGCGCTCAAATCCGCCAAGTCAACAAGTGGTTTTCCTGTACGCTGAAGATGGTTTTATGCCACAAATCATTATATCGAGAGGTGTTTTGGACTTTATGCCAAAGCAGGGCAATGCAAACCCCAGTTTAGTCTCTTTGAAGTGGGGATGCCTGAGATACTTATCTACAGTCAGAGTATTACCTAGATGGAGATTGGCTAGCCCCCAGTTTGGAGACGCATTCAGGATGCTTGCACAGCAGCCAGTCCTTCAACCGCTGTGTACGAGGTCAGCGGCAAAACACAGTTTAGTCACAAAAAAAAAGGAAAATTTATTTCTCCTGGCTGAATACCACAATGGCAGACCAGAATCTACTTCTTTATTTCAGTGTAGTCTCTAGACTTGGACGAGAGTAATATAAAAACTTCAGTTCCCGTCAGAAAAGGCTGCCTGATAAGCGAAGTAAAGCAGCGATAATTTTCCAAATATGGCGTTCACTCAAACTGATACAGATCCTCCGAGGCGGGTCTACTTTTAGGCAGCTGAAACGCTTTTTGGTGACGGCCTCATCCACGGCCGCTGATCGCCTGGCTTCCGTGTCGATTCTCCTCTCTGCTTCTTCAAAAACGAGGGGTGCGCGCCGCCAACCGCCGTCTACTGTAGGCGATAGACGATGACTATGGATGAGTACTTCATACAGCTCCACTTCAAAGAATCCAAACCACCCCTTTAAATCATTAAGCTCAGAAGAGCAACCATATTGCAGCATCACTCGTGGTATTTAGCGCTCAGCGAGACATAGTCGGGCGGTTTATCTGCTCGTTTTTGGTTATTTTTATTTATTCCCCCGCTTTCAACATTTATTAAAAACAAGATCGTGCTGAACACATGAACACCGAGCCAGTGGGGGATCAAACATAAGATACTTTCCTGCCATTACCAGACGCACAAAGCCTTCAGCACAATAGTCCCATGCTGGCTGGGTGTCGAAATCCAGGATTTTATGGCTATGAGGAGTCAGAAGGTAATACCGAATTATTAGCCAAATTAGTTGTTTGCCACTAAGAGGATTACGCTTTAATCTTATCAAATGTCTCACGCACTTACCACTCTGTGTTGCAACAGTTTCAAGGTAACAACTGAGCAGCTGTTGATGTAATATTTCCGTCTAGCACAGACAATTAAAAGAGAAGCTGCGCGGGCAGAGATGATCTGTTCATCTGACAATGTCTCCGTGTACCCTACAGTGTGATCACGACAATTGCCTCCGTATAAAATTTCACCTACCCGTGTCCAAAGTATTTTTCTGATCAATGCATCACTACAAGGTCACCAGAGGCCTCGCCACAAACAAAGCCCGGGCTAACACAGGAGTTATACTTGTTTGTCACTTAAGTCAGGTGATTAATGCAGATCACGGCTTGATTAAGACGTGTGTGGTGACAGTAAGTGCATTACAGCAGATTAATGGGCTCGGCCATCTGTTCTCTCACTGAGGTGATTTTAATTAATGGTAAGAATATTGTTAATCTAGCCTTGGCAGTCGGCATCGCAGCAATCACAGTGATGGTCAGAAATCAATCCGATGTCAGGCGGGCTTTGACATTGTTTGAAGGCCATTTGAAGATTGTGTCTCCTCCACCTCACACGGCACCAGGTAGGGAGGCAGGAAAGGCATTTGGTGACACTGGGAGCAGTAATCCTGGCATATGCCACTGGGAACAAATGTCTCAAAGGCCCACCTTTTGGATAACTGCCACCATGTCACCCACAGCTAGGAAATTCAGCCAATTTTTGTCATAGTTTCCAGGTTCTCAGCCCTCAGTAAAATATGTTGAGATACAGTGAAATGCTAAAAAGAAAAAGTTACTATGAGAATATTGTTATTTTTTATGCTTTGCATGTTTTAGTTTAGTTTAGTCAGGTTAACTGTGTTATTTATAAGTCTGATTATTTGCATAACTAGATTTATTCAGTTATGGAGCTGGATGTGCAGATATGAACATATAGAAGCTACAAAGCAGACCCAGCATGAAATACAAATAAGCTATTACGCATACAACATGAAACAGAAATAATAATAATAAAAAAACACACTAATCAGATTTGTTTCCTTGTTCTGGCTCCAGTACGTGGCAGCCACAGAGATACTGTGCTGAATCTGACCACTAAATAAAACGATAGATGTGCCGTGCATTAGTAACCACCAGCTGTGTCACACTGCCAGAGCCACCGCGCGTACTCCAGCGCTTCCTGGGAGAGGAACGAAATAAAGCAAACTTCTGACACACACAACCATTGCTCAGGTTTTTCAGATTTTTCTTCTTATGATCTTTGATTTTTGGTCTGGATCATTTCTACATTACTGAAATGAAACGGTGTGAAATTCAGAAGGAAAAAAAAAAATCATTATTTGAGGGAGCTGTCTAAAACAGCTCGAATGTGACCCCGGCTGCACACCGCTTTTTGTAAAACATCAGGAGCAAAAAAAAATAAATAAATAAATAAATGCTAGAAACCATTGGTTTGATCTTTAAAAATATGCTCGAAAGCTTGTTGTGTGATCCATCGTTTGGTATCTTCACCTTAAATAAATCTAAAGGTGTCAGATAAACGCAGTGGGCTACAAAATGCAATGTTTCCATCTGAAATGACTAAACACTTAAAGAAAACCTTACCACTGAATTAAATTATAGTACTGCCATGCACCAGCTGTTCCATTATCTGAGAGTTACTGCGGTACTCTAGGATCATTGGATCATCCTACATACATTAATAAAAGGTGTTTACACCTTCTTCAAAAGTCTTGCATGGACTCTCGAAATGATCAGAAACAAACAAACCTTGCTTCTGCTTAATTAAATCTAAAAAACCTGACTTCCCTCTGGTATGTTTAACCACCTGTAAATGTTCCGGCACCTGGTTGTTTGAAGATTTTGCCCCTGCCACTAAACACCTCAACGGCTTCCTCACGCATTTGTATTCATAACACTGCGCTTTTAAATTTAGATAGGTGCAGACATTCTCGACGAGGCTGGAGACTCACCCAGCCATTTCAGGCCAGCCCCTTATCGGTTTCCTCATCTCACTTTAACCTTAGGTGCTCTAATAAACTGGGGGTATACATGTCGGTAACCCGGCCGTGAGGGTCATGCGGATGGTTTAATCTCGGCCATTTGGGCTGTCTGAAAGGCAGATAAAACAAGATTATCCCCTGCTTGGTGGTGGCCCTTTGGTGAGACGATGGGATGGAGGCATGTGAGCAGCAACTGTGGAGGTGCCAAATGCCCAGACTGGTTAGTGGTCTCTGTTGCTTTTGGCACCTCCTGCGGCGTCACAAGCACAGATAACCCCCCCAACCACAGCTCATCCTCACAGCTCTCCAACTGATTGCAACTGGCCAAATGTTTAACATACTGTCCCTAATCACACTAAGCATTCTGTCACAATATGTTCGTAAATAGCTTTCAGGGCTGTATAAATCACATAGGTACTTGCAGCCTTGATGTTATTAGATCTAAGGTAATTGTATTTTTTGCAGTATACTAACTAATGCATATCATTTCAGGAGGGATTAAATCTCTTTCGCGCCGTGGCTGAATTTAGGACATGTGAGCGGCAACTTAAAAAGATGTATTTGTAAAACAAAGATCAATTATGGAAATAAATGCATAACACAAGAAAATCAGAAACATTCCTTACTATTTTATGATAAATTAATTAGTCTATTAGGGCAAAGCATGAATAATAAAAGCTCTCCCTGTAATTAGATCTCAGTGGACGCTACATGTTTTAAACAAATCCAGAACATTAATATGGATGGCGTGTAAACATGTTTCCAGGATTTCTTCATGTCGGCCACAAAAGGCTGAGTCTATTAAGAAATTTGGGGAGACAGATTTTGTTGTTTAAATCTCCTAAAAGCCGAGGCAGATCAAAAGAGGCATTAGTATTCAGAGACAAATCATGTTTGGCTGAGGTTCCTCTCCCCCCACTCAACTCCAGCCATTCCCCACTGTGTAACTAATGCTCGCTGCCTGAAAACGATTGGAACAACAGTTGCTAGCTGCACTTCATTATGCATAAGCATTTCGGAATAAGCTTTGACCATATGTACAAACAGGTATGCTGCCACTGCAACACGAGAATATTTGTCATTATAATTTGAGCACAGGGTGAGAAATGGAAAAAAATATACACATATATATCCTCCACCTTTTTAGAAAACACCTGCAAAAGGATCGTAATGACAAACAAAGAAAAACAAGGTTTCGAAATTGAGGCCAGTCCTTTCAAAATGGGGGAGTCACCCTAAAGGTTTGGATTAAAATCAGGGATAAGAGTGCCATCTACAGGTTGAAAGTGCCTTGTTAACAGAAGTGACATGCAAAACCACAGTCACCCCTTTTCCTCCCCACAAATTACACTCACACACGTTATTAGCCATCATTAGCAGCAAAATCTGTGCGTTTAAGCAGCGCAAACCTCCAAATAGTGAAGCAAACAACCGGATCCTGCCTGAAACCTCCTCCCTTCCCTCCTCAGCGTGAAGCGTGGCCTCGTTGTGCTCTTTACTTCCTGTTGGTAAAGGCGCAACCAAGAGTTTCAATCCAATTATAACGACTACTTCGCATTTCATGCCTCGTATTGAATTTCAGCGCCGTGAGCTACAGGGATGAGGTCCCCAAAAGATCAGCAGGCCCGCATATTAACCTCCAGTGATATTTGGTGCGTGATGATTGCAGCCACATATTTGATGTGACACATCCCTATCAGACTCTCACTTTGATTTTCATTCTCCACGTCACCGCTAAACTGGTCAGTGTCGACGCCGCAGAACGGAGAATCTGCTTGTTTCAGCGTGTCTGCAAGCGGGGATGTACACACTTGCCATCTGTATTTCCACAGCTTGTTGGCCGCTACTGTATCAGGTGAGGTAAATAAGGATTTCTTTAGTATCCCTGGCTGTGAATAAATTTGACTCTCACTTGGACGGTTATATTATTCAAGGCAGGGAAGATTAAGCACAGCCTCCTCGCACGTGTGTTTGTACCCGTGTGTGTTTATACGTGGATCTGTGCATGTGTGCGTGTGTGTGTCAATGCTAATTTGTGCCTTTTCAAGGACCAGGTCCCTCTCCTCCGCCTTGAATATATTTCACATCTCCATATTGCCATCCCAGAATGTCAGCTCCTTGAAGCAATTTCCTCTCAACCATTATCTGATGGGTGAGAACTGTTTCCCATTGGCAGGTGCAGATGACACTTGGGCTGGGCAGGAGCTGGCTGTAAAACGTCGGACTGGCTCCTTACCAAGCTCCAGTCTGCCTGGTCCTGACAGTCCCCACAGGGCTGGCCACTGGGGGCGGACTGTTGGGCCAACTGGCCACTGAGGGGTGTAATCACTCCCTCTGACATATTTGGCACAAGCCATCCATTTGCTGCTCCACAACAGAAACCCCCTGAATGAGTGGCTTGCTTAATCCTGTTAGGCCAGGAGATGGCAACATTGAGGTGGGAGATACACATTTGGAACGAGCATGTAATGGTTCATGTCATATAAGATGCAAGAGAAAGGAAGGAAGGATTAAAATGTCATGACCATTTGTGAAAAAGACCTCATGAAATCCAATCCAATAAATATACATTTCACCTCTAAAACTTAATAAAGGCTCATGATAGCTCATCCCAGTGATCCTCTATTATATTACACATATTATATTAGGTATTTTGTTCTCATCATTGACAAAATGTTGAATCTGGATTTGTGTTTTTGCTCACCTGGGAAACAATATGACAAAAATAAAACATGACACCGTATATGTCAATACTGAATGACTAATAAAGTCTTAAAGGTACATGTCTGCAAACCAACAAGTCCTCCAACCAGTGGCAGTGCTTAAAGAATCTGACAATACTCCTGAGTTTACAATTAGGAATGCAAAACTGCAACAAAGGCACTAAAGAGGATGCTTACGGTGCACGCGTGTGCAAGCGCACAAGTGGAGCGGAGAGATAGATTAATGTTGAGGGGCATCAGCTTAGAGGATGTTTTGTTTCCCCACTGTGTGCCGAGTGCAGAGGGGAGTTAAGGGATTCCAATCTGGTCGTCGAGTCCTGCGGTGCGAAGAATGTTTGGAGTATGCTCGGTGATAGCGGACTCCATTACAGGGCTGAGTCTCGGGGTAGCCTGCCATTGTGCTGGCAAGCGAGGAGGTTAATCAGATCCCAGCTCCATTATGAATGCTCGCTATTTCTAAAGGGCTCTATGAATAGAAAACTGGAAGCTCTCGTAAAAAAAAAAAAAAAAAAAAATGAATCCGGGCTCTGTGATTTTTACGGAACAAGGCCTGATAAAAGAATATTGTTGGTGTACATTTGAAGTGATTCCACATCCTCTAGAGCAAAATCAAATGAGTGTTTTATGGAGGCCTAGTTATTAATTATCTGAGATTAAGAAATTCTCTTCCAGCTCCACAGCTGTGTTTCCCGTGTCTGCTTTGTTTGCAGTAAAGGGCAGATTAGCCCAAATTGATTTTTTAAGTATTAAATTAATTTCACATTGTGAGTCAATGACGTGCTCGCCCCAAATTGGCTAGTATGTTATCAGCCTCTCCTCATTAAAGCAGGACACATTGCTAAACATATTTTTTAGGCAGTCTTTTGTTTCAGCTAATGACTGGATTTCTCCTGAGTTATCTTATGCACGTTTCCTTTTTTACACTTTACAGCTTGTTGAACAGTTTTGTTAGCCTGCATGGTAGTAGCAGGAGCCAGGACTGAACCTTAACAGGGATTCATGTTCTGCACTTTTAACCTTTCTTTCCACGCGTAACACAAACACACACATGCACATGCAGCGAGGCTTGGCACATCGGCGGACATGGATAGGCTCCAGGGTGCTGAAAAAGCATCGGCACCGTTGGGATTTCTCAGGTTGTTGTTGAGTCCAACTCAAGAAAATATCAGATAAGGGAGGCATCTCCTCGATAACAGGGCCAACACGCCTCCACTTACACACTCTGCTGAAAATCTTTTAGATTAGGAGGCTGCTGAGCGGTGCAGCTCGTCTGATGAACCCGCAGATTTGTGACAGTGTCGCTGGCGTCCTGTATGCTAAACGTTTTCGGGGTGCGAAACACTGATAATAGCTCCAGAAGATGACACAAGGGAATGATACATCTGCTGCTCATAACACTATTTGCCCATTTTTTATTTTTTTATTTTGTCTTGATCGCTGTTGTCCTTTTGTCTTTTCCTATTCATCCAGCAAAGCGCTTTAAAATGCAGCGTGAAAAAGTGCACTACAAATGAAAGGGGCATTATGAAGGCTGCAATTATATGATGTGCTATTTGGGACTGAAAATATTTACCATGAATCACAATGCAGCTCACACTCCAGCATGTTTGAGCAGAATGGCAAATGAAGAAGACAGCGAGATATGGCTTTTGGGAATAATACAAACAGGAGACTCAACAGCCTGCCATCAAGACAACATACACTAACCGTGATTTAGAGAGCAATCAGCGCGCGCCTAATAGGACAGTTCACATTTCACGCAATTTGTAGAAAATCTAATTTCTTTGTGAAGGCACAGAGGCTGAGATTCTGAGCTCTGCAGAACAACAACAGCTCTTATATGGGAGGAAATGTGTTAACAGGCTAGACAGTCCTATTCTCAGCAAAGAGGTATTTAAGTACTGAAGATGAAGTGAGATGGAAAATCTCATTTCCATAACAGAACAGGGAAAACAGTCTGGCAGAAGGTGTTTTTTTTTTTTTCTCCTTCTTCTTCTTCTGTTGAATTGTCAGAGCAATCATGGTCGAGGCGCAGCCAGGGCAGCAGACTAAGAGGAGTGGGGGGTTGGTCAGGTGGGGGAGCTGGGGGTTGAGTCCTCTTCCCCAAAACACATACAAATGAACTTGAACAATCTCATGCCTCCACACGTACACACACACTCTCTCTCTCTCTCCTTCACTCTCACCCTCTCCCTCTCCCTCTCTCTCACACACACAGCAGTAGATACACATAGATGCAGGGATGCACAAACATTGCTTAGTCTCAGAGGAGCAGACAGTGAGCACATTATGCAAACAGAGGCTTTGTGTGTACGCCGTCGAACGTGCCTGTGTGTTGGAGAGAGAAATTAGACTGATTAAAAATCAGGGAAAAATCACAAACTGTTAGATGAATCTCCTAGGGGCTAATTAGTATGTTGAATCTTGAGCCAGAAAAACACACTGTTTGACAAATCTGAAAATGTAGGTGCACTCGCGATTTGTTTTCTGGATTCCGATTTAAACGCTGGACGTGTTTACATTTGAAATTCAAACTGTGGCTGCACAATCGCTGCGTTGCTCCTTTTTTTTTTTTTTTTTTGTCTCCCTCCACAATCAATTTGTCTGCCATACAGAGGCTGAATTTGTAATGCAAGGCTCCTGCGTTCCTTCGGAGTATATAGCAGTTACTAGGGTGTGTGGACAAAGAGCAGGAGCAAGTCAGTCTACAAATTTCATGTTGCAGCCCAGGTAACAGTGGAGTACATTTCGGTGCTTCAGGACCAGGAAATGAACTATTGTTAGCTCTTCCATTGTGGGTTACGCAACAGAACGACCAGAGGAGCCTGCAGGAGCAAAATTGAAGTGACCCTCCTCGCCAAACAGAATAAATATTTAATCTGAGCCAAAGAATAGACTATCGCTGAATGCTTTGTCCTTGACCATAAGCTGAGCCCTGAAGATATTAGTTCAAGGGAGAGAACAATAATCAGCACGCGAGCCAGTTCTATTCATGGGAAATCTGAACCCTTCCAATCCGTTGTTCATAAAGTTTAGATTTTTATGCACCTGCTATCAGCGCAGTCAGCCAGCCAGCCCACCCGCATGAATATATTCATCATCACACAGAGACAGTGAACAGAGGGAGATCTGTTTTATGTTTTGAGTGAGGGCACAATTCTGCTTTAATATTTAAACTCCCTTCCTCAGTCTGGAGCTTTCAGTACAGCACTGCTTGTGACCTGTCCGCGGCTCCCGGTTGTCCTCATGTTAACAGAGCAATGGTGCCTGGCAGGCTGAATGGCCATGACATGATAATTAATTGCACAGAATTGCTTGAAAGGATACCGACTTCTATGCATAGTGCATCCAGACTCTTTGTCAATTACCCTTCACACTTTAAATGGAGTGCCTGTATTGTGGGTTTTATAATATTCATTTATTCAGGGTTGGCAAAGTAAGATTTTACTCCGATGACCCCAGTTAGAACAACACAATGAAAGGAAAAAACACAACTTACTGTGTAGTATTTTAGAGGACTATTAAGTGGCTGGTGCTGCAGAGAACAGCTTGGTTTATATTATTAGAGAAAATCTGATGTTTGCAGAGAGCCATTCCTCTGGCTGCCTCAGTCTTGGCTGGGAGCTGGTGTCTCGGGTGAGAGCTGCACGGCCAGCAGGGCACAGACTGAGATTCAGAAAGAGCCATGAGCAATCCAGCAGGTCAGCGAAGCACACCTGTGCCTAATTAACCTTTGTGCATGTGTGAATGTATGTGTGAGAAGGCTCAGGACCAAACCAGGGATGCACGCCAGTTCACTAAGCCACTGCAAGAAAATGTAAGACTTAACTCCACAATGGATCATCAGCCAACTAAGGATAGAAGCAACACTAGTGTGCATGAGCAGTTGCAAATATGAAGCCTGGGCTAATACCTACAAGCTCAATATATTCATTTATCAGTTTATTATACAGTTTGTTGCAAGCAAGTGTAGATTTATCTGAAAGGATCAATTTGGAGGTTTCTGCAAGGAAAGTGGTTAAAAAGGGAGGACCGACACTGACGGGAGGCACACCACTACAAACCACACACTTCTTTCCTGTAAATGCCAAGTGCAACACAGAACCGGAGAGCTGTCTCTAGTGCACCCACGGTCTGCCACCAGGAAATGCAGCAGAAGAACCGGTTTTAAAATATTAAAACCCACAGTGCTAAAAACAATCTAGCAGATAATGATCTGCTCTTGACTGGAAATAAAAGACTCTGACAGTTAGACAGGAGTACAGCATAAAAGTAAATTATTTCACATGCCCTCTGGCTCGTACATACTGTCTGTTTCACAGATATTCACCCGGTCCAGGCAGCCACAGGTCGGCGGGTCCTCAAGGCACGGCTACAGTTTACGCAAATCACTACAACACAACTGAAACTATAAGCCAAGCGATGCTCCGTGTTTGCAGCATTCCTCCAAACATAAGCCAGAACTGAGCTACTGATCTGTTCAAGTTTTTGTTGCTACAGCTTCAAGAACTGGTTATGTTCTGTGTCAAGATTTAAGCTCAATAAGCATTTACATAAGACTTGTATTCATTTTGCACTGTGAAATCCTTTGCTTTCTTTTGAGTTCACTATTTAGACTTTGCTTTCCCTAGGCATGTAACACGATGCAAAGATTTTCCTTTAATGAAATGAATGAGCTCCAACAAATTGCTTGAACTGCAGCTGTTTTCTTCTCCTGACCTTGCCTTTCACATCTTGCATAACTGACTCATTTCACCTCGGAGGCCCTTGTCTTTATGTCTTTAGATAGGTTTATGTGTTATCCTGAATAAATACCTAGTGCCAAGCCAACATCAAAGAACTAGTGGCATTTCTGCACCTACTTAAGTCCAACTAAAGAAGGCCTTCTTCACGTACCTGCACTGCACCTGCAAAGACTGCAGCCAAGTTCCAGCTAGCATGCACAGTACATTCTGCATGAGAGGAAATAAGCTTCCATACCAGCAGGTGGCAGTAGTCTGCATTCATCACTCAATAACTGAAAGAAAAGAGTGCTTGAGCAGGCGAACAAAATTTGTGCTTGTTTGGGATCATTGTTGTAAAAATGCCTAAATATATTTACATATCAAAATGTGCAGATGAGACGAAGATGAAAAGCAATACGCTCCTCTTGTCTATGCCCTCTTTCAGTTTGTTGTTTGCTTGCTTTTTTACTTCTGCTCCTCTTCTTTTTAGCTGAATAGCCAATCAAAGCGATCTCTCTGCAAGCCATGACACACCAGGCTGATGGTTGGATGAACCTTTCTCGGCAGCTATTCGACTGATTGCACGTGTTGAACTGGCTGAATAGCTGCCGACAAGAGCACAACTAGTGCCGCTGGTAAAGGGACACTCCACATAAGCTAGCACCACAGACACCTGCAAACGCCACAAATCTAATGTGTCTCCATCGTATTGGAACAAACTCTTGGGAACGATGAAAACACTGGCAAATACGTGCATGTGCATTATAAATGAATTTTTTAAATGAAACTCAAGATTCTTGTTTTGACCTGTCAATGCAGATTTTGGTGTTTTCTCTGAATTTTGTCTCAAAAACTAAAATATCATCGACCTCAAAGGAAAGCAAACAAATGTGTTTTCGGTCCACAATGCGGGTGAACTGAAAGTTTAAAGTTCCATAACAATCTTCTTAGTTTCTCTAAGCACATCCCCCCCCCCCCCCGTTGTTTTCTACCTGAGCACTGTCACAGCCTGTCACGACAAAAATCAAGCGGAGGACCCTCTTGTCAGCCTAAATCACTTCCTCTGATGCTCCCTCATGTTTATCATCCCTCTCTTGGTTGCATGTTTCCATACAAACCGCTGTGCACAGCTAGATACCATGGAATCGGTGCAGTTGTCTCAGGCTATGCGGACACGCTGTCAGCGGTGACATGCTGAATCAAACTGACAGTTCAGACGTAGAAAAAGCACCCCGAGATTATCTGGATAAGGGGCGGATCATCTGCAGCTCTAGTTGGGGTTAATGTTAATAAAGTGCTCCAACTAGGCTAGAGGACTGGCTGTACGAACTCGCTCGTCAATGTTTTCCTTCGTAGCTTTTTGAAGAGCACGCAAATCTTCTCAGCACCACAAGACATTTCAAATAAATTCTTCATTGGCCTGTCAAAATGCTTTTCCTCTCCCTTCAAACACCAGCAAGAGGCTGCTGTGATCTACTATGAAATGGCCTCATTGTGCAGGGCATCAAGGATTCTATGGCTCCATCTCCGGGTGTGCTCTGAACTGTGAATTTCAGATTCAGACAGCCCAAGGCCCAAGGCCATGAGCCGCTAGCGCTGTTGAAGCACTCTGTTGCTTCACACATTTGAAATTGGCTGACATGTTTAAATTTGCCGTACCTTTGCTCAATCTTTGTGTGATTCCTCCGTGAAAAGCAGAGTGACTCAAGACCTACATGTGTCAGGGCAATGAGGTCCTCTAATTTTAGGCCGCATTTCCCAAACTGCAATACATGCATATTTTGATGAGATTTATGGTGTTTTCAAAGGGGCTGCTAGACACATCAGCGTGTTACATAGTAATCTGGGGGAGGATGTTTGACAGAAAGTTTTCCCATTTGGTCACAGAATCCCACGGCGCGGTAATCCCTTAATATCTTACCAATAACTATTAAGGATTTAACGTCACTCGTGCTCTGCTGGAGTTTTACTTGATTCACTCTCAGTTTCCCTGAACCTGGGACACGGCTAAGATTGACTGAGCACATAAAATCTTTAAAGTCTCCTCTCATGGGTCACAGAATCAGCCTTTGCAGATACAAGATGTTCATAACAAGGAGTCAAGGTGGCCGCCTCAACCTGAGTCGGTAAGTCAGTGTCATGTTAACCCCCTTTGACTTGCTTTAGCGGAACATGAGTACGGGACGTGAGGTCTTATTCAGCTGTCACACGGCAAATAAAGAAATGCCCTTAACGTCTGGAATAAAGGGATTTTTTATTTTTTATTTTTTTACCCATTTCACTTTGCTGCCGATATACTGAATTAGGCACTGTCAGCCAAATTGTTTGTACCCCAGCTCAGACTAAAGGCGGTCACAGTGTGAAGAAAAAAAAAGAAAAATGTAGATCACACCAGCTCAGACATATTTGAAAAAAATAAAACAACTCCACATTTGAAGTCTTCTCAAAAATCCCCCAGTTAATTTTTCATGGCCGCAGCTTTTAAGAGACGCGTCAGTTTGATTTAATGTTAGCCTGACAGTTATTGGTTTTTGGTGTTTACCTCTTATCACTTCAGCAAACTGGGGAGGCCAATTTATACTCTGGATGCACATAAAGCGGCATCAAAAATTAAGATCTTGACACCCTGGAAACATTATAAAAGCTTTCTATAATGCTGCTCTGTGTGTAATTGGTTATGCTCTTTTTTGTGAGCGTGCGTTAAGAGGAAAGCGCCGGCATTTCCTCTCTTCTGTGTTTAGACTGACATGCCGCCACATACTGTGGGGACATCTCTAATGCCACCTTTCTTCTTCCTACAGCCTCATCTGCGGCTTCGCCTCGCTCACCGGACCCTGGACAGTTTGCATCAGAATGATTGAAGTGCAGCCTGGGTGTTGACTCGACTCTGTCACGTCAGACTTGTCCGTGATAAACAACCGGGCCGCAATAAGTGTTCATTGACACATGTGCTGGCACATTTGATAAGGAAAACGGGGGCTTACAGTGAAGAAATTGTCTCAAATGGTTCAAAGGATTTGAAGTGGAAGAAGAGAGGATTGATGTTTGTGCTCCAAGCCCCTGAGTAGAACTGGCCCGGGGTCTAATCAGAGACCAACAACGCACCACTCCCCAGGCCCCCTCCTTCCACACAGCCATAGGATTTTCTCTCACTATTCAGGGGCTGATAGATGAGCCTCTCTTTGTATTTCA
This sequence comes from Planiliza haematocheilus, assembly GCA_005024645.1. Lineage (NCBI taxonomy): Eukaryota > Metazoa > Chordata > Actinopteri > Mugiliformes > Mugilidae > Planiliza > Planiliza haematocheilus. The sequence continues at coordinate 9,690,374 of SRSE01000725.1, forward strand.
TCCGTGCACTTTCTTAAATCTGAAAAGCCAATTCATCTTGGGCAAACGCATAAGGAGGAGAGAGTAAAGGAAAAACTTCAAAACTCATTTTTATTTTTTTTCCCCCTCCACTCCTTGCCAGGACTCAAATGTCATTCACGGGCGCTAAACACTTTGTCTCTCCTCCATTAATTGTGCTCCACACGCATCACGTGCCTTGACTACAAGCTGAGGAGACAGTACCTTGGCTACCCCCCCACCGCATCCCCCATCCCTGGCTTGTTCTCTATGTTGATGATAAGTTCACAGCAGATAAGAAAAATATAGCCCAGCAAAGAAAAAAAAAAAAAAAGGAGAAAACTCGTTTCTGTTTCCTGATGGACTGGATTAATCTTTCCTTTTCAGGTACACTGCTTTTCAGACATTCAGGCAAAGTAGTTTATCTACGTTTGCTGTCTAATAGAATTTAAGCATTTAGCAGGCCAGACAAATAACCAGTGTAATAAATCATACATTTTTCTTTGTGTGTGTGTGTGTAGTAAGGCATCAGAGAAGCTGCTGCTCGGACAGGCTGCTTGAAGTTCAGGCACTTTCATTACACATGTGTCAACAACATGTACAAAGTTTAATAGTCCTGTAGTGAACTCTGGGGCAATTTATTTATATATTTTTCTTATTATTTCTTTTTTAACACTTAGCAAAATGAAAGCCTTTATTTATTTTTTCTCCAAGAAGATTATTTTTCAGGCAGCGATACAATATACACCACGGTATTTTTTTTATTATTTTTTTTTAATCCCACAGTGTCTCACTGAGCCCATGTGTCGAGAGAGAAACGGTGTCAAGTTTAATTAGCAAATTCTCCCAGCAAATGTGGACACCTTGTTGACACATCCATTCCACATGAGCTATTGCTGATTCCTTTGAATGCAATTTACATAATTATACCTCATCCAGCCCTGTGAAGCACATGCCTCAAACGCTGCGTTGCTCGCAGCAAAAAACGCATGAGGAAATACAGCCATATTGATGCTCGTGGCAAGGAAGCGCTAAATGCTGGAGCCCCTTCTTCCATCTGCATTGTATGAGGCATGATGGTCTTGCTGAATTACAGATATGACGCCCCCTCCTCTCCCCCACCACCACCACCACCACCTCGGCATACATGCACACACACGCGTTACACCACTTCGACTTAAAACATACACACAAAATCTCACTGCCTGGCTGATGTGACCTACATTTCTACAATGCTTTGCACTTACTGTACATATTTAAGTTGATCCATCTTCAGTATGCAAAACCCACGGTGTGCCTCTCATTCCAAAACATAAATTCTCACTTACACCGGCGAGTCTATAAGCTCTCCGGTAACATTCGAAGTCAACAAACACCCATCTTTCCCCCGAAGAACAATGAAGCGTGACAGTCCGAATTGCCAAAACGTACCGTCGGAGGGCTCCTCAGAAGGTCCCCTGCATTGAATTTCCCTCTGAATCATGTCTTGCTCATCTAATAACTTTGTTTATGTGTGCTGAGGGACATGTCTGGAGAGACACCTTGAATTCTGGGATACAGCTCTCAGTCCAAACATAAAGAGAGAAATGAAATATTCACCCGCCTTATTGTCTCCAAACTCCAGGAGAAGAATCAATAAAACATAACATCGGCTTCTCTCTGAGTTTAAGACCTCCAGTGGGGTTCGAAACCCCCATGTGACGTCGGAAGCTTTATTCTCGCATATGAAAACACCAGAGTTTTATTTTGATGTTTGAATTAATCAGCAGAGAGCATCTTCAGAACAAAAAGATCTGATGTTGCCTGTGGGATCTGCAGGCCATCGGAGACGTCGCCGCCCGCGTTTAAAAGCGTGTTTTTGAAGAACGCATTTCAACAGCCCATAATAATCCAAGAAGATCCATAGTGCCTCTCATATGTGATGTACAAATCTCTGTCTCTTACTCCGCTTTATATAGCCACCGCATATTATTTTTTTTATGTCCTGATCTATCCCCTTGGTGAGTAAAACTGACTGACTTCAAAGCGTTGTGTTGAAAATGAGTGTTGACTCAAATAACCTCATTGCGTGGCATGTTTAAACGCCCCTTTAATGTGAAGGTTAAATCCCCGTGTGTGAACTGTGTCACTTACGATAACACAATGGGGCAATTATGCCGAGCGGGTCAACACGCTGTGTGTATTGGAAGACAAAGGACGCAGCTAAATCGGAGCGGCGTGCGACCCCATTGCCACGTTATCTCAGTGGTAAAAGAAGTCGTTTCTACCCCAACACCGAAAGAAATAGTAGCAGTCATTAAAGGCATTGTCTCCCATCCTTGGGAAGTAAAACTTATTGTTGTCTTTGCTGAGAATCCGTTTGCAAGATCAATACCACCTTCCTAATTGTGAAGCTACTGCCAGAAGTTGTTAGTTTACCTTAGCACGATGCGTGGAAGCACAGCAACAACAGCTCACATGGGTGAGTCTAAACACGCCAAACATACCTGCTGACAGCACCTCTAAGGCTCACTAATTAACATGCCACCTCTCGTTTGTTCAGTCCACACAAAAAAAGGTGTAAAAACAACAAATTGTGGTTTCATGAAAGGTCATGTGCCGACACATAATTTTTACACTTTTGCATGGAACAACCAAACGAGATGTGATGTGTGAAGGTGAGACACGGCCGACATTTTGGGCTACTTTGTTTCCATCCCGTGCCTCTGTTGGAGAATAAGTGCACAGTTTTGATGTTGACATTGATCTATTGGGAATATGTGCAAGTGCTTGAACAGACAGTTTGCCTAAAATTTTAGACAAGACAAAATAAGATTATTTTCACCTTAAATAACAGTCTCCAAAAAAAAAAAAAAAAAAAAAAAAAACCTGGGGTGATTTTACAGAGCATATAGTAAAAGTTCTCAAAGTCAGAATTATAAATCCAGTAGCACGTACTGCAAAAAAAAGCAAACCTGATGAAGAATTTTGAACCAGGCATTATCCAACGGTCAGACTGCTGTTTTGGAAATGTGTGTAAATTAGATAACACCTTTTTTCATTCATCTTCTGTGCTGGACCCTATCGCAGAGAGGCGGGGTACACCCCGGACAGGTCGCCAGTCCATCGCAGGGCTAACACAGAGAGACAGGCAACCATTCACACTCACATGCACACCTACGGTCAATTTAGAATCACCAATTGAGCGTGTCTTTGGACGGTGGGAGGAAGCCGGAGTATAGGAGAGAACCCACGCAGACACAGGGAGAACATGCAAACAGAAAAGCCCAGTCGGCCAATGGACTCGATCCCAGAACCTTCTTGCTGTTAGCCGTCAGTGTTAACCGCCAGTCCGCTGTGCCGCCCTAAATTATACCCGTTTTGCATAAGTAAACATAGTAATTGGAAAAATGACATGGTTTACTTACTTCTAGACTCTTAAATATTTTACACTATTCGCTTCTAGCCTTAACTACTAGTCTTAAGAAGCATTCTGTGTTGAGACACACCCTCACCAGCTCTTTTAGCACATTTTAGCACAAAAACAAACCTCTTTTCGTACATTGTGTTAAGCTGACCGGCTGCTTGCAGACATGAGAGAGGTATCGTTTTATCAGTCTCTTGTGCGAGTACAGGGAATAACTCAAAATACTGGAGAAAGAGACAGAGATGTATAAAGAAAGAATCTGGCACCTAAAAGATGTGGAAGTTTGAGTTCTTTAAGATCTCCCACCAGAGCAATACTCAGTTGGGCTGAGCTCCACCACAGAGTAATTTGCCTCTGATTTCTAATCTTTGTAAAAGAATGTGAAGCTAAGTGCCTTCCACAAACGCAGCCTATCATGGCATTTCTTCAGGCACATTATGGACCAGAGTGATTAGAGAACTTAAAATGCAAAGGCATCCCTTGGAACTGAATGCATTTACAATCCCATTAAATATGGAATTGTGTCTGTGGGCCAACAGTAAATTTGAAATATCTTTCCCTGCAACCGTTTTTTTTCTTCTCCCCTCCTCATTTTTGGTTTGCCGTTTGCTTCTTTCACTCTCTCGGTGAATCCGTTTGAGGTTGCGAATAATTTCCCAGTGACTTTCATGGCAGTATCTGCACCAGACGCAGTTATATAACATTAATCACAAAATCGCTATCACAATTTTCCAATCAGCATCATGCACACATTTGTTGTGACGGATGATTCTCGCAATTTATTGCTTTCTGCTGTGAATAAAGGCAGCTATGAATTACCATCTGCACAAAGATTTGAAATTGAATATTAATGTGAAATGTAGCTTGAATTCTGAGCCTTTCAGTGCGGCGTAAAGTCCTCTTGCAGAAGTGACCTTGAGCTCATGTATTCTATGTGGGTGATTATCAGATACTGAGATATCCACACAGCTTGAACCTTCGAGAGGTCATAATGAGCAGAAAATCCATCATGGCAAGAAAGAGAATAATAAAGCTTGTGTATATATGAACTATTCCCATTGCCACACAATGCAATTAAATGCAACATGTAAATAAACCGTGGAAAATGCACAGCACAACAAAAAAAACATCTGCCAAGTAAACTCTTCTCAACCATTTGCTCATCATAAATTCACACAAACTCCTCTGCGCCCCAGTTCATGCTAACGCTTTATTGTGCTGTAATAATCCATCTATCACAACAACCATTTGACCCGGTTTAATGTAATCCAAAGAGAATCGCCCACACTGTCCTCCTATGATCACCTCTGTTCTCATTAAAGTGGAAATCATCCTGCGTAACGTGAAGCTACGCAAAAAAATGAACAACTGTTTGTGAATTTGTTAAATGGACAGTTCTGTGGTTTTCCTCACACTTTCCCTCACTGATTTAAAGTTACATTATAATGCCGATTTGCCTCTGAGCACTGAAGTTGCGACGCTATCGCATAAAGCCGTGGCAAATATGATCAAGGAAATACAGGCTTGTCTTCATTTGCATGGTGTCAGTCCAGTGGTCTGTCAGTCCATCCACCAGTGCACCGTTTCTTTTAAGTCATGAACTTATAGCTAAAAACCTCACAGTAAGTTTAAGACACAAATTACAACTTCTTTTAGGTTTCGTTGAGTGTCGTTAGAAGTTATCAGCTGACAATAAATATGCATCTCATAATATATACACAAGAATTCTATCCATTTATCTTAAACTCTCATGCAGATGGGTCCCTCCATATGAGATGGATCCTGCTCAATGTTTCTTCCTGTTTAAAAGGGAGTTTTTCCTTCTCATCGTCACCTCCAGGCTTGCTCTGGGGGTTTCAGACTTCTTGTAAAGCGTCTTGAGACAGTTTGTATTGTTATTGACGCTATAGGAATAAAATTGAATTTATAAAACCACAGCCATGTCCAAGTAACTGACAGAGTATGAAAATAAAACTAACTGATGCCCACGAAGCAGAGGAAGGCGCTGAAAACCTTTCTCCCAGCTAGCAGTTTCCACTGTCCAAAAGTGACCATTAAGGGGGAGCTGTGGAAGTAAAGACAAGATCCGGCACACCAAGAAAGATAAAGCTGTTCATCTGCTGGGCAGAAAGGAAAAGCAAAATCCCCATATGACTGCAGAGGAAGGTTTAGCCGTGAGCTGTGAGAGAGTCGTCAGAAGGGAGCGCTACCTTACCCTACCTGTGACCCCGATACAAAAGCCACCGTCCAACGTCTGCAAAGCAACATCTGGGTAAGCTTTTTAGGAAACAAGTGCTGCACACAGATGAGTTTAAATATAAGCAAAAAGGTACATTTGGAGAAAAAAAATAAATGAGCTAAACGAAAAGAGCACCTCGCCATCTGTTAGGCACTGGGGTGAAAATTCTGCTCGGGGGCTTACAGTATGTGGCAGCCAATCTCACTGGAAACATTGTTAATGTAGGAGGAAGAATTCCACAGAGTGTCGAGAAATCCTCAACGCAAATGCCATGAAGTGGGCCAAGACACAGAAGTTTTTTTTTTTTTTTTTTTTTTTTAAATACAAGAATAGTCCAACTCTGAACTTATAACTTAAGCAGAAGAAGCAGTATTTGAGGATATGTGTCAGATGTTTGGAGTTACACCAGCCCCAAAACTTACAAAGTTAATAAATGCTGCAACTTAGAGTAGATGGAAGTGGCATTTAACCTAATTTAGAGTCACTTTTGTGTTCATCTGATGAATGCACAACCAATATTTTCTCTGCTTTTAACTTTGTGTCTGAACACTGTCTAGCTGCTAAATGCTTATATGTTCTCCAGTACATCTAACGAAGCATCCTTTAGCATTACACGTGTTCATTTTACCCCTTTGCTAATATCAAAAGACAGTAAAAACCACAAGAAACAAACCACAAGACCAACAGCCACAACCCAAACGAGAAATAATCTCAACCCAGCCTACAAACGTACAACAAAACACCACCAACCTGCCTCCACGCAAGCGAGCGAAAACTACTGAGCTCAGCAGCAGTGAAACACAAGCAGACCCATCACTGTCCAGAATGGCCCACTGGTGGCGGTTGTGCCTTCTCTCTCAGCTTTATGCCCCCTCTCCTGATGACCAAGTGGGGACAGGTGCACCAAATCACCTGCTGCATAATGAGGGATGGGCAGCACCTGGAGGCACACGAGAGAGAGGAGCACGCACACTCGCTGAAAACCAGCCATGCAGTAGCCTAACGCACACGGCAGCGCCGCCATAATTACGGAGTTTGCCTCACAGATAGTGTAGTATCTAATAAGACATTGTAAAGTCATTTGTAGATTTCTATTTGAAGCATCTACGCGTGCTTCAAGGTAAGCCGGCAGCCTTGGTGAGAATCTTTTAAATGATTACAAAAAAGTCAATTACTCTCTGCATTTGGAGCAATTTTAGTATATTATCTTACATCAAAGCATGGAAATGTAATGACATCTGCTTGAGCAAACAAACGCGTTCCGTCACAGTTGCATGTTGGAAAGCTTATACTACGAAGCAGCCCACCCACCTCTGTTGTTCACGGCAGACTCCGCTATTTAAATGTGTCTCTGTGGGTCCTTCACAATGACTCGCATCATTATTGCCATTGTTGGCATTATTGTTCCAGATTATTTTAAGTGCTTCAACCGCAGCAAGCTGTGGACTCTGTGTCGGACTAATGAATCATTATGAACGTGGTGTTGTGGAGGAGTAGGAATAAATAGTCAAAGACAAATAGTGCTGGATGCTGGGTGATGGAACATTTGCACTGTGTTTATAGGAAATTCTCTAAATTACGCGGTGTCGACAGCAGCCGAACAGAAGAAGTGTGAAAACGCAGTCGTACTGCACAAATTTACTCTACACGTGTCCAATCTAATGGGGTCCAACAGGGTTTTGACACAATATCTAAAGAGAAGGAACGGTCATGCTAACACGTTTGTTTTGTATAGTTCACTGCTTACATTTAGTTTAAACTCCAGCTACAGCTTTTCAAAAGTTTGAGGTTGGAAGCTGTTGACTTCAGTCCTGCAATTACTGAATCAAATCACATACACTTGTTGTTTTTGCAGCTCTCAATTCAGTTCTGCCACTGAGGTGTAATGCCATAGATTGCGTCATTTCTGCAGTATGTCAAGATTTAAAGCTTAGAACAAATATATGTATGATTCAAACGTGGCAAAGCATGTGTAACTGCTTTCTGCACATCAATTAGTGGTTCTTGGACAAAAGCCGTGCTGCTCTGGACTTACGTTTCCATCATCTCTCCTGGCTTTTCACGAACCTGTGAATAGAGAGCTTTTTCTTCCATTCTGCCGCACAATTATAAGTGAGGTCAGACGCTGATGTCGAGCGATAAGGTCTGTCTCACGGTCAACGTTTCATATTCGCCCCGAAAGGTGCTGGAGGGAGTCGAGAAGAGGGCTCTGAACAGTCCAGTCGGGTTTCTTCTGTGTCAGACCTGTAAAACTCTTTGTTAGAGGACTTCTACTTTTGCAGAGGCGTGTTGAAAAAGCGTTGGCATGACGTTGGCAGTGCCTTAGTGTTTGAGATATCATCGTGATCTATGAAATTAAGTGGAACTAAGGAAAGTGTACGTACCCTTGTGGCTGTAGTTCCCTCCTTCTTCATATAGTCAAAGATGGAAGTACAAATGGCTGACCCTGTATGATTCTATACAGTAGTGGATGTTGGTTGCATTTTTATATGATCTGAAATCGTCATCAAAATGAAATCCAAATTGTGTTTGAGGGCTGTCCTCAAAGCCCAAGGGACGAACCCATATTGTTAGCAAATATATCTGTTGGTCTCTTGGTTCCATGAAACCTAGACACAAGAATTAAAATGTGATTTTGAGAGATAAAGAAGAAGAAAATAAAGGACGCTTTGATCTTGAATTTGAGACACTTTTCTCTGAGACACTCTTCAAAGAAACCCTACATCCATATCCTGTCTTGCCCACAGGCTACAGTCGCGGTTGGAACCCTCTCGGATCATATTTCTCCCCTTTATAGTGCAATATAACCAAAAATAATTCAGCCAGTGCTGCACCAAAAGGTCAACATTTGTCTCGGGATAATTAAGCTGCTCCCACTGAACCTTCAGCAAAACCTTTCTCATCTCACCAGAGAAAAACAATTGGGCTGCTTTTGTGTGTGTGTGTGCACGCGCGCATTCGTGCACGTGCGCGCACACATACCCACATCCACACGCACACACCCGTGCGCGCTCAGAGAACGAGCGAACGAAGTGAACATCAAAAGGAAAGAAATAGGCTTTTGCTAAATAAAACCATCACTCCGTAATGGCTGTAATATGACGATAAACAGCGCGCGAGCTATCTTAAAGCCGTGGCATATCTTTCTGCCCCCTTTTTCTTCTGTTTTGCAACTTCCTTCAGTGTGCGTTTTCAAAAAAAAATAAAAAAAAAATAGGCTTAGAGCTTCCCTTTTCCCCCCATAAGGGGGTATTTTTAATTCTAAAGCGAGGGATTGGTCACACTTCGTCTCATTAGCATGAGGAGCTGTATAAACCCCGCCACTGCAGAATTTTGAGCTGTGTTGAAGGCGAGGCAACAAGCGTATCTGACTGGCTGCGCGTAAAGGAGCGAGTAACTTTCACTTTTCAGCACAGTTCAGTTCATAAAAGCGGGAGCTGTATGGAGAGCTCGCTCCAGAGGTGAACCGCTCTCAACTGCTCAGCACACAATGAGGCTGTGTACCGAGGGGAAGATAACAAGGAAGATGATAACTTATTGGCACCGGTGGATTTTTATATTCTCAATCCATCTGTTTTTATTTTCCTCATGGGCTCAGTCTGAAGGAAATACTATACGATATCAGACCAGAGAGGAGGACGCACCAGGTACGGTCATCGGGAACCTTGCCAAGGACATGTCCTTGAGTCTGTCTCATTCCTCCAAGACCAATTTCAGGATGATGAAACAATTCAACGATTCATTCATCAGGGTAAGAGAAAGCGACGGGGAACTCACTGTCGGGGAACGAATTGACAGGGAGAGAATCTGCAGACACACTCCACAGTGTCTGATTACTTTTGACGCGGTTAATTTCTCCAAAGATCGCTACAAATTGATTCACGTTGAGGTGGAAATAAAGGACATCAATGACAACTCTCCCGAGTTTCCAAACAAGGAATCTGTAGTGGAAATCTCGGAGAGTGCAGCGGTTGGGTCCCGTATCCCTTTGGACCCAGCTGTGGACGCAGACGTCGGCTCAAACTATATCCAAAGCTATCAAATTTCTGTAAACAGTCATTTTACCATTGATGTGCTCCTGAGAGCGGATGGGGTTAAATATGCGGAATTGGTTCTAATGAAAGAGCTAGACAGGGAGACTCAGTCATCATACACTGTGGAGCTGATCGCCACAGACGGAGGAAACCCACACAGATCGGGGTCAACAAAGATAACTATCAGAGTGTCAGACTTTAATGACAATAGTCCTGTTTTTGACCAGAACAGTTTCTCAGTCAGTCTGCCCGAGGACGCACCGGTTGGCACTGTTATACTGGACTTAAACGCAGTTGACGCTGATGAGGGTTTAAACGGAGAGGTCGTCTACGGGTTCGGAAAACAGGTTTCTCATGAGATCCGAGAACTTTTCCAAGTGGATAATAAATCAGGTCGTCTGACTCTCAGGAGTCCTGTGGATTTTGAGGACAAAAGGACCTATGAGCTAGACGTGCAGGCGACTGATCTGGGACCCAACCCGACCCCCTCCGTGTGCAAAATCATAATTCACGTCACAGACGTTAATGACAATGCCCCAGAAATCAGTATCACCCCGATGACCTCCATCACGACGGGCATTGCATACATCAGCGAGGCGGCAGACAAGGACAGTCTGGTCGCGCTGATCAGCACCTTGGACAGAGACTCTGGTGTTAACAGCCAGGTCCACTGCACATTATACGGCCACGACCATTTCAAACTCCGCCAGGCTTACGAGGACAGCTACATGATAGTTACAGCGGCAGCCCTAGACAGGGAGAGGATTAGTGAGTATAACTTGACTGTCATGGCTGAGGATTTTGGGTCACCTCCACAGAGAAAAATCACCCAGTACACCATTAGACTCAGCGACGAGAATGACAACGCCCCTCACTTTGCCAAAGCTGTCTACGAAGTTTCAGTGCAGGAAAACAACGCCCCGGGCGCTTATATCACCACAGTGGAGGCCAGTGACGCGGATCTGGGCAACAACGGGAAAATTACTTACAGGCTAATGGACGGTGTTATTATGGGATCCCCAGTTAACACATTTGTGTCTCTCAATTCGGTGTCTGGCTCCATATACGCGCTGAGAAGTTTTAATTATGAAGTCATGAAACATCTAGATGTGCACGTTCAAGCAAGTGACGGTGGGTCACCACAGCTGCAGAGCACGGCTGTCATCAGATTAAAAATAGTTGATCAGAATGACAACCAGCCTTCCATCATAGAGCCCCCACTCTACAAGGGATCTGCCGAGGTTTTCCTGCCCAAAGATGCACCTGCAGGTTATGTGGTAACCCAGATAAAGGCCACAGATGCTGATGAAGGCATAAATGCACAGCTGTCCTATAAAATCACCGAGGGGGGACACCTGGGTTTCTCGATCAACAAAGACTCGGGGAAGGTGCACGTCAGTCGACAGCTGACGTATGATCTCACAGACAATGTCAAAGTCACAGTGTCGGTCGTCGACCATGGATCCCCTGCGCTCACCTCCACAGCCATTATACACTTCAGTTTCATAGAAGGCACTCTACCAAGTTTGCCTTCCTCTGCTCAGAATGGCAATGAGGAGCTCTTTGAATGGGACATGTCTATAGCCATAATTATCGTCCTGGCAGGGAGCTGCTCTCTCCTCCTGCTGGCTATCATTCTCATCACAACCATATGCAGCCGCCGGAAAAAAGAGACAAGGGAGGGGGGCTTTGATGACAAAGACGACGTACCGAATGTGGACAAAGTGGAAGGTGGTCATATTGATTCAGTGATTGTCAACCACAAAGGCAAAGTGTTTGATGCCCACCCTTTTCCCCCCGAGAAGCCTCCACTGGCCGGCAGCAGCACAACAGAGACAGGCTGTGAGGATGGCAGGCAGACAGCAGGCATCTTCGAGTCAAACAACAGAGTGATGGAGGGTAAATTAAAGGTACGCTAATAATCCCAGACATCACAGCACACTGACTTTGTTGTCTTTTGACTGAAAATGTGCATGTGTTTGTGCCTTTTGCAGGGTTATTCTACTCTACCGGGATATGGAAAGAAACCGTCAGACCAATCACAATATGGAAGGGCAATTCCTTCACGACCATCTCAGCCAGAGATCCCCACATCAGCGGCAAGGACAGTGGCAAAGGGGACAGCGACTTCAATGACAGCGATTCTGACATAAGTGGAGATGTGCACAAAAAAGAGTCGCCACCGACCAACAGTGAGTGTCAGGAAAATATGATGATACATTTATACTGAAAAGAAGTCAAATAAGAGTACTTACAGGTCAAATCCATGCAGTGATGCATGATTTATTTAGGAATATAGTGCAAACTCTCAACTGTGTGCAGAACAGACTGTACCCAGATACAGCTTTATATTTTCCAATACACTGGATACGTTATGATTGATTTAGCTCACTGGGATTTTTTTCTTTCTTTCATCAAACATCCTCAAACAGCTGAGCTAGCAACCGTATTACATCCTGACAGCGCTGCTGTTTCCCACAGGTCTCTGGGCGTGTACAAGCGAGTGCAAAGTGTTGGGACACTCGGACCGATGCTGGAGCCCTTCAGCTACGAGGCCCAACACGAGCCTGGCCTCTGGACCGCAACTGTCAACGTTCGCCAAGACAGCTTCACTTCCCCGCGACGCCAGGAGGGAAAACTACTACCCAGCTCACATACCAAAAACCAACGGCCTGCAAAGCGTGTACGAAAAAGTTCAACACCAGGAATTTGATTATATTCTCGTCGGTCCACCGACCCCAGCCAGAATACAGGAAACAGATGAAATATCCATCCCAGAGTATACAAACTCTTAAAACAGCTTAAACGAAACATTAGTCATTAAAAAAAATCACTTTGTCTTTATACTGTACAGTACCTTTATCTTAATTGACTCTATGTTGGATTGTTGCTGTGTTTTGTAACGTGTCACGTGTCCTTTGGCTCATTTAAGACTGTTCATTGTATCATGTGTAATATGCAAGATTTTCTACATTGATAATATATTTTTCATAATGATTCAATGTATAAAAGACTTTTATTATGAATTTCTAAGAGCATGTGTTACTATTTAAGGGGCATGACCTATGAACATTTGGGCTGAAAATGGCCTTTCTGCTGTGGAAAACAATCAATATGAAAAGATTCCAATGCCATGTTCGTGGTAGATTTTATCACATTGTTGCACAAATAAACATTTAAAAGGAATCCTGCCTTGCCGTTCCATGACAGTTCAAAATGGACCAGCACGTAAGCTTACAGGAAGCAACTGTAATATTATAAGCAGAGTACAACCTATTGTCCTGAGGAAATATCCACAGAGCATACAACAACCTCAATTAGCCCACTGAATGCATTTCATTTGCCTTAAAGGCTTATAAACCACAGTAAATACAATCTGCTCCTCCAACCATCACAGCTAAATTGATAGCAAGCAGTAGCCAATCCCATTGTCTTCTCACTGTACACAGCGTTGCTGCCGCTGCCTTGATTTGCATGCAAATGTTGCATCGCTGATCAAATTCTCCCACAATTACATGTTTTTCAAAGGTCAAAGAATCCTCTCACCTTTTGTGATTGCCTCCCAGCTTACCAGCATCCAAAAAAAAAACAACTAAAAAAACCAAAAAAAAAACCAGGATTTAATCTGTTTCCAAGCAACAGCAGCACTGAGCATTTGAATCGCTTTTCTTAGTGTTTCTTCTTTTTAAGTTGCGATCGAGACCGGGTAACCTTGGCCACAAAAGTCCATTTCTCCTGCTGTCAAATTAGAAAATTCATAATGAAGCAAAGGTTATGTATGTGTGGCTGTGTCTGTGTTTGTGTGTCTGTGATTTGTGTCCAGTATTGCAGTATCTTGTAGCATGTTGTAGGAATATGAAGACGTCAGAGAGAGGTGGGGTATTAAAGATATAAAATAGCCTCTGAAAGTCTAGTTGACCTAAGGTTATGGATTTGCCTTCAAAGAACCACAACATTTTTACTGCACCTCTGTCTGCGACACCAGACACCAGACAATCTCTGGAGAGGCACAAAAGTCTAATTATAGATCGGTACCACAGGGTGGCCACCTTGCTTTGGGCAGCTTGGAGACACAGGTAACATTCAGACGAAGAATTTAGCCAAAGTAATTTATATCAACTGTACGTCATTCACACTGAAGTGTCAGGGAGCCTTCAGGTGAATAACCAGACTCTCTAAAAAGAGAAGCAGTTAGAGAAGGAATCACAGAGCACATCATGAGGGAGATTATGGAAAAAGTCCCAAATCCAGCTCACGGATCTTCCTGTTTTGAACACTGCAGGCCTCCGGTAAGACAGCCTTACTAAGTGTTTGATCGGAAATGCAGCCGACAGCCGTGAAATGTTAATAAAGCCGTACACTTGCTGAGCTTTCCAGGTTGTGTGTAACGCCTCGCCTTACCTTGTCTGCATTGAACTTTAGGGACAAAGCGCATCGAGCACGCCGACCTCTGCTACAGTCGGCCGTCTCTTGAGATCAGGAGCTGTGGTTCTTATTGTCGGCGCGGTCTTAATGCTGTGTGCATCAATGGCTGCTCTCTACCTGTGGAAAGTCAGCGATAAAAACGTAAGTGTCCACGGAGGACTGCTGAGGTTATTGCAGTGCCTGTTCAATAACAAATATCTGAAAGTGAATGTGAGGGCAATGTTGTCAGTGGGAAACTGAGATGAGAAAATCCTCTAATTATAAGATTTTTTTACAGGTATTGTTTATTTTTTTGCTATTTCTTGATAATATCGTCTGAATACATGTGATACTTTCTGCCTTCTCAGCTGTCGGCAATCCAGACTATAAAACTGCATCTTTAACCCTACAACACACACAAACTACATCCATTTACCCTCCAAGTCCACGTCATCTTATAAGAAAGCATGTGTAATGTGTTCATTTGTGTTCTAATGAGCTCACCTGTAGGGCAAACATCCCCATCAAGGCCTGCAATAGCATCTCCTGCGGTGCTTTACTCTAATTCTCAGTGTGGTAACACAACAGAGGATTTACTTCAACACAAAATGACTGCGCGAGGGAGCAGAACAAGCGTCGAGAACCTCGTTTTCTGTCCCCCCTCTTCTTTTGTGTTGTGATTTACATAACTCAACTAATCAGTCATTTTAACGTCCCGCTTTGAATGTTGCCAGGTTTATAATGTTCGTTACAGTGTGAACATCAATGGGGAGGTGAGGCAGGGCTCCATGGAAATTGATTCTGACAACAATCTGGAGAGATTTAAAACCGGGAGTGGAGCGGAGGAAGCTGTGGAGATTCATGACTTTCAAATTGTGAGTGAGTTCGTCCTTGTTCTCTCTCTTCCTCCTGAGGTAGCTGAGCTGAGACCTTCTGTGTGCTCAGCAAAGTAGCAAAGCCGTGAGTGTAAACATGGCATCTCTGTGATTTGGTGCAGGGAATAACCGGAATCCGCTTCTTTGGAGGAGACAAGTGCTATATAAAATCCCAAATCAAAGCCAGCCTTCCACACATGGGAGTTCACAACAAAGAGACGCCGATGCTAGACCTGGTATGCGCACGCTACGTGATACAGAACGCTGCAAATGTGAAAGAAAAAAGAGATTACAGCATTAATTTATTTTCCCATCTGAGTAATTCAAGGACGCTGTCTTATCTTTCTCCTCTCAGACAGAAGAATTAACGCCGGTGAGGTTTGATGAAGAGTTCCTCATATGGGTGGCGGCAGAGCAGCCTTTGACGGAGACCAAGTTTCTGAGTAAAAAAATTCTGGATCTGTGCGGGAAACTTCCTATTTACTGGCTCCAACCTGCATATTCACAAGGTTGCCTTCTACTTTTCTTTCTAGCTAGTGTTTCACACCACACCACCAGGAAAGCTGACCTTCTGTCACGCAGGGCGCTCTGTCCCGCGTGAATTACTGCGCTTTTTCCGCAGTTTACGAACAAATCTTAGCTGCGATTGCCCTTCTTATGTGCTGACACACTTGTAAAATGTACAGCCTTGTCTAAGAAGTTAGTGAAACGCTTCTCGAACAGCCACTACATTTAGAAAAAAGAAAAAAACAGGCGCGCAAAGTCTTGTATTAAAAAAGAATGATCTTGAAATATGCAAGGCTGCTTGATATCTCTGCTGCTAATTGAATTATTCAGGACATCAGAGACAGCTCCAGCTATGTAGGATTGAGCTCTGAGGACATGTATGGCATCTTGTGGATGTTGACCCAATACTCTCGCCTCTTGTGGCTGCTGGAACAGATGGGGAGAGGAAAAAGAGAGACGCGCGGCAAGCCGAACGGCAGCCCAGCGTGGAGGAGTCGGAGGCAGCTGCCGAGGAGAGGGAGCCGGTGAGTCACGCGGAGCCCGCCACCTCCAGAGCGCCGGTCGAAGAAGAGGAGGGGTCGCAGTCGGCTGCGGGGTCAGCTTTCAACCCTGAGAACCCCTACCACGTGAGTGCCAACTTCACCGACAACGTTGTTTATGATAAACAAGACTGTGGAGTTGGTGCATAGAGGCATTTAGGCCCTGAAGGAACCCTTAAAGTAACGTTGCAAACTTTGTCCTTAAGGTGCCAGCCTTGTTAAAAATGTATTCACACAAATAGAAGTGGTTTGGAAGCGTGTTAACCTCTTACAGCTTTCCGTCAGCTATGAAGGTGTCATACTTGCAGCTTTAATTGCAGGTCACTGTCTGCCATTCAAACCAAGATGAACTCATGAACTGAAGTGAAAACTCCCACTGGTTATAAAAATTCATTTTGCCTTAAGGAGCCCGAGTCACATGTTTGGGAAGATGAGAAGTTTTTTTTAGTTTTTTTTTTAAAACATTTGAATTGCAGATGAGAACACGTTAAATAAATAAAATAAGAAAGTATTTGCTGTCGAAAACTAACATCACTTCTCATAACTGCAGCGCAGCGGCGGGACCACGGAGGAAGGCGCCATGACCTTTGACACCATGTTAGACCACCAGGGAATCTGCTGCTCTGAATGCCAACGCAGCTACACTCACTGTCAGAGAATATGCGAGCCTCTCCGCGGCTACTGGCCCTGGCCTTACAACTACAGAGGGTGCCAGGTAGCTTGTCGGGTTATTATGCCCTGTCGCTGGTGGGTGGCGCGCATTTTGGGTGTTGTGTAAAGAGAAACACGCTTACGTTTCTGAAAGGTCTCTAAATGTTCAGCTGCTGTTCGGGTAGAATTCATTTTCTAAAAGCTACGCCGTGATACGCACGCTGTGGAATATGATTACTTAGAGTGTAACAACTAACTTTAGATGCAAACTTCATTTCATACATTAACGCTATAATGCATACATGTCACGTTCTTGTTTGGAGCTCACAAATGAGCACATTCATTTTCCTGCCATGAGATGCTAAGGCTTTATGCGCTGTACGCCGTTTAATGGAAGGTATGGGACTGAATCCAAAGGCTCAGCAGATGATGTACCCTTTTTTTTTTTTTCTGCCCGAACAGGCTTCAATAAATTCTAATTACAGTACATGCTGGCTCGGCTGTGGATGTTTTTTTGTGTCACATGTTGTTTCCATGGTTCCACCGGGTGTTTTTCTGATAAAACTGAAGTGACAGCGATGGTTGCCATAACTTCCATTCACAGCTCGGAATCGGTTCGAGGGCAATACAATTTGTGCACACTGACGTCTGCATTGATGTGAACTAATGTGAGATGAGTGTCATGGCGATGATGGAAAACATTTCCATAAAAGTGACATTCTTATTTTATAAATAAATCTTTTTTTTTTTTCCTCGACAAAAAGACAAGAGTGTGAAAATGAAGCTAGCAAATAACATGAGCACAGAGACGGACTTTTTTTGGTGTTATTGGGGCTTGTGGTGTAGGCTATTCTGAAAAAAATAAAAAAATAAATCAAAAGAAATCAGATTACTATCTCTAAAGCCATATGCCAACTTTCTAAATAATTGAAAGGAGCCATGTTGTGATCAAGACGATTTCACAGAGGGTGATCCAGGCACATCAAATTACAACAGATGTGAAATTGCACCATATCTGCCACTAAAGCTGCATTGAAACTCGGAGGCAGTGTGAGGAAACAACACAAAGAGATGCTTGTCTTTTTTGCTCTGAGATTTTTCCTGGTTTTCATGGGGGTAGAGGTGCTTATCACATCTGCAGTGCTGATAAGACGGCCTCTGTGCTTCCGTAGGCTATATAATATTAATCCCTCTCCCACGTTTGCAGATACACTTAAAGGAAGGTGACAAGCATGACATATCCAGGACCTCCTGATGGCTCGTGCTCTGGAGTGCAGCCGCTAAAAGAGCCCCAAGTACCCTCAAGTGATGTAAATTTGCAGGGGGAGTCCAATTTCCATCACAGTGCTGTCACTGCCATGGTCATTAAACTAAATCATCCCGCTGTGTGTCACACAGCTCCCATTTTAAAGTCCCCTCAATAATGGAGTTATACTTGGAGTGCAGATTGCAGCACAACAGTGAATGTCTGACCTGACAGCAGCTGTAAGACTATCCTGCACATTATTTCATATTTCAAAATCACAGGAAGACAGCTTGTACGGCTGCATGAGAAACTATGGCGTTATTAATTAACTGAGAAACCTTTTTGTGTACTAGTTGCACCTGCTGAGGTTCAACAGGGCTATCTAACAATATATTTAATATATGGTTATATAGATGTGTATATAAACACGATCAGGCATAACATTATGACTAATCCTAATATTGTGTAGGTCTCCCTTGTGCCTCCAAATGGACATGGGTCTTCTGAGGGTGTCCTGTGGTGTCTGGCAACAGAATGATGTTAGTGGGGGCCTTTGGGTCCTATGGGTTGAGGGGAGGGACCTCTGTGGACCAGGCTTGCTCAAGTGCGTCCCACAGATGCTTGATCAGTTTGGGATCTAGTGAATTTGATTTGTTCCTAAACTGTTTTTGTGATGGCTGCTGCAATCAAGGAGTGTCATTGCTATGGGGTGGGGGTGCCTGGTACATAGAGACTTCTCGTCGTCATAATGGTCCTAATGTTATGCCTGATAGATGTGTTTATACCTATACATACAAACCAGTGCACTTTCCAACCCGAGTGACTGCAACTGAAATTTAAATAGGGCGTCTTATGTTCATGTTGTTGCTGGCGGCTTTCTCGGGTTTCACTCTGAATGTTGATACAGCAGCACAAGACAAAGAGATCCGAGTTAAAGGAGGTAAGAAACACAAAGCAAAGAGAGAAAAAAAAGACACATCACCACAAGCAACGACTCAAAATGGCGTTTAAACTGAGAAAAGATACATAGCTCAGAACAACAGCGGTTTTGTTATCCCGAGGCCCTGTTTCTAAAGAACTTGTTTCCCTTTGCCCCTCCTCTCCTAAGAAGAGAAATGTACCCCCGTTGAGTAGAAAAGACAAATGTGTCGGAGATCAGCTTCAGCGCGCGAGACAGTGGTGCCTTTTTGTTTGTTTCCCCTCTGGAGCCAAGCTTACCCTGGGAGCCCTGCAGGCCAGGGAACAAACAGAGCTTTGTGAGCACTGACCCACTGTGCCCAGCAGCCAGACTGCAAACCTCCACTCCACTGTGCTAATAGGAAACCGCAGATGAGGAGTCCGTTGCCGACAAGGGAGGGGAGCTTTCTCGCATCCACCTGTGCTTTCATCATTGCCCATCAAAACAAGCATAGACGGGCGGGGTGCAGAGGCACTCTGGTGATCACTGAATTGAAAGCTTTTTTTTTTTTTAGTAGCCAGTGGCACCAAACCCGAACACAATGCATTTGTGAAACCTGGTGATTTATTTTGTGGCATGGATTTGTACCAATCAAGCCCACGCACTCACTGGGGCCGCCTGTAAATATGTCAATAGGCTGTCATAAATTTGCCTGTTGTTGCCCAAGAGACATTAGAAGTGTGAACGGGAGTGTGAAGTGAACCACTCTAGCCAACGTGTCCTACATTTGATTGCATGTTTTCCATTACATCCAGACGTGAATGAAATAAACAGTAGTGACAGTCCATTTTGCACCTTAACCAGAACACAGAAACCCTTTTAGGCTAGCTCATTATGTTTTTCTGCAAGAGAGCACTGCAGCACATTCATGGACGCTGGCGTGGTGGAAAACCTGTAACCCACAGCTTTGCACCAGCCGTAGCAACCCAGGCTCCGAACGTTTGTCTTTTCTTTTCTCCTGAATGGTCAGAAATATATGGCTGGGTGAAGCTGGGTCCGGGTACAAGGCTTAAATGCTTTTTAATCCCATGGTTGAGTGACCACTTGCAGTTTTGCCCAGTAGCATGCCATTTGCAGGTCTCTCTGAAGTTTCTTTGCCATTGGCCAGAGTCTCTCTCTCTCTCTCTCTTTCTCTCTCTCTCTAACACAACCTGCTATTTTGTATGCAAGCTCCAAATGACCATTAATTAAATGCCTGCTAGTACTGTATAATGAAGTCTGCCTTGTTTATTTCCCGATGTTAAGACACCAAATAATGCCTATAGACCTGCCTGCATTCGGTGAATTACTCTCTACGTAATGAAACATAGCAATTCTCCTGGGTCACTCAATTACTCTGCACACACTGCAGGGTTTTTTCTCCCCCCCGTCTATTGCACTTGGTTGCATGGTGTCCTTGTTACACTCAAATAGAAAACCTGTAGTGTGGTGTAGGTCTAAATTGGACACAGTGCTGGAATTTGCACCACTGTTTTCCCGGGGACACACTGTATACGTGACAGTTAGTGTCGCGGAGGCATCCAGCCCCGCAGTGGCTGTCAAGAGTTTGCTCCACAAGACGTGGGCAGTTATCTTTAAATCACAGCAAGCACAGGCTCTCCGAGAGGATGCTGTATAATCAACAACATAAATTACACCACCTCGCCCATATCATCGCTTCTTCTTCTTCTTCTTCTTCTCTTTTTTACCCACAGCCCGTCTGTGAAATTTAATTTGAAAAGCCGCGGCGACGGGATCAATATTAAAAGATGCTCCATCAAAATTTGTCTAAACTTCAGTCACTGAAGGAAACACCCCCACGTACACACACACATCCTCTGTTGCTTAAAAGGAACTATAGATAGCTCAAAGCGGAATCAAATCAAGACTTTACATCTGCAAACTGCAAAAAGAAAAAAGAAAAAAGATCCTCCACAAAGCAATGTCAGGAGGCTTGCCACATGAAAGCCAAAGTAGTCTGAAGAGTTGTGGGAAGTACTGACAAAGTTTATGAAGAAAAAAAAAAAAAAGTAAATGTGTTTTTTAATCCTCAGCAGCACGTGCAACAATGACGGAGCCTGAGTGCTTAGATATGCCACCCCGGGGGCAGGCTCTATACTTAAGGCTTACAACAGCCTCATTATCTCCCTCAACTCACATCAGATCCGAGCAGTAGTTTGTCACAGGCAGGCTCCTCACTGCCAGTAGGCATCAGACCAATCCTCCTGCAACACTACTGTACATAATTGCCATATGGACAGCATTTTGAGCCAGACTGAAGACTAAAAAGCCCTCCAGGCAGATTCCCCAGATAACTAAATGAATATTTTATCTCATTTCCATCTAATTTGCACAGCATTATTATACAGAACTGAAAATTTTAATTAATTGATAGAACACATCAAACACAGGTTTACACTTTGATTTTCGGGAGCTGTTATTTTGATAATTTGCATGACTTTTCTCCCATGCCAAGCTGCTTTTTAATCACTCAGAATTACAGCATCTCTATATAGAAACGCTATAATAAAACATACAGCAAATTAATAACTGTCAGCGTACATGAAATGCCTGTCTCGGTTGTGTGAGCGGTTCCAGTGAGAAGTTCTTTTACCTGCCACCCCACTGATTAATTAATTTCACACTGTTTAATTAAATCCACAGTCTGGGGAGTCTGGGCAGCACCGTGGGGAGCCGCATTTGAGACTTGTGTGCGTACAGAGATTACCAAAGAAGGTTTGAGACTCCTGCTCGCTGATGTTGACGCTGACGTCACCCTCCTCTGGAAACCCGAGCCGGGTTGTGTCAGTGTCATCTGGCAGTTGCGAGCTTTTACTGCTGGGGACACGATAGCACTGTGCCATTTGTTGATTATCTGCTGGCATTTACATTAACAAAGGACAGTTGAGCATTTGACAGCACCGGACAAATTAGTATGTGACAGGAGAGTCTGATGAAGTGTGCAGCTGCAGTATGCAAACCTTAGATTTCCCTGAAGCCGGTTAACTGTGCAAATACAAATTAAAGCCATCTAATTTGTCATGGAAAAGAAAACGCAGGAGATAAAAAAAAAAGAAGAAGTAGGAGCACACAACAGAGCTGATTCGAAAATAAAATATGTGGACCATATTCTAGATCAAAAACTGTACAAATTGGCTTCAGCGTAAGTGAGCATATTGAACTCCTGTATCCTGTCCAACGTATCCAACAGGCAGAGCCTCAGAGGCACAGTTTCTCTTATGTCAGAACAGAAAGAGGTGCACGAGTGTGTGTGCACTGCAGGCAACACAACTGTGTGGGCTGGAACAGCACGCATGTTACTTCTCTGTTCTCCTGAAATGTATTTTTGGCATCTCTAATCACACAAACAAACACACCTTGAGTCAGGTGGCTCAAATTTGTGGTTACGGCGCAACTTGGAAATGCCATTTAAAGGTTGCACGATTCAAGACCGATTTTTGAGGAATGCCACATGAGCGCACAAATTTGAAAGGATTATGGTGAGTCACACCCCCTCCTTAACACCTCAACCTGGCTCTAACTTTGGTTTGCTCAATCTTAGTTATATGACAAAGAAAATGGCAGATCTGATTTGATGCGATGTGCCAACAGGCTATCTTTGTGCTTTTTACTCGCAAAAGAACAAAGAACTATTAAAGGGCAACTACTGTTGCATAAAATACGGTCGTTTACTCACGACAACTTTTGTATAATACATAGTCCTTCGGGAGATAATTAGATCAGTGTATATCCATGTACCGAGAGTGACTGGGGCACCGAAACACAGCCTCTAAATAACTTAACCCAGTCCTTCTCAAATAGTGGGGCGCGCCCCCCTGGGGGGGCGCCGTGCAATGCCTGGGGGGGCGCGAGTGCTTGCTCTTGTTGTATTCGATTAAAGTGTAATTGCGCATCCAGAACGTAGGTGGCAGTGGCGCTCTCATTGTGCGCACTATTAGCTCTATGGTGTTTTTTAACAGAGCCGGCGGTAAGAGATGTAAACAAACTGAGGAACATGGAAAAATATTTGATAGGGATGAAAAGAAAGGCCGTAAAAGAGGAAGATAATAAGACAAAGGAAAGTCACTCAAAACCCAAGACAAGGAAATATGACGAAACGTCGAAACGTATGTAGCGCTTGGCTTCGCCGCAACATTTTCTTCTTCCTAAGTGGGGCATAACAGAAAATAATTGAGAACCACTGACTTAACCTAACAGTATTTTGTTATCGTACACTAGTGCTATTCCCGGTTGAGTCTGGAGTTACCTGTCAGAGCATGATGTCGTCTGACCTGGATGATGTCATCTCTGAGCACCGCGCATAACCGCGACAGTCGGTTTGTTTACCTGTAATTTGCTACTGCAAAATATTTGTAACATGACTGAATATTTTTCTGATTCTGAGGTTGTGGACAAACCATAGCAGCAGCAAGCCGCAGATAAACAAGCCGACACAGACAAATTTGTTGCGTGTGGCGCGTAGAGATGAAATCACTTAGGTCAGAAGACAATCATCCGGAATCTGTAGGTCAATCTACAGACCCTGGATGATGATAACAGGTAACTCCCGATTCAACCGGGAAAAGCACTAGTGTACGTGGCAGATAACATATTATTTAGAGGCTGTGTTTCGGTGCCCCAGTCACTCCCACTATATGGATATACGCTGATCTAATTATCTCCCGAACCAATACAAATGACACAAAAGTTATATGGGTGAGTAAAAGACCGTATGTTATAGGTCCACGTTGTGAAAAACCGCAATTCCCCTTTAAAGCAGCAAATGTATTCCAGTCTGTGGCCAATATATGGCACGGTTGTATTGCACATTTCACTGTATTTTAATCTAACTCACTGAAAATAAGGAAAGCATTATTAGATTAAAGCTCAAACTGATCGTTTATAAAAAAGTATATAATCTAATGTAATATACTGCTTATATAATATGTTAGCGACATCATAAAGTTATGTCTTCATTTTATAACAGCATTTGCAAAAGCGTCGCACACATTCACACACTTTTGTTCAACAAACGACTCGATTTTTACAAACCGTTGAGTTTACTTAGACGGTATGAAGTTTTAATAGGCATTCCAGAGCACAGCATCAAGACAGTTTTGCAGACTGATACAGCATTCGCTGGAAGAACAGCGCTCTATTTGTGCTTGCCTTGTCCTGTGACAGGAAGACCTATCAGGTGCCCCCCCTCCGCACAGACACTCACACACACATATATACACATGCAGACGCACAGACACACACACACGCTCCCCCCCATCCCTCTCTCCTCCTGACCTCATTCTGTCATCTTCGTTTTCTTTCTTCCCCACTCTCAGGTCTTTTATAAAGTGTCTCCATGCATTACACATTTAACAATGCATTAAAAATAGGCCACCATCAATCAGTCATTCACTGGTGGAGACAGAATCTACTTGTGGCACCAATTTGATATGTTTCTCAAGGTTCAAGGGGGAAGGGAACGCTGCGAACTCTTAAGATGCTGCGTATGAAACTTAACAGAGATGAAAATAACATTTATGTGCTAATAATACACCTCACCCCATAAAACCCCACCGTAATAATTTGGAATTCGCTCCATTTCCTTGCGGCACGGTGTCTTTCCACAATTCCAGATGCAGAATTAAAATAATATATATATATATGTGCAGGCAGTTGGCTGTGACAAGATTTTTGTTGATGGATGCCAGGTTAAGATCGTGCTCAAAACAGTGATTTGGGGACTGTGATGCATGATACAGGATAGGTACGAGGTAAAAATCTGATGTAATGTTTGGGAGTGAGTCAAGCCTCGAGGGCAAATAGTCTGACTCCAGGTTGCTCATGCCAAAGCAGATGTTCAACTGACGACAGCATTACAAAAGACAGTGCTCCCTGTTATTCAGAGGGTATTTTATATTATTAGGATGGCATGTCAAGGTTGCTGAGCAACGGATAGAGCGGCTTTGGTAGTTGTTTTGATAGCCCTATAAGAAATATTGACAATCTCACAAAGTCTTTTCAGCGTTCCATGGTAGTTTTGTTAACACGGCGAGGTGTTCTCCGACTAAGGTAGAGGTGATGAAGACTGGTTGTGAGCTTTGATGTTGCAGCTCTGCTCTGAGGCTTGATCCTGCATTCTGGACTTCAAAACAGACTGCACCTCGTCACGGGTAACAGCTTGAAGAGGTAGACACCAACTGCACAGACACGCCTGGAGGACCACACAGAAATTTGGTCAGAGGGCAAAACGCAAAACTCTCCTACCGGCTTCACATTAACAAAATGTAAAAAAAAAATAATAATAATAAAAAAATCTTATTTAAATGTGGGAGTATCCATAATTTAATCTATAATAGAGCAGTCTTGTTTTTGTTGCCTGTCTTTTAATAACGATCCACAGTACGAGCCTTCATTAACTCGGAGAGGGCATGCCAGGAGAAGCCTCACAGAAAATAGTTGTGTTTTATTACCCTGCGAAGTATTTGCTAAAGGTGAGTTTTTTATTTTAACTCAAACAGAAGTGATGACTTAAAGCAAAAGGCATATGATTTTCTTTTACATAAATATTACATAAAACCTGAGGAGGAATAGTTCTTCATGCACTGAAACATGATGTTTGCCAAGACAAATAACGGTGTTTTAGATATTGTCTTCTGAGCTTGTAATACAATAAAGGCTTTTAAATTTCCTCTCTTGGAAACTGCCTTGGGGCTATGTTTCCTTCTTCACTGCAACACATCACTTTGATTCAGTGACCAGCTATCTGGTAGATTGCCAAATGTCTGGTGGGGTTTTTTTCCCGGCGATGTTTTTCCAGACCATTTTCACTCATTACCCCCTCGGGTCATCACTTGCTGCTGTCTGGTTATTTTACAGACGCGTCTCCATATGTCATTAATGACGCACGTGACAGCTCATCAAGCGCAGACCGCCATGTTTTCAACATAAAGCCAATTTGTACAAAACTGAATCTACGTTAATGTCGCCCGGGCGAAGACACTCACCTTGAAGCATCTTTTGAATCTTTTGCTGACTATGTACAGAGCGATGGGGTTGATGCAAGAGTTCAGAGATGCCATATTAATGCCAAAATAGTCAAGGACGAGGAAGACACTGAAAAGAGAGAAGCAAGAGAGGGAGAAAAGGAAAAATTATATAAAAGCTCACAGGTTGAGTAGCAGAGAATTAAGAACAAGGTTAATGCTCACCTCAGTAGCTGACATCTATTAGGATCTTTCTCATCATAAATAGTTAATTTCAAGATTCTGCTGAGGTACAGAGGCATCCAGCAGACTGCGAACACAATCACCAGGCAGAACACAGTCTTTGCGACTTCTCGTCTCTTCAAAGGAAAAAGGAAAAACATCACGTTAATATTAACATTAAATGGGCTGCGTGTTTGCTGCGAAATATACTTTAAATGGAATGGTTATCTTGCAACCTGCTTGATGTGCTCCGTTAATGTATTCTCTGTGTTCCTCAGCATTTTCCTGGCCATCAGCGTGTAGAAGACCGCAGTCCAAGCCAGGGGCATGCAAAAGTAGAATCCGAAGAGCCACCAGTCTTTTACCGCTTTGTAAAACTGTTGATTGAAAATGACAGAGGCCCCCGGTCCGTCAGTGCTCCGGGCGACATGATGCTCGGCGGTTGCTATGATACAGCATCCATGAAATCATTTTTAACACAAGCATATGTACGTTCACAGGCACATCAGTAAGAATGTGGATGACATCTGTGCACCAATCTAAGATCCATCATTTCGCTTCCTTTCAACACAAACAGCACTGCAGCGGCGGATATTTAAACACAGCCGAGCAAAACACGTGTTGATGAGCTGATTTCAGCCTGTTGCGCCGAGGAGAGTTCACAATTACATTTACCTGCATGAAGTGCGTGGTTTGCACAGGATGAAGCAGACATATTCTCAGATGCCTTTCTCTATAGTCAATCGTTATCATATCAAAGCCGACAACTTCAGGCACAGCCAGCAGGAGAGAAGTAACCCATATCAGAGTTATTTCGATTGCCGTCCACACCGAAACCCAGATGCCTTTGATTTGATTCCAGGATACTACGGCTCGGTATCTGCTAAATCAATGGGAAAATGTTATGGCTCGGGGAACTTTTTGTCTGTAACAATGATGTGTTTTTTTTTCCTCCCTCAGTTTAAGAACATTTCAAGGGCTAATGCTAAATAAATCTGTCTGCACAATGAAATACAGATAGCAGCAGATACTATTTTCCTGGAGGGCACGGGACAGCGCTGCTTATCTCCTTACCTGTCAACACTGAGAGCACACAAGCTCAACACAGTAATTCCAACGGAGGTTTTTTGTATGAAGGGGACCAGTTTGCATAGGGCTAAACCAAAGGGCCAATCTTCCGCGATGAGCTGCAACAGAGACAACAGAACCACCCAATCAGTTGAAGCCAAGATTGAACTTTTAGAATAGATAGGGTGCACTGCCTTCTCATTTTAACTGCGCACCATGAGGCAAATAACTCACCCTGTATGCGTTGATTGGAATGTCTATCACGATGTGGATTAGATCCCCCAAAGCGAGACTTGCGATGAGAATGTTGGGTCCGCTTCTCATGCTTTTGTTTACGTATATGATTTTAAGCAAGGCCGAGTTCCCCACCATTCCAACGACGAACACGAGCACCGAGACCATGACATTGACGTATTTGAAGGTGTCTCTGATTCCAGCCGACTCTAAGCACATGGGAGGGTGGGATGTTTTTGGTCCCGCTGCCCGGGGTGGATGAATTGAGCTGTTGGATTTCTCTTCTTCCGGCATTAGAAAACCGGGGGAGGCCGTTTCAAAGAGTCCAGTCGCAGGGGATGGCTGCGAATGCTGATCGGTGGCCTCTCCCTGGACGAGAACATTCCCCAAGCACAGAACGAGAGCCACGGTCCACATTGTTGACGATTTCCTCTGAGGATCCTGAAAGGAGAATGAGAATTACAATTGTCAGCACAGAATATTGGCCTTGCACTTTACAGTATTTAGAGCTCCGGATTAATCGAATTAACTGAGCAGAATGCAAGAAGAAAAATGCATGGACACAGTAGGATACAGAGAATTATGCCAGCTTACCTCTAGATGTACATATACAAACTCTGTGTGAAGTGAGTCTGTTGTTATACCCGGGAAGAAAGTGTGTTTCATACAAAGGACCACTCTTTGCTGCTGTGTCTGCTATAAATGGTAGAACCCAGCTGAGGGAAATCCAGGTTTTATAGACTGAGGCTTTGTTGTCAGCATTAGTCATCGATCTGTCTGTAGTGACTGTAATTACTTCCCTTGATGCATCACCGTGAATGAAAGGACGGCGTTGAAGTGCACTGTCTGTTATCGCAGTGAGATCATTTTATGGGCCTCAGTGGAGATATTATGCTCCAGCACACCCCCCGCCCCCCTTTACTAAAATTTGGCCATTATCTTGTTTGACATAAAGGTTCCTCACAAAATCTAAAAGTAACAAAATGTCTTTTTTTTTTGTGAAGTGAGAGATTTTTTTCTTTTGTCGCAAAAGCCGTTATTACTCTGAGGCACTCTATCAAGTCATGACTAACGAATGTAACTGTTAAACTATCTTCTGCAACTACACAGCATTGTCGCTGTGCACGTGCCTGATGCACAAATACTGCTGGAAAAAAATTATACAAATGGAACTGCAATATTCAAGCGAGTTTCCTCCAGAGCTTTTGCTTCGGCTGACATTATCACGTTTTGAAAATATGAGTCGTCTCCCGCCTACCAGAGAGATACTGCCTCTGCATCTCCTGAGAGCCCCAGAGAAGGTGACTTCTCCCCTCGACAGCTTTATGACAACGTGAAGAGCCTGGAGGAAAACGAGACATGTGACAACGAGAGAGATCCCATTGTTAATAACGCGGCTCTCCTTTGAACCGCCGAAGCTGCGCTTCACTAGTGACAAATGACCTTGGGAAACTGTGTGCTGGCATGTTTCCACAAGAACTACAGATTAAGAAAAGCGAGCTGGAAATGAAAAACTATGACAACTGTTCATGGCCAGGCTGCTGGTATTTGAAACATTAGCACAACTTTTTCTTTTCCATGCAGGCCGCTGGAGAGGAATGAAACTGAACTGTAGGAAATATTATTTGACTGACTAAACACAGGTAGAAGTCTTTTATTTTCAGACCATCTTTCATTTTAATCTCCAGCAGTGTTTATTACAGTTACTTGGATTCACACAGGTTTTGATTAGTTGTGTAGTAAAACTGATCTGAAACAAGTCAGTGGACGCATGGCTTTTAGTCTGTCAGATTTTTGTGTAATTGCGTACTGAAGCCACCATTGTTATGGACAGATGCTGTGAACACAGTTTCGCCTGAAAACATGAATGGTTAGGGTTTGTTGCATTTTACAATCTCATTGTTCATGGTCTGTGATGTAGATCCCTAAATACTGGTGCATGGTAGCGGGTTGCAAAGCATTTGCAACAGTATGAAGCCAGGAGGAGATGATTTAGCAAAAACATTTAACTCTTTGTAGGGCACTCATTGAAATACTTGGAAATTCACAAGTTCATTATGAGACTTTTTTATTTTTGGACATTTTGCAAACTTTTTTAACTTTAATTTAGAATACCAAAGTCATTAAAGTTATCATATATGATTCCTTGCCTTTAAAGGGGAACAACTGTTTTTTACAACCTGGACCTTATTTCTGTTTACTTTAGCTTTTGTTTACTAACCCATATAACCTTTGCGTATATCCATATAGTGGGAGTGACTGGGGCACCGAAATGCAGCCTCTAAATAACGCATTAATATTTTGTTAGCTCCAGTGCTATTCCCCTTTGAGTCCGGAGTTACCTGTTATCATCTTGGTCTGTAGATTGACCTACAGACCCTGGATGCTACGGTTCGTCCACAAACTCAGAATTGGAAAAATATTCAGCCATGTTGCAAAAAACTAGCAGGAGCAAATTACAGTTAAACAAGCCGGCCGACGCGGTACCGCACAGCACTCAGAGAGGACACCCATGTCAGAAGACATCTTCTGGGCTCTGTAGGTCAATCTACAGACCCTGGATGATGATAACAGGTAACTCCAGACCCAACGGGGAATAGCACTAGCGTACAATAACAAAATATTGGTGAAAGGAAAGAGTTTCGTGGCAGATAATGGGTTATTTAGAGGCTGCGTTTCGGTGCCCCAGTAACTCACATTATATGGATATACGTTGATCTAAATCTCTCTCAAAGGACTTCAAATGACACAAAAGTTATATGGGTGAGTAAACGATCGTATTTTATGCCAGCAACAAGATCCAGGTTGTAAAAAAACAGTAGTTACCCTTTAAAGCAACAAACGTACTAAAACTTGTAGCCAATATTTATATGGCAAGGTTGTATAACACATTTAACTGTATTTTAATCTAATTATGGAAAGCATTATTAGATTAAAGGTCCAGGTTGTAAAAAACAGTAGTTCCCCTTGAAGTGGTAAAAAAAGGAAGTATTTTAGACCATTATGACATTGGTGCTGATTGAGCCGTCAACATACACAGTATCACATTAGACAACATTAGGCCACTTCTTCGCGGTACCTAATAAAGCAGTTACGCTCAGCATTGATCACCTTCATCGTCGCTGATTGGCTGGATGAAAACCACATGCTTCTCGAGCTCACTCAGAGGCCAAGGAGTGCAATTTAAAACATGTGCTAACCCCCAAAAGTTTGATAATTAAATTTCTATACTAATACTATAATATTAGAGACCATGTCTGTCTGTCTGAGCTGCACCTTTGCTCATCGCAAGGAGGAGCTCACTGTCCAGGGTTTCTGAGCTGCTACAGGTATTTCCTTCATAGGAAAAAGTCACCACTGTCACCACAGTGGAATGGATACTAAAACTCAATTACCTGTGTCACGTCTGCGACTTGCTCAATGAACTCAATTTGTCACTTCATGGGAGAATGACAAGCGGCTTCAAGTTGCCAGATAAGAAACGTTGTGCGTTTCAAGCCAAGTTGCAACTGTCGGGACGGGTGCATATGTGACATGTTCCCAACATGAGCAGGCAATTTGAGCAAAACTGGGGCTGGATCATTCTTACACCTGGCTCAGACTGTGGACAGAATTTGCAGTTGACCCAACTAAGGCAAAGGAAAGGCTCCATGAGTCACTTTTGAATTTATGTCCAGGAAACATTCACGTCAGCGCGGGAAGATGATCAGCTCAGTGTCGAGCTTGTAAATGACAGTTGGCTGAAAAGTATGTTAGACTTAAAATCACTGCCAGCATTCTGAAGTCAAGGCTTAATATATTTAGATATGTGACCATTAAAAACATTGCAGGGCCAATCCAGTTGGCAGGGGGGAAAAAAAGCCCAGTGACATATGTGAGTTGCAATATATTTATGTCATACGTTCACGTATTCATTAAAATTGCTCTGCTAGTAAAGCACTGGCGAAACTCTTTGTCTTCTGCGTCCTCTGAGGAGACCAGTCTCATCAGAGTTCAGGGGGGTTCGTGTGGTCGATGGAAGATTAATGACTTCGGCGAGAGCTCGAACACAGACAGATTGGGAGTGGGTGGAGCAGAGCCCCTCTTTCAGCTGTCAAGGTAAGCTGTGTCATCAGTTTGGGTGCGAACGGGTCACCTGCTCCTGCCCCCTCTTGTCTCTCATGACTTAGACATCTGTCAAATTCTTAATTATTTCTCTCGCTTGTAGTTCAAAGGGAAATTGAATATCCCCAGTTGTTGCAAGCCGAGGTTAACATGGACACCACGCCTGAGTCTGAGATAGCCTGCTTGTAACAAAATAATGTGCCTTATGACAAGTCTTTATATATATACGTATATATATACAAAATCTGATTAATTGAATATATTTACCGTTTTTAGGTACAAGTATTTACATTTTCTGCAAATCTTTCTTTTATCTCGTCCACTATATCTGAAATAGTCTTTTAACTCTCTTTGAATACTTTGGAAATTCATATAGCACAATTCAAAAGAATAACCAAGCAATAAGAGGTGATGAATTATTTTAATCTACCCAACACAGAATTAGCCAAAACTAGTCTCACTTTTATCGGCAATATTAAAGTGCAACTTAAACAGTAAACGAATTAAAAATCCAATAATGTAATATGGTGAAATAGACCAGTCTGCAAGATGTATGACTACTCAATATGTCGATGGTAATATTTATGTTATGTTTATCTTTATAAGAGGATACTCAGACATATACAGGCAGAGGCATATAGATGCAGATTATATGTAGCTTACCTCCAACAACTGTATACAAATCTAGGTTTGTAATGCACACATCAGGCGAGAGAAGATGGAAAGACGTCATAGAAAGAGCATGATAGACTTTGGGTTAACCTCATCTCATAACACTCAAGCCAGAGCCAAAACAAACTCCTCACGCTGAAAAGGTAGTTCCAGTGCCTGGAAATGACAGTGATGGCCTTTTTTCATTTTCCCACAGTAATAGCAGCGTGCAGCAGCTATAATATCAGAGGTGGAGAGGTGATTGTGAATCTGTTTTTTTTTTTTTTTTTTTTTTTTCTCCAGCAGGTTCTAGAGGTTGAATTTAAAAAGGATGTTCATCTTGCTCAGTGTTTGGCTATTGCCAGCAGCTCTATGAGCCCTTCACACAGAATGAACCACGGGAAAATGAAAACCCACTTTGTGAGCGCAGTTTTATTTTACTGAACGTCAATTCATTAGACAGAATGTTAAGATAACCTTTACAGAATGACAGAATCACCACCATTTGTGGCTGGAAAGGGTTTAGAGCTGAGGAGGACTTTATGTAAAGATAAATTTGAAATGTTGACATTCCTTTATTTCGCTCTTTTGATGTGAGCAAGCTAAACAAATGAGAAAAGCTTATCCAGGAAGAGACAGACAGATTGATGTGAACCCTCAGCACCTGTCATGAGTGACAAGGAGAGGGAAGCTGCTCAAGAACAGGCGAGGGTTAGTAAAATGCACACCCCATGCAAATTTTCCCCACTCGTGCAGAAAAGAACTTGTGTACAGACTTAAGTATTCATTCAACCTGGAGCCTTGTCTTGACAAATTAGCACAAATAATGAAGATATTAAGTATGCAATCTTTCATGGCTCTCATTTAGAGGACATGAATAAATGGATATTCTTCCTTCTTTACTCAGACCGTATTGAAATCACACATAAAACCTCCCACAGGCTGTCAGTGAAATTCCCTACATCTGTGATGAGCCTGAGATAAACATCGCAAATATGCACAGATTTTTTTACACCACAACAAGAGGCAGCTGATGAGCCAAATGTATGCTTTTGCAATGACATTGCTGTTTTTGTGGTCTCTCCCAAAACATAATCAGTGTTGGATTATCCGTCAAGGAAGGTAGAAAGATAGCACCGCTAAATGAGAAAGCATTATCAGTGTCCAAAAGAGAGGACAGACAAAAGTGTCAATCATGTTTATCAGAAATAATAAAGAACTTTTGTGTAACAGCTAAAGTAATTATGAAAATCTACCTAATTGGGAAATGTTTTGTGACCTTACGTCCAAATGAAACAGGTAGTGTTTGAAGCAGCACATGCAGTGGCTGATCTAGGTCAAAGTACAAACTGAAGGCAACACTGGTTCCCTTTGATGAAAGGTTTGCACAATGTTAATGATCCCTAATAGACAAAGTTGTCCTTCTGGTAAAGCAGCCATTAAATTAACATGTACAGGAGGTGCTTATTTCACTTACATAATCTTTGAGGACAAGGACGTAGCGGCTGGCATCAAAGGCATTTTCACCAATAAAGGTTGCTCAGCATGCTTCCGTCCCAGCGGAATAATATGGTAATTACTCCATAAAGTTACGACTTTAATTTTAGAAAAGGCATTAGGCAGTGGTTTGACATTTTGAGGAAATATGCTTGTTCACTTTGTGGTGGAGAATTAGAATGAAGATTGATACCACTTTCTGGGTTATGGTGGCAGTTGACCTTAGCTTAGCAGAAGGCTAGTTGTGTCTGAAGGTATCAAAACCTACCTGAAAATAGTTACCAGAAAATACTTAGAGGTTAAACTTTATAGGTGGGGATAGGTGTTTTATTACTCCCAAGCACAGGCTAGATGTTGGCTTTGTGTAGTCTTTAAAGGAGCAGCTTGTACAATTTAGTGACATCTAATGGTGAATTAGCATATTGCAACTAATGTCACGCCCTTTTCAAATGTGCTGGAGAAACTTTAACGTTAAAAAAAAATTGCCAGCATTTGATGTGTCCATTCTGGGCAACCATAGAAACATGGCAGTGCAACATGACAGACTCAGAGGAACAGGATCCACACCCTATACGGATATAGGGCGTACAAGACAAAATGAGTAGTTACGGATGATTATACGCCGATGATAGTATAATTATAAATATTACATTCATCGTCTGCTCACAGATGCCCCTAAATACTACACCACAGACCTTCAATCTATGCAAAAAAGCAGCAGATGTGTTCTATATTTAGCTTATTGAACAAAAACAAGCATTTATAAATAACACTGTGTTTCATGCACTGGCCAATTTCTGAGATTCTGGCCCCATTTTGCTTCTGTAACATGTCCACATTCAGACCGGGGCAAGGATCCAAAATACACGTTCACACGTTTAATCTACTACTGCTTCTACTGGAAATGTATGCAAATCTCCCCATAGTTAATTAGATGAGCCCCAATTTGCATATTTAAACACAACATGTTAGAGTAGCCTATGTGTAATACAAATAAATAAATTAATAAATAATGTCTGAATGTAAGTAATCAGCTGGGGATGTTTCACATTAGTTAAAAAAATCTGTTTTCCTGAAGTGTCTTTTTATAGACAACTTCTGCAGTCTTTGTATCTTCACCAACAAATGGTTCCTTGAGAGACTTTTTTTGACCAGCTATATCATTAATCTCTGAAGTGTGTCCAAAGTTTGAATCTGACCCCCTTGTGGAGGTCTCTGCTTCAGAGAGACTGGAGGTTTAAGAAGGCGGTGGAACTGGTTGTGTTTTGACCCCCGTGTACGTAACCTTCGTTTCAAGCCTCTCACTATTACCCATGGGGCCACACATCACCGTGCACATACACTCAAAAGTATACCACTTTTGCACATCAGGAAAACACTCGCTACAGTGTGGGGTCAAAGCTGGAGGTAAGTAATGATAAATGCACTTCAAATTGAGCATGCTGTGATTTAATGTGTTGCTCTTATGTAGCACATGACAAATATAGGAGCCTCCGTGGTAAAGTATGTGCAGCAAATTACCGCAGCCATTAATGATAATCAGCATGTGCCCTGGAAAAGAATAGAATACATTTGGAAAAAGGGACAATGTGTTGTTTCTCTCTTAATATAGCTAATTTGTCCGGAGGGCCAAGAGAGGCCAGGACAAGGCGTTCTGGAGAGAGATATATAATGAAGAGCAGAGATTTGCTCTCTCTGCTTGGCCAGATAAAGACCTGTGTGTCCTGCCATTCTGCAAATATGCGCATTATGCACCATTACAGATTCATTGCCCAGATGCAGAAGCTTAGCAAACACATGGAGAAGAAGAAGTCACCCGAAAAGATAAAGGCCCATGTAAATTAAGTCGGAATGGCAGTGCCAAAGTTTACAACAATGTGTTATTTTAATCCTCTGGAGTATCTACTGCTCATTGTCACCCACAATTATAATCAGCCTGCAAAGGGTTGTGAGCTTTGTAGAAGAAAAAATAATTCACGGTTCACTTGTTGTGATAATGCACATATTTCAGTGAACACCCGAAATAAGTTCATATGAGAAAATAAAATGATATCTTTGGGAGGAATGCCAGCTTGTTGAATAAAGGCCAAAAATGTGTTGAAATATGGGTAATCATTATTCCTCTGACATCTTGATCAAGACCTTAAGCATTTAAGGGGAGCAAAGTTAATGTTTAGATCACTTGTAGCTAATTCTCATCAATTTCCTGAAAGAACTCCACCTTTCATCTCCAAATAACACCCTACATTTCCCTTATTTAACTAGGGGTGACTGGCCATTTACAGTATTAAACATACACTGTGTTACCATTCAGTTGAACCACAGCACCAACCGGGAGCGATTACCAAGGTTTTCTTAAGGTTTCAACCAAACATGTGATCATGTGGGAACTCACGCTGCCTTGGGAAGAATATATAAAGGAAAGTGAGCAAATGGCTCGAGCTCGTGGGGGAGTGCAGAAACCATGACTGGCGGATTCACTGTGGCGCCATCGAAGTGGGCTACCGAGGCTTCTCGGGTCGGTCTCTCTGCAAGACTCTGATGGTGCTGGGAGTGACTGAAGCAGGAAAAAAAAAGGTGGGCCATAGGTTCCATCGCTGAAACCACAAGGTGGCTTTGGATTAAGAGGAGAGACCCGTGGCTTGTTGCTGCTGGAATGCAAGCCGGGGCTTGATCAACCTTTGCAAGTTCAACTGAGTGTGGGGGTCGGATAGTGGAAGATCTGAAAACCTTGAATAAAAATGGCATGGACTAAGGAGGTACGCCTCAGAGACAATGCGTCGAGGCTCCAAAACTTCCCAATAATTATTTGAATGTATGGTCTGTGCAGTTCAATGTTTGATTGGCCTTGTTCTCCAGTCTGTTACAATTTCTTTCATATTGATTAGAAGAAACAACTGTACATTGAACTTTCATAAATAATTATTTTCCCGTCAGTTTCCTCCGTTACTCGTTGCGATATTTGTTTCTCTCTAACAGAAGTTTGGCGCTTTTGTTCTCCTCTGTTAGATATTCTTGAAAGGGGTACAGGAACACGTATCAACACGAATCCCTCACATTCTTGTGATAAATAAACCATCTTTGCAGGATCCTTTAATAATATAAATCAGATACATCATGAAGAACATAAAACAGGCTTTTCGGTCTCCATACATATTCATCAAAAGGTTCCTGCGCATGTATACTGATAGATTTAGACAGATCCGTCTGAAACCCATTTCAATGGATTTCCAATTCACTTGCAGCTTAATTTACTCCACTGCAACCGGTCTAGTCTTCTGGTCAGTTGCAGACTTTGGCAGCGATTTATTTCCATTATCAACTTTCTATATATGGCCCCTGGGACACTGTTAATTAGGCGTTATTCCCAGACCTTTAAATTATACAGCCACTGAGTGTATAGCTGATTTAGACTCACACTTCTATGGGACTTGCAGATTTCTGAGAACACACTCCTGGGATGGGAATATTTTATCCGCTTCTCTTGCCTTCACTCAGTCAAATTTACATTTGCACAAGAATAACAAAGTGCAGTATTTCCAGAGAAGGTTCCCAGTGCTTTGCAAAAAACAGTATATTATTATATTTTCAAAAGACAACAAATTACTATTACTTAAGTAGTACTAAAATATAAGCAAGTACGCACCCATGCAACATCATTAAAAGTGCCAATGATTTAAAATTGTACTCTTAGTTTTGTGTGTGTTTGATCTTTTGGCGTCGTTTTATACGTTTTTAATTATACATAAGATATAATTGCCTTCATTTTAACTTTAATATCATACGATTATATTAGTAGACACACTTTCTTGCACGTTTTTTGCTGAAGGTAAGTTGTTTGGTTGCCGTGGATTTTGCCTGTTTTTCGTTTGCCGTGTCTTCATGTAATCCCACACTTACTGATATCAGGACTCTGTGTGGGCCATACCATCTGTTGCGGGGCTCATTGTTCTTCCCTACCGTGGATAGTTCTTTATGTCTCTTTATGGCTGTATGTTCGTGCTCACTGTCAGGCTGTAAAATAGACTGGGAGCCAATCAAACGCCTCCGTGATGGCACCCTTTGATAGATAAGAATCTAAACACCTAAAGACCACAAAGGTACTGTATACAGTACATGCATTAAATACTGTGTGCAGCGCTGCAGAATAACGGCTGCGGTAAGTGCTACAGAAGAAAAGATATCAAATAAAAGAGGGGGTGGATTTTATTTTTTTCAGCTACACTTTTCTCTCTTTGTATTACGTCTGCTGAAGATATGGTTACTTACCTTTCTATGGTTGCTATGGTACACTAGTAGGAGCAAAGCATGCTGTTTTTATATAACCGTTTTTATATCTCATTCTTTTTTGTGGTTTC
The DNA here is from genome assembly GCA_005024645.1 of Planiliza haematocheilus. Taxonomy (NCBI): domain Eukaryota; kingdom Metazoa; phylum Chordata; class Actinopteri; order Mugiliformes; family Mugilidae; genus Planiliza; species Planiliza haematocheilus. The sequence continues at coordinate 9,728,326 of SRSE01000725.1, forward strand.
TCTGCTCAACCCCTTTTCAAAAAAAGAAAAAAGTCAAGGATATCACAAAGATGATGCAAACACCTGACTATTCGGGCAAATCAAGAGAGATGGATTCAACAACAAATGCTGGTTTTGTAAACAACATGAAACTAAAGGAGGTCAGACCAAAAAAAAAAATATCTAAAAAAAAATCTCGCCTGCGTCAGATGAAGTCACGTTTCACCAAAAGAAACACTACAAACACACTGTGTCTGCTGATCTGTAGCAAGTTTAGTTTGAATAGCCACGCACGACTGCCCAGTTTTAACGCAACCATGTAAATAAATCTAGCTTCAACAAACTGACACCTGTTTACTTGAAGCGAGAATAATTGAACATTATGTTTACGCCTTCCTGCCATCCCCATCAGCCTTTCAGTGGCAGTGCAAGCGTCTCTGGGCGGTGCACGGGCTTGATTACCTTCTAATCAAAGCCACCCTTGTTAACATGCGGGTACAAGACAGGAGACACGAAGGAGTCACCACTCTCATCTCAACTCTGATGTCTTGTCTACACCTGATGTCATGCCAGCTCATGACAAGTATCAGAAGTCCCATAAATAATTCTTAAAGCAGGCATGTGGGACTTTCACATGTAAATGAATGTTCATTACATTCAAGCCCCCGCCAAACATGCTCACGCATCCTTGATATAGCCTGTCAAAGGCTGGCATATCAGAGTTCAAACTCTAGGTAGCCAGGAGTATGACGAAGCAAACGGCAGCATCTGAGGGAAGGATTACAGCCTGGAAAAAGGAAGCGATCAAAAAGAGGGCGAGGACAAATCCAGAATACCACAGGCGTGGGTTTTGGTTTCTTGTCAATCGAGAGCACTAGAAGAAGAAAACAAAAACTCTCTGCCGCAGCTTTGATGCCAAGTCGTTTAGGATTGGATTGTAATGTGCTGGTGTTTGAATACGTAACAATCCATGCACTTGTCAGGAGAGTTGTCACCAGAGTCGGCGTCGGTGCACACTGGCGAACGAGAGCAGTGTCTTCATATTTCATTCTTGAGAGTCTCTGACCTTGGTTGGTCGGTTGTTGAATGACTGAGATTATTTGCTTCACAATCTGCAAACAACAAACAACTCACTGAACCACAAAGATCTGAGGCTGCTGTTTGACCATGTAAGTGTGTTTCATTAGGGGTATATGTCAAGGCTTTCTGAATTACAGCAATGTTATGTCCTTGCTCAGACACCAAGAGAGTAGAAGAGGTTTCTCTGAACTTGACTGTTTTTTTTATTATAATTATTAAACGCCTTTACATTTGTAATGCACTTTTAGAGAAGCCTGTGAAATGGTGAATCGACACAATTAGCACATATGAAGCATAATCTCTGTGTGTGTTTTAGAGATAATTTTCGCATTGCCCAAGAAATGCTGGATTTGGGTTTTCACAGCCTTGTCACAGTGTAAGTTTTATCTTGTGAAAGACGATATGACATGGTATCCAGAGACATGGAGTTTCACCGTTCTGATTTATTCATGAAGCGCGAGTTAAAGAACCTCAAAGAATTTAATAAATTATGAAGTGCCTTTGTTTTTTCTCCTCAGAGTCTTCCTAAAAACATGAAGTCTGACTTGGAGATATCCCCAGATAATGAAGTGTTGGATTTGCTCGGCAAGGAAACTCCCCGAACTCCTGCAGGCTGCCAAGGATAAACTGAAGAGTCTTTAACAAATCTGGACAAGGTACGGAAGAAGCTGCCACTTTCAAACTGCTCCTTTTCCTCTTCCTCTTTTCATTTACGGAGCCTGCAATTAGTCTGCATTTGTTTTTGTATCCAAACTGTCACTGGCGCTGCTTCTTTTAAAACGTGTCAGACTTTGACTGTTTCTGAATGCCTCATTAACTGCAGGAATATTTAGATGCTATGTATTTCCAACCGAGCGTCGCCTTTGCGGGGGAGAGAGAGTAAAGAAAGAATGAAATGCTTCCAGTCCGGTAATGTTTTCAGATCCCGGCCTCGAGTGGATCAGAGGCGATGCTCCAGACTGTGTTGAGCATTTGCTGTGAGTGCTGCCAGCAGTTGAAGAAACCCCCAGAGACCAGTGATCAGATAGCCGACAGTGTTGACCAGAAAGAGGTGAGAGACAAAGTGTGCTGCTAAGACCACAGTTAATATGGTGACACAGTCATGTTCAATAAAAACCGAGTGAACTCAAAAAAGTGCGATATTGCTCATTCTCACTAGCTACAGCGTGTAGCTAGGAGTTGGGAGGCGTCATGGAAACCCACCAACATCTCAAAAATGAGGCGCTTCTGTACTGAGGAATGGGCTAACACCCCTCCAAGCTGCCGTGGACGACTGTTCAGCAATTACTGGGAATGTTTACTTGCTGTTATTGCTGCACAAGGGTGTCACACTAGATACTCAAAACAAGAATACAAATACATTTGCAGATATGTAAAGTGGTACATTTTCTTGCAGAAATAAATGCACAAGTATAGTATTTATCTTTCATTTGATTGATTTGGTTCTCTTTGTCTACTTTCAAGACTTCAACATCCGCCGATGCTTTGAATCATTATTATGCAGAAATGCAGAAAATCCTGAGGGGCACAAAAACTTTTCAGCAGCTATAACCCTGTGTGCCTCGATTTAAGTGGTTTGCCATTCCTCTCCAACATTTCTAAATAGTAATTTTGAGCAGTGCAGTTTCAATGCTTGCACCGTAGCTCGGGAGATAGTAATGTGTTGGTTTGTCAACCACTTTGATTCAGGCTGAAATGTCTCCAGGAGATAAGCTTAAGGGCTTTTGAAGATCCCGATTGTCATTAAACTGCATGCAGATATCCACTGGGCAGACCAGACTAATCCTAATGACTCTGGAACCAAAAGGCAGGTTAAATTTGTTATCTTATATTTTAGTTTGAGGCAAAAATACCAGCAAAACGAATCACATTCCAATCAACCTCAGCTGCAGCTCAAACACCGGAGCTGGGGAATATGTTAAAAATTGTACGCGTGCAGCATTTAGCTCAAAGCGTTTGAGTGCATCAACCGGCAGCCACTCAATTTTTGGGGGGAGATTGCAAATTCACCCGTTCAATAGCAAGTGGTTCGGGATAAGCAACCAGGGCGGAATTGACAGACTCAAATCTTGCCTATCGGGGCACAACCTTTCAGTCACACTGAATTTTCCAAACATCTAACCCGCCTAAAACACCAAAACCATTTTGACCATCTGATCATTTATCACTTTGGTTCTTACATCACTCCTGAGAAACACTTTTCTATCTGAATTATTAAAGTATGTCGGTAGAGCCTATTGAAGCATTCCAAGTCCAGATAGATGGCTTACAAAAACAAAATCTATGCTTTAAATCCTGATTAATTTTAAAATCAGGACATTGGCTTCATTAGCAGACGAGTAATAATAACTAAAGGTGAATAAATAATGACAGAAATTTTTTCAGTGAAAGTAGACGGGAGATATCAAGAGCCTTTGCCAAAGGGTGTAGCGGTTATCACTACAGAAACTGTGACTAATGGGAACCCAGCGATGCAGACAGATCAAAAGGTCAGGATTGTCTGTGTATATTGCTGGCTTCCACCATTAAATGTTTTTTTTTTCCCCTCCTTCAAATTAAATGTCTGTGCTATTGAATCTGTGACGCTACATTTTTCCAAAACACGGCGAACGATGAAAGGTTCAGAGTCCAAAGAGGGTTCAGATAGTCGGAGGAAAATAAATAAATAAATAAGAAGCAGATTACACACACCATCGACCACAGGCGGATATCTCACGCAGATCAAATTTGCTTTCCCTTTCCTTTTGTTTGGCCGTGTCCTGACACCTTTAACTACATCGCGGGGCACAAACAAAGTACATGCCACAGCACATAATCGACTCTCAGATGCCGCCTCGACTGCCAGGGAGGACGCTTCACTCCCTGAAACAGAAATCATGGACAGCAGAAAAGGAAATTTGATTCCAGTGTAAAAAAACAACAACAAACAAATGCTGGATTATAGGTACTGTCTGATGTTTTTTTTACGACTTGCTGTTTATGCACTATAGAACATCCCACATTATTCTACTCTGCAGCAGCTTAAAGCAGCAGCACATCTGGAAAAGGGCAGATTTGGCATCCTTTAAGGCGAATCTGACAATTCACTGACAAGACATCAATTCAGCTTGATGTTTGACTGTTCATCTCAGTCATGCTTGAAATCTAGGTAAGGGAAGGCTGCTATTCTGCAGACTGGATTTTCATGATGGTCCTGGAAGACAAACCTCGTTACCTCGAACACGTCTCTACTGGTTAGGACTGACGGTTTCATCCGTGGCAATACTTCATACCGTAAATAGAATTGGCACAAAATCTGCATTTTATCTTATAATTAAAACCTATTTTATTATCTACAGCTCCCTGTAGCAGCATTTTGAGATTAGTTTTTCAATTATTGACTCAATTGGCAGGATACAGAATTGACAAAGTGTCTTGGTGAGACAATAAAACCCTGAGGGGCTTATTGTTCTCAAGCTGCTTGTCTTTATTAGTGTGAATCTGACTTCGTGGGAGGGCACCTACTGCGGTGACATAAGAGAATTTAAGGAACAGTGGAGCTTACTAGACAATAGGCATCATGTTCCCTGCCCTCCCCCTGCCTGACACGTTCAATCCCGAGAGCACATCTGCATCACTTTCACCTCTCAACAGCACAGCTTTAAGCAGGGGCACGACCAAAGCAAGTTACTGATGTCGGTGGCATTAACATGCATTTGCAGCAGCAACAGAAACACGAGAGATGGGAGAAATTTAACCATCCATCTTCCTCTGCGTTTCCTTGCTGTCGCTGATGAATCGCTGCAAAGGTTTGACACTGGCAGGGCCTGACATGCTTCAACAGTATCTGCATCAGAAGAGCGCAGAGATCAATGTCCGGCTCGAGAACCTCCAGTCCCTCATCGCCTATCAAAAGACTGTCAGTCCAAAGAAGGTCAAGCCCCGGCAAAGCCTCATCTCACAGATGGGAAGACGGCAGCTGCCAGTGAAACAGCAACGGTCTGCCAAGAAGACCCCCTAAAGCTGAGGATGTCCTTGAATGGCAGGTTCTCATTTGTGTGTGGCGACTGCAGAGGATCCCTGGATTTGAATTCAATTTTTAGAAATAAAACCAAAAAGCCTTATCTGTTTTTTTTGTTTTGTTTTTTTAATCAGAATGTCCATAAATAGTATACCTGTACACATCATTTTACACGGGACACACCAAAGCAAGACTCCACCTGCCATGGTCTGTTATGAGTATGTTTGTTTCAATCAACCCAGTCATAAAAGAAAAAAGTATAAAACATCATCCTTCAATCTATCTCTTTTTTTTTTACACATTTGCAAAGAGAAGGTGGATAAATTTCAGAAAAAAAGCGGCCATGTGGATTTTGTTATGATCAGAAGGGAGAGCCTGCAGGACCCGAGACACCCTGGCGCAGGTCGTCATTGGGCTTTAATGAGCGCGTTACAAAGACACGTTTAAAACAGAGGAATAAAATATTTTGCAGCGTTTTTCTCTCGTCGCCCTTCCAAACCTCTCAGGGGACTCTAGGCGATGCAGACCCCTTTACTGCATATTAGCTACCTGGCTGATGAGGAGCAACAGTTTAGTGCTTTTTTTGTGCACCTCAAGTGTGCTTGTGTGAACCCCCCCCCAACCCTGACCCCTCACCCCCCGAGCTTCACATAGTGTGCACATTCCTTTTATTCTAAACCATTTGGAGAGGCAACTATGATCACAGATCCACCCGGGCCGAAAATGGAATTCTCCTACGTGAAAGCAACCCTAACCACAACACCGCTTTAAATTTTAGTCAAACAAAATGATCAGGTCAGTACCCCTAAGAAGTTACTCTCCGCCTCCCATTTTTTGTTGCAGACTTCACTGAATACCTGAAACTCTTCATACTAGTAGCTCCGCTGAAAAATCTTTGGCCTTGTGCAGGATTTTTTTTTATTTTGCCTTCAGTTCAGAGTTCCTGGTCCAGCATGTAGCTCGGGACCTCTTTTTTTTTCCTCCTCCAAGTCATCTTGCTTACTCAACCTCACGGCTCCTGGTCATGGCTGGAGTTGCAGCATCATACTTCTATCCAGAGGGCGTTCACCGCGACTGAACATTACTTATTCACAGACAGCAGCAGGTTAATCTGAAAGAGAGCCGTGAAAAATGATGAGCGCTCATTGTGCCTCGGCCGGTATATGTTATTTAATGTTTATTTGAAGTTGCTCTCAGCAGCTTTGGACGCCGCGGGAGCGTTATTAAAATTACGGCGTGCCCCTTTAGGCTCTCAGCACCATACCTGCTCCATAGACGGACACGCAATGATCTGAAGGTCTTCTCCACTGTATTCCTCTTGAAGCAAGGCGTGCAGCCTTTGGAATATCTGCTGGATGTTATTCTGTTGGAAAGAAAAAAAAAAGCCATCCTATTACCGAGCGCTGGAAGGAAATTAATACTGCATTTCCATCTGGCCTATGTCCCCTCACTATCTTGTTTCCATGTCAACCACAAAATTTTGTTTCTCTCTCCCATTCAGGCTCACCTGGGACCTTGATGAACAGTACACAGGCAGCACAAAGATTTCTCTATTAGAGTTCAATCACGCTGACAATTTACAGCTAAAGGCACAACCTCCGAGCCAAATTTAAACGAAGGTGCCCACGGAGCACGTTTCAGATATAGGTTTGAGATCTCCCCAAAATTCCCAGACAGACCTTTCTCTACAGTATCCAACGTTCTCTGATTAATAGATTTATGTCAAAGATGAGCTCTGAAGCTGCAAGACATTTGTTTACATGGTGGGATAAGCAGGCACCTCAGTACAATAGCGACAGCAGCGACTCTGTGGTGCGTAGAAGATAAATGAAAAGGCTCTGAGTTTAGATCTTCAGTGATGTATGTGCATGACGATTGCAACAACAAGGTGTCCACACTTTGTAAAAAGGATAATTAGTTTCTTTTGAGGTTTAACAATGACTTGAAAAGAACGGGAGCCACACAGCGCATGCTACACCCTAGCTTTTCTGCCACCCACCCGGACAGGCTTGAAAAGGATGAACTCCGTGTCTCTGTTGGCTAGGTACAAGGACATGCTCTGTAAAGTGCTTGGCAGCTTGCTCTTCATCACCCGGTAGGTAGCCATCACTATATCGTTGATCTTTGCTGAAAAGAGGGGGGAAAAAAAGTATTACAAAAAAAAAAAAAAACAACAAAAAAAGCATTGACGTGCCCTCTAGCTTCTGCTGTACAGGTTTTGATGAATTACACTATGATGCTTGTGGCGGTTCCTGAGACAAATCTTACCTGGCTGGGCCCAAGGTTGCTGAGACAGACTGTACGTGGGACCACCTTGGATAGCCATAGTTTTGAGAGCCGCAACCTGAATGCAGACAAATCAAAACATTACAATTCAGGGAAAAAAATGTTTTGAGATGTAGTAAGACATGCAAAAAAAGAAAAAGCACAAGAGACTGTGCTTTCACTTCAGCCAATTCAGCTTTGTCTAGAATTAGTAGTAGTAGTAGTAGAAAGGTAAGTGTGCCGGGCAGTAAAGAGCAAAGGCGGTCAGTACTAATAACCGGCACCTGAATCACACGTCCTCAAAGAAAAACAACCTTTTTATCTTCACTTGTCAGTTACAATCAGTGATCAGTGAATAAGCAAATTATATTTTTTTTAAAAGGTTTTTAAAAAGGTAAACGCAGAAAAAAATTAAGGTCAGGACGAGCCGCCACTGCCTGAGGCTAAGTCTGCCTCAGCTCTAACAGTTACCTTGGTGAGAAACTCCTCAAGGTTCCCCACAAAGATCTGAGTCTGCTGCTGGATAAACTGCTCACAGCTGAACTTCAGGTGTCGGTCCACATCCTTCTTTGAGTCAATGTAGTGCTCCTTTATCTCTGGTGTTCCCTGGGGGACACAGAGGAAAAGGGGTTTTAGCGCTAGCGAGTGGTTTCCCTTAGGCTGGGAGCTATCAAAGTACATAAAATGTATGGTATGTTTAGTTTAAAGGAAAAGGTGAAGAGAAAAAAACGCTACCTCCAAGAGGAATTCAAGTATGGCGTTGTGACTGTTGAATCTGAAGAATTTGGGAACAGCCTTGGGGTTGAGGATTTTGAAGGCAGCATCTTAACACAAAGCAGAGAGGAGATTAAATCTGGACTGGTGTAGAATTAGAGTGCCCTCTAGTGCTGCAAAGTTTAACATGTCCTTGACTGAGACGGGGGCGATGGGAGGGGCGACTCTGCCCTGTGAGCCATCGGTTAATGTACATTATGGTGTTGGATTACAATTTCCACATTAATTGTTTCCACCGGTGCATGTGATAGGCACAAGTTGCTTAATGAGCATGAAAATGTAATGACTGGCTTTATGAAGCTGAACGCCAATGTTCCCCTCCACCTTTAATTATCTTACCTCGTGTTTTTTTCAGGTCCAGTGAGATTTCCTTGATGGCAAAATCAGTGTGAAATGGGGCAATCTGTTCACGCATTATCAGCAGGTGCTTGATCAGGAAAAGTTGCCCGTCTATTTGTGTCTACAGAAAGCGAAAGCACACTGTTAAATCCACTCTGCAGGCTGCCAACCCAAAAGGGCATCTGCTGAGTAGCCAAACTACAGAGAACAGAAAAAAACAAAACAGTACAGGCTCTCTGACGATAAGGAAATGCGTCTAATTAATAACTGCTGATTAACCATAGCCAGAAAGGGACGTGTTACTGTGACAAAATAAGGCAGCTGAAATCCTTTATTGCTCAGCTAGCGGCTAAAGCGTTGGAAAAAGATGTCGTCATCAACGCGGGAGGAGGGCACGTATCCTGTGAGATTGATGCCGCCGCCGCTGCTGCTGCTTTAATTTGAAGTGTTAGGTTGAAGCGGGCCAGTTAGCACAGATATTGACAGCAAATCTGGAGGTGAGAGAAGCCCGTAAATAGAGAATGGTGTGCTGAACACTCTGTAGAGAGTAATAAAGCATGTATTAAAATGAATTTTAAATGACATCCCCGCTGCTTTAGTAGAGGATCCTGTAGCCTGAATGATCTCTTTTTCGTTTTCAAAGAGGATACAGATCTTATTTATGATCTTAAAAGAAAGGCACGTTTCTGGCTATTTTGATAATAATAAATTTTTGAATAGTCTGGTAGAAAGACACAACCACAGTCTTTACTTAATCAAGAGTGCCAACCTTGTTTTTAAGGATGATATCAGATGCTTTAAGCAGCGACTGGATGCAGGCAGATAAGGCTTCTTGAGATAAACCCTGGAAGACCGCTCTCTGCAAACAGACCAAAAAAAAAAACAGGAAAACACATGAATAAGGAACGGAAAAGTAGTAAAACTCTGTCCTCAACGTCTCGCTGCCCGTACGAAGAATTAGCCGCCAATAAAAGCTGTTAACTCACATCTATGCACCTGTAGAGCTTGGACAGACAAACAAGTGTTCGCCTGACAGTAGGGTACCACATGCCGTGCAGATCAGCGGGAGACACAGACGTTTGTAGGCGAGGCGCATCCACGCCGCCTGAATTCATCGCACAAAGAAAAAGGCGCCATCAGGCAAATGACAATAACACCAAACACAAAAAAAGCAACTGTCAAAATCTGGAAACACAAACCGGCATTACTGTTTCTTCTACCGTCGGGATCTTCAAGCTCTACATCAGAAAACACGGGGCCTTGTGACGCCTGCTTCATCTGCTCTTCCTTCAAGCTCTGAGCGATTTTCTATTGACGACATGAAAAGTAAAAGAGTCGGCAGAGAGGTAAGACAATATTAAGATTCTGGGAAGTTGTGTTTTTTTCCCCCCGTTATTGCTTCAACAGGTTTACGAACTTATAAAACAAGTTTGTTTACAGCAAAAACAGTCAGATCTGACGAAATATCAAGAGCATCAAGGAGATTAAGAAAATAGATGCAACACGTTGAAAAAGCTGTTAAATATAGGTTAAGACTCAAAGGCATATTTAACAACATACGCAGATATTCGCAAAACCAAAGAGCTTCCACGGCTGCACATTAGCATAATTCAGCTTAAAACATAACAACTTTTTATGGAGCTGCGGAAAGAAAGTGTTAGATGTTGGAAAGATGCTTTTTTTTTTTTTCCTCTGCTACAGAAGAAGTCTTACAAGTCTTTGAAAGCTTAACATAAAACAAAATGAAAAACAAAAAGTCAAAAGAGGCAGACAAAGAAAACATATATAAAGAAATGCCAGAGAATAAGCCTGCATTATCAGGGTGATTTGGAGAACGTAGTGTACGTACAGCACATTTAAGAGCTTTAAAATATTAGTCAAGACGAGACTCCGGCGTATTCAATAACATGTGCAGACATTCACAAGACCAAAGGACTCCCGAGGATTAAATTCACACTTAAAGCGTTGAGCGTTTTCAAGGACCTGCAGAGTGTTTGAAATGCTGCAGTTGAAAACATTGCTATGGGAACATTTGATGGCCACTTTAACATCCATTTCTGATATTTTATTGACTAAAAAATTAACAGCTTATAAGAAATAGCCAGGTTATGTCCAGGTTGACAAGTATAGAATGTAACTGTGACACAAACAACACCGTTTGTAGTTTGGCCATATGCATATAAAAAAAGCCTATATACCTTCCAGCACACACGACTTACCTCCATCATTTCCAGTTTTTCAGGGTAGGCCAGATCTCCCGGCGCTGGGTTGTAACCTGTGATGTCGGTCTGGATGTAAATGTGAGTCCTGTAGACCAGCCTCTCCTGAACATCCTCCAGCATCTGCTTCACTAATACATCAAAGGCCCCCAGCTGCGCGACTACATAAAAGCACACACAGGTCAGTTTGCAGCTCAACCAATAGTTTGTGGTGAATACATTCAGCATATACAAGCCCTTTAGGGTCACGACTATACACTTGGATACTCTGTACGTGATGTGCAAGGATGTCGAGTACGATGGGAAATCAAGGGATTCTGTGGCACGAAAACATCCTTGACCTCAATCTTTTCAGAAACAAATATTGTGCTGCCTTTCTTTTTTTCATTTGAGGTTGCCGTGCTTGCTCTACCAACGGGAAAGCAACAGAAAACATGTCTCACTGTGTGGTGGCAATGTCGATGGTCATGCTTGGGCATTTTATAACTAGTGCGAACATACATGAGGTGTTATTCTGGATGATCTTCATACATACACATAGTTCAGGCACAACATTATGACCACTGACAGAAAAAGTAAATAACATTGACCATCTTGTGAAAATTCAGTGTTCTGCTGGGAAACTTTTGGACCTGGCATTCATGTGGATGTTACTTAGACATGTACCACGCACCTAGACCAGACCAGGCACCCCCAGCCCATAGCAATCACACTCCTTGATGGCAGCAGCCATCCCCAGCAGGATGCAGCCTGACACAGACACACACACAAAAACGGAACAACATGACAGCACAAGCTGACCTCCAAATTCACTAGATCTCAAACTGATCAAGTATCTGTGGGATGCAGAGGAACAAGACTCATCCACTGAGGCCCCTCCCCTCAACTCATGGGACTCAAAGGCCCTCACTAACAACAGTCTGTTGCCAAACACCACAGGACACCCTCAGAAGGCCCATTTCCATTCTCTAATGAGTAAGAATTGATTCGGAGGCACAAGTGAGACCTAAATAATATCAGGATGGTGGTCATAATGTTATGCCTGATTATCCCAGTATTTCTCAAATACTTCCTCCATCTCAGGTGCTATAATAATAAAAAAAAAACTAATCTCTGTCGTTACATAATAATAATACTGATAACTGATTTGAAATATCACTTTGTTTTGTCCAAACCTATACATATCTATTACTGCGCTCCAACAAGTCTGCACAGCTGAAACCTCATAACTCTATTCTAACCACACACATGCAATAGGAGAAGCTTTGCTGAGAATAATAACCTCTGACCTACCATTGTTTTGAACGTGGTCCTCCAGCATCTCATTCTTGAGGATGCTGCAGAGCTCGGACAGGGTCTCCAGGTGGATGATGTGGATGATGAGAGGCCGGAGGACGTCGTACAGTGACAGACACAACTTCTCTAGCAGCTCACTGCATTGAGATAAAGATGATTCGATGCTTAATGGATCTGAGAGACTAAAACAAATCTGATTCATTTTATTTTAGGTTAAAGTAATAAAGGAGTAATGAAGGAATGAAGCAAATAAAAACAAAAAAAATATGCTCTTAGATAGTGATACTACTGCCCACAGTGTGAGAACTGGTATTTCCAACATGAAAAAAAAAAACACAAGAAAAAAAATTGACTGTTGTCACATCCTTAACAAGCACAGTGTGCTTATATAAGTGCAGCAAGACGACGGCTCTCTGTGTGTTCTAAGATCATGTTACCAGTGAGGCGGGCGCCACTCACTCAAGTTTAGGTGTAGGTTTGGAGAAGAACTCGTTGTACAGCTGGTGTTCATCCTGGCACACATGAACCATGAAGGCACAGCCGCTGCGTACCTGCAGACGTACACATAAAAAAAATGCTGCAGAGCCAGCAAATACTTCCCCAACATGAATGATGCAGGCGCCTATTACAGCAATCATTAAAGAGGTGCAAAGCCTTTGATTAAAAGAACGATCTGGACAGGTGTCATTAAGTTTCATCGCACAGAATTCTGACCTTTAATTACAGCTTCAAGCCAATTAGTGTGAAGAATAAAATGCCACATGCTCATCAAAATATTGTATTGGTGCAAAAACTGGAACAGACTTCTCTGAAGTATCACATTAAAAATAAAATATACTATTTTGCCATTAATTATTCTGCCAACCTTTAGGTGCATCAGATTTTTAAAAAGGAGACGAGTGAAATGACTCACAGTTTTATAGATGACTGAAACCAACGGCACCCAGTCTCTGCACGGCAATTCAATTGCGAACAAAACAGGAGAAATCGCCTGCTGTACACAATCTCAGCTTGTGCTCATTTATCATGTGCACAGCTTTGTGTCTCTACCAAACACTGCAGCAAAATACCCCAGAGGGCCCACGCTGTCCATTCTCTGCAAGCTCAAATGTCACCTTACTCTATTCTAAAGGGCAGCTGCAGCTTTGAACTAGTCATGCCTTACCAGGGCGCAGTGGTCTTTGCTGTTTTGGTTGGTCAGGTCAGTAATGGTGGATGTAATGCAGGGACTGAGGAGTTGCTCTCTCTGGTCAAGATAGCACTGATGGACTTCATCTAAGAGCTGATGGTATCTGCTCAATATAAAGAGAGATGAGTTCATTTAGCACAAAAGCCGCGGGAAAATATATTGATAGAACGGACCATATGCTGCTGCTGCTGCTTTGTTGTGGGAGGAAAAAAAAACACTCACTCTGGAATCTTCGCCGCTCGCTGTTCAATCTGTTCAATCAGTGACTACAGGGAAAAAAAAGTCAGTGATAAAAACAACTAAATAATAGCTGCAGAATTATTAGTTGTATAAATTTAGTCTGCAATAAGCAAGCACTATACTCACTCTAACTTTAGGTGCAGCCGCTCTGAACTTAACATAGTAAAGTGTAAAGGCGTTGTCTGCATTAGTCAAACCCATTGGGTCCTGGAGGAGACAAAAATAAATAAAAACATTATTCTCAGCTTCACCACATACGGCGTGTCTCTCTTCAGAGTTGTTTGTTAGAAGGAGATCTTTGACATCTTCTTACCCTTTTTGTTAACTGGCTGGTGAGACTCTGCATAGTGTTCACAATGTGAATCTTCATGAAGTGCATAGCTTTAGAGAGGCATTGTTTAAACTTGGTCAAATAAACCGGGTAGTCCTTGAAATTGGGCTGTAATCAACGGAGATTGAGAAGTGTTGAAAGACATGCATGTGCTGGATTAAAAGAATAGTACAATTAACAATTAACAAGTAACTACAGGTCAGCGACCTGGTTTCAATTACCAATTACCAATAAAAGTAACTAAACATAAAACTCTAAACTCAAAATATGAATCAACTACACACAAAGGCATTAAAGACTGGCTGCAAACATGTTCTGCCACTGATTTCTTTACCTCTATTCACTATTACAAAAAAAGCTGCATGGCCAAAATGTATAATTTAAAAGCTCAAACTACTTACGTGTGAAGAAACATATTCAATGCAGTCATCCAATTTGGAAAGCATTGGTATGAAGCCTTCGCTATTTACAGACAAGGTTGGCGAGTTCAGTTTCTGCAAAGAAAAAGTCAGGTTTGAAGCAATTTTGACACATGGAAACACTGTCTATTGATCTCTATAATCAAAACATATTTTACAAGTCAACACGCTCACAGAGTGCTGCTTTTACTTTGAAATAAGAAAAAAAAACTCTACTTAAAAACTTATAGAAATATGCTCTAAATGTAGCTGGCATCCAAGCTCTTTAAAAATTCTTCATCTAGGTCACTGCTTTAATAATAATAACTATAGTATATATAATTAACTGGTACAGTTATCAGTTCATCCAAGATTTACACAATAAGAAACCCAGCCTACCGTGTTTATGGTCTCCAACTCGTTAAAATATGATAGTTTCTGCTGTATGCTCTCGGCCAGGTCAACAAGCTCTGACTGTTAAGGGAGAAAACAACAAACCACAGTTAAATCAACGTGGCAAGGCCCAAAATCAAGAGAAGGGCTGCATTAATACGTTATGTAATATGCCAAAGGAGGTGAAAAGAACAGTAGAACTGTCCAAATATTTTAAAAAAACATATATGTTCAATTAATTCAAATATGCAAAGATGTGAAGATTGTGCTATTTTCCAGTTGTTAAAAGTAACAATGAGAGCTGTTTATTTAACTATGCTTCATACTGGAAGCTGCAGTTGGCATGTTTCTTTTATATTCATAACCCCATCAGTCGGCTAGGCTACACGATAGAAACACTTTTCTGTTTAAATAAACCCAGTTTAGCAGCACCATAAACTGCATCCTCCAAAATGATCAAACAGACATTTATAAGGATTTAGTGCAGAGGCGGTGTCTGGTGGTGTACCTAATATTTTGCCAAGTGAGTACAGAACAGATATTAAATCTTAAAAAAAAAAGCTGCATTATTAAACAAGGAACAATAAGTATATTTCCCTCGAGCTGAAATTCATTAAGCTTCTTTCCCTAGCCTATTCATTGTTCAATAGCTATTCAGTCAGCAAAGACGTTTACACTTTAACAAAGTGTTGACTCAGATAAAACTGAGCTGAACTGAACTATAGCATGCAACTTCATCTGAGGTACTTTATTTAAACTGTTTATCTATCAGGTAAGCTTTGATCATACAAGAAGAACAACTACTTATTGCTTTTGGTGACATGCTCGTGTTCACAAATAGTACATAATCTAATAAGTGTTACCTTTAATGTATGAAAAAGAAGCATCTGCTTGTCAATACACCTCTTATGACGGCATGCACCTTACCTGTTCTTTCAGGAGCTGCTCACAGGCCTCATGTAGGGCTCCGGTTTTATTGGACACAAACAGGTATTGCTTCTGAAGGGAGTCCAAGTGCTCAAGGGCTGCACTGACGTCTTTCAGAATAGCATCGCATTGCTCCTGGTAGCAGTAAAGATCGTCTCTGGTATTTCTAAAGGGGCGGAGCAGCATTATACATCCATCTGATTTCCAAAACAAATGACACAGAGAGGCTACCTACTGGTTAGAGATAGCAGAGTAAAGCATTCGTTTATGGTTCCACATTGTAAACGAAACTGTGAATGTATTGTTCTCTGGTGGATAACAATCTTAAGTATCAGCACCTTAACAAGGGGTATTTTGGGAGATAATTAGCACCTGCTGTGACATCCCAATTCAGAGATGTGAGTAAAATATGGGTCTTAGAGTCAAGTGGCGTTGTGTGTTTTTGATTTCAAGACCGACTTCCTCTGAACAACCACCCATTCAACAAATGACAACATAGTCCATGGTAAAGTAAATAATGTAAGACTTTAGTACCTGTATTTTGCGTTCTCATCCTGGTCCATGTTTGCCTGTAACTTGGCGAACCAGGCAAAAAACTGCAAGACAACGTGGCATTACATTACAACCATGCATCTTATTTTGCTGTGAGTCTGACTAGCTACTGTGCACTGCTGACAATAACAGTCACCTGCTGTGCAGTTTCTATCCTGTCGCTTTCCATTTCCAGCATCTGGAAACCCTTGAGCAACACATCCTCTGTTGACGCAGGCACAGTGGCTGTGAACGGGGACTGCAAGGATCGAGACGACAGGCTGCACAGGTCTTCAATGGGCAACTGCAAAAGAAAACAGGGCTCCTGTTTCTTTAGAGTGAATGAGCCTTCATTAAGAGCTAAGTAGCTGCATAGCTTAACTTAGCAAAGCTAAGCACACATGCAACCCTTCTAAACAGCCCTCACGATGACATTCCGTTATAAATTAACTTTTTTTACAATCTTAACTAACTGGACACGTCAATAAGTCACACGTCGGTAGTTTTTTTTTTACAATTAGTTAACCCCACTTGCGTTTAGAAAGTAAGTTAGCAACCCTGCTAGCTAGCTAGCTGACTCCAGAGTCTCATCTCACCTCTGATGGCACAGACAGCGTTTCAGATGCAGTTCGGATCTCCAGGACAGAGTCCATCTGTTTCTCCGAGAGGGGAGCCGTGGCATCGGTGCGGCGATCCCATAACGCCAGTTTCTCCCTGGTTTCCTTATCTGTTAGGTCCAGCAGGGACTGCTCTGTGGACGCCATCGTCACTTTAGACAGCAACAACGTCAGCAGCATAGACTGTAGCTACTTCCTGTTCCGGGAGTGTGGGCGGGGCTTGATGAAGTGAAAGATTAGTTGAGTTTAACTCCGGTGTAACTGCCAGATCGCAAAAAATACGTGTATTACATGTATTAAACCTGATGTCACCAGTATTATAAAGAACACTGTCATTTTCCCCCGCTTTAAAAAGAATAAAGACGTGTAATTAAAGGGAATGAGGAAAAAAAGAGTTACGTAGTTCTTGTCCTGTGACATGTCTGAATTTAACGGCATCCTTGTATTAAATGTATTTTTTTTTTTTTTTTATGATTTATGGGTTCCTTTATTTTATTTTATTGAATATATTTTGTTTCATTACATTTATTTTTTGTAGATTTACTTAATCTTTCTTCTCATTTCCTCTTTTTTTATGGTATTATATGGTAAAGTATGCAGGTCATCATAGCAAAATATA
This sequence comes from Planiliza haematocheilus, assembly GCA_005024645.1. Classification (NCBI taxonomy): domain Eukaryota; kingdom Metazoa; phylum Chordata; class Actinopteri; order Mugiliformes; family Mugilidae; genus Planiliza; species Planiliza haematocheilus. Next base: position 9,745,523 of record SRSE01000725.1, read on the forward strand.
TTAAAGTGCAAAAAATGATTTTCATGATATCATAACCATAAAGGGTTTTGCGAAGCAGCAGCCAAAAACCGAGTTAATTATCTTTCTGATTATTATGGTACTAGTTGAAGTGGGACTTATATTTTATTAAGCTTTAAGCCTCAAGCTTTTTTTTTTTTTTTTACCTCTGATACTGCCTCTATTGTTGCTCCAGACGAAGTCCATAATAGCGTTATTACAAAACAAACAGCACAAAACAAATAGACCAAAGGCCACCCATGGCAAATTGATTTTATAGGGTGTGACAGATATGCTATCTAGACGAACATTAATCTATCCAAAAATAAAAAAATAATCCAGCAGGTGGAGCCCTGGGGAGCATTTAAATACTATAAACTGAGTTTTTTCGCTTATACCGCAGAGTTACTGTTGCACTCAAAAACCTGAAGAAGAGTTCTCCAAACAGGCAGAGATTTAAATTTAACAACCAGATGCCAACTCTAGTACATCTGTCCTTGTTTAGTCACGTAGAAGATAGACAACAAATAGTTTGTTCAGATGTGGCTTTTATGCCCTAACATGTTTTCTGTTTCTTAAAGGCAAGCAGATATTGCTTAAGTGTGGATGTCCTATGAAAAACATCTTATTTCTTACCTATACTTATGTTTATAGCACCAGACACAAAGACAAACATGTGACGATACATATATTAACCCCAATATGTACAAAAAGTGTTAATCTCACTATTTAACAGAGGTGTCCTGAACTCATGCCACCAACTAACAGTTTGTATATATGAATGCCTGGTTATAATACACAACCAGAAAACTCTGCCATTTACCATTTTTCACTAACACAAATAGCCTGCAGTATTTCTTTTTTTGAACACATCTTAAAATCCCCTCCTGGTGGCATTACACGGAGGAGGCAGCAGTTCACATATTACAGCTTTGTCTCCAGGGTGTCTCATGGGAAGGTCACAGAGAGTTCAGATTTTTTTTTTATTATTATTTTTTTCCTTTTTTGCTCTTGTCTTCTTCGCTGAAAGGAGACGCTACAGAATTCAAGCCACGTTACTCTGGTACAAAAAGAGATGTCAGAGCAAATCTCGTCAAAGGTTGCATTTTGGGTCAGCGCGGGTCAGAGTGAGATTTATCATCTCACTGAGGTGCATTTGAAGCTCACAGTGCATCACAAAACAAGAATAAAACAAGCCACACGGGACGTCATGTGATTTATTAGGACTTGTCAAAGAAAACTGACGTGTGAAAACTGTGATGAAGATCCGTTTTAAAACTGCTACAACGATGAGATGAGTTGTCCTGTAATATAATAACATTGACAGACAATAAATACTTGGATTGAATTCAAATGATACTTTCTAAGTGAAGCTGCTTGTATGTATTGTTACCGCAGTTACTTTAAGTGCCTTTTTTTTCGTAGAATGCAATAACAAGTAGACCTTTGTTTCACCACAGAAGTGCTTAAGGAATGCATTTTATAGTGTCAACCGTGTCTTCTCAAAGTGCTACGACGTTAAAAACCTTTCAAAAAAGTTGTCTGAAATGTACTTATGGAGAGAGATATCACCATATAAACCATCTTTTCAGCATTTGGGGCAAATAAACCTTTTCACTTGCACTTAACATTAACAGGACATGAATGAAAAATATGTGTGTAATATGAAACATGTAAAAAAAAAAAAAAAAACTTAAAAATTAGTTAATTTGAAATTCTGATGGTATTTGAAAATATGAAAATGTAAGCAAACCCTTAAAACCACCCAGCAGAGTTATAAACATAAATGTGCAAAGCAAAAGAAATACATTTACAAATGCCAGAAAAATAAAGTCTTAAATAAATCCAATTAATTTCCACATATGCTTCCAAGGTTGTTTCATGTTTTGTGGTTACTTTTCTCTTTGCCGTCTTTAAAAGAGTGGTCATCACAGTTACAAAGGTGCAGGCGGTCGGGTCTCCCTTTGGATGCAAAGAGAAAATCAAGCAAAACAGGTTTTGTCAGTTGTTGTAGTCCGTCCCCTCTAAGTGATCAGGGATGGGCAGTCCGCTGAGGACCGTTAAACACCTATTCCACACGTTGAACACGGGGCACACGGGCTGAGCAAAGGCAATGTCAAACGTGTACAAGTGCTGAGAGCCTACGGCGTCGTAGAAGGACAGAGATCCGGAGTCGTAGTCCAGCAACACCCCGAGGCGCCGCAGGTGGGGCGATGGCTCAATGGGTATCTCCTTACTGTTGTGACGCGCCGCCCACGAGTTGTTGCAGCGAGACAGTACCCAGGAGGAGGAGTTCTTGCCAACCCACTCGTGTTTTGGCGCAGACTTGTAAGCAATGCCCACTGCGAACCTGCATGCCAAAACATTTTAAAATAGGATTGGTGATGATGGAATAAATACAGCTAAGAGTCTTCAGACATGTTAGTAGCTCTGTAATGCTCTAAAGAAATCAGCAGTGGGGCATTAGTAAACACATTCAATGTAGAAAAAACATCCTCTCTGACTGAGTTTGTATAGTAAAATACAATTTTTTTGAGACATATCATCAGAAGTACTTTAAACAACCATCAAAATTGTTTCCATTCTCTTCAGTCTTGGCTCAAATTTGCCATTAAGAACAGTACTGAGCAGAGTAAATGTGAATTGTTATGTTCCATTGTTGAAGCATTGCATGATTGTGCCACATTTAATGGAAATAGATCCAATATGTCTTGTGTGTCTGGGCTAAAGTGGAGAATCATCCAACCAATCCAGCAGAGCTACAGTACAATGTCATACCGCTGACACCGTATCTGAAAATAAATGTCTTTACCATGTGCTTCCTCCTATCAGAGCCTCCCAGTAGTGGCGGCCGCTGTCGATGTAGACGTTTCCTGTGACGCCGTAGCTGCTGTGACTGGAGAAGCGGTCCTGACTGTGGCTCTTCTTGGACGACGTCTCGTCCCTCTCCACCGTCAGGTTGTCATGGGACAACCTCAGCTTCCGGTGCGCTGACTTTGGATCCAGCTTAAATGGTTGACCTTAAAGCAAAGCAGGAAGCGTTTGAGACGATAAACCACACTCATGGAAACTCTGTCTGGACGGAAGATGACTTACTGTTGGTTTTGAGCTTCCCTGGTTCACTGCTGCGGCTTCCGGCCTGGTTTATGGCCTTCACTATGAAAATGTACTTGGTGCCGCACTGGAGCCCGTGCACAGTGTAGTGATTTTGCTTAATGTTTGGCACTATCATCCAGCTATCAGCAGAATTACACAAACCTGCAACAGCAACAACAGAAAGTCAATGACGAGGAACAATTTAAAGTTAAAATAAAGAAGCGAGACAATACAATGTGACTATATGCAATGATTCAGTCTATAGCTGTTAATTTGTGACTCATCGAATATTGCTGCATTATCACTCGACCAAATGTGCTGGAGCACTGAGGCAGATGAGAATAAATTGCTTAATCAAGCATGTTGTGACCGTATTAGGGCGATCAGCTCAAACAGCCTCTCATCTCAGCCCTGAGATAATATCGAGCTTATGATGACTTATTTTTTTCCTTATTTTTCTCTATCCCTTCTGAGACACTGCAAAACTGACAGCGTGTTTTGGTAACATCTCATTACCCCTAAGAGCCAGCACAAAGCTACCCTCTCTTGCTGCTGCAACACAGTATTAGGTCTGGATATTGTGGCGCAGCCTCCAAACAATCAGGTCCTTCACAGAAATCCCTTTCAAATCCCTCCATCAGTCCCTCGATCATTGTCACGTCCTCTATCATAAGCCTTAAGCTTTACTCCCACAAGAGAACCACATGTGGACTTACTGACGACATTAGACTGGCTGGTGAAGATGGCGTACTGAAGTTCATACGATACAACAGAGAATTCATCATCTGATGTCCAGTGGACTGTGATCGTGTCATATGAAGCCGTACACAGCTCCTCGCGGATCGCCGGTGGGTCCGGTGCTGCAAAGAGAAGGCGAAAGGAAAAAGGACAGCAATGAAAGTAGAGAAGATTTAAAAACCGAACAAACACACCAAAAAATATACGTGTGTGTGTGTATGTTGTAGAAGCCAGTGGTGGATAAATAGCACCATCCGTTTGTGTTCTTTATTCTGACAAGTGTAATTAATCTTTGTTGGAGTTCCTCCAGCTACAGCCCCCATGCAGAGTTAAATTCTCCCTGCACAACAGGAGCTGAGCATAAACAATCAAACCTGTTTCATTCGGGCAGGAAATAAAACCGCTGCTGCCTAAAATATGTGAGCTTTTGAGTTTCCTGCCACTCGCTAACAAGCATGTGAAATATAAACTCCCTGCCTCTGCTCAAGCCAAAGCCTTTAAGTTGTCTAAATCCATCAGTCGGGGATAAGGTGTGGATCATTTTAAGTGCTTTTGTTGGAGAAAGGAATCTGACAAATCACATGAAAATAAAGTCTGAAGATTTATCCAGTGGACAACAACAATCTCATCAAGCACTTTACACTAAACAAGCAATAGATTGTGGTAATTCCCAGACAGACTTTACGTCAAAACGATAAATTGTTGACGTGACTGACCTGTTAGGTAATCCAAGCTTTCTAGCATTTTCTTCTCCCTTGAGAAGTCCAGCGCAAAAGTATCAAAGTTATCATTCAGGTTAATTTCTGGTAACAGGATTTGTGAGGACGCCGTTGCCATAGAGACTCTATGATGAAAAAAAAAGGACATGTATTAAGAGATGACTTCATCCACTGCATGTGTAGTTTGACGTGCTGTTCACCGTTTCCTTACCTCTCACAGATACTTTTAGCCGTCTGTAGGAAGCGAGCGTGGTCTGACTCCTTGAGGGTTTGGTCAGCCTGAGTGATGAGGGAGGAGGACCTTTCGATGCACTGCTTGCAGCTGGCTATCTGCTGGGCTAGCTTCCTCATCCTCATGGACTGGGCAGAAAATTGGATACATGGCTAGATGAATAGCTTCGAAAATAACCAACTGATTTATAACCCACAGCCTGCCAGGCGCAAGATTGAGTTCTGCCGTACCAATTATAAAATCCTGCTGGAGAAAGATCTGATATACACCTTTGACAATCAGATTTTTCCCATCACTCTCACAAGACAGAGCTGCAACCCGCTCTGTAAGCTACACATTCATTGGAGGTGTACTTATGAAACATCCCTCATTAGACTGCCATAGTAACCCCCCTCTGTGTCTCAATGGCTTAGTGGCACAAAGTAACCTCGCGACCTGACATGAGGCACGGGGTGAGGAAGGAAAGAGCTCTCCTCCAGTGAAGGCCATCACGGGAAGCAGGGCTGATCTTATACTGACACTGAACATGGCACAGCATGCCAGCACCTCTCTAGGGCACCTAACAGTGGAAAAGGAAGGGAAACTATTCATGAAGCGTAGCACGTCACATTAAATGAATCGGCACTGCGTCAGAGGTGCTCCAGTGAGGATTACCGATCCCGAAGAAAAAGAAACAAACACGCCTGAGTGTCTCAGGAGCAGTTTACAAGTATGTGGAAACCAGAGGCATACCAATGGGTCGTTACGTTATTCGCATTTCATACCAAATGTCAATGTTTCCTTTAATTATGACATTTCATAATTCAGGCATAACAATATGACCACCTTCCTAATATTGTGTATTTGGGTCCAGTGGGCTGAGAGGAGGGGCCTCTGTGGATCAGGCTGTTTGACTTGATCAGTTTGGGATCTAGTGAATTTGGAGGCCAGGTCAACATCTTGTGATGTTCTTCATGTTTTTTTTAGTTGTTCCTGCTGCATCCTGTTGGGGATGGCTGCTGCCATCAAGGAGTGTCATTGCTATGGGGTTGGGGTACCTGGTCTGGTCTAGGTGTGTGGTACATGTCTAAGTAACATCCACCAAATGCCAGCTCCAAAAGTTTCCCAGCCGAATACTGAATTGTCAAGATGTTATTTACTTCTCCTGTCAGTGGTTTTAATGTTGTGGTTGATTGGAGTAATCACAATGGGCCACTATTTTAAACCAAACCCTGGTCTTTTCCTAAACCCTACAAATATGTTGTTGTGCCTTAAAGCAGTCAAGCCATTTTTGTGTCTACACGTAATATTCAGAGGGCGGGAACAAACGGGTGCTTCAGGTTGGAGGACTTACGTGTGACCAGACGCGGCTTAAATTCATTCATTTCACAATAAGTTTCGTGAACATTGTGCAGTCTGACTGAAAGCTAATGAGACGTAAAGCAATTAAACAGCACACATGTCTCCAGGTAGGCCTATGCCGTGTTTTTGCTTGGTAATAACGAGAGATAAATACGAGAGATTTGCTAAAATGAAGCACAAGTAGAGTGATACAATTAGTAAACTGATATCAATGACTTAATGTCACAAGAAAAATCATCTATCTAGAGTTTGCTAACATTAGCTAATATTAGCCACCAGACGATAATACCAATGGAGCGTTGATGTGATGAGGCAATAATTGGAAACATGAGGTCCAGACTGGGAAAATGCACCCCCAAGTCAGATCAAAAACATTGCGAAATGATTTTTCTGCACATGTTGTCGAGTTGTTGGCATCATTTGTGCTGAAATGTGGCCAACATATGTAACCCTAACCCATACTTGGAAAATGTTGCACTTTTGTCGCCTGTAAGTTGCATGTCCATCACTCACAAGCACCTAACGCCATTCTTTTGAGGAACTACAGATGTTGAAATTAATCATAGCTGCCTTGATCTGTTTCCTTCCCACACCAATACCCAAGACATTAATCAACATTTTGTTTATGCACTTTCCCCACATTCCGACTTAAAAGCACATGAACGCCGCAAAGTCGGAGACTTCCCAAGTCCGGAAAGGAGAAATGCATGTGAATGCGCCATAGGACTGTTGCACCAAAACCCCTGAGTGTAAGGAAAGGCGCATGTTATTTTATGAATTCAGCATCCCATTTGTAAGGAGACAAATGGTGCCTTTCAAACATTACATGCTCTCCCTTTGAGAAAAAAAAACATGTTTGAAGATATATACTTTTTACCCGACAACAGTGATTTGTTATTGCTCCGTCTGCATCCGGACAGAGCGGCCGGTTGCGCGCATGAGGACGCAGGGGGCAAGGTTATCATCACGGGGAAGGTGACAAACAAACAAAACAAAATTATCGAGATACAAAAGGCGATAAGCAATACCTTTCCCTCCTTTATCTTGGTAGCTATGATTTGTCTTCGCTGCTGTATGATATTAATCAGCAGGTCACACTCTTCCAGCAGCTTGTTTTCTTGCCGCGATGCGTTTACCTAGAAGGAACAGAAGCACAGATAAGAAACGGTGAAGTAGTGGGTGGTTTTTTTTTCCATTATTGTTATTATTAATTTGCTTTGACACAATGTTGCTCTGCCCTGGCACTCCTGTGAAATTTCAAGTCATTACTGCACGCGTTACAAACCGCACAATTAATGCAAACCCAGTGCGACAGAAAACCAGATTAGAGCATAATTCTGTCTTCTCATGCGGGACTGAGAGGCAATCAGCTGACCTTGTTCACAGTTTCTCCTTTTATCTCTCACACATTTGCGACCACAAGCCATGCATTTAAGAGGGCACATTTACCAAAACAAGACATTTAAAATCAGGATGGAGCAACTGTAATTAGACGCCTGGTGATGAGAAATAGTTGATATGATACAATACACCATAATCACTGTAATTGGATCGGCTACTAGAGGCTATTTCACATAAATGTTTACCTTGTATGTAAATGACTGAATGAATGAACCTGCTCTGAAAGGAAGCCATTAGCCAGCAGAAACTATTGATGTATAGACTAATGAGCACTCAATCTTGTTGACGTGATAAAACGCAGCCTTCAGATACAGTCATTCATCACGGCGTTAATAATTTAATGAGTTGTTGCCCATGAAATGCCACGGAGGCCGGCAGAGCCCCCACCTGAAGGGGAACAGATAAACAACCTCACCTCCACGTGTTGGCAGGTTTGGATAAGTTTGCCCATCAGACTTTCCAACTCACTGGTCCTCTTGATTAGACTGCTGAGGTTAGAATCCAAGGCTTGCTGCAAAACAAGATTGAAAGGGAATATTTTATTACACGCGGTCACCCCCATCGAACTGTAAGCAGCTGAATAAATCTTGGAGGAGAGATTGGGTGAATGGGAACATAGGGAGCGCGTCGGGGCCCGAGTGTAATGAGCACGGGGGAGGACGCCGGTGGATTTGACTGGCCACGCCGGGGGTCTGATGAGTCTTCCCCGTGTGCCGCGGATCCCACCGTACGTCCTGCTAAGGCCGCGGAGCTTAGCGGAGCATCTGCCAGTGATTTGGACAACTAAACCCTGGCTGTGTTAATCACCGACTCAGATCAAAGGCTTATGTTTCAAACTTAATCTCCTACTGTAATTGGGCAGCACGATAATTGTGCCAGTACAAAATGTCTTTTCACAGTATATTTATCCTCTCAGATATAAAAGATTGTTTTAGTGACAATCTGAATTAAAATAAAACCAGAAACAGATGACTGACGGGCAGTTTACTAAGTATTACACTACTAAGTGTTTTGTGATGCCCTTAGAAGTCCGTATTTTAAACTGAGCCAGATAAAACAAAGCTTGTTTTAGTCTATTACTGAATGCCTTTAATAAAACATGTGAATGAATCTTTAATTTCCACGGTTAGAGTTACAGAGTCTCTCTTCGGAATGCACAATGCTTGAAAATATAATGCCTCAGATAGCATAAACACTATAAGAATCACAAAAATTACAAATGCCAAAAAGGTAATTGGAGATTTTCCTTTTTCGAAAAAAGAAATTAGCCACAGACCAGAGAAAACAGGTGAGAGAAACCTGCAAAGACCTTGAATGGGGAATCAAACAGTGGGGAGAACTTTCTCATGTTAGATGTTTCACATTGTGATTTTATAAGGGTCGTGCGTCACTGTGCACTAAAATAGCAAAGGCTTTATTTTACCGCTCTCATAAATATGATTTATTCATATGGAAGGGAAAGCGATGAAAGCCATTTCGGATACCGTGCTGCAGGTAGTACAGGTGAGGGCAGTTCAATAATTCAAAACTGGCGCATGAAACAAAACATATTAAAGAAACCGATGCAGAAAAAAACGCACGGGCTTTAACGAGCGTCTGATCATAACATGTGTCACGGCAACAAGTTCATGTCTGCTCACGCTTCGGTTTGCACCTAAAACACAGCTTCTCCTGCAGCAATAATATTCCTCGCATGTTTAGACAGCTCTCTCTAATGGAGGTCTCTTTCCTAAAATCATTGAAACCTGATGAGAGGAAAGAATAGGGGCTTCCTTTTGTATGTGAATGCTTCTGGTCCCACACCTTTGCTTTGGCCAGTCTCTCTTCCTTCCTCTCAGAGCCCCGACAGGTCACTGTCAGGACTTGGACTTTTATCCTGTGTCAACATTCGAAATTTTATCCCCTGGCTGCCGCTCCATCCTGTGTCCTGTTACACGTCTTGTTACAAGATTTTTGCTTTGTTGGAAGGCAGTAATAGCTCCAGCTGAATCGGAATCACGCATCAAAGTGTTATACTAGTTGTATCTCAGACACATATACTGGCATCCACCTATGCATTTTACTCAGAACTGTAATTGTGCTGCATTAAATGTCTAATTATTTAGATTTTCAAGCACATTCTGTATATATATGCACAAGTTGTATATGTTCATTTTGCATCTGTAAAGAGGAATCACTTAGATGTTTATTGCATGTTGTCTGTTGTTCTACAGTACAGCCCTTTTTAACAACCGGAACTTTGATGTTTCACATTAATGCCGCTTACGCCAATGTTTTCCCAGCTTTGACTATAAATATGCCAGCTTTAAAGAAAGCCTTTTAACAGTCTTGTCAGTCATGGTTGAAGTGAAAACAGATTCCAAACCCATTTTAGATTTAAAAGCGTACATACGAATGACAGACTGCAGCTAAATAACCACCATAGAGTGCGTTTCATACTGTATGTCCTTCAGAGCATTCCTACAACGCGGACAACACAATGTTCCATTAAACGTATAACTGCATATATTCTCTTTTATTTCCACACTTCAGAAGACGTGAATGCCATAACACACAAGCGGCCTTCTGCTAAAAGGGGTTTGGCAACAAAGGATGTTGTGTATGATGTGCACAAGGTCTATTGACCTTTCAATGAAATTGTAAGAGAAAATGGAGTGTTTTCAGTGTCTTCAGTTAAAAAAAAAAAAAAAAAAAAATCATCCTTATTGGAAATGTTAACTGACAGGCTGACCCTGCAGGATAAAGGCACAGGGCAGAGAGTCTTTGTTGCCTTTCAAACACAACGTATTGTACTGCTGTCCCACACAATATATCAGTGCAATCTTTTTAAACAAGCTTATAAAAGCTTCAAATGGTGTGTTACGCCATTATCTTCATGGCTACATCTCTACCTTCTTTAGAGCATCTCTGATATTAAATATGTCAGCTCAGTGGAGTTTGCATTGCTGAGTCTTTTGAGAACGGGCTCTGAGTTTTAATTGCATTCTTCCGACCTTGTAGCTGCGCCTGCACATGTTCTCCACATGTGTTTATGTGTTTAAGTTTTTATGACACAAAATCAGTTCAAACTTCAAATTGAAGGCGAGTGCGACAGTTTTGCCTGTTTGCATTGACTGACTTACTTCAGTCAGTCTGGTGATGATAAATATGAATGTTCGGGTATTAAAGTATGTATCACGGATTGATGAGTGCAGATATGCAAGCCAGAAACATACCCTGTATTTATATATATATGCCCAAATCGGGATAAAGAAGTCACACTGCAGCACACACGCACACCAAGCGCGCCTTTACAGTGTCACACAATCCCTTTGTGTGAGACTTTCTGAGAAATGCGAGCGCTGTAAACATGCGCTTGAAAAAAGCCAACAACTATCAACAAGCTCAGCTGCAGGCCACCTGGGTCCTGGCCCGCATGCCACAAAAAAAAAAAAAAAAAAATCATCTCTCTCTAAGATGGGAATTGCCGTTTCCTCTTTCACTTCTAACAATGCAACTGACTGCACGTACTCTGACGCGAGGTCAGCGAGGTACAAAACCAAATAAATACACGGATTAGGGGAATAGAGGGCACTTTGAAAGCTCACGGAGCAGCTGAACGCCGAGCGTGAGCACTTGGTTCATATTATTTGTCACTGGATCATAACTGGGAGCGACCTAATGTGATGAAGATGACTCAGCCTGCCTTAATTCCCTCAAGGTTCTAATGCGATAATTAATCTCGAGGATGTTGTCCTTGTTGAAAGAGCAGCAACAATTTCAGAGCGCACATTAGCTACTATGTGAAATATTGAAAACACAACCGATTCACAAAGCTGGCACGTTAGCAACCGCCAAGGCCACATGCATGACTCTTTACTCGAGCTGCAGCTAATGTTTTTTAATTTAATTTTACTAATTTCGTTTCGGGGAAAAGAGGGATGTTCAGGTTCAGGCAGATCCATACAGTAAATCTGTATGTGTAATTAAAAAAAAACAAAAAAAACAAAATGATACTGATCACCTGGTCTGCCTCCTGATGTGAATGATCACGCCCCACACAGAGAAAGCGGCCAGGAGATTTCTGCACAATGACAGCATGATCAAACAAAAGGAGAAAGGTTAAGACTGGTCGTCTGACCTACCTTCCCTTAAAAAATTTTTTTTTAAAAAAAGCTGCAAAAAGATTGTTTGCATCCCAATTCCACCGTGACCAAGCATTGTGAAAGGAAAGGAGTGGACACAAAAGTTGGTTTGTGCATTGCTTGTGTTACTTAAAACCATTCTTTTGTGAGTCATGCATGAAAACTGTGAGTGTTTTGGGGGAAGAAGTAGGACGCCTTCTTTTTTTTCTATTTTTTTTCATGCAGTTTAAGGCCATGCAGTTCTCTGGATAAACTGTAGGAGGAGGTTTTTTTAAGTGAAGTGAAGAGGTTTAGTCAGCTGAGTTTAAGATTTAAGACAAATTAAAACAGTCGATGTTTGAGGATCTGAAAGTCTAAATCTCCACGGCACAATGAACCTGTGATGTTCCCCAATCCGCGATTCACACCTCCTCGCCTCAAGACACTGACCTGCCGAGTCAAAACTTTCTTATCACGGCCGATTCCAGTTTACAGTGAAAAGGGAGCCGAGCCACCTTTTTATATGCTCCAGCTAACACCATCTTCTCATGTCTTATTGATGTCAGCCCATCTGCTGAAAGTGAGCACTTCCACTTAACCTAAAACCGTGAAAGCCGTCTCCGGCCCCGGTGCCATCGCATTTAAGACGGGCAAAGTGAGAGACAGCTTCCCGCCTTCACACTGACACGTTATTGTAAAATCTAATAGAGTAAGAAGGAAGTGATTTCGTGGAGCTATTTATTTCGCACTGTTGATCATAGGAAGTGCCACTGTAGATTTGTTGAAAGATAGCACTCGCTTCACAACTGATTAACAGCGAAGAATGCAGATCTCTCTTGCCGTGACATTACGCCGAATTAACGTACTTGTACTTGAAAGGAGAATCACATATTCTATCAATTAGCGGGCTGTTCATAGAGTAGCTGCTTATTGAGCATCTGTTTCACATAAATGACATAAAAAAGTAATTAAGATGTTTTACGATTTGCAGATGAGCTGTGATTTAACACAGCTAATAAAGAAGCCGTGCGAAAGCTCATCTATGATTATTACAAAATACACTTGCACGTGCACCTTTAACACTGAAATATGACTTAATTCAGTGGGGCTAACATTTGTGGGAGGGTTTCCTTATAAATCCCCAAGCATTCCTCAAACTTCAAATCCTTCCTTACCTTGAGTTTGTCAAATCGATCACTGAGGGCCGCCACTTGGTGATCTCGGTGTCGGCCAACCAGCTTACACAACGAACAGATCAACTGTTCATCCGTCACACAGTACATGTTGATCTTCTCGTCCTCGTGCTCCAGACACATGAGCCCTCGCAGATGGGAGTCCATCAAGGGCTCGATCAGACGGTGGCCCGTGAAGGGCTTCTTGTTGGGATGCGTGGCCTTGAGACACTCCTCGCAGTACGAAACCTCGCACGTGACGCAGGTCTTCACGGCATCCTGCGGCGGGTCCTGCTCGCAGAACTGACACTGCACCCTGTCACTGGGAGATGTCATGGCTTTGCTGTTGGGGGCGGCTCGCTCGCGCCGGGTCTCGTTAGGAGAGTTAGGTCCGCTCAGAGAGGCTTTCTGGTAGCGGTCAATGATGTTCTGCAGGGTCACGTTGCGTTTGAGTCCCTCTAGGCCTCTCTGGCTGAGGGTGATGACATAGCGACAGGTCGGGCACTGAAAGGCGCTGATGGACTGAATTGGTTCGCTGGGGGTGCAGTGGGAGACCAGTATTCTGTGGGCGCAGTTGAAACAAAGGCTGTGTGCGCAAGGCAAAAGCAGTGGGTCCTCAAAAAGCTCCAGACAGATTGGACAGGTCAGCTCAGACTCCAGTGTTTCCATCTTCAGGCAAAACAAAGAAGGATTGTCAGCGAAATCCAGGGAAGCCGATCAGCTATCTGTAAAGATGACACAGAAACGATTCAGAAAGTCTGACAGCGAGAAAAGAAGTTAAACAGCGGGAGGCAGCAAACACTCCTTGCAAAAATATTTGAAGAGATCACCTTTGGTGCTTGGCGTAACAAGAAATTTCACTTTACTCTAGGACCAAACAATAAACTGGTTCATCAGGAAAATAATCAGATAACGAATCATAAAGGAACCGTAGCAGAGATGAAGTCCTCATGTCCACGTTTAGAGATGACGCATACTTTATAAAGTAAATAAACCCGATAAAAGCAAAGCTGGGTTTCATTTGATTTCCACTGCATGCTGAAAATGAAAACATGGATACAAACACAGAGTGGATATTTTGTGAGGGATTATGTAAATGAAGCTAACTGAAGACAAGCTAGCAGGGCGATACATGTGTTTGCTTACAATACTTGTACCAAACTTACATGTGGACCGTCTGGCTGAACTCACGACTTAAAGAATGCAGCACCAGCTTATTTTAATTTGGCGAAGGAATTGTCTAGCCTGTCTGCATGTGTTCTTCTCTGCGCCGTAGTCGGCGGGCCAGCAGGCCAGTGAGGACTGACAACTCAGCCAAGCAGAAGTCTATTGGCCTGCTTGCGGATGGCTGGGGCTCCACACCATCACAGACACTAAGCCTTTGTTCCAGACACCCCAGCTGCGAGCGGACACACTGTGCTCACAGCGTCCCTCTATGTGAACTCCCTACCTCCACTCATTATGTGTGAAGAAGGCAAAAGCTCATTATGAGGACAGTAGCCACAAGTATCCGTTTGAAGTTGCGAGGATAGAGCAATTACTTCTGAGCCACAGACCTGGGTTTGTTCTTTCCATTCTACTCAAATCTTCACAGACACTGTGTGTTGTCCCGCCGTATACTGTACAAGACAAGAAGCAATTGTTGCACTTGTCTCTTCTGACTGCGAATCATCTGTGGGCCTTTGTTCCTTTTGCTATTGCTAGAAACAGAGGATTAAAGAGGACCTCTGCGCTATCCAAACCTAAAAATAAAACATCAAGCCTTGTGGAACGGATTTTGTTTTAAAGTCATTCTGTTCAAAAATGTCAGACAGCTTAAACTATTCTAAGTTGTGTTTGCACTTTGTAATAATGCTGAACTCATCCGTGCATACTTAAGTGTCCTAAAACTAAATGAATCTCCAAAGTGTAATGAAACTGTGACACCATCTTAATCCATTTGTCTGAGACTCAAAACAGCATCACATCATTTTCAGTAAAGCTACATACTGCCTTTTTCAGGGCTCATCAGACAGGTCAAGTTGATGATGACCTAAATACTGCACAAAACGAATAAAGAGCTTCGTATAATAAACACAAGCCTAAGATGCTAATCCTCTGATGTCATGGCCTGTGGTATAAAATATCCTGAAGTTACAAAAAGCTTGTAAAACAAGACCGTGGCAAAGAGCTCCTGCAAACTGCGTTACAGCCTCGAGTACATTACGCACTCATGAAACCTCTCCCATTCATACACAGTTTACTTTACCCACCGATGGATTTCGCCCCACTTTGCACTGCCGAGACATTTTTGCCGGAGGAAAACTTCTGACCTGAATCATGGAAATATGTTTATAACAACAAATGCACCGCTCGTAAACTCCAGCATGCTGCAGAGATACGCATCCAGAAGTCTCCGCGGCCCCAGGAATCCTGCAGCAGAGCTGTCATTAGGCAAGGGATTGAGCAAGAGGTAGCAAGCACAACAGGAAAAGTTGCCCGACAATTCCAGGAAAGCCAGCTCCACCTACAGCTGGAGCTCTGGCCAGTACTGGAAGAAGAGAGAGAGAGAGAGAGAGAGAGAGCGGGGGGGGGGGGAGAGCAGGAGAGAGAGAGAGAGGGGAAGAGAGCGAGAGAGGGGGGAATAGAGAGAGAGAGAGCAGACAACAGTAAGAGAGAGAGTCTGCGTGGATGAGAGAGAGACTAAATCGGCAAATAGGCAGAGGCACAGGATCATGCCTCACAGGCAGGTCAGTGTCCTCTCAGCCCTGCCCATTCAGAAATTCAAAGCATTAGGATCAGTTTCAGCTTTCCTTGTGTGACTGTCCCTCTGCTTCAAGTGGCACAATGGATTGGAACTTTTCTTGGCAACGCCACCAGGGATTCAAAGAGAAAGGCTGAAGACACAAACACACATGAGAAGGAGCCTGGGAGGCAGCAGGGCTCATCTGTAATGTGGGGCAGAGGTCTGTGACTCCCCCTGCGTCCGACAAACAAGGTGATGTGGAATCAATGAGTTACGTAACGGTCTCGGGGGCTTATAAGAACAATTGGGCACGGCTTTAACTGTAACGCTCCTCTGCTGAAATCCCTCAGCACAAATTGAGGGACGCTAAGCATCTGTAGAAAGACTAAAAATAAAGGCAGATACTACATCAACATCGTCCGCTACATCAGAGTCTGTCCCAGCTGGCCCTCATGGGGGAATCACCGACGTACCATCTGCCTAGCATGTGCCTCTATTTCCAGACACACCCCTGCTGCGCGCCGTTTGAATTCTCCTGTCATTCAAAGGAGTCCCCAGAGTGACTATCCTCACTGAGAGTCACAGTAAATATTAAATATGCGCTAAAGTTCAGACAAAGCTGCGGATACAAGCCGCATTGCTTCAGATGTACACAGGGGAATACGACGGGCATTCCCCGGCTTCCCTCTGCACGGTCTCCAAATGGGAAGGAATTCAGTAACGAGAGATCGGTCTGAGAACTGATCAGTGTGAATAAACGGGACACCAGTAGGAATGATTCTCCTGTCGCATTTAAACACAAGTTGTTTCTTGAAAGGTTGTGGCTTGCAGTGTGAGTTTGTGCTGCTGAGTGCAGATGAGGAGGAGAAGAGCTGTCCTGACTGGGTGATAAATAGAGCCTGTCTATGCAATTCAAGATGTTACATTAAAGGAGTTGGAATTCTGTGCACATAAAGTTTGATTACCTTTCAGGACAGGCAGCCACAGAGACAGCAGCCAAATCAATTAGACCGTACATCAATAATGATATAATGACATGTGACTAGTCCTGTATGCAGAACTTGTTATGATCAAAAATGATTAAATGCATCAACCACAACAATCTGGTAAGCTAACAACAGAAACGCAGCACTTAAGACAAGAGTCACACGGCACGCATCATAGTGAGTCTCAAACAACATATAGTATCATGTCATAAAATCAATATCACACCAACGCAACAGCCGTCTTTGTGTGAAAACTGGCCTGCCTCCGTTTAGAGCTCAGCTTTCATTCGCATTTGATTGCAGGTTGCTGCTCATATGTTGCACGGCAGATATAACGACGTAAAGAAACTTAGACTTAAAGAGGCTCAAGGCTGCGCATTAGCAGATAGACAGGTGTGTGACAAATGCACTTAACTGTGCGGCTGTTCGTCACATGATGAACTTGAGTACTAGCTTAACATCGGTAGTTTTATTTTAATAGGAAGTAATGGCTCGTTTAGAAATGGAACAATTACAATGTCTCACAAATGAAGACAATTTCCTGCTCAAGCACTTTCTAATCCTTTAGGTTATGGTCTTTTATCAGCCTTAATGATTGCTCCGAACCACGTATTCAGAGACTGGAAGAGTGTGATTGCTCTTTGTCTTCTTTCCCGGGGCAGACACCTAACATATTTATCTGTAATCCTGTCTTCACAGCGTAGCTGTGACCAATGTGTGGCCTGTTGCTGCTCCCTAAAGCAGCCAGCTCAGCAGCAGCCCACTAAGACCTAATGTGATTTACAGCTGTAGCTGCACAAGCCAGCTGATTAGACTGACAAATCTACCTGATCTGCAGCTGCACACATTACTGAGATTAGCTTAATGGAGCCTGGCCCTGACCAGCAACCACTGATACTGTTATTTAAATCATCGTAGCAGACAAGTCAATTACAAACCTAAACGTTTAGGCTACTGAATTTAAAGTGCATCTGTCAAACAAACTACATGGAGAAGAATAACAGCGCCATAAGTTTTTGCAGTTGTAATGGAAGCTTTGGCTTTAGCCTCTTTCCAGGGCGAAGACGTGCTTGTATAATGAGATTCAGCTCTAAAAACCTGTAATGTAGCCACATAATGGTAGTAATGAGTTTCTTACAGACTTCGAAATGGAAGCGGAGGTCGACAAGAGGTCAGTTTAACAAGTTCATTTGCTCCTGTTTTCCATCTCTCTGCACGCCTACTGTCTGTGCTGCACAGGTCATGCTGGTCAGCATCAGAAGTTGCACCAAACTCTCATTTCCTCTCTGCGGCTTGGCAGGTGGCATCAGAGGGAAAACACCGTGTCCTCTCCACAACCACAGGAACTTCACTGAATGTGACTTTCCAAGCATGCGGCCGTAGCCTGTTACTCCTGAGGTCCTGACTGGAAAAAAAAACTTATAATAGCGTCTCACTGAGCTCAAAATGATCAAAGAATGCAGGATATATCAATGTTCAAACCTTTTATCCGCCGTGCTCCATGTGGGAATAAGAATTTGCAAACGTCATTCAACAAGAATGAGGTTTTCCCGTGGAAAACATTCGAAGAGCGACATCGTGTGGCCGACTAGTGAAGTACACCCATCTGTCTTTAACTCAGATGACATCCCAAAATCACATGATGACATTTTGCAATCTACAAAATAACTCCAGTTCAAACTATTGTGCAAATTTAATTCAGCTTATCATTTTTTTCTTTTGCTCTCTTCGCCCGGCCTCCGATAAATCCAACCTAATCTCCACTTCACTTTTAATTACATGCTATAAATACCTCCACATGTGTTGCCATGGTGACAGTTTTACATCTATTTGTCACAGTAGTGATCAGAGGCAGTGCTCGGGTGGGAAGATGTCAAACATTACTCCTCTCAAGAACAAGATAAGTTACTAATTAATGGAGGGCAACCAAAGACCCAAGTGCAACGTCCCAGTTTTACTCTTCATTAGCTCCAGTATGCTTACACATATTGTCACAGGCTGCAGCTGCACTGCCAGGACATTTATGAATGTTACAGGGGAGAAATCTTATCACAGGAATAAATGGCATTT
Organism: Planiliza haematocheilus; assembly: GCA_005024645.1. Lineage (NCBI taxonomy): Eukaryota > Metazoa > Chordata > Actinopteri > Mugiliformes > Mugilidae > Planiliza > Planiliza haematocheilus. Next base: position 9,764,103 of record SRSE01000725.1, read on the forward strand.
TGTAGGTCACGGGGCTGACAGATTGCGGATGAAAGGGTGCTTTTATCTCCCTCAGGGTTGCAGTGGATCTTTAAGTTGAAGTATAAGTAGAGACACACTTTTATTAAGACCAAGAAACGATGGCAGAAAAGGTAAAGAGCGGCCTGTACTGTAACCGTACCTTCAGAAATAATGTTTCAAGGTGTGCTACAGTGATTTCAACAAACTACCGCCAAACCAGAATTATAGACAGCTTGGAAACGTTACAAAGCACACACCTAATAGATGTTTCGACACCGGACATCTGCAACTCCCACTCTCCTTAACGCTTTTTAATTATGAAATCCCCCTCGTTCCTCTCACTTAGTCACCCCAGCCTTTAAGTATTATCCACAGTTCAAAACGTGACGGAATCTGAGAACACAACAACTTTAAGCACTTGAACGGATCCGCACCCTGGAGGCTTGGACACACATGATGACTAACTGTTTTGGAAGAAAAGCGGTAACACACAGTTCAGACCGAGTTAAGAATGACCCTGTGACTTACCTGCCACATGTTTACAGCCATAAAAAAAGAGGGGGAGCAGGAGAAGGAAAGTGCCACCTTTAAAGCTAGTCACAGCAGATATACAGGCTCTGCAACTCTGATCCACTGCAGCGCTCTGAACTTTAAGTAAAGTGACTCGCCTCTTTTGCTCTCTGCGAGCTTCTGACCCTCTAACCCTCTTCCTCTAAAAGCAGCAGGAGGATCTAAACTTGCCACCCTTTTTCTTCTCCTCTCAACTGAGAGCTGTACCTATCCCATCTAGATGCAGTGGGCTGCAAATTGTTGCATTAGCCAATCATATGAAAGGGGCAGGACTTCTGCTGGTTTGGTCTATCACTCGCGGCTATCGGAGCATGGCGTGTTGCCATAACTCTTGACAGAGCTTTGTTGTCCTCAAATAAACATCTTCCGAATAGCTGTGCACCACAAAAACATCGCAGCGCATTGATAACATGTCTGATTTTTTTCCCCTCCATAATTGATGACGGCTTTTAGAAGTGATATTAACCATATTCAGGCAAGTTTGAACTTCTTTTTAGTTCTCCTCTGCAACTTAGTATACATTATTGATGTTGGAAATGTGATTCATGCTTAAGGCAAGATTCGATACGGCCTAATGAAACAGCGCAAAAACAAACACGGAAATCAATTCTGATGATACTCTACAGAAAATACAAGAGCGCTGCTTTGTCTGTGGCTTAGTGGAAACCCATCCTGGTTAAATTGAGGTATATTAACAGAGCTCCAATAGATAATGCCACGCAACACTATTGGCGGGTGACATGTTCATTATCGCTGATGCCGATCAAGGCAGTTGCACCAGACAGGTAAGCCGTCTCAGTTTTTATCAGACTGCGTAGCATGTTCTTAAAACAATCACACCCTGTTATTCTTCAGTGCGGACACACTCCCTGAAATGTTAGCACACAGGAATGCACTGCGGCTGCGACAGCTGACTTAGATAGTGTTGAAAGTTGCTGGCATCTGTTCACCAGTCTAGCATGGAAAACGCTCCCACAACAAACATGTGCTGGCTAACGCGGCCGGCATCCCAGCGGGTGATAAAAACGGGTTTCTTTGCTCTGGATCGGGGGGTTACTGTTTAACTGGGGTACGCAGCTAGGCGCCTCTAACCTGGGATGACCTTGTCAGCAACGCCAGGAGTTTTAGGTTGTGTCGTTTGTGTTTTGCATCTCTGCTTGAAGCATAGTATGGAGAAAACCCACACAGCACAAGGCATGGATTGATTTGGACTAGTAGCAAGCCATGTGTTTCAGTTTATCCTGCAGAGTTTAAAAAAGAATGAAAAGTAATGCGAATGAAAGTAAAACAACTTAGATTTTAAGGCAAGTTAAGGGAAATAATGACTTGAAAAGCAACCTAAACACATTAACATCTCAGTGATTGCAGGAGAACTGATGCAAATCCAATTGTTAGGTCCGCAAAATGTGCAGTGTGGCAACGCACGCAATGAAGCGTAAAAACATTTTAATTGAGCTGCAGAGATATTTTGGTGGAAAGAAAACAGACCATAACCAACCATAACATCACCACTGCTCTTTGTTTATATTGTGGTCGACAGTTTCCCGTAAATCAAAAAGTATGCAGCATACTGTGAAGCATGTCACATTTAGGGCACCCTAAACTCTCTGAGAGCCAAACTTAAAAGTCTTAAGGAGACTCAGAGGGGACTTTTAAAGTGTGATATACAGATGATGCCTTACCTCGCAGTCTGTTAGTCAGTCAACCAGGCAGTCCGCAGTCAGGGTGACAGATGAATGCAGAAATAAAGCCCAGGAAGAGATTTTTCTGAGAGCACCGGCTTTCCTCAGAAGCCTCCCTTTAGCTCCTTCTTTCTGTCTGGGTTCTGCTGCTTCATCTGTCTCACCGCTATCTCTGAAATTCTCCTCACACAGCCTCTACTTCTCTAATCCTTTCTAAAGGAAGCCGAAACGGCTCCAAATGGTTCAACCAGGCGCCGACTTCTCAGGCTTTTTCCCTCTTTGTATTATTTTGTTGGCTGGGATCATTAACTTAGTCCCATGAGAACATAAGGAGGTAAATAACCCCCCCTCCTTCATGTGGGAGGCTGTCAATCACGTGTGATGATGAGGTGTGGAGGGGGTGCTTTCAGCCGCCAAGGAAGCACTCCTGATTGGTCACCAGGGAACAGAGGTGCCCTGCATGACAAATGAGAGCTCTGGGATAGATGGAATTGTAGAGATGCTCGGCTAGGGATACATGCACATTTATAATAGACTTTTAGGCATTTACATGTCATTTCAAAGACTATAAAGCCATGGAAATGAGTGAGTAATCAAAGACGACAGCAAATGTCTATTTCACGCAGCTGAATTCAACAAAATGTAATTTATTTTGCGCATGACGAACTGGGTAAATGTTAGGGTCAGCGTGAATAATCACAGGATCTTTAAATGACTCTTTGGTACAGTCTGGACACTTAGTGGGGGGACTTCGAGCTAAGCATAATGCCTCCGTTGCCATGGCAGTGTGGCAAGAGCAACGATGCATCTTGGCACTCTAGCCAAATGCCACTCTAATCTTTTCACTGGCAAGCCTTCAGCTCTCTCTTCACAGCTTGTTTGTTTCTCAGTCAAGCCTACGGCTGTCTGTCACTGTCCAGTTCCTTCCAACAGCCCATGCCAATCGAAGGTCTGCTGAGTTTTGTAAGGAGAACAAATCTGCAAAGACACTCTTCGCGAGACAACAGCGCCTGAAAGAGGTCACTCTCCGCCCCGCGACCGCGACTAAACTCTCGAAGCAATGAGAGACAATGGACGAATCAAGCATGACTTCCAGTGTGACTCCCATGCTCGGCTCATTCTGGACACGTTACCGACACACTAATGGATTTGTAAAGAGCACAGATCAATTGTCTATGCAATACAGACGTTATTCTCACATCGCTGCTTAGACGTACATAACCTCTCCAGTCATTTACAACTGCGCAGAAACCAGTGAGCAAGTGCTATTCCTCCAGCCCAAAGCCGTACATGTCATCTCAGTCTCACACTGAGATTCGTTTTACTGCACTAAATAGCCACAAACTGCACTTGCACTGCTTTTACAGTCACCCTGACATTTGAGGTCAGCGCCTTTCAAAGGTGAAAACGGTCCGGGGCAATCCAAAGCCACGCCCCTTTCTGAACTGCAATAAACATTAAGTGGAAAAAATGTCTGTTTCTGTTTTAAGGATTCCATAAAAGACAACTTGTCTGGCCTGTGGTTTTAGCAAGTGTCCCCGCCTCACCCACTGGAAAATCCAACCTGACCCAAGATCCAGACTAACACACAAAGTCTCTGTGGCTCTCGGTTCGGAAAACTGATCAGAAATGTTCTTTTTTTTTTTTCTTTTGTATTTCTGTTACTTAGTAGCTTAGATTCTCATTCAAAACAAATGTGAATTACCATTTAAATCCAACTATTTTCCATCAAACATGTCATGATGTATCAACTTTGACAAAACAGAAACAGTTCCAGCAAAGCAAACTGATAAAGTAGGCCTCCAGATGTTGCTGAGCTAACAAAAACCTTTTTTTGCATTTGTGTAAGTGGCTATCAAGATGCTGACATTTGTTTGGTGTAATCCTCCTAAAATTACTTCTAGAAAATATGCTGCATTATACTGTACATATATTCCCTTATCAATAAATAACAGCACCGGCAGAATAATTATTCAAAACAAATGAATATTCATCCCCGCTAAATAAGGCCGTTTGCTGCCTGAGGCTGTCCTCCTGGTGACGGTTGGCACATCAAGCTGCATTAACAGGAAAAAGACCTGAAAAGGGCCAGAAACGCCCCTTGTGAAAAAGCAGATAAGAAGTTGGAAGAAAATAAGCTGTGAAATTGCATAAACTTTGATGGCTGAGAAAAAAAAAAAAAATGAATTGGGTTTCCTTAAAGGAGCACGCGAGCAGACATGTGCAAACTGCAGACTCATCATAATGTCACAAGGTAATGCCTCACCTTTGTGTTCGGCCGAGTGCAAATTAGTTTCACACTGAACAAAGAAATCCTGAAATATGCATGCAATCTGCAATAGGTGCGCACAGCATGCACAAAGGAGAACATAAGGTGCCCCATGGACAGCCACATGACTATTTGAGCAGCAGGAGGACAAGCTGCACATGGTCACAATAACCTCACTACAACCAGAACTCCTCACTGAAAGCAAGAGCCGCAAAGAAAAAAAAACAACTAAGTAGTGAATCTGACTTACATGTTGTAGTCCAAAGTGATCTTCTAAAACACCAGACAGCACCACTCACAGACAGCACAGCTCTCTGTTTGAGTAGCACATGGGTGACAGATTAAACAAAACATACAGAAGCATCCTAGCGGGTCTCTTTGCACACTCCCTCCTTCATTATCAAAGCCCTCCACCCAACCCCAACCCCAGCAGTATGCTCATGCGAGCGTAAAACATGCCCAGGAAGCGTCACTTCCACTGGGCCATTCCATGGATACTGTCTCCATTAATGCTCCAGGCCCATCGCCCCCCGCCCCTCCCCGCCCCTTCTGGGGTTGAGCTCCTGCCCCTGGCTCCCCACCCTCTCAACAATAAGACAAAGAGGTAACAAATGGAGGGACAAAGGGGGGGGTGGTGCGCAAACCTTGGGGACCACGATTTGATGAGTTCCTAACCACACGGGCAGCCACTGAACAGATGGGATCGGTCTCCAGGGCTAGGCTGCATCGTTGCATTTAATACACAGCTCCATACATCCTCACAATGAATGTTGTGTTCTTCTGCCCGCTAAACGGCGCTCATCAGATCAATGAGCGCACACAAAGGCAGCGCAGGACAAAATGTCCACAGCGCTATCCATTAAGCCCTCAGAAACGGGGGCACTTAAAGTCTGAATGTACATGCCTAATTAAGTTAGCACAGGCTTTCCGAGCGCAAACACTGATCTAAGCAGCAATAATTATTTTCCTAACCAGGACAATCCCAAAAACGCGCCTCATATTGCCATTAAAGAATAAGATGAAAGCACGGCCTGCCCCGACTGTGGCAAAGGTTCAAGATTTTAATTGCTTTCATCCCCAAGGCATGCTGCCCACAACTAAGCAACGCACGATCAATCCAGACATCAACCCAACGAACGCACACACGCTAGCGCCGAGCCAATTAACTCTTAGCGCAATTTATCTTCAACTTTCACGTGTCCGAACGTTTCACGCGAGCAAATTTAAGACCATCCTCATCCTCTTAATTGCCCAAGCTATTTATTTTGCATGTCGCGTGTGAATTCTGTGCACAAGCATTCAGCGTGCTGTATGATTAGCTCGCAGGACATATAGGAGCGTTGTGGGCAGTGACCTGGAATTGATTCACTTCCTCTGAGTTCGCCGGAGCTTTATTGGCGCCGTGTTGACGGATTTGCCAGCAGCAGGATCAATTGTCACCCTTGTTCACCTCGCTAATATGGTGCGTCAAACTAGTACATGCGGTGACCTTAAATGGTGTGACAGGATTTAATGGGAAATCGCGGCTATAAACCAAACAGGGACACACTGAAAGCTGACGGTGTCATATTCTTCTTCCTCGCGTATAAAAGTTGTGTAATCATTTATTATGTTCATTCATACAATGGTTAATGTGTAATGTAAGAATTGTGACGGAACATCAAAAGGAAAAGAGAAGGCCAAAGGACACGTTTATATATCATTTACCGAGAAAGCAGTTACACTTTTATGGTGAACAAAGCACAATGAAATACTGTTTTTCGCTGAGATGAATCAGTGAAGCAGTTTTGGAAAAGTAAGGTCATCCGTTATGTTTAGTCCTCCACCACACAGCCTCATCGCCTGAAAGCCTTGGCTTTTATTTTTTCCCGAAGAAGAAGAAAAAAAAAAGAAGTATCTTTTGAAAGGGTGCGGTGAACGCCTGCTACATTCTTTGCTGCTTGGAGAAGTCTGTAATTGCTTCCAGCTTCTGAAGAATCTACTGTAGAAAACTAGTGTCACATCTTTATCTTGCCTTCAACAGACAACACTGGACCTATCAGAGATGGTGCTAGTGAAGAACTCCAGCGTATCTTACCTCCGGTAACTCCGCCCAGCCCCCACATGTGGTCTTGTTTTACAAGCAGCAGCAGCGGCAGCGGCAGCAGCAATTAAACAATAGCACCTATCTAACACAGGCAGGTATAAAAGTCACCAGTGACGAGGGTTTTGTTCCTCCGCTCTCAGAGAGAATGAGTCACTATCCCTCTAACCTCAAACCTCCTACACCAAGATTGCTGGAGGAGATATGAACATCTGTTGTGGTGTGTCGTGTTCATGTGTCCAAGGAGACCGTCGGAGCCAGAGGCAGAAGCCCAGCTGTTGGGATCTGGGTCGGCTACATCTGGGCTGGGGGATTATTTTCACAACACTATCTTTTCGAGCCGAGCCTTTTCCTGCACCGTTGTCTCTGTCGCAGTTAGCACCACCAGTCGCGGCGCTAATGTTTATAACACAGAGAGACATGAGAGCCCCGTCACTGGCGTGTTACAGACACCCTGAATGTTAAAAGCTCGTCAGAACGACCGCTTTGCAGCTTTCGCTGCGAGTGTTGGCTCGGTGTGCAAAAAACGCAAACTGTCCTCACTTACACTCCATCTGCAGTGCATGTCAACAACAGCATTCCTCCAAGACAGTGAAGGCCTCATTTCTCAATCTTGGCATGTGAAACAAACTCTTTGGTGTTTAGAGTGGATGAAACCTTTGCAGAGGTATCGCTGATAAAATAATATTGAGACACGCACACACAGTCTTTGTTTTAGGTGCCTTGGTGACATTGTGCATTCTCTGGCTCTTTATCTTCAACTAATTCTAACCCTAACCTTAAAACTGAGTTTAAACTCCAGCAACCCTTTAAAGTGGTGTCAAAATTAAGAAAAATGTGCTGGCTCTGATCGTCTGAAGCTCAAACTGGTCCCCTTAACGATAGCTGAACAACAAACCCCCCATTTCCCCCACAGGACCCCCGTGTCCATGGACAGTTATTAGCTCTGACAATGAGAGAGACCCAGCGTCAGCTCCCGGCTCAGAGAACTCACAGCTGTGGATGGAGCTGGCGCTGCCGACCCGGTGGACATAGTTTTGTTTATCACTTGGAGTGAAGCCTGAAGAATTAATGCTTTGTAATGAGAACACGAGTGAGATTTAAATTAGACATCCAAAGCACGCCGTCTTCTTTGGATGGTTTACAATATGAAAAAAGCATGACTGAATGAATATTAGTCAATGTTAAGACAGAATACCAGAGTTAAGTCTCTTAGAACTAAAGCAAAGGGGTTGTTTGAGAGCAGCAGCAGCAGCAGCAGATCCTGATGCATGCATGAAGGAAAGTACTGAAAACCTAAATGAATTCACCAGAGTTCCCACTCCGCAGTTATTTGGCACAATTACGCATTCTGTTCTCTCTTAGAACAACATGTCATTGCTTCAGTTCCCACCAAAACAACAGTTAGGAAGAGAGCAACGGGCCTCATTGAAATTCATAAGCTTGCACAAATACACGAAACCGAAAATCTTGGAGGCCAAGAGCATGACAACAGATTCCTCCCGGTGCTCAGGAAATGTTAATTTTTTTTTATTATTTATTTTTTTACCAGTTCAACTGTTTGCCAGATTTGTTTTTACGAGGGAGCCGATACATCAGCGCCGCGCTCGGCTGTCAGCAGATGTGACGCATGTGCAAACAAGAGAGAACTCGTTATTAAGTCAACATGTCTGACTCCTCTCTGAATTAACTGTCATACGGAGGAAACACGCACAGAGCCCAGCACTCCTTTAAGAGGCACCGAAAAGTGCGGTGCTCCGTTTTTGGGCAGTCCCGCCCGTGCGCCCCTGTGCATCCATGCATGTGATGGTTCAATATTTTCCTGACTGTGCAGGCTGCGGTGTGTGAAATAGATAATATGACACCTAATGTGCTGTGATTGATGCGTAATACTTTAAAATCATTAAACCGCTTTCGAAGAAGATCTAAACTTTTCCTGAAACCTAATGAGCACTGATTTAGTCCCTTGCAGTCACCTTTTCTTTCTTAACACACTGCCAATCAGCCAGTCCGCTAAGTTTAAGTTGCCACTTTATGCAACAGAAACAAAGGTTTTCCTTTTCCATACTTTCCACTAATTAAATTCCCTTTACATAAAACCACTAAATATTTCTTTATCAGATCTTACCTGCTTCCCCATGACTGCGGTGGTATGTGTGTGTGTCTCTCCCTGGCGAATAAATACCAGTCTAAAACTGAGTATTACTGTTAGGCAGCTGCTACTTCCCCTGAGGTTAAACAGACAGGAGACAGAAGGCTGAAGGTGTTCTGTCTGCATGTACACTCCCCTTCTCTGGGGTGTGTGCCCACACATACCTCTCTGACACACACTCTGCTTCTCATCTGCTTTACAGGTTCACACAGGAGCACGGGAACCTCCTGAGAAGAGTACTTAACCCTTTGATGAGCTGGCGAGGAAGAGGAGGAAGAGGGCTCGTTATCCCAGACTCAGCGTTTTGGAGCAGATGCAGTTAATGAACACCTCTCTGAATTGTCTGAGGCCAAACAGAACAGATGGATTTAAAAAAATAAAGTAACTGTGAGGTGGGACCTGATATATTGTGAGTCAGCATCAGATAAAACTGATAAAGGGCTTTTCTTCATCTCCACGGGCCGCTCCATTGTGTTGCCGCCGAGCGAAGAAAAATAAGGCTCAAGCTGGAGGATTCATCGCAGCCAGCAGGCAGAAAGAAGAAAAAAAAAATCCGCTATTAAGCAAGAGAGAATTAGTTTTCTCCGTCCTAATGAGAATTCATCCCACGAGATGGATGAGTCAGTCCGAAAACACAATTCCATACTTGCCATAATGAGATCATATTCAAGGAATTGGGTGTACATCCCTCAAATGGAAAAAAAAAAGGTAACAAAAAAAAAAAATACTTCAGCCAGACCTAATCTTATCTGGAGAAATGTTTTCTTTTTAACTCATAATGAAACAAAACTGCTGCGTGTTAACATTCACACCACGTACATGTCAACCAAGGTGCTGTGAGGCAGGAGAAAGAAAATAAAAAACGACAGGGATGAAAAACAGAGGGGGAACTTTGCTGTTCTTAAATCAACTCTTCTGGGGAACAACTGCTGAAGCTTGTGTGGCCAGAGTCTGGTCAAGTAATAGCAGGGCCACACACTGAAAAACAAGAGGGAAATATGCACGGGAAAGTACTGGAAGCAGACAACACCACATGGGGAGAAATCAGAAACCCAAAGACTAGACCCGGGCTGGTTATTTTGGATAGGAGAAATGGAGTCTGCAAATCATGCAGAGGAGCTCAGATTAATAAAGATAAAGGCATGTTGTTATAAAAAATAATAGAAGAGAGAGAGAAAGAGAGAGAGGCGCATAATGAGCTTGTGCATCATGTGCACAAAAACTCTTGGGAAAGCTCTGAATAAACGATGCTGGCATTTACACAGGATAAACATCTGTCTACATAACCAGATGTTGTCTACTGTATCCTCGATTTAATATATGTGAAAACATGCGCGCCATAGAATTACTGAACGTTTCGCTGAGCTGCCACACAATGGCGTCTTACCTGAGGCTTATTCTGCACAAAAAGGAGACCGGTTCCTGCTCAGATCACTGAATCTGGTCTAGGCTACCACCCAGGGCTTTGGTAGGGAGAGCAGGACTCCAGCTGATCTGTTTGTGCAGGAAACACACAAATATTCAGACGCACACAGCACCCTGTAGCTGCTCCATGGGGGCTCGGTGTGGTTTCTAACCCAACATTGTGATCTAAAGCAACAGTGAGATATACACTCATCAGCCACAACATTATGACCACTGAGAGTAAATAACATTGACCATCTTGTGATAATACAATGTTCTGCTGGGAAGCTTCTAGACCTGACAGTCATGTGGATGTTACTTAGACATGTAGCACCCAACTAGACCAGACCAGGCACCCCCACCCCATAGCAATGACACTCCTTGATGGGCCGCCACCAAAGCCCCCCCGCATACACCTTAGGACACGTTCAGAAGGCCCATGTCCATTCTCTGATGAATCACGACTGTTTTGGAGGCACAAGGGAGACCTATACAATATTAGGTCATATTATTCCAGATTGGTGTAAACATTGCTTTCAAATGAAGTTGAATTTATCGTGTTCATCAGAAAAACTGAAATGCACTGACCCCTGAGTTCCTGTTGTTAACCTTTTCTACACTCCAGCATTTCTCTAACAGCAGCAGCATTCTCAAGACTCAAGACGGTTAATGTTACCACTTGAACGTCAAGCATTTTGCGTACACGGCCTCCCATATTGTAACCACAAGCTTACAAGTTTCATTTGGAATCAACAAAAGCTTGACATGTTTGAATTCTTCCCAAGGTCGACCCAGTCATAGTCTACAGCATGAAATGTCTCTGATGAGGCTTTCATGCGGCGTCTTGTCTCTGTAACCTGTAGCGACTTAGCGCTTAGCACTTAGCTGCTGCATATGCGCAGCCTATAGACACCGGGTCAGCACACAAAGGTTAATGTCGATGAAAGCTGATGTGGTGATGAACTCTATCAGAGTTGACGAACTCAGGGGTGGCCACGGTGGAGGCCGATTATCTGAGCCCGAATCCGTCAGGCAGGATTTAATGAAGCGGCTGAACGAGCAACGTGAGTACACAGTAAAGGTTTCCTCCTCCCCGCTTAAGAATCCAGACTTTAAATGTACTCTTGTGTGTTATTGTTGCTCCTATCTCCTGATTAACGCCTTAATCTCTCACAATTACCCTTCCTGTAAGAACTTAAAAGAGGTGGAAAGGTTCACTTGGCTGGAGCTTGAACAGGGGACTTGCTCCATCTTGCTGAGTGTTAATGAGTTTTAATTGGAGGCTCATAACACAATGTTTGAAACTAAACTTGGAGTGTCTCTGTTAAGTGTATCCGATCCGGCCTGAAGGACTAATAAGACTACTGGATCACTGGACTTAGAGGTTTAGTTTCAATATTTTACTACGGGAGTACGTAGTTTGTGTTGTTTTTTTAACTACTCACAATTATTATTAAAAAGTAAACAGTGAGATCTACATGTTGCTTGTTTAAGGGAGATTTTTTCCACAACTTTCTAGATCTTTCTAAATAAAAAAAAAGACTGGGATCGGAAGGGACTTTTCACACACCTGTTGAGCGGCGGATGATTACACCTTTACGATTCCTTTGAGCATAATAGAGTTTGATGACTTCAAATTTCCAGCAAAAAAGCAGCTAACCCCTAATTTAGACCAACTCAACACATGTGGGTGTGCACAGGTCTGAATCGTTCACTGCGGGTGTGAAGTCAAGCCAGGGCAGCCAAGAGTGTCGGAAGTATGTCGTCAGGAAAATTATTATTATTTATTTTTTTTAGGGTGGGGTTGGGGGGGATAATGCAAGACTCATACCGATAGCGTAAATGCAGACTGGAGCACACGGCGGACAGACTGAGCATCTGTACTCGGAAGTGTGAGATTGCTTTTCATGCTGCTGAGACTGATGAAACATTTTCAGACAATTTGCATTCAACAAATGTTCTGTTGGGTCTTGCACAAGAGATAGTCGGCTCTTTGGCCTTCTGGGAAGAAAAACGCAGAAAGAAAGTTTCAGAAAGATCCCAAATCTGATTTTTGGTGAAACTAATTCTGTGCTTTTGGATCCAAATATGCAAATCCTCATAACATCCGTTGAAATTCACATAAAAATCCATGGTGATTTTTGGGTATTTATACAAACCCGTACGGAGTAAAGCTCTCGCTCCGAGGTTCACCCCCCTCTGTTAGAAACATTATCTGTTTTTTATTAATAAGTTCCCCTAGTTGAATTCTCCGTGGGTACACACAGGACATTCAGAGGGCTTTGATTCGTTCGCCTATGTTTTTTTCATGCAAAGTGTTCAGTCAACTGCAGCTATTGTTTGATTGCACTTCTCTGCAACTCTGCAATTTAGTAGTAGCTTCCAAACAGGCTATATGTTTATGTCTGGTTTCATTACGTTCTCGGGAACCTACACGAAGCAAGGGGGAAATCAACTCTAAGTGTGCATGCTGACACAAATCATGCAGACTCTTTCCTTCTGGTGATTTTCTAAGCTGTTGGTAGCTTTGCTCAGCAGTTGCCATGGGGTTATTGATTGTTGTTAGCCGTCGCTATGACACTCGGGGTGGTTGCCACGGTGTTTTCACAAATTGCACGCATCAGATCACAACCAAATTAATAACATATTTCTTTTGAAACGGGTTGCAATATATAAGCGGCGCGCGCATTGAAGACGGGGTTTTTGGAATTTGCTAAATCAGCTTTTTTATGAAAACATATGAAAATGAAGGCCAGTGGAGATGAGGATGCAGCCAAGTTAGTTAGAAGGCGAGAACAGCCGGGAGGAAACGGTGTGTTTAGATTTCAACTTTTGATCATGAGATACATGTCCTTATGAAGCGTGTTTTAAGGAACAGCTCGACATTGCTGTTAGATCCAACCTTAGTCCTGAAATGACCGCAGCAAGGACTGTGTTTGATATACGGGCCTACTGTTGCATCAGTTGCTCAACAGACTTATTAAAGCGTTGTATTTCTTTCTGACAGAAATATTCTCACAGAACATATGTTGTGAAATAACACAGCTGAGAGCATATGCTAATCGACTGCTAAATGACGTGCTGTCGGCCTCGACTAGACTCTCGGCGAGAAAATAAATAATGGAGAAGATTCTAATAATTATGCCGCACAGACAGAATCACTATGTGTTCATTGCTGACCCATAAAACAAGCTTGATAACAGCGAGCTTTAGAGGAAAACATCTGGTAGCTCCAGTTCCTGATGCTGCATGGGAGTCATTTTGTCAGCTACATAGTTTTCAGTTTGTTGCGCAAGATTGAAGACTGAAAAAAAAAGAAATGCTGCTCGTTGAAAACTGCCTTTCGGTTGTTGTCCTGAAGGGTCCTGCTAATGCAATTTAAACAGCGAGGCATTCACTGCCCAGCGCTGCCAAATAACTGACATATTGAGGTTGACCCGACTTGATCCTCCGTCCCACCCTTCCACACAGCCTGCATCCCATCTGAACCGCTTTGTTGTATCATGCAGGCTCAAAGAGAGAGGAGGAAAACACTGCTGGCAAATGAGCTCCAAACGCTATGGTGGATTTTGAATATCGCAAACCACATGTTGGTCCGCGCGTTTGTTCCGTTTCTAGCATGTGCACGGAGTGTTTTAACACAAACGTCAAAATAAACGAATTTTAACATATTTTCTATCGGTTTTCTGGGTGCGACGCGGGCCCCCTGTTTCAAAAACGAGAAATATTAATCACGTTTGTCCCGATTGGAGCGAGAGGCAGAACAGATGGCGCGAGTGAAATGAGATTTTGTGGGCTGCAGGAACACAGAGCTTGTGTCGCTTCACAGGGATTGTTGCAATTGAAAGAGGAGAAAATGTCTCTCAGGGAACTGGCTTAGTAATCTCAAACAGATATGATTTAATTGATTGGGAATGCTGTAAAAAAATTAAATTAAAATTTCAAAAAAATCTGAGTAGAAAGCACCAATTCAAACTCTGCTTTCCAGAGAAGAGAAAGAGAGCGTGTGTTGCTCAGAATCCAAATCCAAGTAGAAATAAATAAATAAGAGCGCACAAAATAGTTTAAAGCTATAGTGCAAAACTGAATGTCAGATATACTCAAGTTAAAGTAACTCTAAAGCACTTCTGTGTGTGGAGTTTTATGCACCAGTAGCAATGTGCTTTATGTCATCTAGCAAAGACTGTCTGCCAGAACAGAAAAGAAGACTCATTGTAGAAATGAATGGAGCATGCCGCCACGTGCCAAGAAAAGTTTCTGATGCTCCAGATAGAAAAAACGGGGAAAAAAGGAGGGATTTAAATCTAAAAAAGATCTGTCTTGGGCAATCAGATCACAGGTGGCCAGCCTAAAGTACAGGTGTGAACATCCAGGACACATTGAGGTCGCATTTGAGTGATGTGACCATTCAGAGGTGGCCTGCGACACATTTGACTGCATTCCTTTTGTAGTGTGATCACACAATGCATAATTCTGGGTCACATTAAGTGGTGTTCTGCCTCATTCATTCAGAAAAAAAAAGCACTCAACCGCTATTAGAAATGAAAGGAAAAAGCTCTGTAAGTGGCGTCTTTTAAAATATTCTGTCCTTGTAGCTGTTAACTGAACTAACCACGTGGAGTTTAGTTACATATTTTGTCAATAGTTAGGTTATTTAACTTTTATATTACTGGAGATTCTTCAGTCACTGCTTCAAGTTGTAATCTTTGAGCAGGTCTCTAAGCTAAGTAACGTCAGGACTAAGATCAACATAATATGAATCATTTCCCAGTTGATTCGGATGCCGTGGTAGCGATTCCCCTCAAATGATGTTGGTGTTTATTTGCACAGAGACCACGAAGCTGAGGTCAGATTCCAAGTGCTGGCTGAAGACCAGCGGAGACGGACTTCGCTGCCAGGTGTGACCACAGGTATTTAAAGCTGGCTGCTCGCGATGGGATCGCCCCGGGTTGGGTGTTAATGCGAGGTCTGAACGGGGAGGCCGCAGATTACAGTTGGCGAGGCTTCTCCACATTGGAGACCCCTGCGAGAAGTCTGATAACCTCTGGGAACAACAGGGGATGTTTCCGGGGGTTTTCCGGTGTAGCCAGCGGATATCCAGATAACAGATAACGGAAATCCAGGCCAAGACTTCCTGTTCCGCGTGGCTGTCATCATTCACAGTCCTGATTGGAGCTGAGAGACAGTATCAACAAAAAAAAATGAACTGTTTACACCCAGCTTGCGGTCTTTGTTTGAGACATTCGCTTTACAAATGTGATGTGTTTGAGCACAGAAGGAGTAAGACCGGGTGTTCCACTTCATATGAACTGAGTGGGGGATACAAAAGTTGAGTAATGTAACTTTAAACTTCATTCATCAGCGACAGACCTAATATCTGAAACATCAAATTTTAAGCAGCGCTGAAGTGGACTAAGCTAAGAGGCTTAATGCAATCACTACTAATCCTCTAATCTTGGACTTTTTTTTGCTTGAAATAAACTCCATCACCCATTCATGACATGGCTCTCATAAGCCACTCTTATTGACATCTGGGTATTGTGTCAATCTTGCATTTATTAATAGGCTGCCAACTATTGTGTTACACATTGTTCCGTTTGCCAAATGACGGGTATTGTGTTCACCGTCGTGTCATCGCCGCCTGTATCGTGTTCGGCGTCGGCGGGGTCCACGGAAATACGTTTTCAGGCGGTCAATGAGGCACAAGTGGAGTCATCAATCAGACCGAGATAGCTTCTTTACTCGTCTTTTGAAAAATCTGAATGCAACCCATTAACTTGGGTGATTAATGGTAAGGACTGTATTGTACTTCACTTAGAGGTACGCTCCCTTGTTTAAGGTTGTATTTCAAAACATCAAAAAAATAAAAAAAATAGTCTGGAAGGAACTGTTTGTATTAGTCTCCTCATATGGGGCTTTTACAAGTCATTAGCAAGTAAGTCATTGAGGTCAGTAAGCACTCAAGATGCACAGCAAGTTATTGAAAAGCAGTCAGCATAAAGCCGACCATTAACGGCACCTCAAATGACAGAAAGGGATAGAGGCTGTGCAGCATTTGATTCAAAAGTGATTGTGCATGACTAACACCTTAATGAGCTCCGCCGAGCTTCTATATTTCTCCCCTGCAGAGATTTGTGTATCAATCTCGACCTTGAAACCGCAGGGCCGGGGCTCTTTTGTTTCTGAACATTCAGTCTCATTTTAGCTGTGACCTTCCTCTGTCCTCCCCGCAGCTGCGCCTGATGCTAGGGAGCGGACTCGGGCAGGATGGACCTCCTGCTGGGAAACAGCGGCAGCGCTCTGCCAAAAGATCAATTTACATCCATCAGCACTCCAAAGATAAGGCATGAAATTAAATATCTGATCTCAATCTCGGGCCTCGAGAAGAGAGCATCTCCACCGCTGTGTTTTTGTTTTCCCCACAGTTGGCCTGTTAACGTTTAGAACAATGTATGGCTCCATTATGCCGGTGAGGCTTGATTCTGCGTTAAAACACATCCAGACATCCTGTTCTGTCTCTTTGGTCTCGTCAGAGTGGGACTGAGCGGAGGCCAGGGCAGCTCTCCGCTCACACAGCTGGGGAGCTCTGAAAGTTTAACCACAAATCACGGTGTCGTGGAAGTACGCAGTCTTTGCTCGGCGTGCGAGGAGTTTATTATCTGCGTGAGAAATTACCTATCCCTGCGTTTTCATAATTCAAAACCAAATTACACAGCAATCACAATCATTTCCGTCACGTTACGGAGAGTGATCATACTCGAGCATCCCCAAATATGCTTTCCCGGATTTATAAACTGATCTGTAATCTGAGTACGGCTTTAATGGCAGGCATTTTTAGCGCCATTACACATTTGTGCGATGTTGTATTTATTGTTTATTGTTGCCAGTTTTTATCTCAGCTCAGCACCCAAGGACATCAGTGCATCACAGAAGGTAAAATTACATCTCTCCAGACATAAAAACTGTCACCATCCTTCTCACGTGAAATCACCAGCATCCCAAACATGGTGGGAAACTGAGTCTGATAGTGATTAAATCTAACAAACAGCTGCCCGGTACTTAATGAGGTGTTAATGAAGCCATAGACGTGTTCTGTTCACTGGTTTGAGTCTGGAGGAGGAAAGAAGGTGGAAGGGAAGCTGTTTCCTGGTCTCATGGTGCCCCCTTGTGGCCGCTTTAAACAACTGCTTCATCTGAACTGTTGCAGAGCTGAGTCACAATCACACCTAACCATGTTAGTTCTGGATTAACTCTTAGCGTTAAAGGTCAGGTTACATTAATCAAGCTCCAGAAACCATGTTTTTAAAAAAGGGGCTTAGCTTTCATCATTTCAGCAATACCAGGTCACAAATGTGCCCCAAATCATCCTTAATTATCAAGTAACCACCCCTAATTTAATTTTAGGAGCGTTTCAGGAGGTGTATGAGGGCAATCTTCACATTTGAAATTCTGTTTTATTAGAAAGGCAGCTTCCTCAGTTTACACTGGTTGTATCAAGGGATAATGTCTAAAGTAAATCTGAAGGAAAATAACTGATTAGATTTGCCTAGATCATTCACTGGTAAATACTGGATGCACAAAGGTCACATCACAGTATACAAAGTCTTTAAATTATTTAATTAATTCACATAAACACAGATAAACAGGACTCATTGTCCGTGTTTATTTTGCAGTACTCTCACTGACTTTTATCAAATACACCAACCTGCCACACCCTCGACACAACAGCGTAGATTAACTCTGTTGTTTTGCTTTTCTAATGACTTTAGCTTAGATTGCCGGCATCGCATGTCACTCCACAACGATGTTGACTTGTTTGTCTCGCATCCAGCTATGTCCTCTGTGGTTTGGAAGAGGTCAAGACTGATGCCAATGACAGCATTATTCATAAGACACACCAGGCTAGGATTAACAAGTGTGAAACATATAAAAATCTGTTTATTAAAGTGGCACCTACAAAAAAAGAATGGGTAGCTGTTTTTTTCATTAAATTACAACACAGTCAATTTACAAATAAAATACAGTATGTTCATGTCTGTAAATGACGCTCCTTAAAAAGCTGTTTCTTTGCGCCGAACACAAAAATTAGAGGGAAGGCAGAGAATGAGCGCTGAAACGCGGCAATTCAACAAAGCAGTCCCGCCACGAGCCCTCTCCAAAACGTATCACTGAGCTTTAATAATATGGACAAAATACAAAACACTTCCCACAACTGAGATTCTGGTCTACCTGTAACAAAGCTCAGCGTTAAAGTAGCTAAGGTACTCTTTAAGGTGGCGCTATGCTATTTGAGGCGATATCACAATAGATTTTTTCTATTTACATTCATAAAAAAGAAAACATTCAAGTCTAATTGGAACATTCAAGTGTAAATACAAGTTTTGGATGTTCGCAAATAATTTCTCTGTATTTACAACGCATTAGAACGAAGTACAAAAGAATAAAAACATTCAGTATCATGCTTCAAATATATTAAACAACCCTGCAAAATAGCATCGATAATAAAAATAATAGCACAGTTGATAATAATCATCAGCATATTAAATACAACACTGAACTGCAGTTACAGATGATGATATTTTAGGCGATGTGACGGTAAAACTGGTTATCTGCAGGTTAGTTATCTTAAAGGTGCATTAGACCAAAGTTTCCGGCAGAGATTCTGGGTTTTCTTTCGACAGCATCTTCCATATATGCCACCGCTCTGTCTGACAGTTTGAGGTACCAGGACCCCTTTCTTCTGCGGGCCCAGAGTCACGTGTAGTGTCTACAGTCTGGAGGGCGGGGCTCTGCTGGGGCTGTTGGATGCTCCGGGGGTCAGGTTGATATGTGAAGAGGGAGGGTGTGGAGTGAGAAATATGAGTGTCTCTTAGAGGTCTGTCTGTCCTCGCATTAAGTAATGGACATGCAGGGCGTCCTGTCCTTTGTGCTAAGTCGTCTGAGCTATTAGCTCCTGATTGGCTGCCCAGTGCCTGATGCAACGATGATTCTCCCTGTCTCTGCCTTCTCTGGTCATGAGGACCACTGCTGCTGCGAGTCACCGGGAGGTGTGGCCTGCTTTCCAGAACGCCCAATGACATTTGTGTCGGTCTGACAGGCAGCTTGTTGTTACCTTGGTGACTGCTCTGCCCTTCTGATGAGCCACAGGAGTCGCATTCCGACGCGTCTCCAGCGGAGCCTGGGAGAAAAACGCTCATTAACATCCAGCATTCATTTCACATCCGGAGATCACCTGGAGGAACGTAATGTAAAGAGGATTCTGTTACCTGTGACGTGATGACCAGGGAAATCCTTCCTGAACAGCTCATGCCAGGTGTCCCAGAAACTGTCATCGGAAGCCTCTAATATGACAAAAGACATTTACTTTGGTTTAATATATCACTATATCGCTGCAGAAATATAACAGAACCACATTCATGCCCCATTTTTAAGCTAGCTTCTTCTGCTTCCGTTAGGCCTTGGCAAAGATACAATAACTACAGTATTTATATGACTTAGTAAGAAGCTAACGTTTGAAACATTGATTGCATATATATACACCTAGGCCTTGGTATAATTTAAACAGATAAATTATAAAAAAAATCACCTTCTGAATGAATTATAGAGACTAAAAGCATTTTTTGTACCAGGCTGTAACCATGTTTACTTCTGCATGGCGGTCTACAGAGACTGACTTCTTTTTGGAGCCGCGTGGCCCCAGAGGTTCCTGCTTAATTTGAGCAAAGCCAATTTAACCATGCCCCCTGTTTCCAGCCTTCAAGCTGAGCTATACTAACCAGCTGTCGGCTCCAGATGCCTACATTTACATCCAATAAATAAATAAATAAACCAGCACATTTCTTCTCAACACTTTCTAATACTAGCCTATATGATGAATTCAAGTTCACCTTTGTCGGTGGAAAAAGTAGGAGAGTTGCTGCCAGATCCGTCTTTTGACTGACCACTGAGTTTGCACTGCTCAGAAAGCCTGGAGACGCTGTCTGAGAGCGGACTGTTGCTCTCCGGGTATTTAAACAACCGTCGACCAGACAGCACAGGGGAGTTATTGTCGTAGGGAGACACCTCCCCACTGGACGCTTTGAGGGAGTCGGTGGACAAGCACCTCTCGGGCAAAGAGAAGGAGTCGTCTGGTCTAAGAAGGCCAGAGTCTCTATAAACAAACAAAGCAGAGAAAAAACATAAGCTGCATTCTACTTAGTTATGCACCAGGCATAAGAGAAGTCTAGCAAAGAGAAAACAGTATTTTTTTACTTAAATATATGCACAGCGGGCAATCAACCACACACACAAAATGAAAATGAGCCAAGAGGCAGAAACTCACGAGCACCGAGAGGCCTTCCTCCGCAGTAAATAATCCACCACATCAGGATCTGTCTCTAGCAAACTCATCAGCACCTCATTCTGCAGGTCAGCAGGAACCTAGGAGAATCAAGTCTGTTTTTACTGATGATCATTAACAATGAATCACTTAGTTAAAAAGCTAAAGTCTTAGGAAGGAAGGTGGTTGCACAGTATCTATAGTGCAATGCATACTAACAGTTGTGTGGATGGCATTAATGATGTGGAGCTAATGTTTTGCTGCCGTTTTTGCCTCCCGAGTTTGTTAAGTCGCACTTTTTCTGATTCTTCAATTAACTGCTGGCGTCTGGTGAAAGGCAGATGAGAAGCGTCCCCTTGCTAATGTTGTCTATAAACAGAGCAGAGGCCGGCACGACACTCGCTGACCCGTCTAATGAGGCTTCTCATTCGTCTAGCTTTGAAAAGATTCAATTTTACAAGGTCCCAGGAAAAAACAAACTTTACTTTACTGTGATGAAACTTGGTTTTAAATGTGACTATAAAACCTTCCTCGTCCTTCTGAGCACCTATGAAGTCAATGTCTACATTTCATTAGGAGGCTTCACTCTGTTAAGCTTGAGTTTTCCTCATAAATACCTTTTGAGCTGACTTGGCAAAAGCTAAGACCTTGAGATTGTTTAATTAAATCCTGTCTTGTCTGTAACAGCCTTTTTTGTTCTTCCAGTAAAAGCGTCTCACCAGAAATAGTGTATCGTATGTATCGATCATCCTTTGGACCACGCCGATGATGGCTGTACTCTCCTCAGCACGGGCGAAGCTCTGGACCGCAAACTCTTTGTCTGAGTTTTTCTGCTTGTGCAAGAGGTTGGGTCCGAAGATTGTGGCTAAATTAAGTGACGTCATCTTGTTTCCTGTCATCTAAACAAAGCAGAACATCGGTTTTATAAACTGTCTTAACAGACTTTATTCACTTGGTCTCTTCAGTTTTGCCAGTAACTCTCAGAACACACGGATCATTACATTGCCCGTATCTGGCCGCTGCTATCATAAATAAAGTATTTGGCACCCAGAAAATGCTGGGAATGTGCACCTACCACCGGCCTGCCACCATCAATAAGTCCAGCTCGGCCTTGTTTTGTTCAAAGAAACTCAGCAGACCTCTTGTTCACTGTTACAGTATGTACTGTATGTTCTAGGACCAGAGCCAAGAGTAAACCGGTTTATATCCGTGGGAAAAAGAAAAAAAAAAATCTCTATTGTGGTGATTAAGAGTCAAAAACGAAGATTAACATAAAAGAAGAGAATATTGAATTAAGGCTCTTTGAGCCCAGATTTAAAAACGGAAGGATGTGTGCATAAGGACAGGACAGGGAGTTCATTTTCCAAACACATGGACTTACATGCGCTTAAAAAAAATATAAAGATGTGGACATGATGACTAATAATTGGACTCTCGGCCCGTCACATTACTTGTCTCAAATCCAGAGACCGAACAAAATGTCGGCCCAACAAAAAAGCCCAGGCTGGAATTATAGACGAGTAAAACAGTATTATCTGAGGGGTGCAGAGTGGCAAGACGCTAATGTATAGATGTGACTGTGTTTACACAAAGCATACCATAATGTCACAGGTTCCCGCAGGTAACGGGTTTTAAAATGCAGACATGGCAGATTATGACAGAATATAAGGATGTTCACAGACACAGTACTACAGTGTGCTATTGGGCGGTATTGCCATGTACACCGAACAGGCATAACACATTCCTAATATTGTGTAGGTCTCCTTTGTGCCTCCAAAACAGTTGTGACTCATCGGAGAACGGACATGGTCCTTCTGAGGGTGTCCTGTGATGTCTGGAAACAGGATGTTGGTAGTGGGGATCTAGTGAATTTGGAGGCCAGGTCGACACCTCTTTTTCATGTTTCTGAGTTGTTCCTAAAGTATTTTGTGTGTGTGTCTGTGTCAGGCTGCATCATCCTGCTGGGGATGGCTGCTGCCATCAAGGAGTGTCACTGCTATGGGGCGGGGGTGCCTGGTCTGGTCTAGGTGGGTGTTGCATGTCTAAGTAACATCCACATGAACGCCAGGTCCGGTCAGTGTCATTTACTTCTCCTGTCAGTGGTTTTAATGTTGTGGCTGATCACAATGCTGCCCTCCACAGATGTAGCACACATAGAGCTGGTGTAGCAATCTGAGTTAAGAATTAAGTTCAGAAACGTTGATGCTTCACACAGTTTCTTTACCTCCTGACCCTCATTGTCTTCAGCATGTGCAGACACCGTGGACAACAAGCAGAGGAGGCGCTGCAGCGTGTCGCTGTTACAAGGAGGAAGCAAAAATATCAGGAGCTGGATGGCGTTCTCTTGGTCTGAATAATCCAGCACTGCAGAAAAAAAGAAGCTCAAGCTCAAATAAATCAAAAAAACAACAACACAGGAATTCATCAGGTAGCAACGAGAGTAATGGTATTCAGTGTGTGTGTGTGTGAGTGTGTGCATCGTCCTCACGCATCGTGTTGATGAAGGCGGTATAGAGTTCTTTCGTCAGGAGGGGGTCAGGCATGTCTCTGAGGAATTCTTTCAGCAACGCGGCTACGTCATGGACACTGTGCTCCTCATCCATGTGTACCTCCCATCCTTGGTCAAACTCCTCACGGAGCTGGATAACGTATTGCGACATTTAATACTGCAAAATACTCGACATAAAGGCAATTTATTAAAATGCTAAAGCTAACTAGCTGATGTCTCACCTGTCGTACTCTCTTCTTGGAGCTCCCGACGCGGAAAATTCCAACTGTTTGTAGACCTGAACAAAGACAAAGATTCATGAGGTGTTCAAAGGGTTCACAGAGATAATGCTGCACACTACTATAGTATATATATTATCTGCAATGCGCTTTTGAAATTAGTACCATATTTTTCCAGGTGCTGGCAGCAGAGATCCACTACCCTGGGCACCTGTCTGTAGATGGGGTTAAGGCTGAGCTTTTTGTCGTGGTGCTTCTTCCTGTTTCCAGCTGCCTCTTCTGGCAGAGACAGCTGGAGGGCCTCCAAGAGCCGAGACTGGTTATCATCAAGGTCAGTGATGCAATCCACGGACACCCCGCCCTGTCGAGCAGTTAGTGACAACCATACATTGACTGGAAAAACCACTCATCCTTGGCAGTGAACGACAGAATGAGGCGCGGTGAATACGTGAAAAGGTCACAAACTCCCAGGGAAATCTAGTGCGATCAGACAAACTCCCCGTCGCTCTACGTCGCCGTGTCCCGCGTGTACGGAGAGAAAAGCTTACCCTCCTGCGTGTCCGTGGGGCCATTTCTGGCGTGCTGGGCATGGGCGATTCGTTGGGCGTCTCCGAAGTGGAGCTCAGGGACGAGTTGCTGCTGGAAAGCTCTTTGTTTGCCCTTTTGAGGCTGGAGGTCAGGTGAAGGAAGGATAGCATCAGTTCGGTGGGGTCGCTGTGCTCCTCCCGCGGGTGATCTTGTCGCAGCTTGTGCATGCGGTCGTTGGATATGACATGCGACAGCGGTATGCCGAAAGCCTGTGGCGTAGTTTCTGTGCGAGGGGAAAGAGCAGGGCAGGGTGACTTGAAGTTCACATACATAGCTCTAAGTCAGCAGCAGGATTCTGAATTACTCTTTAGATGTATGTATTATACCCTTTGAATGATGTTCTGCAGAAAGCAAAGATTTGCGATGGATTCATTTATTTTATTCAAACCTGAATTTGAACAACAGTAAGTTGCAGAACAACAGTTTTCTGCAGCGCAGAGCGCACATACTTACGCAAGTGCATTTTTAAACAAAAGGGGAAAAGAGGAAAGAGGGGCCTGGGCTTGCCAGAGGATAGGCTGTAACGAATGAGCCACCACTTAAGATTGTTTTAGTTATTTCCCTCGGCTGCCCGTCTGACAGAGAACATCACTTTCCTGCCAGATTTTTGCAGTGGGCGGGGCAGCGTGGCAACGGCGGTGGAAGATCATAGCTCCCTCTGCACTGTAAAGATTCTGATCAGTCGGTGGGTATAAACAGCTGAGAGCGTCTGCTTCATCGAGCTTATACAGCTTCAGCCAAAAGGATATAAAAGTATTCTTTAAAGTGTCAGAGGCTGACAAGGCCACAAACTGGAGGGGAATAACAGTCTGACAAGCCCCCGCCGAGCTCAAACATGGCTGTGTTTATCTTTGTTAGAAAAGAGTCGGAAGTTCGGGTCATACTGTAACAGGAAATCTTCTAATAAACAGCACATTAAAAAAAAGAAAGCTACCCTGCAGTTTAACATTGTTGCGTACACCAATCAGCCACAACATTAAAACCACTGACAGGAGAAGTAAATAACAGTGACCATCTTGGAACAATCCAAAGTTCTGCGGGGAAACTTTTGGACCTGGCATTCATGTGGATGTACCACCCACCTAGAGCAGACCAGGCACCCCCACCCCATTGTAATTGATGGCAGCAGCCTTCAGCCTGAAACAGGCGCACACACTAAAACGGTTCAGGAAAAACTTCTTAACATAAAGAACATCACAAGGTGTTGACCTGGCCTGAAAAATTCGCTAGTTCCCAAACTGATCAAGTATCTGTGGGATGATCCACAGAGGCCCCTCCCCTCAACCCATAGGACCCACATGTCCCCACTAACAACAATCTGTTACCAGACACCACAGGACACCCTCAGAAGGCCCATGTCCATTCTCTGAAATAAGTCACAGCTGTTTCGGAGGCATAAGGGAGACCTACATAATATCAGGAAGGTGGTCATAATGTTATGCCTGGTCGGTGTATGGCTACAAATCACAATTCATCCTGAGGAACTTTACCTTTGTCTTTACTCCTCTCTTTTGATAATGAATCCAGCTTCTTCCTGAGTGACTTCTTGTGCTTGTGGCCATCTGAAAAGAGAGCCACAGACGGATAAAGAAACCTCATCAATATGCTCCTGCTCATGCATGCTCCACTTGATATTCTCAGGCTCATTTGGCAAACAGTTGCACGATTCAAAAGAGCCATCAAACACGGATAAACTGTGCAGGGAGTGTCGAGACAAAAATAGGCAAAGAATCTTAATTCGTAAGCCCTTCATAAAACTGTGACAAGTTTCAAACAGTATGTTCCTTTGTTCACGTCCCCAGTTAATCATATTCTCAGGGCAGGGCATGTAATGGCATATCCCAAGAAAGTAAACACGTCCTTATATAAATCAAGGAGCAAGAGTGTATCAATAATACGGCCTTACACAAAAGAGGGGAACATTTGCCATCAGCTGAATGTTTCACAAGCAGTATTGTGACAAGCTTTTGCCAGGGACAGAGTAGCAACTTGGTGGACAAGACAGGGCTTGCAAGTGTGTGTCTGTGTGCTGTGTGTGTGTGTTTGTTTATACATTTAGGGATGGCGATGTGGCAGCCCAGGTCGTGACCCCGAAGCAATCGTCTGAAGGCCACGTCCTGGAGACGAACCCTCTCCAACTCGGAGAGGCTTTGCAGGTGAACGGGCTTCAGGCCAACGCTATGTCCCGACACGCTGTTCCAGGTGAAGTCACCCTGCAAACACACATACACACACACTCATATGTAACACATCAACTATACGCACAGCTGGTGTCACATTTCCCGTCTATGACTTGTCCAGCATGCGTGAGCTGACAACCATTTCTGCTCCACTTGTCAGCTGAAAATGGCAGTGTTTCCCATGACAGGAACTGACAGACTGTAAAGAGTTTGTCTGTGGTGCATAAATGATATTAGCTTCTTGCTCGCATGCTGCATTTGCAGCGAATACGTCATGTAAAACTTTTTTATTTTTCTGATTGTAGGAGCAAGTTTGGGGGAGGTGCTCATTCTTTAGTAATACTATCTGGCTGAATTTATGACCCATTTAGGAATTCCTTTTGCAAACAAAAACCATCTGAAATGGACCAGATGTTGCATCACAACCACTGAATCATTGTGCATTGCGTCCAAAAATGAAAGAAGCATAAATATTACTAATAACGCACACTTTACAATAAGCCCACTCAATACAGCACAAGAGGCAGCATTTTAATTTTGGTGCGGGCTCCACAGATGTTTAATAATATGAATAATCTATCATCCAAATTAATCCAAAGCCATTTCATAAAACAAACTTCATTAGCAGCCATTGATAAGACGTTCTGAAGGTTGAGAACAGTAGCAATGACGGAGCTAATAATCTGATCTCAAATCCTCAACCTTTGAGCATCTCCATGATGGAGATTACAGTGCTTTGATCCAGTACAGTCAAGCCAATCATATGAGCCATGTTCCAAAGAGGCTTAGTAACTCATTATCAGGATAAGGCTTACACTAAAGTGGCTCACTCCCATTAAATGAGAATTAGGACCATGCTACAGTAGCATACTATCATCTAGTACACTTGCAGTATGACATTTTTTTTTTTTACACACGTGCATATGATTAGGGGAGGCCTCTGAGGCATCCTGCGAGCCATACGGACTCATATTCAGTGATAGGAAACACAAGGAGTCTTGATGTCAGCATCAACAGGTCAGTATGGGATTATATGGAGCAACAGAAGACAGTGAGACAGACAGCTAAACAGAAGAGCTACCTGAAAAGTAGCCTGATGTGTTCATGGTAGCTTTTTAAGCTTTCTTAGCCTTTAGTCAACAAAAGAGGTACTATGACAAAAAACACTCACCTGCCAGTCCATAGGTACACTAGTGAAAACAAATTCATGGTAATTTAACAGTATTGCACAAAAACTAAGCTTCATGGAGGCTGTGGTAGTCATCATTTGGTTATAATAACTGTGCTGTTAATCTGGAGGCTGTAGTCTGTAGAACTACTGAATTGTGCCGTGTTATACCCACACACGTGTCTCTAATTTTTGTGGGTGGGCTAAGCTAAATTACAGAGACACTTTTGTGTTCAGTTCAATACAGTTTCACCACAAACTACACGCTCCAAAAATGATCATTCAACTGAATTACTACAATCCTTGCACTATTTAAAAATATGTCAGTATAGCAATCATGCTGGGGGATTTATTGCAGGACTGATATACTAGAATGGATTCGTTTTCACTAATGTGCCTAATGAACTGGCAAGTGAGTGTAATTTCCTTTGGCCACATGTTTATTGCATAAAGACAGGGGTTTACCAACCTGTATTTGATTTGTATTTGGGAACCAAGTGGGAAAAAAAACACTTTTTCTCATTTTGTGGCAGAAACATATAATATGATAGGGACAAATCCTGGTAATAGCTTTTTCTGTCATTTGACTATTTCAGAATGTCTGCTTATTGTTTCAACTCTAAATCATCTGGTGTATATAATTTGTGCTTTGCATGTAACACTTTTGTTGCCTTTCAACTGAAGACTTTCAAATGACACAAAAGCTTCAGACAGACAATGGCATCTTTTCTGAATTGTTAAATATTACATAGTTTTTCCACTAATGCTCATCTGTCAGTCCTATCTTAACTTGGTTGGCTAGCTGCTAGTTGTGTGGTGCCTGTATTAGACAAGGCTTTGTGGCACATTTAAATGAAAGAAAGCAACACAGACTTAGAACACAAAACATCCTTTTCTATATGGCAACAGATGATCAGGTCATCGGGCAAACAGTTTTATATGTCACACTTTCTTTTGCTATTATATGAAATGCAGCAAGCGAGTCACATTCTCGGTTATCTGCCCATTTCGTCCAGACATTCCTCTCGTGTGACTATATGGGAGTGGAAACCTTGTCCATATCTGATGTTAGCGTGAGCTGGGTTCCCACAGTTCCTCTCCGTCATTGACATGACGTTCACCAGTAACAGAAAATGACTTTCTTCCAAGAAGGATCCAAGTATTGCGCTCCGTTTGATGCAATACCCCTTTAGCAATTCCATAATAACAGTATCTAGTGTTGCAGGCCAAGGCTTGTCATTTGAGAGCAGCTTTAAATATTTCAATAGTTCTTCATATCGTGAACAGGTTATGAAGATTACAGTTAGGCTTTTGCTAGCAACCTCTTACAAATCTGTAAATCTGTCAGATGTTCCCAGATTTACAAAGAAACAGTCAGTGTTAAAGCTGAATGAAGTTATTGCTTCTTATCAAACTAAGCTCACATTTGTGGTGGTCTCCCAGAATGAAAACACCACCTTTGTCTTGTCAAACAACCACTTTTATGGTCTTTTGATAGTGACATTTGAACCACACTGTAGGCTTATATGTAGCGGCACTAAACCAGCTGTAAAGTAGAAGTTCTTCTTAAAATGTATCGACCCATCAATCCATCTAAACCTTCTCCTGTTCCAGTAACACATGCCTCTTAAATACAGGTGCACTTGGTTGAGCAGAAGCTAATTTTAATTCAAAGCCATGCTGAAACACAATAGCGCTTCCTAGAATACAATGAGAGGAAACGTGCAAGGTAGTTCATACAATATAGCTAGATTGAGAGCTCAGATTACACTAATCAAGCACACTCGAGCAAGATCCAGCGAGGTGATGAATATTCCTCGGTGCTCAGGAAGCCATTCAATGGGGCTTTGCAGGAAGGGTTTACCACAAAGAGCTTACACTCACTTCCACATTATTTGCTTCAGAGTTCCACAGTGAATAAGGCGCTTGATTTTTTTTTCTTTTTTTTAAAAAAACTGCATTCACTTGCTGACATATCGCCCTCATGGGCAACAGTGTTGACAAAACTCAAATAATGCGAGGGCGTCTTGTAATACCGGGAAACTGTCAGTTCCAAAACAAAAACTCTCAGTTGTTCACATCCTGTTGGTCTTCTAATAAGTCAATAAATGCTCTTGGCAGTCGACTGCAGACTTTTAAATGCATAAAAGTCTCATGCATGCATTCTTTGCATGAGGAGTGGGAAGGAGAGTCGTGTTAGTGGAAAACGTGTTTCAATGAAATTATGTCTAAAAATAAACATATATTTTTCCATACTGAAACGCAGTGTATACAGAGTGGCTGGAATAAATTAACATACATGTCCTGAGTTAACATTCTTCTGTGCCTCTAACTACTTCATCAAGTTTAGTTTCTAATACACAGAACCATACAAAAAGGCAATGCTACGTTCACGAGACAAACCAACAGCAACATCAGTTACTTACAAGGTAAGTGATGCTTCGCTTGAGAAGGGGATCCCCCATTATGAAAAGTGATATCCACGGATGAGAAGTCCCCCCTCAAATGCGCACACCGGGTCTTATTGGCAAACACACCGACGCTTTCGCCCACTTAAACGCAACCCACATGTCCATGCTTGGATGCAGGTGTCGCTACACTGGAAACTGGATCAAGTTCGGGGACTGTTTAACATCGCGCGGTGAGAGGCAATCCCCATGAATAACATTACCACTGATAGGGAGGGGTTGACGGGAAGGGCCAGTGGTCTTAGCAGGATGGCAAAACAAACTCATGTGTGCAGGCAAAGAGGAATACGCTTGGTAGACATCAGACACACACACACAAGCTGGAAAAGTCATGCAAAAAAGAAACTGTTTATCGACTGGGAGTAGCACAGTATAGCGCGGTGGTACAACTATCAGATCTGACTCATGGGGTTTAATTGGTGCGATTTGAGCGAGTCATTAGACTTGCTGAGAGCGGTTAGAACTTTTAAGGCCAAATACTACAATACCCATGAGTCTCAGCCACAGTTGCCACGGCGAGGTTTGATGTGGGCATTGTGGTGCGGTAGACGTAAGCTAGCAAAATGATCTATTTTACTTTACTGCTGGCAACCAAACAGTCAAACATTTAGCTCAGAGAGTGGTATTTATGTTTCTTTATCTGTAAGGTGGAAAGTATTTAGGACAGACCGGCACATCCGGGAACTACAATGAAAACTACAAAACAAAACCGAGGGTTAGTCTACCGGAAGTTGTTTACAAATTACCCAAACAAGAGCTCACAGCTTAGATAGAAACAGCTTTAAAATGTGTTTTTTAAACTTATCTTAAGTGAAATAAATTGTGAAATGTTCTACTTTTCAAAAATTATTATTAAAATTATTATGACCATATTGAGCCACTTTGTCCCGTATTTACCGTGAGAATAAAAAATAGTGAGTAAACGTCAATGGAATTAATGAATAACGAGGTGCTTTATATGAACATTTACGGTAAACTTATTAACAGGCCGTTTCCTGCTATTTCACAAATAAGCTGAGCGGGAATTCAGCTCATCTCATTGGTTGAAGTACCATCGCTTGCGAATAACATAGCCTACTGGAAGAAAACAAAGCAACAACTTTTCCTCACACTTTTGCGCTTTTCTTATTGCATTATTGTAAGAGGAGTGTTCTACTTTCTATTGTTTTATATTAATTTACACAATACAGTCTGTTTAAGAAAGGTATTTATTTTATTCTGTTAACAGGACCTGCCAATATTATTGCTGCAATCCCAATGAGGCGTCTCTTATTTATTTTTCAAGGAGTTGGCAACCCTACATCGTCTTAGGATGCTAACGCTTTTTGTACAACAGTTAGCTATCTTTCTTCTGTAAAGCCGGTTATAGGTAGCACACAGAATTGCTGCCACTAGCCTCCTCTTGCAATATGACCTGTGGCTGACACAAATTTGCAAGACATGATGCTATAGGTGTTAAAAATATGCCCCCTATGAGCTAAATTCAGAGCTTACAGGGTGAAGTAAGACAAGTGACTCGTCTCACACACTGGCAAATGAGCAGCATGTAGCTGCCAACATGCTGTAGTGGTGAGAAGACCATTAGTGCCCTCTTCTCAGCCTTCTTGTCAACAATTCCTCCTACCTGAGTTTAGCAAAGCGAAAATTCACTCAAGGCCCCCAATGTAAAAAAGTAGCAATGCTGCTTTTTATCACTGCAGACATTTTCACAAGACACACAAGGAAAAGCGCTGGTGTATGTAATAAAATGACTACAGCTGAATTCCATTGATATGCTTTAGTTTCAGCCTCCTGTTACTGTGCATGCAAGCTCACTGACAGCCATTAGTAGTGTTATTTTAAGTCAAAACAGATTATGTGTGTTGGATAAGTGAGAGTTGTCTGCATTGACAAGTGGAACATGACAACAACAGGAAAAATCCACCACCTACGCAGTTCTGAGAAGTGGACTGATCTGGTAAATTTAAAGGAAAACACCTGTGCAGACAAGCCTGATTTGGAGTGTCAGCAACTACAGTGACAAGACAGTTTGGAATGCTTTAATTGGTCATTAAATGTGAAGTGATCTCCATCCAAGTAGACAAACGCAATGTCCTTAAGGTAATCATACATAAACAGTTATAATGTTTCGTGTCTTCAGCTTAACCTGGCAGACTGCCATCCTGACATTATCCTTTAAGACACCTTGATAGATTTGGAAATTAATTTCCTCCTCCATACTGGTCGGCTAGGCCAGCCCTGAGGCAGCGAAGCAGCCCAAAATCATTTAAAATGACGTTATTCGTGACTTTTTTTTTTATGCCATACACACAGTAGTACTGCATGTTATTCCCCAACAGTTCAACCCGGACACCGTGTTTGTTTTGGGTGTGATAGCGTTAAGCCGTCACTTTGGGCTTAAGTTACTGCATTGAACTTTCCTGCCTTTGGAGTCACAGAGCAACCACTTCCAGGCAATAAAGCCACAGTACTAAATTGTTTCCCCTTACAGATAATTTAGCTAACTGATGAATATCTAAACTCTTTGAGATTACTAAATAACTTTTTGCAGCAAATCAACAGTTGTCTGTAGTATGTCTTGGTCTTATTGGTAGCAAACACAAAATGTGTTTTAGTTTAGTAAGGTTCAAACCCACAACAAGTAGACAATGATTTTTTTTCTTTATTTGTTAAAATGAATTGTACCACAGAGACTTAGATGTCTTAGTAAACAAGACAGATTTAAAGGGTTAACTCACTCTATTCACGAAAACCTTCATAAATAAAGACATGACGCCTAAATCTGCTTGCCCCTGCCTGATTCATGTGCTTTAATTGTATATATTCTTGTAAGACCACTGAGACTTCTGGGATTTTCTGGAAATGAGGTTTCTTAATGCTGTGCAGGGTGATGATAAACAGGAAGCAGCATGCCAGACAAACAGAAAACATTTTGAAGAGATCTTGGGTGGAGAAATCCTCTTTCGCTTTGAGAGCTCTGTAGAAAACAGTATCTGTAGTAACAACTGAAAACACTGAAGACCTTCAGTGAAGTCTGAGAAACACTTGAGTTACATGTATATATATAATTACCATATAACCTAATATCAGCATATTAACAGCTTAAGCTGGGGCAGGTGGTGACTGTTATCACATTGTCATATCGTCATCAGATTGCAGATAGGATTAATGTCCACTCTGTCGACTACAATATGACCAATAATACCATACGTCCATTTTTGCACAGCATTGTTAGGCTCGTCTCTAACATATTGATTCACAATAGGAGTCAAGTTCAACATGCATGTCTATTATGCAGACATCATTTATGCCTTTTATTGATTACTGCAGTCACTGAAAATCCACTAGCGCTGGTTTCAGTTGAGGTGATTTAGTATTCAGTATTGGACTGCACGATGCTTTGGAGCACAATGATAGACACTCCAGTGAAGTTTGTTAAGTCACAGTTGAAAATATCTGTATATTTCTATTATCACCAGCATTTAGAAACTTCCATTAGAGTCCTGTGGCCCTATTGTTGCGTTTTCAGCTTGATGATTATTGAGCGTAAGCGAGCAGAAGCTAAGTGTAATGACTCTCCCATCGTAACTCTTTCAGAAGATAAGCTATAGATTTCAATTTAAGCATGCATTTAACAAAGCTAATCCCCTTTTGTGAGATCCTTGAGAGCGGTTTTCAGCTTCCTGCTAGCTCTTTCTCCTTCAGGCCATCTCTCTTCAGTGGTGCTCAGAGGAATGCAAATGATCCTCTGCCTAAACACTCCAGCAGCACAGTGCTCTCAAACTTCTCTTTCCCTGCATCAAATTATTCCAACAATATATCCAGAGAGCTTCGTGGCATTCAGATGAGTTTTTGGGTGCACTTCATGAATCCTTATTTTGAAATTGAACGTCTCATGTGATTCTACTTCAGAATTAAGCTTGATTGCTGGCATACGAAATGAGGCGGCATGTCTGTGGCTATGTAAAAATAATGTCTGCATAGGTTAAAAAGATCCTCAAAGAAAATGTATAGTAGACGTGAAAGCTATATTATGACCACTCCTTCTAAATTTAGTCTCCTCTGTTCTGACATAAACAGTGGCGCTTTTGCAAACAAAACAACTTGATTATCTTGGACATGCACAGTGTTTAAACTGCTGCGCACTTGCGGATAACCTGACAGGATAATTGCGTGCAATTTACAATTCAAGCATTTTACTTTGCGCAGGACGAATATGCTTCAACCCCTTATCAGCCCTCAATCTTTCTTCCCCTGATTAATGCCCTCGTTTATCTCCATCGAACAGAATGACGGATGGCTCCCTCTAAAGGCTTTATAACTTCATGCAATTTACCGGGTTCCTAAGAGAAACTGGAGTAAATGGAGACATATTTCATTGCCGTGGATCTAATCTGGCTGTTTTGAGAGTCATGCAAAAAGCATTTCTCTAAAGCATTGCGTGTTTTACCCAGTGAATGAAAATTACACCGCCTGGGGTCCTTCCAAAATCGCCATCTTCCACGGACAAGATTTCATTTAAACGATATTAAAACAGAATTTATGAAAAGAAGAGAAAAAGACGTTGAACGACAGTTATTAAGTTTGATTTTTGCATCAAGGGTCTAACCAAAGGGAAACATAACCAGAGGCTAGTCCATAATGAAAATATAAATCAGCTTAAATTAATCTTAAACATGACTGTAACCAATGCGAGGCACTCATGTGGAACTGAGAGAGGATCCACCACAGTCATATCAAACCATAATTGACTTGGACTGGGGCGCTCATGGCTTCTGTCACAATATTTAAACGGGTGCAGAATACTTAAAGGCCAGTGTAATATGATGGGAAGGTATACACGGGAGGTAAAAGTAGTGAAATTTCAGCGCTAAGTGTTCTCTCTCCTCTCCGTATGTCTATT
Source organism: Planiliza haematocheilus (assembly GCA_005024645.1). NCBI lineage: Eukaryota > Metazoa > Chordata > Actinopteri > Mugiliformes > Mugilidae > Planiliza > Planiliza haematocheilus. The sequence goes on from SRSE01000725.1 coordinate 9,798,615, forward strand.
GTTTTTTTAAACCTTAAATACTTTTCCCCTGACAGTAACATGTTGTTCTCATATGCCCGTTTGAGCTTGATACACAGAGGAGAACTGGCCAAGAGCAAAGATTGACACTTTAACTATCTATTAACCAATGCCAGATTGGTTCATATGACCTTCTTCTGTTAGCTTCTCGCAGTGCCAGACATAACAAAAACACTTTTACAGCACATTATGGCACCAATGTCTTATGGTGTTCTTTAGCTGAGAAAACCCTTTGAGTTGATCTTCTCAGATCATATCTGTCAGTTATGTAACCACACAAAGATAGCTGAATGTGAGATTGAAACAAAGTGATTCAAAATGGTGATTTCACATCTATGCTCACAACTAACCCGCTGTGTATTTTTACCATTTGTCAGACACAAACTTGATGCTACCGCGCTGCAGTTGCAAGCCGGCGCATCGAGCCCCGTGCCATGCAAACGGACGGTCTCCTGTGGGAAGAAATATGCGCCTGAGGGACTGTAGCCAAGGATCAGGTCATGCTGCTGTACTGTGAGAAATAAGAGTTGAGGCTGTCTTCATGTAAACCAGATGTCTCTGCTTTCCGTCTCAGCTCAGACTGCTGTTATCCTGAGTGAGTACACCACTAATAAAGCACAATGATATTCAACCTATGGAAAATCAAGGGCAGTTATAACATAGATCAAACATACCATTGTGACACTCCTTCTTTAAACAAGGGAAGGGACGTGTCAGGATCGTGCAAGTTGCAACGTGCCGGACATCTGAATCATGAACATCACAAAAATATAACAAATCCACCTAAGGCTTGATGACATACTTCTTTAGGATTTGACCAATCATTGCAGTAATATAATACTTCCTGTGGTTGCCTGCTGAATTTACTCTTACAAGATTGCAATGGATGGCATTCAAGAAACTAAATGCCACACAATATGTTTTTAGTTTTACAAGAGTCCTGGACAGTGTGCGTTGTAAGACATACAGCACACCTCATGAAAGCCGAGCCTTGCAGAGTCGGGGACATTACTGGGTGGAGGTGCAGCAGTATTTTGTGGAAATGGGGAAACACTGTCAACCTGGCTCCACTGGTGTTGTTGCAACAGTCGCCTGGATACTACTGTCCCTGAATGAACCACGGCTTGGATATTTACACACCCAGAAAATGTGACTTTGATTACTGACTCAGAGTGAGGTTTGCATACGGAAAGGCAGTTAGTTATTGTCACTGTAAACTATCTCAAGTTTCGCCTCAAGTGGCTAGTTTTTGGTTTTTGGTGTTATGTCAGAACTTTAAAGAAGTACTAGAAGAAGCAGTAGTAACAGCAGTAAAGCCGTGCTGTGTACAAATACCCCAAAAGGTCTTGTAAAATCCTTTCCACATTTTCTAGGCTGACGTTAACTCAAGCACATTCCTCAACAAAGTCATACATCGCAGTGCGTATCCTTCTCTGACGTGGTGCAGCGGTCTTCAACATTAATCAGCTTCTTTCGGATTTACTCATTACGTTTCCAAGGGCTCTGGCTGCAGGTTCTGGGCTTTTGCTAACGACTGTAAGAGAGACCAGATACCTGGCATTCATTACGAGCCTACTATAAGGTCACGTCTGCAATACATTTCCATTATACTAAACAAACAGTGTTGCCATGTGGACAGATTTAAGTGCAAGAGTACAGATTGGCTCAGTCTGAGGCAAAGTTTTCTGTTTTTTATTAGGAACAGAAATGTTGTCTTTTACCTGTGCATTTACTGCACTGATACTAGACACAGAATAGAAGTCTGTGAAGTTGTGAATTAATATAGAAAAACTGCATTTCTCAACTCAAGTTTCACTGCTGTGGTGGTTCCCGAGGTTTATTAGCAAGATTTAAGCACAGACTTATGATATGATGCATTGATTTAAAGAGATAATTTCACAACATCATTGTTCGCAATACTGGTTTTGTCAGTTTGGAAGCGTGATGCTCAAGCGAAATTATTAAAACAACACCTACTGTAACACAAACCTAATTTTTTGTTTCCCATGTTACAGGGGGATAAGGTGTACTATGATGTGAGCTTATAGAGCTTAGTCTTGGTTTTTCCTGACACACCTCTGTCAGTAAGTTACTGTAAGCAAAGGCTGGCATTATTTCGTCAGAGGAATGAATGGGATGTCTTATGACGCAGCATCAAAATGTATTACACATACTGTAGCAGTATCTTAGTCAGACATGGTGGTGGTGGTGGTGCATAGCATCTTCTTTTCTCACATGATCGTGTAGTAAATGTGCCAAATGTGCAGTGAGTCATTTTTTTTAAAAAAAACTTTTTCTTTTTCTTTTTAATGCAAGCTAAAAAGAATTACCGACAGTCTCTACATCATTCAAGGGAATTCCGAGCACTTCCGGAATTTGGAAACAAGCATGTCCAAAGCTGCACAATATTACAGCTGTTCAAAAGCATCCAAAGCACTACGTGAGCTTCAGGACACTTGCAGAATTACAGTTAAAACGAGAACTTGTCATTTTGTTTCCATCAAAATCACCAACTCAATCTCAAATCTCAATATCACTTTCTGCAACTTTATTTAATTTCTACAAACAAGTGCAGAAACAGAGCACGAAAACAAAAACGTCCACCCGTGCCCTCTGCCAGTGCATTAAAATAACTTTTAAAAAAATAAATAAAATAAACTTTTTTAAGGCCACTGACCTTAAACGAAGTGTCCTCAGATTCGGTACCATAATGCCGCATCAGCGCCGAGTCCAAGCTCCTGGTATGCCTCAGACTCCGCTTGGCAATACTTTTGGGGCTCAGCGAGCAGGAGAAAACGCTGCTCAGCAATCCATGAGCGGACATGTCTCCCTTTGGTCAGTCGGGGAGTAAAAGACGCTCGAAGACAGATTCGTATCTCGGGGTCCGGACGATCGCGAGCGAGAGGGGACCGTTTCAGAGCAGGACCAGGTCCCAGGCGCGTCACCAGAACCTCAGTATTATGAAATACGCGCCCGTGGTCCCAGGGAACCTCCTCCTCCTCCTCCTCCTCCTCCTCCACCTCGATCCCAACTCTCTGACTCAGTGTTTCCTGCTTTCATCCTCTCTAATGACGATTTGAAGAATTATGGTAATGTCCCCCGAACACCAAAGCAAACCATACACAGAGGCATTAGGTTTGTAATTTGTGCGTGGGCATGACTCATTTAAAGCCTGTTTGAGTTGCTCCTGCTGCTAAACTGAAAATAATAATTACTGTGCGCACCAGCAGTGTAAACACATTAAGCTTTCAAATATGATCAGTTCTTATTGTGCAGTGCAAAAAGGACCCGCTTAAAGAAATACAATATTTTAGTTGTCTTAGAGGACAACTTTTAACTCTATGTTCTATGTAGATATAGATGTTTTATAGGTGTAAATGTAGGAGATATTTATGTTCATTCAATTCGTTTTGCTCGTCAAAAATCTGTCACTGAATGGGCTCAAAATAATATATAAGAAAGACTTTACAACCAATTTTATCTCAGTCTCATCAAACACATTATACACAATATTATATCAACTAAATACTTAATGTTGTGAGTATTTAGTTGATTTACGGGACCTGAAAAGTACTGCATATATGCTGTTGCTGCTTTCACTTTTAAGTTATCAGTTTTAAGTTCAATCTCGATTAAACTGAAATTGAAATGTCAATAAGTAGCTGAGCATAAGCTAATTGCTCAGCGATAAGAATACCCAGTATCTGATTTTCCCGTCGAGCACCGTCGAGAAGCAGAACGCAAAACCCAAACTTCAGCTAAAACTCTTCGCCCTCTCTTGATCGGGCTCCATCTTCCCCTCCACCCCCTTCACCGTAAGGCACTCGAGATACATGGCATGCAGCGCCCTCGGAACAGGCTCTTCCTGTGGGAGCCTCGAGGAAGGGACCTGTGTGATAACGTGACATGTGAACTAGCACTGTATGGCCACGATAAGGACTCATCAGATACCAGAGCCCACCAAACAGACAGGGGAAGTGGTGATAAGAGGCCGGCCCCGCGTTTGATCCACTTATTTGGTGGTGGCGAGGTTTGGAGTGAGACTCCCAGCAGATTCCCATCAGACTTCCCGTTATGTCATTTCTCAGAGGGGTAGGTGCAGCTCTCTATCCACTGGCCTGGCAAGGGATGCCAAAGTAAACGGTTAACACGGGTCCTTTATGTGGGATCTTTAAACAGAGATTCACATTCAGAGTGTTAAAAATTCACATTTTGGACATGAATGATGGAAGAGTGTGGTGCAGAATTATACTGTAGGAATATAATGAGCTGTACAATGTGCAGCCTGGTGATAGTGATACTGCTGATACTGCTGTCTCTCTAGAACTATACAGGTTTCTGGGGATGTATGTGGGAGGTGTTTTTTTTTTTTCTAGTGATTTATAAGGTCAGTTCTCTAGTGTCATTAGATTTTGAGAGGGCTATTAAATGAAAGCAAAACACATCTCTGCGCCAGCATTTAGGTTCTCTTCTCAGATGTGTGATGTGGGTGTAATGACCGCACATTTAAAATAACTACCACGTTTTCACCTCTCGGGGGAATTTCCTCGCCTGCTATTACATGCTCACTGTGAGAGGTCGTACTGCAGGGCTCACTGGTTATCTTAAGAGGTTAACGCTAAATGTGAAGCACTCTAATTTTGTGTGCACCGACCGAATGTGTAAGACTGTATGACTCATCGTTGCGCTGAGAGACAGTAGCTTCTGTTCGAGCTTGACGATCAGCCACCAGATGGCATTAGTGCTTGAGTCTCGTGCACCAGCTGAGTCAAGGCACGATGTGTAATTCTAATTATTCATTTGCAGAATTTACCTGGATTAATCCCCCTTTTGGGACACATGATCAAAATTAGCTTTCAGGCTCCTATTAACACCTTTCTCGCCTCTCTATGTGCACGCTTTATGATATTGCCATGCTGGAATATTACATAGCCCAAGGTTTGCTGCAGGTAATTTGATTAAACACAAGCGCATTCATCATAAAATGTAGTTTGACACAGCACCTCTCCTCATGGCGTCAAAATCAGGAAACACAGCGGTGTGATGCCGATGGATATTAGATCATGATGCATATGATATCTTCCTGTTCCAAATGGAATTAAAGTCAACTCACAGGGGATTCAGACGTATACAAAGCAGCACCTCTACAGTACAATGCAGAACAAAAGCAGCAAATTTCACCCTTGCAGGCACTGCATGATGATAACTGCAACATATTTCCATATATATATTGGCATGTTTTAAAGTTACCTTGTTTGCAAAGTCGTCAAACTGAAGTTTGAGGACAAAATAACTGCTGTTAACAACGCAGTCTTGCAGGTAATCAAATGCAGGAATGCTATACAACTTTTATATCAACACTTGTCTTGTGAAAAGTGAAACAGGGGAACATAAAGGTGATTTTTAGCAAGGCCTTTGCATTCGATGAAGCCTGAAATGTGCCATAAATATGCCATAAAGCAAAAGTCTGTATTAAAGCTAAGTAGGACAGGCCCTGAGGTCAAACTGTGCAGCTACCGTACAACATCCAGATGCACCTTCTGCTGACAGAGCGTATTTGAAGAACTTTCTATAGAATAACAACCGTAACAGCTGTAAAGAAAAACTGTAAATGAAGGAACATTGCGTCTCGCTCCTGACTCGGCTCGTTGCAGTGCCTCCTTTTTGTCACTGGTCTGTGCTGTTGCACTGTCAGATTTCGTGCAAGCAGCCCATGGCTTCACAGAGTTATGATCATTCCACTAATACACATTGTTATGAGAATCTGTCTAAGAGTGTCATAAAAAGAGAGTGACTTGGCACCTTTGGAAATGTTTTCTTGTTTGTGAGCCATTAGTGAGCAGAGAGTGAAAAACAATTCATACAAAACCGAAATTGACAGGTTCTCTGTCAAACTGCAACTCTATGAGGGTTTTTGTTTTTAAATGTGGACAGGAGATACAGTTTAATAGGGCCAACAAAATGGTAGGGTTCCCTTTAACTCGGTGAGTCACCTCAGACACCTCATCACTTCCAGGAGACTGTACACTCTGATAGTCAAACACACACACACGGCTCGTGTGTGCGCGTGCGGCCGTGGTGTTGATGCCTTTGGCGCGGAATTGAAACGCGATGCATTTACCTTTTGAAAACTGAGAACTGACGACAAAACATCATCTTCCATCTCCTTAGAAGAGTGCATCTCTATCAAATTGGTGGCTGCTATTATTACTCTGATTGCCATCTTTTACATTTGATATCGCATCATCTCTACAGCGAAGGGAGGAAAATGGGAGTAATGGTGAGAGGAAAATGCAATCGAGATGTCAGACAAGCACTTGATTAACCACTTACAGGAGCAGGCTCTGCGTCAGGGCCAGGCCGCGCCGTCTCACTTTTCCACTAAGCCCAATCCTTCAAACATTACTGGCCACAAGATATTGATTTTTCATTCTTCTCAATATCCCCTTGCCGTTAATAGAATTTACACCAGACTATCAATGTTTCAAGGAGGACTCCCCTCCCCTTACTCCACTTCCAGGATCTTCTGAGCCAGAACGAGGACACAGTCTGATCTTGACCGCCATTGGAGCCAGTTGTGAGTTTCTTACCAGAGAGAGAAGACATGGAAATTGACAGCACAGGCAATAATGAAATTTGCATTGGCAGCAGTTTGGAGAGAAACCAAGAGCAGCAGAGGTGAGTGCGAGGATGTCTCATGTGTTGTTTTTGTTCGGAAATGAGTTAAAAATGATTGACTAACGAGACATTCGTCAAGGAGCGTTAATCATTGTTTAGAGCTGAGGTGTTTGATTGTGTATCAAATACAACCAACTACCACACTAGATTATTGATAGGGAATTTTATTGCAACTATAAAAAGAAACGTACTTTCTTTAGGTGCTGTATGCATCAAAACTCAACTAAAATAAACGTTTAATTAAATTAGGTGATAATTCTGAAATACGGTTAAAAATAAAGAGAGAGGAAACAAAGTGAACTAAGTTGTGCATGAAATGACTATATATATATGTAGTATTCATAGATGACTGACATATGTGGTGATTTTCCATTCTGCCATGATCACACACAAAAACCAATTATGTTCCATGTTGTCAAGCTAATAATCACCATAATCCACGGCATTAGAAATGATGCGTGCTCTCACAGAGGCTTGGAGCCCGTCCCGCAGCAACGCAGAGCTTCTGATTCAAGTGACATCGTCGACTTGGTGACCTTAGCAGCTTTCCATGGGCGCATTGATTTTTCTCCCACATTACAGATAATTGCTGGATGCTGTGAATCCTATCCTCCCAGGGCAGCAGGGAGGGGCTTCTGTAGTGTGTTGACACAAAGAGTGGCTATCTGATTTGAGGAATGTGATATCCTGGCATCTCATTGACTGCCATTGACTTCTGTGTACTTCCTGTCTGTGCTATGAGTATATTTAACAGCTTGTTTTTTAATGCTTGCTTGGGTTGTTAGTGTTCTCTGTTATTGACGGTTAATTGGAGCCGAGAAGCGATCGCAACGAACGATTTTCTGAGCGGGCCCTTTCATTAAATAGTGCACTTTAATGTTAATGTTTGGTTTAAACAGTAAGCACACCTTTTGGACTTAATGAGCGCGAGAGCTTTGTCCAACTCCCTTTAATAGATTTCCAACTTGTTTAATTAATTATGATTAATTACCTATTCGGCATTCTTCTGTGGTTGCAGCAAAGATAATTATCCAGATTCAGATTTGTAGACGGATAGTGTGAATCACATTATTGGAATGAATTCAGTGGACAGCTTTTTTTTACAAATAGATCTGCAACCTTTAGTCTGGTCCAAGCAGTGACTCTTATTATATTAATATGAGTTTTCCTGTTCTGCATGGAGCTACTCTCATCATTTTATGCAAATGGCCGCATCTACTGTTTGTTCTGCTCCATGAAGTAATGGAAAAGTCACTTCTACTGTTATTATGTGAGGCACCAATGTGCTCTGATGGCCTGAAAATCAGCTTATTGCTTTATTTCAATACGCAAGTGCATTTTTCTTGCTTTCGGTGGGCTGGTTTTAGCTTATAGCTTATTTGGGAGAATCGTGGTGTTTTTGTTCATGTATATATGACTACATAATTAATCAGATTCTTAAAACTGTGCTTCGCAGTCAAGCTGTCAGAGCAATTTGCAAAGGAGGATGGCACTTCACATTGTTCTAAGAAAACAAATGAGCTATCCACCCACACTCGGGGAGCAGCGCATTAAATCAGATGAGTCTCAGAACACACACTGCCTATCACCGCCGTCTTAAATCATCACTGTTGTGACCCCCAGACAACGTGCTAAATTTGATTCTTCGTCGAGTACGCCGTGCGGGGTCGTTGCACTTTGCACATTCCCTGTCCCCGCTCTAAGTGCCGCGGCCCGTGTGTCACGGAAAAAAACAGGCCACTGATGCAGCGCGCTGTGGCCCAGGGGCGAGCGTTAGGCCACATGATTGGATGGATTCATGCGGAGTATTTATCTCACAGAAAGGTCTGCTTTTGTCTGCTTCAACCTCACACAGCGCTCCACCGTGGCCATATGGCCGTGCCTAGCTACTGGATATGCATAAACAGGAGCCGCGTGCACGATTTGCACAGCACACGAATTGCTGTCATCGTGCCGCTACACGTACAGTATACGGCAAGAAATGATTGGGTGGAAAACAGACTCTGTTCCACTGTGCTGTTGTTAAAAAAGGAAGGTGAGTTTTCACTTGTAAAAGTATGCTGTGTGTACATGCCATGGGATGTGTTATGCAAGCAGCTCCATTTGCTTGCAGAGGCAAAGACACGTGCCTCTGTTCATAACTAATGGAAGACTGTGTATGCCATTCATGCATGAGAGAATATGCATGGTATAATCCGCCGGGAACTATCATGATGTTAAAATGCCGTGGCATTACGGGGGTGAAAAATAAAAATCCCAAAATGTGGACAAATATATACATACATATGTATATAAACATACATTTATTAGATTAAGAACACAGTAGTGAGCTGCATTATTTGACAAGATAGTGAATGTATGCAAAAATAATGAAATAATCAAAATAATGCATAAACATAATACCTGATGCCACTGTATAACATTAAGGTTAAGATCTAATTCTGTGCTTTATATGGGATTTAGGTTAGGCTCTGTTAAGGGTGACAGTTGGCAGGCAGATAGTGATAGAGTTTGGATTATGTCTGAAGCTTAATTTTTTAAGCTCTCGTGGATGATAAAACACATGCCATCTCCAAATGCCTCATACAAGAATAAGATACACGTTTCAGACGCTGTCATTTGGTTGTGTACTGAAATACTGTAATGATACCACAAACAGTGATGTTTATATCAGTCTGTGCCCCGACTGGGAGCACTCAGAAATATTTTAATTCTCCTGCTATGTCCAGTAGAATCAGGCTGAAGTATGAAAACAGCACAGGTGAAGTTACCCAAACAGAACATGTTTTCCTGAGAGGCACTGAGGCAGCCTTAACCAGCACAGCAACCCATTGGAGTCCAGCTGTTCAGCATTGATCTCTCTGTGTTTTCTGATGCACTGGCCCGGAATGTGATGTTATTTCATTACTGAGGCAGAAGCGACAAGCTCGGTCTCCTCCCCCAGGGCACTGGCCACTCACTTGGACAGGGGAACTGTATGTAATAATGACTGAATGGCTTAGTCAGACAAGCTCAGTTGACTATAGCAAGTCCAAATCAAGCGTCAAGAAACTTTGGAGTCGGGACGAAAGGACGTGAGGACGCATCAGTGGAGAAGGCTTGAAAGGCCTGGATGGAAAAACAGAAACAAGCACTGCTCTGAGCTTGACCAGACTTGTCATCAACGATGGACCCAGATGACAATGAACTCGGTGTCTTCACTGTCATCCAGTGAGTAGTTTGCTGTGCTTCTTTTAAAATTCAGTTAGTTACTCATACTTTAACTGCCATGTCTACACTAATGGTAGTCACTGAGTATTTTGAATGTAAAGACATGTATTTGTTAGAAGGCACCTCTTCCTACATTCGTTTTAGCATTCCACTTCAGCGTCACATCGACCATTTTGACAAGAATTAATTGAGCTTGTGATTGGAGACTTGGGGTAAATGTGACCGATGTATGTTTATGTGGGAGTGGTGAGGTTGAGACCAAATGGAGTTGCACAACTTTCACAGAACTCCTTAATTTGTGTTTTCGCACCTAAGCAACAGTTGCAGAAAGCAGCGTAAGGTGTTAGACGTATTTAGTTATGCCTCTGCGGGACTAAACGTCGTAACCTACGCATGTAGCCAGCACCGGTGCGCTCCATTTATACTTGTGCTAGTCGGCGCTGTGTCTTTTTTTTACCAGTGAGGTTGTTTTTTTCTCCTTCCTGCTTCACTTTCAACAATTGCAACTGAAACTTTCAATGAGTCACACAAATGTGTTTCAAATGGGTTTCTCCAAACCTCCTCATGTAACCTTTCCTCACTGTGTTCCATCTTTATTGACGCAAAACAATCGATTTGAAAATTGCAGAGATGGAGAAGCAGGCGGAAATGCTTTGTTATGCAATCATGCCACCCAAACACTAGGTGGTGAAGTGAATTCAAAATGATGCTGAGATACCATGTTCTCGAGAATGGGATGGACAGGGAGACGTTGGTTTTTGACTTTTGAGCAGTCCAAGTGAACATTTGGTTGGTGTAAATTAGTTGACGCATGTCCAAATAAAACACATTTGACACCCAAAAGCTATTCGGTTCATCCTTTCTGTCTAAATGAACGTTTGTGCCAAAGTTGGAGACATTCCGTTGAGACGTTCTTCAGATATCATGTCCACAAGAAAGGGTTGCATGGCTGTAGAGACGAGGTGACAACCTGAAAGCATCCTGCCATAGCTGAGCCATAAAAATAATGCTGATAAGGACCGTAAAAAATGACAACAGCTGTGATAGATTGGCAAACGTCCACGGTGTACCTAACCATTTGCCCTGTGCATGCTGGGAGAAATTCTTCCCACATCCACCCTGGACAGGATAAGTGCCTGTAGAAGATGAATGGATGTACCAAACATGACCTGCCAAGGACCCATATGGGCACCTTTAATAACCTGCAGGTTAACCATGAACACGGTAACTACAGCGTCAAGCAGCTTGACAGTGTCCCCATTATGTTGTTTTATTCACTCCACACAGGCTAGCCACAGCCTCCCAGTGCTACTTTGAACTTTATCAGCAGGTGTAGTGAAACTGGAGAAACCAAAACCGTAATCTATTTCAAAGCATAGCACAACTCAGCCAGGTAGCACTTCACTTGTTATTCCAATTAGTCACACCACTGAATATTCATAGCGAAACGGCGTTCCGATCTTTAAACTCTCTCCCTAAAAGCTGTTTAATTCACTGTATAAATCAGCTGCAGCCCAAGCCCAAGCATAATTAGTGTCGCACTGATACGGGATGAGGAAAGCTGGGGTACTCAGGTGCCTCGCAGGCAGGTATATGTACGCAAAACAAAACTTTGCAGAGGTCTGTGGGCAGTTTCTTGTGGTGGGTGCTCACACACATTTGGTCTGGGTCCAGCCAGGAGCTATTAATGTTTAATTCTGCCTCTGCAAAATCTAAAAAGTGCCACCACTGTATTGTAAAATCAGTTCATGATGTTTTACAATTTCGCACTGTAAGACTTTATAAGAAAAGCAAGACTTTTACATAAACATTTCCGAATAAACCTCAGCGTTCTGATGTCTCTGAGCAAAGCTTTGTCGTCCGCCACTGTTTAGCAACTGCGAAAAAGTGGTTACACTCTGCTTATTATTTTTTTAAAGCGAGCAACGTGATCCAAAGGCAGCACTTGCAAAATTTAAGCACGGCTGAGTTTTAAATGGCAGAGTGTGGCGGAATGACTGAAATCAGCTGTTTTAAAGGGGACTCAGGGAGAGGAGAGCCGGGGATCAGCAGGGCAGCAGGGTTTTATCGGTCAAAGCTTCAGCCGTAGTCGCCTTAGATCACGCTTCTGTCTGACCCTAATATCCTCTGCCACTCACGTTGGCCTCTGGGCCACAAACCCAAATGGACAAACATAACTGTCCAGAATACGCTGAGTCTCTCAGTCCCGCTGCCACGGGACACTGCGGGTGAAGCAAATCGTCGGACATGTTCTCCTGCTCTTCGGCGCGTGTCCGAAAAAGACTGCCGGCTTGTACCCTTCTGGACATGTGTCGTCAGCTGTTTCTGAACGGTGTTTAAATAAAGCTTCGAAAAATCCGATCACTTAAAAAAAAAATAATAATCAGGCGCAATTAGTTCCTCGCCCGTCTTGTTGTGTCTTTTCCGTGGCAGCAAACCAATTCTCAGCCTGACCGTGAGTGGAAGTGACAACATTCTTTATTCTATGTATCACTCTCAGCAAAGGCACATTGAGTCACTCTGCAGAGCCTTACAGGTTGTGGCATTTTAATATGGGGTGGATGCTGCTCCACTCTTTGAACAGTCACAAATTGTAGTTTGAAAGTCCTCAACTAGAATCAGCCGGTATTTGTATTCCACATACTTGTCTTTATTTGTCCATGACCACCTGACATTTTTATTGATTGGACTGTTTATCATTCCGCCCGGCTCCCAGCGGAGAGTCAAGCTGATATGAAATTTTCACCTTTTAACCTCACTATGCTAGGAATGAACAGGTTGAGTATTGCCGCTGTGCAGTTTCCCCAGTTCACCGATTATTATTATTATTATTATTTCTTTCATTAGTTCCTTTTCTTTATGACCATAAGCAGCTACATTCAGGCGCGTTTAACAGGTGGAGCAGATGCCTAATGTATTCGATGCTATTTCTGTCTGTGCGTTCGCTGATCAGCATAACAGAGTAAACTGTCTGTGTTTCCGTGAGAAGTTCCTTTCATCCAAACTGTCTGAGGCACATGAAGAAGTATGAGACCGCCCTGGATCAGAGACGGGGCTAATTGGCTCTTGGTGGTTTTCAACGGAGGTGCCTCATCTTTGGTGCGTTTGATTTATGAAGGCGATTCTTCCTCTTCGGAAACAATGGACCTACGGTGATTCTTCATCTGGATATTGGTCTGAAATCGAGTTATCCTGCGCCGGCTGTTTGTTAGCATCAGATTTGCAAATTATGCGGATTTAAAAAGCATACGTTCGACAGAGAATTGTAAGCAAACTGAAACAGCCCCGCGTCGTTAATGACCAAATTAATTTAGATGCTTCATGAGCCACTAGGAAGTCTTTATCTCCCCACTGTTCGTTTATCATATTAATCACACAAACCGGGTTCCCATTATCCTTTGTGGAATTCCCCAATGCGTACAGCAGCATAGCGCTGAGCGTTGCACCAGCTCGGTGTCGGTTTCTGTTTGGCGGATTGCTAAAATGTTTGGAGGCCTCTCGTGAATGGCGTCCCTGAAAGTGAGCATTTAGCAGCTGAACTGTTTGAAAGGTCAAAACAAATGCACTGTACAGTATGGGCATCCTAATGTGCAGCTGTGAGGCAGAGACCTCAGCTGGGGAGGGGACACATTAGGTCCTCCTGTCTCCCCAGCTGCTGCTGCTGTTGCTTTTGCACCCGCATTTCGTGCGCGCGATGCTCTGCCGTTTCGCCCCTCTCCATCCACTTGGCTGAGGACTGATCGGCCTGTCCTTTTGGGGAATTCTTGGAAGCCGGCTGCATCCTTCAGTAGCAATTCTTGTGCCACCACACATACACACACACACAAACACTAACAGGAGACAGCATCCTCTCGCATTCCTCGTTTTTCTCTCCTCCACTCTCGTCTCCCACCACCGCCGCCACCTCCACCACCCCTGTCCCTCCCTCCCTCCCTCGCTGCCCCTCGCTCTGGCTCTCTCTCTGCCTCTCTCCAAAGCTGTTGTTACTGTGCGGCTCCCGCACATCATTCCACCGCGATGGAAATTAAATGAAGGTGGCTTAATGCAGCTAACAGAGGCATGCTTTGAAGGATGTAACCAGGGGAAGCTGCGCTGCCAGATCCTTTTCCATGGGCTGTGGATTTGCGCTGCTGAGGCGAGGACACAGCAATCACTCAGCCATGCAGAAGCCCAGACAACAGGACTAATCTCTCCACCTGACTTGTGGAAGCTCCACTTTTTTTTCTGAATTATTTATTCCCCCCTTGCCAGAGACAGTGTGGGACAATGGAGCCGGAGTGAAGTAGAATTTGTAGCCTTGCCTGCATTCTGCAGCACACATGGATGTGTTCAGCTTTGTGAAGATGCCAAAGCTGCCAGGGTGAGTCTGACGGACCCTGCCATGTATTTGCCTGCCTATCAGTGGATGTGCCTGTACGTTGTCTTGCAGACGCCGTCTCGTGTGCTCAGAGCCATGATTTAGAGAGTGACACGGGAATCACGCGGGGAACGGTGGGATTAAAAATGCTGAGTTATTGATTGTTCAGGGGAGCAAGTTGTGCAGTCACGTATGATGTGCAAAGAATGTGCAAGTGAGGGAGACGGGAGTGGGGGTGGATGCGAAGGCTGATATGCCGTCCATGAATTTAAACTGTAAGTTCGTGTAGTTCTCATGCTGCAGACAGTGGCTGTGGCTATGCTGCGTGAGCGTTCTGTGATTTCATGTCACCACGCATATTTTGAAACATTAGAAAGATGAGCTGTCGATGTTGCAGATTTCAAATCACTCCAGCTAATGGGGCATGGGAAATAACTGCATAACACCATGTTTCAGCGCTGTAACAAAAAAACATCTTCACACAAGAATATCTCGACATTATTAGAGTCATTATACTCTATATTTATTTATCTATTTATTTATTAATTACAAGAACTACTGTGATATGTGAGTCCTGAAGAATTCATTCATTCATTCAGGCCTGACACCTCACCTTCTGCTCCCATGGGTCTGCTAGATTGTGTTGATCTGCCCCAGTGGACATTAATCCTCCTAGAGGATTTGGCTCCATCGGAAGCACCACAGACTACTGGTGGGGAGAACAGCTGATCATCAACAGGAGATATTAAATAACATAATATATGTGTCACAGGAATGCCCGTTCAGTGCGCATCATCTCCCTTATGAGTCATAAACCACCTGAACTGGAAGTTTTTCATTTAGTTTTAGTTTGAGCACAAAAACAAAAGGCGCCTTTGTTATTAAGGACATTCGTGATACATGCAAATAGAAGCCCCCCCCCCTCCTTTTTTATGACGTTCCTGGAGCAAATCGAACAGGAGACAATGATATTCCATCAGATGATAGGGGACATGGTTCTCCAGTTATCCCTCCAGCATTTGTGAAGCAACTCCCAGTGGACCAGCACCGCCACTGCACCCTGTCACTGTTAATAAGGCCCCACGGTTCTATCCCTGATTACGAGTTACCGCCGCTACACTGGCATTATTTTTGTTTTTCTTCCTCTCAGCTGCCAGCAAGAATTTAAGTCAGCCCGATGCTGTTTTGCGAAGGTTGGTAGAACATTTTGCAGCGAGGGCCCACTGCACTGCACGCATTCGGAGAGCTACAAGAAAGGGAGCGATTCCCCTCATTGTCTCTCGCTCCTGCCTCGCAACGCCCCCAGATGTTTCTGCTGCCAGAAACAAAAGCGCGCTCTTGCTTTCATTTTCTTCGCTCTTTGTTGTGTCAAAAACTCGTCGGCGGCTCCTGATGTTTGAAGTCCTTTTATTGGAAGATAACAACCTCGCCCTCTGTGTGTTTTCTCCCCACCTTTTTTTTTTTTAAAAAGCAAGTTTGACCAAAGTTGTTTGAGTTGTTTTGATGTCTCTACGTCGAACTTTAGCTTAACTTACCTCTAAGAACTGTTACACAGACAATCAGTGGGTGTCATAAATGGTTTGTCAGCAGCAGCAGCCCCCGTGGAGATAATGAGCATGAACCTCATGGATTCGTGTAGAAGTTGTCAATTATCGTTCAATCACAGGGTTTGCCTGACTCAATAGGGTTGCCAAGAAGTGTTTGTACGCGTAGGTGATTGCTGAGTGTGTCTACAATGTATGTATTTAAAAGAGCTAGCTTCTTCATTGTATATTGCCGACGCTATTTTTAGTCACTGTTATATAAGTGATAGCTATTTTGATTGAATGTGTGTGGAGCTGTGTTTGGGCAATAGTGTTTGCTTGAACATAAATAACATGTGAACAGGACTGGAGGATGTTCTGCTGCTGCTGCTGCTTGTTTGGGTCATTCCCCTCTTCGTTCCTTAAAAAATCTATTACACGGAGCCACTGTTCAACATGCTTTGACCGCAGACTTTTTTTGCACAGGAAATCACTGGTCTGGACGCAAATTGATTAGCCTAAATGCTCATCAGAGTACATACAGACCAAAGGATCTGTCATACGTAGCTGTTCAAGTCACAAGCTCTCAGGGTGGAGCAGATCAGAAATGACTCTGGGTCTGAAACGGGAGCCAGCTGGCCGGTGGATGAGGTCTTAGGCAACCAGTCATTTAGTTCTGTCCTTTAGAGCTTTTCGCATAAAAGCTGTGAGTGGTGCAACGAGGTGCAGGAGAATCCATGTCGAGTTCAGTGCCTGCAGGGTAAGTTCCTCACTATATTTGGTTAATGTTTTACATAGAGCAAAGAAGGCCTGGGGGAAATGCAGCGTAACTCAGAAATAACAAAGAGAACCAAGATCTCTTGGTGCTGCGTTTCTGTTACAGCTGGATATGAAAACATCAAACCGCTATGAGTTGAATGAGAGAAGTTTTCAAATGAGAAATCCACGGTGTGCATGCAATCACGCCCAACGAGGTTCTGATTTGATATTTACTCCTCTGCTGTGCATTTCCTATGTATGTAGCCAGCTTTTAACAGCCGTTTCTCTTTTATAAGGCAACAGTGTTGTGCTATTAAACATGTATACTAGAGACAGCAGGACGCTAACCCCTTACTCACTGTAAGAAAGCAGGAAATAGCAGAGGGATCATTTAGCGGGTGGTCTGTTTCCCAGATGCTGTTTTTCTTCCCACCCAGAAAAGATTAACTCACCAAAAACCCTTTCTATATAGAAGCGCCAGAGAGCTGCACAGGATAGTGCGGTTGCCCATGGCAACAATATCAGTGCTTACAAAGACAAACATAGAAATAAATGGGGAAAACAGACTCTTCTGGATTGAGTGTTGTTGTTGTGCAGAAAATTTCAATATTATTGGAAAATGCCAATATGTGAGGCGGGTTACAAAATCTCGTCACTCATACCGTCTGATTCTGTTGCGGTACCGTGTCAGGGGGCCATACAATCAGTGTTTGCTTTATATTAAAGGGTTTAATTTTTTCTGCATATCAGGAAAACGCAGCGTGGCAATGAACGCATGAGAACAGCAGCATGAAACTGAGCAATTTAGTGCAACTGCGTGGCTGGGAATATCTCAGAAATCTCTTAAGGCCTTCACTTTAACATTGACATATAAACCGCATTGCACAATATAAATAGCAGTAGTGCCCCTATGCTGACCACAGAATTAGAGCCAAAGTGGTGGCTGGAGAAGTCAAGCAGAGGGCAAATGTTTTCTGAAACAACAGGCAGTGCGTTTGTGCCGCCAACAGGATGGAGGCAGTATTTATAGGTGGAGCAGAGGAATAAGGCCTTTAATCAGGGAGGTTCCTCTCTGTCTGAGCCTCTTCTCTCCTGCAATCCCCCGGCCTCTTCCCAGGAGATGGTCATCTCGTCTGCTGTCTCTCCGCAGATAGATTCATATCCAAACAGAATCACATTAGAGGTTCATCTCTGCATAAATGTCTGTTTAATTCACGGCCTCTTCACCATGCATCTCAAGTCATACTTGCAGAGCTCCATATCACACAAAAGGACAAAAAAAAAAAAAAAAGTTTTATTTTGTTTGTGTGTGGATGTTGAGTTACAGGTAATGTAATTGTGACAGTGCAGTCGTACTGTGCAGCAGAAACTGTGCTGGATCATGAGACAATGGCTTGCTGATACCTGGTCCCTGAGTTCAGTCACACCAATCTGGCCACTTTGACTGAAAATGATGTGATGTTTCATTCATGACGGCGTATGCAAAATGACGCCGGAATTATTACAGTATTCGCAACCTGGGGATACTCCTCCTGTCTTCTGCCTGCTGCATACTGGGAAAGCGGCAAGAACCAAACGAGTCCGGTCCTCTGGCAATCAGCACATAAACGTCAGTAAAATTTTGCAACCACGTTCAAATGGGAGTCGGTGACGCAAAGCGCTTGTCAGAGGAAATCATGTTCTGTATATGTAAAAATACATTTCTGTTATTCTCAATGTGCGTAATGGCACGTGGTAACAGCGTGTGGCTTCGTATGGCCAGCCCTCATGGAGACTGTCAGTGTAAATTATTCAAACTAACTTGAGCGTCTGCGTTGGAATGTGCTCTTCTTGGCTGCGGCTCGACTACAACGCGCGGCTCCTCCCTACATTAACAGGATTTAAACCTTCTTAAAACATCAGAATGCTGCTTCTTTGTGTCCAGCCTTGTGTGCAGAGAGATGAAAGCGAAAGTGAACGACTGTGATAAAGCAAGGATCACATTGTCCATGCAATTTTTATGAAGGACTGAAAAGTGATCTTTACTCCATCTCTGCAATTGAATTAAGCTATAAACCGCAATATCTGTTCATCTGGGTAATAAAACTATCGAGATACAAGAGGGAAAGAAGAAAATTGTGTTGTAATCGTCTAATTTAGATTAGAGTACCTTGATGATGGTTGCTATGGTAGCTAAGGCTTAGTGCCGATGTACTTTATTGACGGTTAATTTTACAAGCTCTGCCTGGTCCTTTTGGTGTTAATGTCTTTTAAGGATTACAGATTGGTTGCTGATGAAGACTGAATTCATCAAAATCCAAAGAGATGTGCAAATTACAAAAAGGTCCTCATGAATTTTGTGGTCTCAGGGTGATTCATGCAGAATTAAATCCTTGGGGAATCTACATTTGCCTCCAACTTCTTCTTCTAATCGTCCTCACTCTGACTCTTGGGTAACCTGTTCATGAATTGTGCAGCGCGGCTTGCCTACTTGGCGCTTGATTACTTAGTCCGATGTGACTGTGCAGGCATTATTTATTGATGCTTGCTGAGGAAGATCAGTTTCACTGTCCACCAGCGGGTGAACCTTTTCAGCCTCTCTGTTAAGTTGGAATGCTGTGACTCAGTGGAATAATGCACCTCCCGTCCGCGGACAAAAGAAATCAAAGATCACAGTATCGGTGGCTGTGCTGTTAACGCGGCGGCTCGGGGACAGAAAAATGGATTTTTTGGAAAAGGCTGTCAGTTCAGAAACACACTTTGAAAGCGCAGCATCTGAAACTGTAAGTAAAACGCGCTTTATTATGCCGTAGACCTTTGGGGAGAAATGTCAAACGTGCCACTGTTCAAGACGTGATCCTGGAAAGCGCTGTCATTATGAAGTTATCGAAAGTAGTTTGACCTTTTTACGCATAAACGCGCAACATCAGACGCTGCTCCAGTTGTTGTTGTTGGTGGAATGGCGGAGGAATCGTCCAGTGAGGTGGACATGGCCCCGACGGTGTCAGACAATATCCAGTTATGTCCGCACACATCATTTGAGCTGCAGGAAATGTTCTAAATATACACCATCGAGGCTTGCTCCAAGCTAATGTACTGTAGGTCAAATAAATCCATATCCATGTGGAAAGACTAATATCCCCCAAACACAACCCAGTATTGGGAAAAAATCAGATTACTTCCTGTGTTCAGAGGCCAACTTTAAAAGTAGTACAGCCATTTTTGGCAACTTGTTTTGTTGTATGAATTAATTATGATTTAATGCATCCAGTAGCTGTGTTTTGTGGCTTCAGAGCTGTTCTTTAGCTTAGGCTGCAACATGTCGTTTGCTGACTACAACACAGAGAATAGCTTTAAAAAAAATTTCCTTCACCTCGTACACCGCCTCGATAAAGCGGCGGCATTTTATTCAGATCTCATGAAACGGCACACGTGCGCCCTTACAGACACACTTTCATGCAGATACAAGCGCGCCGCACACAATATATTATCATCAGTACAGTAACTGGGGAAACATTTAGAAGGAAAGAAAGAGGGGCTTTGAATAATGAATGCGAAGAGCCCTGTTACACGGCAGACAAGCCTTTGAAGTGACATAACTTACTGCCACCGCTTTCATAGCATCACCAGTGTGCAGACACAAAGACTGAGATAAAGGGAACAAAGGGAGGGGGGGGTGCAGGCAAAAAGACAGGTTGAAACATTTTAACCAATTACAGCTCTCCTGAATCCCCGCAGTCTGCCAACTTGTGACACGGGGCAATGACTATGCAGAACGGCGTCTCGTTGGTGAAATCAGAAAAATCAGCTGAAAGCGAGATTTGGACAATTCTCTGCCTTTCACACAATGGGCCACAATTTGCGGACGTCCGTCATAGCCGGTTACGTTCTCTGATAAACTTGATCAAATTGCCTCGGCGCTGAGCTAAATCAAATAAGTACTTTGAGAGAGAATTCCTCTGGGCTTCTTTTAGAAAGTATGTGCTGACATCTAGAAATAAAAGCAATTTCATGCCTCTCAAAGCACAAGAGTGAAGCATGACAACTCCGCCTGTGTGTGTCTAGCTTACGTAATTAATTTGATTTGTATTCACTGAGTGAACCGTGGCTTCGGAACATTGTTTATCACGCTGGAATCGGACAACCTCTTATCACTTAGGTTGAGTCAGCTTTATATCAGGACAATTTATTTATGAATCGAATATCTGGCTAATAATATTTTGCAGTTAATCTCACCTGGAGTTTTTTATTTAGCAGAAAGCAGGTTTTAATGAAACCAAAGGTCATGGTATCAAGTTGCTTGATTCCTCTCCCCTTTCTGCCCCTGCAGCCACAGGACCAAAGCCTCCGGTTGGCCGCCCCCTTCAGGGACCTGGAGTTCTTCACAGGGACCCCCAAATGGATGGGACATGGGCACCAATAGAGAGGGGCGTGACTGCTACATCAAGTAAGTGCCCTGTGTTTAAGGAAACTGAGGGGGAGCTCTTTCTGTCCCAGATGTTTCAGACGCTTTGCCAACCTGTGATTATTCCAGCCACGTCACTGCCTCCACACTGTCTCCATCTGTGCATTCAGAATACTGATTCTTCTGCGCTCCCTCCGCCGCTGCGCACACTCTGCCCCTCTCACTCTCTCTCGCACTCTCACACACCCACAGTACGCCTCACGCAGTCTCCCAAATGCAGAAGAGGGCTTCTGAGAGCATGAAAGTGTGTGTTCGCGGCTGCTGCTGCTGTTGCTGCCGCTGCCGCAGATGATAATGAAGAAATGCACCTGCACAGGGGTTTGTTCTGAGCTGAGAGGCTGCACGTTTCTCACAGGGATGCTGGGTTATAGTGATTATCAGCGTAATTGATCCTTCGTAACTGGCACCTCTGGAAGTCTGCACAGACAGGTAAAGGGAAACTGGCTCCTTATATGTTTGTGCGTGCAGCAGCGTAACAAGTGAGCTTGTTTTATCTGTCCTGTTGATTTGGCTAGGCGGTCTGCTGTTTCCTCACAGGACGATTTACTATCTGCTGCTTTTCTCAGGCTCTGTGCATGCTTGCAGTTTTGTCACAAGTTCACTAGATTGTTAATTATTTTCACTGATTGTTTTAACATGCAGCAGATAATGGTGACTTTTGCATTGCCAGTGCAAAAACACACAATCATGTGAAATGCGTACAGAATAGGAGGTAAGCACTTGTCACACACGGGTTATAGCATGAGAAGCGTGATGTCAGAGGAGTTATATAAGAACTAAGGAGCACAGTGAAAGTGCTGGATGCAGAGTGTGTCGGCACACTGAGGCAGATCACGGAGGCTGTCTTGGGCTCCGGCTTTTCCTTTTCTAAATTTGAGAAAGGTTCATGAATAATCAAATGTCTGTTTCGGGCGACCGTCCGTTGCCTCCGGAGTTTGGTCGACGCTCCAGGGCGCCGATACTAAACTGTTTCTCCATGGAACACATGTCGAGTCTGCGTGACAGGGGCGCATGAATAAAGTAGCAGGCATTTAATATTTACAGTGGCATTTAATGCAATAAGGTAATGTAGTTGGGAGGCCGCTGCAACACTGCTGAGCGGAGGGGGATTCGTATTATCAGACAATTGACAGATTTTGCGAGTTGTGTCAAATGAGCTAATTAAATCATTCTCAGGACTGAGCTTCTTGAAGTCATGGTAGCAATCTCTTTTCACGCTGCACAAATATGTTCAGTGAATCACGGCGCATCACTTAAACTGACTTCATCAAAGCATTTACCGCGTTAAGAGGTTTAAAAATTTCACAGTGGCCTTGCATCAAATGGAAAAGTCGGTGACACAGCGGCGATAGAGATAATGGTTGTTATTGCATCATTTTGTAAAGGTTTTATTCCGAGCAGGACAAAATACCATAACCTCTTCAGCACCAACAAGTTGTGAGCCTTGCCAAAGCAGGCTTTCACAACAAGAGCTACAGGATATTGCTTTTGGTAATGAGCTTACTCTACTCTATCCCGAGTACGCTGCAGGAGAACACAGCGAAAATCGGGCCAGCGTTCTTTGCCGCTCATTTGTGTTCGCCGCGTTCGCTGTAAAGCTCACAGTGCGGCCTGCGATTGCTGTATAGACCGTCGTAGAGCTACACTAGCGGCTAATGGGTATGATTAGAGTCCATTAGATGCATGGCTGTCTGCACAATGGGAATCTAGCCATGTTTAGCAGGTGGCCGCGCAAGGGGAGGAGACCGCATTCTTCCTGAATGCACAGGTCCATATGGTTTTGATTTGCGCGCAATCTGTTCGGTTTGTCTTTGGAGAGATGAAACTGACACGCAAATCCAAACAAGATGCGTCTTACAGCGACCTTCCAAATTTTAAGGGGATGCGGTTGGCCACGCAGTAATTGTTTGACGGCTGAAGCAGGGTTTTACATGGTTTTCGTTCAGTGTGAGACGGAGTCCACGTTTTTTTCCTGCTGGCACGGTGAAGGGGAGAAGTGTGTCGCTTTAAAAGCAAACTTGGTTAATTTTTAAAAAGCTAAGAAAGCCAAGAGCTTGGTTCATAAGTCTTGCATGTAAATTATGAATTTCGAAATTAGTTTCTTTGGATACTTTTCAGATTGAAACTTTAATTATTTATGTGATATTTTCATCAACAGTGTTAGTTAGGTTAGTAAACTGGAGTTAATTTGCTACATAAGATGTATGTGAAAAATTGTTTATACAATATGTATATGTGTAATGTGCTAATTAACAGTAAAGAAGACAAGTTCCCTAACATAAACATGGTATGATTGCACAGAGGCGGATCTCAGTAAAATCCGCTTAAACTGTGGCGATTTTCTCGATAACAGTAGTAGGCCCGCCGGTGCAGGGACTCATTATTTTTAACTAGCTCCAACTTTCCAGCCTTGTTGCATCAGACTTTGCACATTCTGTCCACAGTCTCCCTGCTCGCAGCGCGCCACTGTGACTAGAGCCCTCCGTGTTTATTTGACCAATTAATCATTTTACAAAACGTGTCCGGAGAGCGGCCGTGCCTGCGTTCACTAACGAATCATTTTTACCGCTATCATTTGCCGTCCCGTTATGTCCACCGTGTCAGAATGCATTTCCGTAATATGTTCTCGCTCGTGTTTGATGTGAAGCCACTGCAGCGGGCTAGAATCGTGACTTTAACCAAGACCTGACTGAGCGACTGAACGCTATAGCCTCTAATTTCTCGTCACATCCGTACGCAGAAAAGAATGAAGATACTGTTTTTGTCTTTTCATTAATGTAGTTCCAATCTTGCCAGTGGCACACTTGTTACTGTATCATTGTTAACTGAAACAAAGCGGATAATCTTTTAATTGCAATTACACGCATTACAGCCTCTGTGTATTACTCACATGGCAACACATTTATACAATCATCAGTCACAACATTAAAACCATTGACATCTGGGAAACTTTTGGACCTGGCATTCATTTGTGCAGATTTTACAGTACTTAGACATGTACTGCCCACCCACAGCAGACCAGGCACCCCCACCCCATTGCAATCCTTGATGGCAGCAGCCATCCCCAGCAGGATGCAGCCTGAAACAGGCACACACACCAAAATGGTTTAGGAACGACTAAAAAAAAACCATGAAAAACAGCTCAAGGTGTTGACCTGGCATCCAAATTCACTAGATCCCAACAGAGGCCCCTCCACTTAACACATATGACCCAAAGGTCCCCACTAACAACATTCTGTTACCAGAAGGCCCATGTCCATTCTCAGATGAGTCACAACTTTTTTGGGGAGACCTACACAATGTTAGGCAGGTGGTTATAAAGTTGTGGCTGATCGGTGTGTTGTATTGCATATCACATTTGAGGAATTAGTTCAATTGCTGTAAAAAAAAAGTCACAACCCCTGTTTTTTATTTTTTTTTAATGGTAGTCTGATGTACGAATGTCGTCCCTTTGATTTAAAGATGATATCATCAGGATTTGTTTTCTCCTCTCCAGGTTAGCGCAGCTGCTCCTTTTAAATCTCACCAGATGGAATTTCTTCCACTTGTGCTGAAATCTATTTCTTTGATTTTATCTGGAACCAAAGGAGGACGCCATCCTAGCCCTGTCGGACATAGGTTATAGAATAAGATTTAAGTGTTTATTTGAAAGAATCTACAATCCGAGGTTCTGCAGTAGTTATGAGCTTTTAACCCCTTTTAACCCCCCAAATGCAGAAACCCAGATTTACTAAGACTGGCTTGTAAAATCAGTTCTGTTTTTGTTGTTTCCTGTTCTTTTGTATTAGGGTTATTGAGCTTTGGATTTATTTGTCTGTTATGAACAAAGATCCTTTATATGAAAATCTAAGCTTCAGTAAAAGTGAGAGCTTCACAGAGATTGGGTTCGGTTCTAGTTCAAGGATGGACATTATCAGAAAAATAAAGTCTCACCGTCTGTTATCTGTTTAGGAGCTGTATTTTTACATCTTGGTGGAGGATCAGATATTTATTGGTCCGCAAAGGAACTGTTGAAACCTCCTCCCGAATATGAGCCAGCAGTCACTCAACATCTCTGAACTTGTTGCCTTTGTTGTTACTGTTTTTTTTTCAGAGTGCTGGGAATTCGACTGACAGATCTCACTGCGTCTTTGTGCCGTGAATGATTAATTGTTAGTATTTAGTGGTGAATAGTACATGTGTCAAGTATAACTGTGAATTACACACTGTCTGCCCACGGCTTTAATTAACCAACATTGTTGGCACCGTGCAGAGTCACTGCTGCTTCTGCAGGCAGGGAGGGTAAAGGAAGACTGGGAACGCTGATCATGGACTATGTGAATCTTCCATGTAGTTTTTGCACATCTATTGAGATCAAAAAAGGCTGAAAGAGCAATAACTCTGTTGCAGGGATTAAGGGATCGATGCACTGAGAGTCAAATAAGGTTTAAACCCTAGCGCCTTGGTTTCAGACTTTCTATTTCTGTCTCAGAGATAGAAAGTCTCTGGGTCTGAGGAAATTTCAATGATATGACACTCTGCATTATACTAGTCCAACACCTGTATTAATGTGGCAAATGCCTTTTATTTATCACATAACAGCGTGAGTAGCACAGCTTCTTGGTAAAGCGCGTACTGGATGTCTGCAGTGTGAGAACACAAACATTGGATCTTGATTACCGTCGCCCACTTGTTCTATTTTTGCAACACTGTGCAAGTTTCTTTTTCCAAAACAATATCTGGCATCTTGTCTTTAAAAATTCTGGGTATTCGGAGGAGACAACAACGTTGCCGTCTCTAATATTCATTATTTCAAGTTGTCATATTAGTTCAGCAGGCAGAACATCTATGGTTGTTATATAATTGATTATATGGATATTATAAATATTCAACTTGTTTATTCATTTATTAATCTATGTTTTTTTATCAGTTTACCAGTTGGCGATTTTCAAATGTCCTTAAAGATGGCAGATATTCAGTCTACAGTAACACAAAATGGAGCAAAGCTCTAATTTTGTTGAAGGAATTTACAAAGGCACATTGTCATGACTAACTGTGTTCCGTACGCAAAATGTATGAAAATCAAGCGGCAATGACAAACACAGGAAATATCCTTTTTATCGCTGTCACAGCCACGTCTCCCAGAGCAACTCCCTGGAGGAAGTTCGTCTGGACGGAGACAAGTTTGTGCCACCAGCGCCCCGGAAGGTGGAGATGAGGCGAGACCCGGTGCTCGGCTTCGGATTTGTGGCAGGCAGTGAGAAACCGGTGGTGGTCCGCTCAGTCACTCCAGGTAACGTGACCCGGCTGCGCGGAGAGCTCCGATGCAAAGGTGACTCATTCAATCCATGGCCACTGCTGTGTCAACACACGGGATGAAACCCTAAAATGTAGCTAAAAGGAAAGCCCACCGAGGCGGTGGTTTACGTCGATGATTCATTGATTTCAACAGCCCCTCTATGAGTCAGCATTCGTTAAGAGCTCGGAGCCACCAGGAAAAGCAAAAAAAAAAAAATTTAAATAAATGCTAAGGCTGTGCACAGTTTGTACCACTTAAGTCTTGTTTGGTGTGTTTTGGCAGGAGGCCCATCAGAAGGCAAGCTGATCCCAGGGGACGAGATCATCATGATTAATGATGAGCCTGTCAGCTCAGCGCCCAGGGAGCGGGTTATTGACCTTGTCAGGTATGACAACAGGCTAAGGTGAGGTGCCATAAAACTGATATAGATAACTGAGTGCCACATTAATGCTAATATTAATGTTTTATTAAGCCACATTAAATCCCCTTTCATCCAGTGTTGTAAAACAATAAAACACTTGAACTTCCAGTGGAGGCGAATGCATTATAGCTTTAAGGCTTATGATGGCCACATACTTACTTTCCAGGTTTAAAACATGCACTTTATAGTCTTTCAGTGTGTTATATTTCTTCTTATGTAATGCAATGAAACCAAACATTTCAGCCGGACAGATATGGCGCGCTATTCTAACCATCTGCTCCGTTCACCGTGATGTCGCTGTACGCCGGTGCTGATGTTTTTTCAACCGTCTCATTACATTAATTTCACAGACACAGTTGAGTGGCTGGCTGTAAGCATTCGGTCCTTGTGTGACCTGTTGAGTTAGTGCAGGGGAAGGTTCTCCTTCACACCTTCTGGCATAGGCTCGGCCTTAGGGTGGCCATTTCCACAACACCAAAAAGGAGGACGCTTTGCGACATTTAGTGAGGAAAGAAAAATCGCAACATACAACTCTAGTGTACTCCCCACGACAATACAGTTTTGTACATGATAACGATGGCATCATGATGCAGTGATTCTGAGATACTCTGTTCATCACGAGACAATTTACCTATGATATATCATGGTGTGTAACAGAAGAGGAGAACATACTCCTGAGAAGGTGAAAAGTATTTGTTTCATTTTTAACCAATCTTTTATTTTTTTTTTAAACAAAAGTTTTTAAACTTACACCTTGAACAATATGCAGCGTTGCGTTCAGGTGCAACTCCAAAGAGGAGGACAAATAATCGTCTGGCTTGAGGCTGCGCCGGACGCCGGACGCCGGACGCCACTACTGTCCGGCCTAAATCCGGACGTATGGCCACCCTACTCGGCCTCTGCAGTAAAACCCAGGGCTGCTTGGAGCACCACTGGATCAACGTGTTGATCCTGCTACTCTCCAGCTGTCAAAAATCTTAACCACAGTTTTTTTATTCGCGTGTTTTTTTATGTATGTATATATAAAACAGCATGATTAAATGTCATTAAATTGTTTTTGTGTCCTGCAGGAGCTGCAAGGAGTCCATATTGTTGACTGTTGTTCAGCCGTACCCAGTAAGTTTCTCCCTCCTCTATGAATGAAGTCAATACGATCCACTAGGCTGTTTGGAGCTGATTGTTTTGTTCAATCCATGAGAGCAAGTCAGTATTCGTGCCATATGTTTGTGCTGGCGCAGTATCAGTAATGTCGTAACAAAGTGTTAGCAAAGCCAGGCTAACTCAAAGGGAGTCCAATCGCTGCGGCCTTTCCAAGTCTTCTCATGCCGTGGCGTCAGAGCCTCACGAAACCTCATGTGAACCGGCCACATCAACGTTTACTGGAGTCGCAGAGCACCAGATGGTGGTGAACGCACAGTGCCGGGAGCATATATTCGGCCTTTGTTTACAGATCACATAATAAGTCAGTGCAAATGGAATTATGCTTGAATTCCCTCCAAAAATAGATCATCAGTGCATGCTCACAGAAAACAAAATGCAGCCTGTGATACTCTGTGTGTGGCAGGAAACCGACGAACAAATCTGATAATCCTTTATACGCCATAACCGTAATTATAGTGTTTTACACCATCATCAATCATCATGCAATTATTTTGTTGGGTGTCAGGTTTTCCAATGCTTAGCAGGCTGAGTGCTGATTGCAGGAAAATCACGGCTACAATACTTCAAGGACCAAGCTCTTACAATTCAGTCTATAATTACTTCTGTATACCGGGAGTTTCTTTGCAGACTCAATGATATAATGGCAGAGAGGGTGTCCTGCCTGTTATGCCCACCTTAATTGCATCAGCATAGAGTGGAGTAATGGGAGACTATCATATTTCAAGAGGGAAACATGTCCTTGAATTGTGTGATGGAGAATAAATACATGACTCATCTCTGAAGGAGCTGATTGTCCTTTAAATCCCTGTTTTTTTTCCCCTTCTTTCCCTCCTAAAGTCGCCCAAATCGGCATTCATCAGCGCAGCCAAAAAGGCCAAGTTAAAGACTAATCCTGTTAAAGTCCGCTTCGCCGAAGAGGTCATCATCAATGGACAGGTCCCAGTAAGTCACACTGAACACTGATTCGTTCTGTACGCATCGAGGTTCTGAACAGGAGATGACAGACCTGAACTCCTGGGGCCGGAGCTTAGCGGAAATTCTCGAAATCGCAAAAGAAAGCGTAAAACGAAGGAGCAAAAAGCGCGGCTCTGCCCTTTCATTGCTTTGTATCACTCTCCCGTCACTTGCATTAAAAGCAGAGTGCGTGGGTGTGATTGACAGAGGAAGGGCGGGGGAGGGGGGCCCTCTCACAAAGTGCTTCCCCAAATTATCGGGCGAGTCGCGCGGAGAAAAGGTTTTCGAGGAAAAAAGTAATAAGTGATTATTAGAGAGAATGTGTAGGTGCATCACTTTGTGTTACCGTTAGACAGTGATGACAGTATTGGCTCAAGAAAATGTCACGGAAATTAAATGAAATGTAAAAAAATCACAATAACTCACATACTGTACATGTTACAGCAGTTAGAGAAATAAGATACATTTGCTTACCGTCTGAGCATTAGGAAGATGAATTGACTTTTTATGCAAATTGGAGGTGAAAAAAAAAATATATATAACTAACTTCTTTATTAACATGTTAATCTTTATGTGTTTATTTCCTTCAAATGTATTTTTATGGTGTGCTGTATTCTTTTATGTTTTATTTCCTCTTTGGGTACTGTAACTTCCTCATGTCTAGACAATTAATGAGCTTCAGAAGTAGGTGGACTGTCTTAGCTTTGGACAGAGCCAGGTTCTCTGTTTCCCCCCCGTCCACTCATTATAATAAGCCAAGTGAACCATCTCCTGGCGCCAGTTCCACGAAGTACTCCTCATTATTTCAAAAAAGCCCAAAATGTTGAATAGTCCCTTTGATTTCTTGATTTCCCTTTATTCTTCCGAGTCACCTCTATATTGAATTCTTGAATGTGTCTTCTAATTAGAGAATTTCCCACCCAACTCTCGCGGATCCTCTGCAAGCGCAATTAAAAACTTTGACTCAGAATAACTTTGCTTTGTCGATCACACTATTCTTTTTTTTTTTTCCATCCTCAGGAAACTGTGAAGGACAACTCTCTTCTTTTTATGCCAAATGTTCTGAAGGTGTACCTGGAGAACGGGCAGACTAAATCATTTAAATTTGACAGCAACACATCTATTAAGGTAGGCGCTGGGCAGACACTCCCTTCGCTATGAAATGCTGTTATGTAATCTGAAGTGATGCTCAGTCTAAATGTTGAATGTTATTCACGGAAGGAGCGTACATTAACCCTTCACTGTGGCC
Organism: Planiliza haematocheilus; assembly: GCA_005024645.1. Lineage (NCBI taxonomy): Eukaryota > Metazoa > Chordata > Actinopteri > Mugiliformes > Mugilidae > Planiliza > Planiliza haematocheilus. The sequence continues at coordinate 9,828,667 of SRSE01000725.1, forward strand.
TTCAGGCCTTTATTCAAACTGGAACTATGATTCAGATCGGCTGGAAGATAATTAACTGGAGCACGGAGAACTTGTTATCAATTTGCATCCGTTCTTTCTGTCAGTAATTGTCATGTTTTTGTGTGTTCAGTTCTGAAAACGGTTTTACGATTATGGCGTTGAGTTGAATGCGAGGATGCTGCTGCTGCATCTGCTCGGTTCTCGTGTTGTATTAACCATGACTTTGTCTGTGTGAAAGGACGTCATCTTGACCCTGCAAGAAAAGCTATCCATTAAGAGCATCGAGCACTTCTCTCTAATGCTAGAGCAAAGAGCTGAGGGGTCTGCCAGCAAACTCATGCTCCTGCATGAGCAGGAGATGCTTACTCAGGTGAGCCAGCTCTCTTGAATGCCACTAAACAGAGCCATTATACAGTATGGACTATCTTCGTATTAATACTGAAGGATTTTTGTCAGTTTGACCGCTTGTACAGGGTAACATGCTACCTAGTTAAATGTATCCAGAGAACTTAGCATAAACCAAAGACTCACTGCTCCAAGACAATTAGTTGTCCTAAAAAATATATTATTCCTTTTTTTGATGCATCATAAGTGAATTCTTTCTGCATTTGACCCATCCATTCGTTCACACAGAAGTGTGTAGACTCTGTCATTAGGGTAGCACCCAGGAAGCAATTTGGTGGTTAGGTTATTTGGTAGGTTTGGTTAGCTTAGCCAAGGACAAGGGGGTATGCAAACCTGTGACTCTTTGGTCCCAAGCTGCTATGCCATCCCCTGACTCCAGCTACATACATTACATACCGATATAAAGTGTGAATAAATCTAACAATCTATCTAAAAGAGTCCCCTAACTCAAACTGTTCATAGACATATTGCAAATGCTAACACTTGTGTGACTGATGAGGCCCTCCTTATCTTTTACTTGTCTTCTAGGTGACACAGAGGCCAGGGTCACACAAGATGAAGTGCTTTTTCCGAATTACTTTTGTCCCGAAGGATCCCGTGGACCTGCTTAGGAGAGACGCGGTAGCATTTGAGTACCTCTACGTTCAGGTGAATGCCAGCAGATGCTGTTTATGTTGTGTTTACAGTGTGAGACTGTCAGTCAGAAGACTATCGCAGGTGTGTTGTCTTGCAATTCGTGAGAAGACTGACTGACGTGTGTAACCGCTTCCTGTGCTCCTCCCCTGTCACCCCTCCAGAGCTGTAATGATGTGGTATTGGAGAGATTTGGGTCAGAGCTGAAATACGACACAGCCCTCCGTCTGGCTGCCCTGCAAATGTACATTCTAACCATCAATACCAAGCAGTCGCAGAAAGTTTCCCTGAAGTATATCGAGTAAGTAGAGTGGATTTTAGCATATGCTGTGCTCGCCACATGTGTCCTAATGCAGCGGCATTTTGTTCCAGCGGTAAAGAATAGTTCTGACTGCTGTTAAACACAAAAATAATAATGATCTCACCCGTGTTGTTCTGCTGCAACACCAGAAGATACATCCATGGTTAGCTAATGATTCTGACTGTACCCTGTCAGTTAATCAATGCACCGCCTCTGGGTGACGTAAATCGATCACCGCTCAAGAATGATGACTTGACCGTTTTTCATAGTGACTGAGTGACCCTTTTTTAATCTTTATGAATTGCCCGTCCGCAGGAAGGAGTGGGGTCTGGCGTTGTTCCTGCCTCCTGCGGTGCTGTCTAGCATGAAAGAGAAGAACATCAAAAAAGCCCTGACTCACATCCTCAAAACCAACCAAAACCTGGTTCCGCCTGGTAAAAAGGTATTGTTACACCTCTCCCTGTCTCTGTATCTGCATGCATCTGCAGCTCTCCTTGCACCACATCTGACTCTTGGTTGCCCCCTAGTGGAGAGTGATTTTTCAAACTAACAAGTGAAAATATTTTTTATTATTTTTTTCTGCTGTGAAAATTTCATTAAAGTATTTTTTTTTTGTTCTTACCCTACATCTCTGTTTTTAGCTGACTGCCCTGCAGGCAAAGGTCCATTATTTGAAGTATCTCAGTGACCTGAGGCTTTATGGAGGACGTGTGTTTAAATCCGTACTAGTCGTGAGTAAAAGACATCTCGACATCTCATATAGTATGCCACCAGTGTCACACCTTACTCATTTACATGCGAACAAATATGTACATGTGCGGCCGCTCTGTTTCCTTTCACAGCAAGGCGAGAAGCACACTGAAGTGACTTTGCTGGTGGGGCCTAAATATGGCATCAGCCATGTGATCAACACCAAAACAAACCTAGTGGCACTTCTGGCCGATTTTAGCCATGTGAACCGCATTGAGATGTACACAGAAGACGAGAACAGGGTTAGAGTGGAACTACATGTTCTGGACGTAAAGGTTAATAACAAACCTTCCGCTTTTATAAAGTAAAAACAATGGACTGCCTGTTTAGCAGTCATTATAACATTATTGTACAGCCTCACTTTCCCATTTACGTTTTGCTCATGATTGTCTGCCTCTTCACAGCCCATCACTCTCATAATGGAGTCTGTTGATGCAATGAATCTGGCCTGTTTGACTGCTGGCTACTACAGACTGCTGGTGGACTCTCGGCGCTCCATCTTCAATGTGGCAAAAAACAAAGACAGTACGGAAACAAGTATGCAAACGCACTGTGACTCATCAGAATGTGCTGTATTTAAATAGACTTGTTTCATTTCTGGTTCCTCTTTGCAGGCCATGCAGCAAGAGTAAAGCAGAACTACCAGGCCATTGAGTGTACGTACAGCACGCCTCATAAAGGATGTGAAGACAGAAACAACCAGCGGTGCAGCCAAGATTATCCGGACCAAGAGTGTGAATACCTCGACCATGGCCGATGTGAAGGCCAGCCCGTCTACATTACTGAGATCCACCAGGCTCATCACTCAATGCACATGTCAGAGAGAGCAGAGTGCTGCAGAATTCCTTGCTCTCAGACTTATCTCAACATCCCAAGGCCCAAACCCCAGGACTCCTCCAGGAGTGCAAAGGTTTCCTTCATATTTGGAGATCCCCCCTTAGATAGTGTAAACCCCCAAAATTTGGGCTACCAGAGACTTATGGACGAAGGCCCAGACATTCTAGACAATCACAGTCCCATGTACAGGCGCCTTGAAGAGGACTATAAGATGATGGATGCCATAGAAGATGGTTATCCGTACTCCACCAAAATCTTTGGTCCGACTGAGTGCATTGAGGAGCCGCTGCTGCACGATATCTGCTATGCAGAGACGACAGATGATGCAGAGGATGAGGATGACATCAGCTGTGAGGAAGACATGGTGATGAGTGACATTGATAAGCCAACACTGCTCTCGCTCTCAGGGTCCAGCGATGACATCATTGACTTGACCTCCCTCCCTCCCCCACCGGAGGGTAACGACGAGGAGGACAATGACGTACTGCTGCACTCTCTCAACATGGCCATCGCTGCTCCTCCACCCGGTTTCAGGGACAGCTCTGATGAGGAGGAGCAGCAAGGGGCCGGGCAACGGTCCCAGGGGGCCTGCAACGATATCCCAGTGTCTCTCATAGATTCAGTGCCCACCCGCGGAGCAGAGGGCCCCGGGGAGCCTCTGGACGATGCAGTGGTGTCAACCTTGCAGGCACTCGAGGCCCTCGCCGCATCCGAGGAGCAGAGTCCGGCACAGTCAGAGAGTAGCACAGGTTCTCCTTATACTATTGTAACGTTTATCCATTAACATCACGCATGTTCCAGCCATTCACTTTTGAGTTGTTGCTGTTGATTTTTTTTTTCAATAAACCCATTTTGTTTCCATTTGTGAGTATTTTTTCATTCATTTGAGAAGACAGGCATTTGTGTTCATTACTGAGTTATTCGTTTTTCCAGTATATATGTTCTTGTTTTGTGGATCATTTTGTTTTCTCACTTTCATATCACACATTGTAAGAGGAAAATCAATAACCCTAAAGAGCAATCTACCAAAATAAGACCCATACAAAAAAAGAATCTCTCTGAAATTAGTTTTTTGTAGCTCTTAATGAGGCTTTTACATTTATCAAATTTTAGGATGGCTCTTGTGCTTCACCGCTTTGCATTGATCTTCTGTCGGATTAAGATCAGGATTCTTTAGAACAGTCCGGTATTTCTTCCTCGTTCATTTGTTGGTGCTTTAAAATGAATGTTTTGGGCCGCTATGTTGGATGAGCAATGACCTGACGGTGCCGTCTGACACTGGGCATGTTTCACTCCAGAGTCCTTGAAAATCATACCGTTTCATTTTGCCCTGCACTATATCAAATCAACCCCGTGCCAGATGCAGCAGCTCCATCCCACAGCTGAGCCTCTTCCTCGTTTCACAGTAGTAATGGTCAACTTTTCTTTGAAAGCTCCCAGTCTTTATTTAATTCATTCTCCCAGAAGCAGCCTGACTTGTCAATACGCCTTTTAGCAGAAGCCAAGGTCCATCTTTTCATGGAGACCACGTTCATTTTTAGAAAATGGTGTATGGTGTGACCAAACACACATTCAGCTTCTGTAACTTTTCCTCTTGTGGCCAGATCCAGGGTGGGTGGCTGACCTGATGATATTGGCAGCAGTGGTCACAAGAAGATGGAGACGGTTGGGCATGATCTTGTAGTCTTTACTTTGACCACTCTCGGCCATGAGATGAGTGATTTAAAGGCTGAAGACTTCTCTGACAGTGACTCCAGCCTAAGATATCACTCCAGTCCATTTATTTATCCACTCAGAATCGTTTTTTATGGTTTATATTTGTTTACTACCATTCATCTTTCATTTACATGCAGCATTACATTATCATTACTATTAATTGCATTTTGCTAAATCCTTGATCCGTGATATCTTCCGTGATGAAATTAATGAAGTGTTTGTGTTTCTCTGGTTAACAGGTGTAGAAATATCACGAGCCTTTAGTCCCGAGTCTTCAGATTCTGGCAATGAGACCAACTCCTCTGAGATGACGGAGAGCTCAGAGCTGGCCACTGCACAGAGACACTCAGACAACCACTTGAGAATGCATGTGACCATGGCAGAAGGGTACCATGCCATGAATGAGGAAAAGTCAGAGGTGAGTGGACCAAGCGATGGCGGAGCAGGAGCTATGCAGTATAACCCCCAGGAGCACCAAGAGGAAGAGGCGAAATCTGCCGTCGCCTCGTCGCAGATATTTCACTCGGATGGCGGCGAGATGGAGCCAGAGACAATGGAAATAAAGTCAGTCAGTGAGTACTTTACCAAAATGCACATGGGCTCGCTAATGAGCCGGCAAAGAGGAAAACAGAGGGAGACGGAAAGCAGACTCCACGGAGATACCGGCGAGACCTCTGATAAACGACACATGACTTCCCAAGACTCGCCTAAGGAAGAGGCCCCTCATCTTGTTGGCAAGTTGAACGCTTTCACTATGAGAGATTCCTACTACATGAATCAACTTGATCTGGGGCGGACTCACTTTAAAGAAAGGCATCAAAAATGGCAGCAGAGAGCACCCGGAAACAAAATGGCAGAGAATATCGCTGCAGAATGTGTGAATGACTCACAGGCTTCCCACGCAGACAGGCCGACTGCAAAGGGAGAGAAGCAGGACCTTGACGAAAGAAGCCAACAGTTAAATGCCCATCTCCTCTCCCCAGCCAAAGGGCCCGCGCCGGCAGAGGGAGATGCCACTTCACAGGATAACGAGCAGCAGCACGTGAAGCACCCACAGTCAGAGCAAGATGTCACGCGGTTATATGAATACCACGTGAGCAAGCGCATGTCATCAATACAAAGTGAAGGCGTTCACTCTCTCCAGAGCTCACAGTGTTCGTCCATAGATGCCGGTTGTGGCACAGGCAGCAGCAGCTGTGTCACTCCCATGGATTCCCCCCTCTGTGCCACAGACAATATGCATGTACTGTCAGAGTCCTCGCTCAAGGGGCTGGGTTACGTCTCTGGTGAGGAGAAGGCTTACAGTCAGGGGAAGGCTGGCCACCCCATGGACCCCACCCTGTTAAGGAAGATCCATGCAGCCACCAGCGCCGAGCCTGGGTTCGGGATTGCACGGGACGGCAGTCACAGAATGCCCAAGATAAAAGAAACCACAGGTAAAACTAAACAGGAGGGTGCAAGCAAATTAGTGCACGGATAAAGAGTACATTTACTGACTTGTTCTAGCCATGTGTGTTATCTTGTCTGCCATCCCCCTGTTGAAATGCAAGAGAGTAGGATCACTAGGATCTGTTTGACCACAGCAATGGATGATTGCATTTTAAAATGATTTCCCACAATTGTAACATTTGGAGATTGGAGTTTATTGTAAAGTGTTTTCACTGGAACTTCTACTGAGAAAATAGACCAAAGTTAATCAGTGAGCTATTTAGAGTGCTTTTACTATTAATGTTTACTGCTGGGGGTGGCGACCACAATCCGAAATCTCATCAACCTACAACGCATTTGAGCAAAAGTAAAACTAAACCAATATGCATTTATACTTCCAGGGGTAATGTAGGAAAACATCGTAGGAGTCTGTGACTTATGTTAAATTATTCTCCAAAATACACGTATTTGTTTTCTCGCTGTGTAACTGGAGCAAACACTGGGTTTGCTTAGTTTGGCAAAACTGAAACGAGGCAAATGTTTAAAAGTGACTGGTTGGGATTTTAGGAAGAATTATGCACAGGGTAACTTTTTGTGCTTTCATTTTTCATTCCAAACTTACACCGTATGTCTATGCTGAGGCCAGCCAAGAAATAACCCAGCACACCCAAGTGTTAGTGTAGAGCTGTCAGTGTGCTGGTAGGTAGATTTAGTTACTGTTAGACAGAGCTAAGGGCAGTTAACTGTTTCAGCTTATTGTGGTTATAATTTGCACAAATAACAGTAAATAGAAGCACTGTATACTTGTCAGGGAGATGCTTAACAGTTCTCTTTGTTTTCCTACTACCCCTAGTGTAGCTTGCACACAGCTGAAGATGGCTGGAGGAGAGTCATCTTTAGCTCTCTGTAATGAGACCAGAACCACCGCCACAACCATGTCACCTTCATCATTACGAAGTAGCACAGAGCCCAGCGGGCTAACACTGGCCTGCCCTGAGCCCGACCCACACGCCCTGGCTTTCCCCTCAAGCGGATCTTCATATGAACCTACGACAAGCAGCCTCAGGAAGCCACGAAGGGTTCGAATGCTCAGGAGGAGCTGGAGCACTTTAATGCCTGCTTCCAGGAGCTTAGAAGCACTGGTAGAAAAAACCAAAGCCACGCTTACGGGGAGGAACGATGGTCAGAATTCTCAAGTTCCCACAAACGTGAGAAGGACATTTTCTGCCAAAACCTTACCCAAGAGCTTGTCCCAGGGTTCAGTCGCCTCTAATTCATCCGGTAGACGGGTGCCAGAGGCAGCAGCATCGAGGCTTGATGCTGGTACGTGGAGATGCCGAGGACCGTTCAGTCACTGCTTCCTCAGGAGAAAGTCAAGCACTTTTGGTAGTGATGAAGATAGAGGGATGCCCTCACATGCTCTGTTCTCTGATGGGTCGGTTTCTTTCACTGGCAAGGAAAACACCATCTTAAAAGGAGGCTGTAAAGCTAAGCAGGGCAACACGGTCACATCTATGAAAGGCATGAGCCTCAAAGCCAGGCTGGCCCATATAAATTCAATGAAGGGAAAAACTTACAGCCTTCACACTGGGTTTGCACTTGCACGGAAGGATGCCTTAGACATGATCGCTGTGTTGCGTTCCAGCGTGGGACACTTGTCCAGAGGTGACGTACCTGAGGTCAGTGAGGATGACATGGAAACGTTCTCCCAGTTGCTTTTCATGCAGGCCAAAGTGCTGAGCGGCGCCTGCAGTCAGATGGCCACGGAGTACGGCACCCCCGAGGAGCTGCTGCTCACCCTGACGCACAGCTTCCACACACTGTGCTGCTTAACGCAGGCCTGCATGTCACTAGTGGAAGGCCTGAGCATCGAGAGCGAACGGCGAGAGGTGGTAGCCAAGGTGGATGAGGTCGTCATGAACTACGTGTGTCTGCTGAAAGCTGCCGAGGCGGCTTCAGGAGGCTCGCCCGGTGACCAAAGTGTGAATGCATTGACACATTACTCTGCCACCATGTCTGCTATTATAAACACACTAACTCACTCACTGACAACACTGCTCAACAAAAAAACTGTTATTTTGTCCTGATTATTGATTTTAAAGCCATACATAAGAGACGTGGGTTTATCAACCAATGTGAACTGCTGTGAAAAAAATCTTGCCTTGTGTATACAATATTTTATTATGTAAAGAAAATATAAAATTATATGAATAATCAAAGTTTTAAATAGAACTTTAAATTATATTAAGAAGCATATGAGCCTCCCCTCAAGTATATTATCTAATATTACATATTAGGGATTATTTTAATGATTTATTGGTTATATTAGGAGCTTAACATGTAGATGATTAAAACCCTATTAGTACCTTGTTTATAAATTGTAATATATGTTGGAGAATTGCATACTCTATATACGGCTCTAGACAAATCATTGCACAGAACAAAATGTAATAATAGTAAAGTAATGCATATGTTTTTCATTTGTTGAAGTCACTTAATTTAATGAATACTTTACACATGAACACCGAGTACTTTCCTGTTATTTTTGTCAACGTCATTAAAGGAATTAAACCTTGTAAAAAGTCTTATCTCAAGTGAGTTACGTCTGTTTCTGTTTCCTCGCACTCGCCTCGCGGAGTTTTGAGGCTCTCATAACATTACCACATTTTTATTTCCATATTTCACTTTGTTTCCAGCTCAGGTCTGACATCTACACGACAGGATGGCAGACCACATGGCCGCTCTAGACTGTACAAGTTTGTTTTGTAAAACTGCATTACCCCTACAGAAAAGTTCCCTTGTACCTAATGTAATAATTCACGATTTTAGCATTGCACAAGTCTTGAGTGGTGGTAATGCTTTTTGCATTAATGTTGATGTTGGTGCCTTTCAGTGAGCAGAGTGTCTGCACGTACACCACGGCATGCATTATTTATGTGAGTCTGATTAAAACAAACTAAACAAAGCATTAGCAGCTCTGTGAGGATTAGGGCATGGTGGTGTTAGAGCTAAATGCTAATATCAGGGCTGCTAACATGCTACAATGCCAGGGCTTATGTGATTATATTTAGCTGGTGCAATGTTGATCATATTCACTTAGTTTAGCATTTTGTACACTAATATTTGCTTAAAAGCTCAAAAGAAATAAACAAAAAAATGCACCTGAAGGTAACAGAAATGCCAGTTAATGTGAGCCAAAATGTTGGTTGACCACTCAAGGTTGATCAAACCAATATATGGTTGTAATAATTTTATCTGAATCTGAAATGTCCACTAAGTCTGTCATATACAAGACTTCATTAGCTTTTAGTATAGCTACAAAGACACCTTGCCATCAATACACATGCAGTTGATCAAGGAGATGTTTTGTCCAACACTACAGAATCTGTTTTGGGCACTCAAATAAAGGATGAGGTGAGCGGGAAAATTATTCAGGTGTACATTCATAAAGCACCCAGAGACTACCCAAAAGGATTCTGTCTGGTATCAGAAATAACATGTTTACCATGAAAGCTGGTAAACCTAAAGCCAACCATAGGTTTCACTTTCCCCTCCCGGCTAATCAGAAATGAAACCACTCTGTGGTGGATAACCCGCAACTAATCCAGCTGTGTTGTCACACTGTGTAGGGGCTACGATGTTTTATCCTTCTATTATAAAGGAATCATTTTTGTAGTAATCTTAGAATAAGGCAAATGTCTCTATAACTATCTGTTAAAAAAAAACAAAAAAAACAAAACAAATGGTCATAACAAGATGTATGATTTGTGTGTATGTGTGTGCACGTTTTACAGCAATAAGGAAGTGATGTTTGCTAATTATACACACTGTGGGCAAACCCTGACACCTGTTACTTTCATCCCATCACACTGGAGACAATCATTACTTCTTTCAGTATCCAACTTGACAACAGAACACATAGCAGGACCTCTTTTCAATCCCTCATGTGAATAATGTTCTTCCACTTGGTGAGTTAACTTTGTTCATTCGCTGTAAAATAACATAATTTATAAGTAGTCGAGGTTTTCTTTGATCAGAAATGTTACAAAATACTAGTAGAAGAGGAAAATGAGATGTCTGCTTGTACCATTTTCAGCTGTAGCACAGGGTAGAATTCTGCACGTGCCTTTGTAGTGATGTGTTTGCGATGTGCATTGAATGTGTTTTCTTTGTGATGTAACTGCATTATTAGCCACCAGCTCACATTTCTCACAGAGCCATCCGTGTTTTCATGCAGATGTTTGTGGCACTGCTGGGCCCCTGGCCTTGTTTCTCTGTGTGGACAGCTAACATCTCTTACCCCAAAACTCTGCCGTGTGATGTTAGTCAGGCCAGCAACGGGAGTGAGGTGAAGGTGGACTGCACCGAGAGAAGCCTCAAAGAAATCCCCTTTGGCATCCCTAGAGGCACCACCAATCTGACTCTCACCATCAATCACATTCCTACATTAAACTCCACCTCCTTTCATGGTTTAGAGAACTTGACTGAGATTGACATGAGGTGCAACTGCGTGCCCGTCAAAATTGGACCCAAGGACCACATCTGCACCGAGAGCGTGACGATTGAGGAAAATACCTTCAGCAAACTGGGGAACTTGCGAGCGCTCTATCTAGACGGCAATCAGCTTTCCAGCATACCAAAAGGGCTGCCTCCAAATCTGATGCTGCTGAGTTTGGAAGTGAATCATATATTCCAGCTTTCTAGAGAAAACCTCTCTGAGATCAGAAATGTTGAGGTGCTTTACCTTGGTCAAAACTGCTATTACCGAAATCCCTGCAACTTTTCCTATCATGTAGAGGACGGTGCATTTTTACAGTTTAACAATTTGACATTGCTGTCCCTTAAGTCAAATAACATATCCTTCGTTCCGCATCAGCTGCCCACAAGTTTGAGGGAGCTGTACCTCTACAACAACAACATTCAAGAAATCACAGATGAGCATTTCAAAAACTTAACCAACCTTGAGATTCTAGACATCAGCGGAAACTGTCCTCGTTGTTATAATGCGCCTTTTCCATGTAGACCGTGCCCAGATAACGCACCACTTAAAATCAGCAAAAGGGCTTTTAAAATGCTGACAAAACTAAAGACGTTACGCCTGCACAGTAACTCCCTGATGTCTGTGCCATCTGAATGGTTTGCCACCACGACAGACCTCAGAGTGCTGGACCTTTCATCCAACTTCTTAGCAAGAGAGATAGGAGACACTGCCTTTCCGAATTTTCTGGGTAAACTAGAAGAACTGGACCTTTCCTTTAACTATGAGCTTCAGAGGTATCCTGAAACACTGAAACTTAGCTGCAATTTCTCCAAACTCACGTCTCTGAGAATTCTCAGACTAAGGGGTTTTGTCTTTCAGCAGCTAAAATTAGAAAGTATTGAGCCTTTAAAACCTCTACCAGACTTAGAGGTTATAGACTTGGGCACAAACTTTATCAAATTGACAAACCTCAGTATTCTGATGGAATTGAAAAGCTTCAAAATAATCAGTCTGTCTAACAACAGGATATCATCTCCCTCTGATGGTCAAGATGCTGTTGGTTTCTCGGGAGGAGAGCCCGTGAACTGGTCTCCCATGTCTGCTTCTGCTGAGTACAAAAGTAAGGAAGTGAGGGAGATCCACTACTTCAGATATGATGAATATGCACGCAGCTGCAAATACAAAGATAAAGAGCTTGGAATTATTACATCCTTCGTCAACAGGAATTGCAGTCAGTTTGGCAAAACTCTGGATGTGAGCAGGAACAACATATTCTTCTTGCACTCAAGGTTTTTAAATCTTAAAGACCTGAGGTGCCTCAATCTGTCTGGAAATGCGATGAGCCAAAGTCTGAATGGCTCTGAGTTTACCTTTTTGTCTAATTTACAGTATCTGGACTTCTCATCAAATCGTCTGGACTTGCTATACTCCACAGCATTTAATGAGCTGACAAATCTAGTCATCTTGGACATAAGTAATAACAACCACTATTTTGAATCAGAGGGCCTGACTCACATGCTTAATTTCACAAGGAAATTAGCACATCTCAAGGTACTAAAGATCAACCAGAACAAGATCTCTACATCCACTAACACTGAGATGGAGAGTGAATCCCTAGAAAGGTTAGAGTTCAGAGGAAACCGCTTAGATATGCTGTGGAGAGATGGGGACACCAGGTATGTCAACTATTTCAAGAAATTACGAAATCTTACTGTCCTTGACATCTCCCAAAACAACCTCAACTTTATTCCGGCTCAAGTGTTCAGCGGTCTTCCGGACAAACTGTCTGAACTCTACATTACCAACAACAAACTAAAATCCTTTTCTTGGAACAAACTACAACTTCTACATTCTTTGCAAGTCTTGGATCTCAGTAGAAACAGCTTAACCACTGTTCCACGAGTGCTGTCAAACTGTACAACGTCCCTCAAGAAACTCATTTTGCATGACAATGAAATTGTAAAACTGACACAGGACTTCCTCAAGGATGCCTACAACTTAAAATACCTGGATCTTAGCTATAATTCAATAAAGTACATAGAAAAGTCCAGCTTTCCAGATGATGTTGTTAATCAGATGGACATGTTACTTCTACATAAAAACAAATTCATCTGCACTTGCAATGCTACTTGGTTTGTGACATGGCTCAACAGCACCAAAGTCACCATTCCCAGACTGGGCACGGATGTTGCTTGTTATGCTCCAGTGGCACAAAGAGGTAATGCTGTTGTTTCAGTGGATCTCCTGGCCTGCCAGCACCACTACCTGTCAATCATCCTCTACATCCTCATGACTTCCTTCATGCTCAGCTTCATCACCCTGTCCATCTCCAGCCACCTCTTCCTGTGGGATGTGTGGTACATCTACCACTTCTGCAGGGCCAAGCTCAAGGGCTACAGCCGCCTGCATTCTCCGAGTGATGCCTACGATGCCTTTGTGATCTATGACAAGGAGGATCCCGCAGTGACCGAGTGGGTGATGAAGGAAATGTGCGTTCAACTGGAGGGCCGCGGAGACCGTCGCCTGACGCTGTGTCTGGAGGAGCGAGACTGGATCCCTGGGTGTCCCCTGATCGACAACCTTTGCCAAAGCATCCACAAGAGCAAGAGGACTGTGTTCATTCTCACCAAACAATATATTAAAGGGGGGAACTTCAAGACAGCTTTCTACATGGCCCACCAAAGGCTCATGGATGAAAAAAATGATGTTATTGTGCTAATTTTCTTAGAGAAAGTACCTTGCAATTCAAAGTACTTGAGATTGAGGAAGAGGCTGTACAGGCGGTCGGTGTTGGAGTGGCCAACAAACCCTCAGGCCCAGCCCTACTTCTGGTTCACTTTGAGAAGTGTATTAGCAACTGAAAGTCACAAGCAGTACAACAATCTCTTTAAAGAGACGCTGTAAAGAAAAACATTAACTGTAAAACTTAGTTCCTCATCTCAGTGATGAGATAGTCCAGGATATACTTCTGCATATTGTATGTAAATATTTCACTGTTTAAATATCGGCAGAATTATTATTAATGTCATAATAATGGCTGATTTTGTGCATGTGTATATTCCTGTTGATTGTATAACTGATTGTATCCAGGGTTTCTAAATGTTATCTTGCCTTAAAGGACAATGAAACAGACAACATATAATGAAACAAGGAAATGAAACTGATGTACTTCTTCAAACGACATGCTGCTTGTCTGGCACAGCCTATTTGCTGTGTGAACCAGCCGGTTTGTTGATTTTATGCTTGACTTCATCAAATGGGGATTTTTTTTATTTTTTTTTTATAGTGTGTGGACGTAAAGAGCTAGAAGAGGCATTTTGAGATGTAATGACTTGTTGAGACAGGTGACAAGTATCGTTTTTACTAGCAGGTTTTTTATTTGTTTTTTGAAATTGCACCAGAAAGAATTTAAAGTGTCAGAGCATCATCTGGTTTCAAGGTTGCCATTCAGAACACATGAGCGACCAATACAGTACGTGCATGATGGTGAGTTTTCTCTGTATCTTCCTAAGCATTACGTATAGGAGGTTAGATTTATCTGTTTTTATTTATTTATCTGTTTTTTGTTTTGTTTTTTATACGCATTTTATTCATCAGACAAAATTAATGACCAGGACCTCGTGGTTGCATGTGCATGTGCTCACTTGGTCGTTTCTGGAATGTGGTGTTTCTTTGTGCAACTTAGTCATATGTGGAATAATTCTGTATATGTTTATGTTATTCCAGTAATTCACCAGAGGCTGTTTTCATAAAAAAAAATAAAAAAAATAAAAAGTCATAAAAAAAAAAAATCATGTTTTATTTGTGCTGTCACTTCTCCCTTTCATTTTTGGAGAGGAGTCATTTGTGGTTTATATTGTGATTACAAGCTATAAACGTCACTTTATTATCTAATTATTCTAAATTCTTATGTCCAAAAATACCAGTTATCAAGCCGATACTGAGATATTCGTACTGTCTTCATTAGATGCAGAGGTGTGGTGTATTTTATTCACTGCAAAGAAGACCAGGAACATGCTTAACTATAAAACATATATGTTACTGTCTATCTGTGTGTAATAAAATATGTTTAACAACCTAAGTACTGAGAAATAATTAATACAGGTAACTCAACAGTAACTGACAAATACAAAGCGTTTCTGGCATACCTGACTGGGTCACAGAGTTTATAGAACTTCCTCTACTTGTTCCACTCATTTACCATTGTGTTGCATTTTTCACTTGGGCAGTCGCTATGTTATTAACCTCTTACTGTAAAGGTTTAACAACAATTCTGGCAAAAAACAAAACCGCCGTTACAATTTCAACTGCAAACTACTGCCACCTGCTGGATTAAAGGGGTAACTTAGTGAGAAGCTATGTATAGCACTTCAGGGACAGCGTCCACATTTCTAAGATACATGGACATACCATATGAGCATAGACACCAGCAGGAAAAGCACAGGTGCAGTTAACAGCATTAATGATGGCCGTATTACATTTGGATTTGGTGCATGCGCCCTCACTGGAGGGGCCTCCTGTGCCATTGGTAATATTGAGCCATGTTAATGTTGTCTGCTATGAAAAAGGTCCATGAATGGAAGTATGCATGGGTACAAGATTAGTGCTTTATCACAAAAATAAGACTTAATCCTTCAATTCAACACAAAAAGAAAATGGTGTACTACATATTTCACTGATTGCTTTGTTATCTGTTTGTTGCACAGACTGTCACGTATGGGATGTTGCTGTTCTATCTCTGTTGCCTCTATGAGATCCGGCCTGCTGCATGCAAACCCGTATGGATGTCACGGCAATTCCCTTGCGATGTCAAAAACAACAATGCCTCTGAGGTCATATTTAATTGCAAAGAACGCCATCTGCATGGAGTACCTCGTGGGATCACTAGCAACGTCACTGATCTTAACTTATCAGAAAATAACATTTGGAACATTACAGTCGATGCGTTCTCTGCCATGCCGAATCTGACTCAGCTGAATCTCAACTGGGCAAACAAGGGTAAAAAGCTGATCATTGCTGAGAATGCTTTCAAAAATCTTACAAGACTGCAAAAACTGAGACTTAATGGCAATCATCTGAGAGGTATTCCAAGGAATCTCCCTCTCAGCGTGGTAGTCCTTGAACTCGAGCATAACAAGATTGTGGCATTAGACAACAGGAGTGTTTCAGGTGTAACACATGTGATACATCTGTTTTTATCTAAAAACTGCTTCCCGGCGAATCCATGTAGGCACCCTGTCAGGATTATGGAAAACGGGTTTGCAGCTATGACCAATCTATTGACTTTGGACTTGTCGTACAACAACTTGACGCATGTTCCTAAAGGATTACCCCAGTCTCTGACTAAATTAAAGCTAGATAATAACAAAATAGAGAACATAAATGAAGATGATTTCTTTGGGTTACAAAATCTAACACTTCTACATCTACAAGGTAACTGTCCAAGATGCCAAAATGCTCCGTTTTCCTGCGTACCATGTAAAAATGGTTCTATTGGCATTCACCCTGATGCTTTTCAAAATCTAACACAGCTTGAGACGCTGCACCTGGGAGGAAATTCACTTAGTTCCCTGAAATCTTCTTGGTTCAAAGGGCTGCACAATCTCAAAGACTTGTTTCTGTCATTTAACTTCTTACAAAAAGTTGTAACTGAGGAGGCCACGTTTCTAAACTACCTCCCCAGGCTAGAAAAACTTGACCTGTCTTTCAACTTTGCTCTTAAAGCCTACCCTCTGACGTTAAATTTGTCAAAGGACTTCGCAAATCTTGTGTCGCTAAGAACTTTGCATTTGGAGGGTTTGGTCTTCCAGAGTATTGGACCAGACACGCTCACTCCTCTGTACGAGCTCAAAAATCTGTCTGCACTAAACTTAGGCACTAACTTCATTATTCACTCTGATTCCACCATATTCAGCAAATTCCAACACTTGAAATTGATATACCTTGCAGAAAACAGGCTGTATCCCATTTCAGTGGAAGATCCGCCAAGTCCGAGAAGATATGGATACAGTCAGGGGTTGGACCTTTCTATTTCACCACTCACAGTACACCATCCTAAAGACTTTGCTTTCGAGGTGTCACACAGTCTCATAAAACAAGAGTGCTTTGACTCTGGACGAGTGCTTAGCCTCAGCTCAAACAATCTGTTCTTCATTTCTCCAAAGCAGTTTGAGGGTTATGGAGATATTGCGTGTCTCAACCTCTCGCGAAATGGGTTTTCATCAGCACTTAACGGCACAGAGTTCTCCTCGCTGCCTAATCTGACCTACCTGGACCTGTCATTCAATAAGATTGACCTGGCCTACAACAACGCCTTCAACGAACTCAAGAAACTACAAGTACTAGACATCAGTTACAATTCGCACTACTTTCAAGCGTACGGGGTAACGCATAATTTGCACTTCACAACAAATCTCCCAGCCTTAAGAGTGTTGAATATGAGTCACAATTTGATTTATACACTAACAACAAAAAAGATTTATAGCCGATCATTAGCAGAACTCCAGTTTACAAATAATAATCTAGGGAATCTTTGGAATGATGACGCTTATGACTCACTTTTCACTCATCTTACTAATTTGACAATTTTAGATATATCCTACAACGAAATAGAAGAGATTCCAGAGCATGTTTATAAAAAATTGCCACGTAACCTCACCGTACTGCGCATAGGTCATAACTCACTGACTGATTTTAAATGGGACCAACTTAAATGGTTCCATCAACTGCAAATTCTAGACCTGAGCCACAATTCTTTATCTGTTGTGACAGTTATCAACTCAAACGTCACACAAACTTTGACTGTCCTCGATTTGAGTCACAATGATATTTTGCACTTGGACAATGGATTCACAAAAGGCCAGAGGAATCTTGAGACTCTGGGCCTTAGCAGCAACAAACTGACTATGATCAACCAGTCTACTTTCGAGCTGGGACCTGAAAATCACATTAAGACTTTGTTCTTGCAGGACAATCCCTTCCAATGCACGTGTGATTCATTGGATTTCATCTTATGGATTGAAAAAAGTGACGTAGATATCCCTTGGCTGATCACTGAGGTGACATGCGACACACCAGCAAACAAGAAGGGCCAAGCACTGATAAAGTTTGACCTTCAGCAGTGTATAAATGACAATCTGGCGTTTCAGTTGTACATTTTCTCAACCTCCTTCATTGTCGCTTTTATGTGTGTGGCAACAGTTGCTCACTTATTTTACTGGGATGCTTCTTATGTCCTACACTATATAAAAGCTAAACTGAAGGGATACAAATCGCTGAACTCACCAGACAGCATTTATGGCGTCTTTGTGACGTATGACACCCGAGACCCACATGTCTCCGAATGGGTGATGAAGAATTTGAGGGTCCAACTGGAAGAGGAAGGGGAAAAGCACCTTCCTCTGTGTCTGGAGGAGAGGGATTGGCCCCCGGGAGTCCCGCTAGTGGACAACCTCACACAGAGCATCCAATATAGCCGCAAGACGCTGTTTGTGTTGACACAGGGCTATGTGCAGACTGGGGTTTTCAAGCTGGCAATGTATCTGGCCCACCAAAGGTTGCTGGATGAAAACGCGGACGTGATCGTGCTGCTGATGCTGGAGCCCGTCCTGCAACATTCGCACTTCCTGCGCCTAAGGAGGAGACTGTGCGGGAACAGTGTTGTGGAGTGGCCGAGAACAGCAGCAGCAGAACCCTGGTTCTGGCAAAACTTGAGGAATGTCGTAAGAGTAGATAATCAGGTCATGTATAACAAGACTTATTCAAGGTACTTCACAAGCAAATGAAGCGGGACAGTTTTGTTTAGTTTAGTTGTGTGTGTCTGGCAAGGTTCCCCGTTTAACAGGTCATGAAAATAAATAAATAAATAAACTGAAACAAAGGCATCTGTACTCGCTGGGTTATCGTCATACGTTTCATCACGAGTACCTTCTTCAGTTCTTAATGACTTGTGGGGAGCATCTGTAGATGGTTCCCGCCTTATACTGTTTCATGTGACTATTCTATTCTATATATGAGGGCTGAGGAATTTGGTTCTTCACAAGTATTGTCGCAGAACTATATCTAAAAACCTAAAGACATAAATATCTTGTAATCTGTGAGCAAATGTTTGCAGGATGTAAATAAATCTGTTTTGTACACTCTGCAGTCTGTTATCTGGTTTCTATCTAACTTACTAAGTTTGGAAATAATTCAAGTACTTTCTGTCAGTTGTTTTATTATCAGTATTTTGTTCAACTTTTATTTTACTAGTCAAGATAGTCTACAGTGAGAGCCTGGAGAATACCAGAAGACATTTAGGGAGGAAGAATAATCACAAAAGATGCTCTTAAAAGGACATCTATCAGTGTACTGTTTTGGAACACATTCCAGTGACTTGCAGCAGCATGCAAAGGTTTTACTTTAATTGCGCTTTGTTCTATTATTAGCAACAAACCTTGCACACCTTGCAAGTCCTCCGCTGCATGAGTATTTCATCTGCCCGCATGGTGTCGCGGTTTGCAACGCTTTAATATACTTCCGTGTGCGAGTTATTATAAACCCCTTGTCCTGCTAAGAAGTCACTTTGTTGTCTGCGCTTTGTGCGCTTTCTGGCACAGGGAAACATCTGGAGCCGTTACGCAAGCCTCCCATGTACTGTCAGGAGCATAAGATTATTGACTGCTCAACTCATCCATGCCTGTGCAGGTTATTCCGGTAATTTTTTAACAAGTTTGTACAAGAGCAGGGGGATGTGACGTCAGAGGGCAATTTGCATACGGCGCAGTATTTATGGTGTGATTGCGGCTGGACGCGACACTCTGCTCCTGTGACAACGAGTCGTGCATCCTGTCACTCTTCTGACAATAAAACGGTAAGCCTTTTCATTGTTGACTGATCACAGACTGTCATTATGTCCTCGTCATTCGGTGGTTTGGTTACGGGTTAAGTTTATTCCCTGCGCACACCCTTTGAGAGTGTGTTTAATGCTCTGGCAACAAACCGATATATTCCAAATGTTCTGTGACTCGAAACATTCCTGCCTCGTCAGTTTTGTGAAACTAAAACGCTGCACGATGAGTGGAAAATCCGCTCCTAACGGCGCATGTGTCTGAGCGAAGTTAATTAGCAGGAAGGGGGAAGCGGGGCTGTCACAGTTGCAGGTAGCCCGCTCCTTCAGATCGCCTAAAAGGGCGGTGGTCCCTGACTTGCACACGCTTGCAAACAAAGGTTCTCAAGCCAGACGCAAGAAGCATGCATAGACTTTTTTTTTCCCCCCTTTTTTTGTAATGATACTCTAAGCATCAATCTCGTTTTCTGCCAAGATAAAAATTGCAAATATCCCAAAAACGAACTGGTCTGCATGGTCAGGTGAGCTGATTGAACAAGACTGAAAGATGGACGTTTAATTACATGTTTCTTTTCTTGTTCAGAGCCACTGCAAACATGTCTGACAAACCCGACATCAAAGAAGTCACAACCTTCGACAAGACCAAGCTGAAGAAGACGGAGACTCAGGAGAAGAACACATTGCCAACCAAAGAAAGTATGTACTCTACTGCATACTGGTTGCATTGCCTTTCAGTGGTACCACTTGCAACCTCTTGAAACTATAATGAACCAAATTTGTTCTTCCTCTTGCAGCCATCGAACAGGAGAAGGCCGAGTCATAATGAAGACCAGTCCACCCAAGCGCTGTACATTCCACCAGCTTTGCAATTTTCAACCTTTTCCACCATGTTTTACAAGCTGCATTACCCACTGACATGAAAATGGCTGTACAACCAGACAACCACCCACTTGCCCAGATGCCTCCCTGTACAGTAAGGAAGTGCGGCTTCGTGTCGGCGTTGGTTCCTGGTCATCTGTTGCTGTTGTCTGCATCTCCCTGACTAGCGGGCGTGTCGCGAAACAACTGACATGGTCATCACAAGAATTGTAGCCCTTCTATAGCCACGTGAATGCTCACAAAGCAAACTGTTTTGTAAAAAAAAATCTGGAATGCACACTTTGTTAAATATGCAAAATAAAAAAATGGAAAGTGAAGAATGTGTCCTTGCTTTGCATTGTAGGTTTTTCTGTTCCACCTCTCACCACAACAAACTACACAAAAATTAATAAGTCTGGAGCACTTGGTAGGCATTCACTGTATTTGGTGCTGGCATGGTAAGATCAAGGCTTATAGAACATGCACATCTGGACATAATTTAAAGCTGTTTTGGCAATGGCACAAATGCTGAATTTGTGGATGTAAATGGCTATAGGAACAAAGTGTTAAACCCTTGCAGGTCATAAAACTGTTTGCTACTCTTGAAGGCTTCAAACTACATTGAACCTAAACTCTCACCTGGCGGGCAAATAATACTTGCCTTTCAGAGAACGTGATTGCTTTACCCCACACTGAACTTTTATACGGCACTCTCGAACTTTCCTTCCTTGCAGCTGCACCAAGCCTATGTTAAGCCAGCCGTGTCCCTCCCTACTCTGCCTCCAGCTGTAACTACAGCCGCTTCCCACTGTGGGGCAATTTTCAGAATCTCTCGTGCCCCAAAACGCTGGATTAGGGTGGAGCAGTGCATCTTGGTTTCCTGTAGAAATAGATCAAATGATGTCCGGTTGTTTTGTGTCCAGTAATTGTTTGAACTGCTGTGCAATCGACTGCGGTGGTTTAAGTCTTAACTCTTAAGGTATGGTTATGTTAAAAACCTATCTTTACATAACTCTGTCTGCTGTATCATGGCCACATGGTTTAATTACAGATGACTGGTAAGGTGAGGCTGATTGTTGTGTGCTCACATAAGAGAAAGGATTGCTGAATCAGCAGTGAGCTTGAGTAAAACACAGTTCAAAATCTGGCCCTGGACTGACGGTTAAATAGCAGAATGACTAATGCTCTAAGAGATTTGAATTAATGCAAGTCCTGATCTTTTTGACCTCATTTAATGTGCAAACTGCAGCACTGTTTTGAGGCTGTCACCTTCAAACTGAAGTAAAAAACAAGCCTGTTTTACCTCAATCCTGCTGCACAGGGACATCAGTTGTATTTTAAGCAGGGGGAGAGATTACATAATGCAATGTCTCTATAGACTGTAACAGCTGGGCTGAAACAACAATAAGCTCTGCTGAGGGATAGGGACATGTTCACGTTTGTCCTCTTTCCCATGAGGCTGCATTTAATCTGAGGTCATTTTTAGTATGGGAATGGGATATGTTAGTTTATCGTTTATTTGCTATTTTTAAGGAGCACAAACAGGCCATGAAATTTATATGATTGCACACATCTGCGATGCTAACCCTCCTCCCGCTGCGTCCACTAACATCCTTTTCTGCTGTCTGGTCAGACAACAGCTTCTCAGTGTCCTAAAACAATGTGTGCTTTTACGATCACATTAGCCAGTACACCGTTATTCCATTTTAGTCACTACACGCTTTGTTTATACTGTCTTTAGTTTGCTTGCAGACGCTCCAACTTAAGCTGAAAAAAATCCAACCAGATCTTGTTTTTTGGACCTGGACCTGATAACGTTAATAAAACGTATTGCTAACGACACTGAGCGTTGATTGTAGTGACCATAGCATAAGACAACAAGAGGCCATCTGCTTCGTGGTGTGACGAGCACATTCAGGGCTGAAACTGGGACTGACTGCAGCCCGCTACGAAGAACACAGATGCCTCTGAGACTGCCTTTAGCTGCTTATAGTACGTAATGCGCGACGAGAATGAGACCACACTGGCACCGCTACAACCCGAAAGGGGCTTATACTGCACGTTAACATTGTATTGTTAGTTTGACCGAGTGGCCAGAAATAATTTGGACAGAGAGATACAGAATAAACAAAAACAATGTTGTAACATTATATTACATTTCCTTGGCTACAAATTAACATATAAGGAAGTAAGTTGTACAGTTTTAGAAAGAGCCCTTTGCCTGCGGTATCACGGGCAAAGAAGTCTACTTTACAGTAGTCATTTTGTATTTAGGACAGTTACTGTAAACTGTGTATTTATGCTTGAACAACATGTTTTTTTCTGTCCATGTCAGACATAACATTATAAACACCTTCCTAATATTGCGTAGGTCTCCTTTGTGCCTCCAAAACGGTTGTGACCCATCAGAGAATAGACATGGGCCTTCTGAGGGTGTCTGGTAACACAGTGTTGTTAGTGGGGGCCTTTGGGTCCTATAGGTTGAGGGGAGGGGCCTCTGCAGATCATCCTGCAGATACTTGATCAGTTTGGGATCTAGTGAATTTGGAGGCCAGGTCAACACTTTGTGCTGTTTTCATGTTCATGTGTTTGAGTTGCTCCTAAACTGTTTGTGTGTGTGTGTCATTGCTATGGGGTGGGGGTGCCTGGTCTGGTCTAGGTGGGTGCTACATGTCTAAGCAGCATCCACACAAATGCCAGGTCCAAAGGTTTCCCAGAAGAACATTGTATTGTCACAAGATGATCAATCTTATTTACTTATCCTGTCAGTGGTCATAATGTTATGCCTAATCAGATAGATATGCCCATCCTGTGCTTTGTAATCCCACGTGGGATGATCAACCTGTGTACACAGTGAGTCACAGTGTGAGAAGCAAGTCCGATCCAGTCTCTCTTTCTTGTTTATCGTTCACATGTTTTGTTTCCTAATGAGAATAAAACGATTGCTAGTGAGTACGTGATTTTAAGGCCATAGGGGAAATACAAAAAGAAGCAACTACAAACCACATTCTTTACCTGAAAATGAATGTGCCATCACCCATAACCTCCCATTGTCCTTTTAACAGGAACTTCTTCAGGGGCAAAACAAGGCATGTTCCTACAGGTTATTATTTTTTCATGCAAGACAAAGTGAGAGGATGGCAGCTGCTAGCAGCAACACG
Source organism: Planiliza haematocheilus (assembly GCA_005024645.1). Classification (NCBI taxonomy): domain Eukaryota; kingdom Metazoa; phylum Chordata; class Actinopteri; order Mugiliformes; family Mugilidae; genus Planiliza; species Planiliza haematocheilus. The sequence continues at coordinate 9,852,063 of SRSE01000725.1, forward strand.
GTGAAGCCCATTTCTGTGTATCTGCTGTTTCTTCACATTCAGTCTAAAAGCTGCACGCTCCCTCTTTATTTTTTGCTCTGTTTCCATGGTAGCAACCTGGAGATTTCAGGATTTCCACATGATCGGAGACTGTTGTTCAGAATCGATTCAGTTCATGCTCTCTATTTATTTATTTCTTGACTAGAATTACTGAATCAGTGCAAATGACAGTTATTCAAGAGCTTAGTTTACATATGTCCTTACCGTTTCTTTACATTGATGTCAGTGCTTAAAACAACTGTAATCCTTAACGGTTACATCTGGGCGTGCCATCACTTAACAATGACATTTCTTGCATGCAATAGAAAATCCTACAGCTGTGAGGTGACGTAAAACTGAAAGAGAAGCGCAACTTCCAAGTAAACTGTTTTGTGCTCTCTTAGTTAGTAGTGGAGTTCAACTCAGTGCTGGATATTTTCCCTTTGGCAAAAGAGTTAACATTTTCTAGCTGCCACAACACGTATTTTCTTGTTTAGGCACAGGATTGCATTTTTTCAGGGGGGCGGTTAGGTATGTAGCACAGCACGAATGAATGCTTCAGGAAAGCGAGAAAGGAAAAGAAAAACATGGACTAGTATTAACAAGGAGAAAAAGACAGGAAAACAAGAATTTTCATAAGCTCTATTTGTTTATGCAACGCAGGGAACAGTTTCTGTATTCTTCACTTTGCATGGAAAAATGAACAAAACATACGGGCACTCGTCAGTCCTCAGATGGTCACACAGTGGAAACTATTTGGAAAGAATCAAGGATGTCTTTTGTTCAGCAGAACACACTTCTACCTTGAAAATGTAAAATAAAATTAAATTAAAAAAAATAGATGAATAATTAAACAGGTTAGGAGGCCATTTAAAGGAAAAATCTCAATGCCACAAAATGGGTGTGTCTGTATCTGATTTTAGAAAGTGAAAGAGAATAACATTACATAATATTATTATCAGGAGGACATCCAACATGTACTCATGTCGTAAAATCTGCAAAATCTTGACAGAGTTATACGAGAACATCTTATTCTATTTTTTTTGCCATTAACCGTAAAAGGCCGAAGCTGGGACAAAAATGTTCATTCATCTGCCCCTTTAAGGAAAGGACAATTCATCTTTGTCTTCTTTCTCATACACATGGTGGGAAAGAGCAGTTCTGCTATTGTGTGCGAGGACGACACAAAAACCGAGGGTGTGAGCTGGCAAAGCCTGTGACACGCCATGAAGGTTCTTATGTGTGAAAAAGAAAGCATGAGATCACAAATGAGACGGGGGGGGAGAGAGACCCGCCCGAGTATCCAGCAAACTAATTGATCAGCACAGATGTGGAAACGGCTATATATATATATGTGAGTGTGTGGGTGTGTGGAGATTTTCATAGGAATCTCCTGAATGACAAAGAAGCTGTGTGAAATTAGAAACGGTTATTTGAAACCTTATTAACATGGCGGCCTAACCCGTTTCTCAATCTCTCAAGGCAGTTAATAGCCACTTATATTACCGCTCAGTAGAAAATGCACTACTTTGCCTCACCTCACCATTTGCAGAATTACAAGAGTTACAGGTTTGAATATATTTGGGTCATTGAGCAAATAAGAACTCACTAACTCGCGCGGAAGTAGGCAAACAAAAGAGGAAAAAAAAATGAAAAACATCGTAACTTCTACAAAGAACTGTGAAAATAATAGACCTGGGGTTTTGTGATTTGACGTAACAATAAAAGTAGACTGATTCATTCAGTAGCATGACTTGTACAGCAAGTACCCCTAACATATAGCCAGAGTCTTCAGTGACAAAAAGAAACCAAGAGTCCTGCAACAATATTCACCCCTGATCCCTGATCCAACCATCGTCAATCCGGTCTGGCATATTAGAGCTTGATTGATCAACTGTCTACGGCGTGATTTTTGAAAGTTTTCTCACTTTAAGTGTCTACATATCTGCAAAGTAATGCTCCACAAGCCAACCAGCAGTCTAAGATGCACATGAGAAGCAAGCTGGAGGAACAGGAAGTTGAAGCTGAAACTAATCTGCAGCCTATTAATACCAGCAGGAGCTTAATTTGGAAATAGTCACAAATCTAAATACTCAAAAATGCAACTAAGATACGTCTGACCAGATTTAAAAGAAGATTATTATTTGATTTAACTCACTAAAACGTGGTCTCAAGTGTCGCTTCAAAGATTCCTGCTCCTCACTCTTGTTAAAATGTCTGAAGTAAATGCAAAGCAGTGGGGCTGGCTCATCCACATATTCTCATTTCTTATTTCAGGGTATTTGACGAAGTGAAACGTTACAGGCTGATTAAGAAATCGCAGCCTAAAATCAACCTGTGTCTCAACCTTGTCTTGCCGTATCTGCAGTGCAGCGATGTAGTGTGGTGTGATTCAATGTGACACATGCATGCAACCTTGCAGCTGGAACAGAGTCACCCTGGTGTGCACAGTAGCTAACCGGCTGTGAGTCTCCCCCCCCCCTCCTCCCTCCTCCTCCCCCACTGGCACTTCGGTCCTTGCAGCATATGAGCACAGAGAAATATACTTTAGCCTTTAGCGCTAAAGAATGTGTCACGCATGTGAAACACAACAGACAAGGTGAGAGTTAGCGTTATGCCAGAGATCAGGTTTGACGTTACAATCGTGTGACATCTGAGACAGGAACTGAGAGGTGTTCACTGTGAAGTGAGATGTCAAGTCGCATATGTTTAAAGGGGGGCTGTGTGTGCGTAGGGGTGTGGACTATGAGGGGCAGTAATCATGTGATGTAAGTAGTGAAGTGAATGTTTTTTTTATGAGAAAATACAGAGCCTGATCAAGGTATAGCACAGATGACTGGTTCATGTATGTTCAGCGTTTATGTGGTCATTCTGTGCACTGCAGAAAACTGACTTTATCTGTTCAGAGTTCAGACTACAGTTAAGTCTGCAGTAATCTTTCCATACAGTCCTTCTGGTTTGCGTGCATCGTCATAAAAGAGCAGGGTAATGCTCTTGACAAAGACCCATGTCAACATCTTACACAATCAGAGTGATATTTCTGTAACCTACAGTACGGTTTCCCAACTGTTGATTACTGTCTGCACAGGATCAGCATTTCTCTAAGATGAATTTTTGGGGGGATTTTACTTCTTCATAATGTTTCTGTTGGTATTTGATACTAGCCCAAGAAAATGTTATCATACCCGTCCCTTTAAATCTCTTTTCCACTTTGCAATGCTTGTTTGTGAGTGTCAAAGATGCTGTGTTAAAGGTGCGCGGCAGGATGTGGTTAAAGTGTTGCAGAACTGTACCGTAGAAGCAAAACCATAGATAAATTGAGTGAACTTACTACATAAATAGGCTGATACAGAGTTAAAACAAAACGGAAGATTTAGCAAACCTGAGGCACAAAGTATCGCAGAAACCGTCGTGCATGTGTGGAGGTTTCACATGTGCTCAGTCATGGTTTGGGCCTGCTCTGTTCACGTACGGCTGAGGCAGCTGCGTGTGTCGACTTCACTTACAGCGATGTCGTCAGGAGTTTACAGCGTTCAGTCAGATTTTAACATTACGTGCTGTGTCCTAAATTGTCACACTGTGGTAAAGAACACTGTGTGCAGATCACTGAATCCTGCACACATCATACTCGAGAGATGTGAAACTTCGACGCAGCAGTCTATTATTATATTTTGAGAACTGATGATGCTGCCGGTGCCACTATTAAAACAACAGTTTCAGACTGGAAAATACTGCACTTTATGATAGACAAGTCTGCACTCTAATCCGCCTCTGACTGCTACTTTTAATTTCAAGGCATTGCCACAACATGGGCCCACTTGGGCACCTTGCTCGTCTTTCAGATATTTCTTTTTTACAGTCTAAATCAGATTTAAACTCACTTTTAAAAACTTATATTTGCATTCGATATTTCTACTTCTGTGTTTTACTGTGTGCCTTCTACCTGATTTAATAAATCATTATGTTATGTTATATTGACTACTTAGTTTTGTTTTGATGAAAACTATTTGAGTGAACCGAGCTATCAGTGACAGTCATATGTGACATGTCGGAACATGTCTGGCTGTAAATGCAGGAACTTATTTGTCAATCCTTCAGAAAGGCCTGCAGCTGCGTTTAAATTTGCTGTGATATCTGCTACGTAAACTGACTCTCATTATGACAAATATGTTCTGCCCCCGTGTTTGCAGTTATTTAAAGAGCTTTTGGTGAAACAAGCTCTCTCTAACGCTAAGGCATTCACATTTGGTCTGCTTTAAACCCCCCCTTTAATTAATGTGGATAAGTACTGGGAGGTGTGCGTTTATGTGTGAGTGTGCTGCTCTACGTGGGACTGTGGAAGCTGTCGAGACAAAGCACAGTTTAAGTTTCTGAACTGCAACTTCCGACTTCTGCTATTTATGACAAGTTCTCTCTTCCCTTTGTTGTGGCCTGTTTCCACTTCACGCTGAGCACCAGTGCAGAGGAACCTGCAGTCGTTACGTACGAGTCTCGCTCCACCAGCATATGTGAAAAAATCAGCCAGGCAGGACGCGAATGCTAAGCTACAAAAATGAAATAAATAAAGTTTTATAAACAATTATATTTTATACAGCCCCCAAAACTATAAATACCATGTCTGGATACTTATTATCCCTGTCTTTTGTGATTCCCTGCAGCAATGGCTACAGAGCTCCCTCTAACTAGAAACAGGAAATGAAATCTGGATGTTTTCATTTTCATAAACTTTTGGTGATAACAACACAAGTCTGTAATAACAGCACTGCCATTTTGAACATGTATTATCAGAAGCCTTTAATCCCTACAATAGTGGAGGGACATTAAAGTTATGTGTGCAGGCGAAGCAGGAGGCAAAAGTGATACTGCAGCATGTCCTATCTTGTTAGGCATGCCGTTTACATGATCACTGCACTAAGCTGAAGTGGGTACATAGTTGTGTAATTATACCCAGCACGAATGTCCACAGTTAGAAGGAAGAAAGGGCAGCTTTAAACTCTGACCTTCGGGGTCTCGTCGCTTTAAAAGGTTAAAAGGTAAAGTGAATCTAAACCGACATCAAAGAACAATGCAAAATGCCACTGTAGTATAAATCTGTGTTGTCTTGACAAGGGGCTTCATTATCACGGAAACAAGTACCTTTAACTGCAGCTTTGATTAAAACCCGAGGACGGAAAATACACATGTTCCACCACGAGTAGAGCGCAGTGAACACAACAGGTGAAGATCTTTAGGTCTCTAGGTCATGAAAGGTTGTACATTTTGTTAACAACAAGAAGTTAATAAAAGCTGATGTGGATTTAGATAAATGTCACATGACAGGAAGTGCAGTGGAGAAGTTCCCTCTTCACTAACCACAGATTTGAAGTCAAAAGACACAGTGCAACATCAGTATGTAAGTGTATGTACTGTATTTGTCTTTTTCTTTTTTTTTTTTCAAGTTCAAAATCAGATTCATTTGTCCCCGGGAGGAGGGGATTTAAAGCATGAGTGAGCAGCATGACATGCAAGTAGAAGACACTTTTAAGGAACAGAAAATGAAACAATACTAAGTATATACAAATAACTACGCCATAAATGTTCTGACTTTCCAGACTGTCCATGGGGGATGTAAACATGACTGCATGAGTAAAGTGACTGAAGTGCAAGTGCAAACAGGAATTACAGGAATTACGGTTCACACTGTCGCTTTAGGTTACTCAAGAGGCAGCGTTCTCGCAGCAGACATACCTAGTCTCCTCACCCAATACAGGAAGACAGTGGCACAACTATGGCAAAGCAACGGATGTGGTTCAATATAAAGGACTCAATTTTCATATGTAATATCTCTGACCAGCCGTGCACATAAATAACTAATAATGAGCCACACATCAAACCTCTTAAGAGGTCTGCTGCTTCCCCATCAAGCCACCATCACATCGTGGCAACCACTGCGTTCACTGTTGCATTATTAATAAGGGGAACGAGTGGTGTCCAGCTGAGGCCACAGCCCGTGTTTAGCACATCATGCTCATCATTGCTGAGGGGTAAAAGTGTCTCTGTCAGACTTGCGGGAATCCCCAAAGGTCTGTCTGTGTAGCTGAGCGGGCTTCAACCCCACTTAGCAGCAGCCTGTCATTGTGTGTTCTGTAAGCAGCCGGCGTTCAGAGGGGAGCACCTGCACTGAAGATCATCTGTGTTTGAATTACAGGAGATTTCTGCCGGGTCACAAAGAGGACAGGGCTATAACCCTAACCTGTGTATAATTACTGTTTTTGTGTCATTAGCCACCACGTGACCCTAGGGCATCATCGGTTATTCAAAGACAGTATCCATTGTGTGTACTTTCATTTACTTTGCACACACTCTGTGCAACTTTTTGGTCGTGGTCCTCTGTCTTTACAAACTTTCAACTTTGCCACTAGATGACAGGCAAAGCTGACAAGACCAATCAGAATTGCACACACCAGTCAAAGTGATGTAAGGTCACATCAGGTTTTGCAGGAGGAAGTAACATCCTACCACAGAAAAGCTCCCAAGTGATCAGGTTTGATCGTTCTTAGACTCTTTTGCAGATTTTTAAAGGAAGCCTGCTGTTAAGTGCTGTTATAAAGCATACCGCATTATCTTAGATAATCAGTGGCCCATTTCTACAGCAGCTAGCGTTGTGTGCAGTGCATTCATAGCTCATGGTATCTCCCACTCAGTGCAGGATGTGGTTGTGTAGACACATCACTTTCAAAATAACTCTTCAACAGCTTCGCCTCTCCTTTTATAGTAAAAGCTAATTGCACCATGGGCCACAGCGAGAGACCAATGAATGCGTGTGCCCACGCAGAAGAATTTGTGGACAAGTCATCTTGCGGGGCAGAGGGTTTAACAGGGGTCCGTTATGCCCGGTATAGTCTGTCAAATTGTCAAATTAGAAGTTTAAAGTGAGAAGAGAGTGTCAGCCTGAATAGGTACAAGGAAGTGAGACGGCTAATTTCCTGCAGGTTGCGCAATGCTTCAACAAAGTCATTCTAAGATTATAAGTAAAGAAACGCACAGTCAATATGTGAAAAAAAAAAAGATGTGAGATTTCGAAGTCTTCATCTAGCACATGAGCAAGAGCAAAGCAAACCACTGACCAATCAGTAGCCGCCTCCTTCTTACATTTGCCACATCCTGTCCTATGGTTCTGCATATAAGGCAGCGTACTTCAGTCTAAATCAAACTGTGTGCAGACAGGGACCTCTGGTGACGGATAAATAACACAGCAAGTTCAATTCTTGCTGCACAGGAGGACCCGTCTGCTTGAGGCCGGATAGGTAGAGAGAGACGGAAGGCTTGGGAAAGAATAGGACAGAGGAGAAACTCAGAAGCAGGAAGCATCCATACATAAAACACGACGATATACACAATATAAATATCCAGTGTCAATACACATGTAATCGCTAACAGCATAGTGCACTTCGTAACTACAGCACAGAGTTTTGTAAACTTGCTGAAACTAAGCTGAAAAGCCACTAATCTGCTCAGAAAGCCGACAACAGAATCAAGAGTTTTGGTCTTAAGGCCGGCGCTTTGCCTGGACAGGCGAGGGCGCTGTTGTTGTGACAATAACGCCTTCATCAGCTTGACCCGACACCTAACCACAGCACGGCACAGATGTCAACACGGCAGCCCCAAGGAAACAGCTCTAATATATAGTATGCGTGACCCACATGCCAGAGATGCCAGCCGTACAGAGTCAGATTTCACACAAGAAATGGAAAACAGAGCGTCTGCGTGAAGGTGAAAGTATTGTATCTGAAGGTAGGAAACTGTAAAATTGCTTTGTCTGCAGTCACTTACAGATGAGAACTGATTATGTACAGCACAGGCAGAGGCATTGTTTTGTGGTTATTCCTTTGATTGCCACTTATTTTCGCGCAAATGTATTATGTTATAAAACCAAACGCACCCTGAATTTGTCATGGGGGCTACGTCTATCTATCTTTTTTAAAAAATGCAATAGGTTTTTACCTATTCTATTTTATTAACAATAATCTCTTGTTTGTCCTCCTGTTCAAGACAATTACATTATTAAGGGCGGAATAAGACATTCCTGAGAAAAGGGTTGGCTATTTGACTTCACCAGCCTAAAAAACACACAACTTCCTTCAGTGCTCTCTCAGATGTTCAAAAGTCAAGGATGCGTGTTGCCAAGGCAAAGTCACAATCAAGAGATAGTGAATAAAGATGTAAAACCACTTGGATATGATGAGCCGAGAGACTGATCAAGTTTAGACGAGATCAAGCTCCTGCATGTGGATTTACGATGTTAATCTTAATAATTAATGATTCATTGATAATAGTGTATCCCTCACTTCATTATGAGGTGATTTCTTTGACATTGTACTTGAGACTCATTGGGTAACTGAACATCGAACTCAAATGTGTATCATTTTTGCATTGCAACAATGGTCCAGACTGAATTTGTTCTGTTTTTGTCTACACATGACATTAGATAACGCAACCATTTAGCAAGCTGAAACACTTCTCCTTCCATCCGGCAGAATAATCACAGACTTCTATTGTTGGGCTACAGTACTTAACAGCAGACAGCGATCTCATCTGAAAGCTATTTTCATTGCAATTTACAAATCGCCCCGTTATAAGCCTCAGCTCCCAGAGTGGAACTGAACAGACATTTAAAGAGTAAACAAAACAGATCTTGGAACTGACAGAAAAACTTCTCTCTCACAAACCCCCCGAGAAGAGTTTCGACAACAAACCAAACGGTCGACTTGTTCGTTTATAAGGCAACGGATGAGCAGGACCAGATGTTAGAGTTGACTTTGAAAGTGTGCATACTCATTAAACACCTTTATTGCTGAACTTGGAATAAACATGTGCGAGAGCGCGAAGCTTTACGTGCTACCTGTGAGCAAGACATCAAAGAGCACAGCAGCTGGTAATGACAGGCCTGTGCATGTCTGACTTCCATAATTACCCGATACAGCTAATTATTTTCACCCGGCAAAGGCAAACCATTGGGGGACAGATATAAAGCTCACATTGTTTCAGCAAAAAAAAGCAACAATGAGTTGTGTTGCATTTGTCAAAAAAAAAGCAAAACTGCCAGACTTTTTTTCCTACTGGTGATCCACAGGAAAAGTTTCATGTGGCTGTGTGCTGAGCTTGAGTGAAGACAGGAGCACCCCTAAACATAATCCCCACCCCCCTTACAAACCCACTCCTACCTCCAAAAGTCACCACCTATCCGTCTCAGTGTCATTTCACAGAGTGTCAACCCACCTCTGGAATTTCGGAGAGGAAGAAGGGGTAGCAAATTATGGGACACAGAGTTTGTCTGCAGCTTTGAAAAGAGTGCGAGAGAGATTTCTTTCCCCCCCTGGAGGAGACTTTGACTTTGTGTTCTGGAAGTACATGAAATCCGCCGTGCCTCGTGTAACGGCTCAACTGAGACTTGTTCCTGTCTAAACAGTTTAATGAGCTGTAAGCCCCTGGGAGGAATAGTCAGAACTCACTGCAGGCAAAGTCAAACCCTTGGGAAACAAAGCGGCGCGGCTGCTCACGGTGATAGACATGCAGCCGTTTACTTTGTTCGGTGCTCTTTTCCTCCTGCTCCACATCTCCTCTGGCAGCACAGCAGCCCATAGGTAAGTCAATCAAGTAGAGCAACAGAGCGTGTGATGTTGTGTGGTGCGTCTCAACCCAGAGACCTGCAGCAGGTGGAAACTTTGCTTGGATATTTAGTCAGATACTCAAGTATGATGTCACATAGATTTCTTTTTAGTGTAAAAAAATCTTTTTTTCAGGCATTTCAAGGTGCCTGAATGCAAATACTAAACCCATAATGTTACTGTATAATTTGACCCGCTTCCTGTGGCTAATAAAAGGGGAATTACTGACACTTGAGCTGCTAGTTTCTCCACATACTATTATTTTAAGTGGAGTAATGTGAACCCCTCTATTTTGCACTGAATTATGGGCTTTAAATCTTTACAAGAAAACCTGTTGTTTTGATGGTAGGTACACACTGCTGCCCCTGCTAACAGAGGGCTATGAGAGGGACAGCTAAATGTGGCACAGCAACTGTTAATAGAAGAGCACCTGTCACAGTAAAGAGCCCCTCTCTCCTGTGGGCTATTCTGGTTGATTTCTATCAAGTCTCAGATTCCTCCAGTCCCAATGGAGCCAGTGCTGCTTTTAGGATGCTAACCAAAGCGATGCCCGAACATCTGGGATATCACATCTTAAGAGCAGAAATAAAGATGCCGAAATCTAGTCAGATTCGAACGTGTTTATGTGACTTTGCGTTCACCTGGTTTTTAAATGGTTGGATCTCTAACATCTTAACTTAATTTACAAGTTAAAAATACACACATGCAATGTAATCTCTGCGTCCTATGATATTTTAAACTCGTGGAGCACAACTCAGAATAACTTTACGCATAAATTCAGACAGACATCAAAGCTGAGAAGGGAGGAAACAGGGCATTGCATGAGGCATCAGTTCAGCGCGGGACGTGCCTGATTAGTGTGTTTTTCTCCATTTGTTGCCTGCATCCTGTCAGCTGGCTGGTGCTCCACAGGGAGCCCCACTTCTATCACAAGCCTGTGAGGAGACACTTTATTTAGGTTGTTTGTTGTTTGGACGGTAATTAAAAAGTCGGCGCCTCAAAGCGTGCATTTGGGAGAGCTTAGAGTTTGTGGGTGTGCGGGACTAAGCGAAACCAGGTTTTTTCTAATAAGCTAAATTTGTCATCTGTAGTTTATTGTTGCTACTGATTTCACTATACATACTGAGACTGATAAATCACATCTTACCTTCTACTCGTCTCTCCTTCTGCAAAGGCACTACCGACAAGTCCTTACTGGAAACCAACCAGGTGTGTGTCGCTATGGCAGGAGACTGGAGTGTTGCTATGGCTGGAAGAAAAACAGTAAAGGGCAGTGTGAGGGTAAGAGGAGTCCTGATTGCAAGTTTGGTTTTGATACAAACACATGAACGTGAGGAACGAAGAATATTCAGAGAAAAGAATCTAAATTTACAGCCACAAAGTCCCAGCTATTGTTATTCTTTTCACTAAGGATATTTTCCTAAACCAGAAAGTGGAGGAAATAACAGTCGCGATTAAAAAAAACATCCCCTGCATAATAGAAATGTGTGGTTTGACTGCAGTCCATCGTTCGCCGCCACTGACATTTGTGGTGGTATTTTCTTCATGTTAAATGTTTTACCAGCTCAGTGCGAGCACGGATGCAAGCATGGAGAGTGCGTTGGCCCCAACAAATGCAAGTGTTTCCCTGGATACACTGGAAAGACGTGCAATCAAGGTAGGTATTTGAGGTCAGTCAAGAGGGTCTGTGAAATACTGGCCAAACTGGGTAGAGGATAATTAAATTTCCAGCTGAAAAGATTTATCTACTGGATTTCTTAGAGCTTTAAGTTAAATGTTTGACTTTTAGAAAAGTTGCAAGTGGAAAAATGAAGATGACTCTCATTTCTAGATCTGAATGAGTGTGGCCTGAAGCCTCGGCCCTGCGAGCACCGCTGCATGAACACACATGGCAGTTACAAGTGCTATTGTCTCAACGGATACACCTTAATGCCTGATGGATCTTGCACCAGTGAGTCCCGCGCTGCAGCCATCCATGCGTACATTGAGCGGACACACGGAGAGTATTGTCCACCTGATGATGTGCGTTGTTTGTGTTCATGCACGTAGACTCCAGGACGTGCTCTCTCGCTCACTGTCAGTACGGTTGTGAAGAAGTGCAGGGGGAGATTCGCTGCCTCTGCCCGTCCGCAGGCCTGCAACTGGGGCAAGATGAGAGAACTTGTGTAGGTGAGCAATCACACTCGCGCATGACGCATCAAAACAGCAGCAGATTACAAATGCAGCACAGTGTTCCAGGCAGGCTCAATCACAGCAACAGATGGAGCGACGGCCTTTATTTGAGTAAGAAACACGGAAAGAGATCGAAAGAGAGACAAGGGGTTGACTTTTGCACTCTGTGTCACATTAACTGGGGTTTTTGGATACTGAAAAAAAATCTGTAAGGCTTCTATTACATGGCTCTTGCATGCTAGGCTCATAAATCAGATGGATATAATTATGTTACATTTCTTCCCACAGAAGTGCTTGAGCAGGGACTGAGCCAGCCTGACATGATCACACACAGGATGTAATAAACTAGTATTCAGTTTCAAACCTGCCACGATTCCAACACACTCGAAAATAGATTTATAACAAGTAAGTATACGTTTATTCTGAAAATGCGCCAAAAAGCAAATTCCTCTGAGGTACAGAAGACGAAGTCTGACAAGACAGACTTTTAGCCACTGTACTGACTATGAAATTTCAGCCTGAGCTAAATGTAGACAATCTGCTCTGCACCAGATACGATAGACTCCCAGCTGGCAGCTGGCCCAGGCTTTCAGTGGAAACCATGAGCATTTGAAGGAATAAATTTATGTAAACATGCTTATAATCACCGAATGAAGCACACATTTTCTTCTGGGTTATTCTCTCCACAGCAGTAGGATGATTACTGGGACAACTGTATCTCATCCAAACCCATCAGTGATGCCTTTATTACGAGCAGCTAGCAATCCTCCTTGTGCACATGTATCAGTAGCTCATTTCCCACCACATCAAACACAGTTTAGCAACGCTGCGTAGCAGGAAGCCAGTGAGGGATCATGTTTATGATTACCAGGACGGTGAAGCTTCCCGCTGGCAGATGAAAAAGAGTAGTTAATAACTCCATGTGGTTAAGTGGAAGCAGACAGTTGGTAAGGATAATACTCAACGGAAGTGTCACGGACTGGAGGGTAAGTGGAATTACATAGCAACTCCTATAGTGTTTTTATAGTGTTCATCTGAAGGATTCTGCTCACTGCTCTCTCAATGAATGATATAAACTTGAGGCCCTTTCATTTTGCCCGTTTTGTTTCCTTCCAGATATCGACGAATGTGTAACTGGGAAGAACGACTGCCCATACAACAGACAATGCGTTAACACTTTTGGCAGCTACTACTGCAAATGCCAGGACGGCTACGACCTGAAATATGTCAACGGCAAATATGACTGTGTAGGTAAGGTATACGAGTTTATCACGAGGAAACATCTGCCATCAATTCTACTCCCGAAGGTACAAATAGGCTTCTTCCATTTCCAGAACTTGATGAGTGTGCAGCCGGCACCCACAAATGCAGCCACCATGCTGTCTGTCTGAACACTCAAGGATCCTACAAGTGCAGGTGCAAGCCTGGCTTCAGAGGCAATGGCTTTGAATGCTCTGGTGAGACTCCAGATTTGCTACACAGAGTTAGGAAGCAGTTAATTTAAGGAGTGTCGTTTAACATGTGCAAAAAGAAATGTCGGCCAAGTGAAGCCATTAATTGCAGAAACACGTGTCTCAGGCCTTTTCCAGGTGAGAGTAGCCAGGGAGACACTCACATATTTCACTAGGACTCTTTAAACATTAGCAAACTGCAGTCCCGCCAAAGCTAGTTTCCAGCTTTCGAGCTCCACTACCTCTTTACAGATGTCAGCATGAGAAAGGCACAGATTGAAAACACACCTGTGTAAATATGACCCCTTGTTATAGCCGTCCATCTGAAGAGGAAGCGGAAAGAAAGTTAGAGTTGTACTCTTTGGACCAGGGCCAGATAATAACAGGTGAAGCCTCGTGTAGCCAAATGACAAAAAGAGCACAGGTCAGGGGTTTCACAGTGAATGAAGATGCCTGTATTTCTTGTAGTCAAGCCATTTTATCAGAGGCCGTGGGATGGAGACAAAGGCAGTGCAGATGATTCCCTCAATGGTGAGATTACCTGCAACCCCATTCATTCATCCGTTCCTCTTGCGTACTTTTAAGATCGCCTCCCCCAGCTCTCTCCCCCCTTGCTCATGGCTGGAAATGTTGTATGTCCACAGCTTGATATCAGACGGAGAATCTTCAGCATGATTTTTTAAGCACAGAGCTTAAGCGATAAAATGCTTGTGTGGCTATGGCACCAATTCAAATTGTGCGGAATGAACACTTTATCTGCATGGACTGGGACAATCCCATCTATTGTCTTAGCATGTTCCTTTGTAATGTTTTGCTCCTTTGGAGAAGTATTCATCTACCGGTAAGTGACTGCAAGGAGGCAATCAACAAGAACAGCTGCAGAATACATGATAACAAACCCATCTGAATCCCGGTAAAATACTACTTCCTACTCGTGACCGCAGATCCTTATGTCTAATCTGATTCCTCTTCCTGCCTGCAGTCATCCCAGACTCCCAAGTGAAACCTCGGATTCTGGGAGGTAAGCTGAGCAACGAGGACATCAAAAATGCTATCCCTGAGCCGGTTGCAACGCCACCCCCTAAGCTCCCCCAGCAGCCCTTTGACTATGACGGAGAGGTCTACATTGGCACCCAGACTGAGGAAACTCAACTGGAGGAATTTCCAGAGGAAGACGAAGGTGAGGAGGAGGAGGAGGAGGAGGAAGACTACTTGCTCAGTCCAAGAGGAGATGTTTTCAGTAAGTGTCTTTGATTGCCAACCTATAAGTGAATCCATTCTACTACTCTGGGTGGCCCATAGCATACATAACAACGACAAACAGGCTGAACATACTCGTACTGATATTTCTACAGAGAATTTGCCGCTATGTCACCACAGCATATGAACGTGTTATACATTTTTCAGTGGTAATGTCTTTAGCCTATAGCACTGTCAACTCCAACTAAATAAACTATTGCCCGAGACAAACCCAGCAATGCACGATAAAGTATTATCTGTTTCAGCCTGTTGATTGTGAGATGTAATGGACTGGCACTGTGGTCATATTCATCTCACCGAGAAACCCCGTGAATGCGGTCGCCTTTCACCGCTAATCTTGATGGAAACATCAGAGCAAAAGATCCGATAGCAAGAGGAGACAGGCCCCGAGACATCCATCACCTCCTGGGAGGAATTTTACTCTGTTGGCATGTGAGAGCCCAAGGACACGGCTCATCCTGGGCCTGCTTCCCATCTCCCCGGAGGAGAGGGAGGAGGGGAGGGAGGTTGCAGAGCCTCCAAGCCTTTTATTATGTTTTCCCCAAAACAGCTGTTGTGCAAACAGACTTGACTCCTTGCAGGAAAGTCTGTCATCAGCACTCTAGACCTCTTCTAACACTAACCCACTCTAGCTGAGCAGGTTCAATAACCCCAGCTGTCACTCGTCTGCATGTCTGAGGCTGCTTTTCATGGGGGTGATTTGCTTCAAGAGCTTTAAAATGCTCGGGGGGTGGTTATATCCTAGACATGAGTGACAGCAGGACAAGTCCACACCTGTTGGTTAAAAGCCCCTATGTAGCTTTTGTGTCACTGTGGAAAATCTCTTTGCTGCGTTATTCTGAAACATTTTTGCACAAGCATAACTTTGATAAAGACGCATTTTTACCGAATATCACTGAAATATAACACTGAAATACAGTCAGATGCCAACTTATTGGGTAAACCTTACTACAACTAATGTGGTGTAATGCAAAGAACCCGGATGGTCCCTACCTTAAATGACCCCTACTTTCGGTTTTTGTCGAAAATAAACATTTTAACAAGTTAGGATCTATAGCAGAACAGTTGTAATAGACATCTATAGTATGAGCTAAGTGTACCTTGCAAAAGGGTGTGTATTTAGCTGAAAATCCACGTATTTAAACAGATTTTCTCCTTTAATTTCCAAACACAGTATCAGAGGACTTTGAGTCAGTGTTCGGCCCAGCCACGGAAGTCAAGGAAATCCAAATAGCACCAGTTCAGGAAGGTAATCAAACAAGTGTTTATGTACCCTTCTTATGTCTGTCGCCTTAATGTCTGTTCATGTGACTAATTTGAAAATCCGCTTCTGCATTTTTACATCTAGAGTATATCATGGATTGCAACTTTGATCAGGGAGCATGCGAATGGGTCCAAGACAAGGCTGACAACATGGACTGGAGCGTGGCGTACCATGATAATGGTAACACACATTAGTAATATACTGTATTCACAGTGAGAGCAGTTCAGTTTGTGCATTCAGTTACTTACATGGGCTATAAACTCTCGCAGGTGAGTACTACATGGCTTTGAGCGGCCTTCTAGGGGAGCAAGAAGACTTGGCCAAGCTGAAGTTGCTTCTCAGTGACCGGGTCCAGCAGGGCAGCTTCTGCCTCACCTTTGATTACCGTGTGGTGGGCCATAATGTGGGCACACTCAGGGTGATGGTGAATAACAGTGCTTATCCAGTATGGGAGCAGAGCCAAAGCAGAGACCAAAGCTGGCAGACGGAGCTTCTCACCGTGGCCTGGACAGAAGAGGCCCCAGAGTCTGTGAGTCCTTTACTTATTCAGCAACATATTGACAGATGAATTCCAAAGCAATCAAGTAGCAGCTAAATAACAATAATATCTATAATAATAACTATATTTGTGGCTAGCTAAAATTAAGTTTGTTACCACTGAACGTCTTTCAGATCATCTTCGAGGCTCAGCGTGGGCAAGGTGTCGGAGGCGAGATAGGGCTGGACAATGTTGTGATGACCTCAGGTCCCTGCCAAGATGACACGGGTCCAATCTTCTAATCGTCTCCGCTTCAGATCAACAACTCTGCCCTGAATGACACATGTCAAGGAGTCCTGTTTCTTGTCCAAATTATTGTGCCTTCCTCGTGGAGTGTCTCAGCCAAGCGGCCTAAAGGGAAGAATACGTACAATCAGTGCATGCAAGTTGACTTTATCACCATGTTGCTAATCTACAGCAATGCATCCTGCTACATTGTTTGTTGAGATATTCAAGGCAGCCTCTTGTAATACAGATAACTCCCATCTCAGGAATTGGTGGAAATGCTAATTTTACCTGTTAGTTAGGTTTAACAGTATTGTGCTTAGCCTTTTTGTTGTGTATGTGACCATGCGTTGCCGAAGTTAACTAAAAATAATCAGTTACATGTAATGTGAATCCTTAGGTGAGGTTATATATTAGATGAGTATCTGTTTTTGAAGGCAGTGTAGTTTAAAAGATTCATAAAAGTATTCGTGCATAAATGCTGTAAAATTTGCTTTCAAATTATACTGTATTATAACATTAAATCTTTTTTTTCTAATTCTGCCTATCAATTATTTTTTCACTTTGAATATTGTGTGGATATGGCAGCTCGTGATCACGTTACCTACTGCAAACTTGGCAGACTTTAGGGTAATTTGGGAATATGTAAACAATGGAAATGCCACCACAAATAAACCTTAAATTTATGGATGCCAGCTGTCAGTTTACATCCAACTTGTGCAAGAAAGAATGTTTTAATAACAACGCAGCTATCCTAAAAAAAGTAGGGATTATTTTCTCCTACAAACGACGAGGGGCAGACATTATCTTGTTGGATTTTATAAAGTCACTGCTATTCCAAGTAGAAGGTATATGAGTTTTCTTGATTTGGAGGAAATTAAAATGTGAACATTTACTTACCAGGATTGCGGAATCTATTTGACATGCCTTTAGAATATTTTTAGATCGTGGTATTGTTTTTTTCTTCTTTCTTTCTCTAGGTGGACATTTTGGTACAAATCTGGCCACAGTGCAACAAATACTAGCTAGGCGATGCTAGCTCTGCATCTTGAAAGCACTGCAGCTAAATGTCGCCCTCTAGCGGCGGTGGCTAATTAATACAAAGACGTAACCGTTGTTCACTAGCTTATGTTACCGGTGGACCGATGTTAATGCTAACTAACAGCAGAATAAACTACAAGGGTTAAATGGGAATATGTATAGATTTTTTATTTATTTTTTTGCAAAAGACCACTGTGAAAATATTAATGTTGTATGTACAAGTCATACGGGCCTGAGACGTTACCTCAGCGCACGTCGGTTGTTACTGTCTGACAAGATCACATGATCCGAGGCTGTCCATGTAGCTACCGTTAGCTAGTTAGCTAGTTAGCAGCGCTTGCATCGAACCCCTGGAGTTTACCAGGAAACGGTGCGACCTGACGTTGTGTCGAGCTACGCCAAGTCGAGGAGCTGTCAAACTGATGCATTATATTATTTCCTGGTTTCTGTTTCCATGACTCAGTAGCTGTCTGTCACAAACTGTAAGGTACGTGTCTTGGACTCTTGAAAACCCGAGCGAACCGGAGCTAGTTTACTGTACAACATTAACCTAACTCCAGCTGTGCTGTCTTGTTTTCCCCTTTCATGTTAGCCTAGCCTAATTAGCAACAAGCTAACAGCTGACAGTGCCATAATTTGGATTCTTTCCATTAACGCGCTATGATGTTCTTGTGATTTGTTTAATAATTCAGACATTCATGTGATTCTAATCAGCGTAACGTTTGTGTACCTTTGATTCGAGTGAGTGTTTTGCGGCAATGGTCTTTACTGTAACTACTGGACTATCTGATAATCAGGAAACTGACCGTTTGTCACTGTGTTACAGCTGGTTGAACTTTACCTGCATGGCCGCTCACAAAACATTAAACAAATGAGCATGTGACCGAGGACTGGGGTTTTTACGGCACATGATCCTGATAAATAGAGGCGTTCTAAATCAATCAGGGGTAAGAAAAAGACGTTTATCAATCAACAAAATGTAACACTATGTAATGTGAATCAGTGATTCATCTAAAAATGTTAAATTGATGTACAGATCCTAAAAATATTCTCCACATGTCGCATCTTTCCATTAGGTAAATTATTTTTAAGTGGTCGATAAGGAGTGAATAGCCATGACAGGAAAGCCAGCCCTCCTGAAAGTCATCCTGCTGGGTGACGGCGGTGTTGGGAAGAGCTCCATCATGAATCGTTATGTAACCAACAAGTTTGATGCACACCTTTTCCACACCATCGGTGTCGAGTTCCTTAACAAGGACCTGCAGGTAGATGGCCATGAAGTTACCCTGCAGATCTGGGACACTGCTGGCCAGGAGCGCTTCCGCAGCCTGAGGACTCCTTTCTATCGTGGCTCTGATTGCTGCCTGCTCACCTTCAGCGTAGATGATAACCAGAGTTTCCTCAACTTAAGTAACTGGAAGAAGGAGTTCATCTACTATGCAGACGTCAAGGAGCCAGAGAAGTTCCCGTTTGTAGTCTTGGGCAACAAAGTGGATGTGACAGAGAGGCAGGTGTCTTCTGAGGAGGCTCGACAATGGTGCCAGGAGAATGGTGACTTCCCTTATTATGAGACCAGCGCCAAGGATGCCACCAATGTAGCGGTGGCCTTTGAGGAGGCAGTACGTAGAGTATTGGCAATGGATGAAAGAACGGACCACCTCATCCCCACGGACACAGTCAAGCTCCACAGAAAGCCTCGCTCTGCTGCCACTTGTTGTTCATAATGTCCAAGAGTTAATAACATTACTTCACTATTATGCCCG
Organism: Planiliza haematocheilus; assembly: GCA_005024645.1. NCBI lineage: Eukaryota > Metazoa > Chordata > Actinopteri > Mugiliformes > Mugilidae > Planiliza > Planiliza haematocheilus. The sequence goes on from SRSE01000725.1 coordinate 9,871,442, forward strand.
TTACACGACGAGGCTGTAGGTGTGCAATGCTGTAATAACATCTTATTTAAACAAATTATGCTACTGGCTTTGTGATTTGTTACACTGTTGAAGGTTTGATAATGCTAATAGATGGACTAATGTTAAAAAAAAAAAAGAAGAGAAAACACTAAAATTAATCCCAGCTGAATTACAACTAAACCTCACAGCACTGAATCCTTTACACTGCCACAGTTCAAAAGTCAGGCTTTATAAGGATTGCAGAAAATCAGACTATTTTGTTGTGACCCAAGGCTGCAAGGTTTGTCAGTGAAATGTTTTCAGTTCTTCTCACGTCTCATAGTTCATTCTGTCGTAAAGGAAACTCTATAACGTAACTCTTAAATCTTTGTTTGGACTAACAATGGGCTTTAAAAAAAAGCACAGTGATGACCAGTATATTTAGAAAATAACTGCATTATTACAATTTTTACCTCTCATTAGCATTTTTTGTGAGAATTATGAAGTAGCTAAGGCACTACTTTGTTTAACTAACATTTTGAGGCTTGTGATTACTGCACCTTTAGATTTGTGCACACTGCATCGTGAATGACTTTGTGCTGGAAGCACTGAGGGGTTTGCTCCCCTATCAGAAAATAAATATTAAACCTTAACATGCATGGGATATGGTATATTTAAGTTTCTGGAAATTTTTATATTTTGTAAGTTGTTTTTACCTTGAAAATCACTGAATCAAATCATCAGAGGAATATTTCCTGAATGATCCTTGTTCCTTATTGCTGGGTTTATTGTTTTAAATGATCATGTTTGATTTTAAAGCACTCAGTTAACATTTTTTACACTTACAGTTGAAAGCCTTTCCCACAGCTTAAAAAAGTAGCGAACCATTTGTTTACCTAAACTAGTTCTCATACATTAAACTATATTCAAAGTTGTACTACTGTTATGCCAAATGATAAATAAAAAAGCCTGAGAACTGTCTGTAAAGCATGTTTCATAGCCTGAAGACTGTTGAGAAGTCAGTTTATTTTTCTAATTGAACTAACCCATCCCATGCTGCCATGCTTTCTACCCACTGCGATAATTATTTCAACTGTTGGATGAAGTAAAACCTATGCTGAGACGTGTGGTTGTGTTTCTTATTGTAAATGTTGTCCTCATTGTATTTTGGCAAAATAGCATTTTCTAACCTTAATGTTGATATTATAAGTAGTTCTGCCTGTACCATGCAAAAAGAGAAACTACATCAGACAAGAAACATTTTATACAAATCAACAATGTATTTGATAGAACAGGAAATCCAACACAGACATTCAACAAATGTGTTAAGTATAATACAACAAATAGACAAGATGAATTAAAGTCCTTGTGTTAAATGATTAACTCAGGAGATGCTTCTTGCCAAGAAACTGGACTTTCCTCTCAAAGGCTGTTGAGCGGATCGGTGCATTGGTTTCGTAGAATGGATTCATTGCGAACTGAAAGGCAAAACGCGATGAGATTGAAATGCTCACAAAATGCAATAAGTTGTTCATATCATATAGAAGAGTACTTACCTTAATGTATATGTCATATACATCATTAAAAAAGTTTTTGATTCCATCTTCTTGTCGCACATCGTGCAGCATGATGAATCTTATATGTGTGGCTAATTAAAGAAAATAATGACGTTCAGAATCATGATCATATTATGTATAGTGCAAAGTAAAATGTTACATAACAGATGTACGACCACAACTATATGCCTGTTTTTCATAAATCTCTGATATAGAAGAAAAGAGATCCCACAGCACAAGGCAAGAGCTCCAAAATACAAATTTTGTTCAGACCACTACTTATATATCAGTGTCATAAAACACTCAAATACAATAAACCCTAAATGCTGAAGATTGTGTGAGAGAATAATATATAAAGTGCTCCTTTCTTTTTCTTTTAAATAAATAAAAGGAACTGTGTCTGCTACTTTGCATTATTACTGTAACCAAGCTACAGATGAACACCCCTGAAATGGATTTATTAAAATTATTCTACTGGCCATTTACAGGTTTTAACTACAGCATATTTCTTTTTTTTATTGTAATAGCAGTTACTGCACATTAACAATTATATATGTGGGCAATTAATATAAGGGAACAAAAAACGGGAACGCAGTGCAATAGAAAAAGGATATGTCCTGCAGTGACAAAGGCAGAAACAAACCACTCGTTGAACTTGTCCACTGTTTTCAAGTACATGTTGTTGGATAGCCACATGTTTTCATCCACCAAATCCAGGGCTGCATGAGCAATGAACTGGTTCAGGTGACGATGGTCATCCTGCAATCAATAAAACACATTTTATCAAAACTGATGAAAAAGTAGGAAACACTCCCACAAAAGTTTGAAGGTAGTGCACCATTACAAAATAGTTTAGTCTGCGAGATTGTCTTCCATGCTGTAGTCTAAATAGTAGTATTATCCCTGATGACCACTATTGGGATTCTAAACAATTTAAATATATAAACTAAGATTTCACAAGCAAAGTGTACTAGTGTGATTAATTAAGCCGTGTTACCTTTGATTCAGGTTTCCCAGATGGTAAGAACTCCATCTCAAACACTGGATTGTCGCGATGACCAACCATGACAAAGTAGAAGCTGCCAGACATCGTTTTCTGTTCTTCTTAGCAAAGCCAAACCTATCCCAAATCTATTTAAAACAAATTAAATAGGTCAAATAGGTGCAGCAGTTAGCATACCTTAATACTAGTTTCCCATTCGGCTAAGGAAGCTAACGTCAACGATTTTGATTCGCTAACACTTTATATGAGTATGTCTTTAAGTTATTCTAAAGCTAAACATAATGCGACGTGAAAAGATATAAGCAAACAGCACGGGCACAACAAGGATTTAATACCAAAATTGATAATAATCGAATTTTGTTTACCTGTTAATTTAGCTTCCTGAAAAGCTGAAAAACAGTCGCAAAAAGATGACGACATAGGGAAGTAGCCAAAATATATTTAGCGCTACCTGTGTAAAATACGTCAGCAAATGAATTTTTTTAAACAACTTTATAGAAATACAGCCACTTTTGTAACATAAACTATACTTTTGAGTGATAATAAACAATTTGTCTTTATTTTTATTTCGGTTACGTCATAACTATGAGCCAGCTCCGAACTACAGTTTCCGTTGACGGATTTAAATGTTTCAGGAACTCCTCCTAGAAAGGGACGCCAAGGTACTCTCTGGTTGTCATGCTGGTACCTAACGACACAATTCTCTTGCTTGGTAAGAAGGACAAAGTGATAAAAATCCAACACTGGTTAAGAATATTTGTTGAAAACGACTGGGCCATCGCCGTGCTGGACTCGCAAACATTCAACAGTTATGTCCTCGTCCAAAGAAGATGCGTTATCCCCAGATGAGTTAAGAAAAAGACTCTATCAGACTTTTAAAAATAAAGGAGTACTCGACACACTCAAAGTAAGTAATGCTAATAATACTGTTGTTGGTTCTTAGTAGAAAAAAAAAAAGGTTTGTCTTCATCCTTCCTTCTTCTTTTACCGTCCTCATCGGATTCAGGTACAGCTGCGAAATCAGCTCATCCAGGAGTTAAAATGTCAACCTGTGACTGGACAAGAACCAGTTCCCAGGGCAGTACCTGCGAAATCTGAACCCATTTTAGTTTCAGCCTGTAACAGCATAGTAGCTGATCATCTTCGCATCTCAGGATTTGAGTACACACTGTCTGTGTTCTACCCTGAAAGTGGCTTGTCTAAAGAAAAGGTGCGTATCACTCCTTTTGTTTATTTGTCAGGAATATCACTGCAAACTAAGATGCTGGTCTCTGATTCTTTTTTTGCAGGTTTACACTAAAGAAGACCTTCTTCAGCTTCTTAAAATTAATCCCAAATCACCCCTTTACACATCCTTGGTAAGTAAGAATAATATTTAGAATATTGTTTATAATTATAAATGAATGAATCAAATGCAAATGAATAATAAGTAATCAAATTAATAATAATTGTATTATTGTTTTTTTTCAGTATTCAAATAAAGAAAACAGTGATAAAGGTATGCACGGCATCCAATTTTGTTCTTAGAAGTCCACTTGCTCCCAAGTCCTGTCTTTAATATATTGTGTATTTGTCTAGCAGGGTTCCTGATCAGTCTTCTCACACAGCTAACACACCACCATGATCACAGCCTACACCATGATGCTGACACTCAGACAACCAGCTTGTCGAGTTATGGAGAGTCTCTCGGTATGATCAGCCAATGTCGGACGTCTTATATTCCCAATAACCTCCCGCTTGGCTTAAGAGTTTGTAACGTTGTCTGGCTCTCTGTCCATTTGTAGTGGAGAAGATGAAAATGATTGACAGAGAGTATGAGGGCTTCAGCTACAGCGATGACAAAATGTTTTCATTCCAATCGAAACTGGCTGCATATAGAAAAGAAACGGAGGCACAGATGGAAGCAGAGATGAACACAAAGGTTTGCACATATATCTGCATACATGTTTAAAAATTGCAATCGTGTAACTTTCCTTGCGTTTTCCGTCACTATGGTGTATTTTATATTTCTGTTTTTAAGATGCAACATTTTAAAGATGTCGAAATTGCCAAGGTGAGGATGGAAGAAAAATCCAAGTTTCATAAAGAATTTGATAAGCTGAAGCGAGAGTTGGAGAGGACCTATGAAATGAAGGCAAAGGCACTGATGGACCGGGAGAAAAATGCTATTGATCGGCTACAAAAACAACAAGAGGTAAATAATTTATCAATTAATTTCCTTAATTTACGATAAACTTTCAGTATATGCAATGGTGTCCAATAAATAGTCTTAATGAGTTGGAGATTTTGTAAAATGTGCAGGACTTATGAATACCCTGGTATTTGTTTACCTCCCTTTTGCTGTAATGACAGATTTCATTGGAGCTGCATGGACTCCATAAGTTTGCATAAAATCTGATTGGCTGAAAATGTTCCAAAGAGTTTCCAGTGGTGTTAGGAATGTGTGGCTTTCTCAGTCTTTGAGTGGCCCTATAAATGTTTGAGCGTTCACAGGAGCTGAGGCAGGTGACTCAAGAGAAAGGGCCATGACAGTCAGCACTCCTGGGTCTCATTTGACCTTCAAATAGTCAGAAAGTTTTGAGGTGTGTTTGAGGTCATTATTTTTGGTCCTGTATAAATCCTTCTCTACAAAGATGAGAACGAGAGGGCGCAGCATGTCTCTAAAGAATGGAGAGCTGCTGCTCCTTGGTCACCGTGGAGTGTATTTGGTGCGCGAGTCCCAGTAGAAAAACACGATTAGACTTGAATACTTCCAACACCATGTGCCTGTCCCCTTTTATTCCTTACATACACCCTGCTATTACTGCCACAGACCTCAAACTTAGATTCATTGATTAGACGTTTAGAGACACTTCTTATCCTCAAAGACTCTATTAGACATTTTGACAAGCTAATTGTGAGCATTATCCTCTTTGTTTACCAAATTCCGCAGCTGTGCCTGTGTTGCTTTTCTATCTCCAAGTGAACAAAGCTTGATTTAGTTAGCTTCTAATGTTGGGGTTACTTGTCATCAGCCTGATCCTGCAACTGATCCAATTTCAAATGTCTCCAAGGAACCTTTAGTCTAGCTGTGATTTGATGCTGAGAAAGCTCATCGTTGCTCGGAATAATAATTTTACTTCTGACTTTTTAATTCATTTCTAATGCCTTGTTAACAAGGAATGGCCAGCTGGAAAAAATGAGACACAGCAATATTTTTGACTTATAAATAATGAGTGAATCAAATCCACCTGAGTTTCATCTAAACATTACTTCATTGGAAGGCTACATCTGAAGGAAACCTTTTGTGCAGAGATGCTGACGTGCTCTGCGCCACAGATCTGATTCAATTTGCTTGCTGACTTATAAATAGAAAAGAATCTTGAATATTTCTCCTGTTTCACGTCAGGACCTCATTTTCTTTCTTTTTGTCCTACATTAAAACATGATCGATTGCTGATGTGTGGTCAGACTCTGGATACGATTATAGTTAAAGCAGACTCTGAACATCACAGCATTCTTAAGTCTAAGACGGTGTTATTGATGCCCTTATTTGTATTTCACTTTTCTTTAGATTGAAGAAAAAAATGTCTACATGCAGAGACAATCAGTGCTGAAAGAAATTGAAACTGTCCGTAACAGAGAAAATGAGCTGAGGATGAGAATGGAGGCTTTTCAAAAGTAAGACCCGCTTTTGAGTATTCTTGTTAGTAAAGGAGTGCTATGCTCTCTCACTGAGTTTAATGAGAATCTTACTGTGTTCATACGTTGAAAGGACTTGTCAGATTCATGAAGACAAGGTCAAAACTACTGAAGAGCTGCTCAGGAGGCGAGAACTGGCCGTGAGGACTATGGAGGACACATACGACCAAAGGCTGCAGAACGATCTTTCCAGGTATTTTCGTATTTTCATGCTGAACACCGAATGTCTCATTTGACCAGCTTGATGTTACTTCACATGCTCGTAAACACATTATTTTGGTCACACACACGCACACACTCTCTGTAACTCACTTTACCTCTTACACTAAATTTAGGGTATTCATCTGTTTTATGGTTGTTTATGTGTGACCAGGGACGTCATTTCTTTTTTTATTGGACAGTTAAAGTAAAAACTATTCTGTCATCACTATCTTTGCCATTTAAATACATACAGAACACAATTTCTACACAAGCAGTTTGAATAAAATAATGGGTTTTGAGTTTCAGAATTCTTTGTGAATAAATTCATATTAATAAATAAATAAAATAATAAAGATTAAAGATAATCTGGTAAACTGCTTCCTGCGACAACTACATAGTAACATATCATACAAATAATGCATTGCTTTTATGAGGTATTTGTATTGTTTTATTTTTAAAATGTTTTCAGGTATTAATCTTTATAAGTTTTAAGTTTTAAACCTTTATTCAACTAGGTATCAGCTTGAGCTGAAGGAGGAATATATCAAGAGAACAGAAAAACTCACAGAAAGCGAGAACAGAAACAAAGGTAAGTATTTAAGTTAATGCGATTAACAAACGGGTTGCTGTTGCCCATGCTTTCATTGTGTTTGCATCATTTTATTTTACAGAGGAAACTGTTCGTATCCAAAAGGAGTCCGCTTTAGTCAACTCCAAATTAGACGACCACCACAGAGCATGCTCAGAGCTGAAGCGACTGCAGGTAAACGTCACATGTCCATTCATCCACTTTATGTTATGTTCAGTGTCACTTGGTATGAGCCTGTAATAACTGCATGTTACTCTGTAATTCATTTTAAGTCTCTAGTTATGTTTTGCCTGCTCTGTAATGTTTCTTCTGTTTTCAGGTTGAGCTAGACACAGCCCAGCAGCAGATTTCTCTGCTCACTCAACAGAAGGAGCTGTTAAGGGAAAGACTAGAGACCATGAGTGACTATCCCAGCCTCAAGAGAGACAAAGCAGAACTACAAGGGCAGCTGCAGCTGCTAAAGAAACAGCTGGAGGATGCCCAAGAGGAGAGCCGGCTCCTTCGTGCAGGTGAAGAATGGCATCTGTACTCATAGACCTCCCAGGTGTATTGTCCTGCTGCAGTCTCCCCCTCCAGTTTATATAAGAAAAACAGACTCTGGTTTTTCGGTCTGCTTCTCATAATGCACAAGTCATTGCTCTGTGTTATCACTCTTAAAATGTCAACCTTGTGTCACTTTTCTGATTAGGAGATAAATCCAGTTCCTGTGTGGTGTTCAGAGTGCTGGAGTCTTTAGCTCTTTGTGAGCTGTGTGAGGAGCAGTGTACTGTGAAGCATTCGCGCTAGTCTTTTCCACTGAGTCTTTTTGAATGTGTCCTGCCTGCCAATGTGGGGCCTCCGTGACATGTTTGTAGCTTTGCAGACAACCAACGAGGGGAGGGAGGGTGAGAAGTGGAGTGAGCAGGAGCAGAGGGCACTGTCAGCTGAGAGAGAGAGAGAGAGAGAGCTTCCTTTTCTCATTGCAAACTTAAATTTACCTCTCTCTGAGGGATATGGTATTCTTCCTGTTTGAGGATGGGGCATGGGAGAAGTGGGCCCTTCTTGTCCTCACTAACGGAAGACAGAAATGTGGTGATAAACTCCATATGCTGCAATTTTATGCTGGTCAGATCCAATACGGCTCAGACTCTGTAATGGGAGCATTACAAAATGTTTTACGCCTTAAATCTGAACTACTTCTTCCAGTGACCAGAATCTTTTCTCATGAGACATTTTTCCCACAAATCACAATTTGCACTGGAAGCGGTACATTAAGTTTATGTTTTGATTCTGTCTTTCTCAGATATGGCCAAGCCATCCAAAGAGCAACTAGCTTTGCAGATGGAGCTTCGGAGGCTGCAGAGCGCTCGCAAACTGGATGAGGACGAGTTTGAAAACCAGAAACAGGTGCTCCAGACGCAGCTTCAGAGTGAGGTCAGCCACTTCTCAGCCCCTTGCAGACTGTGGGAAACTATGTGATCTTTTTTTTTTTTTTTTTTTGCAGTTTTGGTTCCCCTCTGAGAATTCCTTTTGTGACTGGAGTGTGTCTTTAAGCCTGTGTTTCGTATCAGATACTTCACACAGACCTTACCGTGTGTAAACAATAACCTCTCGTGTCCTCCTGTTTGCTTTCTGCAGGTGGAGCGGAGTGCTCAGCTCAAGGCTCAGCTGATAGAGTGCGAAGAGAAGTTACAGTGGACGAATAACCACACTGAGGACATCAAAATGCAGCTTCGCCAAACGCAACAAGGTACCTGTGATGAGACATGCCTGATTACCATGTCTTAGTGTGACTAGTCACTACAAATCACATTAGTTGCTATATAGTTATGCATGTTACAATGGGTTATGTATGAGTAGTTAACTTTATTTAGCCCTTTTCTTTCATAGATCTTTTTGTTCTGCCCAAAGCCAAATTCAAGTAGTAGCAACTGGATTTAAGACATAGCTGCATGTAAACTTCACAACATACTTTGCTAACCATTTCTCTGAACTTTTATGGTGGCTGGTCTTCAGTATTAGTGCTCAACTTTCTTCTTGTTTGCTTTTCCTCTTCCCCTTTATTTGTTTTGTGTGATTCATTCAATGATGGCAGCTCTTGAAAATGAAGTACTTCGTAACCCCAAGCCCTCCCTTGTCGATCGCTCTGTGCTGGAGCTCAGTGCTGACAAGCTGGTTCCCCCTGACATCTATGTGGACAGACCTCTCCTGAGGGCCAGGGTGGGTTATGATGATGTTTGTGAAGCAGGTGGGCCTTTGCGAGGGCATAAATTTCAACGGAGTGACAGCCCAGACTCGGACCTTGAGATGGTGGCTGAAGCCAAGGCTCGGATCAAGGAGCTGCAACAGGAGGCAGAGACCTTGGAGGAAGCCTACAGGAACTACCAGCAGAGGGCAGTGCACTCCACCATCTCGCACATGCTTCCCCCAAGACCTTTTTCACCACAACATCCATCACTTCGCCCCGACTCTCCACTTAGAAAACAACACTCTTATCATTCACATACCCACTCAGCTCACAAAGCGCAGATATCACCAGGACCGCTCTCTCCTCAAACGATCCGATCCCGCTCCTACGACACCAGAAACACCTCACCACCTGCCCAGACAAGAGTGACCTTCTCAGAAGACCACTATCGACCCAAAGCGACAGTTTTCACTGACCACAGTCTCCACTCATTGACTGAGCCTCTGTTCCTAAGAGACGGACACCCTCAGGATGAAAGCCTCGTTCCATCAAAACGCCTTTCCTCCACTCCACGCTCTTCTTCCAGAAATAAACTTCAAACAGAGATTGTGGAAGGTAACTTAATAAAATGCTTTATCCTGTCAAAACACTTCACAAAGCATAAGATATTTTTTTGTGTGTCAAACCCTTCTCCCAGATGGTATTTTCTAATCTAAAGTTTTTGTTCTTCTTAGAAGCAGCTGTGTCGGTAGCACCATTCCCCAATCTGCCGTCTGACAGACAGCTCTGTAATGCCCCCAACAATGAGGTGGCGACCTCAGGTGACTCTTCCTCCGAGTTCAGTCTGCCTCGCAGTCCTCAGCTCAAGAGCACAGTGCGAGACCAATCCAGGTACCATCTGGCATCGAGCTGACAAGGACATTGCAGCGTTTTATACACTTCACATAAAGGTGGCGAATACTAATGTCCGCCTCTGGTTCTTCCAGTCCACCGAAGCTACAGGCGGGCTTCTCCAGCTTGGATTCTTCCCCTCAGCCTGAGAAGATAAGCCTTGAAGATCTCACAGGTTTACTGTCAGGTAGTCTAAACTACAGTGTAAATGTAACAACAGTCATGGCATTTTAAATTCACTGTTTCAGTGCACTTGACATGAAAGTTTAGATGTTATTCATTTTATTTGACATAAAAAGATCAAGACCAGGATTGATAACTTTTTATCTGGTGACACACAGTCCTTCTTTATGACGTCTGACTCTCTTGTAAGACATGGAACAGACAAGCCCCCTTAGGTGTCTGTCTTGAAAGTACTGCTTTAGTATGACAATCAGTGCTGGGAGTGTGTTCCTCCTAAAACTGGAAAGCTTTCACTGTATCCTGGGAGGATCAGTCATACACATGGTTTGTTTTCCATTCAGGACCGTTATGCATGGCGTGAGTGCTGTTAAAGTCTGAATCAACTAAACAAATGCCCCACCTGTTAATGCAAAACGTAATATTTGTTGAGTTTTACAAACCGATTCAAACTCAAGTAACAAACTGTAGAGTATCCGGTACGGAGGTGTTGGATTTGAGAATGGCCGTTTTTTAATGAGTGTGTGACTGGCCTCCAAAGTGTCCTTTCAGCGGCCCTGCACAATGGTGAAGATGAAGGACAGCTGATTATGTATTCTGCGCTGGTCCTCTGGCCCTGTTGCATTATGGTGGAGCATAAAAGATCTCTTTGTGCATGTCTCCCTCCAGAGCCCAGCCACATTCCAGAGCTTCTCCTGGACACTGCTGTCCCTCTCTCTCTCCTCAGAGAGAGGGACACTGCTGTCCCTCTCTCTGAGGAGGCCCCTGGCGGCCCCACTGCCTCCCTCCCACAGGACCTCCCAGAAGACGCAATAAACTTGCAGGGCCAGGCGGGTGAGTCGCTAGTCTACCCGTTAATGACCCAGAATTGTGGTTGACCCCAAATGACGATAGCGGCCATCTTGTACTGTACACTACTTGTCTGACTATAAATCTTTCATGGTTGGCTCATATTTTAATCATTTTGGAGGCTCTTTAAAAAAATGATTCTAACTGACAAGGATCTGACTCATGTCAATACATACTTTTCTAGAAGTCCTACAAACTTCAGGAGAATCTGCCAGGGTAGAAGGTGAAAACGACGAGGAGCAAAGTTGGGAAAGAAAGCGAAAAGAACGACAGGAACGAAGACAACGGGAGCTAGAGGAAGCCAGAGAGAGAGAGCTGCAAGAACTCGAACGACTGGAGAAAGAGATGGTAATGATTCTCTTACCCCAGGTTCATCTAAAAACACGTCTGCTGACAAGATTCATGTACGTTATCTCTGTCTAACCAGCAAGAAGACGAGCAACCAGAACACAAAGAAGAAACTGTCGTTAAGAAAGAAGGAGTCGATGAGCAGAAGGTAGAGGCAGATAGGGAGGAGTCCAAAGGTGAAAACCCACTGGAGAAATACATGAAGATGGTCCTGGAAGCAAGAGAGAAGCAGCGTGAGCCGGTGAGTTGCATGCACAATTTTCCGAGGCTGCTGTAGATAAAAAAATTTAAAAAAAACTTGTAGCACACCCCAAGTGGCTTTTCTTGTTTTTTTGGTTTTCAGAGCCCTGAAAGAGAGGCGGCATTACATAAGAGCCCAGAAGCCAAGAGTTTGTCCGAAGAGAAAGAAGAAAGGTAATTCAGTACTTTTCACAAAATAGATTAAATGATTTGTGGCTAGAGTTTTCAAGTTCAAGAGCTACGCCGTTACTCTAGGCAAGTTTAATAAATATAAAAGCGTACCTAATCCTCTTCCAATAACATCCAATAGCTTCTGTGGTTTCGCGTCTCCTTAATGTAATTTTTGTGCTGGAATTATATTGAGTTCATTTAGAAATAGTCTCTATTGTTTTTTAGTTTGGCTGTTTTCCGTCCTTCGAGGCTTCCATTAATCAACCTGCTTTTGTTTTTCCAGCATCGCAGCATATTCACACAAGGAGGAAGATGATGATTTCTGGTGAGCTGATTGTCCCGACAAAAACTGGATTATACAAGCCTCTAAACGGCACGGTTTAAAGATTTTGCTTGTCAATTTGTATAGTTTCCTTTTTGTATTGATTGCACATGGACAAATAAATGTACTTTTTTTTAGCTCGACAAAAAAAAATCTCAAAAAATTCTATCGTGCAAAAATCAGACACACACCACACAAAAGATAGATGTTTGTATTTTTTTATTTATTTTCTTAAAAACAGTCAACAGGCCAGGTCGTGTCATAAAGGGGTCTCCAGTCAGACAAGATGGTTGCTGATTGATTGTTGTCCTCCTGGTGATTGATAGATAGCCTTCTCTTCACTTTTTGGTTCATTCAAGAGGAAACACAACACGCAAAGGTGACACGGGATGTACGTTAGCGCCACGTACATCCCGTGTCACCTTTCTGCTCCGACACTCAGGCCTTGCATCTTCACAGATACCATTTAATACACTGGTCTCAAGTCACCCTGGCATTCACACTTTGGCTAAATTTACCATTTATATTCTCATTCAGTTGTTTAAATGACTGGAATTGTGACTAATTGTTACTTGAAGTTGAATTAAAAGTCACGAGGAAGCCCTTGACATTCATAGAAAATACAGGTATACTACCAGGCAACAAAATAATATATTTTTGAATAGATTAAAAGAACCTAAAAAAAACATCTATATCTAATCAGCTAGATAAAACGGGTTAATTTCAGTTAGAAAAAAATAAAGGAAAAGGGCAAACACTGCCTACTACTGATGCCAGCATACATGACTGTACATCACGTGTGTCACTGCTCCAACAGTTGTCTTCATGCAACAAAGAAACATCAAGTTATCCCTGTAACTCGGCTAATAGACATAAAGGATTACACGAGTAATTAAGTCAACATTATGACAATTGCACATGAAAAACAGATGCAATTTATAGAAAATTAAAAAAAAAAAAAAAAATAGCAAAACAATACTAAAAGCCTGACTTGTAATAACTGTACACCGTTAACACCTTGAGTTCAGATCGTAACAATGCACATTGGACATAGTTATGCTTGTTTTGTAGTAATTCATTTTGATCATACAGATATTAAAATAGACAAAAAAGAAAAACGGCGTTAGCAATCAATTCATTGGCAAGCGCTGATTTTCCTTTTCCATTTGCCTAAATGAACACATATGGACCAACGTTTTAGGACATCTAACACGCTGATTTCGTCTTGGCAGCATTCACATTTAGCAAGCGTGTTATTCGCATGGCATTATCTGTAAAACTGTGCTAACTCCTAATGCGTGTCCACGTCCTATCTACCCGGCGTTTAATCATTTCGAAACCATAGTTTTGTAAGGGAGAAGTGTTGTTTGTTCCAGTTAGGCTCTAGTGCACACCTGAGGTAGTGTTAATGTAGGCCATTAATGCTCTGAATGACTGAAGTAGCTGTGCAATGGAAATTAGAGTCAACAGCACTGAAATGGACGCTAACTGAGATGGCAGTTCAGTTAAGTTCTCACGCCCTGGTGATTCTAGCTTTACAAAGCGCATATAAACAGCTTTCTTTTTCTGGTGCACATGTTATGTTTTGTTCGTTTCCTTACGTTGACATCGGTCTCGTGCCAGTCCGATGTGACACACAAAATCAGATTGGGTTTGTAAGGCGTTACAAGTTAAGTCTTGTAAATTTCGACTGGAGGAAAGAAAAAAAAGAAATGGCAAAAAACAACAACAACAGCAATGATTTTGTACCCTCCCTAGCTAAAAATGGACTACACAAGAAAGACAGAGCAAAGACTGTAAAACAAAGGAGTCGTTGTTATGAGAATAGTGCAATGTCTGAAGCATCACCAGCATGAACTGGCTATAAAAAAAAGGGCCAGAGAGAATCAACAGTTAGATGAACATCAGAAGTCTTTTCCTCTTGCAGACGGAAAGTAAAAAATCAGCATGAAACCCTGACATAGCAGTTCTGAAACACTGTGAGTTAGTGCAGAAAGCAACACTGATGCGTTAGTTTGTTAGGAGCCTTGTTAGTACTGCACAGTGTCAGTGCAGTCGGCAGGTTATTTTAGCGTTGCCTTGGTCCAAAGGGGCCACAGTGGTTGGCCTCAGTGTCTATGTCTGTCTGTCTGTTTGTACGTGTGTGTTTGCTTCTGTGGACTGGGAGTGTGTGCGAGTCCTTATGTGTAGGAATTGAGGCATTCCTTTGAGCGTGAGGTGATGTCCTGCAGCTCCCGCTCTTCCTTCATTTTGATGTCTTGGTAGGCATGCATTTGACTGGCATCCTTAAGGTAGGCCCAGTTTGCTGAGAGAATCATGAGGAAGTGGATCTGGAAGAGAAGGGTGAGGTGGATGGCCGGTGAGCATGTCAGAAGACGCAAAGCAAGCTACAGGAGTCAGAGCTACAGTACTTCACGGACATACACAAACATAAAGTTAAGCTTTTAAAAACCACCCAACAGAGAACGGGACAAAAGACGGTACTTAAAAAGACATCATTGTTACAGTTATTGTAACGTTACTGACTGAAGAGTTACTAACTTTCTATGAACAAAACTACGGAAATGACACTTTTTAAGGGCGAAAGGATGAGTGAGAGAAGAGAGCCAGAGGTTGAGCATGCAAGCTTTGTGCAGCTGTAAAAGCTGGAGGTTAATGCAAAGCATGAGTATTTTGAGAATCTGACCCTGATCCATACCGGTTCAGTGTTATATATCACTGGAGGACTTACAAGAAATAGACCAGATAGGGATACTTTTGTAAACAAAGACTGTTTATTTTATATAGAAAGTAAAAGCTACAGTGTCGGGAAAAAAACTTAGGAGAAAATTAAATATATGAAATATGGAGTATAAGTAACTATAAACAGATCAAAGAATCTGAATATCGTAAGCATGCAGGCTCAGTGTTAGGATAAAAACAAATGGCTCTTTAATGGCACTTTTGAGAAAGAGTAAAGGAAAATGTATGAAACAAAACATCAACTTCGTAGCTGAGGCAATACCTAGCATCAGCTCTCATAGAAAAAAAAAATACATTTACTCTAAAATAGGAGATTTCTTTTCTTATTTTTTTTCATTTTATAAAATACACGGAAATAAACTGAGGCTTAGGGCCCCTTGCAGGAATACACCCCTGGTACTGGCCTAACCCTTCATGTGTTTTCTACTAGATGTGCGCAGTTACTTCGAAATCTATAATACACAACTGGTCGGTGTAATACTCGTCAGCGTAATACAGTTGATAAAAGGTTTTTAGTTCAGTTTAGAATCTAACTTAAAAAATCATAATAATACTGAAGGTTTCTTGTGTTTCACAGGTCGGTATGAAAAAGGCAAATGAGCCGATAAAATATACGGACAAGGCACTTGGCTACAGCTGCTCTGCCGCTATTGCAATTTTTTTTTACAGTTCATCCGCACCAGAACTGCTAATCAGGCAGTCGATAACATTAAGGCTGTGTCATCGAATGTCCCAATAGACTACTCTCAGAGCTTGGTGCTGTCCATGTCAGACCTTAGCGTGCTAATTTAGATAAATTTTAAAATCGAGTTTAACAACCCGCCACTATCACTTTTTTATATTTTACAATTGTGTGCACCAATCAGTTTTCAGCTCTGACTGCAGTCAGCTTTTGCAAGGTGAAGTACTGCATGCTGCACGTGTACATGTGTTGTTTCTTTTTCTTCGTCTCTAAATAGGTCATGCAGTCGATGCCTTTGCGCAGCCCAACGCCAGCTTCACACGTTACGAATATAAATAACACTATCGTGGATTTCTAGCTGTGCACAATCCTTTAAAACTTCGTGGTGACATGTTTTCTAGAAGTGAGTGCCAAGGAAAGCAGAACAAACCAGTCAACTAAACCCCACCCCACTCTGAAGACAACTTTCATCAGGTGTCCTCAGACAACCAATATCCCTGGATAGCAAATGCTAAAAGAAGCATACAATCAGCTATTTACACGTCATGTGATTACTAATAGAGAAGTTGATTTTTTTTTTTTTTCTATTCTCAGGTTTTTCCATTTTTTTTTTTTTAGTTCGTTTCTTGTCAGTGGCAACTGCCTCTACTCGGCACAGGCCCAACTGCGGCACTTGTGCTCTTAAAACAGTTTAAAACTTAGTGCAGCAGTCTTCTCGACTCTTAAACTTCAAAACAGCAAAGTTATAAGTGGTAGCCATCATGTAGATCAGCTGGTGGAAGAGAACAGAGAAGGTGGTAAGAGCACATGCCAGTGACCCAAGATTTAATAAATAAACACTTCTATTTCTAAAAAAAATCCAAATTCACGAAGCCCAGACTGCACACTGTTCCACCCGTCCTTAAATTAAAACCAGGGCCGAGTGCAGCTAAGCAGATGGTAAACAGCAAATGGAACTGGTGCTGAGCAAAAGCCTATGTGTCGTCGTCCTTGGCGCGGTTACATAAACCATATGGGAATGAGGAGAGGAGCGCTTGACACATGATCTGCTGATACAAACCGTGCAAAGATGGACTAAAGGGAGAGGATGGAGAGACTGGAGGGAAGCTTACCAGAGCGATCACAGTGGCTCCTGCCCCGGCGCACGCTACGATGTACAGGTGGTAGGACAGGTAGAACTGAAAAAAAGACAAGCAACAGTAATTATTCTGTTTAAAAACAACATAAATACATATGCCTTCCTGAATGCCATGCGTCCTTCTGATTTGATACCATGCGTGCAAAGAGGATCTTACCTCACTGGTGTTGCAGATATCGCCTAGCGTAGATCCACAGGCCTTGCCTGGAGTGGCATTCCATGGGATAATTCCTGTAACCATGAAATGCAAAGGTTTATTTTTGCACCCAGTGGTTTCCTTCTGGGTGCAAAATGTGCAAAGTGAATTTTTTCAAAGACTCAAATGGGCACATTGTGGATTTCACACATGAGGATCCCTCTATCATCACAATTATCATGCAGCCTGTGAGAAAAACCTGTGCAACGTCCTCACAGGCTTTCTGCAGTCTGACAAAACGCTGACAGTGTTGTCAAGGTTATCTTAGCTTGGGCCTGGGAACTTCAAGTTATAATGAAAAGTCTGCAGTGCAAACTGGGCATATGAAAACATTAAGGCTGTGAAATGCAGGATCCAGTGCTTCTAGAGAGTGGTATTAAAAGTCAACACGTCTTGGTCTCTGCTGCATCAATAGGGATCATTCTTCTTTTAATGAGTCCCTTTTACGTTGCTATGTAGCGTCTTTAAGGATCATACAGTTACCTAAAATCTAATTTCTCATCGCATCTCATTTCTCATCCATGTGAGAATGAATTGTGACAAATTTACCCTTTGAGGATTTTGCTGAAACAGTCACAATTAGAAGATACGCAACAGGTGATGGGCTCTCAAGAGAAAGCCAAAGTTACAGATTTCTCTTCCACCGTGTTTTGAGTACGGCATTGGGTCTAGGGTCGAGTATGTGCTCCTGACAAGAAGTGCGTCGTCAAAGCAAACGATGCTGAACGAGACAAAGTGCCGTTCTCTTACCATACTGGCGAACATCCACGCAGATGGAGTCAACGTTTGTGAGGTTGGCCATGGGGGACTTCATGGTAGCACAGGTGGACCACATGTTGTAGAAGAGGAAGACAGGCACAGCGGAGAAGCCGAACACGCCGAGCCAGGCCACGCCCAGGATGTATGTGAGGAACACGAACTGCGAACACAGAACAGGCAACCAACTTAGGATGCATCATTCACACTGTAAGGAGCCTCATCACCTGGCGTGCGTCGTATACATTAATCACGTGGGAGACAACCTATGTTTAGCACGCACCGTTTAAAAGTCAGATTGGACTCAGGAGTGCGGTTGTTTTAACATACCATTCCACTGATGCAGCGTCCGCAGATGGTGGTCTTGAACTCGCTGTGCAGCTCCTTGACTGCGCTGGTTGTGTAGAAGCCCTCGGCAAGCAGAATGATCCCGTACAGGAAGAAAAACGAAGCAATGCCGTAGATGACATACTGCATCAGCTGTATTCTGTTAAAAAAAAAAAAAAGTCACATAATTTCTCAAGTAAAAATGCTAGATACTATTTTCAGATGTAACAGAAGCCTGACACTCCATTGCACGCGATGTGTAAAACACGAGTAACCAGGGATGGTAAAGCATAAACACACGGTTGTGATTGTGTCCACGCTTCTCTGGGACGTAAAGAGAGACGCTAAGCCCAAATGTGGAGAAAACAGGTGATGTACGTCTCTGGAATTTATCCACCAACAGACAGGCCGCCTCTGTGGACATCTTAAATTAAACAGTGCACTTCAAATCCCCCCCCCAACATAAAACACATGTGCAAGCTCGTCTGTGTCGGCCCGCTTTTATTGTCTGGACTAATGGATGAAGGATGGTTAAAAAAAAAAAAGAGTCCGTATTAGGACTGTTCCCAGGGACAAGGTGAACGTGGGAGGCATTGTCAGCTAAAAATAGCTTACATAAAGTTAACCTTATTAGAGGAGTTATCTGTCTTCGGTTTGGACTTGTCTTCACTGTGATGGTTATGTAAGAACACATTTTTGAATGAGCTTATGGTGTAATAGATCCTCAGTGTGACGTTAAAGAGGCAGTATTTGAAATAATCCCTGTTTACCGAGAAGTCTTTCTTATCAGTTTATCAGCCCCAGGACGTCACTACAGGCAGCTACATGCAGCACGCGCTAAGAGCATGAGGTCACTTACACATCAGTCAGCATGGCGTGATCACTGGTGACCTTGGAGAAGTGGGTTTCCAGGATGGTCACAGTTCCAGTGAGAGCCACGTGGCCACATCCACAGAACAGGGCAACACCAGAGAAGCAGAGGATGGTGGCCACCAGGGACGCATAGGGCACGCCGCCTAAACATTTGATGCAGCACTCAAAGCAACCTGTGTGGTAGAAAAAAAAAAGAAATGTCAGAGACGTTTGTCATTTGACGTAATCGCATACCAAACGCTTTTACTTGATGTCGACATAAGCCCGGTTTCATAAAGGGAACCGCGTTTCATTTTTAGGACAGAAAACAATCTCTTAATGCGATAATAAGGTCTTAAATCATCCATTCGTCCACAAAGCCTATCCCAGCGCACATTGGGCAAGAGGCAGGACACGCCCTGGACAGATCACCAGTCCACCACAATACTTTTGCAACTATTTAACAAAGCATCTTTCCGAAATGCTGCAAAGGAAACAATGCAGACGCAGCTGACGTGTCTGTTCAAAACAGCTTTGACAAAAATTCGTCTGTGGTCACGCTCGGTGCGTCGCGCTTCCTGTCAAAACTTGCACAACGTACAATAAAGTCCCCGCGGGAACAGAACAGCTCGCTGTGTGCCACTGAGGTTGTTCATTCTTCACCGCCTCGTGCTGTTTCATTTGACAATTCATCAGCTGCACTTAAAGGGCACTAATGGCCATCCAGCAGGTCAGAACAATTGGTGTCTGCCAAACCGTAATGGAAATCAGTGGCAGCTAACCATGAGGGAAATGAAGTGACCCAGATGGCTCTGTCTGTCTCATCCAGTGTGTTCTTATGCCTTGTGAAACGGAGCCAGCCGCCACAATGCGCCGTCTGTGGATGGATGCAAACGAGCTGCAGTGTGCTTCCAATCAGATCCACATGTGTGTGTCGGGGTGTTATAGAGTCATAGGACGCGCAGATCAATGTCTGTCTGTGTTCGAAAAACCGCATGTATGCCAGCTGTCACCCTGCAACCCACGGATTTAAAGCTGCTGCAAATCAGTAGTTTTACATTAAATGTGTACAGACAGTTGTCAGCGGGCAGCTATTTAAAGCAAAAAGAAGCTGGGATGAATCAATGGCACTCTATTAGCAAAGCATCGAGATGCACAAAATAACCGGTGAACACAGAGGACCAGACCTCTTTCAGAAGTTGGTGGAGACCAAAACAGAGCTAAACGAACAAGTAATATTGGACTTTGATGTCCAGTGCCCATATACAGACGTCCAGACTAATGCTGATGTTGCTCGGATCCGCTTAAAATATAGAAATCTCGGTTCGACAGGACTCTACTCGCTTGCCCTAAAACTTCATCTCTGTTTGTTCTCTTAGCCGTGACAAAGGAAGTTAAAGTAGACACACTGCTTCTGAGCCAATGCTTTTGCAGTCAGGTGGTGCTGACTGTTTGTGTAGCGCGGGGAGATGAAAACATTTGCGTCCCACAGTGAGTGAATAGGGAGTTGCCATGGCAGCACGTTAACCACAACTCAATGAGTGTGCCCACAGCAGAGTCGCTGACTTCCACCGCAGCCCACATTTCTCAGATGAGCATGTCGGATAGGGAGAGCGCGGGTTGCTGGGAGTCGGATCACAGAGCCCCACAGGATATTGAGCCCAGCTGCAAAGTAAATACAGTCCATTTGAAGAAGGGGCTGCTCTTGTAGCACACGGCACTGTCAGGTACGCAGCTCTGATCCAGCAGCAGACGTAGGCACAAAATCAATTTACTCTGGCCGTTTCTAGGCCGTTTCCACAGCCACGCGGCATACTTTGTGAGGGATTAAGTTTACCGTCCCGGGGGGAGATGTTTCCATATGAAAAAGCGTGGTTAGGTTTTATATCTATAACCAAATTAAAGAGGAGCAAAAACTGACAGAGGCAGTAGCCGTAGTTATTAGCGTTTGAAATGTCACGGTGGAAAATCAGCGCCAGTGCTCAATAAAAAATGATCGCTGTGAAATGCGTGACTGCTCCTCATGACAGCTTGAATTTTACAACATCTGACAACGACTTGTCTGAACCCATATTAGGACGTCTAATGTGACGAGGAATAAAACAGAGGCGCTGGCACATTGAGCCACTCCGAATGCATGTAATACGTCAAAAGCTTTAAAACACTGAGTGTGCTGCATCCCTCTTATGCAGTTTTTAACAGAGAAAGTCGAACTCATTTGCCAGCATCTGCAGTGCTCGTGTAAGTCTAGTGCACAAGAGAGAAAATGTACATTATGTTTGAAACTGATGAGTTTCCGTTGTGCAAGAGTGAGTTTCTTTTGAGAGTGTTGCTTAGACATCTCTCTCTCTCTCTCTCTCTCTCTCTCTCTCTCTGTCTCACTGCACAAACCTTGAGTCACTTGTGGGTGTTAAGCTTAATAACACAATAAATCCACAGTGGTATTTTCACAGCTGCACTAGTCATGTGTCAGGTTAGTACGGCTGCGACTGAAACAACCTTGACTCTGATATGGTTCAACTCTTGGCAACAGCAGCAGTATTATTCTGCAGGGCCTCAGTCAAAGATTGAGAAGTTTTGGTAATAAGGCTCAGACAAGCCAGAGAGCTCCCGGTGGCTGCAACAAAGGCAGAGGGTGATGCAGCCTTTCGTCGTCGTCTGCATCGACCAATTGCGGAGCGGCCCTCCTTTTGCCAAAGCAAACCCTTGACGCAATTTGTTAGCGAGACTGTACCGTCTCAAGGGGGCTGCAGCTGGTGACGCAAAGAGAAAATCAAGAAATATTCAGGCAAGAGGTGAAAAAGCAGCAAAAGATATTTTATGATGCTACAAATAGGAGGCGTCAAACAGAAAATGCGACTAGGACGCTATATCCACTGATCAGGCATAACATTATGACCATTCCTGATATTGTGTAGGTCTCCCTTGTGCCTCCAAAACAGCTGTGACTCATCAGAGAATGGACACTGGCCTTCTGAGGGTGTCCTGTGGTGTCTGGCAACAGGATGTTGTTAGTGGGGGCCTTTGGGTCCTGTGGGTCGAGGGGGAGGGGCCTCTGTGGTTTAGGCTTCTTCCAGTGCATCCCACAGATACTTGATCAGTTTGGGATCTGGTGAATTTGGAGGCCAGATCAACACTTAAGTGTTTAAAAGTCGACTTTTGATAGATGAATGGACAACACAGAACTTAATAGAGAATAGTGTTGTGTTTATTTGAGAGCAGTCTGCCGTTGTCTGAGTGGTCAGTGTGGGATTTCATAGTATACAGGATATTACAGTGCGTACTTTGGGTCCAATCCCCCTCCTCCACGGGGGGTAGCAGTAGGAGCTGGTGACTCTCTAAACAGCAAGCACGTAGTAAATGGATCCCGCTGAGTGGAGCACCATAAATGAAAATCATGTTGGTCCCTTCCTTCCCCTTTGATGACTCTCACATGCTCCCTGACTAATACTCTCAACCAGAACTCCAGCTCCTTCAAGACGCTACGTGAATGAAAGGAGGCGCGATGAGATGAAAGAATAAATAAATAAAAAGGGGGTGAGAGAAAGAGACAGACAAGTTAGCGACTGTTTGGGATGACAATATCTGGCCTTACAGCAGAAGCTAGATTTGCCACATCGGGATCACGAGGAGAGAGGGAGAAAAAAGACGCTTGTGTGAGAAAAAGTGTACATGTCTGAGAGTGAGACATTGTGTGTGAGAGACAGAAAAAAACAGAGAGAGAGAGAGAGAGTCCAAAAAGGCCTGATACAAAGGGCCACTGTGTACAGCCCCAGACTGTCCATCACACTGGACTCTCAGGGGCCATTCAGAATAGCAGTGAACCAAGGCCCAGCTCTTCCGGCCCACAGGCTGGAGGCCCAAGACAAGCCCACCACTGAGCTCCATCCTGTGTGCCCCCGCCAGCACTGAACACAGCGTAGCCACAATGGGCCATGGCAGCCTCTTCACACTCCAGGAGGATCCTGTTTATCAAAGCATCCCAAATCCATCAGCGTGTGAATGAGATGGCTCATTAAGGCCGACGTCAGACGGAGGCAAGCGAGACAGAGGCACAGCCTGACGGAGACATCAAGGAAATTAGAATGAGTCACCGTAATACTGGATCACAAATTGGGTGTAGTGGGCGACTGCTTCTGGGCCGCAAACTTTTTTACTCCTTCATCTGATAGCCAGCAGGAACTTGAAACAACACTTGTAAACTAGAAGAGAGAGAAAGATCCCTGGCTGTGCCTAGGCTCAAAAGGACAGACTTTATCAGTTTCATCATTGTCTGTACACTGTGTAAAGGTGGACAAATCCTTGGTGACATCACTCAGAGACAGCCCCTGACCTAGCTGGCCTAGTTTCTGGCCGAAATGTGGCTAGTGACACCTAGGCAGACATCTAGTGACCTGTGATGGCACCCACCATTCACTCAAATTGGCCACGCCCTTATACATTAATAAGGATGCCAAGGATTTGCAGTCGAGACCAGACTGCTCACATTTACATGGAGATCTACGGGGATTGACAGCTTTGGGCACATTTGTCTTTTGCTTTCATTTTTTAGACCATGCCCGCTTGACTAGTAACACAACCATTTGTTTCTTGGTTTGTCTGCAAAATGTTATATAATGAAGTCTACCATGCACTCTGCAGGAAGCAACAAAGGCCCCCCAACAGCAAATGTTGCCCCCCGGTGTCTCAGGTTATTCAGCCCAGGCATCACTAGAGTTTGCTCGTTCCACACATCATCAGTAACCTCTGCAGCTGGCCCTGCTTCATCACTACCCTCCGGTCCCTCAACTGCAGCCATCATGTAAACACGGCCTGTCATCACCATAACTGAAACCTCCCAACAGCTGAGTGGGGGAGGTTCATTGGAAAGCGGAAAACTGTCCTTGATTGCCTAGAGAAATACCAGCAAGATGTGATCAAGTGAGCGTGAGGTATTTTAAAAGAAACTGTTCGATTTGATGTCCGGACCAGACAGAAACACAGGCACCTACCCAAACAAAGAATTATGTGCAACTCAAACGCACACAGACTCCACGGGATCATATGTACATGGAGAAGTATGTATAAATGATACACAAACCTCACTCACACACAAATAAGCTTAGTTTATGATGAAGACTTCCCAACTCTTCCATTTCCGCCTTGGATCCTGAACAACAATCTGGCTTCCAGCTCCATTAAAAACACCATCCAGTGCCAATCTAGAATCTAACCTCATTGCTTGCAGATGTGTTTGTTTACAGCTAATACTAAGTGTTGTTGTTTGTTGCTCCATTGGGGCGGGCTGCCAAAGCACCATTTATGAGAAAAGAGTCTCATTTTCCACACTCTCCACTGAGAGGGGCGATACTTAGAAATGCTATAATGGCTGTAATAGTAATGCTCAGGAGAATAGGGAGATCTTAGCCTGCAAAGTTATCAAAAGTGGTCCAACTGTTTACTTATCTAACGAGACACTTACAGCCAGCTTCTAGCCGCTGACAGCAGCTGACCCGTGGCTGTGTAGATGGGCTGAGACATGTTTACATTATGCATTTAATCACTGTAAGAGGCACTGATGGTTGTAATGGCTCATTATTGGGCATTAGGAGACGAGAAGAATAAGAAACATGGCTCCTACGCTATTTAGTAAACAACGAAAGAGTAATAGTCGAGTCGGCTCTACTAATAAGACAATGTCATATACAGTGGACGCCCAACTCTCTTCATGCAATTTCCAAGAAAGAAGGAGAGAAAGAAAGAAGGAAAACACAGTGGGAGATGTTATTAAGTGGCTTGTGGCTGAGAGTGAAATAAACAGAATGTTTTAGCACTTAGTAGTTGTACAACATCGTGATTACCAAGTTATTTATTGTAAACAATAATACTGCATGGAAATCTAATATAAGTGGCCCAGCAAAAAATGTTTAAGTATTGAATAGAGGTGTCACGAGCAATAAGTAGTTCATGTCACGAGCCGTGGCATGCAGATAAAACAGAAAACCCATAGAAGGGGATTTTATGACTTTAAAGGTCCAGTGCGTAGGAATGAGTGCCACCTAATGGTGATTTAGCATATTACAACCATTTGAATACCCCTTGACGAACCCTCCCCTTCCAAGCGTCTAAACATGCTAAAGTAACTCTAAAGTGTTTTATTTATGCATTCTGCCAAACCATAGAGACACTACACTACAAAATGACACAGTAGATAATGACCCCCTCACTTTTTTATATATAAACGATACAACATAAACACAAGGATTCTTATTTTTAGAAGTTCATAGACCAACAAACACATAATTAAGTGTATTATACTCAATTTCTATCAATAGAGTCCACTGAATCTCATACATTTGACATTTAACATAATATCTGGGACAGGAAATCTACTGATTCCTGTAAATAGTTTCTTTAGATCAGTTATTTTGAGTTATTCATCAAAACAAAAGTCATGTTTGTAGCACCTAAAATCTGAGGATTACCAATAGAGTTCAACTGTTGTTTTACGTCTTTTCCAGAACAATACATTACATTACATCACTATACATTACTCCACAACTTGCATGTGTGAAATGTTCTTTTGAATCTAACAATATTTTAGATGGAATAGATGTTTGGGAACAAAGAGCCGTAGAAAATGTAAGGAGTCGTGCTGATTCCTGGAAGAATGGGCTGAGCAAGTTAATAGCAATCTCTCTGTGGTGCACACACCGCTCATGGCTGTCTGTTTGTGATACCGCTTCATTTATCTTTGTCTTTGCCCCCTCCTCTAATCCACCTCATTAATCATCGGTCCCCCGCGAAAGAACAACCGAAACGCACCCCGAGGTTTGATTGATCGGCTGTTGACTCTGCAACAGGCTCATTGTCCTTAAAAGTGACACCACCACGATGATGACCAGCGGCAATGTGACATCCCTCCTGCTGCAGGAGTGAGGTCTGCTGAAAGCATCCCACAGCCTTAAACTAATTAGATCATAAAACACGCACAGGCAATGTACAGGAGACAGAACACAGTTGACGCGTGACAGCGATGCCAGTCTTGCACAGGTAGTGATGCATGATTTGCGAATGACATCAACAGTTTTGTTCGCGCGGACGTTAAAACAAGGATGCTGTTCTGACATCTGAAAATTCCCCACTGAGCAAAATCTACCCAACTATTGTGTGGAATGAAACCAAGCAGACTAGAGAAGGTTAAAACCCCAGTAAACACAGCAGTGAAAAGAACTGAACTAGGTCTTTGTAAGCGCTCATTGGTACCTCTTTTGTCCTGCCTCTGGTCTTGGTTTTCTTCTGATGGAGTTTCCATGGTTGTTTTTCTTCCATTCAGCAAAAATGCTTTCTTTCAGCAAATTCTCCCTTCCTTTCTCCTCGTTACTCTCTCCTCGCTTGCTCCCTCTTTTGCTCACTTTTCACTCTCTCTCTCTCTCTCTCTCTCTCTCTCTCTCTCTCTCTCTCTCTCTCGCAGCCACGTTCGCTCGTTTCATCTCGGTTTGTCTCACGAAGGCACCACTCCACTGTGTATGTTCCTTTCCGAGATCCAGAGATCTCGCCAGCAGGAAATCTGTCGAGCTTATTGTGACCAGATACCCATTCTGTTTGCACTAATTATTTTGAGATTAACTTTCCAGGTAGTCAAATTAAATTGCCCTCCGAATGACACACAAATCCTTGCCTTGATGCACTGAACACACTCTCCTCCTATCAGGCATCCTTGTCCCAGAAACTCAAGTGGCACCATGAATGGCAATCTAGAGAAAGCCGCACGGTGAGAACTGAAAAGCGGGGACCTTTACTTTGGTTGTAGCTGAAAACCACTCTGTGCTTCAGAAACCATGTAGGCACACAATCACCTTTGTCTACTTCCCATCTGACCGCGGTCCCAGAGAGGGGGTGTGTGCATGTGCTGTCAGGTTTGTGGTGTAGAATAATGTGAGCCCTTCATCTTGTGATTTGCACCATATGCCCTCTGCTCCTGCAGCATACATTAGCAACCTCTGACCGCTGTCTCCCCTCCATCTGGTGGTTTCTAAATCATAAATGTGAAAGAAAGAAAGTAAGGCATATCTACATTTCCTGAAAGGGGGGAGGCACGGCGTCCTCTGGGCTGATGCAGAAAACACAGGAAACGGCATCGGTAGATCGAATGGGCAGAAACGTGTAGCATGTGAGAGGGGTGAAGGACAAAGGAGGGATAAATAAGGGCTAGGAGGGTGATGAGTAACAACTTGTTGGAAATAACAGAGAGATCGGAAGAGAGACGATGAGAGATGACCAAAGAAACATACAGCGAGAGAGAGAGAGAGAGAGAGAGAGAGAGGGAGAGAGGGAAGAAGATCTTGGCTGTGTTTGTTTGGCAACAGCAGGCTGAGGAGCCCCAGGGGCATGCTAATGAGTGGAAGGCCTTTCAGACAAGGAGGAGGGGGGGGGGCCCTGCTGGAGGGGAGCTGGAGTGGGGTCTTCTCACGGATACGAGACCTCAGAGAGGAGGGGGATCAGCAGGGGAGGGGAGCCTCAGGGGTCAGGGAAGTGAACTTAGCGGGGATCCCACAACAACAAATGCCGCACTAATCTTCAAGCTTCTTTACCGTCAGCCCTGTAAAAGCCAGAAGAGCTGACATCCCGCTTGTGTGAGGCTGGGACTTTAGCTCATAAGTGGAAGCGACGGCTGTTTGTATATGCGTGTTTACAGCTGATTCGGAGGTAGCGGCGCTTCTAAGTTTCCAACTTACCAGGAGCCGAAGTGAAGCGTCAAACGAGGTCGGTTATGCACAGGACTAAATGCATCGAAGCGAAGCGGGCAGGCCGCTTCATGTTATACCAATATCAGACGCAATCCTGTGAAGCATCTGCAAACCTTTAAGAGACTACGGACAACAAATGTTTACTGCATCGTGTGAGAGGAAATTCAAAACATGTGACCAGGCTTTTTTAATATATTCAGTCCTAGCAGAGAGAAAAAAAAAGTGCTTTTGGAGGAAAATAATTTCTCCTGTGAATAAACAAATGTTTTGGCCTTGAGATCAGCTAGTAAAAAGTAACTTTTGCTTTGCTTTTTTAATCTTTTTAATCTTTTTCTTTTCTGGTGTACGTAAACAATGAGATCCGATTTATACTGCAGCATAAAGTTGATAAAGTAATCCGTTATGAGCTTTCTGTGTAAAGTCATCCATTGCATATGGGTGATTGAGTGGTGTGACAAAAGTCAAAACCAGAAACTGGGAACATCTAGTGTTTGTTTACAGATGTTTGTTACAGATGTGGTCTATGGGGAAAGTGCCATTGGACCACATGAAATTCTTTTATTTCAATACCACAAGGAGTAAAATTAGCTATAGGGCTGAGTGGTGGGGCAATACTGGCATTTAATGTTCGTGGGTTATATTGAAATGCGAAATAGAGTCATTTAAATGTTCTTCCCATACAGCAGATTAGTCACGAGGCAACACAGATGAAGGTGGAGGAGGCAGGTGAAGCTGCTTTGCGATTTTGAGTTTTCTCTTGCAGATGAAGATGCACCATGAACCTAGCTGATTACATTAAATGTTCATTAGTGAAGCTTAAATATCAATTTAATGGCAAAACAGTATGTAAAGTAGTGAACCCAATGAACAATGAGCAAAAGACTGATTGGTCTCCGGCTTTACCAAAACTTCTGACAGGTTGAGAGGCTGTGGGAATAATCATGAGAACGTAGGAGTCAAAGCCTGAGTGCTGCCCGCTCAGACTCAGCGTTGAGACAGCGCCACTCCCCTACTTGAGGACACAATCTGAATGATGATGAAGCCCACACAAATGAAGGAGGCTTCATTGTGGGTCAACCTTTCACGCTGTGAGACTGGGGGCCCTGTACGCTCCTCAGTGATCAGTCACCCGTGAAGACCTGCACCCTGCCTGGCTCGCACCGAGGAATTAGTTCTCAGGGAACCGGGTCCGTGACCACAGACCCAAGCACCACTTACGCCCACTAACAGCCTGAGAAAGCAGGCCCGCTACATTGGAACAGAGGACGACCGATCATGCCAAATGGGTGCGCAGAGCGGAGCACGAGAGAGAGGTGACTCACAGTGAAGGTCAATGTCTGATGGAAGGGAGAAAGCCAAAACTGGGAGGCGCACTGATTATTTGAGTATTTTGAAGCAGTCATGGAAAATAACTTTCCGTGTCTCGGAGCTTGAGATTCTTGCAAACATAGCTTTGGTGATTTGTTGCAGCCAGAGAGGCTCATTCCTGTGTACTGTAGTCGTATTACTGACCTACTTTTTAACGCATCGGTCGATCTGCTCTGCATGTCGGCCTTCATGTTTGGCATGAACCCAAATTATTGATTGGTGTACAACAAACCCATTATACGGATCCATTCATGTGTTTGCTGACCCATTTCCCTCTCCAAATCAGTACAGAAGCTTTAGACATTCTCTTTTCACTTTTGCTGAACTGTTCAGTGTAGGATTTGTTGGGAAATGAACAAACAATAGATGGAAATATCAGCCTCCAACTCACCCTAAAAGTACATCTATCACTGCCATATAAGGATTTAAAGAACCCATTGAAAAAATATATGATTCTGGGTTGTATGCTACCCCTCTTATATGGAAAGAACGAATATTCTAGCCATCCTCATTCATTATAGTAAAACATGTGGAGAGTGAGAGGGAAAACCACAGTGGGCTGACTTATAATGAGCCTCGTGCTTCCCTTTGGCTCTGTCAAAAAGCCATAAACCAAGAAAAATATCTTCTTTTTTTTTTCTTCCAGCCTCGTTGTGTACATTGCAGGAAAAAAAGAAATCAGAGGAAACTCTAATACACTCAGTCTCCGAGCAGAG
This sequence comes from Planiliza haematocheilus, assembly GCA_005024645.1. Lineage (NCBI taxonomy): Eukaryota > Metazoa > Chordata > Actinopteri > Mugiliformes > Mugilidae > Planiliza > Planiliza haematocheilus. The sequence continues at coordinate 9,901,125 of SRSE01000725.1, forward strand.
TAAAGGTTAAAAGGCACTAAATTCTTTTCACGGTGTCATGCTTATTTAAAGGGGTGTTCAATCTTCTCTTTGAACTTGAACTTCAATGTTTTGCTTTCATCCCAAATGATCGTAATTCTGGGGCTTGTCAGTGTCATAAATGCTGCTGTAGCAGAGGTTAATTGCGGGCCTGAAAAATGAAGGCAACGCGCTGCAGTTCCTCAAATTGCCACTAGAGGCTGGCTCCAAATGAGAGTTGATCACCATTGACAGATAGACGTGTTTACAGCCCGTTTTGGTCTCTATAGCTAAAGGCAGCAATCAGGAGATCTGAATTTTTACATAAATCCCCCATTAAAATTGTACTAAACCTTAAAGTTATGCAGCCTTAGCCACTTTAAGTTCAGTTCAGGCACTGCCAACATGACAACATCCTGTCAGCCATCTTTATATATAATGATCTGACCACCAATCCAAAACTACTTTCAGCACAAACTCTGGAAATCAAAGATTCCCTGCTGGCTAATTTTGAACATTGATTCGTAGCTTTAAATTATACCAGATGCTGCTGAAGTTTAATTTTTGGACCTTACAAACACAAGACCACGTCTCTCTAGCTAGCCAACCATTATCCAACCTCACAGGCAGAATCTTAAAACCAAACTCCTGCATTCATTTGCGGTGCAAAATACCCTCTCATGGACCAGTGCATTGTTCCTCCTGCTAAGGAATTTTACCACCAGAGGACAGCCGCTCAAATACATTTAAACTTCTTGCAGCGTGGACGCAAAAATTCAACTTTGCTATTCATGTTTCAACCACTTTAATAGAGACATATTTTATGTGTTTTATGTGTCTGTGCCATTGAACAATTTCCAGATTAAACCTTTCTCTCCAGTGTTAGTGCATGTGTTTCACCAAACAATGCCCAGGGTATCTGAGTCAGCACTTCTCTAATTGCATGTTTGTGTTACTATCGTGTTAGGTCTGGACGGGGAGCAACGCTCACTCATGGATGCCTGGCAGCCATGTTTTTCCTCTAAAAATGACTTCACAACCCTGACTCTCTGGCACCTCCACAGCCAGTGTGGTTTTGGCCTATGTGTGCAGAGGGGAGGGTAGCAGGCACAGATGCTTCGTATTATCCAGGCCGTCTAGCTTACAGTACCTTGGATGCTGTGATCATGACTTGGCCGGACAGAAGACAATTCATTTATTAAAACCCGAAGGCAAAGCCTGAAGAATTTCATAATTTCAGTCTGGAGTCAAAAGAGTAAATCAGTGCCAGGAAAGAGAAACATAAACCTGCAAGAGAGTGTAAGAGAGAGTAGGAAGAAGCAGTAGTTATAGTAGTTGTGCCTCAACACCCCCCTACACAGGCCACAGAGTGACATTTTAAAGAAAAGTAAAGGTCTTTGTGTAATTGTTTTTCTTTCAGGGTGCACTAAATATTTTAATGATGCCTCTGGTCTGGAAGAGGCTCGGCTGTCTTTGCGGTCTGCCATGCTTACGGCACCAATCAAACAACGAGGTACAGCAAGAAGACGCCTCTCCATTATCCAGTTAGAATAATGCTCCATAATAACCTCCTTTGCCAAGAAGGAGAGAGTAATCACACTATGGTGAAAACTTTTAGAAAATCTAGCGGTGTAATACGCTCCATTATTTCAGATGAGGGGATAACAACACCGCTCAGCCGCCCGCTGTGCTACTGCTGTGCCGCTCTACACCGAGACGACACGCTATCATTTTGCCATCAAAGTGAATGCAGCTCATTCTTTTGGGCACTTGAGAGCGACTGAAAGAAGCCGTTTAAAGCGACACTGACATATTATTACCTGTCAGCTGAAATGGAAAAATGCATTAGCCGAGATGAAGCCACGCTAGCACTAGCAGTTTAGTGTCGCTGTGCCAGGGAGCTCGTGCAATTTAAAGGGAATCATTCAAAAACAATAAAAATCTTAAATCAATAAAGAAAGAAGGTATTTGTCTCCTACAAATAAAGATAACAGCAGATGAAAAGGTTTAATTTGCCCAAAATGGTAAAATGTTACGACATAGTTGCTCCACTTTTTGCTAGGTTTTTGGTCTCCACCAGCTGATCGCTTTTTGTTTAGCTGCTAGATGTTCACTGGCTAAGATTAACTTTGCTGTCTGTAGTTTGAAGCCTGGGATTCAGTACATTTTTGCTGAATATAGCAACTTGCTAGGGCTGGAAGCAACAGCAAAACAGAGCACTGAAATACTCGGTAGCTGCCTTCAGGTTATTCTTCATGAACTTCACAGTTCCTAAGACGTAGCTGTCCCTCTAATTTGATTTAATTTATCCACTCTCTCTCTTCTATCTTTCTCATTGCACTCATATGAATACCTATAACTGCAAACTAGGAGACACCTCACAGTCACCTTTACACCAAACATCTCCCACAGCCACAATGAATGTATGACGGGCCTTTAAACTGCACCGAGATTAAAATGAAATCCTACAGGACTTTCCTCTGCGGTGCTAATCCTTTAAATACAATGGCTATCGCTGTAAGCGTTTTTATATTTAGCTCAACACAAAGTCCACCGAGTGAACTTTTCTGTTGTTCTGTGAGTGGACAGCAATTTTGTCAATTTTGTAGCTTACTGGCTTTATTTTGCACAGTAGACGTTCCCATAATATGTTAAAAGAACTGAAAATCTTGTGAGTTACCTACATAAAACCTGAAAAACAAACTTAGGTGACAATTGATTTGTCCAATACCAAATGTCACAGCATATAAAGTCTGGACTACAAATGTGCTATCCATGAGGAAAATGTAGTGGCTTATTTCATTTCAGGGGGCGTAACAGATTTTTCAGCTTTATGTTAAACACTCTTGAGGATCTCCGCAACTCAAACGTTCTCACACTCCAGCTGCTTGAATGTGAAACAACACGGTGAGTGGAGACTTTCATTTTCCTACTTGTTGCGCAGTGCATAAGCATGTGAACACACACACACAATAGAGACATAATGAAGCGCAGAGACACGGAGACAGCAGACGAGACTCTCCAGCTAATCTTCCCATGAACATCCCCCACCCTCCCATGTGTCTCCCCCAGCTGCTGGGATCTCTTTCTCCCCATTTGCTCCCGCTGGTCCTATTGTCCTCTGCCTCACGCTGCCAACCTCTCACCCCTGACCCTAGACTTTACCCTTTTCAAACCCTCCCAGATCTGTTCCCCCCAACCCTCATTAGATGTAGCCTCCTCCTTTCAGCCGGTCAGACCCCTGTGTGTCAGGATTCGCCGTCAGCGCTATGACAACAGAACACGCAGATCACTTTAATGCCATTGTTGCGCAAACCTCCTCCCATGTGTCTCAAAGCCCCGCATCCTGAATCCTGGAAGAACGTGAGAGTTGATCGTAACCTGAACCTGACACTCCCCCCCTGCAGCGCTGTGTTTGTCCCTCAGATTCGTGACGTGGACAAAGTGCTTAACAGGTAATTGGCAAATGCAGGGCATCGCTAGAAAAGCATGGAGGCTAATCTCGCTAGTGATTGGTATATACTCCACCCTGGCTGACCTCTGTGAGTGGGTCAATCCATTACTTTATTGCTTTAAGCACTGATAGGCAGTTCTCCGACAGCAGAGAATGTAATATCCAGTGCATCCAAATGGACATGACAAAGCCTCTACTGTGCAAAGCAGAATCCATTTATGGCACCATCTGATATGATGCGGTCTCCACGTCGTTATCGGTGTCTAAACATTGACATTCTCGCTGGATCTATGCTGCGCACGCACCATCAGGGAGAATTATGTCTCCTTAGATGGAAATAGATGATACATACCTCACACGCAAACCCACGCTCATTTTGCACTTCTCTTTTCGCCTCTGTAATGTTGTGTTTATGAGGGCAGAGCCATTTGACTCTTGAGCTACAGTAAAAATCATCTGCATAATTCTACCTGGTTGACTTGCTGTCAAAGACGAGGCCATGAATCTTTACTTTTTGCAGATATGCAGTCATCAGGGTTGTAAATTCACCACGCCGAAAACAGAAAATGTTTTTCATGCACTGGATCATGTCTTCAGTTGCAGAGAGCTTGCTGTGTACACTCTAGACACTCCTTCACTTTTCCATTTTCAGCTGTGGCCAGTCTATTGTTACAGTATTGTTTTCCCATACAGTAGGGGCCAAAAGCTAACACGACTTAAGAGACCTCTCAGTGGTGCGGCTGTAATATTCATACTGCTAACTGATCTCTTTTCTGGTCCGCGTGTGGTTACGGGGTCAAGCTGTTTTTCAGACAGAAACATCTGGGATTTCCTCTCGCCTGAAGCTGCTGTAGCTGGTATGTTTCTCCTGTACAACATATGGGTGACACTTTAAGAACTGGAAATGTGCAAATGGTAAAAGCATCACACATTACTAAACTACTCAGTTATATATTTGATCCGAAACATAATACTCTGTCAAACTGAGCTCCATCTTCTCAAACCCCCAAACAGTCTGTGTCCGCGAGGCAAACAGCCTCCCCAAACATTCTCCCCGAGCTATTGGGTTTCCTGCAGCTGTCGCCTTATAAAAACTCGGCTATTGCAGATTTTCATCTGCTTGGCAGAAGTGCCTCTTCCTGTCTATCAAGCTTCTCTCCAGAGGATAATAAGCAGACAATGCAAATTCTCATTTGGAAAGCTTATTTCTTGGTCGGGGAAAATGATTCCGGGCAGTAGAGAATGAGTCCTCTAACCGTCACATGTGGCTCTGCATCACGACAACACGAGCAAAGACGAGTCATGTGCGTTTCCCGAATCTTAGATGAGCAACACAACAAGCTTCGAGGCTTCACTGCATTTACTTTTCTATCAGTGTAATTACAGAAAACTTTGAGAATCTTAAATAGGATTTCACACATTGTGCAGATGCACAGAGACAGTCATGAGGGGTTACATGAGTATTCATTTAAATTCCTACTTAATTCATCCCAAGCGTAGCGTTTGGCTGCATCCCAGTGGTCCCAGGCTGTCTGGCACGACTCCTCATATGGTGAACATTTCTCATTGGTGCTCTGGGGTACCCCAGATGCCTTTGTCTTACGGTTGTTTAGCAGCTGCGTAAAAGCACTGAGGGACAAAGACCTATCTGTGGAGGGTTGAATGCGCTCAGTGGGCACGCAGCCAACTGCTCAATACCTATAGACTCTCGAAGCTGAAAAGCAGAGCGATGCATTCGACCCTCACTCCTGACAGATGATCTTAACGGGGAAATTATCTGGAGGCCCCTTTATTTCTTCTCAGTTCACCTAAGTCGTTTTACATCTGAACTGCGGTCACACCGAGCTCTTAAATGTTTCTTTACAAACTCAGAAACCATACTTGAACTAGGCAGAAATCATGCACTGGCTTAGCTCCCACACTTCCTCAACTTGCAGACGTAGAAATATATCAAAAACGCATAATAAGTGCCAGCTGAAATGTTGACCCCCAAATCTGGATGTAATACTTGCCAGCATCTTTCGTCATTATTATACTGACTAATGAAGGCAGAAGTAAAACAGTACAGGCAAATAGCAAATGGTTACTGATGACACCTGAAATACAATCCAGTCAGCCCACTCCGCAACAAATCAATGCCTTTCAAAGCTTCTGTCTGGCAGAAGTTGAGTTAGTTTCAACCTTTTCAGTTAACAACCCTGCATTTTATTTTTGGACAAGTCTGTTTTGGCAACTCTTTCTTGTGTGCTATCTTCAAGTCCTGCAGAAAGCTCCAAGATTGGACCCTAGTGTTATCCTGTAGACATGATTTCATCACTGTAATCAGTTGTTTTTTAACACTACACACTGTTGTGATCTATTTACTCACTTACACGAGGCAGGCTAGGAAAATTGGTCACCCTGGGACAACATTATTGACCATTTAATCTATATGCCCTGCTCATGTGACACAGATAGAAAGTATCAACAGATAGGCATTTTTTTTTTTTTTTTGGAGGGGACTGTAGAAAATGTGGCGACCCAGAGTGCAGTGATAAGGTTTACTGTTGATAGCAAAATATGCCGCAGTGGGGCCTAACGCCTGAATGAGTAAATGTTCATGCAGTGTTGCTTTCCCCAACCCTTTATTTCCCCACAGGCCTTCTGGAACAATCATCTGACTGTGAACAAAACACTGATGCAGATTGCTACTCGACTGGCAAATACGACCCCTGAGCCCCGCATACAAGAGCTGACTAAAACACTGTATGTGATAGAGGCCAGATTATGTGTGTTTTTCTACACATAGGGAGTATTACTAGATACCAAAATGCCTTCTTGTTTCTGTCGTGCCGATATGTAACAATCCCGGCAAACACACACACACACTCGCATCCCTTCTGTTCAGCTGCGAATACGCTTTTAGGAAAAGTGACGGCTTGAACGAGCCTCCCCACTCGAGAGCTTCTTTCCCTATCATTTCATGTCACAATGCTCAATGGCCGCCTTTGTTGTCAGAGGAGTTATTAGCTCAACAAATTAACGTGACTGCTCAGGCAGACCTGGCTGGAGAGGGCTGCAGCAAAGATGAGTAGAAAAGCAGGAAGCCCAGAGAGAGAGAGTGAGGAGGGAAGTTTCAGAGGAAACAAAGTGGTGCAGGAAGAGGATGGAGTCCTGATTGAACTGAAGGTAAAAAAAAAAAAACTGTATGGCCCTCATCTGATGTTCAATTACCGAAGATGCTCGGTCGCATGCTATGCCAAATGGAAGTAAGCCCAGAAATCATGTTACTATGACAGCGACCGCCTCATTATGGAGGATGTTCACTGTAATTAATGATTGCAAAGTGAAGCCGAAAGGCAATTGAGGAATCACTGATGGTTACATAAAAATGTGGGATGAGTCGTAAAAGGTTTGCACGTTCTTTATATGGACCGGACCACATTTCAGTCCCGGATTGAAGGAAGACATATTTTTGGAGTTAACGAGACAACTCTTTGATTTACACGCACAAACACAAAACAGCAGAGTCCCAAATTGGCCCTCAGCTCCCTTTGAACATCTCCGCAGTGACTCATTCCCGCATGTCTTTTGTTTTTCTCAGCATATGTTGGGAACAGAAGACAGACCTGAGGTTTGCCTCTGAGCAGAATGACCACGAGTCGACTAAAAGTAGGGGACAAAAAAATGATCTGGTCCCTCTTGTTATTCAGCTGCCATGACTTGTTGATTCCAAAGAGTGCAAAAACACATCTGCTGGCGCAGCATTAGCCGTCATGTGTCTTTCCTCTCCTCGGATTCAGGATGCTGGGGTCACAGCACATACAGTTCGGCGCATGAAGTCTGTCACAGCGATCACTGCTTATGTGCAATCAGACTCTTTCCAGACATCCTAACGCAGATGGAGCAGGAATTTAGGAGCACGAGGCAGCCAACACCTCAGAGACGCAGAGGCACAACTCTTCTTTTGTGGGTCACTGACAACGGAGCAGATTTAATGCAGTCATGAAATGTTCACAATAATCACGAAGCTGCTGATGATACCCTGCACACCAGCAAACCGTGAGTCAGTACGAGCTGAGCCTTCAAAAACCGTCAGCTGTGATTATCTCTCATTTTCCGAAATTACGCCAAAAAAAAATGTGATGTAACATTTGAAACTGGTTTGCATCCAGCCTCGGTGACCTTTTCCACAGGACCACCACGGCGAATACAAAACTGTCTGGCTAGGAGGTTCACAAGTTTCCATAAGGAAAAACAGTCCCTCCTTTTTTTTTTTTGGCCTCTGGAAGAACAGACACAGTGTTCAGAGTCATGTTCATAATTTGCTGTATTTGATTATCTGAATCTGCTGTCATAAATGTTAAGCAGATAATTGAATTGAGGCCGCTCCAGCTCATTCCACGCTGAACTGTTCTAAACATCTCACTTTAGTGAGATGTTTCACTTTTGTTTTTACACTTTGTTCCCTAGAAGATTCCAGTGCAGTAACGTGTCGGGCTTTTTGTGCTTAAATGAGTAATGGTGTATGGTCATCACATGCAAGAAAGAAAATGATTATCTTCAGGCCAGCACTTTCTCTTCAGATGTTTTTACTTGAACGCCGAATGGAAACCAAATACAGGTCTCTGGGTAGTTGTCGCAGAGCTAATACAAAGAACTTAATAAGATATTTGTGGAAAATGTTGTCTCCCCCCCGATCTGAGTTCAGTGGACCGAGGCCCAGTCGTCCTCCCACGTCCTCCGCGCAGTCCAGCGCGCTGTTAAATCATTTGGGGGACAAAAACAGAGCAGAATCTCTCAGAAAAACAAGCAGAGGTGAAGGTCACCGTAAAATCGAATCAAGACGCAAGCTACACAGCCTCTGGACGGCATCTTTCGCCGCACGGCCCCCGCGCGCAATCAGCTTCGTGACATCCTGTTTAGTTTGGGCCCCGATAAATGAATCAATTTTTCTGTTTCACATGAAACGGCAAACCACAAGCACAGCAGGGTGAATTCTCTGTAACAAAAAAAAAAAAGAAAGAAAGAAACGAGACCTTTACAGCAAGTCTCTAAATGAATCCCCTCATGCACACAACAGGCTATACTACTTTCCTGAAAGGGCCACAGAGACTATTTGAATATAAAATAGAAGCCTTAGAAAGTGGACAATGCACAAAGGTTGATTACCATGCAGAGTAATATCCTCTATGAGACAGTGAATGAGGGTCTGTGGGGAATTAGTTCACAGGGCATCCGCTATGAAACTTGCAATTCAGTGAACTTCTCTCTCTCTACATTAAGAGCCACTGAAGTCTCACAAAGGAGCAGCCCCAAATTAGGAGCACAAAGGCGCTTCTGTGAGAGCTTCAGAGCGAATTAATGAGCACTGATACACATTCTCACACAGTGTTCTTCCCCGGGCCTCAGCTGCGTCGTGGCAAACAACGCGAGCTGTTAAACTCTCCCCAAATCAGTGTCTGGAAATGGCAGAACTGTCACTGTTGAAACCGACCGATGCCGCTCGCACTGCTTAACTTGTGTTCCCGTGCAAGACGAGAGGAGCCGGGAGTCAGAGCTGGCAGTTTCGGTCTTAAAAGTTGAGTGAGAAGTTACTAAGCCTCCCAAAGTATGGGCACTTCATTCCTCAATCCCCGCAGGTCGAGAACACAGATGGCCAACACTTGGGACTCATTTAAAGTTGGGACAGCTCAACCCTTCACATGGCAGTTATTACAAGCTCTGGGATGACACACGCAGGCATGCAGGCTTCAGCCAGCAAATATGCTTCCAATAACTATAAATCAGTTTGGTTTGTTTGAGCAAGAAAAAAAAAATGCAAATGCAACCTGTTACCTTCCTGGCAATCCTGTCAAACTTTAATCAGACAGTGCTGCAGATCAATAAATAATCATTGTTTGTCAGTGATAAAGGGTGCGGCCGACTCACAAGAAGTTTTGATCAAATACTTTATCACAATAGCTCGGCTCTGAGGATCGAGGCAGTGAAGGCAGCACCAAGTTGATCTGCACTTAACACCTCCGCACAGACTCGCGCAGGGATGACTGCAGGAATCCCCATAATCTCTCTAATCGCTTTCCTCCAGTTGCTTCAGAAGACTGCTCTAATGCCCACTGTCGTGAAACCGGGTCAGGTAAGCAGCCTGCTTTCTGCGACGCAAGCTCTCAGAAAAGTTCGCCCTGCGTTCAGTTTCAAACAATCGGCGCGCCCCCCCTCGAAAGTTGGAGCCGAGGCGTGAGTCGCATCACGGAGATTTGCAATGCGTCTGTCAATCGACATTTGTTGGTAAAAACAAAAAAAACTTACCCATTTTCGTTTTGTAACTTCCCAAAGCGTCCGAGGTTTAGAGAGGAGACGAAAGTTGAGCCCCAGCTACACTGATGTTGCGTCCTGGGATGCACACTGGCCGCCTGGCTGCACAAACGCTCAACGCTGCGTCCCTCCGGAGAGAGTCTGCCTGACGTCACCGCAGAGAGGATTACAGATGGGAGGACGGAGCTCTCTCAGCCTGCCCCCTCCTCATCCCCCCCTCAGGCCTCCTCATCAAGAAGTTTCACTGGTTGCTCATGAAGAGCAACTTCACCCCGAGCATTCCTGCCCTGCGCGCAAAGTCCTCCGTTGCGCATACAGTAGAAGTGACTGGATTATGACCAGTCAAGATTACAACCTGCAGCTCAAGCTATTGTTCAGGACGATGGCAGAGCAAGAGAGTGCAGATTGCTGTTAGATCAGCTGAATCAAACTGACAACAAACAGAAAAAGGCCTGATCACAGGTCAGGGATCGCCGGTCAATCTGTGAGCTGCAGAGTCAGGGAAAACATAAATAGGCTAAATAAATATAATAAGACCAGTGATCAGGATTTAAAATGATTCCACTGACTGATAAAGCATTTGAACCTGTCTCCAAGATTATGACTACTTCACTGAGGTTTATTTTCCAGGATAAAAACATAACTCTGACTTCTGTAGTTTATAATATATCATTTATTTCTTCTTCTTTTCTTTTATTCATCTCAGCAGCCTAGGCTCTACTAAAGAGCAATAAATCACTGAGTAAATCCACCCACATTAACTTTAATTTTAATACAAACATGCACGAATGATCGCCCCCCAACAAAACCCCCGCTTGTCATGCATTCATCCAGAGTTATATTTGTGGGAAAGTATTCCACTTCTTGTAAACAGACTTGCTCGGGCGCATGGGCCCTCTGATTTTTAAGATATCTCTCATGCTTGACATTACTTCTGTGGACTGGGATAAATGGCGGCCTTTCACAGAGATGGGGCCTTTAAAGAAACAATACCAGTCACCATCAGTCCAACTCGCTGGTATCCGGTATCCAAGGAGGCCTGAGCACCCCCTAATCCAATCCAGTCTTTTCATTGGTGGCCAAGTGGGCAATCCTCAATGGTTTGTTTCATGGTCAAACAGGGCATCTTCCCAACATGGCGAACACAAAAGTGGCTGAAAGGCAAATATTTAACTGGTCAGCTTCAGAGTTTTATGTGTCACTTTTTGGGCAGAGATTATTGTTTTAATTCGCTTTTCCCGAAACGACAATATGTTTGGCTGCAATGAAACTATAGTTTGTTATCAGAAATCGGCTTGATCGCAAACCCAAAAGTGCCATGGCGGCTTCGGTGCGCGCTCCCTTTCTATCTGTGTGCATCAGCCGCATGTTGGTGTGTGCTGTGAATAGAGGATCTGCATGGGAACGTTCCAGCACTGGGCTGGCTCTTACAGCAGGCGCAGCAGCTGGTAGACAGCAGGCATGCAACTGTTATAAGGCCGGAGCGCGGAAAAACAATACGCACCAGACAAAGCCTTTTTATCTGACATTATACGGCACATATGCTCACGTCACATCGACACAACAAAGTCAGCCGGGACATTTTCTTCATAGGTTGATGCTGTAGCCTTCGTGAAACCCTCTTGTGTTTCTGGAGATGGTGACGTTTATTTTCAGACTTAGCAGACGTAGCTGTGGGTATAGTCTTTGCATTCTGAACATAGCTATTACTGTTCTGACATCCAGTACATCATATCTATTTAATTATATTCTGAAAATGCATTGTGGATAGAAGTGAAAGCTTAGCATGCTTTGCTCTAACTGAATAAGATTCTTTATGCCTGGATTCATCCACCCCCTGATTTATTGAGTGTTTGATTAGTGCAAACTGATACCTTGTGCAGGGAAACTATCAGACGCAGTAATACCCGTCGTGTGTTTTTCTTACCAAAGAGGCAATAAAATGAATTACAGCTGAAGGCCGAACATTTCTTGAAGCAATTTTCTCCGTCCTAATTTACGCCGTGCTCCTATTTAAGAACGAGCGCGGCCAAACCGGGAACGAAGGCAGCCTGTGGAAGCAAATTGAGGCAATCCTGCAGCGTCTAATTGCAGATAAAGTAAAGCTGCTGAAGCGCGGTACCAAACACAACAGCCGCCATGGTTACTGGCCACTGAGAAAGTGGCCGACTCTTTGAATGGGCCCAAAATGAGGGGCAGCTTAATGCTCACTGAGAGCAAAATTGGCATAACATCAACTGTTACATGACTTGGTTGGACAATTCTTGCCTGCGAGGCGTTCCTTAATGTGTCAGGTCATTACGCTATTATCCCCTGCGCATATGAGTCATAAATTAAAACAGAATATGCTCTAGTTTAATAAAAAGCATTGCAAAATACTCATTCTTTTGAAAATAAACAGCCTGGTATTGAATGTTTGCTCTAATTGATTACCTTTAGTTTGTCTTTATCCGGGTCAGCAGATGTTAGGAAGCAGAGCTGCAAACATTCAGTTCCTGCACGGACTTATGGGAAAGAAAGCTCAACAGGGTCAGTGCAGACAAACTGGTTCCAGCTCAAATGTTCTGCGGCCTAATCTGAAGTGCAGAGGCGTCCGTAACGTATGGACACGTTTGACTGTTTTCCTGGAGAAGCCAGGGTTCGGATAAAATGTCTGAGTATTTCACCGGCTGTACGTGCACTGAGGTACGTACGGCCGGATCTGTTCTTCAGCAAGTTGGAGCTGAAATGAAAGGGGAGGATCTTTGCTATAAACCTTAAGGCTAGCCAAGGGCTTGCAAAGTAAATATTTCTTGGGCAGCTATGTGTTTATTTCAGTGTTAGTTCATGGACAAAAAAAGAAAAAGAAAAAAGTATGAGGAGCATCTATTCCACTTGATAGAGTCCAGACTAAAGACTAAAGAATCTCCACAAGCAGCAAGAGCTGAAGGCAGCTGCTTTGAAGGTCTTGATGAGCATCACCGGGGAATACACAAAGAATCTGGTGATGTCTGTGTGTTGAAGACTTCAGGCACAGGTTTTTCCATGTTTTTTTTTTTTTTTGTCTGACTTCATCAGTCTGCTTCAGCTGAACCCCTAAACTCTGTGCAGTTTGTCCAGTAATGACTTGTGTATTTTTGAGTAGCAGAAGGACAGATTCTCTCAAATCTCCCAAACTTCCAGTGAATGGCGTTCAAAACGTGCTTTGGATGCATTCACATGAAAAGAATGAACATGAGTCCTTTGCAAACCACACTGTATTCACACGTGAACTCAAATCTCCTTGAATACGACTGCTCCTGAGACTTTGACCCTCAAAGTCTCAGGCAGAGAACACACATCTGGTTTAGTATTTGAAAAGAAAAGTGGAAAATTATGTTCCACTGCCATCTCAGGGATATTACAGCTGACCGTGCGTGTTGTTTACCGCCACTCACAAATGGCTTTCAGAAGAATTCAACTTGCCTGTGAAAACAGAGTCCTGCTTACAAGTTGAAAAACATACGCCGCTCGCGGACGAAGTCTGTGTTTGAGTCTTTTAATCGAATGTTTTCCTCAAACTAACCCCCCTGACTTGGCCGTGCTTCTCTGATTATGTCTTGGGCTTAACAAAATAAAAGCCTTGGAAAGGTCTGGAGGAACATCAGTCTCTGCTAGAGGCTCTTCAAACACGAGTCGAAGCAGAGAGTGGGAGAAGTGGCGGTGACCGACTCCAGCAGGTCGAAGGGAGTGATGAACGTGTAAGCAACGCTGAGCTCATGTAATTTACTGCCCCTGAGGCCCTGAGGCAGAGGGCAGTAACAAAACAGCTCCACGCACAGCTGGGAGCTGGGCAGGAAGTTAGATCCAGGCTGCTTATGTGTGAAAAGACAGAATAAATGAAAAAACTTATACCTCTTGTGGACTGATACGCCTGGATATCCAGAGTTTGAGAAAACAGAGCCGCGTTTGCATCTGCTGCCCTTGATTTGTGGGCGAAATGAGTTGGGAGTGGCCAGATTTTGAGGACTCAACAGACAGACTTAACCCTGCGAATGGAAAAACAAAGCGAGCCATGCACACCCTCGTGACTCCGGCTCCAGAGATAATTGGGTCACTCTCCACAGTACACAGGATGCGTCATGAAGGAACCATCAGCGGTCTTTTTTGGATGTTTAGAGATGAAAGCATTCGATCCTTGCACAAATAAAACAAGCAGAGGCGCATTATGTCAGGAAGAAAGTCAAAGGGGAGGGGGAGGGGGAGGACACTGGATCAGACTTGAGCAACACTGGGGCAAACATTGCGAGCATGGTGGTAAACTTGTGATGAATTCTTCCTTCACCGCTCCCATCATTTGGTGACTGGCAGTGAAGGCCGTGAGCAGCGTGAAACATCAACAGCGATCAATCAGAGTTGAGTCTTTGACCATGAGCTCCTTTTTATTTGCAGCAGTTTCCCAGATGAATGTGGTATGGTCTTTATTTGTTCAGAGATTTTTCTAAATGTATTGTTACTGCTGCTGAGCTTATGGCCAAACAAGCCTTTGCTGCCATCTAGTGGATTTTTGTTTTATTGTTGCCCAGAGGCGTAAACTATGAAATTAATGGACAAAAATGTTCTCCAAACTAAAGACGTTCTGCGCAGCAAGACACAAAACGTTTAAAGTTATTTCCAGTTTTATCACTTCTAACCCTTTTAACCTAAACTCACTTTGTAGAAGATTCGCTGCTCCTCGTGTGCAGGTTTTGCTCAAGAGTCTCCTCCTCACAGCTTGTAAACACACTATTTCTACAAACACAAGTCATGGTGTGAGAAAAATCTCACGATAAAAGCTGCTGAGGGGTTTGCAGTATAAGTCTCACAGGCACGTTCAGTCCAGTCGGGCTGTTGTGCAACAGGTTTGGGAGATTTTGCCGTACTTTTTTTGAGCGAGGGTATATGACCAGTTCCACCCTTTTGACATTAGAATTTAGACCCGGGTTTAAGGTGTGCACGTTGAGATTTAATGCACCACTCTCTGGGGGTTATATACACCAGATGATATGACTGCATGTAGGTTAAAGGTCTTGATGCTAAAGATATTTGTCCAGGTATTGCAGAACTGTGGGCTAAATTAAAGGATTATCTTATCTTAAAGGATTCTCTTATCTTCTTAAACACGTGGCCTAATATTACAAGTACATGAACGAACATTTACGTGTATAGAAATGCTCTTATGTTTCCTGATTTGTGCACATTTGAGTCTTATCTGTTAATGATAATGGCATAGACGGTTTGGACTGCTGGGCTGGTAAACAGATGAACACATGCCGTTTCCTGCAGTGATTGATTTGCACTTTGGCCACCTAAATCTAAATGTGGCTTAACTGTCTGAACTGATGTCACCGGTTTGAATGTTTTTGCGCCGCGCTTTGCATTTGAAGGCCGCTTCATTATCAGGACAGCGTTGTGGACATTTGTTATCGCTCACAAGTAGTTCCTCCCATCACCATGCAGAGCACCACAAAAAGCACCACCGGGAGCTGAACCTGTCGAATTCATGAGCCCGTTTGGATCAGGTCAAACAGAAGTGTGTGTGCAAATAAAACACCGTGCAGCCTGAAGTGTTAATCAGGAGATTAGTCGGTGTTTTCAATTAGAAAAAAATGTCACGGAGCAGTGTGGCTTTTCTTCGATCTGCGGCTGTTGAAAGTGAAATTTCTCAAGCAGGCTCCTGTTATGTTACTTGACAGATTAAGTGGTATGCTCCGGTTTTACCTGAGGAAAATCATCAACTCACGGGATAACTGGCGACTCGTGTTATTTGAATGGTATCACCTCCCAGCAGCTGCTCTCCTGTTGACTCTCCTGAGCCGGGAATAAAGGCGTGGAGTCTCGTGTGTGTTTGCTTTACATCTCTGTCCTTTTTGAACTCTGAAGATTTACATTAAAAAATATATATGTATATGTGTATATATACATATACAACATATAAATCTGAGGTAGGAGTCAATTCTTGCCAACCTCTTGAGCAGTGGCGTGTTTTTAGAAATCAGGAAAGTCTGAAATATAATGAATAAATACATAAATAAAAGAAATGTGAGAATAACACAACAGTATGATTAAATGGGTGCCAGTGAACACTCCAAATGTAGTGTAGGAAGTGATATTTTTTGCGAGATTTTGCTTTATTTAATGGAGGCCCATCTGCTGCCGAAAGCAGGTTTTAATTTTCTGTTTCGTTCCCTTTGTCATCTATTTTACATCTTCTTTTATTAGGGAGAGAAACTGTTCAAGATTCAATATTCAATTTCAAAGATTTTTCTCCTTCCCCACTAAAACAGTTGCAGGTTGTGCTCTTAGAGCATAGATGTCTATCTACCCAATCAATAAATGAAATGGACAAGCTCCAATACCTCTTCTCTAAACATTTGTTATCTTAAACTATTACCGTCCCCTTAGGCGATTATGTCAAAACTGAATAGTTGCGTCGTTCACGTTTCATATTGAGGTGATGCATCACGGCGTCCAGTCTTCACCACAGCCTCCCCGCTCAGGCTTCCCCTAACACTCAGCGCCAGCGCCGAGGAGAGGCAAATGCGACTCCTCATATTTTATTCATCCGCAGGTTCGGTGACCTCCATATGTCCACGTCTCGCCGCGGTTTCACTCATACCTCGACCAACAGGACATGGTTAGTGATTAGCACTCTGAATCTCAAACTGGAGACTTTGTTGTGGTTACTTATTTACAGGATGCTGCCTCACTTCTTGTTCTTTGGCAATAGCAAACAAGGTGAAGGGTATAGTGGGAACCGGCCTTGTTTACTGTATATCAGTGGGACACAGACAAGCACAATACAATAGTAAGCACTTCTGCTTCATTATCACAGTCAGCATGCGCCTTATTACGATTTATATGCTCTGCAATCTTGCAATAGCACGCTGTTTATACTGATGTGCGTTTGTGCCGGTGGCTCGGCTCTATCGTTGGGAATTGGGCTCATAAGACGGCGAGCGTAATTGTTATTTGCCAACGTGGTAATAGCAGGCATTCATTGTCATTTTTAATTATTTTACCAGTTGCTCTCTGAAGCTATTGAATGCCGCACTGATTTTAGAGTCTGCACAATTTGCTGTAGGCATTGTAGGGTTTTTCAAAAGACTTAATTATTTGATCTTGCTTATCACGCTCACCCTGCCTTATTTCTTGTGCAGCATTAAACGGCTTTCTGGGATGTTTTCACCCGTGTATCTTTGAGTATTTTATCATGCCGGCCACTGTAAAAACTGACAGGGGACCATTTCAGAGCTCCACTCACTGTCAGGGCCCGGCAGAGTGTCATTATTTTCCCCGGAGGCCCCGCTTCATTAGAAAAACAGACCCATCAGACAGCCAGCGGGGAACGAGTCCATCACTGAGCCTCACCCACATTGATCCGCACTCAATACAGCAGCAGAATGAGAAATGTACACCTTTAAAATGTGCCGAAGCTTTCGCAGACAAAGCGAGAAGTAAGCGGTGACATATTTTCTGGCCGTTCGAGTGGATCTTTAACCACCTGGTTTACCGGCAAACTCCACGGATGCTGTAGAGCCGTGCATTCTCCAAGAGTCGAACTGTTTTTAGGTCAGTGCTCTTGTAACTTTCTGTGCAGCCCTTTCAGGGTCACGGAAGCCACAGAGAGGAGATGTGCAGCTCTCATGACACCGTGAGTTTCACTGTGATCACATTGTCCTCTGTGTGTGTATGTGTGTGTCCTTCCAACAGCTGAGTCTCAGCCTATAACCCTGGAAGACTTTGGCACACAGTCTTAAACAGGCTCCTTAAATCTGACATTTAAACAGAAATTTTTAAACTTTAAATTAAAATTTTGTAGGGGTCCCTGGTTCAAATCCATGGGGCGAGTTTGCATGTTCTCCCTGTGTCTGCGTGGGTTCTCTCCAGGTACTCTGGGTTCCTCCCTTCGTCCAAAGACATGCTTCTTGGGTTAACTGGTGATTCTAAATTGGCCGTAGGAGTCAATGTGAGTGTGAATGACTGTCTGTCTCTCTGCGTTAGCCCTGCGATAGAGACCTGTCCAGGGTGTACCTCACCAGCTGGGATAGACTCTAGCAACCCTTTACTGCACAAGCGTTACAGAAAATGAATGAATGAATAAATGATATACGAATATCTAGAACAAAAAATACAATACTCCTTCTACTTGGAAACCTATTAATATGCAAATACTGTTCACTTTAGTTCAATATTTCTGTAAATATTGTACTAAAATAAGTTTTTAAGATGTACAAACCATCATTTTGCATGATAAAGTTGAGGTGTGCTCAAAATAAGTGATCAAAGTAGTTATTTCAAATTAATTATTTTATTTTTTTACTTTTTTACTGACCTTTTCTCCCTTCTTCATCCCTTCATCCCCTTAAGACTATTGACTGATGCCAAATTAAACTGTGCCTGATTGTTTCTCTCCAGCCTGATGAGAACAGCTGCACCGGATCAATATATCCATTTGTAAAGTAAAATCTAATTGGAAATTGGTGCCCATTTGCCGTCGCCGCTCTCAGGCGCAGGACCGGACCCCGCTGGCTGGCTGGTGAGACAGGCGAAGCCAGAAAGGGAGCTTTTGGCGAAAGCAGATAAGAGTCGTTTGTTATCTCACCTCATAATGAGAAATCAAACAGATTCCTCTGCTTGTGTGTGGACCCCCTCACTCTCCCTCCCCCCCTCCTCCTGATACACTGGCAGTGTTTAATTGTGTTCGCCAGCTGAAACCCTCACAGCTTTTGAGGTTTCATTCGTCATCAGAGAAATACAGCTGCTGCAATCCGCTTATCAATGTGTGTCTCGGTGATGTTTCCATGGAAACTGTGTTTACTGCCCCACAGTGTTCTAAAAATGGTTCCAAAGTGATAACGGCGCCAGAGTAGTGAAAGCAGTGCAAAGATGTGATGAACAATGACAATGACTGACACTGAAACAAGTGAATTTAAATGCACACGGACGCTGTGTACGCTGTTAAGATGAATTCAGTGACTGAAATGACTTAACGTTTTGTTTTTGATCATTTAAAGGTGATATATGTTTAATTTAAACGCCACCCTCCAGTCTGACTTCTTCCTCCTAGCCCCTGTTCGTGAATCTCGCTGGCAGCTCTGCAGAAGGTGACGGTGAATACAGAAATACAAATTACACATCGGAATTGGGGTTGACCCCGTGGCGCTCCGTGCTTAGTGTGAAGTCCAAATAGTGGGATTTAAAAGGCTAATTAATGTCATTATTTCTCTTTCTTCTAATAATAATGCCAGACTCTACTGGCACATTACCCGAACCTGGACAGACTGAGATATATCCATTCATGCGGGTCTTCTTTAGTCTGTGTATGTGAAAGCGCTGTCCCCATTTCATCCCACTGATAATTCTGTGAGCTGAGATACAGCAAAAGAAAAAATGTAAAGATACAGAAAGAAAGCAAACACGGCGCTTTTATATATATTATCATTGCTGATATTTTATTTCTTCTTCCTTCTTTCCTATTTTCTTGCCTCAGCGTGAATGTTGAGAGACGTCTTTTGAAGAAGACAGTAATCAGCTGTTTTGGATGGAGGAGACAGTTGCAGCGCTGTTCCCATGGCAATGAGCTCGGAGGATATAACTTTGCATTCATCAAGTTTAAAGAAGTGTTTTATAGAGAAAGAAAGAGAGAGAAAGCCAGGCTTCAGTAAAGTTCTGATGTTCAGTTCAGTTTGTTTTTCTTCTGATGTAATTTGATTGTTGTTGCCTAAATTGTATTATGCTCGTGACAGGACTTGTTTCATGCAAGTAGCTTTGGTACACACTTGCTCTCTTGGAAGTATACACTTTACGATCGAGGTCAAGTCTGCGAAAGTACCAAAACATTCTTTTTGTAGCCTCAGCAGCCGGAAAAGTCTTTTAATAATAAGAATCATGAGACTGTGTGATTGACTATGTGGCCGTTCAAAGATGAAAGGATGAAGGACACTAAGAACTGTTTTGACGATGAAGATATGTGGCCCTGGCGCATGAGAGGAAACAAACAAGAAAAAAAAAGATAAATATATTATTATATCATTTTTGGGCATCTGAGCAATCTGACAGATTCAAGGTTGTGAATGAATAAAAAAAAAACTGTTCTTATTAAATTATCTCCAGGATCGCACCACTAAAAGACGGTCGAGTAAATCCAGCAGGCTCTGGACTTAATGAGAGCAGAGCTGTTTTAACAATACATAAAAGATGTGGTAGCTGTCAGGTATCTCCTCTGACCGTCTCTCATCCCTAGATGATCTGACAGCTCCACATCACGTCCACCACCCAACCAGAACCACACTTCCAGAATAAGAGCTGAAATAAATATATCAGTGTAAGATATACTGCATCCAAATTGACTCCCTCCATAATTTCATGCTATAGCTAATCAAAGACCTGGTTAGCAAGTGCACACTGGCTCCCTTGAAAGCATACACTTCACTTGGAAATGCACATTTGGAAGTATACGCTTTCAAGGAAACACTTGCAAGTCCACGTTGGCTTTCTTGAAAGTATACATTTGATATCTTTAAGGTACACACTTGGTCCCTTGGAAGTATGCACTTGCAAGTGCACGCGTGGACATGCAAGGAATGGTGAAAGGGAGCAAGCAAGGAAGCAAACAGCCTAATGACTGTGCAAGATTACAGGGAGCAAGCGACCAAGGTAGCGAGCAAGGAAACGCGGTGCAAGGAAGTAAAGTAGCAAGGAAACAAGCGTAGTGAACGTAAGGGTCAAAGTAAACATCCAATCCTGACAGATTCAAGGTTGTGAATGAATAAAAAAAAGGCTGTTCTTACTAAATTATCTCCAGGATCGCACCACTAAAAGACGGTCGAGTAAATCCAGGCAGGCTCTGGACTTAATGAGAGCAGAGCTGTTTTAACAATACATAAAGGATGTGGTAGCTGTCAGGTATCCTCTCTGACCGTCTCTCATCCCTAGATGATCTGACAGCTCCACATCGCGTCCACCACCCAACCAGAACCACACTTTCCTTCCTGAATGAGACCTGAACTATACGACTGCCAAATACATGACACTGATGAAGCGTACTCTCCCTCCATAACTCCATGCTAGTAGCTAATTAACAACCTGATTAGTATCATGCAAATGCAATTGTTTGTGCATTTAACATGAATCGCATTAGCACCACTTCCAAATAAATCACCCTTAATGAGTGCTACTAGCTTTAATAATTGCTGTAATAAGATAAATCGGCCACAGTCTGTTCATAAATAGATTTGGCATAAATAATACGTGTCCCATCATATTAACTGAGAGGCAACATGATCATGTTTTTAGTGAAATCATCCTCTGAGGTGCCATAGCAGGTGATGGCACAGACTATTGTGCTTTATCCTGTACTTTTATGGTTTGTTTTCCACTCATACAGAGTCACAAAGGAGGAGCTGACAATACACTGAAGTGACGTAGTGTGCGAAAGATTCAAATGAAGCCTTGCCTTTGAAAATTCAATCAGTGGTGCCTTATTTGAATATGATGTCCACCATCAGTTGATGGATTTTACTTTGAAAATGCTTACTTTGATGTTTTTAACGTTACTTCCAAGAAAGCATTGATTATTTACGGCATCCATACCACTAACTGAAATGCTAGGGCTCAATTGTTTAAAGCTAATTAAAAATGTGAAGAAAAAGCTACTGAGACAGCTCTTGATGTAACTTTACTCTAATTTAAAGTGTTAAGTTGTGGCCCAGCTGCAAAAACGAAGAACCTCTCAGAAGGTTTAAAGACAAACGGACGAGCAGGAGAAGAGACGTGGCTTCAGTCAAGAAGACACTGACGCTTTATAATCAAGAGCAGTGTTTTAGTTTCCTTCCCCGGGATAAGCCCAAGCGCACGAGCTACAAATGAAATGCTTTTACTGTAGCTAGTGTTCAAGTGTAAACGCATGACTGGGACAGAAAACATCACAGACAGCCCCCTTCAGAACAGTAAGCTGCTCACTTCAATAGAACTGGATTCACTTTGAGTGTGACAGTCAGTCATCTTTAATGCGTTCTTCCGTTTGACAGGCTGCATGCTAATCACTTTTACGGAGCCATGTTTGTGCAAGCGCATCATGTCTTGCATTCCGGG
The DNA here is from genome assembly GCA_005024645.1 of Planiliza haematocheilus. Lineage (NCBI taxonomy): Eukaryota > Metazoa > Chordata > Actinopteri > Mugiliformes > Mugilidae > Planiliza > Planiliza haematocheilus. The sequence goes on from SRSE01000725.1 coordinate 9,922,963, forward strand.
AGTGAGCCTCCCGCCCGCATACCTGCACATACTCCACTTTTTGACGTCAATCACGACGTCCCGTTTATTCGGACGGGCCTGACGAGATGCTGCAGCCAGCTACATCTGAGAGTAATCCCGCGGGAAGTTTCCCACCACGGCTAAGAAACGGTCACATTAAGGTGGTAATGTCAGCGTACATTAATATTCAACAAGGCGTGCTGCGTTTAAGGGATTAGTTTTCCTATAAATATCTTGTTTAAAAATAAAAATAAAAAAAGGCCAGGGAATAAGCGCGGGTGCTCCGACGGTGTCCCTCTTGATGGTAATGGGCCCCATAACATACATCTAAGCCGCGACGGAAGGCAGAAAAATTTTTAATACAAAAAATAAATAAATAAATGGACGGAAACCAGTTAAGCAATTGAAATTGCATTCAGTCTTCAATCTACTCTTGCATCACTTTGACGGCTTTGACAGCAAGACAAGCCTGCAAGCTAGAAATAGATAAGTTGAGAGCCAGTGTCAGCATGGAGCAGAAATTGGCCAGGAAAAGAAAAAGCATGTGTGTGTTTGTGCTGCTGTTTAGGTTTTGCATGTTTGCACGGCTGCACAGACACTGGAGCTCAGGGGGGGCGGACGTCCTGATGTGCAGGTCTGAGGGGAAACACTGCGAGCCGCTTGGGCAGGGATTGCTTAACAAACTTAACAAAGTCGTTGCCGTTCACGACGAAGCAAACACGTGCCATTTTTATTTTTAGCCGCCTGAATGTGCGGAGACAGAGCGACTGTGGAGGATGCATGGGGGTCTAGACAGGGGATCAGTGGGTTTTCAGTGCTCAGTGATGGAGAAAGGCTCTGTGGTTGTCAGGGGGCTCCGACTGGTGAAGGAAAGCTGTGATTGACACATGAGTCTTAGTGAGGACCACCGCCGGTACCTTCGCTTAGCCTCTGGGATATCAGTCCTACAGGGAGCGGCATCCACGTACGCATTTTGACGTGACTCTGGATGCCCCTGCACTATATCTTAAAAGCAGTACAAACATGTGTGTCTGTGCTGCAGCCACAGAGCGTGCGCCGTATAATCTGAAGCAGTTTATCACTCTCTAGGAGACTCAAAATAGCTTCATTTTTGCTATGACAGAGGGCTTATGATAATTGCGCTGGGTGTTTTGGCACTAGAGGATTCTCAAATCCTTCCTTCTCTTCAAGAATCCGCTCATTAAATCCTTTACATTCTTCCTCCTGCATGTTGCGCAGCCTCAATCAAAACACCTCCTACCACAAGCTACTTCTCTGTATCCCTGCTAGGCCCCGAGATCAGCTCCATGAGTTGAATTATAGAGCGGGAAAGTCATTAAGAGGGATAAAGATACAAGGGATCGATGGAGCAATGGATAGTCGGCAGCTCTCAATTGTCTCCAGTCCAGTGCACATGAGCATCGGGCGGTAAAGCCTGCTTGTTGTTTCCAGGTGGGCTCTCCAGCCAGTCTACAACTCCTCACTTACTGAGGGGGGATCAATGACAACCTCCTACCCAGACTATATGGAGCTTTCAGTTGGCTGCAAAAACGTTCTCGCTAAACAAAAATGGTTCTGTGTGCAGAAACGCCGCAGGTTTGAAACATTCAAAAAGGCTAAATGAATGTGTATATTACTTTGAGGTGGGGAGTGCAGCAGCATCATAGCAGAGAGATTACAAAAGAGGAAACGGTTTGATTCAATTTCAAAGTCATAAATTTGGCTGCAAATCCTTTAGGACAACACAATAAACCAGATGATGTAAAGCCCTTAATTCCCTGCAGAACAACAGGCAGTAGCGAGCAGTCTTTGTTGTGTGTGGGCAGCTTTAAAACAGCGCCTTCGCCCGTCTTGAGCCTGTAATTTTAATAGCTGTGTGGAAACTGCTGGATAAATGAGGCAGACGTTTCTTGTCTAAAGGACTGTTCTGTTTCATCCCGTATCTTTTCACACACAGGGAGAGATGGAGAGAGAGACGGCTCTCATTTCTCCTCCCTTAACAACACGCTGATTTGACTTGTTCTCCTTTAATTATGTGACCCACCTGGCCCGAAGTCTTTCTTTAAGGAAACTAATGGCCAAGTGAAGCTCTGGCTGCTTGACATTACACAGATGTGCCACATGCAGCTGTCTCAGAGATGGGGAAATAAGTGGCTTGAGCGCAGGGAGGATTTTTGGCTCACACCAGAAGAAAAATGTATTCATTAAAGAAAATACCAAGTTATTTTGACCTCAGACGAGGCACGGTGACATTAGGAGCCGTGCACACAAACGTGGACGGCGTGATGACACTGGTCTTGGTGACACTGGCAAGACAAAGCAAAGTTTGTTCATTAAAAGCTCGGTATGCAAGCTGGTGAACATGGACGTTTGTGGTGCTGCACGAGCCGCGTAAGAGACGACACAGTAATGTTAAATCCCCAAAGCAGAGGAAGCAACGGATTCCCAGGCGTGAGACACACTGTGACACTTAATCCACGTAATTTAGACTAGCATTAAAAAAGGAGGAGGAGGAGGAGGAGGAGGGGGAGACGAATGGACTCCAGGCTGAGGCACACCAAGATGATCTGTTAACTGGTCAGTAACCAAGTGTCAGACTAAAGTGCGATATGGCCCCAGGCATGTCACAGCGCTGAAGCATGTGATGTACTGAGAGTAATCTTACAAGCACAATGTCTGAGGCTGGCTTGATGTGAATGAAATGTTGTTGGGTTTCTGTTTTTTTTTTCCCTCACTAACTTTAGCCGCTTCCTCCACAGCACATGACTGTGTGTTCATGTGGAATGAGTCATTCATGCCTGTGGTCCGCGAAGCCTCAACAACCCACCCACATCCTGAGACTGCCAGGTCCCTATCCAACCTCAGCACCAAGAGCTTATATACATATATATTGAACAATGCTAAATCAGTGTGGTGGCCTACTAAACCCCAGTTCCTCCACCCTAGGGCTTCAGCCTCCCCTGTACTAAATTTCCTGCCGTCTCAGTCTGTGTCTGTCAGTCAGCTCTCTTTGGTCTCGCTCTGGGAGGCCAACCTTTCAGCATTTCCAGCGATGTGCCTCTGAAATCTGTTTCCAGGGCAACCGGGGTACCAAATACTCTCCCAGAGGCTTTTTTTTTTTTTTTTTCGCTGGTGCGTCCTTTGTTTACACTTTTCATATCTGTGAGGATGTAGGTTGCTCTAAACAGACGTGGATAGGAACAAAAATAGCGTATTGCTTACAAATACAGCGAAGGATGGTGTAACCCAGCGAATGTGATGCTAGAGAACCACATCATCAATCATAATTTTAGCTCATTCCTGAAAATTATTATTACAAGAGAAGGGTGCAAGCCATGTTTTCACCTCAGAATAACCGCTACGTTATACCAAATACGACCCAAATCACACCTAATTTCACTTTTAGAAAACATGAAAAAAATCCGAAAACCTGTTAATCCTGGTGCGCAGCTGCGCGCACTGGGAGATTCCCCCATGAAGCCGATGTCCTGAGACAAAAGCTGTCATTTCAACACAGTCGTCATGCAACAGACTCTGGCGACTGTGTTTGGATGTCTTTCTGGTGATTACCCCCCTCGTTTAGCGGACTTATTGAAAACCAACTCACGTCCACCACTTTTAAGCCTTGCGCTTGCGCGTAACGGAACCGGGAGCTGTCCAAGTGCTGAAATGAGAAAAGGCGTTCCTCTTCCATTCCTTGACGGTCCTCCACCTGAGAGAGATTTCACTTCCTAAGTAACACCACAGGCCAGCGGGTTGGTCTCCACGCAGGGAGCTCGTTGTATCGCAGCCAACGCCAGCGCAGACCCTCCGGCCGACGCGTCTTGGAGTTTTACCTGCGTCTCGGCGTCTGACCACAGGACCGATGTTTCCTCACACCTCCGCTTCGAGAGATCTGTTTTTGGGAGTCAGAGTTTCATGAAAACTAAACTATGATCCGTGGCTGCGTTGAGGAATGTCTCCTGTATTTTTGTGTGACACGAGAACACCCAAACGCCCACGACTTGGTCAGGAAGAAAGCGGCATCCCTATTTGGATTATGTGTCTGACTAATGTAAACATATGGGAGAAATAGAAAAGTGAGCACATGGGGAAGCCACCGGGAATGAATCGCTCCTTCATTAAGGTTTTGGCAGCTTTGTTTACATGTTTCATGGAGACAAACAACTTCAGGTAGGCACATTTACGTATATAACAGACATATTTGATATATATCCATTTTTACCTTTTTAAATCTGCAAAAATGAAAGATGAATTATTATTTAAAATATGAAGGAAGTACAGTTTTTCCTGCACAAAGTTGGCAGCTGCATAAGAGAGTGATTGGAATTTACTAAACTTGATATTTATTTACAACTCTTTGTTGATCCCAGCTGTCAATTTATAAAATAATTTTTAAAATATACACCATTGCCTCTGCTACAACGGCTTGGTGACATTTACGCATGTACTAGTGTTATTATTATCTATACTCTTGTAGTATTTCTGCAACATTGCCATAAAAAATAACACCAGGCTGGGGTATCTGTGTAGGAATCTCGCGTTGTGAAAAGAGTATATTTTATTTGATTTTTTTTTTAGATGCCCACGACGTCGAAATCACATCTGATACGTGTGTGCGCGCGCGTTAACGCATTTTCTAATTTAACTCCCGGGCAGCTGCCGGGCGACAGATAAGGTTTACCTCCTGGTTCTGAGCTCTGACTTCTCCCTGATCAAGTGGTGTTTTTTTTTTTTCTCTTTCCCTCCCCAGAGTTGTGGATGCCAAAGAGTACGATACCAGATCATCCTCTAACATGTCTCCATCAGACTTTCTGGACTCGCTCATGGGTCGCACGTCCGGGTATGACGCACGGATAAGACCGAATTTTAAAGGTTTGTTCATCTTTTGCCTTTTAGAAATCAAGACACACTTCACTTCCCAGATATAAAAGTATAAACATTTACAAAGCACACACTGTGAACACAGCAAAGTTTTTTCCCCTGCTTATCTAGACTGCTATCTGTTGCCCTTTGATAAGAACAATCAATCACTTCCACTAACAGTAACATAATTGCCCTGGCTTGAATTAAATCATGAACTGACCCTTTCTCTTAACATCGCATGCTTGTTGTCATTTTGTGAAACTGTTTCTCAAGACAGAAAACTCAATCTTCGCCAAATAATTGTTTAAAAACAGGGTGGATGAGGCCAGCTTGTAAATATCAACCTCAGACTAGTTCTCACAGCAGACAGGGATGCCACCATGACAGGCCAAATGATGGATGGTGCCCCCGTGGCAAGGCTGCAGGCTACTGACTTCCTCTTGTTGTCGTAGCTGTGATGCTGAGGATAGACGCGGCATCTGTCACTGGAACGGAACTGAGCGAGGAGAGGCTGGCCCGCCGGGGCTCGGGGCCCACTCCAGGCTGGGTCAGGTGGGCTGGGATTTAGCGGCTTTAGGGGAAAGCGGCCAGACAGCATAGGCTACAGCGCAGGGATTGATCAGCAGGATTCAAGAAACACGCGTCCCAGATCTTTTCTCTTCATTCTGGAGAAAGGGGAGATTGCTGAACATGAGAGGAGGCCTGTTTAACGCCGGCTTGTGTTTTCAAAGGAAGGATGCTGACATGTTCCTTGCTAATAAGAGGAGGATTATAAAAGCCATAAAGCCTTATTTAAACGTTGCTGGTTCCATTTTTATTTTGAGGGCATATGCACAATTAGACTGTGAAGAGCGCCGCCTCAAACGCACACAAGGCTACAAAACAAACGCTTAAGCACAAACCCACTGTGATGTAATCAGATGATTTTTGGTTGTGAACCCCGCTAGTCATACTTTGAAGAGTGTATGAACTGTACTTCTGAAGACTGGCCCAGATTTACTTGCTGAGCTTGTTGTGACGAGGTACACGGCGGATTTTTCAGCCTGTGCTGTTAAATGCAGCTACCTGACGAGAAACTGAAGCAAATATTAACACCATGAAATATAGATGAGGAAAACATAGGGGAAGGGCACCGGGAAATGTTTACAACTTCACTTATCAGACGGAGAAGAAAATAGATTTGCAGTGGCTTTAAATGGCATATAACCTGCCAAGGTTTGCAAAGAGGTTGCACTTCAAGCAGTTCTATGGATGGGGGGGGGGGGGGGGAGCATGCTGGGTATGCTTTAGTCACAGTGCTGGAGAGAAAAGCAATAGATGCTAGGCTAACATATTACTGAAAATGCATTTTCACTATTTGTAGATTATTTTATTAACTGCTTATGAATTGTTTAACGCAAGAAACATCAGACAATAGTGAACGATAATTTCCATTTTGACAAATTTAAATGTTTTTTTCCCAATCGGTACCACAAAAGCTGAAGAAATGTAGTTTAATATCACAGCAGGGTGAGAAAATATTTACGTTTCCGAAGCTGAAAGTGATCTGTTATCAGATTTCTGCTGATCAAGACATTGATTATTCAGCCCTGTGTGTGTGTGTGTGTGTGTGTGTGTGTGTGCATGCTTTTCTTCGTGTGCGCATGCGCGAGTCAGCCTTCCAGATTCCCAACATCATTACGCAAGACATCATTGCATAATTATATCATCAAGCTGACACCCCGATGTCAGCACTGATTGATATATTCAGTTTGAGTTGAATTGCATTATTTTAGACAGTCAGCGGCGTTTAGGAAACACAATTTGAGCCTCCGGTGGCGTACGTTTAACGCAGTCTTCGACCTGATAAAGCATGCAGCTCGTCACCATCCACTCCTTAAACTCTCTTAACAGAAGACTGTTCTGTTCGTGCATGCCTACCTACAGGGCGGGAAAGGAAGCGTGTGAACCCAGAGATCACATCTCCCCCTCTTCAAACCGTGATGACTTGTCTGCTTTAAGCCTCTTTCCTGTCATGTCATTGTCATTCCATTTCACAGGTCCCCCTGTAAACGTTACATGCAATATTTTTATCAACAGCTTCGGCTCTGTCACAGAGACAACTATGGTGAGTTCCTCTGTCATTTCGGTCGATTATTACCCTGCAAACTGTGTCAATGTGTTATCTATCCCTCAACCTGCAGGTCCACCAGTTAATGTTACCTGCAACATATTTATCAACAGCTTTGGTTCTATAGCAGAAACTACAATGGTGAGTTGAGTGTTTGAGTGCTTGGACATGTTCCACAGCCCCGACCCCCTCCTCTGGAGTTAAGACTGAATCATCCTGTTTTTACCCAGCCTAATCGATTTTTCTTTATCCATGGTACGTCTTCCTACTCATAAAAAGATTTATTTATTTTTGCCATCAAGGAGTCTATTGGCGGGCTATCCAACCCCAGTGGTTCTTTCTTGCTCCCATGCTGCCCTTTGTACAAGTGCTCGACCAGGTTTAATAATTCATGCAGCAAATCCTTAAGTGTAAGCAGTAATTGACAAAAAGGAGGAGGGGGGGCTTGGGCTTTTAAACGAGCCATACGACATGCTACGTGTAAAGGCATCCAGCCGCCAAAAGGGTTAATAATAAAAAACCTGCGAGGCTGCATTGAAACTAATCACGATCAAAGGATTCATAATGAGTGATAATAACTATTTAGATAATAAATGGGGAACGTTCATTTGCGCAGGAGTGGGGACGCGTAAGACTGCCAGAGAATTACACAGTATTAGACAAGCATGCAAATATTTGGAACCGCCAATATGCTGATGAAATGTCAAACAACATAAGGGCCTCTCATCATCATGACATATCAATTACACTGAGCAAATGAGATTTGTGACACTCAGTTCACTACTAACTGCACTGTCACAGTTTTCCTCATCGGGCTCTGTATCTAATAAATGTGTCATTTAGCTTCTGTGATGGCTTTCACATGATTCTGGTATAAACTCATTGAGGTTAATGTTTTTTGCAAATGCAGCTCGTAGCTATATGTAATCGTCAAAGCTGTCACGTGAACACATGTTCTATAATATTTCAGATTATGAACACTGGGATGATTGTTGTGCTGGATGATATAGTTTAGTCAAAATAAGTGTTCCACCATCATCCATTTTATTATTTGTCATATATTGTTATTGATGTTAGGACTGCTATTGGAAATGAGTATTTAAATGTTCAGTTTTTACTTAAAGCAGAGGCAAAATTCAATAATATTGTGAAAAGTACTGCATTTATAGTTAATGAAATGATTTAGCTACATTATAAACTGGAGTCTCAACTGTGTAGATTACCTATAAAATGAATATTTTCTAGATAATTATATTCTGTGTATGTAAAATCTTTATTAAATATGGCTGTCAAGTTAAATAGTTTCAGTCTAAAATCAAAAATAAGACCTTGTTGAACTTCTTTAATTAAATTTAGTTTAGCCATGATATTTTTTTTTTGTGTGTGTGTGTTACAAGAATGATTACTTACCTCATCAAACCGAGGCTTATGTAATGGTAAAAACTGACACCAGTGACTGGCGTCCCGTCGTCAGCATGCATGCTCATGGCACGAACCGCAGCCGCTGCGAAATATGCAAAGCCGCCTGTTATCTCCGCAGGATTACAGAGTGAACATCTTCCTGCGGCAGAAGTGGAATGACCCACGGCTGGCGTACAGCAAATACCCGGATTCCTCCCTCGACCTGGACCCGTCCATGCTGGACTCCATATGGAAGCCTGACCTCTTCTTTGCCAACGAGAAGGGAGCCAACTTCCACGACGTCACCACGGACAACAAGCTGCTGCGAATCTTCAAGGATGGGACTGTCCTCTACAGCATCAGGTGCAGCGCTGGACCTTTGTATAGTCATTCAATCAGAAAATGAATTGATTAACTGAGTGATTTCTCAATGAAACTTCCCAAACCAAACTATTAATTGAGAACTAATAAGTATTCAAGTCAGTAGTGAAGATATTGTCAGTTGCAGCCGCAGTTTGCAGCATTTGGTATTGTAGACGCGTAACCGAGGTGCAAATCTGAGCTGAGTGCAAGACAATGCTGCAGAGAACCAAAAGCCCTGACGCATAGATTACCCCGGGACACGTTCACTCATGGCATTTCTTCCATTTCCTCTCCAACATCAAAGACTGTCAATCCAAAGCATACAGTTTTAAATAGATTTTATCTCATTATGATCGCTCCTTTGAAATGGCATCACTTACTGAACTACTGCAGAATCCTGTGTGTGATGTAGATTTCCAATAAAGGAGCGCTGATTTCAAGGGGATGCACTAACCTCAGGGGTATCACTGAGACTATAAAGCAAAGACGGAAACAAGAAAAAAAGTCAATGTTCATGTTCATATTTCATACGCAACGGCAAAAAAAATATATAATAATTGCCGAAGACTGTGAAACATTCAACTTACTCAGGAATGATGAGATTTTAAAAGCCCATCGGCCCGACTTTTGAGTAAGGTAAAGGTACGAGGTATTTTCATACCTCGTATTTCATTTCAATACGACTTCAGCCGCACACAGCATTCAATTTTTTGCTGCAACGATGCGATGTAAGGCAGATCAATTTTGAGTCCATTTAGAGGACAGCTCCAGGCTGAGCGGTGCTCAGGTGTGGAGGTAGAGAGGGTTGAGGGGGAGAAATGGAAGGTGGTTAGCAGTACTCTCCATTCATGGGAGAAATGACGAGAGTGCGCAGACTGGGAGCCACGGTGTATCACAGAAACAATAAGTTGTAGTAATGAAAGTGTGATAGGAACCTGCTGAAGGGAATCCTACGCGATATGTTGGAGGTTATCACACAGAAGAAATAAAGCACCAAATAAAAGATTGCCACAAAGAAAAGTACCGACTGTAATTTAATTTTTCAAGCTAATTATTTTCTATTCACATATTTCTTTCAAAATCACACATTCATGGGTGACTCTGTTGCTCATCACAGGTTGACTCTCATTCTGTCATGCCCAATGGATTTGAAGAACTTTCCCATGGATGTCCAAACTTGTACGATGCAACTGGAAAGCTGTAAGAATCGATTTTCTCATTTATTTATTTTTTTTGTCCCCGCACTTTCTAAAATGAGTATCGGCTCAGTGCCTAAACCCATGTGCTCTTTTTCTGTCTCTAGTCGGCTACACCATGAACGACTTGGTGTTTGAGTGGCTGGAGAACGGAGCGGTGCAGGTGTCAGACGGGCTCACCCTGCCTCAGTTCATTATGAGGGAAGAGAAGGAGCTGGGCTACTGCACCAAACACTACAACACTGGTCAGAGGGAGAACGCAGACACACACACATACACATACACAAGCGCCGTTATTAATATTTCACACAGCTGTAACGTTTCTTCTGGGTTCGATGGTTAAATTGCATTTGTCGAAACAGGTAAATTCACCTGCATTGAAGTTAACTTCCACCTGGAGCGCCAGATGGGCTACTACCTGATCCAGATGTACATTCCCTCCCTCCTTATTGTCATCCTCTCGTGGGTGTCTTTTTGGATCAACATGGATGCCGCTCCTGCCAGGGTGGCGCTGGGCATCACCACTGTGCTTACCATGACCACCCAAAGCTCCGGCTCCAGAGCTTCTCTTCCAAAGGTACATTTTCCGTCAGGAGCATGAACAGGGAACATGTTTGTAGTCATTCAAAGCACAAGAAAAAAATCTGTAACATATTGTAAAGGGACTAAGATCTGCAGTTTACAACTAAAACATGCTTTGCACAAGAAATTTAAGAACAAATCGCATTTTAGTGCATGACTGTGGCATAACACATGTTTCATCTGCATCTCACACATCACTAGCTGCATGCAAAACATCCAAAGTAGGGTTAAATCAATTTAACGTAATAATTTTCTTAAAAATTTCAAAGATCAAGATTAATTGTATAGCTTTGATGCATATTTATCACACACACAAATTGCACAAGACAGATTTCTGCATTTTAATTCGTCACGTATATTACGTACGTATATTTCAGACAGAGACAACTTGTCACATCTGTCATTAATATATTAGAATAAGTTCTCTGTGAGAGACTTCTACTATAACTGTGGTTTGTCGAAATGTCTGTGATGTTCCGTATAAGGAGCTACAGAAATATAAAGTCTCAAAAGATGGGTAACAAATGGATGAATTAGTTTCCTCTAAGAAGTCAGTCCCTTAATGCAAGACTCAGGCAGCAATATATCCGACAATGGACAGATTTATACCTAACACAAAGAAGAAAGAATTCTTCATTGCAGCATGAGAACAGTTTATCACGTGTCTATTATAAAGCCACGGCAATACATCAGAGGGAACGAAACGTCTTATTTTTGACACATTAAAAGCAGAACCAAGAAAGCTGATATCTACTATTCAGCATTTTTGTCACAGCAACAAAGACGCTGTGATCTAAAGCATGTGTACATTACAGATGCCGTGGCGGCGCGTGGTAGCTTATTTTCAATCAGGGGAAATTGCCATGCGCATATTGTGAAGTGTGCTGCAGACGCGTTGAGAGTCGGATCCTGATGATCAATCACTCTCCGCGCATCAGTCTGTACACGAGCGCTAAAGGCCTCAGCCACGTCAGAGATTCTCACATGAAAGACGCGCATACTGATAAATATTTAAGGAGCAGGCTCCGAGAGCGCCGGCTCACGAAAACAATAACTCAATATGCCGTAAGTGCCCTCAGAAAGCTGAGTTGTTTTTGCCACATGCTAATCAGCTGTCACGATGAGGTCACACTGATGAGGCTTTCAACTTCGTCCTCACTTTCTCGAAATGAGCAGATCAAGACCTGTGCTAATGCTACACAACTAATACTGAAGTTCTCCTTGTGCTGGTAATTAGGGCAGCCATTGTCTCCCACTGTTTACGACTGTGCAATCACTGACATTATTGGCGGCTCTGATAACACTTGTTGGCAAACATTATCTATAATTACAGTCATATAGAAGTCACGCTTAACCGATGTAATGAGGAAAATAAAAGTGGGGATACAAAGCAGCTAACTGCAGATCAAATAAGCGAACCCATTAAAGAAAGGAGAGAAGAAAAATCTGCAAATATTTTGAAGTCAGATTCAAATTTGAAGTGTTATCTGATGCCGTCACCTTCAAGGAGCTAACAAAGGAAATCTGCTTTCTCTCCCAGGTCTCTTACGTGAAAGCCATTGATATCTGGATGGCTGTGTGTCTGCTCTTTGTATTTGCTGCATTGCTAGAATATGCTGGGGTTAATTTTGTCTCCAGGCAACAGAAAGAGTTCCTTCGCCTGAGGAGAAGACAACGGAGGAGTCACAAGGTAGGCTTTAAAACTCTTTACAAGGTTGTTGTTTGGATGTTGGACTTTTTAGCCATACTGCCAATACTGGCTCTGGGTGTGGCAATGTTGATCAGCTAGATCAAGTCTGTAAAATATATTTGTTCCTTTGGATAGATTGCCAAAAATCTGGTAAAACATTCAGACTGGACTGAGGATGAATCATCATGGTTCTAGTGTTGAGAAACTTCTCACTTCTGTGGTTAAACATTTAAACATCGAGGTACAATGTATCTCAATGATGGCCATCATGATAGTTGATCGTGATGTGTGTTTTTTTTTAGTGAATTATCTGTAAATTTTGTGCAAACACACATTATCCATCTGGATGAAGTCTGTTTTATTTGTACAGCCTCAAATGGCTAATTGTACATTAGCCTCAAGCAGATTGGCAGACTGTACAATAAACAAAATATGACTATAGGCATCCTTCAAGTGGCAATCTAAAGGGTTTTAATCCTGGTTGATTTGTTGACACCTGTTACACCAACTGTGGTCTAATAATTCTGCCAGTAGATTTTGGGGAGATATGGCGTTAGCGGTTAGAGAAACAACATTGTCATTTAAAGACAGTTTGGCCGATTGAACGCTTTAACAGTTAAGCTGCCGCAGTTTAAAATGTTTGGTTGGCATTAGCAGCAGTGTCTGAATCAATCAGATGACAAAAACAGCATTTAGCACTAACCTAATACAGCATTTATTTTCCGAGAATGTCACCACAGACACCTGGTGCATAACGACCAACTACAAATGTATTAATATTGCAATCACTTTCACCAGTGGGTCCTAGACTATCGGTCACATTTATTTACCATTTTAAGCCCTTGATTTGGGTCATTTAACTTAACAGGATAAAAAATGTGGAAACCCCAGGTGCAACCGAGCAGGGATCCGTCTTTCAAAGAGGGCATATATGCAATAGATGTTGCATGCACTGAATAGTAATAGTAATAAATGTTAAACTACTGAAATACCCATCAGCCTGACTCTTGATAGCATCTACAAACAAAAGAAGTGCACTGAAGAAGTGTACCATTATTGATGTTAGCCTGAATTAAGATTCATCTCCTAAAAGCAGCTGTCCTTGGTTTAATTTAAGTTTTATATTTTTAATATCTCATTATTAATGTTCATCGCTTGCTGCAGAAACACGAGCCTGCGGCCGTTAACAAGTAAAACATAACGTGAGGTGCAGTCTAGCTGAACTACATGTGCGCATGTTTTTTTTTTGTTTTTTTTCAGGATGATGATATGCATGAAGGCCGCTTTAATTTAGCTGGCTACAACATGAGTCAATGTCTGCCAACAAAGGACGGCTCAGCTGTTAAGAACGCTGCCCCAGCTCCGAACCCTCCGCCGACAGTCCCAAAGGACATCGACACCATGAAGAAAAAGTTCGTGGACAGAGCCAAGAGGATAGACACGATCTCCAGGGCCGCATTTCCCCTGGCTTTCCTCATCTTCAATGTCTTCTACTGGGTAACCTACAAGATCATCCGGCATGAGGACATCCACACGAAGTAAAGATTCAACCCTCGGCAGATAACATTATATTTTTCATTTCTCAGATTGAGAAATGCTCAGATTGGAAGGCGGGACGAGAGGGAGAGGAGGGAAACTGTGCATTGAGAGGCACCATGGTGATAATGGTGGTGTTCTTTCAGGGATTAACGTACAATGTTCATGCTTCACACAGTAATGCTCATGTTCTGATAATGTGAACAGCTCTTGAGATACAGTGGCTTTACTTGTACTTGTACTGCTGCATAATATTTTCCGAAGAATCGAGACTTAGTAACATGCTGGAGAAGACGGACCAAAATCTTTTTGAATTCTGCCTTGGTGTCTGTGCAACCAAGCGACAAAGCAACATTCCACAGATCCATAACTGTAAGGTAGCCTAGTCAGACCTTTTTGTGATTGCAAAATTTCTTATTAAGGATGTATAGGACTGTTTTTGTAGTGCACTATTGTCACAGCTTCTGGTCTAAGCAGAGAACACACAGAGGCATCTCTCAAACATTAGGCAGCAGCACACGTCTCAGGCATGAGTGGGAACAACGCAGATGAAAAATCTGGAATTGGATACTGCATTTTTATGAAATACCTGAGGCCTTAGATATCAAAGAATTGATGAGATGAAGTGCAACGCGTCTCTATTTTTTCAAGCATCTCCTGTTGTTGAGTGGTCTCTCACAGCCAAACGCACCCTTGGAGCTTTTCTACCTATGGCCAGACATCCAAAGGTATTTCTTGATGTTGATTCCCTTTTCTCTAAGTGAATTCTGATTAATATTCACGTGTATCACCTAAAATCACTGATGTTTTCTCTGATGTTTATTTTTTCCCCATTAGTTTTGCTTTTCACTCTAAAGTATTTCATTATATAAATTGTCATATATTCCACAAGCTAGGTTCATAATAAGTGTGATGGCTAATTTTAAAGTGTACAGGTAAGGCCACAAACTATGAACATGCACTACATTATTCAGTGTTGTCATATATATTGCCCATATATCCACCATAGACTGTATATAAATATGGACAATGCGTCCCCACTTCCTTGCATTAGCTAAACTAACGATAATTTCCAGACATCGCCATCTTGCAAATTTGTTGCCAGAGTCAGTACGGAGAAACGAAGAAACGTGTTATCAATGACTCGCCCACACTTCCGTCAGATTTACTTGTTTTCTTTGAATTAATACTGCGCTCTGCTCTACCTCCACCAGTTACAAAGAAATGTTGGATTACACACTGTACTTATTTATTTATTAAAATTTTTTTTTAACTCTCACTTCACAGAACGGTTGGGTTGGCATGGTAACTTGACCGTGTGAGTCAAATATCGAACTAAAAAAAGTCAAAACTTATCAGAAAAACGGACTCTTGAACATGCATCATCATTATATCCTTGACCCAAGTCCAATCCACTAACATGGAGGGGGTGGAGCTTATCACCTATACTGCAGCCAGCCACCAGGGGGAGCTCTATTTGCTTTGGCTACACGTTTGAGGAGCTGTTCCCGTCGTCCATCTTTATACAGTCTATGATATCTACATGAATTCATTAATATTCCAGGTAAATACTCAAGGTATCCTAGGTATGGTTTTCGAAGTTGTTTTTTTTTGTTGGTAGATTTAGTATATTGAAATATTTATTGTAGTGGAGGGGGGCTATGTTTATAAAATGATGTCTTTCTGTATACTCCTTCAACCTCTGCTGTGGACTGTTTCCCTTCACTCGTTTGCTGCTGGATGGTGTAGACAGATGGATTCAAGAGCGAAAGACAGATCTACATAAAGTTCATGGTACAGAGCAGCTAACAGCCCTTGCACTCCTGATATACTGTGGTGAAGAACTCTTTTCTTGAATGCTATTCATGGAAAAAAAGTTATTTACAGGCCTGTATATCAATAAAACTGACAGTCCACCATGTTTACTCTATTTCCACTTCTTATTTCTACCACTGATTCATTCCTGTTATGTATGAGCTAGTGACCAATGTTCCGCGTATTTTCCTGTATTTGCCGGTGAGGTCACAGCCCCTGTCTTATTTAACAAATAAATAAAGACGGGATGCATTTCAAGGAAAAAACAAGAACTGATACAAACACGGTGCAAACACATGACAATGTTTTCAGCTGTAGATCGAACCAAAGAAAACATGCCTTCCCCCCACCGAGCCGTTAAGTCAAGGTGTTGCCCACGGATCGCTGGGTGGCCTGGGGTGACGCAGATATGATCTGACAGTTGGATTCCATTAATGCATGATAATGGAGAACACAGATTCCATCAGTTTGTGCTCGCCTACCAGCTGGCTTGAAAATATTGGCATGGCTTCACAGGCGGGAGAGGACAATTGTATTAGATTTATAATCACACTAACAAAGATGCTTCTTGAATGGTCTCCACCTGTTGTTCCCGCCTGTGTAACAGGTATCCCAGATAAATTACCATTAGAGACGAGTGATCACATCAGCTCCTGATATAAAACCAGATATCCTGTAATTACATTATCTGATTCATAATGCCAGTCATTAGCATACTATGAGTAACGCTACAAACCATCAACCCTTTTATTTGTCGAGAGACAAAATGCATGGGCTGTGGTAGGTTTACTGAGAAGGTCGCATTAATTATCCAGCAGCTTTTTTAATGCTCAAAACACAGGGATTATAAACTAATCACTGATACTAATCCTCACATGAAAAAAAACAAAAAAAAAACATCAATTTTTTTAGCCGTCCTCACACCGCTGCTCAATGTTATTGCTGTTTAAATATGCAAGGATGCGATAGCCTCCACGCAATCAACCCCAGCATAACGACGTGTGAAAGGAAAATTATTTGCAGCTTGTAAATCTGTTTAAGGAGGGAAACAACTTTCCATCATTTATAAGGTTTATTGGGGCTGCGTTGTGAGGTCTGAGGGAGGCGAGAAATGAGGGTTGCCATAGCAACTGCACAGCACTTGATAGGGCCAGCGTGAGAGGGAAGCGGGAAACTAATGAAGTTAAGACCACTTGTGCATGGTTTTACCAACGGTGCCACTTATGCTTTAACATAAATACTGCCCGTGAAGGAGGAGTGTGTATGATATACCACAGAGGGTACAGGCTTTTCAAACGCTGCGCAAAAAGTGGAACGACCTCTACTTATTTCCTACCGTTGTCAATCTAAAGCTCGCCTTGACAAGAACATTGTGAAAAAGGCAGCATTTGAAAAATATGACTTCAATAATATCCATGGCAACTGAACAGCTGAGGATGGCCGTGGTACAGAGCATATGGTACAGCGTGGAAAAGCTCCAGAAAATTATGTAGACCTTGTATTGAGGTCACTAGTTTTCAGATTCCAGCAGCCAGTTTTTATTTCACATGATACAAATGAGTTGCTTGGCACATTGAATAACTGATATTCACCTTGTGTGCACTGTTAAATGTCTGTAGTATTATGCCTTGGGGATTGATAAAAACACGAATCTCCAGCAAGAGAGCTACCAGATTAAATAATTCAGATTCGAAAACACGAATCTCTCTTTGAGATCGTGCTCGCTACTTTACTCGGACTGTGAACCACGCATGATCTGGTAGATATAATCAATGGCTTCCGTCACAGTTTGGTTGACCCGGCGAGTACGAGAGTCTGGAGGAAAAGGAACCCTGTGACCCCCGATCAATAACAGTCAACCAGCACCCTCATCACGCAGCATCGGGGTAAACATAGCTTAGCAGCATCATTCATCATTATGGAGGTCTCCACATGACATTATTGAAGGCACAAGCTGCGATTAAAATGTAAACACATGGGCCACCCAAACAGTAACTATAGTTCTTGTTGGAAGACGAAGGAAAACAAGACATAAAATGCTAATTTGTAAGGTCAAACATTTTAAGATGCCGTTATCGACAGCCCATTTTCACCAGGAAAAGAAGACAATTGGAAGTAAAATTAGCCATGATTCATCTTAAAAATGCTACTGGCAGATCAAGAGTTGAGTCAAAATGATAAATTGTTGATTAAAAATGTCAATGTAGCTTGGCAATGCTGCAGTGATAGCACTCGACTCCCTCATCTTTCTCTTTCCAAGCGTGTAGGAGAACCTATGTTAGCCAGAGAAACCATAATACGCCACATATTGCTTTAGATGGATGTTATCATAGGAGTTTCTTTATGTGCGTTACGTAGAAGTCTACACTAAAGTAACGAAGCCTATCCACATGCATGGTCCATCAATGTACCTTCAATATACTGGATGCAGGTTCCGTGTTATGTTCCGTGTTCTCCATGTCTGAGATGTTTCAAACCAGTGTCAACGTTATTCATCCAACACATCTTCATTTCCCATTAAAGTGAAGGGGCTTTCGGCAGAGGTTAAAAACCCTGCAGTGTTCTTTCCCCGATCAGAGTAAATAGAAGTCAACGGGCAACAATGGGATGACAAACCATATATTTTATTTGGGTGGCAGTCCATTTTCCCTACGGGGATTTGCTGGTGTTATTTATTGTAGAGGATTCAAAATGCATCTTTATTGCCAGGAGTGACAGAGGTGTTTGTGTTACTGCCAAAAAAAGGGGGAGTGGGGGTGTTCTCTGTGTGCGTGGGATTAAAAGGAGCAAAATAAAGAGTTTATGTGTGTGATCAGCTTGCATAGTCGCCGACTTTGAGTTAGTTAACAGCTGCAGAGCTTTATTTACACTCTAACATGGCAAAAATAGATTTCCTACTTGTGTAAGGCTTCATTATTCTATAGCAGCACTGTAATCACTCATGAAAATAGATAACTTTTCAGGTATTATACACTGCCTGGCAAAAAAAAAAAAAAAAGTCGCCTCTAAATAAAAAGGTCACACACTCTAAGATTTCACTGGACCGCCTGGAGAGTCTGATCACTGCACAAAGCCTTCTCCAGCACATCCCAAAGATTCTCAATGGGGTTAAGGTCTGGACTCTGTGGTGGCCAATCCATGTGTGGAAATGATGTCTCATGCTCCCTGAATCACTCTTCCACAATTAGACCCCCATGAATCCTGGTATTGTCATCATGGAATATGCCCGTGACATCAGGGAAGAAAAACTCCATTGATTGAATAACCTGCTCATTCAGTATATTCAGGTAGTCAGCTGACCTCATTCTTTGGACACATAATGTTGCTGAACCTACGACCTGAGCAACTGCAGCAACCCCAGATCATAGCATATCACTCTGGAACGGGGTAAATCTGGACTCATCAGACCACATGACCTTCTTCCATTGCTCCAGAGTCCAATCTTTATGCTCCCTAGAAAACTGAAGCCTTTTTGCATCACTGATTAGAGGTTTTCTTAAGGCTACACAGCTGTTCAGTCCCAATCCCTTGAGTTCCCTTCACAGTGTACGTGTGGAAATGCTCTTACTTTCACTATTAAACACAGCCCCGAGTTCTACTGTTGTGTTTCTTCGATTTGATTTCAGTGATGGTCGATCACAATCAATCTGGACTTTTTTTCCCAACCACATTTCTTCCTCAAGGTGGTTCTCCACAATCCTTCCAGTTTTTAATAATGCGTTGGACAGTCCATAACCCAATTTTAGTTGTTTCTTCAATCTCCTTAGATGTTTTCTCTGTTTGACGCATGCCAATGACTTCACCTTTCTCAAACAGACTAACATCTTTTCCACGACCATGGGATGTGTCTTTCGACATGGTTGTTTAAGAAATGACAAGTTACTCATTGCATCAGGGGTTAAATAACTTTTAAAGCTGAAAGATAATCACCCATGCAGTAATTATCCAATAGGAGGCTCGTACCTGTTTGCTTAGTTAAATCCAGGCAATGTTTTTATTTTTTTTGGCCACGCAGTGTATTATACGTGTGCTGTGGCACGCATGCAATGACGTAGACTACAAACAGATGGAGTAGCTCCCAGAACAAACTGAAATCAATTCCCAATGGGAGGCAAACAAACCCTCACCATCCGCTTTAACCCCCCACTAGTGGTCAAGCTGCACAGTTCTTGTATATCCGACAAACCGGAGGTTGTTTTAAGTATGATTTGATGTTTACTTGGATGAAGAGAAATGTAACTACAGCACTGACAGTCTGTGCTGCGTTGCGGGAGAAAGAGCATGCAAGGACTTTTTCTTCTTTACATCACTTTGCAACAAAATAACTGAACCATGAGGAGAAAGTACCACTAAAAGCTTTCAGTCAACTACAGCCTGCGAGTACATTTATAAAGCTTCATCCGCTGCAACTTTATTCATAACATCAACGGGTTTCTCACTGCAGGACGAAAGTGATCTCTGGCTCTAACTGAATATCACACAGCAGCAGCGACGGGCATAAAAGAGGGTTTTTGAACACAGAGCCTCTAAAGACATGAACACAGAGAACAGGCTGAGCAGAGAGCCGTATCACAACAGTATCAGATTAAGGGTGTGAAAACCAGAGGTGATGGAAATGGGCCGAGGCTCTACGCAGCAATAGACAGTGGGTAGATAGAAAACCCAAGAGGCTGTCTGAGTGACCAGACGCACACAGTCCTACTCAGAGTATAAGAAAACAATCAGTTTGGGGGGGGGGCTTAATCATAGTCAGTATAGTACCTCTAGTACATGCTATATTTAGAATTATTATGCAGCCTTTCTCAACAGGAAACTAGGGAACTGAAGCAGATATACACTGATTGGGTTGATTCGTTACAGAATAGACATGGGCCTTCTGAGGGTGTCCAGTGGTGTCTGGTAATAGGATGTTGTTAATGGGGGGTCTTTGGATCCTATGGGTTGAGGGGAGGAGCCTCTGTGGATCAGGCTTATTCCAGTGCATTTAACAGATACTTGATCAGTTTTGATATCTAGTGAACACCTTGTGCTACTCTTCATGTTTTCTGACTTGCTCTTGAACCATTTTGTGTGTGTGTTTAGTGTGAGCTCGATGTTTCAACACATTCATCTGGATCCACATTCACATGGTAACGCAAAGGCAGACAATATCAACAAACTAAACAACCTTTATTGATTTTCTTTAGGCCAGCCACGGAGCAGGTGGTTAAAATGTATTTATGCTTCTGACCCTGAACACAGCACTTCATGGCTTGGCTTCATACATAACCCTAACCTTACCCCACAACCCCATTTCAAAGAATCCAAACTATCATTTTAATCCTAACTCTTGATCCTGGATTCAAAGACTTAGTGACGGGATTTTCAGCAGTAATCGAGTCTGGAGGCACATTAGCTGAGCAAAGTCCTCTGAGCGTCTAAAAGGGCTGCCAAATCCGCATCGAGCTGGACTCTGGACATGTTTTGGAGCAGCCTACGATACCTCCCCACATCCACCAGAGGGCTCAACCTTTCCCTACTCCTCTCCACGTCCCGCTGCCACACCCCTCTACACCTCCGGAGCCCCTCTACCGACCCTGGATCGGGAGTGTCCTCGATGTTCCCCTTCTTTGCCTCGTTTTCATCTTCTTTGCAGAGTAAGAGTGACACACACTCTCTGAGTGACAACACCTCTTTTTCCAAAGCTAAAGCAAATATTTGAGTTGTACCCTGTCCTCTTGTACCTCTGACAGGCAGGATGGAGCAGGACGCAGGGAGGTACTCCAACAGTGAGCTCAAGAACTGGAGCATCTGGACCTGGCTGCAAAGGAACAGTAGACACACATTTTGTTATTCCATTAGGCGATAAAAAAAAGTTTCTTGACGTCTTCACAGCATTTCTGTCACTGTCAGCTGATTCATAAGCTCCGACCCAGATCAGAGTTGATTTGCCAGATTTGTATTTTTAAGTGCTCTGCTCTCCAGAGAGTCCTAATCTATTTGATATTCAGCAGAATATCATGCTGACATTAATCTTAGTCAACTTCAAAGCATTGTCAACTTTAAAACCATTAATACGAACTGAGCCATGCCCACCTCCCACGTGTAGAGATATATATATTATTTTTTCCAAAATAAAACCGAACAATCCTCTTGCAGGAGGGTTTCAGCCAACATACTGAAAATGACAGATAACCGATAGAAAAGGACAAATATAATGTACCCAGTGAAGTATTTTCTAATAGGTCAGAGCAATTTTTTTCTGGTTAAATCACCATTTTCATTGTTCCACAATGAGATTGCAACCTTTCAGTGAATAAAACATGATGTACCTGGAATGGACAGACAGTTCTCCATGGAAAGGAGTTATCTGATGCCAATGCAGCAGCATGAGAGCAGATGGTCCCGCAGAATTTAATAGTAGATACCCAGGGCTCGCTTCAATCTTCTCACAACCCTCTCTTTTCTGAATCCAGCCATTTATATCACCTAAGCTGTTATCTGGAGAGTCGATGTGGAAGACACGGTGATCCAGCACTGCCAACAGACTCAGGAAATCCTCTCTAGCCTCATCTGGGTGAAAAAAAAGAAGCCCGTAATAAACATCCAAGTATCAGGATTAAAAAACTCAAGCCAAGTCAAGGCTTTTGTGATTTTACCTGTTTTGAGTTGCGGGTTTTTTAGCAGCTGTGTTTGAAAATCATTATGAATGTCTAAGGCGACTTGACCGCAGCGCAGGACGACCGGTGTTTGGTTGCTCACGAGGCCAAAAGCATCTGGTCTCTGGATGTAATGGAGCATGACATGGCACTTGACACAGCCAGAGTTCAGGAGAAGTGCCAGCTTGGTCACCGCAGTCACAGCCAGTCTGCATGTGTTGAGATCATTGATTGTGCTGGCGTTGTGCTGCTTGCTTCTTTTGGCTACGGGCTCCAGGATCATGGAGGCAGATGAGGAGGAGGAGGAGGATGGCGAGGGGCATGGCGCAGGGAGCAAGAACACTTGGCTCTGGGTCTGGATGACTGCAGGCGTTGAGCTCTGGCCTGCCTCTGTCAGGATGGATAAGCTCACACTGCTCACAGGTCTGGAACAAAAATAACACATCACTAACAATCAGATATCACATGGATGGTGGAAAATCTGACTGGAAATGTGATACAAAACTTCAGACTGTGTGTGCGCGTGTGTGTTTTAATAGGCACACTGATTAACGCCCAATATCACCAGGTGGCAAGGTCTCACCGGTTGTACTGCACCAATCAAAATAGAAACGTATGATGCAGTCATCCCAGAAGTCTTTTTTTTTTTTTTTTTTATCTCTTCATGTTCTCAAATGAAAAAGCAAGAACAGGTAGATGGAGGAATCTGATATCTTCTTGTTCCCATAAAAGGAGCTTGAAGAGTTATTAAAAACTTGTTGCCATGGCGACCACCTAGTCACCCTGTGGCTGCCTTGAAGTTGGTGGGGGCAATCAAAGAGGCAAAAAAAAAAGAAAGGTTCTTTTAAAAGAAAGCCTCGTTGATTTAATCATGTGTTTTCTGTGATCTACTCAACGTGATCCATCAGCTGCAGCGAATGGCAGATACATGTAGTCAGGGCGGATGGTCTGACAGCTGGACAGCAGTACTTCTCACTTGACTGAATCCCTACTAAATGTTTGGGTATTTTCATGTTAGGCGGGCCGTGTTCAGCCACATACAATTTTTACACACGTACAAAACAACAAACTTAAAAAATAAACCATGTTTACAAAGAGCCGTCGGTAGTTAGTATCACTCCCACAACCACTTGGTCCTCTGTGATGCGATGCCACAGCTTGTCAATTTGAGGTCTCGAAGACACTGCTGGCATGACTTGCATCTTGTCATCCGAGGCCTCATCCTTTGACTCATCGTCGTCATCATCATCACAGTCCCACAGAGCAATAAGGCCTTCCTAGACAGAAAGTGCAAAGACTATAATCAGCCGCGACAGGTGTGTGACAGCAGTAGCAGTTTACGTCAGACATTTCAGTTTGAACAGCCATTTAGGCGCAAACGGAGTGGGCTTTTAAAACATTGTTTAAAATCTTGCTGCTGAACTGTCTTGGTGGGAGTTTACTGCATTTTTAACTGAATATAACACATTCTAGTGCAGAGATGTCTCAAATGGTGTTGGGAGATTGGTATTGGGGCCAATCGAGGCATTTTTAAAACGATTAACTGTTTTAAATTAAAAGGAATATCTTGGAATCACTTGGAGGATGGGATTTTTTGTCTTAATGCATTGCAGAGCTACTTAATACAGTTAAGATCAGAAAAGCCTTTATGAATAACCAGAGGGAGGAAATTTAGTTTATTTACAAAACATGCAAAAAAATGTAATTAAAAGAAAACGTAACTGGGACTCGGATTGGCTAATAGACTCTTTAAGATTGGACTTGATGTGGTTGCCACTATGACAGATGCTAACAGCTAACATCCAGATTATAAATACAGAATCTCTTACACTTATTACCACATCCGAAACTTGTCTCAGCGCTATAGGTAACATATCTAATGAGAATAAGCTTATAACACAGTTGCTGATTCCCAGGCCAGTACAGAAACAGAACATAAACTTTCTTTATGCCATGACTGTAAATGCGTGTTTCCCTCACACGAACCGTACCTGCTCATGGCGGGTGAGAACGGTCTCTCTTTCCAAGACCACGTCGGCGAGGGCTTGCACCGACTGCCGTAAAACTCTGTCCTTCACTCTCACTTCTCGCTGAAGCTCTTGAACCATGGTCAGTCCGCTCTAAATTACAAATCACGTTTGATTGACAGGACATATTATAAAATGAACACGTGGTGAGAGACAGAAATCAAGTTGAGATCTCACAAAAACACCACCGTCAGGTCAGTGAGTACACAGAATAATATGACTGGGCAGTAGTTTAAATCGAATGATAATTGCAGTACATACCAGTTTGTATATACATCACAATCTATTTTATGTCTACTTCTTACACATTGCATCAAATACAGCTCTTCTTGCCAGTTAATTGGCTGCACTAGAGAATATGAATTAATTTGTTCAAAATAACTGAGAGCTGTTTTCATTTTGGAGGCTGTGGTTTGTCGTACTATTAATTTGTGAAAGCACCAAGTTTTGGTAACTAAATGTATATAGTCATACAAATACCAAAGCTAGCGTACTTGTGGATACTGCCTACAAACTCACATTTTCTATTTTTAAATATTTATATGGAATTTCTCCACATACTTGGCGTCTATTATTCAAATTTGTTCTATTTTGTACACAGCTTGCGATGTGAAGGTTTACTGAACCCCTCCGCTGCTGCCATGGCTTTTTAAATTTCCTTTATGAGCGACCAGTAAAGGTACATCTTATCTTGACATAATGATTGACAAGTCCTCCATCATGAGTAGAGGTATTTATACCCAGTACTGTGTTTTAAAATCTCACCTGTAGTCTAGATTCCAAAGCTTGAACAGTGAGGAGGTAGTTCTCCGGTGGAGGAGGGGGTATCGTTGGTGCTTCGTTGTCCCGGCCACGCTGAAACATGTATTTTCAATTAGCCACTGTGCTGCTCGTTGTAAGTGGAATTTCGAGCAACTCTCAATTACCAGTAAAAGGAAAAAAATAAATAAATATGTCTTACAGAATATGAAATACCACAGAGGTCGGTTATGAGGAATCTTTCCAGAGGCTGCTCTGCTGCACCTTGATCCTCAAATACCAGCAGCATCTGGTCTGTTCCACATGCCAGGAAGTCATCCACATGGACGGAGCTGACACCGGACCAGAGGGAGGCTATCTGGAGAAGAGTGTTTAGCATTTAAAAAAAACAATGAGAGAGTATCTATCTATCTATATATAAAAAGAATCCACCGATAATGAGATCATAGTTTCACATACCTGAAATGTTTCCTTCCACACAGCACAAACATGCCCCTGGCGAAAGGCTATGACAAACAGGTGTCCATTTCTTCCTGTGTTTACCAACTGAATACTCTCAGGTTGCTCAAAAGGTAGTTGGCATGTGTCTTTTACTACGCCGTTCTCAAAATAAACAAGTTGCTGGTTAGAAGTTGCTGCAGCCACGGCACATTTAAGCACGCCGTCTGCTCTGTCGGCCGAGAGAACCAAGATGCACTTTGTGATGCTTACATAGGGATGAGGTAGAATCATAGCACCATCAAACACTTCTCCGTCCTCGACAAAATACCCAAGTGTTTTGGACTTGAAGCATATTTCTGAGGTGTCTTGCAGTCCAAGAACAAATGCCTGTCCTTTATGGAGGGGGAGTTCTCCAACAACACAGTGGGACAGCTGGGTGGCTACCTGTCTAACCCCTCCTGTCTGCACAGATGCGTAAAAGACACTTTGTTCATGAGTCCACAGCACTGTGGGACCCTGCAGGATGTCCACATTCCCTATTTCATAGGGCAGTTTAAAGTCAAGACAGATCTCAAGTCGGTTTGAGCTGCTCAGTGAGAGAAGACTATACTTAAAGCTTTTTCCTTTCTCGCTCTTCTTTGTCAGCAGGACACACGGTGCTGTGACCCTCTTCTGGACGTGCACGGCACATTTACATTTCACAATGTCCACGTGGGTTGATCTTTTCTTGCCGATGACAGCCGCTCCGTCTGCTGCGTTCACGAACCCGTTGTCCTCCCGTTCAAATGAGAGCCTACGGAACAGTAACTCGGTTGTGTCGGTGTCATTGGTGTTTGAAGCCCGTTCGCAGTTAAACACGATTATCTTTCCACACAGTGAAAGCCGGTGGGGATTTTGATGCAAATCTTCCGAGAACAAGCTCTCCATTATGTGATAGAAAGTCTCTGGGTTCCTTCCTGGTTCGAGTGCTCCTTATTTACGTCTTAACCAAACGGCATTGCTAATTAGTAGAGTACCGCGTGCATGTCATAAGTGTTAAAGTGTATAAAAAATACAGACAACTGCTAAATTTGCTTGTGCTCAGCGTGTCATACCGACTAAACTGTAAACACTCGAAGTAGCGCGCCAAATGAAACTGAACGCTTCCTGTTAGCCCCGGTGCATTGTGGGTGAAGCTTGGTAAACAACAGTGAGTTGACGAGATTAAGCTAAAGCGTGCGGTCAGCCAGCTCTGTGTTTAAACGAGTCCACTGTGTGAATGATTAGGCGACTGTTTTTGTCGGGTGTCTTGAACACAGTTGAACACTTCCTGCACTCGCTCAAACGAAGAACAAAGCCGGAGAGGTGGGGCCAGTGGTCACGACCGGAGCCAAAATGGCATCGAGTGAACGTCAGCTTCACACTCCGCACTGATTCATCTGAACGACATCAGCTAGCTAACTAGCTGCAGTCTGAACACGGAACTGCCACAGACCCGGGCACAGCTGAATATGGCTGAACTTGATCCACACGAAGGAGAGCAGGTAACGGCCGCTTGAACACATTTGTTGTCCGAGCTGTCCTTACAGTTAATACCACAAAACGTATCTAACATTAACTTTGTTTTTGACAGGACCTCGAAAAGAAAATTGAGGAGACAAGGCAGAGATTCAACAATGAGTTGCTCCAAGGTAACACAAGCTGCGGATATTGACTCCCTTCAAGGCACCTGCTCTCGGGCTAACTTTTTTGTGTTACTGTCAACTAATTTACATACATTCAAATATGAAAGTTAAGCGTCCACTAGTTACTGTCACTTTCCTTCGTGTTGGCTGCATGTTGACCTAAATGCTCAGATAAGCTTCAACAGTTGTTAACGTTAGCTGCCACAAGTAGCAGCTTTGATCAATAAGAGAGTGGCCTTGATGATCACTGCTAATTATGGGCAATATGGGTTTAAACATGAAAGTCATCATGGTGGAAAGTGAAACCTTGACCCATTTGAGTGTCATGTGAGTCAGTTTCTGTGTTTTGTGTTTGCAGATTCAACAGAGAAGTATGACTCCAGGGATGTGGAAAGGCTCCAAAAAGAGGATGCCCTGGTGGAGGCATATCTGACGTGGAGGGTTTACGTGGTTGACGATGCCTTGAAAATGATTGACGAGAGTCTCCAGTGGAGAAAAGAATTTGGCGTGAATGGTAAGACGTGGTTGCATACTTTTAACATCTCATCTGTGCAGCTGTGGATCAGTTTTAATACTGTGCTACTACTGTTGTAAATCACTCTGCACCTCTTTTTAATTAAATGCCAATCTTCTTTTGTTTAAACAAACGAGTCCCGGATTAGAAGTAAGGTCAGGCATCGGACCGCTCTTGTGCCATTTTGTTTGTAGTAGTGAAATTAAATCTACACCAGTTGAACTACTGAAGTTCAATTTCAAGCCCTGCCCAAAAGAAGTGGCATGGCGCGTTTACATTGTCATGTTGAGTTGTTTCCAAGCTTGCAGCACAGATCAGTGTTTGTCTTTGTGCCCGTCTGGGATGAATCCAAACAGAGTTGTCATTGTGCGTTAAATATATTTCCATACGTATCCTAACCCAGAGAACAAACCCCATTGTTTCTCCTGAGAATTTCTCAGAATTGTTGTTTGTTGTTCCCGAATCCAGTAATTGAATTTGTTAAGCTGTTGTCTTTTGGCTAACTTAATTTATTTGAGTAATCATCCACGGCCACAGGGTGTCATATGACTTTGTCCGTTGCTGTCAGTTCTTTATTTCAGTCTTTTGAAAAGGGCTGATGACAAGACTGCCACTTAATCTCCCGCTTAGCCCGCTTTAGGGAAACTGGCGTTCCACAACGTTGAGCCGCATGGTAACTGAGAGACTTCCTCCTGGTTAAACGACCTTGAACACGCTTTAAAAATTTTCTGATTTGGTTTGGTTATGAGACTGACAGGAAAAAAGACATCTAAAATTTATATTGTGTGTTTCAAAACATAGCGATAAAAGACTCAAGTAACCTCTAGACTTTCCCTTCAATGTCACGTTGTGTGTAGTTACTCTTTGAAGGAGAACAAAAAAACACTAACCGCCGCAATCTTTTCCTTCCTGTTTGTTTCAGATATTCAAGAGAGCACGATTCCCAAGTGGATGTTCGAGATTGGTGCCGTCTACCTCCATGGCTATGACAAAGAGGGCAACAAGCTCTGTATGCGCACATTCTCTTAAACTATCAACTACGTGCAGGGAATTGTAACGTTATACACTTATAAAGCAGCTATTATGGTTTGTCTATTTCGTTAAAAAGGTGTAGAAATGTTAAGATCTCATAAAAAACCCCATCATCATCTCATTGATTATGCATCATACACCATAACCAAAAACAATAAATTCTGTTTCCTGTTTTTAGTCTGGTTTAAGGTAAAGCTACACCTCAAGGATACAAAGACGATCATGGACAAGAAGAAGTATGTCGCTTTCTGGCTGGAGCGCTACGCCAAGAAAGAACCCGGGATGCCGCTCACTGTGGTGTTCGATATGACCGAATCCGGCCTCAGCAACATAGTAAGTCCTTTGTAATTTTACGACTGAGCTCTTTTTGAATTTGTGTCTGTAATCTGAAGTCTTTTCCGAACTCATGTTGCGTTTTCTTGGGTTAGAAAATGGCATTTTTTGACTGTGACTCGTTGCAGTGCTGTCGAGCATCCTCGCGTTTATCGCCGTCCGAGCTGTGTTCTCGCAGGGACTGATGCTCTTCGCTGGTTTTACACTTTGGAGATTAAAGTAACCTTTAAATCCTGATGGTCAATTCGAGTGGGCTGTCTAATCCTTAGGCTCGCTGGGTTGTTAGCTCGTCAACGCAGCCGGCGTATTCCATTGGCTTGGCTCCTTTCTGAAGAAATTGCTCAATTAAATACAAAACACTTACACAAGCAAGGCAAAAAGAATAAATAGATTTTCAACCCGAATGTAAAATGAGTAGATTATAGGATCAGTTGGTAAAGCAGCCTTATTGAGGCCTGTTGAACCACAGTGTGAGCCAGAGCAAGGTTAGCCCATATGATCTCATTAAGGTTTGGGAGTGAGTCTCCTGCATAGCAATGAGGCTTCTAGACAATTATGGAGCCTGGCTAGGCTATAAGGGCTGCTTCTATTGACATATCGGCTTTTTGTCTGATGATTTTCAGTTAACGTAAACCTGTACGGTGAACATTTATCATGAAATGACTTCAAGCATGGCAGAGCGTTTTATCTGGCTATGTTAGATTTACAGTATTAATGGTATATATGTATCCAAGATGCTTTAGTCAGAAGCCCTCTATTATGTATGTAGAGAAAACGCAACCGTTTAGTCTTGAAAAATGCAAGAGCAAGATGGATAATTGTCTATGTTGCGAATTTTTCACACAAAAATGTCACGTATCTCACAAAATTAGCGGAATAACATCCTCCAGACGTTTCTCAGGCAGAACGTCGGAGAGATTGTGCTGGGGATCATTAAGAGGAGCTTGTAATGAATTTTCATTTAATGTTAAGTGGGTCACTTCAGATCTAGAGGCGGTTTGGAGAGGACAAACATTCTCCCCAGTGAAAATTGTTTGTTAAAGCATACTTTGTACTTGAAGCCTTTTATGAGATTCTGCTTTCTAAATCACTGTGTGGGTCCCCCCCCCCCCTTTTTCAATTTGTGTTTCAGGACATGGACTTTGTCAAGTACATTATTAATTGCTTCAAAGTGTATTATCCAAAGTTTTTATGTAAGTAACAAAAGTTCTTGTAAAAGCATGAATGATATCGATCCACATTCACATGCTATTCTTAAACC
The DNA here is from genome assembly GCA_005024645.1 of Planiliza haematocheilus. Classification (NCBI taxonomy): domain Eukaryota; kingdom Metazoa; phylum Chordata; class Actinopteri; order Mugiliformes; family Mugilidae; genus Planiliza; species Planiliza haematocheilus. The sequence goes on from SRSE01000725.1 coordinate 9,953,191, forward strand.
TCTAACCTGCTGTTCTCTCTCTCTCATTGCAGCCAAAATGATCATAGTGGAAATGCCTTGGATCATGAACGGTCAGTATAATAATAATAATAATAATAATAATAATGTTATTCGCACATCTCAAGCATAAAATGCGTCTTCTTTACAGCTGCGTGGAAGATCGTGAAGACATGGTTGGGTCCAGAAGCAATCAGCAAGCTCAAGTTTGCATCCAAAAGTGAAATCCTGACTTACATAGGCCCCGAGTACCTGCCACCTCACATGGGTGGAACGGTATGTTCTTATCTCGCCAATATGTCTGATAGATATTTAAAAAAAACACATTTGTCATCTGTTAATCATTATACACATTTAGATTATTGTTAATTATACAGTTATGTGGTGTAATGATGTAGAATAATTCATTTTAACATTAACACGCTAAGAACATACATACTGTATTGTTATGAATTGTATTAATGACATTTATATTAGCAAAACAAACCTAAATTCAGCTTTATGAGTAGTAAAACAATAAAAACAGCACATCATCAGCTTCCACCTGTCCATTTCATTAATTAGCAATGATCAGCTTTATTATTTAACCTCTCATTAAGTCCCTTAATTTAGAATGACAATAAATGTATGCCCTTTCAGAGCCGTGCTCGTAGTGATATAAATTGTCTGGCTGCATTCCAGGACACGTTCAAGTATAGCTACCCGCCTCTTCCTGACGATGACTTCCAAACGCCCATCGGTGACAACGGACCTATTGTTAGTGAGGATGAGACGGAGAACAAAGAGGGTGAAGCGAAGGGCACAGCTGCCCTTGAGTCCAGCTTCAACTCAACTGATGTTGTGGCAAAGCCCAAAAAGGTACGGTTTATACCCAGTTGTTATTAGTCGTGTAGGAAGGAGCTGGTAAACACTTGGAACAAAACTGCTGTCATCCCTGGACACAACCACAACAATAGACATGGCTTTGTTCTTTTGTCTGACTCTGAGTACGGATGAGTTGTTGCTGATATTGATACTAACATAGTTAGTACGATTAATCTGCTAATAGCTTCTTTGACATGTGCTGAGAGCTGAGCATGGTTATTTTCTGATTTCAGCATTTCAGACTAGATATTATTGATAATCTTTTATTCTCTCTTTTTTCAAATTGAGCGTGATTACAGCATGTCCAGCTTTGTGGCAAGTAATGCTCTACCATAGTAGCCATTAAGCTCTGTGAAGGTGACTCTGTGAATCTGTTTGGCTGCTCTCGCGTCGCAGAAACCACACTGCGTCTCTCAGTTTCTCGCGTGGTCCGCCGAGGTTATCAGTTACTTAAGCCCCTCCGCGCTGTAGCTGGATTCCTGTTCCCCAGCGGCACGCAGCATTATCGCTGAAACGCCCCGCGGGCCGAATATGCTGCGGCGTCGCCAAAGTCCACACTGGTTGCTGTCGGGAGTGCAGCTCCCCGCAAGAATATCCCCCGCCTCATAATCTGTTTAGCCTCCTTTCGAGCTGACTGCATGTGGAGAAAGCCTGCATGAAAATAGATGGGAGGGTATTTAGTGAGTCGTTTCAGGAGGTTCTCAGTATCAGGACAGCCTGTTGAAGAAAAGTGTCCATTATTATAAAGGATGCATGTGTTTTTTCAGTTTATTTGTTTGTTGTTGGCTTTTTAGTGTCGTGGTTGTTATTCACAGATTCTGATTTGCCGGGGGAACGTAAACTATATTTTAGCCAGCTGCCTATAGGGAAAAAAAAAACATATCTGCTCAAGAGACCCAGTGTTGCTATGTCACCCAAAGCTACTCCCATGAGCCTCCTAAGCCGCACCGAGCAAACTGTGCTCCCATTGTTCATAAATACCACATCGGTTATGCACAACAGATTTAGATTTGCAAAACGGAGATATGCAAATCAGTCATTTGTTAGTCTGAACAGTAATCTGCTGGCACAAGGCTGAAGTTTGTAAACGCTCTTACCCCACTCTTGCTGGCATGTTTTCGATGAGAGTGGCATGAACTTCCTCCCCCCGTAACACCAGAGCAAACCGTTTTGACAGCGTTTTTTTGCTGTGGTTATTTTCCACAACTGTATTATTGCAGGGACTACGGTCTTTGTCGAGGTGTCGGACTACGTATCAAAACATTTGAATCAGCTCCGTGGGAAAGAGGAAGCTTTCAGGCTCGCCACATGAAAGTTACACAATCACTCAATGGTGACACAGACACAGAGAAGAAGTTACTATATTTAATATATACACATGTCTCAATATATCTGCCAAATGGTCTTGTGAATATTAATGTTGCAGATTTTTTTATTTTATTTTTAATGCACGTTAATGATATTTCATGTAACTATCGACATCAGATTAAGATATAATACTCATAGCTGCAGTCTGGACACTTGAACTCCACTCTATGGCCAGAAGCATCTTCAGTTCAAGGCTTTGGTGTTGGCTGGTAGACGACCATACTGTAACTAGCCCGTCTGAGCACATTCCTCAGTACTTGTGTAAAACATTCTGCTTGTAATCCATCATATCTTCCCATCACCACCACCACCACCGTCCATCCTGACCTGAATTATTCTGGCTTCCAGGAAGCTCTGCACCAGTATCTCAGTGGCTTCGGGAAGCTAATTGCCTTTCTCTCTGTTTTGAAACAAGGGCTGGATGTGGTAAGACAGTGTAGGATCACAGCCACGCAAGGATCTCAGAGTCCAGAAGATTTCTGCGGGCTGGAAAGGCAGGCACACTCGCGTGGCTCAAATTATCGCGAGCGCGCCTCCTTTGCAGCCGACTGACGTCACCGGCGACCCCCCCACCCCCCGGACATGTTCGTCCCTTGACCTGTCCTGGACCCTTACATTTCAATTTGACCCTCTGTTTAAAAACCACGCAATTTCTGACCTTGTTATCAAGGGATGCGGATTTAATAATGGAAGCTTTTCATTTGCACTGCGTCGTGTAGACGCTGAACTAAGCAGGACACTTATTTCACACTTTAATTAGCTCTGAGAGAAGGAGCAGCGCAGTCACTGCTGCTCATAACATTTTTACATTATTTGTGTCTTCTAACCTCAGATTAAAAAATACTAAGATGATTACTGTTATATTACAGTAGGCGAGTTATTAACCTTTAGCACTAAATCTGTAATCGTGCCTCCTTCTGAAGGCAGCTTTTTAACTGAAGCCATCTGTGCCTTGACCTCTTTTACCACTTCAGAGTGCTAATCAAGTAGACAATCTTGTGTTGTGCCTTTTTATTATGTACTAAAACTACACTCCTCATTATGAGCATTTCAAGTCATTGCTTATTTCTTTGCCTTTTACATTTCATATTTTGTGGGAGGAATCATGAAGTTCTGTAATTTTAGATGTGTTTTTTTTCCTCGTGGTCTTTTATTTCTGTGTACACGGTAACTGAAGTTGTTTTGTTGTTGTTTTTTTCGGACTGGTTCTGAAAATACATCACCAAAAGATTGTATGTTTAATTCTTAAACTTTAATTCGCTTAATTGTGTTTCAAAGTAGTAATCCTGACATATGAGCATGCTTTTACCTTTTTCTGCTCGAATCATTTCAAAATTGTGTTAAGTTTGCGCTTTAAAATGACGAATAAATAGACATTTCATCAGCAACTGATAATCTCTTGATGTCTTCATTGTGGCAGTTGACATTAAGTTAAGATGACGTTTGTTGCTCATCGCTGCACATTACTCACTTCCCCCTCTTGAGTCACAAATCACCTTTGCCCCTCTATTCCTCACCTGAGGAGGTCATTGACCCGTCTGTTTTACACACCACATGCTGCCAGCGACACTGAAAGCATGCGTTTCCCAAACTGGCCTACTTTATCCAAGATAGCTGACATTAATGCTGTGGTTTCCCTTATTTTGTGTCAGCTGTTATTTGGACATGGTCTTGTGGTTTGTCTGTGGATAATTTGGGCCAAAGTTGAAGCCTGTTTAGCTGAAGTCGGAGAGTCCGCGTATGCGTAATATCATGACCTCTATCTTAGTTGAAGTACTTTCGTTAAAGTTGTTTTTTATCTAAAAGTCATGAGACTGTGGCTTGTTTTTGTTCCGCGTTTCCGTTTGGTTCCGGACATGCTGTTTGTTGTTGTGTGCTCCCTCTGGAGGCTGCTGGGGACAAGGGTCGGGAGTCATCACTACTGAGAAAAAGAAAAAAAAAACTTTCTATTTCATCGCTTTTCACCATCATTTCATCATTTCAGGCTAATTTATTAATCAAGTCTTTCATTAACTGATAGCTTTCTCTGTGTTGAAGGGCAAGGGTCAAACGTTTTCATTTTCCAAAGAGGAACCAGATAAGGGCCGCGTCGCGTCCGTATTCTGTGTGTGTGTGTGTGTTGCTAATTGAGTGGTTTTTGTTGTTTCAGGTGAACTTTCTGGAAGACAGCTTGAGGTCGGAGGACAATGACAGAGGAGACACATGTCCCAGGACCAAAGGAGCCAGGAAGCCGGTGACCACCTTCAAGGGCCCCCTGCTAGATGTGAGGTAGGCCATGCGCGTCAAGCTCTTCACAGTTGTGTCCTGTGACCTTTCGCTCAGAGTTCATCGTTGCTCTGCTTCATGTTCGACGTTGGAGAAGTTGTTTCGACACTGAAATTCGTTTCCAAACCATTTCTGATGCAATGTTTCCTAATTGGGGACATACATCTCCTTTTTCTTTAGCTGCTTCAGCCGCGCTACTGATCTGGATTGTTGTTATGTCTGTTGATGGACCACTGTAATCTGAACTGTGACATCTAAATATACTACTAAATGGATTGCCTGGGACTTACTGGCCTTACAGATGGTTATGGTCTCCCAGAAGATGAATCGTAATGACTCGTCCTCAGGCTGACGTTGTTGGCGTTTATTGAAATGTTTCAACGATTCGATTGGTGACTATGAAATTGACGTGAAATTGTCCAGGTCTGTTGGCTATCTCGGTGCTTTCCCATTTGTGTTTGTTGTTCTGGGTTATTTCATGTTTTGTTTTGTTTTTTTACAAGCAATGCTAGAGGAGTAGCCATGAAGCAATTCAGTCTGACGAGTAACTGGTGGTTTGGACAGCTTTGGCGCCAGCTGTTCCTGTTTCACTAGAACCATTGACCCACATGGGGATATGATATTCTAGTCACTAGAGGCAGGTCATGCTCTTGTGTAGAAATATTATTTCTTGGAGGAGGTTACTACTGTGGAATTGCTTCATCAGCCTCTTTCAAATGCACTTAATGAACTGCTAAATTGCGCTCAGTGGGACACGCTCTCAACACGTTTGCGGCGTAACCTTCCTCCTCTGACTTGGGAATATCCCCGCGCTCACATGCTGGCATGCATGCCTGTTTCCATGGCTACCAACTTACCAAATTATTTGCTTAAATGAATGCATTGATTGCTTTCTTTCACAATCACCAGATGGATTTTATAGCTGTTCAGCCAAAATCTCATATCTAACTTCTAATATCACAAAAAACCTGACTCGCGTCAGAGTATGCTATGAACTAGCTTCAGTCTGGGCTTTTGGTTTGCACAAGCATTCGATTGTCAGCTTTATTGTCGGTTAATTTAAAAGTGCACTAACTGGGAAAACAGACTAGACCTCCTTTAATCAAACCGAACAGGTCAGATGTAAAAAAAAAAAAAACGAAACACCCTAAAAACCGGCTCAACTGCAAAGAGAGGTTGTCTTGGCTGCATCACAATTAGCTTGGCATCTTTCACTGAATTAACTGCATTACTTGGACAAACACACTGGATTTAGATCAAATCGAACCCAACAAAAGGTGAGACGTGTCCCGCACTTGTACCCAACCAGGGCTGAACAAACCGGCTTCTTTGTACTGCAATTAGAGCTCAGTTGTGTTCGTGAGACCTGAACCAAGAGAGGTCAACTGGTCTTTAAAGGATTTACTGGTTTCATGCCCAGAAATAGGCCATCCTCTGTTGTTCCCAGCATGTCTGCCTGTTTCGAAGTTTGTTCAGAAGTTTTCTTTTCTTATAATTGTACACTTAGCAGTTCAAAAGATTATGGCCTTCATGGTGGTAAAGTTTTTGTACATAATTTTCAGAATATTACTTTTTATCTAATAAACTAATAACTAATAAATATACACCTCAGAGCATAGACTGTATAAATGTGGACAGTGGAACAGCTCCTTAAAAGTGAAGCCAAAGCGAGTAGAGCTCCCCCTGGTGGTTGGCTGCAGTATATGTCATAAGCTCCACCCCCTCCATGTTAGCAGATGGATCTGAAATAAAACACTAAAATACACGTCAAATAATTTTCTTTCAGTGGCGGTTAATATAAGATTTTTTGGATTAGTTTCATTTTAGTTAGTTATTTAACGCTATAGAAAACAGGTTGTGACATAATGGCGATGAGTAGTAGCAGTGCCAGCTACGGTCATTGATATCGCACCTCCTCGTTGCTCCACTCTTGAACCATACTGCACAGACTCCAAATTCACAAGATGGCACCGCCCGTATCCCCAGGAAAACAGCATCAGATTGGCCGATGCAAGGAAGCGGCAACGCGTTGTCCATATTTATATACAGTCTGTGCCTCAGAGTACGCGTATTGACGAGCCTCATGCATGATGAGATATCTTAATTGCCCTGCACATATTGGGAGAAAAGAAATGTTGTTTTTCACATATTGATTCAAAGCCTAAAGTCATTATTGATGTGTTTGTACCTGTATATCCCAATTGATCGGGTCACGCATGGGCAGGAAAAGGATGCCTCCAGTCAATTGTTCATTGAGCAGAAATGAGTTGATGGTGTTAAATATTACCTGTGCCACACTAATTAGTGAGAACCACTGGCTAATGATCAATTACCTTGAAGGACGGAGCTCTCCTTGCCTCTTACACATGTCAGTGAATGCATCATGTATTTTAATTGAACCTTCACCGAACTGCGAATGGATGCTGACTTCAGTGCATCACTTAATGATCTGGCCGTTTTCTACCTCATACGGCATGTTTGTGATATTATCCCTTGCTTTCATGAATTATATCAGTTGAGTTTTGTTTTTACAGGAAAGCATCTTTGATGTGAGGATTTTGACGTCTCTGGGCTATGAGTTATAGTGATAAACAGATTTAAATGAGCCTTAAATGCAATTATGTGTCAAAGCTGCGGTAGCCTCAATTCAAGGCTGGGGGCTTTATAAGGGAGTAGGGGTCTTTGATCTAGCGTTTGCTAAAGGTTTCTAGAGCCCGAAGACTCACTGTGAGCTCAAGCGAGTGCCTGACTGTACAGCTGTTTTACTGGGGAAAAGAACGCACAAGGACATGAAAGAGGAAAAAAAAAAAGAAACAACGTCTATGAAACGTAGCCAAGCTGCATCAATGAGAAGCTTTATACGTGCGAAGCAGATAAAGTAATCCTTTTTCTATTTTCTTCTTGGCAAAGTTTAAGTTCCCAGTGTGAAAATGGTTCCCTGTGCGCCCCGGCCAAATTTAACAAATCACAAGTTAGTCTGTTGCAAACTTTGTTAGAGGAGAAATTGGGTGCTCATCAAAAACAACAAGGGAAGCAAATCGCCTCATGCCTAGACTTTAAGTGTTTGCTTTAGCTCTAGATTACATTGCTCTGTGCTCACATTACCTTAACTGAAGTCTCCTGCGTATCGCCAAACACTCACGGGTTCGTAGTGCGGCCTTGTGTTAGGAAGCTAGTGGCCCGCAGCACGGTAAATATCTAAATCTACCTTCAAATGTCAATTACATTTATTTAAATTTTAGTGTGGTTGTTAAGAACTACTGTAAAACCCAGCTGTCTTCTGAGCTGCAGCCCAAGTTTCCCCTCCACAAAGCTCAGCCTGCAAAAAGCAGCTACAGAAGGTGAATGAATGAATGAAGTTGAAGCAACTGACTTGGGAGAGACCTTTTTGCACAGGAGATTCTTCTCAAAACGTATGGCCTGGCGTATTCTTGTGGTGACCAATAAAAACACAGAAATCCTGTTGAGATTAAACCTGTGACGACCATGACTAGATGATGGAGTTTCACTCTTAACCTGGTCTTTTCTCTTCAGCACTGGGCAAACGGTCCCATTCTCAGGAACACAGTGTGTCAGGAATATCTTAAGGACATTGCTTCAACGTTCACGCAACGCAAAACAAAAGAACTGATTAGAAATTGGTGACCAATAGTTACTCTGACCTCAAAAGTATGTTTTTGGCTGTAACTCAAGAATTAATTTGCTATTTACAGCAAAGGTTAGGGTTTCTACATCACTTAGTAGATTCAAATATACATTAGTAAACTGCAGCTTGTCTTGTCTGTGACTCTAGGTTTCAGCTGCAACAAGACATTTAAGTCCAGGGACGACTTCCGGTGTTTTGTTGGGTTTTGGGGCGAGAGCAAGTACAGGATCCGGAAACACGGGCCAGAGACCGGAAGTGGGAGTGTTGTTGTGCATGGCTCCCTACCAAAGGTTATTAGAAACAGCTCCAGTGTCTGCATCTTCTTCAAGAGTACACTCTAATACACCCACGACGCTTCCACTGCTAACAGTATTGTACTTCAGGGGAGTCGTGATGTGTAGCAGGAAAAGCTTCAAGTCCTGGGGTGATCCCAACACGCAGACAGCGCAGCACAGGAAATGCAGCGGTCCGGTGTGTTTTAATAAGCTGCGTACGAGCGAAGTGACAAAACGTGTTGTGAAGCAAATGGAAACCCATAGCTGATTAATGCGGTATTAAGACCTGAGCCTCGGGTTTCTAACGTGGTTCCTGTTGCTCTCTTTCTGCCTCCCTGTTTAGCCCCTCGGAGGAGCTCAGCTTCGGTTCTGGTGAAATGGAAAGGAAATGCCTCATTATCTTGGGCAATGTGACCAAAAATCACGTGGCATTCAAAGTGAGTCTGAAGACAGTCAAATGTGTGGTCTGATGGGAGTGATTCATTTAATATCCACAGTATGAGATGGCAGAACAAACGCCAGTATTACCAATGTGGTCCAGTGTTTACTGATTTCAGCTTCTCAAATGTGATGTTTTTTTATGATTTGAAATATCGTCTACCATTTCGCACGTTCATTCTACCTCTGTCGTCTCCACAGGTACGGACCACGGCGCCTGAGAAGTACAGAGTGAAGCCCAGCAGCAGCTGCTGCGAACCAGGCGCCTCGGTAGAAATCGTCGTGTCTTTACACGGAGGTACAGCACTTAAGCTCTGCGCTTCACTCTCGGCAGATGTTTCCGAACGCTGCACCTCAGAATAATCAAACGGTTCCGTCTATTACCTTTCCCAAAGTGCAGGCGGCCACTTTTCTTCGCCTGACATGCATATTTGAAGAGCGATAAAAGAATCCACCCCCACCCCCCAAAAAAACAAACCCATCAGACGGCTGACAGTGCCTCGCGAGCTGAAACGTTTTGTGTCCTTCATGCGCTGAAATGTCAGCTGTAGGTTATGATGTGCTTAAGATAGCGCGCAAGAATCATGCACGGCCTATTTTGGGTTTGCATCTTCCCCCAGCTTTTATGCTGCGTCTCGCATCTGACACCAACATGTACCCCACTGTTTCTGTGGCTAAACCAAGGTTGTTTGTTACTGATTTAAACAGCAATTTAAATTTATATATTCAAATGGAGTCCTTACCTTTTCTGCTTTTATATAGATAGATTTAAAGCTTTTTTTAAATCTAAAATGTGAGGACTTAATAGCGGTGTCTTCTGTCTTAATTGCGATTAGTTGCATTGATCCCCTGGATGGTTTCGTGCAGGTTCCCAGGCTTCTCCACAGGACAGGTTTCTGGTCATGGCCGCAGAGATGGACAACAACGGATCACAAGACCTGGCGCAGTTCTGGAAGGAAGTGCCGAAAGGCAAAGTCATGGAACACAGGTGGGCGTCTGCGCGCCTTATTAGACGCGTAATGAAAGAATTAGTGCGCTCTTGGCAGCGGCCTCACGCTGCACAGTTCTCATTACAGCCCACCCGATGGTTGCACATTCCCCTCTAAAGGTGCTCCCTGCTTATTAGGCTGTGTCTTTTCACAGATTGCACTGCCATGTCCTGGAGGGCGCCAAACCGCCGGTGTGCCCTCTCAGGGACAGCCCTGTGGAGACGGGGAGCAACGGGCAGCAGGAGGTAAACACATCGGTGAGTCCTGATCGAAGAGGAGCCTTAAACTTGGTTTAATGAAGGGTTAATCTCTTAAGAGATAACTGCAAAACACAATAATAAAGCTTTTAATTGGATACTCAAAATGAAAAACATTCAGCCAGGATTTTTACTTACTTAATATAACGATTGTTGAAGCAATCAATACCACTCTTGGGTCTGTTCATTAGCTGTGGAGCCTAAACAGGGAGATTAGTTTAACCTAAGGACTCAAAACAGGTTCTGCCAAAGCTAGAAGAAATATACTATTGTGTGTATTACACAATCAGTGTTTTTGAAGGGTGGTGAAATCCAGGCTAAGCTAAACTATTTGTCTCCAAGCTCTAGCTACGGTTAATTCACATAATCTCAAACTAATTCTTCATTTGCTGATCGTTTGTCATTAGCCTGACATGTTTCCATTACATGCGCTGTGAGGGTGTTGGCGGATAAACCAGCTCGCTCAACCAGACCGGTCTCTCTCTCTCACCAGCTCATGCGAGTGATGAACTACAGCCTGCGACTGGAGCAGAAGCTGAACACGTGTCTGTGGATGCAGAAGGTTCTGACCGTGCTGGTGCTGGTCCTCGTGGCGCTAAACCTGCTGTGCCTCTACCTGCTGGGTACGTCCCAGCGGCCGTCTTGACCCGCCGCCGCCGCAGCTTCCTCCCGCACCTGCCGAGTCTACCGCGAACACACACAAACGCAGGGTTTTCCGGGCAGGGCCGCCGTTGACCGCCTGAGGGACGGTCATCCTTGCGCCCGCCCTCACACACCCTCCCTTCCCGCAGACTGCTGTGGCAGAGAGGAGCAGGGCTGACTTTGAGGACGCGCGAGTCCTTGAGAAGGCAAAACATTGAAAGGGGATCGTACACGTCTCTTTTCCAGCACTTTTCCAGACAGTTTTATCAACGCGACATCGAATCAGTGATGTATTTTTTAAGACTCGTCATGAAAAAAATAATGAATAATGTGTATTTATTGTCACAATATGTAGGAAAGAATAGTTATTTTTGTGAAAATATTGTATAATTTTTTTTAATTATATGAATCTATACCATATGAAATAAACAATTTTTGTCAACTAATGTTATTTCGTTGAGCATTTAATGATTCTTGTCGTGAAACTTCACTAAAAATGTCCAGATGCAAATGTTACTAGCCCTGCTCTGCATAAATATTCACACTCTTTAAGAAAAACCTCATTAGAGCAGAGACACCTAATTGAAAACATCCCAACATACGACCTTACTAAACTTCTCCACCATCAGACCAAGGAGCCACATGAGATTTCCGTCTCCTCCATCTCCGCCGTTTGTTTTAATTACCCCAACGCTAAACTAAACCAAATACGGAAGCAATTACTGGCGAGGACACGGCGCGACCCACTTGTAGTTTAGAGGGAAGCGCCGGTATCTATAACAAGATCCAGCTCGGAGCAATCGGGAGCGGTTTGCTTATTAGACGTGTGCGCGGAAGGGGTTTGCCTGGCATTAGCGCTCACGATTTGTTCACAGTAGGTGGTGGATGCTCACATTTGAGGCATGATTAGAAGGATTTGTGCATTAATGACCACACTAATCCTGCTTTGTTGATGAACGTGAAGCCTTTTTGGGGTGCTACGGCGTCCCTATAAGGCTGAAGTTGCTTATTTTAGTGGAAATGCTTCATATGGGGCCTTCTTCGAGGTAAAACCTCTCCATTAATATCAGTTTGTGGAAGAAAAGTTTTAATAAAACCCGCGCGCTGAATGTAAAACTTGTTTTTCACTCATACCTTCTGAGAGAAAATGCATTTTGCACTATTTTGGTAGTGCCATTGCACTAAAAAAAAAAGGATGGGGGTTAATGGAGTGCCTGCCTCCAGAGAATAAAAGTAAAAGCTTTGGTATCACACATACGTGGGTTCATTTTAAGTGCATCTTAGAGCCGCACAGTTCCTAACTGAACGCAGGAAATTGTTCGGAGAGACTGCACAGCGCACAACAACCATCACCATCAGAAAATGGCACGATGACTGAAGTGGAAAAGTATCTAAGTGGTCACGTGATTCCCAGACAGGCTCACCTCAGCCGGTCCTCTAGATGTTGCCAATTACAGGCGGTGGTTACTGTACGTCTTGCTTGGCAGCTGCAGAAGTCACGAGCTCCCTCCACACTATTGATTTAACATTAAACAGCAGTTAAATCGAAGCCCGGTTCAGTGTGTGCCTGGCCCCAGGCGCTCGCGCAGTGTTTTGAGGGGACGATGATTTAGTTCGGGTGGCATATTGGGACGGAGGGATCAATGGAAAGTTAATGAGTGCTGCATTTAACAAGAAGGGCGAGAGGGAGAGCGGAGGAACTGTTGCTCCTGCTGGCGGAGGGGAGGAGGCTGGTGTCCACAGGTTAATCAGTACCACACGCTGCCTTTGTAATCGTCTGTCTGGATGATCTATTGAAATCAATGCTCATAATACACCGATCAGGCACAACATTATGACCGCTGACAGGAGACGTACAGTTCAGACCTGGCATTCATTCATCCAGGTGTTAATTAGACATGTAGCACCCACCTGGAATAGACCAGGCACCCCCACCCTACTAGAGCAATGACATTCCTTGACAAAAATGGTTTAGGAACAACTCAAAAAATCATAAAAAGCAGCACAAGGTGTTGTTCCTGGCCTCCAAATGATCCACAGAAACCCCTCCCCTCAACCCATAGGGCCCAATGGCCTTCACTAACAACAATCTGTTACCAGATACCACGGGACACCCTCAGAAGGCCCATGTCCTCTTCTTCTCTGATGAGTCACAGCTGTTTTGGAGGCACAAGGGAGACCTAGACAATATTAGGAAGGTGGTCGTAATGTTACGCCCGATCGGTGCATGTAACCAGTATTCCAGTTACAGTCCCACTGACTGGCTGTATGAGGTCAGGTAGTCCTTTAAAGAGTTTTTCTCAGACATGGAGAGCGATGATGATGATGAGCTTAGGACATGCTCACTCTTACTCTTTGTGGGAACTGTGGGAATACAACTATTGAGAGAATCAGGAAGAACAGGTAGGTCTGCTTTGAATTTCATGTGTCAGCTCGACACGATGGATAAACTAATGATTACCATGAAGTCGGCCGGCACATCGTAAACACTGGCTTTGCGCAACGAGGAGGCAGCTACGGCCTAAATGAAAAACATCCACGCTGTTTGGTCCTTTCATCTGAATTCATCGTTGCAGCATCTTGGTACCGGCGCCCTCTGTCCTCCTCATGTTTCTCTGAGTGAAAGGGCACCGCGACAAAATTAGAAAGCCCACATCCTTCCTTTTTATGATTCACAAAGCCCCCGCTTCTCAGACAGATACGGGGAGGGAGTGAAACAGAATCCTTTGTAGGAGTATCTGGGTTAAAATATGATCAAATATTGAATACACACACGTGTCAAATTTAAATGCCATCATGTTTAGTCATCGTTTTTTCTGCACTCAGCTTGTGTTCATGGATTCTTTGATTTTTACAGTGAGTGTGTTTTACAAACACAGGTCAAATGTTCTGTTGTCTTAAATAGATTATTGCACCAGATAGGAATAACTGCAAGTGTGTATTTAATAAGGCACTGGTATTTTACAGAAACAACACATTCAAAACCAAAAAGTAATAAAAACAAAACAACAACAACAAAGAAAAAAGCAGCTGAAACTGTTGTGGCTTGTGCGGAAAAAGGAACGACAATGTTTGGAAATGCCAACATTGACACAACATTGCAGTGAATCAAGACATCGCAGGTCAGTTGCGTGACTTTAACATGACAATCCCTTACAGTAAATAACCAATTCAGTTTTTATTGCCACAGAATACTAAAATATTAATAGGATTGAGATGATAAAAAGATTCAGTAGTGTCCATGCATAAACCTAACCTATCTGTCTACTGCTCTCAATATAAAATAGCTGGATTTGTTTACAGACCTGTAAACGGGAGTCGCATTTAATTATTTTCACATATTATACAAGTCTGCCCCCTGTTGACCGAAAAGTATACTGCACAAAATCTGAGGTGGAAAAGGTTGCGTTCATAAATCTCCCCTCGGCTCTTATTTGTAGAGAAGATACTGTATCAGCTCTGAGGGGAGGTGAAGGTCACGAATCCCCCCCAGCCTCTGCTTGCCCACAGTTTTCCTGATGCACAGCCGGCACAGCCGCATTAGAGGAGACACTCCTAGGGAGAAGTGGGAGCCAGTGTTTGGATCATTAGCTTGTGGCACCGGTCCAATGTAAAGGCCTTGAAGAAAAAAAAAAGAAATCCCCCCCCATACAGTTAGGTCACTTGTTTGGTTAAGTTTGAATACCTCCCGCTCGTCTCAGCAGTCCTTCGGCCGGGCTGCCGGGAGGCGCCAAGTCCAGTGGCTGTCTGCCCTCCGAGTTCTTGAGGAGGCGGTCGGCCCCGTGGTCGAGCAGGACGGAGACCAGCTCGGGGCTGGACAGACGAGCAGCGATGTGCAGGGGCGAGTCGCCGGACTCACTCTTGTTCACGCACGCACCTGAAGCAGAGGAGACGCTGTAATGTCCAGGAGGACGAGCATTTCTGACAGTTCAGTTAAAGCCTTGAGGAAATCCTTTAAATAAAACACAGTGTGGATTTTACACCACGCAAAGCATCTCTAAGTTGAGTACAGTTTTGAGAGTTGTTACAGCTTTCTGTTGTACCGCAAGAGAAAATATAGTACATTTTATTTCGCTACATACCAGGGCAAGCACATTATACATCATTACATGTAAAAATCTTACTAAAAAATGTCACTTCTCTGTCTGTGAGTGTCTTTCTTTTCTGTTTCTTTAGGGTACTATGTGTCTCTCTACCTGACAGGCCTCAGGGTCGAGGTTTTCTTCCTGTTAAAAGGAAGTTTTTCATGGTCTTGAGCTTAGGGTTCTGTGAAGTATGCTTGATATGCTTGAAACATCCGGCTGGCAAGGTACTTAAGATAAAAAAAAGTGCAGATATTAAAGGGGAACTACATTTTTTTTACAACCTGGCATAAAATACGGTTGTTTACTCACCCATATAACTTTTGTGTAATTTGCAGTTGTTCGGGAGATATTTTTATCTGTGAATATCCATATAGTGGGAGTGACTGGGGCACCGAAACGCAGCCTCTAAATAACGAATTATCTGCTACGAAACTCGTTCATTTCACCAATATTTTATTATGATACGCTAGTGCTATTCCCCGTTGAGTCCAGAATTGCCTGTTATCATCATCCGGGGTCTGTAGGTCAATACAGACCCCGGATGATGATGTCTTCTGACCTGGATGATGTCATCTCTGAGCGCCACATGCACCCGCGACCCGGTAAGCTTATTTACCTGTAATTCGCTACTGCTATTTTTTCGCAAAATGGCTGAATATTTTTCCGATTTTGAGGTTGTGGACGAACCATGACACTAGCGTACGATAACAAAATATTGGTGAGATGAATGAGTTTCGGTGCCCCATTCACTTCCACTATATGGATATACGCTGATATAAATATCTCACGAAATTACACAAAAGTTATATGGGTGAGTAAACGACCGTATATTATGCTAGAAATAAGGTCCAGCTTGTAAAAAACACTAGTTCCCCTTTAAGTCATATTTCTATTTTGTTTATTCTTACTCTGTACAAAATCCTCTACCTTAATCACCCACAATGCCGTGCTGTGCTCTAACATAGACGTGAGCTGCTGATGCAATTTGTGACGAGCCCCTTTCAGCACATTTTGCTAATTATTCTTTTGTGTGCTTTTACTTACATGACTATATAACACGGTGGTGTCACAAAGAACAGAGTTGTCCCGACTTTTCAGTAGCAGTTCTTTAATCTGTCTGATGTTTATCACTCTACATATTTAGAGAACTTATTCTGAAGGTCCTAAAAAGCCAAATGAGAAGCTTCCTCACCGAGCTGAAGCAGTTTTCTCACAGTGCTTAGATGCTGGTTGGAGCAGGCAACGTGGAGAGGGGCTCCAAATCCGTCGATATGTTGATCCACGTCTGCGCCGTGCTGAACGAGTGGTTCGATGCACTCAGGGTGACCTGAGGAGAGGCGCGATAATCATCACAATGAGGACTGATGAGCGGGATCCACTGTTTGGCATCAGAGCCAATTGCTTTCGGTTTAGTTTACAATCCTGAAGCAAATTTTTCTACATTTCCCAGAGGTGTTCGCCGACTAAGCTCCGTCATCATAGAACATGCGTGCATATGCTGAGGAATGTGACCTCTGACCTTTGGCTGCAGCCTTGTGGATCGGAGAGCTGGTCCAGCTTGTCCCCAGGGAAGCGGCCCCATGTTGAAGAAGCAGAGATACACAAGTTACGTGGCCTCGGGCGCAAGCTTCTGTCAAGGCGGTCTGTCCATCCACGGTTGAACTGTTCACCTGACATGAGCAAGAATATTTTCTGACACAGTCCAGGAGGAAATCTCAACACATATTCAAATGAGAGTTAAAATAAGAGACAAAAGTGACTCTATTTTATTGATGGATAACTGTTGATTGGCCATGAAACCTGCAGTGCATGGTGATGGGTCCACAAGCCGGACTTTACGCCTGAACATTTCTGTTCGTCAATGAGTTATTGTGCATGCACGCACACGCCTGCAAGCGTGTGTTAATCTCTTACTAAAATGCAACGTCAGTAAGTTACTAATAGCTGATGTGGCTGTTAAGGGCAGGGGCTGAGAATTTCAAGAGACTTTAAAGTTAAATTCACTCGACAAATCGCAGTTAGAGGAGGATGTCTTACTCACATTGGCCCCGTTTTCCACGAGGAGTTCGGCACAAGCCGTGTGGCCTTGTGTGCACGCTCCATGGAGGGGAGACACCTTGTCCAGAGTGCTCAGATTCACACATGCACCCTGTGAGCAAACAGTCAGTCAGGTAATGCAGATGCACATTTAAGATGTTGGAAAATGACACGGCTCATCTCTTTACTTATTTACTAAAAGTCAAATGTGACCTACAGAATTCCATGCAACTTCACCTGAGCAATGAGCCTCTGCAGAGTGAGGACCCGTCCGTTGAAGGCTGCATCATGAATCGGAGACCAGTCTGATTCAACATCTTAGTGGAGACATAAACAAGAAGTCACTCGACTTCCTGGCTGCTGTACTTTCACATATTCTAGATGTGCATTACAGTCAGTTTTAAAGCACTACATAAACTCCAGCTGCAGTGTGAGCTCCTGCTGGAGGCAACTACTCACCACTCATCAAAGGGTTGGAGAAAAAAACAGCTCCACTCTGACTTGCAGTGGCACGCTGAGTCTCTTTGTGTCCAGCAGACATAGTGATCACGGTGTCGTCCCAAAAGCCGCCGGCTGTTCGTCTCTCCTCACATTGCTCTGCAGGGCCGAAGTGATAGAAATACGCTTGGTCCTCATCTGTTTTCAGTTGTCAGATGTTGGTGCCGTTACGTCACTTCCTCTCACACAAAGCGTTTGCCATGCAGGAAGCAGGCTGGTTGAGTGCAGCAGTTTGGGCTCTCAACCAATGGAGGTGCAGAGAGAGAGCGAGGGAGCGAGAGAGAGGGCGAGAGGGGCCTGTTGGGCAGGTTTGTGTATTGTGTGTAATCTGACACTGTGCATCCACACCCATCGCCTCCAGCTGGAGGGCTGGGCGGTGTTGGGGGAAGGTATCTGGACTGAATGGAAGGAAGTGAATTCATGGTCATGTGTAAAGCTGTGGCCCGCTGTAAATGCATCATGCAGCCCACGAAAGACTTCCTACATTTAAGTAACGCCTCTCAACACTTTTACTGTACATCAGTGACCGAATTTACATGGTAGTCACGGCAACAATGTCAAGTTATATTGAGATCATGTCTTTAACACTGTAATATTGAATTTTCATTTGAATTAAACTGCTATCAGAACTTTGCCAGAAGTCACAGGTAATTCAGTTCACGCGTTTTCCCATTCAGTGCGCTTCCATAAATCGTTGCAGCATCAGATTACCTTTGATTTTCATTGCAATTTTCATTTTTCAAGAGTTGGAAATCACATTAAAATATCCCAAATCCTTAAGATCATTGTTTTCTGAATCCCATATAGTCAAAACTGACCTTAGTAATCCTGTGGATTGCTGGTACTAAGAAGATAATCCACCTATTTTGCAGAACATGCAGAATGGGGACTGGTGGCCTAATGATCTGAGATCCCATCCATCGATTGATCCTGCAGTTATGGCTTCAGTTTAATTCAGTTCGGTTTTATTTGTGTAGCAACAATAATGAACACCTAAAACACCAGAAACTTTCAGTGGAACACCATCTCTGACAACAAACTACCGTGACCTCTGACCTTAGAGAAGCAACTTCTAATCCATGAGTAATCTACGTGGCCAAACACAATACAAATATTTGCTGTGGTGGCAGGCGAAACATTTACACAGCTGTTCACGTGTCTACTGCACCAGCAGCATCAATCACATCACACACAGACCAGCAGAGGGCAGTGACGGAGAGCAGATGCTTTAAAACAAGTCAATAGTCTAACTGTGTTCCTCAGGGACTTGTTAATCTCAGGCAGCAGGCTACGAGCTCGCCATACAATTGACTTTGTGCCTTGTCAGGGAAGGTGCGTATGGATTAGAATGCCATTGTACAAACTGCATGAATGCCCTCTCTGTAGTGCTGAATAATGAAGGCCCTTGATGCTTTGTTTCCCCAAATAAATCTGCTTCAAATGTCTGCCAGTTCCCTCAGATCTCAGGCCAAGCGAGCAGATCCAGCGGCTGCCATGACCTCTCCCGTATCTGGGCTTAGTGAACGTCTGCTGCATAACATGCGAGGCTCGGCTAAGCCGTGGAGAGCAAGCAGAGAGCAGCGAACTGCATTTTTTTTTTATCGTTGAGTGTAGGAGTGAAACGAGCCTAATTACGCTGACGGTTTGTACGAGACATTTTAACTCTTTGCGGTGCAGATCAGACACTTTAATTAATACCTTGAAGAAAAGTGAATGCAGAAATCGCCTGCCACTGTCTGTACAAACCGGTACCATGCTGTTAAACACTCACTGCTGCATATGTTCTTTACATCTTTACATTTCTAGTTTGTTCCGCTTGGTTTGGTGACACCTGTGTTAACCGGTTCAAGTCCAGGAGTCTGGTTTAAATGTTTATCAGTCTCTGGGTCCAGGAAATGATGTTTGAGTCTGTTACTCAGACTATAAATAAAACAGACACGACTTGTGCATCCTTTACCTGATGCAACAAATGCATGCAGTGTTTCTAGTGAATCTTTTGCATGCCTTTGGGATCCAGCCGCAGACGATGCAGACATGTAACTAATACGTTTTAAATGAATTTGTTATTTTACATTCAGTGTGTGTAGCAGAAAAAGAAACCCATCCATGAAATGAATCAAACTCTTAATGAAGTAAACAAAACGGTCCATTTGTCATTATTTTAGGGTGTCACCCAGACCCAAGGCGTCTTTAGAAAGTCATAAATAGTGCAAGTGTTACGTGACAGAATTCATCAGGAAGCACTTATCACAGGTCAGCAATATGTGGTCGACTTCTATACGTCTTCCTAGGTGTCATCTAGTGACTCACATCACCTCAGGAGTTTCTCTGAAGTGGGACTGTATGAGGCACTAACCAACAGACAGTGTATTTGATCCAGTAGGTGGTTGTCGGCGCGTTCCTTGTCTGGAGAAGCAGACAGGAGTGCCGGTGTGAAAGCCGAGCAATGAACTGCTTTGAATCCACCAGACTGCACTGACAGACACAGTCCTTGAAGAACACAGGTGGTGCAGGAGGGTGAAGCTCATTTTGCCGCTGACCCCGTCCACGTCAGTTTAATGCCTGGCTCCAGACTCCAGGCTCCTCCAAACTGGACTCGTGCCGACCACCAGCTACTGTTGGCCTCCTCATACAACCCCACCTCAAAGAAAGCAAACCCATCCCTTTCATACCGGGAGCATCGCAGGCACATTGAGGCTAATGTGACGGATGGGTGAACCTTATGCCTTTGACAAGACTACTTATTAGTTCACTCAGCTGAGTTGTCTTTAAGCAGTGGAAGAATCCTCTGGCAAGAAAACCTGGAATTAAACGTGCCGTCTGTGATTTCTCCTGGGTGACTATGTCTGGATTCATACAATATTTAAAACAGGTTGAACTCTGGGAAAGCGATAGAGAACATACTGTATAGTTATACACTAATCTGGCGTAACATTATGACCACATTCCTAATAATTTGTATTTCTCTTTTGTGTCTCCAAAACAGTTGTGACTCATCAGAGAACGGACATGGGTCTTCTGAGGGTGTCCTGTGGTGTCTGGGAACAGGATGTTGTTAGTGGGGGCCTTTGGGTCCTACGGGTTGAAGGGAAGGACCTCTGTGGATCATCCCACAGATACGTGATCAGTTTGTGATCTAGGGAATTTGGAGACCAGGTCAACTCCTTGTGCTGTTTGCCATATTTTTATTTTTTATTATTATTTTTATTAGTTGTTCCTGTCATGTGTGCGTCTAACTGCACCCTGCAGGGGATGGAGGAGTGTCGTTGGTGTCTAAGTAACAGCCACACGAATGAATGTCAGGTCCCAAAGTCTATATTGTCACAAGATGGTCAGTGTTATTTATTTCTCTTGTCAGTGGTCATAATGTTGTGACTGATCAGTGTAATCTGATCTAATTTGAATTTATTGCGAGCCTTTATTCATTTGTATATTATGATCAAATTACATTACGTGTTTTCTGTTTTACTAATGTGCAACCAAACTATTTAGAGAGAAATATTGACGTTAATTGGTTTATTAATTGATATTTTTCATATTCACTGGTTTGTGTAACTCATTAACTGCTTGTATTAGTTTGAATTATCACGGATTTGCAGGCTTCACCTGAGGTTTTGGTTCGTAAATAAAGTTTAATTAGCCCAATTATAAATTAGAATTTCTCTCCTGTTTGTTAATTAACCTACATAAAATATAGAGTGGCTCACTAAACTCTCCTAACAACAGGCCTTTGTCGGCTTCTTGTATTGTGCGCCACAAGTTAAGCTACAACTGCAGGGATTAAATAGAAGCACATGATGATTCAACCCCGTGATTTCTCACAGAGCTGGGTCATTTCCTCTCCTTTTCTTTTCTTTTTCTTCTTCCTCCTGACACCGTAGCCCAATTCTTTCCTTCTCCCTTCCCTCTCCCTCTCTCCGTCACCCTCTCGGTCCCTCTCTTTTTTTTTACCCGAGGAAGTCCGCGATGGCTTCCCCGCGGCTGGAGACCTTCTGCTGCCCGAACCGAGACGCGGCGACGGAGTTCGTGGTGACCTTCCAGCCAGTCCTCTTCGGCGCTCTGAGTGTGGGGAGCGCGGCGCTGAGCCTCCTCTTCGCCATCATCCAGATCCTGCCAAAACGCAAAGGATACAGGAGGCTGGGGCAGTATCCTCTGCCGAGGCCCACGTCCTCCTCTCGGATACTGTTCATCGTCAGTATCTGTGACATACTGGGATGTGCAGGTAAAGTGTTGACCTACTTTTTTTTTCTCTTTTCTTTACGCATGCCAGTTACTTTTCTCAGCGTGGCGTTGCCTTCTGGATACGATTACGCACGCGAAAATCTTTATTTTAACCCCTTTGTTGCGCTGCACATAGTTTGTGTATTGTGTAGGGACAAAAAAGGAAAGGTTTTGTTTGTTCCAGGGTGGTTCAAGCTGCGTTTAATTCAAAACCAACGAATTAATCACGATCCTCTCATGTGAGTGGTGAAATGACTCATAACTGAAAAATCTTTAGCTGTCCCAGCTTGACGTGAACGCAGCGTCATTCTCTAATGAAGCAGTCGCACACGTGCTACAGAAAAGAAGAAGAAGAAGAAGTGTGTAGATTACTCTCAGAGTTCTTGAGCCATGGGAACCACTCTGACATTTGAATTGCTCCTTCATGGCTTGGCTCCTGCTCCGGCTGAAAAGAGGGGGCAGATGGAGTCATGGGCTGGTGTGTGCTCAATGCCCAGTGAGTTTCATTCACCTCAGACTAACAGCTTGAAACAGCCGAACAGCGTGTAGCCTGCATGGCATAAAGATTCTGGGAGGGCTTCCATATTTCCACTCCGCAGAGGAGCTGGAGATTGTCCTGGAGGAAATGGAAACTCCCTTATAAAACACACCTGCTGGAAGTTCATATTTCCATGATGTAAAGCTATTGTTAAAAAGGAGTGAGTGCATATAATTACCTGAAGCACTTAATAATAAAAGCTGTGGAAAAAGTGCTTTTTTTTTAAATGAAATCCAGACGGATTACACATCTAGTGAAGTGATCACTTCTGTTTTTCCTCTCTCAGGTATTATCGTGAGGTCATCCGTGTGGCTGGGCCTGCCCAACGTCGTAGAAGGCATCTCGGTGGCCAACAACACCGACGTGTGGCCAGAGGTCTACTGCGTCGGCAGCGCAGTACGTACAGCCTGACGCTCTCTAGAACGCTGAGCCTCCCGCCGTTTCGTTGCACCTTTCTTGTGAGCCGGAGCTAATCATGCAAAAGCACATCACGTCCCAGGCCTTCACAGATGACAAGAAAGTGACCGTGGTGGTGTTGGGTGGGGTGGGGGGAGGAAAAAAAACAAACAAATATTTTGTTGTGTTTTCTTGTAAATCATGCACGACCACACAACGTCCTCATTTCACGGACAGACCTGGTGATTTGGTTTAATTCAGCCCCGGCATGCGTGTGCACGGCCGGCGCAGACGGGAGATCAGGCCAACAAACGAGGCGCAATTACTCCTAACTATGGGCCGTGCAGTCAGCGGGCAGCGTTGAATGGTTTTTGCTTTTGTGTTGCAGATGTGGATCCAGCTGTTTTTCAGCGCCTCTTTTTGGTGGTCCTTTTGCTACGCCGTCGACGTCTTCCTCGTGGTGAAAACATCAGCTGGGATCAGGTTCTGTCAGCGTCGTCTTCTTTTTGCAGCTCATTATCGCCTCAACATTTCTTCCTCCTATAGAAAGAAACAGGAAGCACTTTGGTTTCAGTGTTGACTGAAGGTGCAACGCGATAAAAGGCAGAATTGAATTGAAGCTACTTGTGTTTTCCCTTCGTAGTCAGCACAATGTGTTGGTCTCTCTGCTCTCAAAGATAAATCGTCATCCTCAAGAGCTGCAGCACGGGTGGTGAGCTCAGTCTCATGACTTCTTTCTTCCCCCCTCAGCACCATTGTCCTCTACCACATGATTACATGGGGTCTAGCTGTGCTGCTGTGTGTGGAAGGAGTGGCCATGCTCTACTACCCATCCATCTCTGAGTAAGACACTTTGTGATGAAACATGTCTTTAATTGACTAAATGCTGAATACCCGGTGCAGACTTTCCAGCTCCTCACATTTTTCTCCTGCAGTTGTGAGCAGGGCCTCCAGCACGCCACCCCTCACTACGTCACCACGTATGCGCCGATGCTGCTCGTCCTCGTAGCCAACCCCGTTTTCTTCAACCGGACCATATCTGCAGGTCAGCTCCTCGCTCTCTCAGGCCTCCCCCTCCCCCCACCCCCCGATAAAATCAATTGCCCGAAATGACCAACGACTGTCTCGTCTTTCCATCGCAGTGACGTCTTTACTGAAAGGGCGGCAAGGGATCTACACGGAAAATGAGAGACGGCTGGCCAACGACATAAAAATGCGCTTCTTTAAAATAATGCTGGTGTTCTTTATTTGGTATGTTGTGGTATTTTTAATACAGGCGTGATTTCAGGGGAGTAGGTTTACATTTTGGGAAGTACGCATTGATTTATTTCAAGATTAGGACCACTTACAAGTGAAGCCAATACCATTGACCATCTTGTGACAGTGCAATATTCTGCTGGCCTCCAAATTCACTAGATCGCAAACTGATCAAGTATCTGTGGGATGATCCACAGAGGCCCCTCCCCTCAATTCATACGACCCAAAGGCCTCCACTAACAACATCATGTTACCAGACATCACAGGACACCCTCAGAAGGTCCATGTCCATTCTCTGATGAGTCACAACTGTTTTGGAGGCACAAGGGAGACCTACACAATATAAGGAAGGTGGTCATAATGTTATGTCCGATTGGTGTATAGGAGAGAATGAAATACAGCTCGTTTTAACATAGGCTTTAATATTTCATGGGAACCACTCAAAAACAAAAGATAAATACAGCAGAATCTGTACGATGCAGCATGATGGCTGGGTGTGAAACCGTTGAGCCGATCACATTTTCAACTGCTGCAAAAAACTTTTAGATTACTTCTTCAAACACATCTTTTTAACCGATGTGCTGTTTTTGCTGTGACGCTTCAGCTGGGTTCCCAACCTCATCAACGAGAGCCTCCTCTTCTACCTGGAGATGCAGACAGACATCAACGACGGCAGCTTGAGGAACATCAGGAACGCAGCTCTCATCACGTGGTTTATCATGGTGGGTTCAAAACAAAAACGCAGTCCGCCTCGTCCGAGTGTAAGCGCCCCTCTCTGAATGCGTCCGTGTTACTCTCGTATCTCAGGGCATCCTGAACCCCATGCAGCCTTTCCTCAACACCCTGGCCTTTCACGGCTGGACGGGCTTCGACATTGACCTGCGGCGGAGGAGGGAGCTGGCCTGGGACTCCATGTCCACTTCGGTGCCCAACGCGGCTGGCCATAACCCCATCGTGGGCACGGCTCTGCTCTACCAGAGTCACGTCCAGGAGGCTCAGAAAAACATGACGGGAAACGGACAGAACCACTCGGACGCCATCAGTGTCCTCTCAGAAGGTAACTGGCCTTACACTGATGGTAAAAGCTCACCAGTTTATCAGGGCTGGTGACTTAATACTCATCAGCATCAGCATGTATGGACTGCCACTTTTTGATACTTCCATTTTGGATGATGAATGTATGATGAAATCAGCTACAGTGGCAAAAATCTAGAGACACTGAGCAAGACTTTATTTTTATTCCGGTGTCGTAGCCGACTCCTGCTGCAGATAATAATGAAATACTTTGGAGCGTTGTGTCTGTTTCGTTCTGTGCTGGAGTCACAGATTTTCTTTATGTAATGATAAAAACATTGCTGCTAGCATTCTGAATTCATTCTCAGTCGACGGGAGACGTGTTTGTCCGCTGTGTACCACTGTCACACAGATCCTTATTTATAGATACTGAGATTTTGAGCAGATGAAACCTGTTAAATATTCCAATGAACCACACACACACTATCTAACACTAATGCAGTCTAATGCAGTCATCCTCTGAAATTTGCTGTTGAACACTTGGGCAAAAATTCAGTTCCCCCTGCAACATCCTTCAAGCAGTGCAGATGTGTTGCATTAGACTGCATCGGTTTTAGCTAGACGTGCCTTTGTGAACGCGTAAAAATGGTATTTATTCCGTCATTCCAGTGATTTTTGTAAATGCTTTTGTTGTTTCGTTCACCATGTCGGTCATGTACAAAGTGCAAGTCACTATTTTGTATCACCCGGACCCGTCTTTAGAAATAAAATGAATCTTTTAAAGGATTTTGTTTTTTCCTTTCATTTACAGATTTGTTTGGGGTCAAGTTTGGGAAATTTAGGCATAAAACAAACTAAAAAAAACAGGATATATATAATTAAACCGATGTGTTATATACTAGTGGACTCTCTCTTATCAGTCTGATGAGGTGGCATGTGCAGTAACCTCCCCTTATTTTGTCTTGCTAGGTTCAGAGTCTAGTACAGTTGAAATCCACATTTCCAGCGAGCTACAAGACTATGAGGATGTAGACGCTGACGGAGAATCCTTGGAGAACTCTGTGAGGCACTAGCTGGGCTCGTCCACGAAGCGCCTCCCTCCGCTTCGCTGCAAGACCTTATTCTTTTAGTCCCTTTTGTTTTAGATTGTCTTAGCCTTTATATTGTCCTGTGGAGATATTAGAACCGGCCGTGAGATTTCAAAGCTGATGTCACAGAGTAATAAGTGCAATAAGTTTTTATAAATATCTTTGAGCGTTTCTAAATCTACAGACCCGTAAACTATACAGCGAGGCCCAAAGCTAGTCTCCTGTAGCAGCCAGCAGAACAGACATGACATTTACTATTAATATCTCAGATTCTGACATTTAAAGAGGCCTTAAGTGCTTGAGGAAACATTTTTTCTAGTTTCTAGCACTAGTTTTTATGATATGCACACTTGCCGTTGAGCCACCAAGGGCCAACAACAGAATGTAATAAGCTAGATAGTTTTGTTTCCTACTGTCCTTGTAATTTTGCACAAATGTTATTCTATATTAAATATCAAAAATATCTTGTAGTTTTATTGGGAACATGTTTTTTTGTGACCTGTAAGAAGAAGACGACACGCACACATCAGGACATGTTTTCTGATATCAAAATAGAGTAATTTATTTGAGACACTGAATGACTTCAACGTTTTGTCTTGGAAACAGGTGACAGCGCCCTGGACCAGGGCGCAAGAGAGATAGTAGCTGTCACAGCACTTATTCCATACTGGGCTCCTTTAGCATGCCAAGATTGGCCAGCGACCCACAGCCCAATTCTCAGTCTGACACAGACGATAATGGCTCTCAGAAAATTAAAAAAAAAAAAAAAAAAGTCCATTGAAACACCCATTAGCATCCAATTGTGACATTGAAGAGAGAGAGAGAAATAAAACATTGGATCTTCACTTTCAGCAAAATCTGAAATCGCTCGTCGAATCCACCAATACAAAAAAAGTGCACTTCATGTCGCTCCCGCAGAAATCGACTGAAAGTGAAAGAGACCAAGAAGAAAAAAAAGAAAAAAGAAAAAAATCAACACGGTGGCAGGTTAAGATTGAAGATACGTTAGATCCCAGTAAGCAGAAACAGGCGAACATAACTGCACACTTTCATACCTAGCCCACAACACAGGCATTTCACATCTGACCAAACCTGAGCAGCTGGCAACATTAAAACCAATCCATTCATTTTATTTTAGCAACAGCAGGACTTTTGCACCAACTCCACCCTCTGGTCATAATGTGACATATACTTTCAGTAGACTGATCGGAGGAAAAGTGCCAAAGAGGAACCACGGTAATGCTAATCGAGCTGTAGTAACTTTCCTCGCTTAGGACTGCAGGACACTCTTACAGGTAGGGGGGTTGTTGGTTTTGTGTTCCACATATAAAACTGATTTAAAGCAGCACGACCAAGCAGGAGATTGGTGACTGCCAACTCCCATATTGGTGACAAGATAATTCCCTGAAGGTAATGAGGTGCAAATTTCCTCCATGGCTTTCATTGATCAATAGAAGAAAGCGAGGCTTCTCATCTGTCATTTATGACTGGGGGAAAAAAAAACAAAAAAACAAAAACAGGTTGATGCAATGAACGTGATCGGCCGAGTTTAGAAAGTCTGTTAGAAGAAGCTGATGTGACGTGCACTTCTTATAATAAGTGGTCTTGCATTAACAGCAAAGATCTAGCCATTAAAGAGCCCCTACAGGATGGCAATAAAGTGTACTGTATATAAACATATATACACAGTATATAAGTCTGTGTATTAATCTAATTTACATATCTTTACATTCTTTAAATTTACATCCAAAAAAAGGGAGAAAATTCTCTTTGTAAACCACACGTTTCACATCATGTCCACAAAATGGACATGGTTGAGACCATTTCTTGGCAGGTTTTTCCTTTTTAAATGACCCGATGTTATAAAATGAGCTGAGAGCTACCTCGCTGCGGCACATTCCAAAGTCCGTCTGTGCAGAATGGACAACAAGAAGAAGCGAGAAGTACTCGTGAAACAAACGAGTCTGCACTGAAGAGACATCAAGTCCCCTGTCAGCAGAGGACAGCAGTGCTTCCGTAATGATGCTGCTTTCATCATGTTGCCAGTTGTTTGTTTTAGACGTGAAGTAACATTTCCTCAGAGGACCTCTAAATCTGCCACCTTTCTTTCACCATTTGCTGCCTCTCTCAGTCATACACCTGTGTCTCATTAACACTTCTCTCCTTATATAACTCGCCTCGTCTCTGTGTTTCCACCCTTACAACCTGATAACAGCTGGACCGGTGGCCTGTGTGGATCACAGCACTTCCTCATTAGAAACCTTATAATACGTGGATGCACCCAGGGAGTTGTGTCCAGTCTTGGGGATCTCTCAGCCAGCCTCAGCTGTGTCTCAAATCGGCGCATCGTAAAACACACATCAACAAACTGTAAGGTGCACTGAATTCAGTTGGTGTCCGAGCTGCTGCAGTCTTCTGGTTTTACTCCTGTGAGGGGTTTGTTTCAGTTCACCTTAACAGCCCTTCTTGAGCAATGAGAGCGTGTTTGCCGACGTCAGAAGAAGGCAATTTCTGCACATTCCAGGATTCATCATCATCGAAGTCTCAAGTCAGCTATTTTCTGAGATCAAGAACACATACCTAGACGGTGAAGACAGGCAGCATTAGTGATATATTTCAAGTCATTACAACTCTACAAGTACCAAATGAAACAACTGAAATGCAGCAGCCGTGGCTTACCGAGCCATCTGATGCGCTGGCACCAACTTTGTCCCCCGTGCTGTTCCAGCACACCTCGAAAATCCCACCAGTGCCCCTGTAGCTGTGCACCAAGTCTCCAGTCTGAAAACAGCAGCACACACAAAAACAATAAATATCTCCACGCTCCAGTTTTACTCTGCTGTGTGGTGCTGGAAAATATCCCCGTCTGACTCTCACCGTGGTGTTCCAAATGTGCACACACTTATCAAAGGAGCCGCTGGCTAAGTGTTTGCCGTCGGGGCTGAAGGCCACACTGTAGACGGGTTCCTGGTGCTTGGTCAGCGTGTGAATGCAAACCCCTCGCTCGACATCCCACAGTCGCACCGTCGAGTCAAAAGACGCGCTGTGTGGGAAAACACAAAGAAGATCAGATCACCAAAGCTTCCTAATCGTATAAATATATTCTTTTATTTTCACTAATTTATGATGCAGTGAATGAAGCCAAAAGACTGATGGAAACAGAAACAACACACTTTTAGAAGATACCAGTTGTCATTATTTGTGTTTTCTACATATCTCATCCAAAGCAATGAAGCATGAAACATCTACATATTTAATTACCGTTTCTCTAAGGTGAAACATTAAAGGTTTAACACCATGTAATAAAAATGTGTGAGTATCTGTAACCCTTGTGATAAAAAACATGGTTGAGGCTGACTTCAATTAGCACATTTTTCTTCACCAAAGTATAAATAGACAGGGCTGAAAGCGTTGTTCGATGTTGCATATAAAAGTTAGCTCAAACCGATATTGAGACATGGAGGAAGCATTTGTGCTCTAAATAAGTTAATCACGTATTGTTCATCTGTGGCATTAATTGTCATTGGGATTTACTGGCAGGTGCAGTGGACTTTAAATTCCTGTGGCATTTGAGCTAAAAAGCTTAAACATGCGTGCACGTCTGGGTCAGGGAGCAGGGAGCAGGGCAGTGGGCCACTGAAAATTACACACACACAGACTGGGATTTGGCCTGGAACACAGTTTCCTCTGAATGTCAGGTTATGTCTTCTCCACATGCACACGTATAGAAACATGTGCAGTGTTGTGGGTGGTCACCCCGTATGGTTCAGAATGTGAGCTACATGGAAGCACTTTCCTACCTGGCGAGCATGATGTTGGAGTTGGGGTTATTTGTGCTGGGCCCCGTGGGGCTCCACTTGATAGTGTAGATTTCTTTGCTGTGAGCCTGGAGGTCATGGACGCAGGTCTCCTGTTTCATACTCCAAATCTGTGAGAAAGAAATAGCAATAGCAAAATATGAGTGGATACAAATCACCACGTATTGATTGTTTTCTTTAACCTTTCATGCAGAGTGCAAGTCTTACCTTTAAGGTCATGTCATCGGAGCAGGAAGCAAGCAGCATACCTGATGGATCCCACTTAATGGCATTAACTTCATTCTGCAAAACACAATGCTCATTAGCATGATTGTCAAGGGAGCGGTATTGTGTGAGATGAGGTCAGAGAGAGAGAGAGAGAGAGAGAGAGAAAAAAAGAGTGGAAAAGCTGCTTACCGTGTGGCCCTGGAAGGTCTTGAGGGGCCGGTCGCTGCCAAGGCGACATACGTGGATGCACATGTCTGTGCTGCAGGAGGCAAATGTGGTGTTGTTCTGCCAGTCGACATCCAGTGCTGGGGCTGTGGAATATTTTAATGCACATGTCCACAATCATTACGGGGAAAGGCTGTGAGCGCACAATACAAACACAACCGAGCAAGAAACATTTTCCAGAGTATTTATTATCTACAATGAACTCACTTTACCTGAGTGAAAGGGGAACTGCTGCTTGGCTTCTCCTGTGTGTGCATCCCAAATGATTGTCGTCTGGAAAATGAAATTGCATTTCAACACACGAGTGCAACATTTCTCCAGAAATCAGTATACAGAATGTCATATTATAATGCTGCAGTCCCTGGCTGACTTGATATGTGCATTTTTAACTTTTAATTTCATGCCTCATTATAAGATGCCTCGTGAGACTTGCTGCAATTTCTCTCTTTTTGTGAACCACACTCATCCCAATCCCCATCACTAACGGCCCGGATGCACCAAACTGACACAAAATATACACCAGTAGCAAAGGTCTGCTGTAATGTTGCCCAAGTCGCCTGTGTCTGCACCAAAAATTTGCAGTTGAACACAACGAAAAAACTACAGCCAATGGTCAACTCGTGCTTGCGTTCTGCACCTGACGGAGAAAAGAATTCTCCACACCAGCAGGTGGCAGCAGTCTGTATTTGTTATTGAAAAGGTTAAACCTCTACTAATTAAGAGGCTTGAAAGAGAATCAGCTGTGTCCAATTATAAGCCTTTTTTTTTTACGTTTGTCCTACTACCCAATAGATTGAATAGCGAGATCTGATGCAACACGTTGGTGAGAAGGCTGCTTATAGGCTTCTAGCTAGGGGCATTGCTATCGGACACTGGCAAATAGTGCATCATGGCATATAATAGGGGCCTGGGGCAAGTGCCACCAAAACAGACAGGCATTAAAAAAAAAAAGGTACAAAATATACAGCATGTTCCAAAACAACAGTCCTGCACAAAATAAAAATATCTGCAGTTGTTGTGGCTGTAGCACAGAAATCAAAAGCAGCATTTTGAAATCAGTTTTGCTTTACTCCCTAGATTAATAAAGTTGTGTTTAGTTTGATCTGATTATGAGCTACAATAAGTGCTATGATTTATTAAAAGCTAAAATAAATATTTGAGAAAATATGTGAGGCATGACACCAGGGGAAATCTATACTTCACATTTGCCCTATTCGCTGGAAATCAAATAAACATAAGACAGGTAAATAAAACATCAAGCGATTACTACTGAAAGACACAAATCGGTGTTTGGGGATCTTTATGAAGTACCTTATCTACGCCAGCGCTGAGAATACTGTTTCCCTTCTTGTTCCACTTGAGTGCAAATATGGGCCCTTTGTGCTGCCCCAAGGTGCTTGCCAGATTCCCTAATGGATAAAATATCATATCAGTTGTTAGACAAGAGCCCAAAACTGTCACAGAGGTTGTATTTTTTCTTAATAACATTGCCATAAATCTAATGTGTGGAATGTGCAGAAACAACGATGAAGGACATACCATCCTTTGTCCATATTCTTGCAAATCCATCATACGAGCCCGTTGCCAGAAGAGTCCCGTCGCTCTGTTGGATGGAAAGATAGAAGAACTGTTACTTGACTGACTTCAGCTGAACTGACTGTAAATGATGGATGATCTCAAACCTACATTCCAGTCCAGTGAGGTGACGTCTTTGTTGCTCGGGACGTCCTGGCCACCTTCTCGGATACAGTGGCGCAGCACCAGCTGGGTGGAGTTGGAATTATTATTCTCATTCAGGTTCCAGATCCTGGCAGTGGAGTCCCCCGAGCTGAGCAAAACACCAGCGCGGCAAGGGGAGGTCAAAAAAAAATAAATGTTGGAATATAAGCTGTCAGCGATGCTTCTTATGAAGCCATATATCTTACAAACACTCGCCGCAGACTGCATTCAATATAGTATGACTCATCCAGAATGAATTCAGACTTCTTTCAGCTCTGACAGAGACTCACCCAGAGGCCAACAGATCACTGACAGGGTTCCAGGCACAGATGAACACTTCGGACTCGTGGCCTCGGAGCACTGTGGCTTTACTGGCGGGTATATCAACATCTACATCCATATCCATGGGCTCACTGTGGTTATCTGAAATGGAAGTAAGCACACGTACATATTTATATACATCTCAGCACACATTGGCTGCACTTGTCAGAAAGCTGAGCAGCAGTAAAAATAAAGCTCTGATTAATCTATCACTAATTAATTGTAGAAAAACGTTACTTAGAAATAAAGAAAATCAATGTTACTGCTGTTACATGCCAGTGTTACTATTTACAAACCCATTTGGAGTGAACACAATTATACGCAGTATAATTAAAATCGATGAATAATCTAGCTTTGTGAGTATGTGAGTGCTTTTGGATCCCTCTTTCCTGTAAAATACTCCCTGTAACCTCTAACTCACACCCAGCTCTTCCTGTTGTCATCCACACCTTCGAATTAAATTCCTTGGGGGATATGTTGACACAAACATCCTCTCCTCTTCCCCTGGTCTACAGCTACACCTGATCTACAGCTCTCCGGTTTCGCTCACAACAGAAGCTAATCAACAACTACAATTATCACTTTCTATGTAAACCCAGAGTGTTGTTTGTGTTTCTCTGCATGAAATCAGAAAAAAACCTGATGTGATTCTTGTTCCTGTTATTATTATTTATTACTAAATATATCAGCTGGTTATTTGATAAGTGACAAATCCCCATTGGGGAGATTCAACTTACTCATGATGTGGGTACCGTTCTCCTCTCCGTTGACAGTGGTCTCTCCATTCTTTGGTGCATTTGACTGGTTTCCAGACGTTGACGCCGCCATGGTACAGGCGGTCTGCTGTTGGGCTAGCTTGTCACGGAAGGCCTGCTGCCGCGTCTGCACCACATCTGGCATCACCGCATCGATAAGCGACAGCGACTCAATCGGTCGACCGTCGAAGACTGTGCCATCCTGCCATCACAAAAGCAGTTGATAACATGACGAGTCAATGCAGTTTTTAATAAGCAACCTTCCCCCAATTACGGAGGTGAAGAGTGTTTCCTAATTGGCTTCTACAAACACACTTCAATGCTTCTTCCAGCACAAAGATGGCTACAATAAGAAAAAGCATTTGGAGTTACCCTGGCGTGCCGACATAGAGATCAAAGTCTGTCTTTGTATCGTTAAGCAACAGACAAGACATCTGTGGGAGTCAGTAACAGCATGTCCCTACCCTCACCTCATTAATGCTGATTTCTGCCTCCACATACTGAAGCCCTTTCTGCAGGATGGAGATGAGGGCTGCAGGGGGCACTAGTGTTCCATTGATGTTAGACTGGCTGATGTGGCTCTCGATGCCAAAGGTGAATGCTGAGTGGGAGAAACCTGAAAACAAAACCCCATTCAGGTTCATTAAAAAGAGAGAACGGCAAGTACAAGATATGTACAAACAAAACTCAAAGGAAAGTCGTGTCTGATCCAAACAAAGCTGGCTGTAATTAAATACGACAACCAAATGGAATGACATGTGAGTGCATAATAAGGCAATGCCAATGTTGACCTCAGAGTCCTAGCAGATTGGACTCTGCCAGATGGGTTCAGATGTAGTCTCATTAAAAAGGTAATAAACCAACTCCTAAGGATCCAGATGCCAAGAATGAATAGCATCTCAGGAGGAGGACAATATTCTGTGCAAGGTGTTCACATTCCAGTGAGGGGGAAGGGCTGTTTATTAAATGTCATGGCATATGTGAGCACAGTTATCAACCCTCTGCACTACCAAAAAAAAAAAAATGTTGCAGTACATAAGGACCAGATTTGTGTATTTTCAGCATGAACGGTTTCTGCGAGACAAACCTGATTCTTGGAGGTATCTGTAGACCAAGAAGTTCACTTCGTCACTGGTAATACTCATCTTAGCCCAATGAAAGGGAGGAGGTAAGCTGGAAGGCTGGGCTCACTCCTAAAAATGAAAAATGGCAGCCACGGTTAACATTTCGCTCCATGCTCCACCATTGACATTAACAAAGGTGTATTTTATTGACTGGCATGGCATTCGGCAAATGATATTTGTATCCGGTTCTAACAAATATGTGCCGTGTCATGTACAGACACACAAACTCCCTCTCTCTCGCTCACACACACACACACACACACACAGGAAAGTCCTGACTTCCAGCTTTGTTTAACTCATGCTCAGTCTGGTCTTGCCCAGTGCTGCATGATTCCTTCCTCTCATGAAGTCAGCGGTTGAGTTACTTACCCTTTAAATCCACATTTAGCACTAAATTTAAGTATTTAAAGACTCAGTTGTCTGGTGTAATGGGAGTGTCTGTATCCATTTGGCTTTCACTATAAACTGATTGGTGCTTCCCCGTGGTGACAGAGCCAACTCTACAAGCAAAGAGCCCTGACAAGGCAGTAAGGATATTAAATGCTAGCCTCTACTGCCTGTCTAGTGAATTACAAACCCAAGCAAGAGGCTAATTAATCTTAGCAGCCAGCCTAACCTTGCCGTCTGAGTTATGTTCAACAAATAGAGGTGTTTAACAGTGCTTATGTTAACATTTCAATTGAGGTTGTCTGGAAACTGAAGGGAGCTGGAGAAACAGAAATGCAATTACGTTTTTAATCACATCAAGTTTTTGTCCTCAGGCTGATGAACGCTGCAAGAATACTGTAGCATTTAGTTTCCCACACATATGCTTTATGAGAGTAGGGTGAATGGAGCTGGAATAGTTGTGTATATACACACACAACTACAAACAAAGTAAACACACAAACGTACAGTACACACAGCAAGAAGAACATCTATAAGAAGACAACAAAGCAAATGAAAAATGAGTCATATTTATAACCATTTCCTGCTCTCCCGCTGGGAGGTAAGGCGACAGTCATCTTGCTGAGAATACAAAGAGAAATAAAGGGGTGGTGTCAGGTATGAATCCTGCACGGCTGTCCAACTTTCATATGAAACACCGTCTAGGCCCACTCAAGATTCCCTTTGGTAGCATAGCAACAAGAGAAATCGAGCAAAATAGAGAATGGTGTTGTCCCAATTACCAGCGGGCATACAGCCAGACGGGTTGAACATGTTACTCAACATGAATTATTCACTCTTTCACCTTGGTATATTCTTTCAAATGGTGTCTACCTTTATTGCACCACGGCAGACATGCTAAGGGCTGGAATTATAACTCCCTTGTAAGAGGTGCAGCAAGTTTCTTTTACATTTCTCAACGCAAACAAAAGAATTTTTTAAGGGTGACTACATTCTGGGTGTTACTCAACAATACCTCTAGCTGTCACAGAAATTTTACAAAACCTGAATTAATAGTCATTCTTCTCACCGCGTCACAGATCCGTTATATCTCACGTCGGCACAAAAACAAAATGACAAGAAAAGTAAAAGCTCCTTTCTGCCGGAGACAAAACAACACCAGGCTTGTCTACCTTAGCCATCGTAACATGTTTTGACCACAGTCGGCGTGTTTCTCTTTAGTTAATTAGCTTACATATGGGACTAGGAAGGGCTGGCCACATCAAAGCAAGGCAGCCACTGCTCCCAGGGCTGCTACAGCTACATACCAAACAACTGGAAACGTAATTAACAGGAGGCCTGGAGGGGCTCAGGTCCCATCAGTGTGGGGCAGCAGCAATAATCCCTCTATCAGATGGGCCCGTGATGCCACCATCCATTACACAACTCCCAGGGCATTCAAGTCTCCCTTGACCAAACAATGGGCCTTTCAGGATATCAGACAATGTGCTAACCTCTGCAATGGCTCTAAGGTTTATCCACTGAAGTGATAAGTGGAGTCAAAGTCTAAAGAGATGATTCCTTCTCGCGCTGCAGCCTCCAAAATGACCACACACACACACACACACACACAATTAATAAAATCACTCCAGCTTCAACAAAAACAGAGTGTAAAAATCTTGAGTTAGAAAATGGGACTTATTGAAGGCTAACTCAGATGCAACAGAAATCCAGATGCCAAGATGACATGGGTAAGCATCGCAGTGAGAAGCAAATAAAATCCTCACAAGCTCGACTCAACTAATTAAAATGGCTTAGGTTGCTATAGCAATATGAATCAAGTCACATATTGTGAAAGAGAAACACAGTCATTAGCATGTAATATGCTTCAGTCACATATGACTACAACTCATATATTCAAAGCCGCTTCACTGCATTCGACCTCACAAGATACCAACTGAACGTGTGCTGAATACTATCAGTGCATCTATGGAATCTACTTTATATTTGGCAGGCACCAAGTTAAGTCCGATTTATTCATGTTTGGCATCACTCAGTGTTAATTTAAGGCAAACTTCTTAGAACTTGTAGCTCCTTAAACTGGATTAGAAGAAAATGAATCAGCACCTATATTTATAATAATAAAAAACAAATGTTTATGTTTTTAATTATTTGGTTCACAATGTCTATGCTCGCTAAGCCTAGCTCTGGCATTACATTTGGCTACATTACTACGGATATGTGAAATTATTTTACAGTCAACGCTTTAGGAGCATTAACAATAGAATGGACAGACTTGTTTATCTGCTTCGTCATATTACATTGTCAATAAAGCTAAAGACAATAGAATAAAACACAATTTGTAATAGCACATATTGTAAAATTGGAGAGCGTGCAATAAAGATCACACCAAATAAGTATCTCTTTAAGTAGTGCATGCGGTGCTGTAAATATTTTTCTTGGTATGACAAAATACTAAAATTAGCACCCGTATTTGAACAGATAGTATAAAAAAAGACTCAGATATGACCAATGAAGTATTTAAAGAACAGATTCAGCCGAACTGTATCCAACAACAAAGCTAAAACAAAAGCAACTGGACTTTAAGTTTTCATCGCTCATTCAAGTGGCTTTCAGTTCTGGGTATTTTGTTATACAATGACCTGGATAACTTAGTATCTTCACAGACATGAAGACTTGAAGCTGTAAATTCATGGTTTCTTAAACTGCATTGCAACCAGCAAAAGGCGACACAATGCCACACCCAATATTATTTATATTGGAACTGTTGCGTAGTCACCGTCAAACCACATTAAAACTTTTCTTCACTGGACAGCCAATATGAATTCATAATGGTGACACCATTACCAAAGACAACACATAGCTGCAGAAAATAAAGACAATAATTGGCCATTGATAAATAAAACATCTACTGGGTCAACGATGAGAATGCTGCTGGGAACGTCAGGGTGATTAAGGTTAACTGTAGGACATTTACTGCACTCCTGTGGCAGTTACTTAACAACGTAAACAACTCCACCAGCTTCACAAGGCAGCTGCCACACTTGCACCCAAGCGCATTAGGACTGTGGTCAAAGCCAAATAATAAAGGTCTTCACTCTGTAAAACCCTGGCAACCCAGATGAATACCAGCTGTTTTTTTGTGCAATGCACAAATCAATACATTTCATTTTAAAGCAAATCTGTCTTCATACGCAATGTAACAACTCATACAATTTTAACCCAAGGCATACAATTGTGCAACTATGTGAACTATTTACTGTCAGTTCAAAGGGCGATGCAGTACCGTAACTGAATGATTGTAGCGTATAAACTGACACAAGACTTCAGCTCTTGACAACACGCCCATTTCACTACGTGCTTTATTAATTCAAGGTTTACTACGAACTTCAATTGACTGTAATGCGCTGCTATCTAAGAACAGTTTGTGCCATATCATATAACAGAAACCCTAACCAAATATTTTAGTCCCTCAATCATACTGAAAGCCTTAATATAAATAGGTATGAGCATCATAACTTGTTAATTCAGAGAAAAAAACAGTCTTGCTTGGTAAAAGTAGCATGGTTGAAT
The DNA here is from genome assembly GCA_005024645.1 of Planiliza haematocheilus. Taxonomy (NCBI): domain Eukaryota; kingdom Metazoa; phylum Chordata; class Actinopteri; order Mugiliformes; family Mugilidae; genus Planiliza; species Planiliza haematocheilus. Next base: position 9,991,195 of record SRSE01000725.1, read on the forward strand.
TGTGACACCAAAGTAGAGACACTCTGAAAGAAAAAACAAAGAATTGGGAACTGAAATTTATCAGAAATTATGTAATGTCACAGATGGCCACACTGAACCACGACTCACTCTCTCTCTCTCTCTCTCTCTCTCTCTCTCTAAAGAAAAAAAACAACAAAAAAACGCTTTTTAATGAATAAACTGAAAACGCATCAAGCCATTCATGTTGTTGCAGTGATGTAAGCACTCAGCTCAGGTTCACGACCGTTACGGTGATGCAGGAGAAGGTGCAAATGGACTTTAAACCGCAAGTGTTGTGTAACCTTCTGTACGTGTAGTAGAAGAATAACTGATGGGAAAACGGTTTTAGATACACTCATGGGGAAAAGGCATCGACATTTTTAAGCAAGATTATTCTTTTTATTTATTAATTTAATTTTAAAATATTTGAATTTACTGTGTTAAAAAAATGCAGCATACTAGGAAGGGAAGAGTAAGCCAGTCTGGAAGTCCTCTTTCCCTCAAGGATTTTCACTGAAGCTAATGTACAGTGAAGGAGAATTTAGCCAGATCTAATCTGTCTGTCTTTAAATAGATCCCAAAGACACAACACTGATACCCTCCTAACTGAAACAGAAGAAAAAGGAAATCATTTGACATCTGCTTAGCCTGGTTAAAATAACCATGCCTCTGCAAATAATTCCTTGCACTGAAAGCTGAACAGGGCTCATATAAAATCATCCATCCTTCACAAAAATCAAATCAAATGCTTTCTGAACATGAATGTTTGAATGTAAAAAATAACAGAGCAAAGAGAAACACACATCCAGTCATTTCCTACACATGCTGGTCTGAAAAGAATGATGTTAAAAACCTGCATACCACGGAGCCCATTTTCTCCTGAACAGTCACCTCCTGACAGATGTGCAAACAAGACCTGGAAACAGCAGCCATTTTCTCTTGAACTGCTCTGCTGAGTAAAACCCGCCTTTGAAGCTTCTGGTTGGGCTGCAGTCTTGTGGGGGGAGGGGAGTGAGCGAGAGAGAGTGGAGGAGGGGAATCAGAGACAGGGGATGGTGGAGGGGGAGCAGGGTGATAAATAATGATCCCCACACAGGTAATCACAACAACCATTTGTGCATTGTCCTTTGCCTCCCTCAGTGAGTCACTAAGTGACAGCTAATGTAGGTCGGCAAATGGTGGGGGATGGTAGCCTTCAGTCTCTAGGGGAAACACTTCTCCCACGCTTCCTATGGGCGGCAATACTTTCAATTTTTACTAGGGTTGGCCGACTGTGTGCCAAGTGAGACAACAGTCTGCAGGTTTTTCATTCCACCCAAAGACTCCACCCACAGATTAAGACGCCTTTAGAGGAGAATAACTCAGACATAAAATTACCTACTGAGGAAATCAGTTGGAATGAAAACCCACAGGCTGTCGGCTCTCATGGCACATGGTTGGCCAGCCCAAGAACCAGGCCGAGCCTACTGGGTGTTTCAACAGTTAACAATGGAAAAGGTCATCAAGGTAACACAGTGTGGAAGCCTAGTGCTACTGCAGCTTCTGAAATCATGCAGTGATCCTATTATCCTCAAACATATTTCAATTAGCCAAATCTTTGATATAAACCATGATAGACTAGACAACAATATGAGTGTGGGGTGCATATGTTCGCTATATAACAGAGATTTACAAGTGCACAGCCACTAACAAGTACGTCTTTCATTTGTTTTCCTTGGGAAATGAATGGGGGTTGGTGACAGTATGCAAGGATCACGGAAGGTTTCATCATGATCGTTTCCAATTGGGAGTGCCGGGACCTAAGATCCACCCTGAACTCGTTAACATCAGATAAATATGACAACTCCCACTTGCCTACTGGTGCCATTTAATATTCTCCAGAGAAGCCAAAGGATAGATGCAGTCAAGTATTGTTCAAAGAGGGGGAACTCCTGGGCTTTCCCCTGTTGATGTGGCTTATACATTACATGGATTAAATGAACAAAAAAAATATGATTTAAAGTAATGATTTAAAAAAGATGAAACCCGTAGATGAGAAGAGTAAAATAGAGAGACAAAATGAGTGCTTTCTACTTCTAGCTTTCTCCTATCCAATACAGATCACCCTTACATCTAACTCACGATAAAATTATTAAGGGTTGTGAACATTTTAAGCTTTAAACATAAAGGATCCATCATTAAAACAAGGAGCGTAGTGCTTGTGGCAACATGTTCACACCCAATCCATAATCTTGCAGTGTGTGATGTTTTTTTTTATCTCAACACCAGGTAATCTCAATAACAGGTGCTACAGCTTGGAATACAATGGTTATTTTGGCAGGGACAGATGCCACAGTGCAAACAATTATCGCCAGCCCTGGTTAAAACATATATATATTGTCCTTCCATCTACAAGTTAAGGCAGTTGAGCAGTACGAAGGTTATTGTATGTCAACACTTTGTGTGATTTTTTGCCTTTATCTGGTTTCTCCAAATAACCTTGTTTCGCATATGGATGTAAGCACACGGAGAACCAGTCGCTGTGGGGCATGCATGTGTATAGGGCTGTGTGGGGGTGGTTGGCAAATAAGTACTTTGTGTGGATAGGATCGTGGGACACAGAAGGCTTTATTGATGCCAAGGGCAACACGTGTGTGTGTGTGTGTGTTATATATATATATATATATATATTATGAAATCTCCATTTTTATTAATGCGACATTGAAGGATAAGACAGAATAACAGACTCCCAGACATTCTCCATGCCATATGTAACAAGCCCTCATTTGACACTACGACATTGCACTCATTTCAATGAATATATGATTAAAAATGAGTGCAAGATGGTGTATTGCTCCACTTTAACCCTGAACGAACAACAACAACACGTTCTCTGTCAAACAATGGCATTCCCTGTACAACAAAGAGAAGTTTGTAAATATGTCGTGGTTTCAAATCTAGGCCAGTGCATGCCAACTATATGTAGCCGGGCAAGATAAAGAGCCACAAGTTCCTGTGCATTGCTTCTGAAATAGAGAGTAAATGATTTGTACGCTTGATTAAAAACAACTGCATGAATAATGGAGAGAACATTCATCTGTGTTGATATACTGTAAATGCAGCTATAGTGTGCTACTGACAGGAACTGAAAGTATTACATTTTTGTGGAAATGTACAGTGTGTCTTAACACGCATTGGTTCACTCTGGGGAAAAAAAATAACTGTATATTTTTTGCTATTTTATTTGATTGTATAGTGAGATAATTGAACCGAGAGATAGAACTGAGTGTCCTTGATACAGTAATGGCCAACACAAAGGCCTCGGCCAGGCATTTCTTTTTTCATCAAGATGAGGATTGCACAAATAAGCTGTAAACACTGAGACACACCAGTGTGCGCAATACAAGTGTTGCTATGGTGACCAGAAGATCTTGCTTCTCTGTCAACAGCTGCTCATGCCACCCTAAATACCCTCCACTCTCCTTGAGCTTTCCTTCCATCTGACATCGGGGTCAAACAAACAAGGCAGAGAAGTGCGCCGAAATGCTGATCTTCCCCCTAAACTATTCGTTAGCGGTTTCTTTACCAAGCATTTACACAGCACAACCCTAATACTACACACCACACATTTCCCCTCGTAGAGTGGGAGTCCTCTGCAGAGCAGTGATGAGTAACTGACTGCTCATATGGAATGAAACTAATCTGCATGCCTATATGGATCTAGATCGCGGCCGACAGTGTACGCCAACTCCATTGTTTACAATACACTCAGCACCTCCTTCCACACATGCAACAAAATATATGTATCGAAGCTGAGGACAGAGTGGTACAGAGCCAAGCAGCGTCTTCAATTGAAGCTGCCAACCGGTGTGAGAAATAATTGCTGGAACGTTAAACAACAAATCTATCGTCTATATCTTACTACTGTCCCTGATAACCAGCAAGTCACTCACAGATATTCTTACTCCCATTTCAGCCCCTCATATTATGAATATGCACACAGTTAAAGACGATTGTAAGGTGCCATTACTGCATTTTAATTAGGTACATTTACATCTACCTCCTGTCTTTACTTTATACCAAACTATAGAAGAATTCACCGCTGAAAGGGCCTGTTTATGATGCAACATTGACTAGTTTCACACTACATGAAGTAGGAAATTACCCAACTATGCCCCACCAATCATGAAACTTTCACTCTCATTTCACAGATGGTCGTTTCGTTTCCAGAGCAGTGTGTTCAAAGGTGCAATTTACAATTTTCCTCAACACAACATACTCCACAAACGACCAAAAAAAAATCTTTCCATCAACATTTATATTTGAACATGACATGCAATATGATACCATTTCCACCATCACCTTTATATCTCGTATCTTGGAACGCCACCATTATTGTTGGCAAACTATGAGAGCTGGCATTTGTTGTAGCAACGCTCCCCACATAACATTCACAATGGCTAGCTATGATGTTTAGGCTAATGTAGCAACAGCTCATATGAGAGAGCTGCATCCCTCTAAGAGCTGTTTCACTTTGTTTTGCCTTCCATTGAGGACTATGCTAGACAGGAATAGTACAGATTCCATGTCTGTGAATTATTTACACCATCATCCAGTCAACTAGACGTCACATAGTCTGTGTCTAGGCCTATAAGCTGAATTTGAACACAACACAAGGACTACAGTCAACGCTTACTTTAGTTCATAGGCTAAAAAAAAAAAGTCATAGAGAGAGGAACTCTGCTGAATCAAGCCAATCAGTTGGTTTGCAGTTAATTCAGTCAAGATGATGTGAGCCCATTCACATGAACAACAATAACTCTGCATTCATTATATATACTGTACATGTCTGCTCTTATCCTTTATTTTTCTTTTTTTTAATTATTTTTATGTGTACAGATTTTATTGTTTTTTATGATGAAGTTATGTGTGTTTTGTACAAGAGAGCAAAAGTTACCAGAGTCAAATGCCTTGTATATGCACACATACTTGGCCAATAAAGCTGATTCTGATGATCACGTTGTTGTGAAAAACACTGTATTTGAACGTTCAGATTAGGTTAAATGAGAAAAGCTTTCTGTGTACAATTTGAACTTCATCATTTTGCTCACTTCTGGTTTCTTCTTGTTAACTTAAATCAGAGTGACCTTTCTCATAGTCTCATTCCACCATAGACTGCGTCAGCTGAAAAGACGGTGTTTGACTAGTACTTAAGGTGACTACACCAATGGCTTAACAAGAGAAAAGAACCAAACTTTGTGTGTCACAGCCCAAAAGATATATCAGGTTTACAGAGTTGCTATGTGGGATAAACTATTTTGCCGTGCTGCAGTTGTGAAAGTCTTATCATTGTCATTGTTGGCACAGACAGCAGGAGCATGTTCACAGCTTGCATGGGCATAAAACTCTTCAATCATTAATATCTAGGAATTTGATGAAGTCAAAAATGTACATACGAGGTATAAAAAAAAGGTATTACAAGAAGTTAACTCACAATTTTTCTTAAAAATCCGCAATCCTAAAAACAGCCGACACGAGCTAAAGCTTACGCAAACGCAGTTACGCAAATTTGTATTACAGTAATACTTTCAGAGGCTGTTCTTTGTACAGTTTTTGTGGGTTGTGTGTTTCAAAAGTACATACGTTTCTTCACACTTCCTTCACTGCCACACAGAACACAAGATAAGCTCACATGGGCTGACTCAGGATGAGGTGAAAAGATTAAGACCAAGTGAAGACACAATATAACCTTAAGTAAAGACATTTTTCACTCTGGCAAGCATGTGCTTGCGCAATTTCCTGAACAGTCATCCTCCACCAACATCAGTACATCTTCCTTCTGAAAAAAAATATTTAAAAACTCTTGGCAGACACATTTAAAAGATGGCAACAGAGATTATGATTTATTCATTTATTTTTGCCTAGTATTAAGAAACCGCGTTATCCATGTGTACTGAACTTTGGTAAAAAAAAATATTTTCATCGAATGACTGAACATAACCTAACCCAGATCAGTGTGCTAAAGTGAATGTTTTTATTAAAAATAAATGTAAAGTAAACAGAAGCACTCACATTAGAAATAGTATCAGACACAACAGAGTGAGGAACTGAAAAGCTGCACAACACCGAAATAGTTGAATGTTCAACACGCCCTAAAAAGCATGTGGATTTGTCCCACTTGTTTTAGATTTAAAAACACACAAGAAGAGAATCGAGACCCCACAGATACTAGCTCTCACAATGATAAACAGCACCGCCCTAATTCCTAAATATATCCAAATAAATAACTATAGCCTCCTACTAGCCAGTACTTGTATGGGCGTTATTTCAGAGTAACCACGAGTCTGCCAGTTGGCTGGTAGCGCATGAACAGAGAATGGCTCACCTCCTCCCATGGCCTATCATAAATAAATACTGCTACAGAAATATTTGGACAGCCCGATAGAGAGATCTGCTGCACCGCAAGGCTGACATGGGCTTTCTCAGGGACTTCCTTGGCCTACTTATGAGGAGGGATGCATTTCTGATTTGAACAGTCTAACACAATGTACCATGGATTTGCTCTTACTACTCTGTGCCTCCGGTCTCAGTGGCTAGTTTGAATAGTCAATAATAAAGCAAAACAAGAATGATGACATCCCATTATCTGAATGAATTATGATGCTTTACATACACACACATATATATTAGGCCACTGTCTTTTTTATTTGAAAACTGAGACAACACATAACACTTTAGTAGAGATTGGTCTCATCTTCACACACCAGAATCAGAGAGACAATAACCTTTGTCCTAACAATATTATTTAGTTATGCCATCTGAGGACTCAGTACAATGGTAACTGTTACCATGGCCTGAAACCCCAGATCAAAAGAAAGACAAAAAAAACAGCTAAGAAGAAAAACGTAAAATCATTCAAAGTCAATGAAAAACAGCAAAAACTGACACATTTTAACAAACAAGAATTTCAGCTTCCCGAGTTTGCAGTGAGATATAGCAAGAACTTGTGACGGCACCAACAATAAAAATAGGAATCAATAAACTTATAATGACTAAAACAAACTCCTATTGTTCTTTTAGTAGGCAGGCACTAAACCTGTTTTAGTAATGACCGTAATTAGGGTTCACGTGGAGTGCACAGATCTGGTGACAAAACACAAGCCGTTTTGGTTAACCAATGTCCAAAGATATATGAAAACAGGATCAATTCAAGACCGATAATATATATACGATTATCAAACTTCTGTTCAGTGTTTTCCTCTATTCTGCTTTACTTAGTTCACTCTATAGATGACTTAGAATTAGAGCTGAACAATTAATCAGAGACACTAGGCTGCAATTTTGGGATAAAATGGGTCACATACATACATTATAAATAAAGCATTGAGTTGCTACACAGATGCCCCGGCCTACAAATTCTGGTTTCAAGAGATAAAGTGTGCTGCTTTGGTATCCACTATAGCAAATATCCCACCATCATTTTTATATTAGAAAAAGAAATGCAAACATTCCCACTAAGATTGCGTCTCATACAGCAATGTTTGCCAAACTAATCCCAACAAGACAATGAAAACCAAACTGCCATCCCAACATGGTGATCTTAAGCACATTTTATAACAGAAGACACTTTACTGTTTAAAATACGCATTGTGAAAGTGCAAATGGCCGTTCACATACAGAAATCCATCTTGCGAGGCTTCAGGCTATGTGATTGTGGTCGGACAATAACCCTAAACCTAACCCACAATTGGTGTCCTATGAAAAACTAAGGGCACGTTTTAGGTCTGATGACAGTCTATGGTGGTGAGAACAAGAACAGACTGTCCACCAACAACAACTGCAGAAAGGTGTGCAAATATCCCTTACAAACATGGCAAGAAAGGTCTACGAACATGCTAAGCACATGGCTAGCTACACTGACTGCTTGCTGGCTTTGGATGCTCCTCGAGCAGCAACCTACCTCATAAGGTTCAATTATAAGATTAGTTTAAGTCAGCTCACAAAAGATGATCCATCAAATCATCCGCCAAGTATTTTTTAATGCTTTCTCTTTTGCAAATACTTTCCACAGACAACTTCTCACATGGTTCTAACAAAACATCTGGCGTTTCAGGTTACATTCCTTGTACTCCACAAGCGATGAGAAAGTAGATTAAGTTAAAGTTGTTTATGGAGTGCATAAAATGAAGCGTAAAGCAACATTATGATGGCAACTCACATTGCCCATTAACATACAATTTGAAAAGCAGATTGATAGTGTAGGATGAATGAGTAGACTCATATGTTTTACGGTTGCGTCCTTTAAAAATGACAGCCCCATTACATAATCATGGGTCATGATACAATTTCAGGGAAATGGACTATTCTAGAATTGCTGCTGAACCCATACACACTTGATACACAATCCAGCGGCATCTCTATGATGACGACATTAGCGAAGAGGAGTAGGTGTCATCCAGTTTATGGCCTATAACTCATTTCTGAAAAACCCCAGAAGGAGGCCGGAGCAACAGAAATATCAAGTTCAGTCTTCTCTCCAATTAAACTTATTTATTTAAAGATTTACACTGGATTTCCACAGCTAAATGGCACTGACATACTTGGTGAGCAAACAACTACAACCACTAGTTCAGCAAGAAAATTGGGGCATTTCTTTGGCAATAATTATTTGGGCCAGCGAAGTAGAACCAGGTTAAGACAGCATTCAAATGGCAGCATTGTTTTAGCTTCCACTGTCATCTGAATCCCTCTCATGCCTTAATAGACATAATAAACACTTTGATTCTCGGAGACCAGGCGAGACATCTTAATTGTGGCTGTGCATGCTGTATCCCATTACTCCGCAAACTACAGAGAGCAGCCAGGGAAATGGAAACAAGAAGCATTTATAGGTCACAGGATTTCTCAATCTCTCCTGCGTGTGTCATGTGGACATGGCCCATCACCATTTACCAAATGAATATGCTTTCTTATAATGCATACCTGCGCTTTAAGAGGGAAAAAGTCAGTAGCTAAACATTGTAGTTATACAGTAACATGAACTGTCCCTTGAAACTGGTGGCAGTGTCTAGTACAGTGTTCCCCTCCCCCCACACATGCGCTTCCTAAGTCTGCATGGCAATATAAATATGTATCATTCATATTTAAGCTTGAATAAAATGACTGAAACTGCAGCTTAGTGTTTCGTCGTGCTACTGGGGGAGAAGTATGCGAATTACTGGCCAAAATGTGGTCTCTGAAAAAGTTACTGCATTCAGCGGAGAAGTCCAGAGCTCAGCTACACAACGTGACTACTATGAGAAAATAAAAACACACTATTAGAAAAGTGGGCTTTGTTTCAGATAAGTAATAGAGAAAGAGAGGTGGGGGGGATTAAAAGCAGGAATTTAAACACACGTGCGGAGTCAATGGGTGACTAAGCGGCGTACCGGCAACCTCCTAATCACCAATTTCTCAAAGTCATTATCGTGTTCGCATAAAACCCCACAAACAAACAAACAAGCGAGCAGCCTGAATGCAGTGCAGCCCCCCAAGCATGCCATTCGACCTTCACTCCACAGCCTTACCTTCTTTTCTTTTCTTTTCTTTTTTTTTATTGTGAGAGTGAACTCGTGGTGTCCGCCGCCGCCACCTCTTCCTCTTCCACAAGGAGAGCCTCCAACTTCAGCAAGCTAGCAGCGACTTTCCTCCCATTTTGATTATCGTCATATTTCAAGTTCCGACCGCGGGTGTGCGTGCGAGCGAGCGAGCGAGCGTGTGAGTGTGTGTGTATGTGTGTGTGTGTGTGAGTCACTGTCGGCTAATGCGCCGCGCTAACAAAGCAGACGCGCTCTCACAACTGGTGGCGGTAAAAGTTGGAATTAAAAAAAAAAAAAGAGCCCGAGTTTGTGCGGCTGAGGCTGCAGGCTACTCTGTGTGTGTGGAGTTTCGCCGTTCACTGAGAGCGGGGACGTAAAGAGTCGGCGAGCGGCAGCGGTAGAGAGACGTAGACAGAGAATGGGAGGGAAAGAGAGAGAGAGGGAGAGAGCGAGTGAGAGATAGAGAGAGAGAGAGGAGGCGGGGGTGAAGACTAACTGACCTTAAACCTGAATATTGAAAACACCACCAATAATTATAGTTAACTAATTATCTCAGTGTCCTAATTAGCTAAATTAGAAGCTAAAATGTCAGTTGGTGAAATGCTGCTAGCATACATAAAGACTAACTGCCACCACCGCATACCTACTGTATGTTTTGTACCCACCAAAAAAGAGCGCAACGCGTTTCTTCGAACAATTAATTATATATATATATATATAAAAATAATAAAAAAAATACATTATCGCTGTGATATACTTTAGTAAAGCCCAAGTGTGCTGAGACTACAGTAGTAGCGTGTTGCCTCTCCGGCCTCTGAGCTGCTTCCCCTCCCCCACACTCCGCTCTTTTTCGCCTGCCTGGTCACACAGCGGTTGATTAATTCTCCTTTCGCCTTGCTCAGTCATTCAGATTTGGAAAGTAAATAACAAGTTGACATCAGTGTGACACATTCCTTTGGTTACCGTAAACGCCGTCGTAGTTGCGCACCGCATATTTGAGTAATCACAAATGCCCGTTTTTTCTTTTGTTTTCTTTTTTTTGTAGGCCTATGTGTTTTTTGTGCTGTATGCTAGTTTAAAGGTTTGAATATGAGCGTGTAATGCTGAACACCAAAATTATTATTATTATTATTATTATTATTATTATTATTATTTTAATGGTAGGGAAATTACACCTTGGATGCGATTGATAAGGAAAGATATAGCTAATGAATGAGGGGTAAATGAGGTCATGTCTTTTGTTCCTTGTAGGAGGGGATTCTTGATTTAAAATTGTCCACGGTTATGTGCAATTTTACATTCAAACATCTGCGTTGGAGTCTTTGCTTTAAGTGTGACAAAAAAGTGAATTGGTTGGGAAGTTACGGCTCAGATGCAAATGCAAGGAAGGACACAGCTAGTGAATGAGGGGTGAATGAGGTCATGTCTTTTGTCCCTTTTTTCTGAAAATGTAGGAGAGCAAGGAAGGATTCATTCATTCAGTCATCTTCTGCAAAGGAATACGTGAACTTTTACAGGCAAACATATGCTCTGGAGCCTTGGTTTTTGTGTTGGGTTTAAAAAAAATTAAACTGAAAAAACACCATATTATCAACGCATCACTCGCATTACTATCACTGTCTTTTGGTTTCACCAAAGGAGATGGAGTATATTAAAAATGTGCTGGGATCTCTGAAGCCAGGTCTTTTTAGATTATGAAGATTTCTTGTTGCAAGTGTCATCATCAGTCAGCTGATAAATTCTGCCTGTGGGCAAAAGAGAAACTCGAGGCCACAGTTATATGGCCAGTTATATACCTAAATATTCTTCTGGCTGTTATGTCGATAAAGTTCTGCATGCGCATGACTAAAATACTGTGTGTGGTTACTGTGTGTGGTAGTGATGATATCAAGCACAAGTAGTCCTTCACACACTGTGCACCCTTGGTTCTGTCCTGCTATCTATACGTAATCCACTCACTCATGACCACTGAGGGACAGAGCCAGTCTTTCCACTGTTTGGCCAGTTGATTTATGGTCCCATGCAAAAAGCTCCTGGGCCACTCAGCCAAAACACAGACAGCCAGTACCACTACATAATCCTATATCTTGGGTGCCTTGACCTTCTCAATGGGGAGTGACACGAACACTATTTCACCAAATATGAGTTACCACTGCACCGGTGTCTCTCCTCCGTCTGTGGTAGTTCAAGCTTTCATTCCTACTGACAATATAAATCTTTCAAATGTGCATTATTTACTTTGAGTGATTATTGTTGAATCAATCATATTGCTGTTTTTAGAGGTCCTTTAGTATTTGGTGCGTTAGTATTCATGGCCTCAGGAGGATGTACATATAACTGACCAAAAACAAACGAACGTGCCTGAGTTCGGTGTGGTGAAAGAATACATCAGTCAGTGCAACAGTGTGACTTGCTGATGTGCTTTTAATATTTGGGCAGCAATGAGTGTCTCTGGCATAGAAAAAAACAGTATTTGTATTGTATTTTGTCACTATATCAGTGCCTCTCATATTTTTTACCACTTTGCAAGTTATTATCATCGTTTTTGGACTACACTCATCACAGCGGGCGGTTACATTTTCAGCATGCTAGCTTCCTATTAGACTCAGAATGAGAGACACAGTTTACATGCAGATGTCAGTCAGTCGGTATCTGATGTGCAGATGTAGCAGGATGATATCCTGCAAAGAGAGTCCTGTTAAACTACTTAAGCAATCCACAGAAGCAGATAAGATAAATGTGTTTATAAGATCAATTCACCAGTCTGACAAATAACAGTTCCAGAGTGCTTTCTTACCAATAAGTTTAATATATTTCAGTAAAGAAATGAGGATTTAGCTTTCTCTTTTTCAGAAAGTGAGAAAGCTAAATCTCTTTTCTTTAGTACTGCCTTGTAAATTTCCATGAGATGATGTAAATATTTCTCAGTAGTAATATTCCCTATTGAAAAGCCCTGCACGGCACACTAAAGATTATTTGCTATGATGTGGTACTCTGTGGGAGTTGCAGTTTCACAGCGGTTGAAGTGCAAGATATACATCCTGAATAGAAGGCTGAATAATATTTTAATTCAGATATCAAATAGAAGAAATACGCTGAAATTCAACACGGTAACACAATCAGGTGTTTATCTGACCCTGTAATCATGCTTTACATCTACAATTTTTAAAGAAATGTGCAGTGTTTGCAGCAAGCAATCGATGGAGTGACTTGCGGCGTCAAACTGCAAGGTATAGCAAATAATAAATAGTTGAACAGCAGTTATGAGCTTCTTTTAAAGAGTGTCTTGGAAGTGTTGCTGTCCATCAGACACGGTGAAACTGTGTAAGCAAACCTCTGACAAAACATTTACACGTATTTCATAGTGTCGTGTTTCCATTTGAGTTATCAATAGCATTTAAGCCTTCAGCTATGTGGAGTTTACTAAATGAAATTATGCCACAGCTGATCCACTGTTAAACTTTCCATCCCTCAAGAGTAAATCCCCAAGATGCCTGAATTCCTTCACCTAATACGGCCGCTCCACCTCACCTCCACTGAACATTCCTATCCTTTTCTCAAAAAACAACCGTCCAATGGATTTTTAGACGAGCTGATCCTCATGCCAGCACTGTCACACTCTGCTGCAAACTGCCTGAGGTTGCCATCTGGGGAAGCCAGAAGGACAACATCATCTGCAAACACTGAAGCTGCACTGAAGAATTTCTGAGCTTCGGAGTGATCCCTACTCATGCCTACATTTACTGCATCCAGTCCTAAAATTGGTTCACGCTTCTTTTTACATCAGCCTTTAAAACCACTGGAACGGAATTTGACAGGCAAGTCTTCACCTTGTGCTATGCGAGCCTTGCCTACTTTGTCTGAGCCGCATGAGCGCTCAAACACTCCCTAAAATCCCTCCATGCTGCCTTCTTGCACTTCTATTACATGACATATGGTAGGAGCGCTTCCTGCCATGGAGCTGGGGCTGACCTCCTAACAAAGAACAGGTTCAATCTGCCTCCCCTCCCCCAAGCCGGGAAGCTGATGAGGGTCACATGACCTTTCTAGACAGCACTGAGGAGCAATGGTAATATGTACGGGTGGGGGAAGGGTGCAGCCAGTCACACGACTCTTGTTGTGTCGTTATTAGGCTGGGGAAGCGTGGGGAAAGCTCAGTCTGCAGCAGGGGACTATCCAGTCGAGTATCTATTTCTCATTGTGCCCTGGTGTCCACTGATATATATTGGATTTACTTCCGTAAACCCTGCTGCTTTATTTACACCACAAAGAGAATCAGAGCCAGTCTGGAATCAGTCTTTGTGATTTTTGAATTTGTGTTGCATGCCTATATGCACATAGAGGCTTGTGGCTTCAGAGCAAGCCTTGCATATGTGAGTACATTGTACAACACCTCCCCCACTATCTTCCTCCCCTCCCCCTCTGTCTCATCGACTACACCAGCTAGAGAGGCAGACGGCTTTCTGTGCTACACTGTTATGTCATAGCCTACAGACCTATTTTTCAGACAAAGCAAAGGACACTACAGGAACACACGCCTCTATTTTCAGCCGCAGATGATTTGATTTCACATCAGCAAAGACGCATAGTCAAAGTGGAGCTCCAGTGCATTGTGAGCTGCCACAAACATGCTCTTTGTGCTGTACAACACGCTTGCTCACTGAATTGTGATCCTTTCATCGAGAGCATCTGTTTAAAAAAAACAACAACAACATTTATGTTACTTCAGGAATTCCTACCCCCGCCATAATCAAATTCCTCTGGCAGGCCAAGGGGAGGCAGAGAAGGCGGGAAAAGCCGACAGATGTCAGAGATTCAAGGGTCGAGGACAGAGGTCAAGGGTTGGTGACCTGGCTGACCAACTGACTCGCCTTTCCTTTCCTCCCCCTCCCGCACAATGACAGTCAATGACTTTACAATGCTTTCTTCTTACAGTGGCATAAATCTCTTGGAAGCCGTGGTTTTCTAACTCAACTGTGCCCTTCAGCCTCACCACAGTTTTACTATTACACATCGCAATCCAAATAAAGCCCAGCAAACTATTCAGAACAGTAAAAGATTAGGTTCTTTCTTTTGGAAAAATACTTTGGTTTTCTGCCAAAAGCTAGATGAGACACACTCTCAGGACTTTGGAACTATGCTGCTTAGTGTAGTACTGAAAACAAGGGCACCAGCTAGCCTCGACTTGTCCAGACATAACTTCAGTTTTATTTGTTTTCATTTTGCTAGAAATTATAAGGAAGCAAAAAAGTTCTTACTTTGATTACACAAAAACGTGTGTGTCATTTCCCCCAGACTAGCAAGCAACAGCAACACTGCAACAGCAAACCAATATGCAAAGTGGATATGAAGCAGTGTATTTATTATTTATAGAATTTACTAAATGAGTTCTTCTTTCTATCAACTATTATATACTAAATATAAAAACATGATCTATGATGTCATGTGTCCACTCAGCACAAACAGTTAACCCCATGACATAGTCGATGACATCACCCCAGAATGGCCGCACACTGGCTAGCTAGCTAGCTAGAAATTTCCAAATATAATTTGAACAAATCTGTGGTTATGAAAACCTTTAAAGTGATTTTCTATCCAATAAAGTTAACTGTAACAGTATCAAAACATACGTATTTCACGTCAGCTTTAAAAGTGGCCTCATTCCACCAACACCTAGGCCTAGAGCAAACTAACTGTTTCAAGGCTTTATGCCAAGCTAAAGCCAAGTGTGGTTCAAGAAAACATACATGTGAGGGCGGTGTGTAATAGGAGGACGCTGTAGCTCTGGCGACAGCACAGACCCTACGCAGACCCTAGCGCTGTGGCTGATGTACACTCCCCAGAAATGTAACTACCGCAAGAGCTGTGATTTGTCCACTTGTAGTGTGCTTCCACTTCAGTGTCTGGCAGCTTCTCCATCTCTGCAAATTGAAAATTGATTGTTTTGGATCAATAAAGATGGAACACATCGGGGAAAGGTTAACTGAGGAGGTTGGAGATACAAACATTTGTATGACTCGTGTTTGGTGAAATTTCGGCAAAAGTTTCAGTTGCTGTTGTGGAAAGTGAAGCAGGAAGTGGAAAAAAAAAAATAACCCGACTGACAAAAAAACAAAACAGCGCCGACTAGTGTTCGAGTGGCGTTGTTACAAAGCGAGACAGACTGACGACTGGATAATTATAAATGGCTGACAGTGGTGTATGCCACATTACGGAATCAGTGTCTACGCAGTAGCTTAAATGAGCCTTAACCCTCTGCTCTTGCTTACTAAATCCAGACTTCTTTTTCGCTTGGCGATATTAACTGCAATAGACCACGCAAAGATCATATCAAAAGATGGTTATTATTATTTCACCGATTATTAAGTTTTACATTATATTACTATAATTTATTTTTATTAAATCTTCTTAGTTAGTGTTTATAGGCCTATATACCATCCTATAGAAACCAGGCTATTGGGCTTTGTTTAAAACAGCTTACAGTGTACAATCTGAGAGCATTTTAAACCATGCCCTTTGTCTAATTTGTTCTCAGGAGAACTCTCTGGGGCTGTGCTCACTCTGTGATGCTGTATTGTCACCTTAGAAGCTTGGTGATTGGCCGGATGGATGTTAGGTGTGTATCGCTGGCTTCAGCCTCCCACTTTGTCATAGCAACGTAATGATGTCTAGAGAGCCACTGATTGGTTAGACACCCAGTACAGTACTGTGACATGTCACGCTGTATAATTACTCTCCTGACCTGCAGGTTTGGGAGATGACAGCTGAATACAGCTATCACAGTTGTTTTTTGTTTTGTTACCCTCTGGAAGTAAATGATGAGCCAAACGACGAAGCACAGAGATTTACATGTTGGTTAAGGACGATGAGAGTGTACAGCAACCAGGAAAGAGTTATCAAACCTGATAAGAGTCATTCATTAGGAGATGACAGGCACCTCATGATATGAAACGACAGGTCAGAGAGTACATTGCCATTTGTTAACATTTCCCTGCCAAATGAGGTTGCAAAACCCTGATAAACCCCGCTACACTACGTAATAGTTGTGCATGCATGCATGTGTATAAAAACACTTGAATGCATGGACGCGTGCATGTGAGAGACACAGAGAAAGAGCGATTACATTGAGTTTCAAAATGTGTTCTATTTTCCTTCATATCTGATAATTGTTTTCCTCAGACAAGGGAACAAAAATCCCCCCTGATAAATTCTCCACTGTTGGATATTAAGGCTGGATCATCTCCTGGAAAATACTGAGAGAAAAAACAAAAGAGGGAGAAGAGAGAGACAGAGACAGAGCGAGAGAGGGAGAGAGAGAGAGAGAGAGAGAGACAGAGAGAGAGGGAGGAAGGGAGGGGGAGCAGGGTCTCAAAGCACTTGTCTGGCCCTGAAACTTCTCTGTGGACACATTGCCATCTAGTGTTACAAAAACGGTACAATTGCTAGTCATACAAGGTGAGACGTTCCACACTTGGAGAGCATGGGTTTAAATAATTGCTGTTTCATGACTCTGTTCTTCTGTCCTCTATTCAAAGTCTATTCATTAGCTCCAGCCCGAAAACAAACACCGGCCCATTTGGTGCCGTTATGATCACCCGGCCTGCTAATAGCCACCGAGGGATACTCAGCTGTCAGTCAACCATCACTGTCTCAGCTGAGACCAAAATGTAACTTTAGCTCCGAGTGGGTGGTTTGTATGTGAATAACAGCTTGTACCGGACTGTCATCCCCCTCGATTGCACAAAGCTGCATTGTTTAGGGATGTGGTGGAAGGGGGGAAAATATTTCATGCAAGCTTGTATTTAGAAGTTCTCCATGCCAAGTAGATTTTTCCAACCTCATACACAAGACAAATATTTTCACAAGGGAATGAATAGACTTGGAATTATGAATAGACAAAAGGGTAGCTGTGCAACCAAAGGCTAGTCTTTTATCAGCGAGATACTCTGTTTAGACAGAATTAAAAAAACATTTTCTCATATATTTTATTAGATTCAAGATAGTAGATACCAGTTTACTGTACAGTGTCAGCAGCAATGTATGGATTCTACAACCAAATTGTGAAGCAAAGTGTTAATCAATATTAGCTGCTTTCTCATTGGGAAGAAATGCACGCAACACTTCTTTAAAATATCAATAGTGAGTGGAGAGCTGCGATGCTTTCAAATCAGATTAACTTGCCTCAGTTACCTCAAATAAAGTGACACATGACAGCCCCCGAATCAATCTACACAGACTTGCTATTACGTGTTAAGTGAAAAAGAAAAGCTACGGCTCGATAACCAAATGAGTTGGTAAAATGGATTCTGTATTTCTTTTGGTCTTGCTTGACTTGGCACGTGATGAGCTGTTTAATCAACGGATATCTGAGTATTGCCTTTCAGTTTTAGGTTTCTGACGCTGCTGCTGATTATCTGTAGAGGAATGAGGTCATTGTGTTGGGTTGCTCTTGCAGATAGACATCGCTCTTTAATAATACATATCTTTATTAGCGTTGGCTGCTAATTTGCCTGAAGATGTTTTTCATTTATCATGATTTATAGGTTTAACAGGTGCAGCGGTGATAGTACTGAAGGCATACACTCATAGGTTTGATTATCCTTTATTTATGAGCATTGTCTTGATATGATCTAATGTGGCATAACCGCAAATATCTATTTGTTCTTTTGAGCATGCCGTGTGTTCTCATGATTAACTCCTAGAGGCCGAGGGACTGCTTAAATCCACAGGTACGCATGACAAAACAAACACAAACGGGTGCAGGCATCTGCAACATTACTTCTGCTTCACGCTGAAATCCCGCCTCAGTCTGAACTAATCTCCTTCCCCTTTGTTTTGCCGGCGTTCACCACAAAAGCCGGTGGTCTCCTCTGTTCTGAGTGGCCCCTCATCAAAGGCGAGAACAATGAGTCCACCTGCACCTCAGAGCATCAAAGATGCACGGGCGTTTGATCGCCGCGCACCTCCTTCGCCGGGAGTATGCAGGCTGAAAACTGATACTGCTGTGTTATCTTTTGAGAAGGGTTCTGTGAGATCATGTGGCAGAAACCTTCTTCCTTTTTTTTTTTTGTTGTTGTTTTTTTTACCGGCTTTGGGACCCTTGCCACACCAGCACACCTAGTCCTCTGTCAGAAAATATAAAGAGCAAAGAGGCTACCAAGGGTGATTCTTGAGAGAATCGCATGTGGACTAAAAATATTCTTTCAGCTAGTAGCTTGCTGAGCCTGGGTGTATTGATTGGCTCTCCACCGCTGATATTGCTGATGTTATTTTCTTTGAAAGGACAGATTTGCCCTGAAGGGTATAATACATGGATGAGAGAAATCTTTCATTTAAGGCACTGGCAGATGACTTGATATGAGAATTTTTAAAAAGCAGATGGTTTGAGTTGAGTTTTATCCTCCAAACCGAGCATGACTTCATAACGACTGTGCTCACCTTGCATTGCATTGAATGTTATGTTTTATTGACTCATCCAGGGCCTATTTATAGAGGCAAACACACGTTGTTAATGGAGACTCATTGGAAAACATAGGTGTGTGATTTGACGCCGCGTGATGTGATGAAATCCAGCCGGACAACCGCGCCGTGCTTTAGATTTACCTCACAGCCTGAGTTCACAATTGGAAGAGGCTTTTCCCGTTCAGTGGAAGGCATGGCGTCAGAGAGTGTCCCACGGGCTGCAGGAGACATCAGGACCGCACACAGACATAGAGCTTCCTCCGCCGCGTGCTATAAACCCCCCCCCCTCGCCACACATGGCTGTAATAAGCCAACAAATTAAACCATTATAGTGTTTTTAAGGTACACAGACATCCGCGTTTAAATGTTTTAAGACTGGCAAGGGATCTCTCGCCCCAAGTTACGTTGTATGACCGAGACCACCAGGGAAATGAAGGGCACGTCCGTCTTATCATTACAGAGCTGTGAGATGATTTGTATGATACGAAGACGTGTTTTTAAAAGAGGCCCGTGCTCTCAAACCTCTGCTCTGCTTAGTTTCAGAGAACAGTTTTTGTTTTTATCGTTCCAAAGGGAATCTGTGTCTGACGGGATTTTTTTTAAATTTTTTTTAGCTGGATTTCATCTTTGCTAGAGACATTTTCTGCTATTTAGGATGTGTTAATAGGGGTATTGCAGAGGAGAGGTCAAATTATTGGCACAATCCGTGACCGGCCCGAGGCAAGACGGTGACTTAAGCCAAACCTAATGATGGTGTGCGAGTGCGCGCTCGCTCCCACTCTGCGTACGGTTTAAGAGCAGCACCTATAAAACTTCATTATGCTGCTGCTGTAATGGGGTTCAGGAAAGTACTCCAGGAGCTGACAAAAGCAGGAGTGTCTTGTAAACCCTTGGGGGAACTTTCTAATTAAACACTCACTCCTTAACTCCAATAAATAGCAGGGATTTCGTGCTTTTCCTACATGTCATATTTTCTCCATACCTTGGGCAACGGAACGATGCCAGAAGCTGGGAGTCCATCTTGAGGAATTTAGTCGGGATGGTTTTAATAGTTTTCCATGTAGAATTGTTTTTCCAAGCTACTGTGAAAATGGGGAGGTGAAGGGGAAAGGGCTTCCCTGGGATGTTGGCAAACATCTCCAGGGCCATATGTGAGAGTTTGAGGCTACGCCATGTTTCAGATGAGTTCTGTCATCAGTAGATGGCAGTAGGTCTAACCCTTCCGCGTGCGCTAACATTAACAGGTGTGTATACTGGTTATTCGGTCAGAGGATCCAGCTGGTACACGGCCAAGGATGATTGAATAATTGCATTTGAAGGAATCAAATAAACAAATTAATATTTCAGTTTATTTTACTTGTTGCTGGGAGCGAACGTGTCAAAATTATGGAGTATTTCTGCCCTGGCTCTGGAGGTAGCTTGTTTAACGTTTGGAAAAATAACCCGAAAGATGTCAGTCAAAGCTGTCTCAGCTTGGCCTTGAGAATTTAAACTCATAACAGAAAGCCTGTGTTTCAAACCGGAGGTTAGAGATTGATGAATGTCAAATCAGGCCTTATGGGGAATGTAGAGGTAGCGTACTGGGGAATAAAAAGTCAGGATGTCTTGTCCCTTCTCGCTTCGTCAATTCGTCCTTTAATCTGTCTCTTCTCAGTGCCCAAAAACGGATGGATGGATGCAGTACAACATTAACTGTCTTAATTATTATACTATATATATATATAAACTACAGTCATGTACCACATCCTCCAATTGTGTCTGTCATAATGTTCAGTTTACACTGACACAGAGTAAGACAGATGGTAATTCACATGTATGCTCATTTTCCAAAACGATGTTGATTGTGGCCCTGTTAAACTGTATTGCATTAAACGCAAAAGTGTTTCTGTTATCTAGCCCACTTACTAATATGGGGTTGCCATAATAATAGAAATACGCGGCAGTAGCACTATGAACCACAGTCAGAGCAAAATAGAAACACGGTCAAATCAACAGTTGACACTGAATACCATAATCTTCATGAAACTACGGTTTTGTGTTACATTAGAATGCATTCACTTTCACAAGTCTACCTAATGAACTGGCAAGTGAGTGTACACCGATAAGACTTAACATTATGACCGCCTTCCTGATATTGTGTAGGTCTCCCTTGTGTCTCCAAAACAGTTGTGACTCATCAGAGAATGGACACGGTCCTTCTGAGGGTGTCCTGTGGTGTCTGGTGACAGAATGTTGTTAGTGGGGGGGCCTTTGGGTCCCATGGGTTGAGGGGAGGGGCCTCTGAGGATCAGATACTTGATCAGTTTGGGATCTAGTGACGTTGGAGGCCAGGTCAACACCTTATGCAGTTTTTCATGTTTTTTTTTTAGTTGTTCCTAAACTGTTTTTGTGTGTGTGCCTGTGTCAGGCTGCATCCTGCTGGGGATGGCTGCTGCCATCAAGGAGTGTCATTGCTATGGGGTCTGGGTACCCGGTTTGGTCTATGTGGGTGGTACATGTCTAAGTAACATCCACATGAACACCAGAAGCTCTAGAAGCTTCCCAGCAGAACACTGCATTGCCACAAGATAATATTTACTTCTCCTGTCAGTGGTTTTAATGTTGTGTCTGATGGTTGTATACAGCTCATGAGTGTGTATATAGAGATGGATCTAAGTGCTCGGAGATAAAACACAGTGTCTAGCTGTGTACTGCTGCTGGACTGAGCCAGAGTAGATTCAAATACAGTGGATATAATATTGTACATGTTTCCATTTTCGCATATTTTCATATCCCACGTTCTTATTGTACACCACGGTTTCCACAAAGCCCCTCTGTCCCTCTTGCTTGTGCTCCTGCTCCCTGATGTGATTTGAGTGCTGTCCAGGAACCATGCAGCAGTCTACCTGCTTCAACGCTCCTCGCGCCTGTCACTCACCGCGGCGTCCTCCAATCGCAGCGCTCGCCAGCCCGTGACTCCTCCCCGGTGTATAATTGAAGTTTCTTTAGTTTCTTTCCGCGGAGCCTGCGCGCAGTGTTGTCCGATCCGCGGTGGGATTAAATACACAACGGCGGGGACGATGTTTTCCAGGAGCCTGAGCGTGTGCCTGACCCTGTGTTTGTGGATTACGGCGTTAACGAGCCCCGGGAGCGCGTCCGCGAGGAAGCAGGACGACTCTTTCTTCACTGCCAGCATTTATCGAGCGAGATGCGCCTCGAGATGCCTCAGCCTGCACATCACTCGCATCTCCGCTTTCTTCAAGAACTCCCAGGTACGAGAGCATGTGGTCACTGAAGCTCCGCGGAAAATCGTTGGGGGGGAAACATATTCCCCGCGTTGCGTTCAGTGGTCGATGCCTCCCACGTTTAGTCAAACCTGCTCCTCCTGAGCCCCATTGTGGGGAGACAAGCAGCAGGTCACTTAATGGTGCAGCAGACTTCATTAGTTTGGTTTCAAGAAATGTCACTGGCTAAGACACAGATCAGTTGCAGGGATCTCATTTGCTTCAGAGTTGCAGCATCTGGTTGCCTACACGTGTATGCTAGGACGCCGTTTGAAGCCTGATTATCACATATCAGGATTTCTGAGACTCAGACATGATGAATGCCTCTCAATTGAGCCAGTTTCCATTCATCACTTGCTAATGATTTGAATAGGAGACATCCCCTTCTTTCAATACAAATGTGATTGCCACTGTTGTAGTCTGCAACTTTTCTGTTAATACAGAGAATTAGTGTTGTGATGCAGCCTCTGTAAAATAGCTGTGTGTGTCTGTGTGTTTTTGGATGATTTGGTGTCAGAAGTTGTTTTCCACCCTCCACTGGACGCACTGTTCTCCCCTCAAGACTCCAGAGAAAAGAGCCGGGCCACTGATCCCTCTTCCCCTCTTGGTCCCTTTCACCGGCTATCTGTCTTTTATGCTCGCCTCGTTTGCATTTGCAAGGCTTGTCCTCCTCAAGGTGCCTTAATGAATCCCTAATTGTCAGGAAACACCGGCGGGGCAAGGTGAATTTGTAATCGGGGCTAATGAATCAGCAGAGCGCCCCGCTTGTTTCTCTCTCACCGATTAATTTCACGTTGAAAGCACTCATTGATCCAGTGTGGTAATGCGGGTCCGTGGGACACAGACCTGCTGCGGTTGATTCTAGCAGTTTTATTAAGGGATAATATACAACCGGGCTGGAGGATGAATACACTTAGCTGCAGCGAATATCCTGTTAGGGTGGAAAACTAGCTGTTTCTTAAAGTGCAACTTGGCAAGCAGTGTCTAGGATTTATTTTGAGCAGGTTCCAAGAGTGTACTGCAGCCCGGGCTTGCGAAGTTGGGGAATTAAATTAGTCACCAGCTAGGAAGTCAAATAACTGATGGAGTCTCACCTCTAATGAGCAGCTAATAGTCAATATAATGGACTGCAGAGCCTGAGAGTCTGAGACAAGCCCTCAGCGAGGGGAAAACGAGAGGGAGGTATTTGTCTAAAGAGAGAGGGGGCATTTTTGTGGTTGGTGATAAGCAAGGTTGCTTGAGCAAGCTTGCACGTCTAAGAATAGACGGCAATTGTTGATAGTGTGCAAGGACTTGTCTTATGCACAGCCCCTTTCATCATGTGAGGATGGGGGGTCTGGTCAGCTGCAAAAACATATGGCCTCCCCCCCCACCTTCCCCCTCCACTGCCCTCTACCCCCTGGCCCTGCCAATAAATGCCAGCATCACACCTCGCGCGCTTGCACAGGATACGCACTACCGGAGGCTGCCGGCGCTGCTCCCACCGAGGTCACCTTCCTGCTAAACGCCGGCGCCCAATTTGCACTAAATGTGATAAGCTCCAATGCGATGTTGCCACAACAGGGGAGCATGCTCAGTCAGCACAACCCACAGGTGGATCTGCTTCCTCCGCCGCCAGATCTTATTACAGGCAGCGGCAGCTCGGCAGGCAGCTCCACTCCAGTGATTGAGACGACAGACCTCTTAATTCAGCGCGGACATCCTTCAGGGGTCATTTAATACTCGATAGGGAAACCAAGACACACAACACTTTCCACCGTAATGGAAATGAAACGCCTCAGCTGTATGTCAAAGCGGACACTTTCGCCTAACGTTTCTTAATATTTCACAATATCTAGTAATCTGCACGGGCTGCTTACTTATTTTGGTTGTGGCACAAGAGGCAGTTTGTCTCTCTTAACACGTTTCGCAGCTGAAATCTAAAACATTCTTCGTGGGGTTTAATTTGATCATTCTGCGAGCGCTGGAATGGTACTTGGAGAGTTTCGATGTTTTCACAGATGTCACGGACACCCACGCGTCTTTTCCCTTTTTATGTGGCCGCATCGGAATACGAATTCGGAGGCTTTTGTTTTAATTTGCCACAGTTTCGAATTAGCGCGAAATGGAAACAAGTGTGGAGTTGGGAAACCCATGGGTAGTCCGTTGGTTGTCAGATTTATAGCGACTCCGGATTTATTGATGTAATAGTATTTCCAAATGCAGATTTATTGACATTTTACTCCACTTTTGGGGAACTTGTCACCCCAGTACAATAGACAGAGGGGAACACCCAGCCATAAATATTAGCCTCGGACACTTTAAAATATTAAGAGCGAGCTGGGAGCCCTGTGCAATAATGTATTCTGAAAGCATCAGGCTTGTAGTAGATTATTTATGTCGGGGACGCGTGAAGCCAAAAACAAGGTGTGTCCATGAGGTCTTGTTATTACACTGAAAGCAATAAAAATCCAACATTTTAAATTCAGTCATTCATTTCTAATGTGTAGTAAAGGCTAAGCATCTCGCCTGAGAGATTTGTGTTTGAAGCGGCGGGAAGGGAAAACATTGGAAAGTAGTTTTTCCGCGCCCCCCCTCCCCCCTGTTTTCGCCTTTGATACCGAATAACCTGTGGTGGGATCGGACCTCGGGCCGGTGCTCGTCTCGGTGCGCACGCAGAGTTTTTCATTAGTGAGGACAGCAGATGAATAGGGGTCTATGTAGCTCGGTCTCACCTCTCTGTAAACGCTTTTAAAACCATGACAGTCCCTGTCTGTAAATCTCGGCCCGCGGCGCTGCTACACCCTGAGCTACCTCACTTGACAAATAGCCCTCATTCCTAAGTGGAGACAACATTACACCGGCGTTGTTTGAGATTTCTCAAACACCCTTTTATGTTAACGTTGGATAGCGCGCTGAGCACATTAGCTCACTTTCAGAGCGCCTGTCAAATAATTCATATAGAGTGAATAATTGATGGGCCCGGTGACCACAGCCCTCACACCCGCTCAAGTCGAAGCCTAAATCTTGAGGCTTTTTATTTTAGTGCCGCATTTGTGCCCTTAAGCAGGAGTTATTTTGGTGTTGCCTAAAGACCCCTGTGCTGTCAAAGGAGACACAGAGACACCAGTCTGTCCTTTGAAGTCCCGTCTCCTATTAACTCGGTCAGACGTGCACAAGGTCTCACAGACCAGCGGCGTTTTTCCACTTGTGGAAGCGCTGGAAAGCATACAGGCAGGATTAAAAGCAATTTAAGAACGCGCCATCTGAGTAAACCGAGCTGATCTGTTTAATCCAAATCAGAGGCACAAAGGAAACAAAGATTTCCATTTTCAAAAGGTGGAATGGTATCCTCGAAGATAAAAGCTTTTTTTTTGTTCGTGTTTCTCTCCGTTGTCTAGACAATACAACACGCCCCTGGCCACCTGCTCCGACTTCTCAGCTGACAACGGGCGTAATGTATCTGCGTGATAAATGCCCTGTTTACATGACTCCTCTAGTCACGACACCGTCGCCGACAAAGCCGAGTTCACCTCATTTGTGGACCACTGTCTGGCCTCCTCTCCTCGACCCCAGTCACACAGGAGGATATCTGGAAAGAATTCATTCACTTGAGTCCTTGACAGTCCTCAGCACTGCATAATGTTCAAGCTGCCGAGGAATGCCACGGTGAGTCAGAGGGATGGAGTCCTGACCTATAATTATTCCCCGTTGGTCCTTGAAATGGTGGGGTCAGGCCTGGACAGCTGGGGCAACATCCTGCTGAGCTTCTCTGCTACAGGGATGCTGTCACACAGCAAAATTAGCTCCTCTCGCGGATGTGGCCCTGTCTCTGCTGATGGATGGGCAAAGAAAGGTGTCAAAAACAGGATTGATGATTTAGGACGCGGTCTAGAGTTGTGACAATCAGTATAAATTACCCGAAGGCATCGCCTGCCAGTGCAAATGTCAAAGTTTTATTTATAAGGGGTCTCCAGCAGGGTTTGGCTTTGTGGGATTGATCGGGCTGAAGATGTTTTTAGTTGGCAAACTCCGCGAGGGTTTTAATCACACGACTCGGGGCGAAATGATCCATCAGCGAGGAGGAAGTCGTATTTTTTAATAATAAATGTTTGGCCACGTGGGTGGAAGGTGTTCTGTGTCACACAAAAAAACAGATAAAACCCGCAGATGCACAGTAAACCCTTCAGCCAAATGAGTTCTCATTTCCTCTTCCGTTAGAAAGTCTCCTTAGCGCTCAAACTCATATATTTTGTTCCTTATCTTCTTTTTTTTTGTGGAAGAGATTCTCTGAAGACACGACCATCCAACTACGGATTCCTTTGAAGCCGTTCGACCATTATCCTTGACACTAAAAGCGCAGCGCTTACTGGTACTGGATGTCAATTTAAACCCTTTAATGATAACTTCTCTCCCAGTGTCTCATGGGAAATTTCTTCTGGATTACATTGCGGGGGAAAGACTTTGAACTTGACATTGAACTTAAGCAGACCTTTTGCCTGGAGACCCCTGAAGTTTGGCTGCATCTCACCTCTTGGTTGTTTTTTTTAATGTTTTTACAGGGGGAGCATCCAAAACTTAAGCCCCAGGTCATTAACTAGAACGAATTCCATTAGTGTAACTCTAAACTCAAAGCCTCCATTGAGACTGTTTGCTTTTGATTACTTGTCACTTTTTCAGAAGTCTGGAAAAGGATAGAATTGATAGTTTTCCTGCAAGAATGAATCACATTATCGTGTTTAATGTGACGGGTGTTGCTTTTGGAGATGAACCCACTCAACAGTGCAGTTCCCCTACAACTGTTAAGCTTCTCCGGCCTATTTATTTTGTTTTCAGTCCTTTCTTGCGACTTTGTTCTTCATTAGTGAATATATGCTTACTTTGGGTTCATTAAGTGCCTAAAAACCCAACTCCAAATGAAGGCTACCTTTGCTTCGCATCTGTGGATGTGGAAATAAGCAGCTGTGTCATCAGCGTAATGTTGCATTTAATGCTTGGTTATTGTGCCTGGAAGTGGGCAGAAAAACAGCCTTTTCAGATTCCGAACGCCGACCTAAAGGCCCCACACTCTGACAAACGACACGTTAAAACATTTAGTCTCTTTTGTGGTGGCAAACTGATCATTTATTCTAAAGCTCCAGCCTTGCACTTGCTGTCCAAGCACAATTATGTTTGCAGCGAATACTTTTTCATCCTAATGGAACACAGGAAATGACCACTCACACACGCCATTTACCCCCACCGGTCCTTCGCTTGATAATCCTCTGTATTTACACTTTGAGGGCTTTATAAATACACAGCTCTATTAGGACCAAATGTTTGCCTTGTCGGAGTGCAGAAGGTGGCACTTCCAAAGCAATTAGAGGAAATTGGCAGTATCTGCAGTCTACACAGGAGTGCTGACATCAGTTCCTGCCTGAGTGACCTCGGGGACGTCTGTTGCGAGATCAAACAAGTCCTCAGAAAAGCTGAGGTCGCCGTGCTCTGCTGAAACTGACCAGAGGTTTGCCCTAGCCTTGGTACCGTGACCCCCACCTTCCTGCTCGGGTTATTTGCACTCGGCACGCACACACTGACTCAAAGGCTCTTTCAAATTTCCCTACTGTTGGCATTATTCTCGATCAAAAAGGCAGTGACGCACTGTTGTAGGTCATATTTATTTGATGAATTGATGAATGTATTTTCAACAGGATGTCTGGTGACTGATGGTGTTTTTTCTTTTTTTCTTCTTCTTCTTCTCTTTCACAGAATAATGGATCCTTGGTTTGGTGCCAGAATCACAAGCAGTGCTCCAAGGTAGTGTGGTTTCATTTCTTTCACGAGTGATGTGCATGCTACATACATGCCTCATTATCAGGATAATACAACACGAAGTGTACGAGTCACGACAGGACCAGTTTCGTCCTGTCGGCAGGAATCACGAACTGTTGACATAGTCTCTCGTGAGAAAAACCCTTTTCTTTTCAGCCAGCGCTTACTCGGATTGCCTCTGCTTTCATTGACACTCATTTGCTCCTGTAATCGGAACACGCTTAAATAAGACCTGAGGACGTTTAATGCCCCCGTCGATTTACGGAAGCAGAGTGTGACATGTTTTTGCCTCTCCGTTGTCACCCGGAATTCCAGTCGGATGCATTATGGCGAGCCTCCCGCAGGGCTTGTTTGTGTGTTGTGCCCTGTCCCAAAGAAGGTTGATACAAAGCTGGCGTTGACAGCTCCTCTGAAAAGATAGTGCTGACATATTCTATCAGGCTCCCGGAGCTGTTGACAAGGCCCTCTGTGATGTGCTATATAGACTGCAGACATAGAGCACTATGGAGCTGGAATAAGAAGAAGGAAGCGCTAGCCGAGCTCCCGGCGCACACGGCGAAACCAAGGTTTAGATTTGACTCAAAAGGAATACTCAAACAGGGCGAAGTACGCTATGGCCCACTCACAGTTTTCCATTTTGTAAATCTGTGCACCTATTTCCGGGGTTTTACATCATGCTACTGTAAAGATGATGACAAATTAGGTTTAGTCCTTATGACCCGTAATCAGCTTTTCCTAAGTCCACAGGTTTGATTGTACTATATTGTGGCGGAACGCACACTGAGACACGGTTGCACAATTGAAAACTCATTTAAATATATCCACGCTATCTGAACGCGGCGCCGAATGCGGGCTTCGTATTAATCACAATCAGGGTCCGGTGTCGACCGCCTCGTGAAATCGCCCTTTGTCTTTGATTATTAAATTCCTTTTGTGAATTTCAAATGGCTTCCAAAGACAATTTGCATTCGCCCTGGATACGGCAGAGCTATTGTGCTCTGTGATTTCCTGCCACGTCTGCGGATGTATAGGTGATTTCTCTTAAACTTGGTATTTAGTGAGTTATATGTTTAAATGCGTAATTTAAAAAGCTCAAGGAAATGCACTTGATGCTGCTCAAGTCAAGAAGGGCAAACCTGCTGCTTCTGCTTCTTCTTCTTCTTCTTCTTTTTTTTAACCATAATATTGTGAAAGTTGTTTCTCTCCTTTCCACGATGATAGCCAACATCAGCTCCTGGCACCAGCCGTTCCCCAGTCATTCGGCAGAGTTTCATATTTGAAAAAGGCTTTTGTTGGCCGCGAGTCTCGGGACACCATACTGTTTTCATAATCAACCAGCTAACATTGCAGAATCTGCGCAAACGTCCTGAACCCCTTTGACGGACTTCTTGTTCTCCCTTTCATAACAAGTGCGTCAGTTAGCACTTCTTTATCCCACGTGTTGGCCGTAAATGCGCGAGGCCGGATTTGATGTAAGCCCTTAAAAATAACGATACGCTTGCTGTCGAACAGCTGCGGAGCTCTGCTGCTTTGGCGTTCCAGTTTCAAGGGCTCTTTCCGAATCTGATTCAGTTAATTGCGTCCCGGGTTTTTGGTTTAGCCACGCAGGATGCAGCGCCGGTGTGCGGTGCTCAAGCTTAATTTGCGGCGGGAGGTCAATATTTTGGTAGCAAACATCACCACGCTTCACGCCGCCGTCAATGGCTCGAGTGCACGCTCTGTGAAAACACAGAGCTATTGTGGCCACTCTTAACAATTGTATCAAATGGGACCATGCTGTACAGTGGTTCCCTGTGAATAGCTCTACAGCCGCTGATTAGCCTCTTCACTTCATGAACAGCACACAGTCAAACAGAGAGACAAAGGCAGCGGCTCCGGGGGGAGTGCGTTAGGGCAGAAGGCCTGTCCACCCAAGAGCTCTGTTAAAGGGCCGCTGAGAGCTCCCTGCCTGTGAAGGAAACGCGACGAAGGGCTGCCTAATAGTTCGGACAAAGATGCGGTGACCCCGTCCATCTGTCCGCATTTTAGGAAATCAAGGCCTCCCGTTTCCATTTGTGACGGGAAAGTCATCCCAGTCGCCTCGCATGCGGCGTCCAGAGTCGGCCCTGCTCCCGATTGTCCCCATTGTCATGGTAATTAACCTGCTTGCCCTCTCTCCAAAGCAGAGCGAGGTGGCATTTGAAGAGCCGGGGAGTCATTATCATGCCGTAAGACCGGACCAGGAGAAAAACTCCATTCAGCGGGGAGACGCCAGGAAAGCAGACAGCAGGCGTTTCTATGAGCTATTGTCGTTGTGTCTCCCTACTGTTAGCGCTCCCCACTTGAGAAGTTGGGATGGAAGTTTTAAAAACTCCAGGGTGTTCTCCTTTTCTGCCGGGGCAAAGAAAATAGATTTGTGTGTGTGTGTGTGTGTGCTTGGGAGGCTGGTGTGCAGAGGCAGCCAAGAAGCTTTCCACATTCAGAGCGTAGCTGATATTAGCTGGGTTCGCTTTCCCCGTGGGTGCGATCCAGACTCCACATCAAATGCTAGGATTGACTTAAGGCGGCTAAATGCAGGTCTGCAACACAGTGGTGCGCTTCATTACTCAAACTTCTCCCGGGGAAGGTTGAGGAGAAAGGACATGAGCATTATGCCTGGATAAGTTGGCCTGTGGTGAGTCAAAGGAAAGTGCCCATCTCCTTTAATTCCTGAGGCAGAATGTGTAATGCTTTTCTTCCAAGCAAACTAAATGTTAAAAAAAAACCTCCTACTCTTTTGTCCTCTACTCAGAATGATAACTCAATGATTTACATTGAGTGATGTTTAAGCTGAAGAGAATGACAGTTTGCGGGATAACGCCTTTTAACAAGTGATGTTGACCTAGTCAGCCGTGACCCTGCATTTACTCACCAAGCGTTTCCTGAGGGAAAAGCTTTCAAACATCAACATTGTCTGGTCCCCATTCGACGGCAACGAGTCGTATGCGTCTCTCACGGAAGTCTCGCACGTCCCAGGTGGCTCCTTTGAGCACTCTTTTCTGTCCGTCGCACACACTAAGCTGCAAATTCCAGCACAAGAATAAGAAGTGTTTACTCTTTTGGATTACGTCGCGGCCTTCGTCCTCACGCGTCGGAAGCTTTGGAGCGTTTTTTTCTTGAATAACAATCGCTGGAATGCTACTATGTCGCATTCAAAAGTGTTTTTGAAAGCGCACTGTCAACCCCCCCTTCTCTATCTCCGACCCACACATTTTCTCACGGCAAAATAAAATGGTCAAACTTCCCCGTCATTCGTTCTTATTTTTTTTTTTTCTTCTCTGGGTCAGTTGAACCTATAAAATTAATTCAAAAGCGCCACCTTAGTTCCCGGCCTACACAAAAAAACAAATACTTTGGAGAAGGGTCACTTTCTCTTGAAGCTTTGAGAGCGTGCCAGTGCAGTTTGCAAGTCTTTTGTGTGGTCATCTTTTCTTCGTCGGGGGGGTTAGGTAGTATATTTTGGACTGAAAAGATGTGATAAACTGGGTGCTAGTTGGTAGTTTTACAGCTGGGCATGGCTGGGCTTATTAGGTGCTTAGACAGACTTCAAAGCACCTTTTGGTCATGTCGAGGCCAGACATTCATTGCACCTCCCCGTGTTAGTCACATTACCAGCACCGACACCTCAAAGCAAGCAAGGCCAGAAATCAATCAGTCGGTTTGGCTGCGTCTGGATTGCCTGGCAGTGTGGGCGTAAGGAGAGTGTAAAATTTTAGGAACAGCCCGAGCCAGACTTAATTTAAATTCCAATTTCATGTCTGTGTATGTGACACGAGTGGTGAATTCTGAGTTGGCGGCGGAGGAGCATGCACAGAGGCAGAACTGTTTCTCCGAAGCTGTTTCTTTTTGCACTTTATCTACTTTGAGGCTTCGTGTGTGTGTGTGTGTGTGGGTGGCAGAGGAGTGTGAAGCAAGGCTGGTCAGTCCCAGCAGGAAGGACCTGATCTGGACATGGTTGTTAAGTTTCATTGGTTGACGGGAGGGGGGTGAGCGAGTTGGGAGGGGGGTTGCTTCATTGGCTGCTATCTGTGGAGCTCATTATTCACATGGTGGGTGGCAGGGAATGAAAACCCCCACTGCAAAAAAAAAAAGAAACTAAACAAAAAAAAAACAACTAAAGACGTGGCCACAGGAGAGGAGAGGAACCGAAGAGGCTGTGGAAGTGCAGTTTAGGCTTCTTCAGCACTTAAAGCTCGCGTCTAAAGCTCCTCTTTTGCAAGGCTGTCTGTTCAGTGTCAGGGTGACGTGCACTCCAGGAAATCCTCCTTGAAGAAACGCACCTGTGGTTTTCCTCCCGCCCCGGCAGAGCACAGCGAGCCCTTTTAGACGGCGGCTATTTATTTTTTAAAGATAATCAACCTTTCACAGATAGCCCCATCTCCTCCGTTCTCCCCGTCAGGAGGGATTTCGTTCTCTTGAAGGATTAATGCAATCAAAGCCGCTGTGAAATCCTCTTGTAGCAATAACCACCAGTCACACTGAGACAATCTGCTGTCATCTAAGTGCTTATTCTCAATGTGAGGATGTACTGGCTGAATAACATGGGCTGCAGCGTACACGTATCGCGTTACCTTCCGCCACTGTTTCCCTTCAAAAGCTCACGTGCCCGAGGGGTATTCACTTCTGCGGCTTTCCTCATCGGCGTCAGCCGTATTTTGTCAACAAACCGATCGTGCCAGCAGTCGCATCGGCGAAAGGAAGATTAGAATGTAAGAATCTTATGGCGGATGTGCCCGGCAGATCCCGGCTTATCAATTTATTCCGGCTACCAGACTGTCAAAGCTGCTGCATCTCTCGGATAAATCCCAGAGATTGTGTGACAGTTTCGGGACGGCGGCAGAAACCGGAATGTATGTCAAACACTGCGTGATCAACGGCTCTCTTAACCTTTGACTCGACAGAGGAGTCATTTATACGCCAGAGTTCCTGACTGAACACGCATCAAAGTGCTTCGGGTTCCTTTTGTTTGCCTTCCGCGGCTATATAAATCCAAAAGTCTTTATACAACACACGCACAGGTGTGCCTCCCGCTTTGTGAAGTGCCGTGTTTTGAAACGGATAAAAGAAAATTCAGTCATCACCTCCAGCAAACGGAACGCATTACGTCTCGTTTCGCGTCGCACGTCATTATTAGTGTTATTCCTCGGCGTGGATGTGTTGTAGCTCTGAAAGGACGCGGATAGGGATGGCTGGTGTGAAGAGCCGTTAGTGGACCCTGGAGGGGGGGCAAGCAGGATTAGTGAATTCCAAGTGTTTTTGAAACTCAAATAAACAAGCGGAGATAGTGTTGGAATGTGACTGCGGCGTGGGATTAGGACGGCTTTCCTCCCCATCAACGGCGTGTTTGTGTTAAACATGTTTTCGCCCTACATTGGAGCTGAAGCGCCAGGTCTCATTTGATCTGAGACGAAGGAGGAGGAGGAGGGGTGGGGGGGGAGGTGGGGGTTGAGGCAGCTTGAGTGGTCACCGCAGGGCCGACCCAGAAGAGCCGACATCCTTTATCTTGTTTACTATCGCCTCAGTCTGCGATGACTGATGTTGCCATGGCAGAAATGCATTTTTCATCCCCTGCGCGGAAAATATGAGTTCATTATTGCGGCTGTAAATCAGCCGTATGGACAGATCTATGCATCTGTTACCATAACATTATTCAGCGTGATGGCGCGGGTGTAAATACAGTAAATCATACGGCGGCGGGCAGATCTGACGTGGCTTTCAGGGAACACTGGAGAGGGTTTGACTTTCCCATGCCGCGTCACCGTGGACGGCCCCCGTCGGCCCCTTTATCACCGATCTGACCCCACGTGATGGATACATCCTGTTGAGTCTAATTGTCATGAAACGTAAACCGAGCCCAGAGGTGGGTGATAACCGAGGCTCTCGTTACGGCCGCGGTAACTTCGGCTCTTGTCGCTGCCGAGCATAACAACGTGAGACGTCAGAGGACCTGTAAGAGAGAAGGGGTCCTTGGCCTGTGTGTCTGGGTGAAACTTCAGAGTCATTAAGTATTAAGCAAACTGCTATTGCATTCCACAGCAGACAAAGCACAATTCCGGCTAAGCTGTGTGGGCTTCTTGCTCATAAATAAGGCAGGCACCTCTGATTGTGGGGTAAATGTATAATTCATGCATTGCCCCTCCTGCTCCTCCTCTTTTCCTTCTCACTTTCTGCCAAGCTATTCGTTTTCAGCCCCTTTGTTGTCTGCGCCCTCAACTGCATTTAAATTAATAATTAAAGTGATGCTCGAAGAATGTCTGTGACACCACCTGCTAGCTCACTCACCGTCTCCGACAAACATAGAAGAAAGCCTCGAAACGTATACATTTTCCTCTTTCCCCCCTGCTGGAGATGGAAATCTGCTGTGTTTTTGTTGGTTGTAAAGATGAAGGAGTTATGACTCCGGGAACTCTCTCAGCCCGTGTCGCTCTCAGGGCTTGGAAAATATGTTTGAAGCAATCATTCTTAGTTAGCTATCATAACTTTATCTTGTGTTGTTCATAATTAGGCAATGGTGTTGATGTGTTGCTGTAATGATGCCAAGTGGCATGCCCTGGGGATAGAAGAAATGAAGCCTAGGTCAAAGCAGCAAGAACTTAAGTTGAAGCAGGTACAAAAACAAAAAAAGTTTTCCGTTAATGACAACTGTAGACGAGGTGAAGGCTTAACATTATGCATAATTAAGGGTGGGTCCACTTTGAGTGCCCTCACAGGTTGCCAGCAGTTTGCGTCGGTGTCCGCTCAAGTTCCTCTCCTTTGCCCGTTTTCGATTGAGTAAAGGAGGCGTGCACGCAGGAAGACACCGGCAGCTATGAGAAGAAAACACGGGATCTACATTGCATTCAGTGACCGATGGGTAGGTGGAACGGTACCAAGCTGATCTGATCTCAACAGGACTGACTGATGCATCTGATGATGCAAACAGCTCCTCAAACGCTTGCAGCAAGGAAAGGCCAGCCACGACTTTGGTCCGCCATGCCGATGGCGGGCGTGGAGCTTCGTCGACAGTGTTTTCTTTTCAAATAGAGAGCGGTGACTAACTCCGTGCAATCCATGATTTAAGTTTATGTTCTGCTTGTTTAACTCTGAAACATTTACGGTGGGAAGTACACAAAGGGGGTTACCTCGGCAACCAGAGCCTTGAAAGTCCACTAGTGAACAGTCGTCAGCCGCTAAGGGATGGGCGACGAGTGAAGTGCTTTTCATGTGGACGAGGCTTTAAGCAGAGCGAGGCACTACAGAAGCTGTAAAACCTCGCTTCAGGAGTCCTGTGGGCGACGCCGCTGAGGGTTTTGTCAATGAATAATTCGCATGATCATTTTTAGATGTTTATTTATTAGCAGGAGTGACGACACGACACAACTGTATGTCTCTGCTTGTCACCTGCAGACATCTCGCCCTTCCCTCAAACCAGCCACAGATAAGATAAGGTTTCATTTCATCTAATGCCAGCTTTCCATATGGCGCGGATGCACTGTTGGGATGATTCAGGAGAGGAGACAGCTGCCAATTTGCTCCACTCATATCAGTAATACCTGTTTTCCACATGTACCTCCAAGAATTTGTGGAAGAAGTGGAGCACAGCAGCACCAGCGTTGTTTATTCGCTGCCTTTCCAGACTACAAAAATCCTCCACTGACACTATGGGCCCTGTGGGTTTCCTGTTTGCAGAGGCTTATGTAATTGCAGAATTAAACACCCCACAGCCGCTGCTGCGGTACAGTTTTATCTGTTTCTCCTTGAAATAACAGACCAAAACTTCGCAGTCAATATCAAAGACTCCGTTTCTCTGCTGCGCGCAGCTTTTATTCTGATTCTGTTGCTCGTGAAACATCAACGCAGACTGATTACAACCATTTTGGCGCCAATTACTGAATTAAATTCCCACCTGTCTTCCCTTACCGGAAAGTTGTCTCGGTAAGCAAATGCACGCACGCGGGGAAAAGCGGCTCTTGTGAGAGCCTGCCGAGCGGAGTAGAGTTGCAGGCTCACACCTCAAGTCATTTATACCGTTAATCTTTTTGATCTACGTGATACACCCACTGTCTGCCGGATACACACCTGCGCTTTACTGGCGGGCAGAAATTAAATCCACGATATCTCATGGACTAAAAGGTCACGCTAGGTTGAGGAAATGGCTTGTCTAGACTTTCTAACGGCTCGGGACGAGGATATCTTCTTCCTGATTTACTCGCTGTATTTTTACAGTGCTTTGAAACTTAATGGCACGTCGGAGACATATTGGACGGCCTTACCGGCATATGATTTTACACTCAATCAGATCACAGCCCCGGTACCTGATGAAATATGTTTCAGCCTAGTTAACCTGTAATGAGAGTCTCACTGGGCGCCACCTGTACGGCAGCTGTGAAGACTTTAGGCATGCCACAATATTTGTTTTGTCCATAAAATGGATTTTGGATTAAAATCAAGCTGACTTTTAATTCGGGCAAGGCAGCTCTGAATGAGTGGGAATGGGAATGAGGGAGAAAACACTGAAACCATAAAAAGTAATGGCGCTCATTGTGGATTTACTCTGAGAACCGAGGGTTAGAGTAGAGAGGGAAGGGGTAACGCACAGGAACAGGAGAGTGGAGGCGCTTTCAATGTCAAGCAGATACGTTTTGAGATATTTATTCGCAGAGCGTTTGGCAGCGCTTTTCACATTGTGGAAAAAATGTTAGCCATCCACATAGAAGCAACGTCCGCTTTGAATTCAACGCCGCCGCGGCTCGTAAAGAAACTGTGTCAGCTGGCGTAGAACGATGAGTGACTTGGTCTCCCCTTTAAAAAC
This sequence comes from Planiliza haematocheilus, assembly GCA_005024645.1. Classification (NCBI taxonomy): domain Eukaryota; kingdom Metazoa; phylum Chordata; class Actinopteri; order Mugiliformes; family Mugilidae; genus Planiliza; species Planiliza haematocheilus. The sequence continues at coordinate 10,028,076 of SRSE01000725.1, forward strand.
GGAGCCGAATTAATCAAATAATCTGATCTGCAGCCTCTTCATCATCTCGCATGTTTCGGTTCGACATTCTTCTTTGTGTTTCATTGTCGACTAAATGCCTCTGGTTTGAATTTTACAATCAACCTGAACCGCTTTCTAACGATTACGATCACCGCTGGCACCGATGCGGCCATTTCGGATAGAAAAAATAATAAACGTACAAACTCGTTGCTACCCAACGCTCTGTGTTTGAGCGGCAATTAGCGCACACTGCTTTCTGCAGCGTTGCAGTTGCAGGCTTCAAAGGTTGCGAAACCCTACTGGTGGAACCATCAGCGAGAGATGAGCGGCCGGGCATTTGATAAAATGTCGGCGTTAAATGAGGCGTGATTGGTTACTCGCTGCGAGCCACCGGGCTACGGCTGATTGCTCAGGTCCACCCTTCAACCATTTTGACCAAATTAGTCTTTTTTTTTTAATGCGTTTCAGAGTTTACCGTTTGATGCCAAGATTGTAAACACCAGACTCTAAAATGTCTCTTGAGGTTCTTGCTTTCCTCCACGATCTACCACACCATTAACATAGTTCATTAAACGTACTTGCGCAATTGTGTGCTACTGACACTTACACTTACATTGTGCTGGTTTGTAGGCTAAGAAAACACACTCGCACACACACACACACACAAAAAAAATATCACAGAAGAAAATGGCCCAGGCTCCAGAAACATGGCCTCATAACATTGCTGGCAAGCGAAAGCGCGCTGGCCGTGTTTGTGAAAGATATATCACATGATAAAAAGCTAATTCTTTGTCTGCGGTGCAGCGTGGGTCTGGAGTTTTCAAATTTATCTACTTTGGAGAGGGTTTTTGGAAAACATCAATACGAGCGCGGCCAAAACAAAGAGAAAAGGCGAGTTTTAAAATTTATCTGGATTTGAGTGGACATGAAAGAGAGAGAAAAGGCGCGGGTGGGGGTGGGTTGGAGAAGGTAGGAGAAATTGGGGAAGTCGAACGGAGACGACAGCCAAATAAAAGTGAAATAGGGTGAGAAGTAAGTGAGGAGAGAGCGGAGATGGGTCGATAGATGTGGAGAGCTGCTGGAATTATTGAGCCCCGGTCATCGGGAGTGTGAAAAGCGCCGGGGCAGCAGAAAGTAGCCATAACTCAACGAGACTGGAGGCGAGATTTACAGTGCGCGCGGTCAACAACGCGGATTCCTGCACGGCTCTCGGGTGGAGTGGCTTCAAAGCCGTGGCTTCGTCCCAAGCGGTCAGCGAAGGCACCTCGTGAAAACTCATTGCCACCTCTCGAGCTTAACGCCGATCGTCTGTGCGTGGATCGATATGTCTCCCAGATGTCTCTAAACTTTTGGGATCGCACCGAGAAAACGTACCTCGCTCCATATTTGAGCTGATTGTGTAAGGGGAAAGCACAGGTACCAGTTTTGTGTCTGCTCAATTTCATTTACAAAACAACAGAATCAGTCACAGCCGCCGCCGCCGCCGCACGCACCTCTGTGTGACTGTACAAATGTGTTCAGGCGATATGGGAAAATGCCATCTGCATCAGTTTGAATTATGGCCCGACTTTTATTTTGTATACACGGTGTATTTTTAAGCCCGGGGCAGCTTTCACTGGTAGCAGCTCATGCTTCATTAACTAAAACCAAACACTTGTGTGACATTTTATATATGCACTATTTTCACAGTTTGTTATTCCAGTCAGTCACTCGGGGCTGTAAGCATTTTTACGAGGGGTGGAGATAACCACGCCGCGATGGAGAAAGGCAGTTCTGTGAACGGCAGCCGACCCCACCCCCTCCCATTTCTCTCCCTTCCCTCTGCCCCCCCACCTCGTCCCAGGCATGAAAAAGTGAAGATGGGGCTGTGGCGTTGGCTGCCATTCAGCCCGACTCTCTCATCGGCCCCACAGAAAGCCTTTCAGGGTCCCCCAGAGTAACAACTGCTGCGTTTTATTACAGCGTGAAATGGGGAGTGAAAGAGCGCTATGGATGTTCCTACTTAGCCATGCAGAATGTGTCACCATTGGGTTAGGAAGATAAGAGGACAAAGGGGAAATCAGCCGCTCAAATGCTTTTGTCACCGCTGCCGCTGTTGTTTACATCTCGGAGAAAAGCGCTTGTGCTCTTCTTTTTGGGGTGAAATTTGTCCTGAAATATGTTAACATCACAGAGGATAATTGCATGCATTCCTTGGGGATCTCTTGGAGTACTGCGGGACGTAGATGCCGCAGTACGCACGTAACCTACGCCGGTGCGAGCCATTTATACTTGTACGCTCTGTAAAAACACCACCCAAACACCAGTTGGCGCTTTTTTTTGCCAGTCGGTTAGATTTTTGTTTCTACTTCCTGCTTCACTTTCAACGATGACGACTGAAACTTTTGCAGAAAGTTCACCAAAGACGAGTTATACAAACGTTTGTATCACCGAACCTCCCCTGTTAACCTTTCCTTAATGCGTTCCATCTTTATTGATCCAAAACAATCAGTTTGAAAAATGCGGAGATGGAGTTAGCAGAAATACGCTAGCACCAAACGGCCAGTTGCGGGCGCTAGGGTTGCATGCAGTGTAGCTTCTGCGCCAGTTTCTTGCAGAAGTCTAAACCGCCTGTTATGCTACTCAAACGGACGGCAGCTACATTGCCAGCCTTAAAACTTTGCTTGAGGGGAGACACACATTGTCTGGTGCATCTTCCCAGACTACGTCTCGGGGGTCAAACGCCAGATATCGGCGAAGCGAGAAGTGCTAATGCTAAACACAGCTGATATCTCCCGATGCGCTCCCTTGAATGTGGTGGCAGCACATATTTGTGCTTAGGATGCACATGCAGGAGGAAGTCTGAGGAAGTGATTTAGCAGTTTTCTTTCTGGTTTTGTCGTAATTAACATTTAATGGCAGGATCTTTAAACGCATAAGAAGCAGAAGTGCACGTTTCAGGAACACGAGGTCGTGTATTTGGATGGAGCGGAGGTGGCACACCCTCGAATAAAAAAAAAAAAAAAAAAAAAGAAGAAGTTGCACAAGAGCTCCCAGAAAATATGCAATGGCTCCGTCCCAAGCATATTTTCGACGGCATCGGCGACATGGTTTAGACTGAGAACCGAACTGTGTAAATAAGAATCAGGAATCTTGATAGATGAGAGCACCTTTGTAATTATATCCAGCCGTCCTTATTTGCTTTGGCAAGACATCTGTCGTCGGCCCTCCTCATCCCTACTTCAGTGTCAGGTTGTGGGTGTGGCTGGAGGGAAACGCTGACAGATTGTCAGTTTTCAGCACACCTGCAGGGAAGTCTCCGCCTCGACACACACGCTTATCTTTTTTTTTTTTGAGTGTAATTTACAATATATCCACTCCTTCAGGATAAACACACCGTCCTGGCAAATTTATAAAGTTCCTTGTGTAATTCGACGGTTTTTGTTACTTGGGAACTTTTGCCCTGAAGAGGTGAAAAAAAAAAAAACTGAGGGTGAGACAACACTGAATACACAGCCAGCATTCTGATCTGTGTTGCAATATCTTTTGGTACGCAATGTGCTGTGTTAATTCATGCTGCTTGGCACACAAGCCCGAGCGTCTTGAGGTAACGATGATTCTATTCTCACTTGTATAGTTGCGACTGTGGTGAACCAGAAAAGGATTCATCCTCATGAAAAGCCAGAGGAATGCATTGAGTCCGTGCACACACAATCTTTCAATGAGTAAAATGAGCTTGATCCCCGGGCTTATGTGTGTATGTTCAGTGATTTGTAGAAGGGATTTGGGGGCTTTAACATGTGCGTCTACTGGCAGAGTGTCCTTTAGACGCTGGTGCAGCGCGCAGTTATTGCCTCAACACCTCATTGTTCCAGTGTGGTGCTTGTATGAGCCAGGGATGCTGAGGTTGCTGCTGCTGAGCCGCAGGCTTCGCTCCCAGAGGACGCGATTGAGAGCAGAATTAATGATATAAGGTCACCGTATTATTAATAGCAGATGATTTTTAAACTGCACGGCCTGATTCATAACTTGGCCAGAGCAGTTGAGCTCGTATGTCATCTCAAATCTCCGAGGTGTTACAGTGGTTACACCTGATCAGCTCTGTAGAAACCACATTCGTTTCTTTTGGAGCTCCCTGCTGTCATAATCCTCCGAGGTGTCCGTTTGTTCCTCTTGGCACCTTTTTATATTACTGGGGTGATATCTATATTGCTGTGAAGTAATTAAGAAAATATCTTCGCCGTCCAAGCGTTCTCCGTTCTCCGCACCCGGCCGCTTCACACTCGTCGCTCTGTCCGCGCAGGGTTTCGGCGGCCGGGCGAGGCGGAGCCCCCCCCCCCCCCCCCCGACGCGGGCGCGAGGGTGTAATCGACTACTGGCGGACTCGTGCGTGGGCCTGATTGCAGCACGTTCCTTCAGAAGCGAGGTTTATGTTTCATCATGCGCCCGTCCACCGCACTCCATAAAAAGCAAATAAACTTTTCACTGGCAATGGCATAATAATGACAGAGCTGGCTAATGAGCGAATTAAAGGGTAATAAATACAACTCTGGCAGCCTGACCGAGATGTGAAATGTCTTACATCAGCTAGGGTTTCTTGAAGTCTCCTCAGTAGGTTCCCCGGTTTACCCACTCCTCTGTACTGTACCTTACATAATCCTGTTTCAAAGAGAGTCTTTTTCAAAAGCGAACCTCCTCTGGTGGCAGGTCCTCGTATCATGTCTCCCCCTCCCACTAACCAACGTGTTGGACCGTCCCGGATGAGGAATGCATAAGAATGTGTTGAAAATTTACAACCTTAGCGATGTAGCCGGCGAAGGAGTCTAAATTAAATTGAGTTGAATGAGTGACTTTGGCAGGTCGTCGGTTGGTGCGGTTTGGGCTGCTCCCAGTGCAGTACAGAAGCACCCTGGCAGTGTTTTGACTGAGCCCGCTCTCCTCTTTCACACCAGCTCTCTGCGGCCAGCAGCGGGAGCGCTCAAGACCCTATCTCCTCTCTCGGCCCCAATCCGAGCACATTCCCTTCCCCGCAGCGGGATCCGCCTGATTCCATTGGACGTGCGCGGACCTTTTGCGTTACATTACATTCGCTTTTATTGAGTTTGATTCGTTCGGGGTGAGTTGTTGTATATAAAGCGAGGGGAGCTTGGCGCGATTGGTAAACTTTCATTTTAAATTTTATCATCCCATTATGTTTGGCAAAAATAACTTCGAGCTGCTGAGGTTTTACTTTTATCCCGCGCCGGTTCCAAGCATTCACTAAATTCATTCCACGTGTTAAAAAAAAAAAAGGCAATCCCAAGAACATTAAACTAAGTGTATCATTTATTAATGCTCTCTGTTCGGGATGGTGAAGAGGAGGAAGTTTAGTGCCAGGGCCGGAGTGTATCAAGCTCAGACAAGAGCAGGAGAAGTGGCAGGATGAGAGTCAGCAGGAGGCGAGTATTGTTAAGGCGTGAAGAGAGAATCTGTCAGTGCCCACACCGAGCACGACCCAAGTGTTTTTCTGCAGATGGCAGGTGGCGCGTCTCCTCGCAAAGGCAACCCCTTCGCCCCGTGTTTGCTTTTCTACACGACAAAATGTTTAACGCCGGGCGTCCGAAACAAAAAAGGGGCGTGGCCGGTAGTCGAGATGCCTGTCAGGCAGCCAGCGCACGAGGCACCATCTCCTCAGCAGCGTCTCTTTGATGTGGCTGGTCCTTTGAAGAACTGACACCCTTCTCCCTTTTCACAGTGCCTGGAGCCCTGCAAGGAATCCTGGGACCTGAAGGAAAACCAGTGCCAAGATTTATGTGAGGTATGTCACTACCGCGAATGCTGTGGTTACCTCAGATTGGAGCTTTTCAGACCCAGTGGGAAAATTCAGTATGGGGGAAAGTTTGAAAGGAGTGTGAAGGAGTAACTCTTTCTGCGCTGTAACGGCGGCCTCCGCGAGGCTGAATCAGAGCTGTTTAATGCACTCGCCGCTCCACTGAGTCATGAGCTGAAATGTAAACAGCACAATCACTGCCTGTTTGTAGCCAGGCAGGTTGGTCTTAAAAAAAGTAATCTGACATATACTTTTCCTCTCTTTCATCGTCTTTAGCCCCTCTTTCCCAAGAAGCACTATGAGTGTCTTACAAGCTGCGAGTTCCTAAAGTCCATCGAGGGAGTGAAGCAAGGCGACTGCCCTGCGCCGGAGAAGGCCAGCGGCTTCGCGGCAGCCTGCGTGGAGAGCTGCGAGGAGGATGGCGAGTGCTCGGCTGTCAAAAAGTGCTGCTCCAACGGCTGCGGACACACCTGCCAGCTGCCCAAGAATCTCTACAAAGGTAACGGCCAAAGGCAAATAAACTCGCGTCACGTTCTGTTGCGTCACTCTGCAGCAGCAAATTGCTAAGTCGTAACTTGTAAAGGTTCAGTCCTGGTTGACTTGGCAACAGCCCGGTCTTGAGGTTTAATAAATACAGGAGCAAGAGCCCTCCTTGAGCAGATATTTTGTCAGAAGTACAACAGCGAGCGGCGTATTGGTTTACAGAGCAAACACGCAGTCTTTTTTTTTCTCGACTTGATTTTCATCATGCACATGGCACAAGAAGTTTTCCATCTTTGGCGGGTCACATTGAAAAAGTGTTACCTTGCAGAGGAATTGGAGGTACATAGACTGTTTCCTGTGGCTGCTGCTTTTTGTTCCATTACGGTAATAACTCTAAAGTGCCTGCAGTTTTTTTTGTTCTTTTGTGTTTTTAGATTCGTTTTTGATCTGTAGTACTATTGTGTCGTCAAAAATGTCTTCAGCATTCTTATATTACCGTTATGATTAGGGATGCACTGAAAAGTTTTGCCCGAAAACATTCGTCCAAAAATGGCCCAAAAGTGCGTTTATGGTTTCTGGCCGAAATCTTTTAGTGTATCCCTAGTTTTGATTTCAGCTTAGAGTAAGTCTAATGAAGTGCTGATTGTGTCCAGATGTATGTATGCGTTTCCTGTAAGAACAGAGTTCGGGAGGCCGACGCCCCTTCCCAGAAAATTCCACTGTTTTGTGATTGGATGCAGAATTAGTAAACGCCCCCCAGTGCAGGATGAGTCACCAGCATTTTAGCAGTCTACTGGAAATGATGGGAAAACTCTAAAATATCTACAAAAAAAACTACTTACTTTGTCAATGTTTGGGCCGGATAATGCCGTAGGTGACATATAGCGCAAGACACACATTATATTAACACTGAGTTTTATGTTTTTATATCACGAACGTCATCGTTTGCTTTATTAAATTTAAGCTCTTGGGTTTATAAGCAGTCTTTTGTACCGGCTTGTTCCAGCTCCTCCTTGAAAGTAAATCCTGTTTACGCTGAATAAATTGTTAATGCCAATGTTTTGCTTTACCGTTTAATCCAATTTTTTTGCATACGTTTATATGCATCTTCTTAAAATGTGGCCAGACCTTCATCTAAGTTCATCAACTAAAATGGGAAATTAAGTTTGTTATGAGCTACAAACATGACGGTGGAGAATAGTAGATTAATAAAGCAATACAAGCCTATATAGATGAAATAGTCTGGAAAAAATCTGACTTTATTATATTAAAAACATGATTTATTAGTTGGAGGAAGCCAGGCGGATATGCATAGTGTCTAAACAGACTGTGTTGTTGTCCCTATACATATCTCTTTATTTAGTAATTGCTCAGCACTGTTTCCAAGAGGAGCCAGCTCACAGCAACACGGTTCATCGGGTGAATCATTGCCAACATAAATGCTATTTCATATTGAGTCCAATGCAAACGTCATGTTTTTAATGAGATTAATCGCTGCAGCTCGCGTATTCTTTAATAATTCGCATTCATTCGAGATCCCAGTGACGCAGACGCAGATTATCTTCAGTTTCTGACAACTTGCTCGCCACCATAAATCTTTATTTCATCTCTTTGCATTGTACCTCGCCCACACGTCCCTCATGCTGCTTCTGCCGTAAATTGGAATATATCTTCAGTATTGAATTTGCGGGATAAGCTTGAGGGTTTTACAGTCACAGATGTACCCAGGAATCTTTGCCCCAGTAAAATTGTTTAATAGAGCTGCCCAAGGCGGCTGGATGCTCTGAGGGTGCTGAGTCGTTATGTGAGAGAACCACGAGGCCTCTGAACTCGGAGATGGGAGCTGGAACCACATTATATACACTGTCAGCGCACAATCTCTGGCAGCCCGAGGCCATAACAAAGTTGAGGAGATGTTGAAGTGAGAGCAGTGGAAGATGAGTCTAAATCAGGCTTTGAACTGCTGCTGCACAGACTGTAGCTGCGTATGCTTTGAATCACACTGCAGTATGTCTTAGCATGTGCGCACTGTACTTGGTGGTGAGCCTCAAGAGCATGTGATTTGTGAGTTTGAGCACACGGAACAGCATGCAAGTATTTATATTTGATTTGGAGGAGGGAAAGAAAAAAAACCCGAGGGACTTCACGGTGGATGTCATGCTCAGAAGGTGTACAGCACGTTAATCGGGGAACGAGATGAAAGCAGGCGTGACCTTGAAAATTTCAATACAGGGACCCAGTCAATGGAAACCATTCACCGCGCTGTGAGACCTTCGAATCAAGCAGCCTCCCCGCTGATTTAGTCCAAACAACTGAGCTCACGGCGGGTCGCGAGTCAGCGCTGCACTTACGCCGAATTACGGCTGAGCGTTTTGGTGAAAGTCCGGATGGAATTCCTGTCCCGGTCCTCAGTGTTAAAGGTCTAATTAGATGCTCATGGTTTGAAGAGCGTAATTGTTTCTGTGTGTGCACAAGTGCGTATGCAGCCCTCGCCATGATGAGCCATGATGCTGGAAGCCATTAGCAAACACAAGCGGTAAGAAATGGAGCGTTTCCCCCACTGAGATCACTCTCAGATGTGTGTGTCGGTGTGTGTTCAGGTTAAGGTTCCCCAGCTCTTGTGTGTGTGTCCCCGACAGGGAAAAAAATGTCAGGATCCCCGAGACACTGGACCCCCACCGGGCTTTTGATGCACAACAAAGTTTCTTCTGTTCTTTACATCAGCAGCGAGCATCAACCACTGTTCTGCAATGTTGTCAAAGTTTAAAGTATGCTTATTTATTAGTCTCTTCTACTTCTCTAATTCTCTCTTGAAGAAGTAGCGCCACATGTGACGCAAGCCCACTTTTCAGATCAAAAGACATTTCACAGTGTGGAAAAAAAATGTGGATGTCCAAATTAAATAAATGCTACAGAGAGACACATTCACACTGTCGCAACAAGTCGGCGAGTCAATCAAGTCCACGGGCCGTCCTCGGGTTTACTGTAAGTCGCCGCGCTACAAGCGGGATTTGCAGCGTTCTCCCCAGCCCCTGTAATTAGAGGAGTCATTATGACAGTATGTGCGTGAGTGTTGAGAATTATATTCCTGCAGTGTAATTGTTGGCATGATCGAGACATGAATGAACGACGTGCTCTTGATCGCGCTTCAGCGGCGGTTGCATCATGGTTTGGAGTAAGCGTGTGGCCACTGAAAAGGGAATGCTGTGTGATTTTTTTATTTTTTATTTTTTGGACCAAGCCCGACCCAAAAGTTATCTTTGGAAAGGGAAAGCTGAGAGAAAGCGCATTCGTTGTCCTCCCACGCGTTGCGGAAGAGACAGCGAGAGCGAGAGAGAGGGGTGGTGCGTGTGCGTGGCTGTGTCTTGGCGTGCGTGTGTGGTTTGTGCTTCGCAGGAGAGCTCGTGTGACTTTGTGGGGAGATGAGCTAAGGCGGAGGGAGCAGAGGAACGCTGCGGTTACCTTGGTGTTGATTATTGCGCAGGGAACGTGACACGTTTGTCCGTGCGTGCGCGCACACACACACACACGCACTCTGCTGTAGAGCTGTGAAACCACAGCACAATGACCCCCAGCTGTTAGTATGCAGAAAGCTGTTATCGGTGCAACAAAGCAAAGCACTGACTCCATATGCATGCGGCTCAAGGACCCTCCTCCATCTTCCAGCATTTTATGTGCATCAATCAATCTCCTACACTCCCTGTATGAAGACTGAATAGAGATATAAGTAGATCAAATGCTCTGCATGCAAAATTCTGTCTTGATTATGCTGTTTACCGTCATGCTGCGCCGTAGCCTTGAGCGTGCGGCGGCGCTGCTTATAAATGCGAAGCGGCAGCGCGCCGTTCAGCAGCAATAGAGGTCCAGCATAATGGTCTGAAGTGCTAGGTGATTTATTGAGAACTGTGGGATGTGTTCAGCCTTCTCCTGTACTTCCAAACTTGCTTTTCCAATCTCCATCTCATTATCACTGTGCCCGGCGCTCAATCAACAACTCACTACGTCTCCGCTGCAATAAATTTGCCTGAGAGAGTCAGCCTGACTTGGCTGAGTGTTTGGCCCAGTCCCGCACTTAATAAATCTCTAATTTATTGCACATGGCCGCGTCGACGTCGCGGGGACGGCTGAATGTGAAGTTCAATGATGCAAATGGACTTCACGTACACGGGTGCATGTTTGTGCTGGATCATGTTGCGCCTCTGAGTGAGGGAGGGAGAAAAGTCGCACGCATCCCGTCTCACATACCTGCCTGCAAACTGTGTGTATCGTCACGAAGAAGAGCATCCACTAAAACACTGCGGCCTTGAAATATCACAATCTGTCACAGTAGAAAGACGACGCCGCTGACCCACAGCATGGATTAAATCTATTGCAATGAGGTCATGTCTCATTTTCAAATCTGCATCTGCCCTACTGCGATGGTGTCGGCCGTCTTTCCAAGCCCACGGGAGGAAAACATCAGGTTTCACATTGAAATACACCTACAACATTCTACACTGTGGTGATATTAACTCATGCTATCGACATGCTTGCTTGTGTTTTTAGGAGTCCCCCTGAAGCCAAGGAAAGAGCTGGTGTTCCTGGAGCAGCCGTCAGGTCAGCTGGAGATCCGCTGGTCCTCCAAGTTCAACATCTCCGTGGAGCCGGCCCTCTACGTGGTGCAGCGCCGCTGGAACTACGGCATCCACCCCAGCGAGGATGACGCTACGGAGTGGCAGACAGTCGCGCAGGTAGAAGCAAAGCGCCATGCATGCAGAATATAGGCAAATGAGATAGTTTGGAAAGCGCTTGTCTTTTGATCTTATTCGTTTTGCTGTGCAGGGTTAGTCTTTTGATCAGACTGCGGTTAAAATCAAATTCACATGTCCCAGCGTGCCACATGCTACAGCTGTGAAATTGCTAGCGCTGTGCTGACAGACTGTTGCACACGGTTGCGCATTCCTCACAGTCGCAGTGTCTTTGAAAGTTTGGCAAAGAGAAAACACGCAGATGACTGATGTGGCAGCAAGCTCACACGGGGCTGTGACCCTGCGTAAACCCTGACCCCTGTGGTTTGCTTTCCCTCCCATCTGTCCCTCAGACTGCAGAGGAGCGCATCCAACTGGCTGACATCAGAGCCAGCAGATGGTACCAGTTCAGAGTTGCGGCAGTCAACGTCCACGGGACCCGCGGCTTCACTGCGCCCAGCAAACACTTCCGCTCTTCCAGAGGTCTGTGTGTGTAACGGACATATGCATGTGTGTGTGTGTGTGTGTGTGTGTGGCCTCGCTGCATGTGTAAGATCCTGTTTGACACTCGCTGCTCTCCATTTGCTATGGTCAAGACCTTGGAACAGGTGGAAACCTTTGGGAAAGGGCTTAAAGACTTGACTTCTTATATGAACATGAATAAACATGTTTGCGGGGTGAATGCTCCCTTTGTGTGTCAGCCAGGCTAAGTTTATCATGACTCAACGGTGTATTTTGTTATTCTAATAAGTTATGTTTGCGTTCAGCTTTCCCTGTTCAACCATTGCTCCATTAAGCAGCAAATTGATTATGACCGAAGCTTAACCGCTACAGACAGACATGCATTTATCACATTTGACTAATGGAGCTCACAACGCTCGGACGTGTTTATTTAAAACTGGATTCGAGTGTGAAACCGTTGGATTCTACCTTGTTAACCTGAACCTTAAATAATTGAGTCCCCTCCACAGTTTCCACGCGTTTGCACAGCGAGCTAAATGAAATTCATGCCGACGCCAAGCCGACTGCGAGTAATGAGGAGGGACCGGGTGCGCACAACATTTATTTTCTGCGCTGCAATAAGATCCTCTTCAAAGCAGGGCTTTCCCCTCTTTACAGTCACATAAAATGTAATACGTCTAAATTAGTCAGGATACAGCAGTTTTCAAATGAATGCAAGTGTTGTCTTGCTTCCAAGACGCGGTGACGTAACGCAGGCACATTTCAGATCTTTGCCGCAGATTAGTGAACAAACTCCGATGGAATCCGGCTCGACTACTGCGCTCCCTTAATAGCCGCGTTGTGCTGCAGGTGGCATTTGTTACAGTTATGGGCCGTTGTTTTGCGGTTCCCAGGGATTACAGGTCTGCAGCCTAGATTGTATCGGATTCATGTCGGATACCGTGTTTTTGTTTGGCATGTAGAGGCAAAGCCGCGCGCACACTTGTTACGCCTTGAGCAGCATATGTAGATGCAAATCATGTGAGACTGCGTCTGCGTTGTGAAGATCACTTGGCTTTACTCGCCGCGCAGCAGATCAACTTACAGCACATTAAATATTACTTTTTTTTTTTTTATTCGTTCACATACATACATAAAGGCTTTTAGCGATGGAGTGCCAGCAAATGTCATCACCATGTTCTGCCAAATGCTGGAATTAATACCAAACACAAGATGTATTCTCGTGTTTTGCGGTGTGTTGACCTGACGCGTCAATCCTTCGTCATACATCTATTCCCCAGAGCATTCTGGATGGCTGTCAGATGGAGCCAGACACCAGGTGGGAAAATGATTCTGCTGCAGGGATGGAAAGCGATCTCCAATCAGGCCAATCAGTGCCAGAACGTTGATAGATTGATGAGAGCTGTCATGGGTTTGATGAACTCCCGGCCGTTCTCTCGTGCCATTGTTATTTATGCAGCGCGGCCGTGTCATCTGAATGCAATTTTGCCGTACTACACTTTGTAAGGGCAATTTGTAAAAACCTGACTGCTTATTTATCTTGCGCGGCCGGCATCAGCTGGTATGGCGAGCCGATGTGTCCGGACTAAATGCGTTTCAGGTGGGAGGGGGGCAGGAGAGCCAGAAGGGCTGTGGCGTGCATCATTTTCTCATTAGAGAGCCGCTGCCTCTGGTGCGGCTCCTGGCACGCGGGGCCCGCCTGTCCTCCTGCACCAGGCTGACATCAGCAGCCGGCAGCAGGCCGGGTCGCGGCGCATGTGGGTGGGTTCAGAGCCGGCTCCTCTCCGAACACGCACACAAACGCTAGTTAGAGCGCAGGAATGTTGAATGTGGAGCCAAAGTGGACAGCATGTGTTTGTTAACCCTCGACCTGCGCTCGCCGTCCTGCCCAGCGCCGTCATGGACGTGACACGGCACCTGTCATAACATCTCATGGCAGATTGTCAATGAAGGACTAATTACTTTACACAGTGTCATACTTGTCCCGCTGCTCCACTGCAATGCAGACTGCAGTGCTGAAAGGTGTCCTGCCTTGTAATGTGTTCTACCTTAAAGGGAAATTACAGTTTTTCATAAACTGGACCTTCTTTCTGGCATAAAATATGATGTCCCCTCACCTATATAACTTTGATGTCATTTGGAGTTGATCAATATTTAGATCCGTGTATATCCATATAGTGGAAGTGAATGGGGCACCGAGAACGCAGCCTCTAAATGACACATTATCTGCCGCAAAACTCGTTCATTTCACCAATATTTTGTTGTGATGCACTAGTGCTATTCCCTGTTGACTCCTGAGTTACCTGTGTGGGATGTGCGCGGCACTCAGAGATAATAGGTCAATGTACAGACCCCGGATGAGGCTGCGTTTCGGTGCCCCATTCACTCCCACTATATGGATATAAGCAGATCTAAATCACGTCTGAATGACTCCAAATGACACCAAAGTTATATGGATGAGTAAACTATCAAGTTTTATGATAGAAATAAGGTCCAAGTTGTAAAAAAACAGCAAATTCCCTTTAAAACTGAAGTAAACCATCGTGGCCTAAGGTTTGTCACTTACAGGAAAACAGAGGCCTCCTTTGCCTCCTTCCATAAAAGTCCACATATGTATGAAAATCAGCACTGACAGTGTCGTTTCCTGTCGTCTCCAGATCCGTCCGCCCCTCCCAGACCGACCAGTCTGCGTGTCACCAACGTGACGCTGGCTGACGAAGGCCTGGTGACGGCTCGTCTCAACTGGACCTTGCCAGAGGAGCCCGACATTCCCATACATCACTACAAAGTGTTCTGGAGCTGGACCGTTCCCACCAAGTCCATGGTGCCATCCAAGAAGAAAAGGAGAAAGACCACCAATGGGGTAATCTTCGTCTCTTACGCGTCTCTTACCTCTATCCACCCCAAGGCTTTTCTTTTCAGCATCTTTTTCGCCCAGTTTCAACACATCTCAGTCAACATCGGCGCGGGAAAACCAAGATAAACACGGAACTGGTGATCAGTCAAACACAGATTGATACAATAAGCTCTTCATTGTTTTAATTCCTTGTACTGATGAAAGAACACTTAAACACAGTTAAGTGTGATGGATAGCCTTGTTTATAGCGATTAATCATGATTTCAAGGTCTGTGTTTCTTAAATATCTCCGCTTGTATTGTTGTTAGCATTTTCTGCTCGGTATCTTGAAGCGTTCCTTCATTTTCAGCGTTTGATTGCATAATTGAGTTATTTCTTAAACGTGGTAGGGGTTTTTTTTTTTTTTTTTTGCGGTTGTGGTTTTATTTCTGACACAGATTCCAGGAGCTTGAAAATCCAGTGTTTGCTCAACTGCGCTCACAATTATATTTCATAGCTCAAAGCATCCAAGAAGCATTCTCTAATAATGACATACATGTCGTAAAGTGCCTCTGATTCCTTTTATTAATGCCCTTGTTACTCCTTGGATTAGTTGATTGCCTACTGGAGGCTTCTCAACTATTTGCCCCGGCCAGAAAGAAGCGGTTTTATGGGCTTTTTCTGGGATGTCACAGACAAAAGCCTCACTTTCACATGCAGATTAGCTAAAACAAACAAGCAATTACACCATTTTGACAGTATTGTAAAAGTTTTATATGCTTTTACATAAAAAGCAAGTATAAATTGAACCGGCCTTATAAATAAATCATATCACCAGATCTCGGGAGTGTCCTCAAAAATCTGACTTGTTTGCGCATAACTGAATAAATTTGATATTTATACGTTTTCTTGGGCCGTTTCCAAAGTATTTTCAGTAACGTGTGACCTGATAGCACGTCACTGTGTCTCCGCAACTGCGGAGAGCATTTCATTAGAGGCTCGGAGAAAGACGGATTGTCTAGACGGTCCACGCACACCGCTACGGTGTCTTCTCCTGAATTAATTTTTGGAACGCGTAGCAGATGTGGCACGGAGAAGACGGAGGTGGGAGACACAAGACACCTATTGACACATGTACTACTGGTTTCCACTTTGGCACCTCGGGGCTTTGAAAGCAGCCCGCTGGTGGAGGAATGTCAAAACACGCACAGTCAATAACAAGAACTCATCAAGTTCACGCTGATGGTGGAATGCTGGAAGTCAAACACAGTGAAGAAGCCCTGGGAGGCTCTGATAACATGGCTCTCTAGCGAGGCCCCGAAGGCTATCTCCTCGCCGCGATCCCTTCCTCCGCTCCACATGTGTTCTTAATAAGAAGGGTTTTCCCACAGGCCTTGGCGTTGGCTGGGGCCGAGCTGAGTTGGAGCTCTCGACTGGTGCAGTGACAGGGCCTTTGAGCAGGGGGCTCAAGTGACACTGCGGTTACATACAAATGCCAACTTCCAAGTGTTTTCTCTTGTCACAGGCTCAGAGCTGGGTGGATCTGGAGGGGCTGCAACAAAACAGCAGCTACACTGTGGAGCTGCAGGCTGTCACATACTGGGGGCAGGTGCGCCTGAAGAGCTCCAAGGCCTCCCTCCACTTCAGTACCACCCAGAATAACGAATCAGGTAAACAGTATATGCTTTATTTGTTGTTTTAAGCATCAATAGCAGCATTGTGTAAGGACGCCAAGGTTGGTGCATGAATATTTTCACAGATACAGCTCACCCTGTTGACTTGCAATTTTGGTTTATAACCGAATCTCCGCCAAACACCATTAAATCTCCTCATTTGTGCATGTTCATGCATTCCCGCACATGTTAGTATTACTGTTAGCATGATGGGACGCTGACATTAGCGTTTGGCTCAGCGTGCCAGAGCTTCACATAGCTGCTAGCGTTGTTTCCATTTTGTCTTGTAGCATTATATTTCACATACAATGACAGGAGCCTACTTACCCCACATTCAATTTAGAGTCCCATGCGGGGTCGCGCACCAGCCAAAGTCAAACATGCGTGGAGCTACGGCGTTCTGATTGCAGATCCATATGGAACTGCCTCAACCAGCCCAGCAGAATCCAATTTTCTTTTCTTTTGCTTTGCTTTTAAAACAATTTACCCAAATTACAGAGAGTCTTCGGGCAAACAGTGATTTGAAATGCAAAAAAGCAGTAATGGCCAAGGTACGCTCGCAGAACATCTGCATTCATTCGAAGCGCATAACAAGCCCCGCTGCTGCGAGCGTGCGCTTACTTGTGCGGCTCTGGAGGGAGTTGAACCTCCGACTTTGGCAGTACCCCGCGCGCCCGGCCACTTACGGCGCGCTCGGCCATAAAGAGCGCGTTGTTCTTCGCTTAGTGCGCCGCTGTGATCTTTACAAAGGAATAACTGTGTTTCCATGCCGGAGGATTTCCCACGGCACGGCCGCCGTCACGTCTTAGCAACAGCAGCAAACGTGTTCTGCCTTCTCTTCCCAGCGAAGTCACTGCTCAAGTCAAAGAAGGAGGAGATATCGCCTCTTGGCTCGACCCTATCCAAACGTCCTTCTGGCCCTCTAGAGGTAGGCACACCCTTCTACCAGGATGGCCAGCTGCAGGTCCGTGTCTACTGGAAGAACAGAGGAGGTAGGCACGCTACTTTACTGATTTATAGCTGTGTTAGAATCTCATTATCACCCCATTATGCCCATCAATCACTGTGACTCACGTACGCCATAATAAAATGTTATGACTGATTCTTACTCACTCAAACAATGGAGGACTCCTTTTATAAATGCGGTGTATCATATGGTGTAAATGAAACAATGTGTCTCTGTGAGCGCCGGGTAATGTGAGCGCCGGGCAAATTGGTGCAGACCTGCACATGGTAGAGCTGGTAGAGCGGAGCCACCGTTTAGTAAAGAACAATAAACACACAGAGCCGGAGCCGTGCGATGGGATTTATTGACAGCTGCGTTTAATAGATCCTCGCACTCGGATTAGCGGCCGAAGCAGTCCCATTTTGTTTTACAAGACCTGATGTCATAGGGAGCAGACGTGGTGGTGGTGTTGGTGGTGGTGGTGGAGGATTGCGCCACTTGCAAGGGGTTAAAGCCTGAAGGAATGCCTGTCCCAGCGGCGTCCCTTCCCCAAACCTTCTGTTAATACCAGAGTGAAAATATGGAAACCTTGAAAGCCATGCTCTCAGGGTAACCTGTCAAGTCCCATTCACTGGTCTATGTTATGTTACTAATATATGTCATCGCCCAAGCCAAACTCCACATCTTGGAGTCAAGAATGCAAACCCTGGCTGTAGCAGAGGCCTGGTGAGACACCAACTGCTGAATCAGAAAGCGAGAGAGGGGGGAGATGGAGGAGGTCCAGAGCTGTTAGCAAGTTTGGCGCGGCCTCAGATAGCTGAGTGATGCTGACGGGGATCAAGCATGGCTGGGGGATTACAGCGTTGCAGAGTCTTCGGTCCAGCTTCTTCTTCTTCTGCGTCTTGTTTTGTGGTCCTGCTCTGTAGTGTGTGTGCGCGCCACTGCTACTCATTAGTCTGAGGGATGACCCCGGCTTTGGCTCTGACAACCTGCGCTCCACTACTGTAAACATACAGGCGTACAGTACAGATGGCCCGGAGAGCTGGAGGCTCCGGACATCTGGTTTGTGTGACGGAGAAAGGGACAGGTTAACCGAACCGTGATTAAACACTCACTCATTGTCTGCGTGATCCAAAGCAGCCCCGGCCTCTGGGATGTCTCCGGCAGACGAAAGAGAGTCGCACCGTACACCGGCTCAGATAATATATCGCCGTCTGACTAACACCCAGACAATAGGCAGCAGTCCGGCAGCGGTGGCGGGACTTCTGAGGCTCGCTTCCAGCCACGATTTATCAAACACTGCTTCTGTTTTCTACCTGATTTCCATGTCCCATTCCTTGTTTTACATCCCACTTCCCCTGTACGTCAGACCCGGCTAAGCATATCTTGTTTATTATTATTTTTTTTTCCTCCCAATTTCCCGGTCCCCCTGTAATTCCTCTCTTCTGCTTCCAAAGAGCTCAGGGGCTCGGGGGCTTCTAGTGCCAGATCTGTGTCTAAGCCTTCAAAGGACCCCTTTTATCTCCCCACTACAAGCCAGGCCCCCGCCAAAGAGCGAACATAGCACAACTCAATTATTAATCGCAGAAATATTTCACACCACCGAGCAGCGCGGATGAATGAATAATAAATCTGGTAACGTAAAGATGAGGGCGATGACCAGATGAACTGATGAGTTTGTGAGGAAGCCGCAAATGCTGACGAGCGTGGCGTCGATGCTTAAACGTCTGGTCCACGAGATGAGCCTCGAGGCGGACGAAGGATTTTGGGAACGGGACAGATGATGATTGATGCGACGGTGCGAAGATGAAGAGGGAAGCACTTTTGAGTTTCCAGAGACGCATGTTGTCACGTGCAGTAAAAGAAAAATAGTTGATATGGGATCCCAGATAAGGAATGTAGTAATCTGTGAGATAGCGATCAGTTAATCATTTCAGCCTGTCTTTTAATATCAGATTAATGCTCGGCGGGCACAATGCAGCGACGACTAAGTAAATGTTACGCAAATGCTGTGCTCGGTTTCGAGACACGGCGATAAATGTGCTTTTCACTTTGTCCACACAAACTGAAAAACTGAACAGCCAAGCAGAGCTGCAGCCACTTGTTACTCTTGAGCTGAATCACTGCGATTTTTACCCCCGACAAGTAAAATCAATTATTTTGCCTAATAATATGAGACTGACGAGCGTCCCTGTGTGCCTGCTTTTAATTATAACACTCCTTTGCTTTTACCTGAATTAGATTTTGACATGTCCTTGTAATGTGTTTACTCGTGCGCAAAAAGTAACAGATCTGAATACTGAGTGGTTTTCCTGTGGCGTAACATCGCTCTCCTCGTCCTTCCTCTGTTTCAGACCCCACTATGAGTCGCTACCACGTCCAGTGGATGCCGGAGTACTGCAGCCACAACGAGACCAGAGGACCGGAGAAATCCGTCACGCAGGTGAGTGAGCTTCACACACACACACAATCCCAGCCCGCCGAGCGCCGCGCTGAGACCTGCGACTCGCTCAGCAGCTCTGGGCTATGCAAAGCACGCGCCTAACCTTTTGTCTGACGCTTAGAAAGGACAACTCCGCTAAAGAAAACAGCTCCGCAGACTGAACCCAAAGCCCTGTTGTGTTGGATTTGCACTGGGCAAATCACTGGGCTGTTGTTTTGAATATTATGAGTCAGTCATGTGGTCAGGCATGCGGTGTGTTGGCCAATAAAACGCATTTACTCAAACAATGTTTCCCGGAACGGGGGAGCATTCACCTCCAGCGGCCCCAGCCATGCTACTGCGTGGGGCTTTGTTTTAGGATGCAATGGCGTCGCTGTAGGAAAGTCTGAGATTTGGGAGGGGGGGGGAGTTGGTTGTTAACCGTTTGAGCTCAGGCTGATGCAGGATGGCACAGGCCTGGCAATCAACACATTCTTCGGGAACCGGCACTCCGGTTGCTAGGGAATATACATCCATTTTCTATAGATCATCAGGAAGTTTTCCAGGCATGCGCTTTTATGTGAGCACAGCGCCTCATTCACTTTTAATCAAAGCTGTTTCATATCAGAGGGAATATATGTACACACCCTTTCCCAAGGGACTGCCTATTAATGCAGGGCCTCTTTATTACTGCAAGGTCTAAATCCACTAGTCAGCTGGATTTTTTGTTTTGTTTTTGTTTTCTCAAAGAGAGACGAGAAAAGCCTTTTTTGTTAAGATCAATAGATGATTAAAGTTAGGAACGAGTGTGAAGTGCAAAACTGCTGCACCGAATTCATTAACATGGATTTATGGGCCAAGCTCGTTGCAATATAGACGTTAATCCTCTTTGGTTGCTGCTTTTTATTGAAGTGCCTGTGTTTTTGTTACATTTGGAAGCAATGAAGAAATCATTTATACTGCAGTTTGAATAGAGGGATAGTGGCCTAACCCCTAACATGTGAGCGTTCAAAGCGGTCCTGTAATATGGGAGCATGTTTCCGAGGCCCGAGCGGGAATGTGATCTGCCCCAGTGCCGTGTATTTAATTATATCTGTAGCTCCATGGGACCTGACCCGGGTGACACGTCAAAGTCATCAGGGCTGAATAATGTGTTTCTCCGCTCAGGAGAACTACATCAACCTCCCGGGTCTGCTGTTCTCCTGCAAGTACAAAGTCACCGTTCACATGCTGAAGTCCAAGAGGCGCTCCAAGGACGAGAGCACCACCTTCCTCACCCCGTCCTGCGCCACCATCCGGAGCAAGACTCACAAGCACATCCCCTGCCCCGGGGAGGGAGGTGAGCAGTCCGTGTTTGACACAGACACCAAAAGGGCATTTTGAAATCGATTTGAATTAGCGCTGACACAGTGATTAGACGCTGTAGCATATTTAGAATTATGATGATGAACAAAATCTATACAGGGTGAAGAGAGTAGTTCAATATTCTGGATGATATTCTTGCAACCGGTGTTGATTCCAGGAAATCGTTAGGTTCAGCTTGGAAATAGCGGTTTCTGCTTGTTTTTGACTTTCTGCTATGCTATGCTAACAGCTGTAGCTACACAGTTAGAGCACAGATATGATCGAATGTTTGTTCTCGGTCATTCAGGTCATGGTGTAGCCAAAAAACGCTTAAACGTTCTTTTGGATACAGCCACGATCAGTGTACTTATTTGACTCTCTGCAAGACAGTGGATGAACACTTTTCCAGAAATATTAACGCCATCTATCTCCTCTCAGCTCCAGGGCTTCCAAAGGTCTTGGCTAAGCCAGAGAACCTGACGGCTTCCTTCTCCATCAACGACGGCAACATCACCGGCAACTTCCTGTGGCGCGTCTCTAGGATGGCTCCCCACCTGAGAATCACTGGCTTCCAGGTCACCTGGGCTGAGATCACCACCGAAAGCCGGCAAAACAGCCTCCCCAACAGCATCATCTCCCAGTCCCAGATCCTGCCGCCGGTAAGTCTATTTTCACCAAAACAGGATGGAGTTTTTTTTTCGTTTCGACTTTGAGCCGTGCGCCAAAGGCTGATTTTGAGTGTTCGTATGTCTTCGTCTGCCACAGGGGGCTGCAGCTTGTCATTGGCAGTGAAAATATTATCCTGTGCGGCAGGAATAGAATTTTTATCATCTGCTTTTCAATTTGCAGCAGCTGTCAGAGGTGGCGGTGATTTGACGATAACACGGTTGCGGCCTCTTTGCATGAATCTTGTGATAAGCAGCGGCGTGCAGACAGACACGGCGATAGATCTGAGGAAGTGTTGTGTCCTGCTGGAAGTTCTCCTCCTCTACCTTTTCATCTGCCTTTGCGTCTTCCTCTTTCATCCTCTGTGAGAGCTCTGAAAAAAGCTGCTCTTTGACATAATCTGCTCCATCAACAACACGTTCCGCCTATCTGCACCTCCCAGCCTCTGGAGCTCGTCTATAAATAAAACCACCCACCGCACACACTTTATCAAGCTGGCAGCGAAAAAGAGAAACAGCCAGCCTTATGAAAACAAAGTCTTTGTTTTTGTCTGTGGCTTGTGCAAAGACAGCTATACTCCCCTGTTTAACAGCCCGTTCAAATTAAAGTCCTGTCACATCCAAAGGCGAGCCTGTTGTATATCAGCTGATTGCATGTCGTCTGCTGCTCTCCTCTCTCTCGGCAGGATCATAACTTGCTTGTAGTGTCCAACCTGAGGCCGTCCACTTACTACAGACTGGAGGTGCAGGTCATAACAACCGGAGGCGAAGGTCCCGCCACTGTCAAGACCTTCCAGACCCCAAACATCTTACCAGTCATACAACACCGTAAGTACTGAGTCCCTGTCAGCTGTCGAGAACAATGTCATCAATCAGGAGTTTAGGACGGAACCTTGATTTGTGTCTTGAAGTTTAAGTGATAATTGAAGCATGTTACTAATGTGACTTTTACTGATGTATTTATTAGTGATGTACCAAAAATTTTCGGCCAAAAAACAAAAGTTGCAGCGGTTGTGTTGTTTTGGCAGAAAAAAACAAAAAATCCACTTTTGGGCCATTTTCAGCAAAACAACATGGCCGAAACAGGATGTTGTGATGATGCAAGCAACAACCGCAGCAATTTTTGTCCCGAAAATGGCCAAAAAGTGCATTTTTGTTCTTTTTCAGCCAAAAATTTTCATTTTTTCACCAAAAATTTTCAGACTTTTATTGCCAAAACAACACAACCTCTGCAATTTTCGTTTTTTGGCTAAAAAATTTTCAGCGCACCCCTAGTATTTATTTGCTTTCTGGTGAGGGATAAGAACATTCAATGGGCTAGCATTTCGAGCTTCCTAGAGAATCCCAATGTGTCAAACTGCTCCTGAACGAAAAGCAACAGATTGCTGTCAGTTAGAAGTTATGAACCTACCACAGCGCTTTAACTATAGATTATGACGAGTCTGGCATTTGGTTGTCGCCATCTTGCTTTTTTTGCAGCCATAAGTGGGAGGAGATTGGTAAATTAGTGGTACTGGGTAACCCCAATAGCGCTGATTTACCAGTACTGGTGCAGCACTTGATATTAGTTCCATTTTTCAATCAGGTGGCTAACATCCATCTTTTATAAACAACCTCAGATGTAAATATGCCAACTTTATAGGTGAGGGAGAAGACGTCAAGGGCCAGGAGGATTGTACTCTGAGTCGTATTCACCATTTAAGTTTGAATAAGGTTTGCCTGCAAGTGTGGAGAGCGTGGAGAGTATAAGAGGCAGAGCGACCTGCCATAACCTGTCAGAGGTCAAGCTAACGCGTTGCATTTCCTAGCAAATACCTTAAACAAGCGCTGTTAAGTGAGTGTAAACCCCCTTCTTAGGAAACAATCGGTCACAGTCCAACTTGAGTCCAACTCCAGTCTCCAGTTAACAATAAACGGATCACAGAACAGGAAGTGTTTGCCCAGATATCCTTTATCTGTTAGGTGGACATCTGCTGGCTCAACGCTGGTCTAATAAAGTTGTTCCATCTACTGCTAGTGTTGCTGGAGTCACGACCTTTCGACACCCGCTGTCTGGAAACACTGGCCATTGTCCTCAGAGGCGAAGTCATCAGATGACAGATGATGGGTTCACAAGCTAGTGAACACAGTAGAGTTCTCTGCAGCTAGAGTGTCTGTATAAGCTATATAAAGATGTTGAAATGGGCTACAAAGATTTCCAGATGTCACTTCAGGATCTAGACAGTTAAATATGTGTATTAGCAACGTGAATTATGAAAATGTCACTAAAAGTCAAATCTGAAACGGCGTCTGACAGCCCTTTGAATATGTGTGTTTTCAAGGACCCAGGCTCCGGCAGCACCACTCTCATCACCAGAAGCCGTCAGTAGAGAGACACTGAGTTTGCAAGTCGAGGCAAACCCGATGGGGAGAAGTACCAGTGGCTCTCTGTTCCTGTCTGTCAGGGAAGGAATGTTTGGAACCAAACAGAAACTCAGTGCACCAGACCATGAACTGATCCCCCCCCCCCCCCCCCCCTCGCTCATGAAATATGGGTCTATCTCCTCCAGGCTCCACAACACGCCAGCTATTCCTTCGTAACCCCTCTCTCTCTCTCTCGCTCTCTCTCTCTCGCTCTCTCTCTTTCTCTCCTCTGACTCTCATGTCACCAGACAGGTTTGCCTGTACAGTGAAATTTATACTGCAAGGTTTTTCGCGTCGTGCGTTGGTTAGTGCGCAGCTCCCCAACTCGTCCCAGACTCGTAAGGAAATTCCAAGAACCCACAAATTCGCCGTGATCCAGCTGTCGTTGTGCACAACTAAAAGACCACCGATTGGATTTGGTTAATACATGGTTGAAAGCAGCAGAATTACTTTGGGAACTGATTCTGAAGACGGTTGAACGCGGTCGGCGGGGAAATGTCCGAACCGTAAAACAAGTGTTTATCCGTGAAGAAAGAAACGTAGAAATTCATCTATTTATTTTGAGTTACCCTTTAAAGAGGCGCTTAGGCATACAGTCAGTACTGATGGATAATGTAACTAAAGTCATTGTTGTCTAACCCAAAATATTTCACGTAGTATGTTGCATGTAGTACATTTGATTTTAGAACTGTAAATGAATTACTTGCTTCAAATTGAAGGCTCGTAATGGTTTTGCATGGCAGCCGTTAGCATTCTGTTGGCATGAAATAACGTCTGTTACCTCTTTTCGATATGTTAGCAATATTTCATTAACAGATTAACAAAGAATTATATTGGAAGTAATATGTAATGTTTATTAATGAAATTATAACTTGTGTGGAAATGATGAATTGTACATGTTCTTGGCTGTAGAAATATTTGTCGTGGCGCAGTCAGTGAATGTCTATATTTATTTATGTGTGTATTACAAAGTTTGGTTTGGATGTGCGTGAATGTGTATGTTTTTGTGCGTTTTAGTCTCCCAATTTTTTGAACCGGCAAAAAATCTTGTAAAGACATTTTGTAAAAATGGAATTGTAAATACAGTCTTATGTTACATGTTATTTTTCCATGGTAGAAACTGTACAAACTGCTAAGTAATAAAATAATCCTTAACCTGTGGCCTTTGCTGTTTGTTTAATTGAAGCCGCTGCAAGGAGTAAATACACCCGCTTTTCCTTCCCGATGCTCAGCTATTTGGCAATTACAGTTGCTTATTTTGGCTGTAAAATCCATCATGGCAGACTATGCGTACAGCGCGTTCACTGATCGGTCCAGGACCCCGAGACACGTGCTCTGCAAGTCCAAATAAACAGGTCATCTAGCTCCGCAGCCTGAGTGGATTTACCATCGCTGAGGTTGGGCACCCGTCAACGTAATTCTCTGCTTCTCAGTGCACTTTTGTGTTTGAGAAGCGTTGAATGCCTCTTCTGCTCAGCAGCCTTTCAGCCTTGTAAAAGGAAAAGTGGAGATGTTTACAAGAAAATAAAGCCGGGAGTGACTCGGTGCGAGCTAAGGCTAACGCGCCGTATATGTGTGGAATTTGTTTTTTTGCGTTAAAACCTCAAGCAGCGTTACTTCAGACCGTCGGATGAAAGCCCTTTCAGCACATACTTAGTCACCCTGAATGCTGCATATAGAGGTCTTGCTTTGTTAGTGTGCTATAAAGTTTTGTGCATGATGTTAAATGTCTGCGAAGTTCACACCAAAGGAGATTGCACAGCCCTGCAGAAAATGCTGTCCTTGAATTGCTTAAAACTGTCCAGCTGTTTCTTCAGTTGCTGTTTACACCACCATGAAACATATTTGCATAATGTCCACTTAATGACTGACCAAAAAAAAAGTGTCTGACCGTTAAGAGCAGGCTGGGATTTTTGGGTTTTAGCAAAATGTTTTACCCCTGTGCTGAACAGACACCTTAGATGCACAGAAGCTCCATCTCACCTTCACCAGAAACCTAACTACACGTCTCGGCTGCAACAGCTGATCTAGTCTGAAATGCATTTCCTCACCCCCAGTCTCTCAGCGTCTGGAGAAGCACAGAAAATTCATCCGGCCTCTGTCTCCTTCACACTTTCCACTCTGACAACTTCTCTCTTTTCTGTACGAGCCGCTCAGTTCCAGTTGCCATTGTTTAAAGCATACAGAGGAAATCAACAGTTGGCTTGCGGCTAGTGCTTTAGTGGCATAATTACAGGACAATACCAACACAAAAGCCACATATGTATAAATCCTTGCAACGGGGTAGGCATAAATTTAACTTTGAAGTGACAGGAGGTAAAGCAGAGTATTTGAAAAAAGACGCTGGAACAATGATGAGTATGGGAAAAAAGATGAGACACATGTAAACCTATTTTAACAGGTTAAATAAATTAAATAAATTGCGTCGCATTGCACCATTAAACGTCAGTATGTTTACCACTAGGAAGTTCAGTCACTTGTTAATGAGGTATTTGCCGTTTTCAGAAGTGAATAGCCATGCTAATTGCTTCCTCCTCAAGGTCATCAAAACATCCAAACCGCTGCATCTGCTCTGTCTGCGCTCCACATCCAAACCTGACATTTAGTTTTTTTTTTAAAAGGCAGCCTCTCGTCGCATTTGCTTCCTAACTCTGCGCTGCAGTTTATCTGTCAGTGAAGAGATTTAAATCCTGTCAGCAGAGATTCTGAAAATCCACAGTTTTGTCCAACATTTTATTAAATGCAGAACAATTAGACACACTTTTATATGTCAACATATATAACGACTCTGGAAATATAAAGGATAGTGACATATATCCTTATGGAAAGAAATAGGACCTGAGTAATGTTTTTATTCAGGCAGCATATTGTACTACATGGCTAATCTGTGTCTATTCAGAATCACAAATGTGAGCACATGAGATCCAAATTCAGAAATCATAAACTACAGCTGAGGACACACTACAAGATTTTGTTTTGCCAGATTTTACCCCCATGTGCCAGTTGGGCAAAGTTGGGGACGGTCGTCCAGGGGTAGTTGGCTTGAAAATCTGTTAGTGTGTGAGGGGAAAAGACCCGCCTCAGTCACAGTTGATCAAACTTGTTTCAATTTTTTAGCTGAATCTGCACACAGTTGGGTGGTGTATACTGATTACTGACCCAGTCGTAAATGTGTGTTGTCAACAGGCAATCTAAAAGAGGAAGAGGACAGGAAGTAGCGAAAATGTCAAAACAATGATGCCGAACAAAGTGAACCTGGACCATAGACATTGAGTAGAGATTAAAGGGGAACTACTGTTTTTTACAACCTGGACCTTATTTCTGGCATAAAATATGATTGTTTACTCACCCACGTAACTTTTGCGTAATTTGTACTCGTTGGGGATATATTTGCATCTGCGTATATCCATATAGTGGGAGTGACTGGGGCACCGAAACACAACCTCTAAATGACATTATCTGCTGCAAGACTCATTCATTTCACCAATATTTTGTTATTGTACGCCAGTGCTATTCCCTGTTGAGTCCAGAGTTACCTGTTATCATCATCCAGTGTCTATAGATTGACCTACAGACCATAGACGATGTCTTCTGACCTGGATGATGTCATCTCCAGCGATGGTCGGCTTGTTTACCTGTAATTTCCTGCTATAGTTCGTCGCAAATTACAGGGAAACAAGTCGACCGTCGCGGGTACGTGAATCTACAGACCCCAGATGATGATACTGGTGAAATGAACCAGTTTTGCGCCATATATTGCATTATTTAGATTCTGTGTTTCGGTGCCCCAGTCACTCCCATTATAAGGATATACAGAGATGTAAATATCTCCCGAACGACTATAATTAACACAAAAGTTATGGGTGAGTAAGCGATTGTATTTTGTGCCAGAAAAATGGTCCAGGCTGTAAAAAACAGTAGTTCCTCTTTAATGGACTTGTGGCAGGAGCATTAGCGTCTATTTAAAGTTGGTTGCAGTGCGTACAACTGTCGCCTTCACAAGAGTTTGCTGCAGTCGGCTGACTTTAATTGGTTTGATAAATCATGTAGTCTGTGATCCCTCATTAGGCCCACTTGTTAAGTGTGTGATCTCCACTCCTTCAGTTGTCACACAAAAATGTCTACTGATGCCAGTCTGTCAGTGTGTACTCCTAAACTTTTCACAATCTGTAAAGACTCAAAGTTGCGTAATTACACATGCACCACAAAACAATACAATACAATACACACGCACATGTTTGTATTGTTTGCATATTTGCGTGCTTGTTTTTGTAAGTGCATGTTTGTGAAGCGATGATGCCGCCCAGATGTTTAAATCCCCGGTGGACGTCTGTTCTCATCAGTTTCTCACAAATTATTCCGAGCCCTTGTGTATCGCGCACTCGGCCTCTTCAGCCAGTCAATGCCTCGCCGCTCGCTTCTCGGGGATGTTGTTTATGTACAGTTCTATTATGTCACAGGAGATTAGTTCCTTGGTCCTGTGCACACTAATCCCTCTCCCTTTTCTAGGAGCGGGGCCAGTGTTTAGCGAGGGCTCCTTTTCTCCGTGAGCCAGCCCAGCCCCTCTCCCTTTCAGGTTGTCACAGTCCCCCTCTGCACACAAAAAATACCACGGCCCTCAAGTGTGAAAACCCCAAAACAAAGGGGCCTCCAGCCTCCTTTGAGGCATGCTGCAAGACGTCCAAGTCTCCGCGGACATAAAAAGAAAGGGAAAAAATGCAACAACTAAATAATAGGCTAGTCGTCAGCACAAAAAGCTTTGTCTCTGGATGGTACAAGGCCAGTGAGGGCTTATACACTTTGCATGACATTAAGTCCCTATTGTGAAAGTCAGGCAGGGGGGATATTTCTTTCAAATTTAAACACATATTTCTGAGAACAACATTATTCACTTGGCTCTTTGAATAATCCCAGTCAGTCAAATATTTGCCCATCTTCTGGTTGACATTAGAGCTTATTTTATTAGGATTGAGACTTACACAGGGACTCCTTTCATGGGGAGCACAAAGATAGGCTGTTTGTCCCGTACATTTCCTCTGACCTCCTGGAACCCGTTCTGCAGATTACCATCGCAATGAGGCGTGCATCGCTATTTATCAATCTAAGCTACTTTTATGGGTCGTCCTGCGCAACTTGATGGAGCAACTGTAACATTATTCCTTAAGGGACGGGTGTAGGGGGGGGCGGGGGCGGGATGGATTTGGGTTCCGATGATAGGTACAATCCTCCGCCGGACTTTGAAGTACGAGGAGAAAAAACGAAATGGATGGACTTTACTTTCCCTTTTGAGATGACACTCATCGTAACCTGAACGATTCGAAAGCTCCGAATTTCGCTCTCATGTGAGTTTCAGGTCAGTGAGATCATCGAGCGGAGCCAGGCGTTTCGCTCCAGATTGCTACCACATGGACTCCTGCGCTGGTACTCCGTCGATACATGATGATATGGAATATATTGTCTGTGAGATTGATGAAAAATAACTAGCGTGTTTTCCCCCCTCCATTAGGAGAAGCAATGTTGCTTTAATGCAGCGCTATGGTGAGAAATCTGACCTTGCCCCGGGCAGTGGCATGTTTCTGGTTAGGCTCTGGTGAGTGGGACCAGGCAGGGGACACATGAAAGGATCTCTCTGTCAGGCCGCAAAGATGTTCAGTCTAAGTATAATGAAGACCAGAACACATGGACAGACCTGAGAACATGCGTGCCACACATCATATCAGCGCCAGAGCTACAACGCCGCTGACAAGCACACGATTCCTCGCCTGCTCTCTAAAGGCTCACAAAGTGAAAGGCTTGACTAGCACGCTGTGATTAAAAAGCAGAATTACCAGGGCGCTGAAGTGAAACCGTTGCCACATCTAAGTAGAGATAATACTGTTGTTTTCACTGCTTTTTTTTTTTTAATGTTTTTATTGTAGCAACAATTTCCTCGCCTCCTTACGCCCGCGCGGCTCCACGGGGGGAGCTTGATTTCCTAGATTGAGTGCATGGAAAAGGTTTCATTGGTGTATGCTTTGGATGGAAAGTGCCAATCCGGGGTTGTACAAAGTGCAACACGCTGAGCTGTTATCACGCCATAATGTCGTTCCAAACAAATAAAGTTACCGGCTTATAAGTTGCACATGTGCAAGCGAATGTAGTCCAATGACTCCATTAACTCCAACCTCATAATGTTCATTGACAGAGATGCTGATTTAGCTTTATGGTAATTTTTGTAGTAGATGTATTGGACGAGTGCAGAGGGATTGTGGTGTGAGAGGCAAAATATTTCATCACCTCTCTGTGAGTGTATCAGCAATGTCATATAAAGTGCAAGGGAAAGCCACATTGTTTAGGTTATTAGCTTCGTTCTGCAGGTATGGTGTGCAAAATGATTAATAATGCAGAAAGATGTTTTTGCACTGAGGGTAGACACTGTAGACAAAAAAAAGTTTCTTTAGTTTGAGATTGTGAACATGAACGCTGGATAGGATCGTGCAAGAAATGTGCACATTTAAACTTAACATTTCACAAACCTTGAATATACAAAAAGTATTCAGCAGTTTGTCCACCGGTAGAATTTCATTTCATCTGTTAGAGACAGATTTTTAAAAATCTCCACTTCAGCGGAGCTTACATGCATCAAGTTGTCCGGTTCTGAAGATTTTTATATGAGGAGTTCTTCATATATTATTCATAGTCTGAATTATTCAAAAATCAGGCATTCCTAAAAACTTGGTGAAATTAGATTTTAATTTTTTTTTCTGGTAGTTTACAGATACCCACAATCCCCAGAGGGAAAACCTTTGATTCTCGTACGTCAACGAAACGACATAAGAATTTTGAACCTGGATTTTTCTAACGTTCAGTTTCCTTTCACGAGAATGCATCCAATTGAGGAAATAATCACATGGATACTAACATATTTCAACATTACATGTCAAAAACGTGCAATATGAAAACCTGTCCTCTCAATGTGAGTGTCTTAAAGCTACATTTAGTTGCTGTGGCTGGCAAAGATTATATAGCATGTAACATTATTCAGTAGAGTATTTTACAGCCTGACCATACTAGCATACAAGATCAATATTACAATGCAACAATACAATAATGGCTACTGCTGACTCAGAACATTTCTGAAATCGATCCTTAAACTAAGGGCCTCAGTTCTTTCTTGGAGTTTGGGTCAAAGGTACGCAAGAGGTTCCAACATGTTTGTGTTTACAAAGAAAACGTCACCAGAGGAATCATTATCTAAAATCCCTCTTCCCAAACCAAACATCCTTCTCCACAGGCCTTACAAAGTGAAGAGATCAGGCTGGAGAGAACCATCCAGCTGGGTAATAGCTGTTTATAATCCCCTCTGATTAGTGTTAATCCCCTTAATGCTCCTTCCTGAGAATAAACACATGCTGACCTGAGTGACCCTCTCCTAATTAATGAAGTTAGGAAGTTTGGTATACCATCATCTGTTCACGGTGGCCAACGCGGGAGGTTGCGCCAAAGCAAATGTTGCCCTAAACGATATACTTAAAGGTAATAACTCAAAATATAACAGCTGACACTTTTAAATTGGGATCACAGGCTGGTGTCGGCTTTTCATAATACAACACACCCCCAGGCGTGACTAGCAACCAGGGTGAAACTTTCCGTCTTGTGTTCTGCTCTCCTGTGAAGTCTTTGTGCGAGGGGTTGGTTTGCCGGGCCTCAAAGGCGAGGCAAAGTTCACAGGTCAGCTGTACCCGGGAGGACGGACGGCAGCGCGGGGGCAGGACCCAGGCTTGGGGACAAGGAAGGGGTCAGGGGTTGAGTTCAGACGGGATCCACGCAGAGGATGTTGAAACAGATATTGTCAGGGGAGAGCGGGCTTTCCTCCGCTTTTACTGCCGAGCCCGAGACCAGACACATCTCCGAGCCCCGACCGCTAATTCAAAGGTGTTAATAAGACTCTACATCCAAAGCATTCGTTACAGTAAAGGAGGAAATTATGACAAGGCTAATTTGATGTGTAAACACTACGCTTCATCGCCTCTGCTTCCTAAGAATCTCAAAATAAACATGCGTGACAGGAGAAGGAGAAGCGAAAAATGGAAACCTGGGAAACCTGTTAAGATTTTGCTCTCTGTCTCGATCATTTCAGACGAGGAGTCATTAAAGTGCACAAACCCAAAATAGTAAGTGTTTTTGTGCCGGTTAAAATAAAGTAAGATGGCACCGATAAAAAAAAACAGTGGGACGCGTTTCCAAAAAAAAAAAAACCAAAACTCTGTAAATCCATTTGTTTTCTTGAGAAAATCATAAATGAGGCATGAGCTGAGAGGGGGGAGCATGAAATTGATTTCAGTGTAAAAGAACAGCTTTTATATCTGCAACCCCTGGCCACAGAGGCTAAAGCTTTTACCGCCCCTGCAAACACAGGAACATCAGCAGACTCCGCGGATAAATTAACACGAGATAGTCCGGCTTTCTCGGATTCATTTTGAATGAAGATGTTGGTTAATACAGTTAAAAAAAAAAAAAAAAACGCAAACGCATGGCTCAGCAAACCACAGTGTTTACATAATGAACGTGCAGTTTTTCATCCTATGTGTGTGTGATCCAAGGCTAAGAGCTCATTTCCACCCCCGATGATCACAGGCGCTATTGATTGTAACGCTGACGAGCAGGCTAGTCCTGCCCCCCCGGCATTCATGGGAATCTGGACATGTTTAAAGTTCTAACTTTCATGTTTTTTCATGCTGGTATGAAGCTGAATGCTGATGTTGCGGGCAGCTGGCTCTGGTTAAGAGAACATGATGTCAAACAGAGGGCCTGGCTGGTGAAAGTCAACCGCTCTCAGCTCTCTGCTCGTCTTTTTGGCCAACGGCAGCCACACTGAGAGCTGGTGGACCTCGAGACGTTAGCTTTGGTCGTTACGGTTTTGAAATTAAACAAAAAAATAAAATAAAACCTCGGTCCTCTCATATTTAAATATTTCATAGTCAGGACCGTCTGAGGTTCTGACTATGAAATATTTAAACAAGAGCGAAATAAATGCAGAAACTTTTGCATGTGTGAATATAAATTTGCATTCCTCAGAGTTTCTATCATGATTTCCAAAGACTAATAGGTCACATAAGTCTTATTTAGTTAGTCTCATTAGTACCACAGCATACTTTATGAGTGGTTTTTAAATGTTCCGGGTAATTGCTCGATAAATTCTAAATAATTAAGTAATACTCTATAAATCAACATTTTTTAGGATGTTTAATTGGTTCTTTAGATCATTTTTATTTTGGCTGAATAACCATTTATTAATAACATTCTTTCTTCTTATTAAGTCATGAAGTTATTGATGAATAGCCCTGCCATTAAACTTTCAAATAAAACATCATGTTTGCCCAAACACTGGCCTAAAAAATGAAGAAAGAATTCATAAATAATACTCTTAGCTACAGCTTGTGAAACCTTTACAAATGCAACCTCATTAAGAAAGCATGCACGGCGCAGGCAGCATCCAAATACGTCCATTACTTCAATTTATGACTCAGTGATGGCCGACCATTTCCTGTGGCTCAGCGTGCTTGGAAGCACAGCCTGGTCTTGTTTGTCTCGGAGGGTTGAGCACAGACACCGGTGAGCGGCTCAGGTTGATGCATCTCGCCGTCGTATCTCGTCGAGACCACTGCCCGTGCCTCGTCGCCCGATCGATTACCGTATTAAAGCAGATATTAGAAGATTTTAAGTGCAAATGTGCCAGGACAACAGCCTTCAACCTGTGGATGTAGATTAGAAAACAGAGCCGTTCATAAATCCCCTTGTCCGAATGCACCGTTGCCAGTGTGCTTTCTCAAGCCTGTTTGCAGCATAAACAGTTCCGTTTGCGTTGAGGTGTTGAGTGGAGCCAAGATTTAGGTGAGCCGAGGGAATCCCGTGATTCAGTGTCAGGACAGGCTACACTGTACCCGTGCAGCCTGCAACACATTTATGACACTCGAGAGGAGCTAAAAAACATATGGTACAGATGTTAGGAAGATTTTCACGGCACAGCTTAACAAGGGATGATCTCTCTTTTTCCACGCTTTGATGGCGAGTGGCCATTAACCACGCTCCACCTTTGGGATAAATGACATTATCAGCTACTTATCTGATACTTTTCTAGGACAATCTGCTTTTCATCACTCAAGAATGAACAGTAGAGCATATTTTCCCAAGGTTCCTCTCTGACTCTTACTGCAGCAACATAGATATATATGTGTATTTGAATTGCTTGATGTGAAGTGATTGTACTAAAATAACTCTGACTTGGGAAACTCACAGGAACACATTTAGCTAAAGACCTCAAGGTAAACGATTCCTGAAAAACCATGCTGAGACCAAAGCTTGAACCACAGCTGACACGGTGTGAACACAGTTGGGTCGCCTCGATAGTTCGTGCAACATTCGTATGTGCTAAAGAAAACTAACATTTCCCTTCTTTCATTTCATGAATAATTTACTGCCGCGTATAATTTGTGCCACGTTTACCATCATTCTCTCATCTCCCTTGTGATTACGCGATGTTGCCAAAGATCTCACTGAACCCAATTCGTCTCAGCGCTCATCTCTTCTCATATCCACGGCCCTTTAAAGCAAAGCTCCAAAGACAATGAAATACTGTGCTGATCTGATTGAAAACAGGCGTCGCGATGTGAAACTAGCAATTTCTCAGACTTATGTCATTCCGTTTTTAAAATAGACCGTTTGAAACATCACAGTAATTTGATTAAAATGGATTGACAGCCCGGTGAGTTACTGTCAGTGCGCCAGTGGGAAAAGAGTGTTTCTGATTTCTCCTGAGGAGAATCCTTCACCTCCCCAGCAGTTCTTTCAATATAAGGGCAACGCCTTTCATCTGCTCCTCCGAGCGAGGCTCTTAATGCGTTGCAGACTCTTTGCAGCTCTGACGATCTTTTGCCATCATCTTTTTAGTGGGTTTGTGCAGAGCATTTCAATTAATCTTCTGTGAAAGCAAAGTTGATTTGAAACAAACTCAGCGTAATGTTTGATAATGAATAGGCTCATACGCATGTACACCGAAATAATACAGCTAGTTGGTAAAGAAGGAGCAGAATATTAGCCTGGCGGATTATATAATGAATGCTGCATACCAAGCTTTGATCATAATAATTGACGACAGGCTTAAAATTATAAAGCAGGTGTTAAAAGATATATGAAAAGAATGAATGAATGAATGAACATTATGTTTTTAAGTAGCCTGTAGATGAAACGCCACCTTTGCTACCTATGACAGAGAAATCCATCATTAGCCAAACATAACCTCAGGAATACTTGGTCACTTTCTTGCTACGAGTCGTAGGAGAAGATTAATGCCACTCTCATGTTTGTGTGATAAATATGAACACACAAAGACTAGAAAAGGGACTCTCAATGATTAGAGGAAGTTTGAACCTCGCCAAGAAAAGCTGGAGTAACGTGACGCGCCAGATGGCTTGTTACACAGAGCCATCTGAGAAGTTGTCCTTGGAAACTGTTTGGAAAAGGGCAGGGGGAAAAATATACTTGGCAGGTGATTGGAGTAACCATCTGTCAATCACTGTCGGGTTAACTTCCACCAGTCGAAACAACGAACCACGTCACGAGAGAGCAAACACACACACACACACACACAAAAAAGTGGTGGAAAAGCAACTGGCTACAAGTCAATTTTTATATATTTTTTTTGCAATCTGTCTCTATGAATGTTGCCGTCAAATAGAAACTCTTCTGCTCGTGGTTACAAATGGGAAGTAAAGGACACGAAATGCTCAGCCTGAGTCGTGAGAACACAGGAAATGCAAAGACACAAAGAGAATATCAACACTTTGCACCTTGCACAATTACAAAGAAAACTCTTTACAATTAAATGACAATAAATTACCTCATCAACCAGTGCCACCGTTTCTCAAAACCTCGGCAAATACGTGAATACCACAAGAAGAGGGCTTTCATATGGAACACGGTAAACTCACCGCATTCGAAGGTAGTAGAAGCTACAAACTGATGCCCAGCACTTATTCTGGTTCAAGTAGAAGAACAAACTCGTCATTAGCCCAGTGCTATTTAACCCTACACTTTTTTCAGTGCATCATCAATGAATGCATTTTGGCAGAGGGCGGGAGGCATTTCAGGATTGCCAGGTAGGTAATGTACATATTTGAAGATGACATAACAGTGTCAGCTGTTCTACAGTTCTACAGCAACACTTGGACGCTAGTGTTGTGAACATAGCTTGGTCAGTGTGGCTAGTTAGCATCTTGGTAGAAGATTCTTTGCCGTTTATTTTCAAAAGCTGGTTTGCTTTTTTCACTGAAAAGTGTTGTTGCACCTAAAACGCAACATGATTGCATCGAACAACGCAGATCTACCGCATCAGCCCAAACCCTAACTCCATTGCCTGGCGTGTAACTCCCCAGAAATGTAACTATGCATCACGACATCCCACACCGCAGCAGCTGTGATTGGCCCGCTTGGTAGTAGCACATTTCTGCTTTCGTATTTCTGCCTGCTTCTCCATCTCCGCAATTCTCGAAATGATTGTTTTGGATCAATAATAACGGAACACACTGAGAGGTTAACGGAGTAGGGTTTGGAGGTACAAATATTTGTATGACTCTTCTTCTGCGAAATGTTGGTTTCAGTCGTTGAAAGTGAAGCAGGAAGTAGAAAGTGAAGCAGGAAGTGAAGCAGGAAGTAGAATGTGAAGCAGGAAGTAGGAAGTGAAGCAGAAAGACTAGCAAAAAAGACTCACCGCCAACTAACATTTAGGTAGCGCTTTTACAGAGCGAGTCAGAATGACAAGCGCACAAGTATAAACGGCTCACATCGGTGTAGGCTACGTGCGCAGGTTACGCCGTCAATGTCCCAGAGAGGTATAAACCACACTTAAGACATGTGTTAGTCACAAGTGCATAGACAGATGCCCATGTGTCCCATTCCCACCTGTCCTACCATGTAGTTCTGCGCAGTTCTTGCTCTTAATCAACTCAATCAGCTTACAGAGAGTTAAAATTCTGCTAGCTGTTCCCCCCCGTTAGCAATTCTTACGCTACACCGAGCTTCATATTTCATCTGTCTCCTGCTTCATATTTCACCGGCCGGCATCAGAAGGGTTTTGATCGTCTCAGCTATGCTTTTCGACAGGAGAGCGAGCAGACATATTTCTCAAAACATCAAACTATTCTTTTAATCAGTGCACTACGTTTAATTAATTCAATGCCGGCTGGTCATTTCACTGCTCTGTGCATGGTTTTCCCATGTTAATCAAACTAAATCAACCGTTTGCTGGGGAGGGAGAAATTCTCTGATCTTTGATTAACCCAATTAGTATGACCAAATCAAGAACAGGAAGCAACAATATGTAACAATAATAAAAAGCAAACATTATATTAACTAACCACTCTAGTGGCTGCTGTAAAATCCCTCTAGCAGTCCTCTGGCCTCATTGCACGATCTGTCTTTCGTGGCCGACCGGCGCTGGCTGCCAAGAATAGCACTCTGGCTGATGTGCCTGGCTCTTGTTAACAGAGGATAGGTTTGTGTCAAGCACAGCTTCACTGCAGGCTGAGCCGGTTGTTGTTGTGGTTGAAAAAGATCGCGGGACTATTGTGCAATCGCTCACTGACAGAGATGTCGGGACTGCTATAAATGACACACCTCCAATCAACTGATCCTCTGCCAGTGTGAGTCATCTCTTTCTCATGGCGGAGGCCCGACAGAACGCCTTTGAACAGGTGTCCAAAGCTGTTGTTCTTTCTCTCTCATCACTCTTTGCTCGTCATCTTTTTTTTTCTTTTCTTTTCACTGTTTGTGCATTTGATTCCTTCTCGGTCCACCCCTCCCATCCGCACACACACCCACACACTGTTTTGCACTTTTCAAATAAAAAGAGAAATACTGTCAGCCTCTGGCATTTATCATGGATGAAATGTGTCCAGAAAGAGAGCGTGCCTTTGAATTTCAGCCTGTTCGGCATACTTGAGTTAAATTCAGACTGGGTAAAATTTTTTCGCAAGAGAAGTGAGTATTATATTCCATTACTGAGATTACTCTTCTGTATTCTGATCCTTTTTTGCGGGACTAAAACTTTCTTCTAAGTGTGGTGTCACCGAATAAGCATCCAGTGACACTACCCTCTTGAAGGTCTGCCAAACACTGAGGGGGCTGTTTTTAATTGACTGATTGACCACGTGGTTGGAATCTTCTCTGGCGTTGCCACGGGCAAAATTTCTTCCCATCAGAAGCTGCTGTCGGTTTAACATCTCAGATCTGATGCCAGTAATTGAGGAGATAGGGTTTTGATTGATGTTTAGAGGAAGTCTCTTTCCTATTTAAATATTCATGCGTCTGTAGCCTGGAGGGGTGAGACAGGAATCCAAAGCAAACCTGTGCAACAACAATAGCTGCTCAGAGTTCCTCCTGTCTGCTTCTCATTACAGTAAATACACTCTCAGAGCTACCATCTTCCTCAGCATTCCTGCTCCCCGCTCCACCTAACGGAGCGTCTCTGGCCTCCGAAGACATGCAAGTCATGAAAGGACGGGTCATTATTCTGACACGCAGATATCACCAGAGAGGCATGAATAACTCTGGATTTTATTGAATTTTACATGACGCCTCGCTTTCTAATTCTTCTACAGATTGAAAGTGACAATAATACATCGTTTGAAACACGTAGCTCTTGTTAAAGGTGTTGCCTTTGGCACCGCGTCTCCTCGTGGTCTCCGATTCCCAGTAAATCATTCACAACGCGTCGATCCGCGCTACAACGCAGGCTGCAGCGGACTCTCCGGTCTGCGCTGCCGTGCCAAAGAACTATCCCCAACCGCGGAGCAAGTGCAAGAAAGCAGCAACGCGCGTGATGGAGTATGAGGATTGGAACAAGTCCCCGCTTTTATAACGCAGCAGGAATGTCAAGTAGCCATTATTTTAGCCCGCATTAGCATGTGGTGACATCCAGACGCTTTGACAGCCCTTTTGAGAAGATAAATGTCAAACTGAAGCAGATCAAGGCGAGGAATGATTTCGAAAGAGATCAAACGCTAATGTCCAGCAGGTGTCCTGTGAAATAAGGGCCCTTAACACCAAATCTTTTCATCCCAAGCTAACTCGGATCGGCAAGAAATGACAAACTTCACCCTTGCGCTCAAAAACAGCCATCTTGAAGACGTTAATCACCAAATGCTGCGAAAGCTGCCAACAAACTAAGATTTTCCGAGGAAGCACGTCCTGACCGGAGTGAGGAAGATGCCTCATTAGTTCCGTAAAATCCCAACGCATTGTCAGGTGTGGGATCCTGGACGCCTTGAGCATTTTAATTGCTTGTATGACCTGGGTCTCTCTTAAACACGTGTAAAAACCCCAGCACAGCCTTACAAGATGTTGAGTTCCAAAAAAAAAAAGCCTGTTGGAAATAAAACCAGCTACTTGTAAGCCAACAGCTACAGACACAATGTGGGCAGGAGGGAGAGAAGTCCTCTTTGGGAAAACAAAGGGCTATGAATTGTCTGCAGAAGTGTTTTCTGCATGGAATATCTCCTTTCTTTCCACAAGCACATTTCATTCGAGGATTTAATTAAGCGAGTGTGAGAGTTTGTTTGAGGAGTAGTGGGAAGCAGCGGAATAATAAAAGCTCTGTTACGGAGCCAGGAGTCAAACAGCATGCTACTAAATAAACGTCTCACATTTCTGTCATCTCACTTCTTCGCGTCTTTTTAGCCATTGTGCGTGGTTTGTCTGCGCATTTAAATTGATGAAGTCTGAAGATAGGTGGCCAGCACATTCCTAGACTGACCATGGAAATAAAAGACCCAAACGTACAATGAAAGAATTACGTATTTTGAGTCGATTCATTCATTTTCCCAGAAAAGCCATTTTCCTGAAAATTAAAAATCCCTGAAAACCTGTTTACATAACTTCTGTGTAGTTGTCCATATGATAAGTAAACTCCGTGAAATATGACAGTTGATTCCGAGCAGCAGCTTTGATGTGAGAGACAAAGTGGTAATATCCCCAGGGTCCTATTTAGTATTTGGGAAAAATAAACATTTGCCAAGCCCAGTCTTGTGTGACTTATGCTGCACATACAGGTCTGGCAAAAGCTAGCGCCAGTAGTGTTTCAACAGTGTAATTAAAGTGGTTATTCAGGAGATGAGTTGCTCTTTGAGCAGCAATGATGATTTCATTATTCAGTTTTGTTGACTCCAGAGAGCGCAGATCTCGCAGCAGACACCGTAGAGACGACGCTACGGCGCAGCTAGCAATGCGGAGAGACACGAATACTTAAAAAAGACATCATAATCTGATGGATGCATTTTTTCCCCCTCTGTCAATGTTTTTCTTTAATTTCGTTAATAGCAAACAGAAACCCCTTTTCATTTTTCTTGCTATATTCAAAGCGCAAATTGTTACGTTTCCATATTTGAGAATATGAAGGTTGATTTTTAGCTAATATAATCCCCACACGATCCATTTAATAGCTGTTCTGGAGATTTCAATCATATATTATTCTCGCTGGCAGATGGCGATGTCATGGATCTGCAGCTGTGCAAATTTCTATTTTTCCCACTAGAATATAGTTTAAATCAGAGGTGTGTGTGTGTGTGTGTGTCCATGGAGGAGTAATCAGAAAAATGCACGGTAAAACAGATTACATTTTGTTTGAGTTGGGTGGGAAGCCTAAGATTTTATCGCTTAATGCAGCCATTTGAAATGAAGAAGACAAAGTAAGACATAGTTCCTTTTCAGGGTTGACTTGTCAAGGCTTATCTGCGCCTTTCTAATGACAAACTCGCTTCTTGGCTTTTATTCAGAGGTCCCTTCCAAGAGAGGGAAAATAAAGAAAATAAATTCTTATAACTGAGCGCATATTTTTTTTTTTTTTTTTTTAATCCTTTTCCAAAGCCCACACTTCACCCGCTTATTATATCCCTGCTATATGTCCTGATTTATTACATCTTCAAGTTTCACAATCTGGGGACAAATGGGTCCCCTCAAAAATGCATGAACATGGCTGCGAAGCCTCATATTAGATGAAAATGCATTCCTCATGTTGCAACATGAGAGAACGCGGGCACGATCGTGTCACTGCGGATTAAAGGAGATGCCATGTTTTATGGCCTCCAATACTGTTACTAATTTGGGGACACTCGATATGGTGCGTTCCATTAGAGGGAGACACAAGCGCCGAAAACCCACAGTGCTGTTCCTCCCTCGGCCCAGTTGCTAGGCTCAAGGTGACAGAGACACACGGCCCGCAGGGTGAACAGGATACGCATCTCCCCTAACAAGAGGAACAAAAGCATTGTGAGACGGAACAGGCCGTCATGGCAAAACACTCATAAAGAGGCATGAACTGGCAAGTCCTCCATCTCCACATCTTGAGAAATAATCACTCCCTTCTGGATGTGTTTATGAGGGCAGAGGGGTCTGAGCTATGACGCCTGTACTATATTCAGAGGAAGAAGGGTACAACGCAGCTGATCTGAGCCTTGCAGGAAGACATGCCTTTAGTGACATCGTGCTTTAGATGCATTTTTGTCTTTTGCAGTAACAGAGTTCCGTGCATTTGTAATTCAGACGATCTGAATGCAAATTTAATGTGGTAAGTCCCTGAGAAGATGATCTTTCCATACATATACCGCACATAAAGACAACACAGTGTTTGACTTTACAGCTTCGGTTGTCTACATGTGCTTTGGATCATGGGCTGTATAGGCGCATGTTAACTTTTGCAAAAAAACAAAACAAAAAGAAAGAAAAATCATTTATTTTAACACAAACTTATACAAGGTTTGCAGTAAAACCAATATTTGTCCCTTGACACAGAGTTATGGTAAAACGCAAGGAAACAGAGAGAAGAGAGTTGGAGTCCAGCTCCTCTGCGACTCCAACAGAATACAGTGAAAAGCTCTTTCTGATTCAAATGAATGGAGCCTCGGCCGGGGCCAGGGAGTCTGGACATCGAGCAGCATGCATTCGCCTCTCGCACACGTGTTTTTGTGAGAGACCCAGGCGTGGGTTGAGAAACTGGGGAAGACACAGTTACGGGGCGCATGTGTAAAGTGACTAAAAACTGTGAACTTGAAGCGTCTAATTGACGTGAGGCTAATGAGGTGTACATTATTAGCTACGTTGCCTTTTTGCTGCTATCTGGATCTCTTTGAGCTTGTTTTGTATTTCTTGTTTTTCTTCTCCTTTTGCTCGTTTCTCATTCTTTGCGGCCGTTCGGTTGACTTTCCATTGAGAACGTTTATGCTTCATGAGTGTCATAACACTTCATGAGGCACCCACGGAACAAACATTTCTGAGAGTAATTGCTCACTGGACTCGTTGAGGTTCTTGTTGGGTTTCTTGAAGTATAGATGAGTGGCGAAACACAACAAGTCCACTTGTCCTTGTTTCAACTTTCTTTTTAGAACATACCCTGGATGACTGAGAAGCTTCATGGACACATCCACTGGGCAGCTCCCCCCAAACACTGTCTGGTCAAAACAAAAAGGTCGCCATCTGGA
This sequence comes from Planiliza haematocheilus, assembly GCA_005024645.1. Taxonomy (NCBI): domain Eukaryota; kingdom Metazoa; phylum Chordata; class Actinopteri; order Mugiliformes; family Mugilidae; genus Planiliza; species Planiliza haematocheilus. The sequence continues at coordinate 10,070,334 of SRSE01000725.1, forward strand.
TTTCTGGAGTAAATAGGTACAAGCCTCCTATTGGATAATTACTGCATGGGTGATTATCTTTCAGATGGCAACAAGTTATTTAACCCCAACTGATGCAATGAGTACCTTCTCATTTCTTAAACAACCATGTCGAAAGACACATCCCATGGTCGTGGAAAAGATGTTAGTCTGTTTGAGAAAGGTCAAATCATTGGCATGCGTCAAGCAGAGAAAATATCTAAGGAGAGAAACTACGAAAATTGTGTTAAAAACTGTCCAACGCATTATTAAAAACTGGAAGGACAGTAGAGAACCATCGTCTTTGAAGAAGAAATGTGGTTGGAAAAAATCTAAATTGACCGTGATTGGTGATCACTTAATCGTTTGGTGAAATCAAATCTAAGAAAAACAACAGCAGAACTCAGGGCTATATTTAATAGTGAAAGTAAGAACATTTCCACACATACAATGTGAAGGGAACTCAAGGGATGGCGACTGAACAGCTGTGTAACCTTAAGAAAACCTCTAATCAGCGAGGCTAACTGGAAAAAAGGCTTCGATTTGCTAGGGAGCGTAAAGATTGGACTCTGGAGCAATGGAAGAAGGCCATGTGGTCTGATGAGTCCAGCTTTACCCGGTTCCAGAGTGATGGGGGCATCAGGGTAAGAAGAGAGACAGATGAAGTGATGCACCCATCATGCCTAGTGTCTACTGTACATGCCTGTGGGCGCAGTGCTGTGATCTGGGGTTGCTGCAGTTGCTCAGGTCGTAGGTTCAGCAACATTATGTGTCCAAAGAATGAGGTCAGCTGACTACCTGAATATGCTGAATAACCAGGTTATTCCATCAATGGATTTTTCTTCTTCCTCGATGTCACGGGCATATTCCAGGATGACAATGTCAGGATTCATGCTGCTCAAATTATGAAAGAGTGGTTTAGGGAGCATGAGACATCATTTTCATACATGGATTGGCCACCACAGAGTCCAGACCTTAACCCCATTGAGAATCTTTTGGATGTGCTGGAGAAGGCTTTGCATCCCATCAATACAAGATCTTGGTTTAATGCAACACTGGATGGAAATCAATCTGGTGATACTGCAGAAGCTTCTCGAAACGATGCCACAGCGAAAGCTTGGCGGAATCAAAGCTGAAGGCGGTCCAGCGAAATGGTCAGGTAGACTGTACCTTCAAGGGCTTTATTTCTGTTTGCATTCATACTAATAATAACAACTCTGAAGTGATGTAGGTGGCTGACAGTGGGTATAGCAACTGCTTTTAGTTCTTTGTTTTTTGTGTTGTTTGCACAGCTCTTAAAAAAAGCTGCATTCAAGCGTTTGACTAATAATCATAGACTTACGTCACCAAATACCCCTCTTGTGATGCTTAAGTACCATAGAGTAGCAGTTAAAAAACCCTAACATCCATGTTGTTTCATTCCGAGTTCCTGATCCGATCAGGCGTAACATTATGACCACCTTCCTAGTATTGCGTAGGTCTCCCTTGTGTCTCCAAAACAGTTGTGACTCATCAGAGAATGGACATGGGGCTTCTGAGGGTGTCCTGTGGTGTCTGGTAAGAGAATGCTATTAGTGAGGGGCCTTTGGGTCCTTTGGGTTGAGGGGAGGGGCCTCTGTGGATCATCCCACAGATACTCGATCAGTTTGGGATCTAGTGAATTTGGAGGCCAGGTCAAAACCTTGTGCTTTCTAAACCATTTTGTGTGTGTGTGTGTCATTAAGGAGTGTCATTGCTATGGGGTGAGGGTGCCTGGTCTGGTCCAGGTGGGTGGTACATGTCTATGTAACAATGGCAAAAGTTTCCCAGCAGAACGCTGAAGATGGTGGGTGTTATTTACTTCTCGTATCAGTGGTTTTAATGTTGTGGGCGATCGGCGTATATACAGGGGCCTGATCAGAAATCCATCCAGGCTTCTAATAAAACCCGACTACCTATTACCTTCTGGCAGCGGAGCAGCAGGGGAAGCCAATCAGCTTCCAAGAAGAGCTTGTGCCGTCCCCTCCGGCACCAATCGAGCGAGAGAAAGCACGACAACACACAGTGGAAGGACGGGAGTAAAACCACAGTCTGTTGACTTTGCATCGGAATTATGTGAAACCATAACATATTGAAAGACAAGAGGGAAGCTGAAAAACAGGTCAGCGGGCATGAGGTATGTCATGTGAGCGGCAGACTGTTTACAAGTTACCACAGGATTAGGATAGGGTGGATTTATGCCCCGCTGGAGGTTCATATAATTCCTTGTCAGATCCACGTATATATATACATGTTGTTTTGTCCACCCTTTCTAAAGCGGTCCTTTCAAGCTGATGGATATGGTGAGAGCACATGACATGCAGAGGATTTTCTGCTCCCTTTTATGATTGCTGTGGCATTGTTTTCCATCTAAGCTTCCTGAGCCTCTGAGGACGACTAAGGGAGGCCAGGCATGTGTTTATTTGTCAGGAGCCCATTTGCAACGGATCCATATTCCATAACAAAAGCAAACCATCAAAGTGTTTATCTTAATTATTACATCCTAGTCAGGGCAGCATTTATGAATAATGTTACAATGAGAAAATAAGCTTGAAGGGAGAAAAAGGAACTTAAGGATTAAGTGACACGTGATACAGGAGTAGAATACGAATTAGCATCCATTTAGCTGGTTCACAAAGAACCCAGCGTGCCTGGTTTGTCCATACCCGCACTGTTTGTGGGGATGTCGGCGACTGTCCGCGATGATGGTGATTGCTTTTTTATTTTTCTTCCTCTCAGACGTGCGTTCGGGTGAGGAGGACTCCTCCGAGGATTCGATCAGAGGAGCTGCATCGGCCTTGCTCTAGACGGAGAGGGCTTTATGTGTCTCTGCAAGCTTGTTAAAAAGCAAAGGAGAATGTCAAGGAAAGGAACACGTGGATATACCATTCCCAAAGGAACCGCCAAGACTTTAAGAGACGAATGTGCTCCATTTCCTCCCCCCCTTGAATGGCTTTTGCTATCAATATATTTTATTAAATTTGAAAAGTTCACTAACAATCTGTGCCAGTGACCTGAAATGTCATAAAATTTTCCTGGAACACAACTCGGAAGTGAAATAAAAGCGTGTTTGTTATTGCTGGTTTCCGAGTCCGTGCTATTGTTCAAAGGTGTCATTGACTCGGCCACAGTTGAACGGGCACCAAACAAAAGTTAAGATTATGATTTATTTCCTACATGTGACCTTAGTAGGGTATTAAGAGGCTGTTGCAAATAGATCTGACGCTTTAGTCAAAGCTGCTCGGGCGTAGCAGCAGCCCAGTTACTGAATAGAAACTGAGGCAGGAGGCCACAGTATGTACTGTAATGGAATTCAGGTTACGACCTATTTTTGTTCGGATTCACCTTTGTTAGCATGCCATGTCTGCAACGGTTCCTGTGCTGACATTTACTAGGCCCATGATAGATGTGAATAGCAGTTGGAGGCTTCATCTTCTCACATGCAGGGTGCTGAGAAGGACCTAATGTTAGTCTGACCAGAGTCTGCACCAACCACAGAGCATCCACGTTGCGAACCTGGTGACACAGCATCCGGCCCTTCGATCTCCAGCCGCCTTGTATAACCACGGGAGTACTTCCTCTAATTAGTTTCCTCATTTATCAGTCAGACCTCTCGCCACATGCCGGCGACGTGCGGCGATCCCGAAACCACGAGCTCCCCTTTGATATGGAAACAACACAATGCATCACCTTGGCCACTTCCCATCACGCCAGGCAGCTCGGCACAGGCCAACGACATTGATCGTAATTGTGAGCCGTGTGAAGGTGTTCCCCCGAGTTACTTCGGATTTGACTCTAATCCAGATCTAAAGGCGTGATCACAAACAGGCAGGACGTTTCACAAGAACGTCTCTGGATCTCATTTAAAGCCAGCGTCCCGGACCTTGCCGTGAGGTGTGGATGGGAAACGAGAGACAACATTTTGCGGCCGCGGCCCGAGAGTAGATCCATCAGGGCCGACTGTGCTTTCTCTCCAAAACCTCCCCGGGCTCAGATGAGGGCTTTAACCTTGAGGGCAAGGCGGTGGTGAACATATGCGAGTAATTTGTATAGAATAAATAACAGGATGATCTTGTGACAGTCGGAGCTGCCGCTGTGGGCTTTATTATTGGCTTAGAAGAGACGGCCCTCTGGAGAGAGCAGTGTCGAGCTTCTTGCTGTCACTAGGGTGATCTGGCTTTGCCTGTACCAGCTTTCAATCCTCATTATAACCTCAGTGCTTAGTAAGGGGAGTTTTACACGTTCCTAATTGAAAACAGGTCGTAGCATATTAATGCAGGCATAGTAATAATTGTTATAAATATTTAGACCCACTAGCTGTAGCTGCATTCAGCCCGCCAGCTGAACTTTGTGACAAAGAGGTCAACGCATTGCAAAGAAAGAAAAAAACCACCACCCAAGTTTTATTTGTTGAGTTGAATTACAGGAACAATGGGATCCAGAGGCCCTTCACTGTACAGAGGTTCAAACCTGGGTGTGAAAATATTCGCACAGTTTAATGTGACTTTAAATTCACACGCCATTACATGTGAAGGGTGGGGAACTATTTGGGAAATGTCTAATAGCGTGCGAGTAACGGATCAGTGGAAACAAACAGCTTTACGCCTTTTTTTTTTCTTCCTGCTGTCGTTCCACGGAGATATCTAAGCTCAACGGGAAAAAAAAAAAGAAAAAAAGAAATCTCCCGCAGAAAGATAAACTTTTAACAGCAGATCCATCATCCTCGTCACCACGGCGGATCACCGTGCCAGCGCAGGTACAGATTATGGATCGGCTCATTTCCTGTATATGAGGCAAAGAACAGATGGATTGCACATTAAAAAAAAAAAGAAAAAAAAAAGACTTCAAACCTGCCAGTGGCCATTTATAAAAGCTAAAAAAAAAAGTGGGATGGAGGCGACATTCCTTCAAGAAAGGGGAAAGATTTAAAATGACATGATTTCCCAAAGGCCTCGGTAACCAAATCACAGTTGGACAGAAAACTTAGAGTGAAATATAACCATCTTGCGTTTGTGAGATTTGTTCTGTATCTGGATTCAGAACATTTGAGATGAATGAGGGGTCTGCGTAATAAAACCTCAAGGCAGCTCAGGATTGAGATTCTCATTGCGTAGGGTGGCTAAGGAGGATCAACAAATTACATATTGGGTAACTCAGTTATGTGCGCAATAATGGATGCATGCTCAGTGCAGCCCACATGCTGAATATTGATATAGATGTAATCCTTGCTGGGACTTTACCCTGGCTCCGTTTTTGGAAGAAAAACAGCACCTGATGCTTTATAGAGATTAATAACAACCTTGGTCGCACAGCACATTTACGTTAGATGGATGAGAGCACGACATTTTACCAGACATCTGTTCGCATCTAATCTCAGACAGTTGGAACCGCAGCTCGCTTGGAGGACCAAATAAAGCCGTGAACTGTTGCTAACACTGCACAGTGACTCGTGGTGGACTGTCATCCAAAAATACCACATAAAACCAAATCAGTCTTATAAAGCTCTGCTGTCCCCACGGCTTCGAGCGGGGCCTTCGGAGCTTATAAAGGGGATACCGAACTCCCTTTAAGAGACTTTGCGGCCTCGGGGGTTACGGTAACAGCTAATTGTTTCGCTTATGTTCTGAAGATATTCGTGGTGAGCTCATGAATCAAGCATGTAGCCTATGCATCAAGCCACATCCCCTCATTCTCCTCATGCAGCACGCAGCCTGTGATTTATAGCTGGACAGTGGCCTGCAGAGGTGTTGGATTCAATGAAATACAAGGGGGAACATCTGGAAACCCTATTAGCCCCGAATCGCAGCTTGGGCCACTTTGATAGCGATGGCCGATGTGAGCCTGGAATTGACACGCCGGTGCACACTGAGGGACCCTGTGTCTTTCTCATCAAACAGACATGTGTGAGGCGAGGTTGTCCATATTTTAAGTAGCCCAGTATTAATGGTCCTACTTAAAGCGCCAGGTGAGCTAACAAGAGCCTTAAATGAGCCTCTTCCATGTGTCCCTAATGTCTCCCAGATGTAGAGCACTTGGGTCCCGTCGGCGTCCTTGGTTGGAGGCAAGAGGCGCTTTTAATCTGAAAAACGAAAAGGCCTTGATAGGATAAAGCATCCATTCCGAGGCTGCGTGACACGGCCAGCGCCGCACAAGTCATTCTAGTCAAGGATAATTGGGTAAGAAAGAGCATCGGCGGGGAGTGTCTGAACAAGGTACCCCTGCCTCCACTCATCTCAGCCCCGTAATAAGAGCGCAGGGAGGTGTGTTGAAACACAACCCCGTCACTATTCATCCTCACCCCCTTGATGCAACAATGACTAGCATGCAGTCTGCTTTTCATTTAAGGGAATTACCTTTGGGAGGCCAGCAGACGTCTCCCGAGCTTCTCTGTGTGAGTTCCTCTCATCCCTGCAGAGCTTGTCTCATTAACATAGGCTCGGTTCAGCGTAGCCTCATCTCTGTCCCGCTGCAGTCTGCAGCCTGCTGCATGGAAGCTCAAAATAATGACTCAAACGCATTACAGAGTCCCCGTACACGGTCCCCAGCCAGCCTCAGCGCCGCTCCCCAGGTCGCTGCAGCTCAGAGCGCGAGCCTCCCCTAACGAGTTGACTGTGATGTTGAGGCCACTTAAGAAGGAGGGCGAGAGAATGAAAGAGCCAGGAGAGAGCTGGGTGTTGTGTGAAAGGAGCAGCACTAGCTTGGTCTAATTTATGGCTTTCACGAGCGATTTTGTGACAGTGTGTGTAGCTTACCTAATGAGGCTTTCGACAGGGTACATAAGTTCTTATTACTTCTCAATCTAAAGCATAACTTGTTGTTCTTGTTTCGGTTTGGAGTGGAGCAGCTATTACTCTCTTCCTCTGTAAAATGGGTTTTACAGCCACTGAAAAGGCCTAATTATTCAATCATCAGTAGGGTGGCTACTTCCTTCAGAGCACTTATGAGTTCAGGCGTCATCTCACCGGGGTGTGGCTCATATCATTTACATTTCATTAAAGCATGCTGTGAGATATTTTTCTAGTAAACCAGGAGTTTCCATGATTCAAGCTCATGGGTTGGGGGGGAGTGGTAGACGTGTCACCCATCAGGAGCTGTCAGAAGCTGTCAGAGGACAGGATCCAGACCCTTGGCCAGGAGAGGCCTGGCCAGCCAGCTGTCACCTCGCTGACACTGGCTGAGACCATCCATCTGGCCGAGAGAGGCCCACCACGGGTTGGAGAGAAGCTCGCCAGATCCCAGACGGCGTGCACATGAAGGCAGGAATGCGCACACACGGGCAGACGCGGGTACAAACACTTATGCGCATGCAATGACATATATTGTGCTCCTCTTGCGCTCGCATGCACGTGCGGACCCGTGCGACGGGGCACGCCAGGGCTATTTTGAGTAATCGCCAGAACAATCTGAGGCGCTGTCCACATGAATCACTCCCTCACGGACAGATCCGGGAAGCAGAAGTGACACGCCGCCATCAAGCTGAACAGACACAAATAAACAATTATAACATTTGGCTGCAACGCTCGCTTTCACATACAGTAACACTCTGTCTCACAGAATGAGCTCTAACAGCGGGGGATTTTATTTTTTTTCCACGCACCTATGCATCGTTATGGAGTGCATAAAAAAGTCTTCTGCTGGCAATAACATTTGAATTAGTGGCAAGCTTCCTCTGCTCCAAATTTAGACATGCAACGGCAGTAGATCTATCTCTCCTTGTTAGGTTTTGCTGCAATTTTTATTGCTGTGATATCCATGTGAAGTAAAACAACATCCCTGCACATCGGCTGAGCGTGGAACACTTCTACTCTGGCACATTTGAATAAGAGGGGGCATTGTAGTTGCCAGACATATGGAGAGCATTTGGAGATATTCAGACTCCACAGCGACCACAACAGACACAGACAGAGTGTTGTACATCGTTTTGGGGTAAATCTCCTCTTAATAGCAACTTTAATTGTCCCCAAAAGAAAATTAAGAGAATAATGGCATATTATTCAAATATTTATTCACAGAGTAATAAAAAAACTATGACTCAGTATATTCACATTTTGACGGAACAACATGTAGCTGATCGTCACCTTTAGCATTTATAAATGCAGCATTTCAAACCAGTCGTCCAAGACACCATTTTAATGTCAGGCCAATCTTTAGTTCTGCAGCTCCTGCTCATTTTTAGGCACACATTTAAATTCCAAGCCGTCGAGCAGTGTCATCAGCGCGGCACACAATCAGCCCCAGATAGAATCTGCAGCGCCGCCGAACGGAAAGGCAGAGTCATAAATATCTATTTTCAGACGCAGAAAGAACAATGAGTGCTGCTTCAGATGACAGGGCCTCCGCGGAGCCCTGATCCGAACATCATGGAGCCTGTCTGGCATCACACGAAGTCAGCGGAGAACAAGCGACAAGTTTTCAAACAGGCTTTGAGGACAACCCACCTGTAAAGGCGTCCTCAGAGCAAATATGGATTTGATTGTTTGACGTTGAATCAAAACCATCCGTGGCCTCATTTTATTGAAAGCCATCTTAACACTTACCACTTTAATTCTATTAGATTTTACCACCAAAACAGGCACAAAGAAAAACAAAGAAACTAACAGAACCCAGCTCGTATGGGGGGTACACAAGAGTAAAGTGTTATTACACCATATCACATTCCATAGCCACATGCCGAAGTGTCCTTGAGTGCCAATAGGTAGGCATAACATTATGACCACCTTGTGCCTCCAAAACAGTTGTGTACTCATCAGAGAATGGACATGAGCCTTCCGAGGGTGTCCTGTGGTGTCTGGTAACAGGATGCTGTTCGTGGGGGCCTTTGGGTCCTATGGGGTCGGTGGATCAGGCTTCTTTCTTTGCATCCCACACATGCTTGAACAGTTTGGGATCCAGGGAATTTGGAGGCCAGGTCAACACCTTGTGCTGTTTTTTGAGTTGTTCTTAATGCATTTTGTGTGTGTGCGCCTGTGTCAGGCTGCATCCTCCTGGGGATGGAGCCTGCCATCAAGGTCATTGCTGTGGGGTGGGGGGTACATGTCTAGGTAACATCAACATAAATGCCCGGTCCAAAAGTTTCCCAGAAGAACACTGAATCATCACAAGATGGTCAATGTTAGTTACTTCTCCTTTCAGTATAGTTTTAATGTTGTGGCTGATCTGTGCATATGACAAATTAGTAGAACGTGGGGCAGGTTGATGGAGCCAGGACCACAGATGAGAAAGATAGAGCTCCTCTAATCAGTTCTTAAGCACAATACTGTACTCACAGCAAGAGTTTATCAGTTTAAAAGCTTTTGAATGAATCCCAGAATATAATTAATTAACTGCTGAGGACAATTATCCTTTGTGTGGTGATTTAGAGGGCGCTCTTCTCTATTTGTGCGAAGAAAAAACTAATGGTATGTAGAAATAAGTACACTGCCAGACTGGTAATAACTGCCTAGAGCCACGGCCCCAACACATTGTTTATTCCAATTTTTAACAGGTTATTAATGATCGCAGTGAAGTTAATTATATTTAAACATTATTTATACTCAACCAAAAGTGCATCTCAGTACACTTAACTGCGGCATGTGTTATTGTAGTGAAGTCATTACGATTAAGAGATGTTAGGGAACAGTGTAAATGCAAACACAGAGCAGAGTCAAGAAGGCAAAGACACACAGAGGAGACTGAGATCAATGATAATGTGATCTAATGACATTGCTGAGCGAGCTGTTCCCCTCCGGTGGTCTCGCCATCGAACCAACTCAGGGCTGAAGACGGTGAATTTAGTTTGGCCCGGCTTTAATCTTCCCATCAGACAACACGAAGCAGGCGGTGCGCTGCGAGTGTTTTTCCATTTTTGCCACGAGAGAATTGTGTCAGGTTTTGCAAGTGCACAAACACGGATACGTCAGCGGGGCACGCTGACAGGCAGCTTGTTCAAATAAAGTGCTGACAAAAGCTCAGAGCGGAGCAGCTCGAGAAAAGTTTTCACAGAGACGCATGACAACAGAAAACAAAAACAAAGCGCTTCTCAGAAAAACTGTCCGTCTGTGGTGCTGAAAGGATGCAGTTTAAATTGTTCAAAAGGGGCCCTGCATGCTTTTTCGACTCTCAAGCTAATTAAAAATGGTTACACATGTAGAATTTTTTTTCCTGCAAAAAATCAGAGTACTCAACAGTGTGGGTGGAGATACTTTTTGACAAATGGTGTCATGTGTTGCTGGTTGTTTGAAACAAAAGACCAGATGATGATAAGTGGTGCTCATTACAAGGGAACACCGTATGTAAATCAAAGCGCAAATGTGTCATCCATCTGTGTTTTTCCTCTGGTTTAATAGATGCACATCGTCTGCAGGACCTCTATTTATCTGAAAAGCAAACACACTTATGGTCACAATGCTAGCATGCTGTTATTTGGGAGGTATAATACGTCATTGTGACATTGTATTTTAGCTTGTTAGCGACATTGCTAATTGAACGGAAATGATAGCTGTGGATGGGAATGTGATTAGTTGGTGTAAGTGCTGTTTCTCACAGATGACTGTTAAAGAATTTGTACAACAGTTTTGAACGTCAAACATACACCGATCAGGCATAAGATTATGACCACCTTCCGAATATTGTGTAGGTCTCACTTGTGACTGTGAGGGGAGCAGCATCTGTGGGTGAGGCTTGTTCCAGTGCATCCCACAGATACTGGAGGGAATTTGGAGGCCAGGTTAACACCTTATGCTGTGTGTCTGTGTCAGGCTGCATCCTGCTGCCATTAAGGAGTGTCATTGCTATGGGGTGGGGGTGCCTGGTCTGGTAGGTGGGTGGTGCATCCACGCGAATGCTAGGTCCATAAGTTTCCCAGCAGAACATTGTATTGTCTCAAGATGGTCAGTGTTATTTACTTCACCTGTTGTGGCTGATGGATGTAAATGTCAACGTGCTGCTGGTGCTAGAGGACAAGTCAGATTCTCTAGGACTGTAAATATTCACCAACAACATGCATCCCATTGCCACATTCAAACTTACGTTTCTTAAAGGTTGACAAAAGAGCATGGGCGTGGAAGTGGGGGGAAAAGGGGACCCGACAACCCAGGGCCCGAGTAGGGAGAAGGCCCATGAAAATTTGTTTTTACTTGCACACCTCGTGCACTGGCATGGATAGGGGCCCACTGACATTAAGAGTGTACAGGGCCCAGAATTTGGTGCTACGCCCCTGCAAAAGAGGCTGTGCATATTGTAAATGGAACACGCCTTCTTTTAATGCTTAGATGTGCACATCCTGTTTAGTCCGGGTTTCTGGGCCCCGGCCACGTAGATGAAAGCCACCTCTGAAGCAAACTCTCAAGAAAAGCCATAAAGAAAACATGCAAATAATCCCGAGATCTTTCCCGACCATACAGAAGAAAAATATTTACTTGTTGACTTTACGATTGACGTTTCGGGGAGGAATTACTGCCAGGACGCATGACAGAGAAAGTGTGCAGGCACAAAAATGCGACTGAGCTTCAAACCCTGGCCAGGCCAAAGGGAGAGACTCTCTCTCTAATTAGCTATAAGCTGTCCTGATGCGAAGGAATCCATCATGAGACTCACGCAAACCTTCCTCCAGCCTGGGGGTCTGATAAGCAGTGTTTTTATTGTGGTCGAAGATTATGAAGCTGGCAACAGTGGCGCGTTTGACTGTGGGTTGTTCAGACACAACGAAACAGTAGATAACATCCTCAAATTAAGTTCCTTATTAGTAGAGTAATGACAACATATATAAATCACTGTGATCTGATCTGATTTTGCCACCACACATCAAGCCCTCACTCATTAAGCCCCCCCAGCCTACAAAAAAAAAAAATAAATGCTAAGACACATTTATAGCACCCTAAATTATTCCTGACTACTGAGATCATTTTTGGTTCAGAGAGGATAGTCGCACAACATTCAGTCTCCTACCTTGCACTCATTTTATCTGTCCCATTTGCAGCACTCATAGGTATATAAGCAGCATATTAATGAGTGTTTCCACTCTCTTGGTTACCGCCGTGGGTATAATAACCCTTCTGCCTTGGGCGGCCTTGAATTTTACATGATGACCAAATGTTAGCAGAAATATAAAAGCACAGAGGCTGAGCTGGGCCCGAGCAGTCATAAACATCGTCACCCAAGAGGGAAGCCGTGTTCAATAAAGTACAATAATAACAGTGACAAACAATGCTCTGCCGTGAACAGTAGGAGCAGGGACAAATCAGCCCTTAACTCAGGCCTTTTAAAGAGAGAAACAAGAGAAAGGGGGTATTATTTCATCGGGAACGTCTCGACCGCGCTTAACAATTTAGCCACATAATTACGGTGGCGCCCAGGTTGCACTGTCACAGTTAAAGTATGGCCCGGAAAGAGGCAAGGGCTTTTATTGAGCGGATATTAATTGATTTGTCCTGACCTACCCAGATCTGGCCTCCCTGGGCTCAGCTTCCTCGGTGGAGCGGTGCCAAGGCTCCGTCCTAACTCTGCATAAAAATAAATGAGAAGCTATGGGGCTAGTCTCTAAAGCCAGCGGATATTGTTCGATTTCACGTCAGCCCTCCAGGAGGCAATTTAAACAACCCAGCATGCTAATCAACCTGGTATAAAAGGGAGTTCTGGAGGACAGCCCATACTTCTTTTTTTTTTTTACCTCCTCTCTCCTATTGCAGCAAGGCCAGAAGGACATAAACAATCTGACGGGAAAGTGTAATTGGGCTTCTATCTGAGGGAGTATTACACTCCAGTGTAATGCTACGATGTGATGTGGCAAAGAAAACAACCAGCTCTTAACATTAAAGTGCATGCCTTGGCTCGTTTTGCAATATAGGCTGGCATGACATGGTCACATTTTTCAACCCCCCCCCCGTTCTTTAATAGCCATCTGTGAGAAACGGCGCATATAACAACGTGTACAGTGGACTTCTCACTCCAGGATATGAGTGTGCCATCAATGTTTTCATCCCAGTAGAACTCAGACCTTCATCTGAAGAGCCCCAGTCCACACAAATAATCCAATCCTCTAATATACCCCTGGTATTTGTTGTGGTCACAGAAATACGATAGTGTTCATTCTCTGCTTGCGCCCTGAACCCACAGGTCAGGTGGTAGCAGATCACAGGCTTCTCTGTGACTCGGGGGTTAAACTAATCATGGATTGGACTTTCTCGCGCGGCCCAAACAGTGCCCTTAGAAATCTACACCAGCTCGCCATCCCCACAGCGGGCCAACCTGTTTTTCATGCATTTACATCACATAGGAGAAGGATTTAGCTTGAAGGTGTCACCAGCTTGCTCCTCATTGAGCTCACCTTTAGGTTTAAAGGCTTCGGAAGGTCTTTCATTTACACAATGTGATGTAACTCAGTATTTCAGACGCCACATTTCATTACAGCAAGCCGAAAGCCTTTCTGAACATTTTTAAAAGATATCCTTGAACATGACTCAGACCCACACATTCCTTCATAATACAGTTATACAACCACTCCACTGTAGCCTGGACTCGAGGCACTGTCACATTTCTGAATGTTTTAGAAAAATTGCAGCAAAGACGCGTTTCAATATTTTATTTTTCCTCCCTTTATTTGTTAAGTTAAGCACGCCTTTACAGAAATGAATGTCCTTCCAGCGCGTCAGTATTAAAATCTAAAGAACTTATTTCTCACAGCCAAGCTAAAAAACAAAACAGTCTGTCACAAGGGATAAAGGCTATTCAACACTGCCCCCTACTGACACAAACCTATTCTTACACTTTCTCCCAATCCCCACCTGACACAGTAGCAGCACTTGTTTCTACATTTAAGTGAACTTAAACACTCACTGGCCAGTTCATTAGGCACACTGGTAAAGAGTAGTGATCCTTTGTCTAAAATAAATGAGAGAGCTGTTGATTCAACTGTGAGTTTCTATTATTTTGGCAGCCCCATTTTAGTCAGCAGGTTAGGCTAAGCAACAGAAGCACCACAAACTTCATCCTCCAAAATGATCCTGCAGTTCAATTACCGCCTTTCTTGCTGTTTCAACATAAACTGAACAATGTAACTGTCACGAAAGTGCAAGACCGTTATATTAGTATTTGTTTTCACTAGTGTACCTGCTGATGTGTAATCTTTCAGTAGAAGTGTACATCTCTGCAGATTAATGAGCTTCTGCTGTAGATAAATCTTGTTCTCTGACTGTATTATTCAGCTTTTAAATTTAGGAGCAATGAAATGTTCTGATGTGGCAATATTTCTTTAAACTCAAATTAAAAGCAAAACAATACAGCACAAGACTGTATTTGTTTTAGTTTCAGAAGAACCCGAAGGCTGGATATCACAGGCTGACTGTACAAAAAGAGAGCTCAACAACACAACAGGCAGATATCAGAATAAGGATGAGGGAAAAATAAAAGGATGGACAAATGACTAAATACACAAAAGGGCTGAGGGGATAATGAGAACACACAATCACACATCTGGGAAAAACAAATAGAGATCACGCAAAGCACACAACTACATACTTTTGCTTTTAATGGTCATTGCAAAATAAATCGCAGACATAAGTAACCAAAACGTAGCTGTAATACTCTTTAGCTGTACACTTATTACAGTTAACTGGCGTAACGAGTGTTATCTTGAGCTCAGAGAAAAGTCACAATTCAAAATGTAGTATGCTCGTCTATAAAATACACAGTCAAAGGTTGTAACAGGATATTTGTGAAAATCTGTGCTTTGAAAACAATGAGTAGTGTATATATTACGTATATACGTATGTGTATATAACTCTAACATATAAAACATATAGTACATTATCTTCAGCACCCAATAAACAATAAAAACTTGATTAAACACCAGACCACTTTCATAGAATATCCATTAAAATCAAGCCCTCTTCAACACTGCTGTTTGTTGCGTCATTCCCTCATTGGCACATGTAGCGATGCATTCAGTGACCAACGACTGTTCACCAGAGCTAAAAAAAATTAACAAATATGGGGGAAGTACAGGTATAGTTTCTTAAGCTGCAGAAAAGAAAGAGACAAAACATCCAGACCTGCAAATTCTATTTTCTAGTATATATTCACGTGCATGTCCCTTTTCTTTGTCTACAACATGAATCAACGGTTGTTTTATCAGAATACTGATGTCACTGGCTATAAGGAATTATTTTACATACTGTAAAGCCACCTTACTTTCTCTTTTCAGTCTACTGTGATGAAAGGTCAATCTCCTTATTTTATTTTTTATTTTTTTGTAGTCCCAGGAAATGTTTGCTCATCTTAGGCTCAAAGTCCTCCGTATTCTTTTTAAGTCTGTCTTTTTATTTCTCTTTTGCTCTTATCCCTTTGCCTTCAGGTGTGTGCTCTTTCATTTTCTCTTTTAGGTTTGTCAACTTTTATAAAGGCCTATTCAGCAGCTTCGGATTCATTTTCCACTTCTTTGTCCCCACTAAAACTCTCATTGTCTGGCTTTCCGTCTTCTGGCTCATGCTGGACATTATTTTTATCAACAGCTTCACCTTCGTCTGTCTCCTCTGTTCCGCTGCCTGAATCTCTGTTCTTCTCCTTTTCTTCCAGATGTGAGGCTGCTTGTTCAGTGTCAGAGGACTCTTGACTTGCTTCTTCAGCATTTTTCTTTGTAGTGGTTTTGTCAGAGTCCTGATCTGAGTTGGCGTCTTCCTTGTGTTAATCATCTTCAGAAAGTGGCTGGACAGCAGGAGAAGGATTTGCTGAAGCCGTTCTTGTTTCTTCATCCTCATCAGCGTTTTTGTCTGACTCTGAAACTGACAGAAAAGAGAACAATAACAATAATTAAAAAGTCACTCATCTGCTAAGAATTTGCAAAAGAATAACATGACTGATAGGGAGTCTTGGATTAAAATGAACCAAATCTTACTCCATGAAAGTTTAAGCCAAGAAGCGATTACCTAAGAAAGCAACTGACTGCATTAAAGTAAATAAATAATAATAATGTTAATCAAATTTAGACCCTGCTCTGTCTTAACACGTACTTGTACAGATAAAGTTTAACCTGTCAAAGCTAATAAATGTAATTATTATTCATACAGGGTGAGCACCAGTTGAAGGTGATTCATTTCATCTTCTTCTCTTGAACCACAAAATGATGAAATGTTATGAATTAACAATCAATAATGAATCTGTCTGTACAGTGATAGAGAGTAGAGCTCACTTTTATTCCCACTTCACGGCACTATGTAAGTTTGGTTAACTGGATATGATCACTAACAGGAAGTGCACAATTCTTTCCTGCACTAGTCACACACCACCAACTACAGGTCTTAGGAAGTCAGGAACAAAAAGGAGCTGGCTATGACTTAGACACAAAGTAGCCAAGGAATATGTTTATGGAGGAATCAAACAGAGAAAGGTAAGTAAGAGACTAGATAAGATTAAATATCTGACTGGCTTAGTTGAGGGTGAGAAACACGAGCTGGTCTTCTTGCTGCTAGTCTGCACGTGTTCAATGGTTGCTAATGTTAGCAAAGTCGTCAACTCACTAGTTTTTAACTTTGAGCCAAGTCAACAGTTTAGTTGCATTTACATCTTACACCATTGGTTATTGAGAGTAGTCAACAACTCTGACTATTGTGGATCTATCTCACATAGTGTAGTTTTCAAACCTGGCTGTTCAGAAGCAGTGGATGATGCAGAATTAATTGTGTGTACTCACTATCATCATTCAACTTACCAGGCAACCCAACATTTGCCTTCTGAGGATCTGCAGGGTCATTAACAGTATCTTCTTTTTCATTTGTAGAAGGAGTCTGTGGCTTTTTAGGTGGAACTGAGGAAAAAAGAAACAAAATGATGGAAGAGACCATATGTAATCTACAATGAGAGTTTGGAATCAAACAGTCATGAACATTGATGTTAATAAGAGGTAGTGCTGAAAAAGTAACTCGTTAGTATTTGAAGTCCCATCTAAAGCAACGTGCTGTTTAACTTTTGTCTCTCTTCGACTTTTGAAAATAAGCAATTTGAAAATGTTAGCATGTGATTTGTGTTTTCTGATTTTTCTTACATATTACTGATATAATTAAGTTAACAAGGCTAATAGTCCAGTTTTCAAAAAGCTTGTAATCCAAAGTATCCAGGGGTCATTGTCATTCATCAATGGACTACTTCACTGGTGGGATCAACTGTCTACTACAAACATTACCTGGTGGTTTCTGTTTTCCATGGTTTTTCTGAATCTGAGTTTTAGGTTCCTGAAATACTCCTGTCATGTTATCACTGGTTTTCTCTTGAGTTTCTCCTGTCACCTGATGTGAGTTGCTATCTTCCTTGTGTTCATCAGCATCTTCCTTAGGTAACATGTTCACAGGCTCTGTGGTCAAAGGTGAACATGGTTGGACAGGAGGAGAGACAGGATTTGCAAGAGCAGACTTTTCTTCCTCATCATTACCTTCTTTTTTATCTGAATCTGAAACTGATAATAAAATAGTAAAAACTGTTTAGTATTAAAACTGCATTAAGCATTTCTCATAAGTGCATTACAAAGAATAAATGCACCTTAAAGAACAGTAAAAATGTTTTTATACTTTGATTCTAGATAATAGCCTTTAGTCAGATGTTCTGTCATATTATTATTGATATTGAATATTAGATTAGATCTAATCTAATCTAATCTTCACTGATAGATATAAAATATGACATCAGTTAGTGGTCATGTCTGAGTTTTGACTGAAAATACAAGAACATAGTTAAAATGCTTTCAGTGTGAAGGAATAAATGTGAATTTGTGTCCCAAAGGGACTCACATAGTGTGACAGCGGGGTAAGCGGGGAAGGGAATATTAGGACCCAGATGCAGGACTTGAAAAGGAGGCGCAGGCAGGAGTTGGCAAAAAAGGTGTTTTAATAAAAAGCAAAACTCAAAATAACCTAAAACGCTGCTGACATGGCAGGATATCCAAAAAGCAAACAAAAATCCAAAACACTAACAAGACTAAAACGTGGCATGAAACATGAAACATGAAATATGGAACATGGAACATGGAACATGGAACATGGAACAAGAAACGACATGCAACGAGTATGACGAGACAAGGAACAAAGGGAAGAGCAGGGCTATATATACACACATGAGGAACAGAGTGACAAGACACAGGTGAAGCAAATCAAGAAACAAGACACAGGTGAAACCAATAATCTAATCAAAGGGGATTACACAGACATGACAAACAGGAAGTCATGGACTTGACAAAATAAAACAGGAAACAAAACCCAAGAACATGAAAACTAAACCATGACTAAGAAAAAAACAAGAACTAAAGATACAACATAAACACAAGACTGTTGAAAAAGACTAGACAAAAAGACGAAAAGACAGAAGACAAGACAGAACATGACACATAGTTTCCAAACCTGGCTGTTCAGAAGCAGTAGATGATACAGAATTGATTGTGTGTACTCACCGTCATCGTTTAACGCGCCAGACAACCCAACATTTGCCTTCTCAGGATCTGCAGGGTCACAATCTGAGACTTTATTTTCTGTTGATTCTCTGTCCTGGGCAACATCACTATCTTCTTTGTCTTTTCTAGAAGGAGTCAATGGCTTTTTAGGATCACCTGAAACAGTCTGATGTGGACGAGTCCTGGACTTATTAGTCGTACAGGTTAAACCTGAAACAGGAAAAAAGAAACAAAATGATAAAAGACCATATATAATCTACATTGAGAATTTGGAATCAAACAAATGAGTTAATGATGAAAAGGTGAATTGAGTTCATGAATTAGAGGCACTAAAGCAAAACTAACATCTGGTTTCAGCTTCTTATGTGAATTGCAGCTTTTCTCTTGTAAATTTGTCAATGATTTTAGAATATTAATATTGAAAGCCTTGTAATGTTCTTGTTTGACAATATTTAGTCTCTGTTCAGTCAATGTTTTGTCCTATAAATGATGTAGAAGTTAAATAAGACATCAGCCTTGGATTTTACATCTTGTATGACATATTATAGATACAATGATAAATCAATTAATCATTCACAGGTGTGATCTTTTGTGAGAAACAAAAATCATCTTCTGGTTTCTGTTGTTCACTCATACTCTCAACTTGTTGAATCTGCCGTTGAATATTTCCTGAACGTTCTGTCTTTGACTCTGATACAGACAATAAAAGCAGCACAGGAAGCAAAGCAAAGAAAAGTAAGAGACTAGATAAGATTAAACATTCGACTGGCTTAGTTGATGGTGAGAAGTTAATGAAATAAAAGACACTGAACTGGTCTTGTTGCTGCTGGTCTGCACTTTTTTGATGGTTGCTTATGTTAGCAAAGTTGTCAACTCACCAATTTTAACTATGAGCTAAGTCAGCCCATTTCAACAGTTTAGCTGCATTGACATCTTACAACATTGGTTGTGGAGGGTAGTCAACAACTCTGACTATTGTGGATCTATCTCACATAGTGTAGTTTCCAAACCTGGCTGTTCAGAAGCAGTGGATGATGCAGAATTAACTGTGTGTACTCACTATCATCATTCATTGCACCAGACAACCCAACATTTGTCTTCTGAGGATCTGCAGGGTCATTATCAGTATCTTCTTTGACATTTGTAGAATGAGTCCGTGGCTTATTACCTGGAACTGAGGAAAAAAGCAACAAAATGATGTAAGAGACCATATATAATCTACACTGAGAGTTTGGAATCAAACAATTGAGTCATGAACATTGATGTTAATAAGAGGTAGTGCTGAAAAAGTAACTCGTTAGTATTTGAAGTCCCATCTAAAGCAACGTGCTGTTTAACTTTTGTCTCTCTTCGACTTTTGAAAATAAGCAATTTGAAAATGTTAGCATGTGATTTGTGTTTTCTGATTTTTCTTACATATTACTGATATAATTAAGTTAACAAGGCTAATAGTCCAGTTTTCAAAAAGCTTGTAATGCAAAGTATCCAGGGGTCATTGTCATTCATCAATGGACTACTTCACTGGTGGGATCAACTGTCTACTACAAACATTACCTGGTGGTTTCTGTTTTCCATGGTTTTTCTGAATCTGAGTTTTAGGTTCCTGAAATACTCCTGTCATGTTATCACTGGTTTTCTCTTGAGTTTCTCCTGTCACCTGATGTGAGTTGCTATCTTCCTTGTGTTCATCAGCATCTTCCTTAGGTAACATGTTCACAGGCTCTGTGGTCAAAGGTGAACATGGTTGGACAGGAGGAGAGACAGGATTTGCAAGAGCAGACTTTTCTTCCTCATCATTACCTTCTTTTTTATCTGAATCTGAAACTGATAATAAAATAGTAAAAACTGTTTAGTATTAAAACTGCATTAAGCATTTCTCATAAGTGCATTACAAAGAATAAATGCACCTTAAAGAACAGTAAAAATGTTTTTATACTTTGATTCTAGATAATAGCCTTTAGTCAGATGTTCTGTCATATTATTATTGATATTGAATATTAGATTAGATCTAATCTAATCTAATCTTCACTGATAGATATAAAATATGACATCAGTTAGTGGTCATGTCTGAGTTTTGACTGAAAATACAAGAACATAGTTAAAATGCTTTCAGTGTGAAGGAATAAATGTGAATTTGTGTCCCAAAGGGACTCACATAGTGTGACAGCGGGGTAAGCGGGGAAGGGAATATTAGGACCCAGATGCAGGACTTGAAAAGGAGGCGCAGGCAGGAGTTGGCAAAAAAGGTGTTTTAATAAAAAGCAAAACTCAAAATAACCTAAAACGCTGCTGACATGGCAGGATATCCAAAAAGCAAACAAAAATCCAAAACACTAACAAGACTAAAACGTGGCATGAAACATGAAACATGAAATATGGAACATGGAACATGGAACATGGAACAAGAAACGACATGCAACGAGTATGACGAGACAAGGAACAAAGGGAAGAGCAGGGCTATATATACACACATGAGGAACAGAGTGACAAGACACAGGTGAAGCAAATCAAGAAACAAGACACAGGTGAAACCAATAATCTAATCAAAGGGGATTACACAGACATGACAAACAGGAAGTCATGGACTTGACAAAATAAAACAGGAAACAAAACCCAAGAACATGAAAACTAAACCATGACTAAGAAAAAAACAAGAACTAAAGATACAACATAAACACAAGACTGTTGAAAAAGACTAGACAAAAAGACGAAAAGACAGAAGACAAGACAGAACATGACACATAGTTTCCAAACCTGGCTGTTCAGAAGCAGTAGATGATACAGAATTGATTGTGTGTACTCACCGTCATCGTTTAACGCGCCAGACAACCCAACATTTGCCTTCTCAGGATCTGCAGGGTCACAATCTGAGACTTTATTTTCTGTTGATTCTCTGTCCTGGGCAACATCACTATCTTCTTTGTCTTTTCTAGAAGGAGTCAATGGCTTTTTAGGATCACCTGAAACAGTCTGATGTGGACGAGTCCTGGACTTATTAGTCGTACAGGTTAAACCTGAAACAGGAAAAAAGAAACAAAATGATAAAAGACCATATATAATCTACATTGAGAATTTGGAATCAAACAAATGAGTTAATGATGAAAAGGTGAATTGAGTTCATGAATTAGAGGCACTAAAGCAAAACTAACATCTGGTTTCAGCTTCTTATGTGAATTGCAGCTTTTCTCTTGTAAATTTGTCAATGATTTTAGAATATTAATATTGAAAGCCTTGTAATGTTCTTGTTTGACAATATTTAGTCTCTGTTCAGTCAATGTTTTGTCCTATAAATGATGTAGAAGTTAAATAAGACATCAGCCTTGGATTTTACATCTTGTATGACATATTATAGATACAATGATAAATCAATTAATCATTCACAGGTGTGATCTTTTGTGAGAAACAAAAATCATCTTCTGGTTTCTGTTGTTCACTCATACTCTCAACTTGTTGAATCTGCCGTTGAATATTTCCTGAACGTTCTGTCTTTGACTCTGATACAGACAATAAAAGCAGCACAGGAAGCAAAGCAAAGAAAAGTAAGAGACTAGATAAGATTAAACATTCGACTGGCTTAGTTGATGGTGAGAAGTTAATGAAATAAAAGACACTGAACTGGTCTTGTTGCTGCTGGTCTGCACTTTTTTGATGGTTGCTTATGTTAGCAAAGTTGTCAACTCACCAATTTTAACTATGAGCTAAGTCAGCCCATTTCAACAGTTTAGCTGCATTGACATCTTACAACATTGGTTGTGGAGGGTAGTCAACAACTCTGACTATTGTGGATCTATCTCACATAGTGTAGTTTCCAAACCTGGCTGTTCAGAAGCAGTGGATGATGCAGAATTAACTGTGTGTACTCACTATCATCATTCATTGCACCAGACAACCCAACATTTGCCTTCTGAGGATCTGCAGGGTCATTATCAGTATCTTCTTTGACATTTGTAGAATGAGTCCGTGGCTTATTACCTGGAACTGAGGAAAAAAGCAACAAAATGATGTAAGAGACCATATATAATCTACACTGAGAGTTTGGAATCAAACAATTGAGTCATGAACATTGATGTTAATACGAGGTAGTGCTGAAAAAGTAATTTGGTTCATGAATTAGTTGACAGACAGAAACTCATTAATATTTGAAGTTCCATCTAAAGCAAAAAAACAACCATTTGGTTTCAGCATGTCACATGTAACGTGCTGTTTAACTTTTGTCTCTCTTCGACTTTTGAAAATAAGCAATTTGAAAATGTTAGCATGTGATTTGTGTTTTCTGATTTTTCTTACATATTACTGATATAATTAAGTTAACAAGGCTAATAGTCCAGTTTTCAAAAAGCTTGTAATCCAAAGTATCCAGGGGTCATTGTCATTCATCAATGGACTACTTCACTGGTGGGATCAACTGTCTACTACAAACATTACCTGGTGGTTTCTGTTTTCCATGGTTTTTCTGAATCTGAGTTTTAGGTTCCTGAAATACTCCTGTCATGTTATCACTGGTTTTCTCTTGAGTTTCTCCTGTCACCTGATGTGAGTTGCTATCTTCCTTGTGTTCATCAGCATCTTCCTTAGGTAACATGTTCACAGGCTCTGTGGTCAAAGGTGAACATGGTTGGACAGGAGGAGAGACAGGATTTGCAAGAGCAGACTTTTCTTCCTCATCATTACCTTCTTTTTTATCTGAATCTGAGACTGATAATAAAATAGTAAAAACTGTTTAGTATTAAAACTGCATTAAGCATTTACCATAGGTGCATTACAAAGCAGAAATACAGACAAAGAGAATAAATGCACCTTAAAGAACAGTAAAAATGTTTTTATACTTTGATTCTAGATAATAGCCTGTAGTCAGATGTTCTGTCATATTATCATTGATATTCACTGATAGATATAAAATATGACATTTTGACCGTTTGCAGTTGACTCTGATACAGGCAAGAGCAGAACAAACTATTTAGTAAAAAAAAAAAAAAATACATTACTCTAATTCAGTGGTATTTTCATGAGTGCTTTGAAATACAGGAAAAAACATAAATTACACCTTAAAACAAAAATGGAAACAACCGAGTCAAATAAATATGTCTAACGTAAAATTAAAAGCATCATAATATTAAGCTTGAGAGTCTTGTAATGTTTCTACACTTTAATTTTGGATCCTATTCATCCTGTCCTATCCTATTGCTATTCATTATTTCCACTTCATGGCACTATGTAAGTTGGCTTAATAGAATTTGCTCACTAACAGGAAGTGCATAATTCTTTCCTGCACTAGTCACACACCACCAACTACAGGTCTTCAGCTAGGAACAAAAAGGGGCTGACTAGGACATAGACACAGAGGCAAAGTGGCCAATGAGTATGTTTATGGAGAAATCAAAGCAGAGAAAAGTAAGTTAGAGACTAGATAAGATTAAATATCTGACTGACTTAGTTGATGGTGAGAAGTTAAAAAAAAAAAAGACAAACGCTGAGCTGGTCTTGTTGCTGCTAGTCTGCACATTTTTGATGGTTGCTAATGTTAGCAAAGTTGTCAACTCACCAATTTTAACTATGAGCTAAGTCAGCTCATTTCAACAGTTTAGCTGCATTTACATCTTACAACATTGATTATGGAGGGTAGTCAACAATACTGACTATTGTGGATCTATCTCACATAGTGTAGTTTTCAAACCTGGCTGTTCAGAAGCAGTGGATGATGCAGAATTAATTGTGTGTACTCACTATCATCATTCAACTTACCAGGCAACACAACATTTGCCTTCTGAGGATCTGCAGGGTCATTATCAGTATCTTCTTTGACATTTCTAGAAGTCTGTGGCTTTTTAGCTGGAACTGAGGAAAAAAGAAACAAAATGATGTAAGAGACCATATATAATCTACAATGAGAGTTTGGAATCAAACAAATGAGCCATGAACATTGATGTTAATAAGAGGTAGTGCTGAAAAAGTAATTTGTCCAAAATGCAGCTGCTCGTTTCCTGACTGGGACCAAAAAACAAGAACACATAACTCCGGTGCTTTCTTCCCTTCACTGGCTACCGGTCAAGTACAGGATTGATTTTAAGGTTCTTTTATTTGTTTTTAAATGCCTGAATGGGATGGCCCCGGAATACCTGTCAGACCTAATTGAACTGCATCGGCCCCCCCAGAGTCCTTAGGTCAACTAATCAGATGATCTTGGAGGTCCCTCGATCCCATTTAAAAACTAAAGGAGACAGAGCCTTTTCAGTTGTGGCTCCCTCTTTGTGGAACACCTTACCTTCAGCTGTGCGGTCTGCAAACAGCCTTTCTGCTTTTAAATCCTTACTTAAGACCCACTTATTCACCTTGGCCTTTGGCTGAGTACTTTTATTGAATATTTTATGTTCATATGTGACATTGTTGTTTTATTGTATTGCTCTGTTTTATTTTGTTTGTTTTTACTGGAAAGCACTTTGGGAAGCCGAGCTTTGGAAATGTGCTATATAAATAAAATTGACATTGACATTGACATTTGGTTCATGAATTAGTTGACGGAAACTCAATTTCTTGATTTTAGTAACTCATTAATATTTGAAGTCCAATCTAAAGCAAAAATAACAACCATATGGTTTCTGCATGTCACATGTAACTTGTTGTTTTTCCTTTTGTCTCTTAGACTTTTGGAAATAAGCAATTTGAAAATGTTAGCATGTGATTTGTGTTTTCTGATTTTTCTTACATATTACTGATATAATTAAGTTAACAAGGCTAATAGTCCAGTTTTCAAAAAGCTTGTAATGCAAAGTATCCAGGGGTCATTGTCATTCATCAATGGACTACTTCACTGGTGGGATCAACTGTCTACTACAAACATTACCTGGTGGTTTCTGTTTTCCATGGTTTTTCTGAATCTGAGTTTTAGGTTCCTGAAATACTCCTGTCATGTTATCACTGGTTTTCTCTTGAGTTTCTCCTGTCACCTGATGTGAGTTGCTATCTTCCTTGTGTTCATCAGCATCTTCCTTAGGTAACATGTTCACAGGCTCTGTGGTCAAAAGCAAACATGGTTGGACAAGAGGAGAGACAGGATTTGCAAGAGCAGACTTTTCTTCCTCATCATTACCTTATTTTTTATCTGAATCTGAAAACTGCATTATGTATTTCTCATAAGTGCATTACAAAGCAGAAATACAGACAAAGAGAATAAATGCACCTTAGAACAGTAAAAATGTTTTTATACTTTGATTCTAGATAATAGCCTGTAGTCAGATGTTCTGTCATATTATCATTAATATTCACTAATGGATATAAAATATGACATCAGTTAATGGTCATTTCTGAGTTTTGACTGAAAATACAAGAACATAGTTAAAATGCTTTCAGTGTGAAGGAATAAATGTGAATTTGTGTCACAAAGGGACTCACATAGTGGAGTTTTCAAACCTGGCTGTTCAGAAGCAGTGGATGATGCAGAATTAATTGTGTGTACTCACTATCATCGTTTAATGCACCAGACAACACAACATTTGCCTTCTCAGGATCTACAGGATCACAATCTGAGACTTCATTTTCTGTTGATTCTCGGTCCTGGGCAACATCAGTATCTTTTTAGTTTTTTTCTAGAAGGAGTCAATGGCTTTTAAGGATCACCTTAAACAGCCTGATGTGGAGGAGTCCTGGACTTATTAGTCACACAAGGGTAGTCAACAACTCTGACTATTGTGTCTCTATCTCACATAGTGTAGTTTTCAAACCTGGCTGTTCAGAAGCAGTGGATGATGCAGAATTAATTGTGTGTACTCACTATCATCATTCAACTTACCAGGCAACACAACATTTGTCTTCTGAGGATCTGCAGGGTCAGTATTAGTATCTTCTTTGACATTTCTAGAAGTCTGTGGCTTTTTAGCTGGAACTGAGGAAAAAAGAAAGAAAATTATGTAAGAGACCATATGTAATCTATAAAGAGAGTTTGGAATCAAACAAATGTGTCATGAACATTGATGTTCATATCAGGTAGTGCTGAAAAAGTAATTTGGTTCAAGAATTAGTTTACAGAAACTCAATTTCTTCATTTTAGTAACTCATTAATATTTCAAGTTCCATCTAAAGCAAAAATAACAACCATTTGGTTTCAGCATGGGGACTTATTAATCCTGGACTTATTAGTCACACGGGTTAAAACTGAAACAGGAAAAAAGAAACACAATGATGAAAGAGACCATATATAATCTACATTGAGAGTTTGGAACCAAACAAATGAGTTAACAGGTAGTGATGAAAAAGTGATTCATGAACTGAGTTCATGAATTAGTTAGATGCACTAAACCAAAACTAACATTTGGTTCCAGCCTCTTATATGTGAATTGCAGTTTTTCTCTTGTAAATTTGACAATGATTTTACAATATTAATATTGAAAGCCTTGTAATGTTCGTGTTTGATAATATTCAGTCACTGTTCAGTCAATTTAACCCAAGTTAAATGAGACATGAGCATTGGAGTTTATATTTTGTATAGGGATGAGCGAGTACAGCATTATCTGTATCTGTATCTGTATCTGTTAACCATATGAATTATCTGTATCTGTATCTGTACTCGGAGTGGGCGGGGCCTGACCCGGAAGTGGGCGGGATTTAACCCGGAAGTGGGTCTGGTTGTCTTGAAATGAGCGAGGTTTTAATTGGTATGTTATTTTAAGCATGCAATTGATATGGGCTGATCAGAAATAGTTATTTATTGCTGATTAGAAAACTGTTTACAGGACAGCATCAGCATTGAGCTTCAGAGATCAATGGTTTTGATCACGATAGCAAACGAACTATTTACAGAACAAGTTTTGCAACAATGCGGTTGCAATTATCAAGTAAAATGTAATGAACAAGAGTTTTCATGCTCAACAATAACTTTCTTATTTTAACTTTAATTTTTTTTATGATCAGTGAGATCTTTTTTATATACATATATATATATTTTTGGGTTTTTTTTGTTTTTCTTTGCGAGTGTGTAGGGGAGGGGCTGTAGTAGAGGTCTTCACGGGTCCAATTTGACGGACCCGAACCCAAATGGACCCGTGAAAATTCGACCCGGACCCGAATGGCCCCGAGCCATTATTGTAAATACGAGTTCCGAAACCGAACCGAACCCTTAAAA
This sequence comes from Planiliza haematocheilus, assembly GCA_005024645.1. Classification (NCBI taxonomy): domain Eukaryota; kingdom Metazoa; phylum Chordata; class Actinopteri; order Mugiliformes; family Mugilidae; genus Planiliza; species Planiliza haematocheilus. The sequence continues at coordinate 10,097,873 of SRSE01000725.1, forward strand.
ACCCGTGGACCCGAAATGCCCGAGTTGCTTTATGATTTAATACAAGTTGTCTTAAGACTTGTTTTTATAAGCTATTACTTTCTGTTTCTTACCTAAACGTAGTCTTCTTCTACCTGGTTCCGGCTGCGGCTGCGGCCGCTGCCAGCCCCCACCCCTGGCCTAGCCTCGCATTGGAGTCGGGAAGGGGGGAAAGGGGAGGGCGGCGGTGATTGACAGCTGTGACCGCCAATCGCCGGGTCCTCTCGGGTACTGTAGGACCCGGCCTTTCACAATAAGAGACCCGAGACCCGAGACAAACTCCACCGGTTCCGACCCGGCCCCGGCGTCACTTCTTGTGAGTGGACCCAAACCCGAGCCGGGTCGGGTCGGAACCTCGGGTTTTCGGGTTGTCGGTTTTTTCCGAAGACCTCTAGGCTGTAGTCTATCACAGAACGCAGACACAGTCAGCTACCCAATGAGGATTTTTATTTAATCCGAGCACAGATATTGACTCGTATTACTCGTATAGTACTCGTACTCGGCAAAAGTGCTTTATCCGTACCGGATACTCGTTTCAGCCGAGTATCCGGCTCAACTCTAATTTTGTATGATATGTTATAGATACAATGATAAATCAATTAATCATTCACAGGTGTGATCAATGATCTTTTGTGAGAAACAAAAATTACCTTCTGGTTTCAGTTGTTCATTCGTACTCTCAATTCGTTGAATCTTCCGTTGAACATTTCCCGTCTCTGATACAGACAATAAAAGCAGCACTATTTAGAACTATTTAGTAAAAAAAATACATTACTCTAATTCATGAGTGCTTTGAAATACAGAAAAAAAACATGGATGATGCAGAATTGTGTGACTATTAGGATGTATCTCACATAGTGTAGTTTTCAAACCTGGCTGTTCAGAAGCAGTGGATGATGCAGAATTAATTGTGTGTACTCACTATCATCATTCAACTTACCAGGCAACCCAACATTTGCCTTCTGAGGATCTGCAGGGTCATTAACAGTATCTTCTTTGTCCTTTCTAGAAGGAGTCCATGGGTTTTTACGTGAAACTGAGAAAAAAACAAACAAAAGGATGTAAGAGACCATATTTAATCTACACTGTGAGTTTGGAATCAAACAATTCAGTTATGAACATTGATGTCAATAAGAGGTAGTGCTGAAAAAGTAATTTGGTTCATGAATTAGTTGACGGACACCAATTGTTTCATTTTATGAACTCTTAACACAACCCGTGTAATTAAGTCCCAGCTAAAGCTAAAATAACAACCATGTGGTTTCAGCATGTCACATGTAACTTGATGTTTTTTTCTAACATATTATAGATATAATTAGGTTAACAAGGTTAACAATCCAGTTTTCAAAAAGCTCGTAATCCAAAGTATCCAGAGGTCATTATCTATCATCAATTAACTATTTCACTGGTGGAATCAACTGTCTTCTACAAGAAATGAAGATTACCTGCTGGTTTCTTGTCTTCACCAGCATCCTTGGGTAACATGTTCAGAGGCTCTGTGATCAAAGGCAAACATGGTTGGACAGAACGAGGAGAGACAGGATTTGGAAAAGCAGACTTTTCTTCCTCACCATTACCTTCTTTTTTATCTGAATCTGAAACTGATAATAAAACAGTAAAAACAGTTTGATGCTAGTGCAGGAAGTGAATTAGTTGACTGAGATATGCTAAAGCAACACTAACATTTGGTTCCAGCTTCTTATATGTGAATTGCAGTTTTTCTCTTGTAAAATTGACAATGTTTTTACAATCTTAATATTGAAAGCCTTGTAATGTTCTTTTTGGATAATATTCAGTTTCTGTTCAATGTTTTTTCCCATTATCATTAATATTTAACAAACAAGTTAAAATGAGATGTGTAATGTTTCTGCTCTTGAATCTTGGATCCTATTCAGTAGCTTTAAGAGGATTTTTTTTAGTTGCTTCTGCTGAGAGGAGCATATTTAAAATTATATTAATTTTGGTGAATAATTAGTGAATAATAACAAACATTCCAAAACAATAAATAATCAAATCTTAATTCAGGAAACAATCAATTTCCCCAAAAAGATGTAATGCAAAGGATGTGAGGGTTATTGTTATGTCAATATATTATTTAGATGCTGTGATCTATAGACAAATTGTAGATGAATTATTTGTTGATAGCTGTCCTTTAATGTGATACTTTTATTTCAATCCAAAATAGTGAGGAGTGACTCCCAACCAAAATTTATACAGTGCATCAGTAATTATGAATTACACTTTTGTTAGAGTTAACTACTGTATGTTATGTATAACCTCTGTTGTATGCTACAACACAAGATACCAACAAACATAAAGATCTACACTGTAGGATATGTATCTAAGCCCTAAAAGGAAAAGTGTATATTCAGAACAATTGGATTGATTAAATCAATAATAACATTAGCAAAAGGATAATTAGGAGGAAAATCACAAAAAGCAAAATTCACAAAATTCTTGTTTCACCATTATTAAAAATCAGCAGTTTCTCAGTGCTTTTTCAAAAACCTGGTTTTGCCATGGTTCTAGTGCAAAAATACATTTCATAGCAACTGTTGATATTTGTTGTAAACTTGTATAGAGTTACTAGTGGTTAACACAGGTGAATAAAACAAACAAATCAGAGAACAATCTTTCAGTGGCTCTTACCTTCTTCTGTATCATTAAACTCTTTCCTCTCTCTTTGGTGGAGGAGTAATTTGTTTTCGTTCCCATTTTTGAACCCTGGAAATGGAAATATAATTGTACATTTTTGTAACTTTTTATATCTTTTTTTCATTTGCATAAATCAGTTCATTAAACGTATCACATGTAAACAGACACATGTAAACACACATAGTATTAACAGTTTGTTCTTTATGATTGTTGAAAGAATCATGACTCTTTAACTTTAAATGCAGAACATTAAGAAAATTGTTGCAAAATGATATGAATGATTCATAGTTTTAAAGTCTTTCTCTACTTGTCCCATTAAACAAGTAGAGGTGAAGTGGTTTCCTCCAGCAGTCTGGTCTTCTGATTGCTGTTCTAGTATTTACTGACTGATCACTGAATAACAATGCAGCATCATACCTTCTGTTGTACCATAGGATGCCTGTTCCTCATCATTTCCTTTTCTGGCAAAGCATGCTGGAATCAAGAGTGAGACAACAGAAGAAGAAGAAGAAAGAAGCAATGTGATTTAATGTCATTCTGTTCATAATAAAGGCTGGAGTCAATAATAGCAGCAGTCAGTTTAATTATAGTGCACATTACTATACTGTTGATATAACTTCTGATACTCAAATAACAAAAAACCTTTCCCCATATGGTCAGCATCCTGTCGGTTAGTTCTAGTAATTTTTTTAACTGTACCTTTATTTTTTAGTTTGCAGAATAACAAAACCAAGAGTAGTAGAATGGCAATAGCAACGCTAACGCCAACGACAACGCCAACGACCATGGCACTGTCACTGTCACTGTCACCATCACTGCCGGCATCTAATGCACAGAAACACAAAAATAAAACTTGTGCAACTTCATAGCAGCCATACACATACAGTGGGTATTTGAGACACCTCTGATTTTGCAAGTTTCCTCCTTATAAAGAATGGAGAGGTCTGTAATTTTTATCACAGGTACACTTCAGCTGTGAGAGACAAAAATCCAGAAAATCACATTGTATGATTTTTAAGTAATTAATTTGCATTATATTGCATAAAATAAGTATTTGATAAACTAGAAAAACAGAACTTAATATTTAGTACAGATTCAATTACAGAGATCAGACATTTCCTATAGTTCTTGACCAGGTTTACATACACTGCAGCAGGGATTTTGGCCCACCTCCAGATCTTTCAGGTTTCGAGGTTGTAGCTGGGCAACATGGAGTTTCACCTCCCTCCAAAGATTTTGTATTGGGTTTAAGTCTAGAGACTGACTAGGCCACTCCAGGACCTTGACATGCTTCATTCAGAGCCACTCCTTAGTTGCCCTGGCTGTGCGTTTCAGGTCATTGTCATGCTGGAAGACTCAGCCACGGCCCATCTTCAATGCTCTTACTGAGGGAAGGAGGTTGTTACCCAAAATCTCGCAATATACGGCTCCATCCATCCTCTCAATACAGTGCAGTCGTCCTGTCCCCTTTGCAGAATAGTACCCCCAAAGCATTATGTTTCTACCCCTGTGCTTCACAGTTGGGATGGTGTTCTTGGGATTGTACTCATCCTTCTTCTTTCACCAAACACGGCGAGTGCGGTTTATATCAAAAAGTTCAGTTTGGTCTCATCTGACTACATGGCCTTCTCCCATGCCTCCTCTGGATCATCCAGATGGCCACTGGCAAACTTTAGACTGGGCCTGGACATGTGCTGGCTTGAGCAGGGGGACCTTGCATGTGCTGCTGGATTTTAATCCATGGCAGCGTAGTGTGTTACTAATGGTAACCATTGAGACTGTGGTCCCAGCTCTCTTCAGGGCATTGACTAGGGCGTGATTGATGGTGAGTGTGGACAGGTGTCTTTTATACAGATAACAAGTTCAAACTGGTACAGTTTATACAGGTAACGAGTGGAGGATAGGAGGGCTTCTTAAAGACAAACAGGTCTGTGAGAGCCAGAATCCTTGCTGGTTGGTAGGTGATCAAATACAAATACATCATGCAATAAAATACAAATTAATTATTTAAAAATTATACAATGTGATTTTTTATTTTAGATTCTGTCTCTCACATATGAAATGTACCTATGATAAAAAATACAGGCATCTCCATTCTTTCTAAAGGGGGAAAAAAATAATTTCCCCACTGTATGCAACGTGCACACATTCCATTGCATTACACTGTCTTCACAGAAAAAGCAGTGGTAGCTATATTCTATGTAAATGAGCTTCTGATAACATATTGGCTTCAAATATACACATATCATATATTATGAATAAACAGTATAACTGATATCTCTGGTATCTTACCTTTGTAGCAATCCTTTGCAGTGAATGTAGTCGATTCTTTAGACACAGGGTTGCTCACGGTACAGGTGTACACTTGATCATCATGTTGGTCCCCTAGAGGTATCGTTACATCTTGTCCAGACTTTTCATGTGAGCTCCACTCAAACTTCATTAACGACTGAAACCGTCCAGGTTCTGAGGAGCACATCAGTGTGGCCTGGTTTGCAGATGTGCTAGAGCTGCTGTTGGTGTTCATCTTACAGGATATTGTCGGCTTGGCTACTTTGTCTGTACAAAACAAAAAATATATACACATGACAGCAAACTCCACTTGTACCCACTTACAAATAAAATCTTTGAATTCATGCATCAGTACTAGATACATTTTAGGATATAAAGAAGCACAGAAGGTTTATCAGAGAGAAACTGTACCTGGTGTGAACTATAGTAACAACAGATATCTGTTAGATCATGAAGCTACATACCTAGCGAATCTTCACATACCATCTCAGTTGTCTACATTCCCCACCACTAAACCTAAGATGTGTCTCCTGTACTTCAATGTCTTATCATGTACATTTTTTTTTTTTTTTTCCAAACTCCATCCCAGTGAAGGTAGGTTTAAATTGTTAGGAACACATATGCTCAGATAACTACTTGTTTTACAGTTTTATGATTTTTTAATTTTAAAATATTCTCACAGTATGGACAAAAATTATCTTACAGAAAGTAGTGGTCTAAATGGATACTTCAGTTTCATTGGAGTGGTGACGTATGAGGTTAACTGAGCCAATTTATTACTAACTACTGTAGCTGGTGGAGAGTCCTTATGTCACTCTCTTAAAAGCCTCCATACTCAGTCACTTTACCTTGCAGGACACCACTGTGTGACCCTGGTGTTTTAACACACTGATTCAGATCTGAGCTAACATATTAAGATGCAAAAGTTGTAATAACACAAACCATCTAATCTAAAACTCCTGGCTTATATATTTAAAATTATTTGAGAAGTGAGAAATACTTAAATATTTATTTCTTTGTTAGCTGCTGAGCACGAGCCAGCAGCATTTATTTAGTTCATATTTCATAATGCACTGACTGTAGGTTTGTTGGACAGGGCCTCTAAATGTGTTTTGCCTGGAATCTTGGCAAAAGGGATTGTAATGTCTAATCCTGTGTATTAATGAAGTGTCACAATGTTATTTACTTCCTGCCAATGGTCATAATGTTGTGTTGTTGTTTTTTTTGTATAAACAGTATCTCCCACTGCAGGCAATGAAATTTGATAATAAAGAGTCAATGTATTTTGTTAATTGGCGTCCAACACTAAATATCCATTGTTATGCTGTAAAGCAATAAATCATTAAAGGATTCACTATTTCATATTAGCTGTTGCATTTGTAGAGTCTATTAAGGTCCATTTTTTTGTGTGGCTTCCTAATTACACATATATTGCTTTTAGGGCATGGATGGCACAGTATCAAATCACAAACATCCAACAACAGAATTAAAATATCAATGTTACTAGAAAGTTTGTAAATAAATAAATAAAAAACTTACCAATGACTTCCAGTTTATAACTGTAATAAGTCAATCCCTTATTGTATATTTCCAATACATACTCTCCACTGTCTTCATAGCTGAGGTCAGTGATTGTGAGATCTGCAGAAACCCAGTCAAGAGTGGTCCTGTTTAAAAATGACCCAAACACACGTTGCTCTTGGCCATTAAACTCTACCACTTTGTTCCCATTATGCTTCCACAGAATGTCATCAGGGATATTCTTGATGTTTGTCTTCAAGGTCACTGTCCCTCCCATCAGTCCATAAGTGGTAGACTCTCCAGCAACTAGACACAAAGAATGAAGAGGTGAAGAACCAATGTTAAAATTTATAGTATTCTAAACGCAATATCAAGACCAATATACACCAAACTATCATTGTTTTAGATTGTAATTAGAAGAGGGGGTATGCTGGAATGCATTATAATGAGATCTTAACACGTTGGTGGAGGCTGGAAAATATTTAAAATAATGTTCAAAAAATAAATAGTTGTCTAACAAATGGCAATTCTTGACCCAGGGTCTGTTACCACTTGTCCTCTGTAGGGTTGCAGGGGGGCTGGAGCATATCCCAGCTATCACTGGGGCGAGAGGTGGGGTACAACCTGGACAGGTCACCAGTCTATCACAGGGCTACGGCCAATTTAGAATCACCAATTAACCTAATGAGAATGCCTTTGAAAGGTGGGAGGAAGCCGGAGTACCCAGAGAGAACCCAAGCTGACACAATTAGAACATGGGCACTCCACTCAGAAAGGCCCAGTCAGCTGATGGTTTGGAACCCAGAACCTTCTTGCTGTGAGGCATCAGTGGGTCTACATACTGGTTGTTATTTCAAATGCAGTTTACATTGTTCAACACAAATAGCAGATAAAAACGATGGTCATCATCTCTGTCCAACAATGAGGTTAATTTAAACTGAGTTTCCTGATGAACGCCACAAAAGTGCAACTTCATTGTTTGGAGGAACCTCAGCTGCGTCTTGCATCCCCTCTACTCTCCATTTTTTTTTTTTTTACAGATTAACTAATAATGATTATAAATATAAACCAGTTACCACCTAACTTGTTAATATGCTCATGGTTAGGTTGACAGTGAAAATGATACATGTAGCATGAAGTAAGATTAAATTCACATTGAAGGGGAAACAGACTATAATACAACGTTGAAAACAAATATCAGGCAACATATAGACCAGACAAAGATTAGTGGCTATTAAGAGGCCTAAAGTCACAGAAAATCTGTGTACTCCCTGACATATAGATCAGGTTAATTCCATGATATTCCGTCAGTATCGATTGCCTTATCACGCCACACCTAAAAAGGTACAGTGGCCCTGAAGATCGAAACACAACATTTCACAAAACTCAATGACATTACAGAAAACACAATGCCATTACAGATTACAGAAAGGGTAGGGCCAGCACTTGTTGTGTATGAGTCGTTGCCAAATTTCTGCATGCCTTGCAAAAAGACACTGGCATTATTTAAAGAGACCGAGGGGATGCACAGTGAGGACGTATTTGCCCTGTCTCCTCAGTCCTAACTCCTTCAAGTCCTCTTTCAAAATATTCCTCTATTAATGCCATCATGTCGTACTTTCTTTCTAACGCAGTTTAAAACTTGTACATGGACACAGCGGAGCAGAAACAGGGAATGACATTACACTGTGAGGTTCTGTCCAGTCAGTCAGACACAAGAATTGTTGTCCCCATACTCTGTAATCTGAAATGTTGTTGTGTTTTGTGGAATGTCGTGGTGTTTTGATCTTCAGGGCAACTGTAAAGAAGGCCACCGTGGACTTATTCATTGATGAAGATCAGAAAGTAAACTAGTTTCATTTTTAAACTGAGGCCCTAGTGTAATGTAGTGTACTTTATACCAAAGTCAACCCTGGGAGGGAATCTGCTCGATTTAAGTAGGTAAAAATATATAAAATATAAAGTCAAACTCACCTGAGCAGGTGGTTAGGATACAGTAAACCAGAATAAGTCGACGAATCATTTCAGCCACCTAATCACAGGTGAGCAGCAGCCGCCGCCTCACGATTCCTTTCGTTTTGTTCTGCCAGGAGCCGGAATTAAAACGTTACAGGGATTGGTGTCATTTCTCTTCAACGAGTCTGGACAAGTTTTTTCTTTTGTCGTTTTTAAAAAAAACACAACTCTTAAAAAAAAGTCTACCTGCGCTTTAAGCCTACAGGTGAGGGCTTGCATTCCTCATTTCCATGAGCGAAAGCAGGTGAGCTTCCGGTATCGTTTCTTCACAACTTCACAATAAAAGCTTGCAGGTTTGGAGACATTAATTAATACATCATGGGAACCTTTTTAAAATGAACTCTGGCTTTAAGAGTGTATAACTGCAGCAGCTGGTGGAGAAAAGCTAAAATGTCTGGTCATTTGCTTTTATGACGGTGAATTTTGTGTTTTACACAACAACACTAAAAAAAAACAACAACTATATTTTCTTTCCCATTTCAGTATTCAGGTAACAAGTAAGAGCCACTCAGTTCCAACTCAGTTTATATTTCCACATGAGCTTTTAATCTCACGCCTTTAGAGAAACTATTTTCACTGGATCAGCAGCTGGGATTTGGAGGCCAGGTCAACACCTTGTGCTGTTTTTCATGTTTTTTGAGTTGTTCTTAAAGTGTTTTTGTGTGTGTGCCTGTGTCAGGCTGAATGCTGCTGGGGTTGGCTGCTGCCATCAAGGTGTCATTGCTATTGGACTGGGGGGGTACCTGGTCTGGTCTAGGTGGCTGCTACATGTCTAAGTAACATCCACATGAATGCCACTGGTTTTAATGTTGTGGCTGATCTGTGTATATGACAAATAAGTTGGTTGGCATGGCAAATATGTGAGGTATCATTAGCAGGTCGGATGACGCAGACACTGAGAGATGTTTATCTGTTTAGATGTTTAACCGTTTATCAGTTTAAAAGCTTTTGAATGAATCCCAGAATATAATTAACTAACTGCTGAGGACAGTTATCCTTTGTGTGGTGATTTAGCTGTTCCCCTCCGGTGTTCTTGCCATCGAACCAACTCTGAATTTAGTTTGGCTCGGCTTTAATCTTCCCATCAGACAACACGAAGCAGGCGGTGCGCTGTGTGTTTTTCCATTTTTACCACGAGAGCAGTGTGTCAGGTTTTGCAAGTGCACAAACACGGATATGTCAGCGGGCACACTGACGGGCACATGACAACAGAAAACAAAGCGCTTCTCAGTCTGAAGTGCTGATATGCTGCAGCACGTTTAGAAAGGCAGAGGTTTCTTCTGTTCCCTTTTCAAAGTATGATTTCATTCCATTTAATTTCGTATTGGAAATGTTTGGTGACTTGAGATTGTTAACACTGCTAATTTAGCAGCAGAAGCCAACATTCCGGTTTCAAGATCCAACTTTTCCTTTTTCTTTTTCAACAACTCTGCCTGTTCCTCCAGAGCGTGTTGCCCACAACAAGTGCAGATCGCTCTGCTTCTGCTTGGATGTGTGCTGATTATGCAGAGTGGCATTTGCAGAGATTCATGCGTTTCCTTCACGTCGTTGCACAGAGTTTTGTATTTTAAACATACAGCGCACCTCTGTTTCATATTCTCTTCCTTGCATTAGATCTTGAATTGTCCGTTTTAGGTTAGATGCTCTGCTTAATTTGGACTTCCTGATTGTATGCAGTGTATAGCCACCCATGCCTTTATTGTTAATGTAACTGTGCGCGTGACAACATTTAACAACAGAACCTTGACCCTGCACATCTGTTATATCAGACTCCATCATCATTGTTCAAACACCATCAAATAAACCACGAATATGTTTCAAACCATCCCAAATTTCGTTTGAATAATAATTTGATCCAGTGCACTGGATTTTTAGTTAATATCATGAGAAAGTTTTAAGGGGGATGGGTTGAGTACCCAAGTCATGTGACTTCATGGCAGCAAAATATTGTTTTTGAAAATATTGTTCTTTAAGCATAATTTTATGTATTCTTGTTGAATAATGAATTATATTTGCACATCTTTGATAAAGAGGCATTGAATGTCTATATCCTGGGGAATACGTTGTCCAGATAGGGGCATAAAAACAGGTATAACCAGTCTCAGATATACTTACGTTTTGAAGCCTATACTCTTCACTTCATTTTACTCTTGAATGTGTATTACTGATTAATTCACCAGTGTACATATGTTTTATGGGAATTTCTACCAGTACTTTCTATGATACAAGAAAGAGAGAGATGGCATCTGTTGTGCTGCCACCTCATCTGATTCAGATGAGGGAACCAGTGAAGAAGATGAGGTAGATGAATTATAGTGACCACCAGCAGTGACCAGCTCAGTGGTAGCTCACGCAATGACACAGAAGAGGGAGCAAACCACAGTAAAAGACTTGTGTTCACTTTTCCCCCCACTTTTTTGAAACTTTCCAAGGAAAAAACAAAGAGGGATGACGAGACACAGGTGAAGCAAATCAACAGACGAGACCAGGTGACACCAATTAACTAATCAAAAGGAACACACAGACATGACAAACAGGAAATCAAGGAACTTAACAAAATAAAACAGGAAACTGAAAAACTAAACCATGACTAAGAAAAAAAACAAGAACTAAAGATACAATATAAACACAAGACTGTGAAAAAAGACAAGACAAAAAAGACGAAAGACAAGACAGAAGACAAGACATGACAGTAGGTGGTTAGGGAAAATGACAATGAACAGAAATGAAAGAAAATCTCACTTTTACAAATTATATAATTTTGTCTATTCCCTATGTTGTGCCAATGCAGCTGTGCGCCTCTTTACAAGATAATCCAATAATTCTAGGCTTATTTGTAAATGTAAGGCATTATCATATGCAGTAAGGCCTGGAAAAAAATGATTAGGGGGCAGATTTTATGAAGCCTAGGTGGCTAAAGACACTGCAAGCTGCAATGGAAGAACAAAACACTTTTTAAAATGACATCATTTTGGGCATTGCCAGTGTACAGATGCAGCCGTGTGTCTGTTTATCAGAGAATCCAATCATTCTGAACCTGACTGCATCCTTATGTAAAAGAAAAAATATTCATGTTTTGTTGAGCTAGGTTGAGACAGCATCCCCAGAAGAGGAGAGTGTTAGTGAGAGAGAGGACAGCAGAGAGCAGAAGGACATAGATCACTTTGCCCGTTCTGAGCCTTCTATGTTACAGAGCTTTTTGGATCAACACGTACAACAAAATGCCAAAAATCCAGTAGTGCAAAAAGTATTGACCAGTAAAAACGGATGAATGCTGCTTCAAGATTCATTACTGTGATGGAGTGGTGGAGTATACATTTTTGTAGTGTTAATAAATGACACTTTTTGGAAGTATTTTATGTGTCCACTCTCACTGATTCATGTTAACTCACCTCATGGCTTAAGGTTTTAAAGAGTTCCACAGTTGGTGTGTTTCTATTATTTTGGCAGCCCCATTTTAGTCAGCAGGTTAGGCTAAATGACAGAAGCACCACTAACGTCATTCTCCAAAATGATCCTACAGTTCAATTCCCGCCTCTCTTATTATTTCAACATAACTGAACAATATAACTGTCACAAAAGAGGATTTAGTGCAAGACCATTATTTTAGAACGCATTTGTTTTCACTAGTGTACCTAATGAAGTGTACCTTTCAGTACAACTGTACGTTCTGGCAGATTAATTAGCTTCTGCTATAGATAAATCTTGTTTTCTGACTGTATTATTCAGCTTTTAAATTCAGGAGCGATGAAATTCATTCATTCATTCATTCATCTTCTGTAACCACTTGTTCCTGTTAAGGGTCACGGGGTCTGCTGGAGCCTATCCCAGCTGTCATCGGTCGAAGACAAACACTGATCTGGTCATCTGTACACCCTGGACAGGTCGCCAGTCTATGGCAGGGCTGACACATAGAGAGAGACAACCATTCACACTCACATTCACACCTATGGCCAATGTAGTATCACCAATTAACCTAACCAGCATGTCTTTGGATGGTGGGAGGACGCCAGAGTACCCAGAGAGAACCCACGCAAACACAGGGACAACATGCAAACTCCACACAGGAGCAATGAAATGCTCCTAAAAATTTCCTTAGACTCATTAAAGTCAAGACAGTACATCACAAGAAGAAAAGAGAAAATACTCAAAAGGGCTGACAGGATAACGAGAACACAGGATGAGAGATCACGCAAAGCACACAACGCAAAACCACACAACTACATACTTTGGTTTTTAATGGTCATTGCAAAATAAAATACAGACAAAAGTAACCAAAACGTAGCTGTAATACTCTGAGCTCTATATAGCCATATAGCTCTACCTATAAAACATATAGTACATTCTCTTTAGCTCCAATAAAGAATAAAAACTTGATTAAACACCACATTGCAGTATTTTAAACTGCAGACCTCTTTCATAAATCCATTAAAATCAAGCCCTCTTCAACACTGGTGTTTGTTGTGTCATTCCCTCATTAGCACACATACAGCGATGCATTCAGTGACCAATGACTGTTCACCAGAGCTAAAAAGTGCTGCAGAAAAGAAAGAGACAAAATATCCAGAACTGCAAATTCTATTTTCTAGTATATATTCAGGTGCATGTCCCTTTTCTTTGTCTACAAGATGAATGACTGCTTTTAGCAGATGTCAATCTCAACTTAATTTTTTTTTTCCCAGCAAATGTTTGCTCATCTTAGCCTCAAAGTCCTCCATATTATTTTTAAGTTAGTCTTTTTTTTATCACTCTATTGATCTGATCTCTTTGATTTTTCATCTTCTGGCTCACGCTGGACTTTATTTTTATCATCAGCTTCACCTTCATCTGTCTCCTCTGTTCCGCTGCCTGAATCTCTGTTATTCTCCTTTTCTTCCAGATCTGAGGCTGCTTGTTCAATGCCAGAGGACTCTTGACAGGTATTGGTGTTAATGTGGTCTGGTCCTGGTGTTATGAGGCTCTGAGGCTGCTGAGAGTTTTCTAAAGGCAGATTCTTTCCAGTTTTGTCGTCTTCTTTGTCAACAACTGGTTCATGGTTGGAAACTTTTTTTAGCCTGTCCGAATCTTCAGCATTTGTCTCTGTAGTGGTGTTGTCAGAGTCCTGATCTGGGTTGGCGTCTTCCTTGTGTTCACTGTTCTCAGAAACTGGCTGAACAACAGGAGAAGCATTTGCAGAAGCCGTTCTTGGTTCTTCATCCTCATCAGCGTTTTTGTCTGACTCTGAAAGTGACAGAAAAGAGAACAATATAGATTAAAAAGTCGCTCAACTGCTAAGAATTTGCAAAAGAATAACATGACTGATAGGGACAAAAGCCAAGCACCTATTACTAGGAACAGTGATAGAGAGTAGTGCACACTTTTATTCCCACTTCATGGCAATTTGAATTGGATATGATCACCCACAGGAAGTGCACAATTCATTCCTGCACTGAGCTGGTCTTCTGCACTTGTTTGATGGTTAGCAACTCACTAGTTTTTAACTATGGGCTAAGTCAGCCCATTTCAACAGTTTAGCTGCATTTACATCTTACAACACTGATTATGGAGGGTAGTCAACAACTCCGACTATTGTGTCTCTATCTCACATAGTGTAGTTTTCAAACCTGGCTGTTCAGAAGCAGTGGATGATGCAGAATTGATTATGTGTACTCACTGTCATCGTTCAACGCATCAGGCGACGCAACATCTGCATTCACAGGATCTGCAGGGTCACTATCTGTGACTTTATTTTCTGTTGATTCTCTGTCCTGGGTCACATCAGTATCTTGTTTATCATTTCTAGAAGGAGTCGGTGGCTTCTTAGGCTCAACTGAAACAGCACGATGCAGACGAGTCACATGAACATGAAACAGGAAAAAAGAAACAAAATCATGTCAGAGACCACATATAATCTACACTGAGATTTTGGAATCAGACAAATTAGTTAATAACACGTAGATGAAAAAGTGATTCATGAATTAGTTAGAGGCACTAAAGCAAAACTAACATTTGGTTCCAGCTTCTTATGTGTGAATTGCAGTTTTTCACTTGTAAATCTGACAATGATTTTACAATATTAATAGTGAAAGCCTTGTAGTGTTCTTCTTTGATAATATTCAGTCAATTCGATGGTATTTCCGTGAGTGATTTGAAAAACAGAAAAAAATAATAAATTACACCTTAAAACAAAAAAAGGAAGAATACAGTCAAATAAAAATTTCTTAACATAAAACGTCACAAAATTAAACTTGAGAGGCTTGTAATGTTTCTATGCTTTAATTTTAGATCATTTTTTAGTTGCCTCTGCTGAGAAGAGCATATTTATTATTATTTTAACATTGGTGAAAAATTCCTGAATAATAACAAATCTTAAGGGAACAATCAATTTTTACCAACAGCTTCACCTTCGTCTGTCTCCTCTGTTCCGCTGCCTGAATCACTGTTCTTCTCCTTTTCTTCCAGATGTGAGGCTGCTTGTTCAGTAGAGGTCTCTTGACAGGTATTGGCGTTAATGTGGTCTGGTTCTGGTGTTAGGAGGCTCTGAGGCTGCTGAGAGTTTTCTAAAGGCAGATTCTTTACAGTTTCATTGTGTTCACTGTCCTGCTGGTTGTCTTCTCCTGAGTGTGTTTCCACGTCAGCTTGCGTTGAATTTGTCTCATTCACTGTTGCTTCTGCATCTTTCTGTTCAGGACTGGTGGTCTCCTCTTCTAATCTGTTGCCTGATGGCTCTGATTCTTCAGCATTTTTCTTTGTAGTGGTTTTGTCAGAGTCCTGATCTGAGTTGGCATCTTCCTTGTTTTCATCATCCTCAGAAAGTGGCTGGACAGCAGAAGAAGGATTTGCAGAAGCCGTTATTGTTTGTTTGTCTTCATCAGCCTTTTTGTCTGACTCTGAAACTGACAGAAAAGAGAACAATATAGATTAAAAAGTCACTCATCTGCTAAGAATTTGATTTAAAGAATAACATGACAGATAGAGAGTCTTGGATTAAAATGAACCAAATCTTACTCCATGGAAGTTTAAATAAGACAAAAGCCAAGAAGCCATTACCTAAGAAAGCAACTGACAGCATTAAAGTAAATAAATAATAATAATGTTAATCAAATTTAGACCCTGATCTGTTGTAACACGTACTTGTACAAATAAAGTTTAACCTGTCAAAGCTAATAAATGTAATTGTTATTCATACAGGGTGAGCACCAGTTGAAGGTGATTCATTTCTTCTTCTCTAGAACCAGAAAATGCTGAAATGTTATGAATTAACAATCAATAATGAATCTGTGTCTGTACAGTGATAGAGAATAGAGCTCACTATTATTTCCACTTCATGGCACTATGTACGTTGGGTTAATAGTAGGGATGCTCGATATTGGCTTTTCTGCCGATATCTGATATTCCGATATTGTCTAACTCTTAATTTCCGATACCGATATCACCCGATACCGATATATGCAGTCTTTAACACCAAAATTGTTAGGTAACAACATAACATATCACCTATTATGGAATTAACACATTATGCCTAATTTTATTGCGACGTCCCACTGGATGCAAACATAAATGCAACATGGCTTTTCAAATGTAAACACTGTGCAAAAAAAGTTACCGAAAAAAGTGCCATTTATTATTAGTGAATTATTATTATTATAATTATTTTTTGTGTGTTTTTAGAGATAATATTTTGCCTCAAACACTACAGACAATATCAAAACAAGGAAGACAAATGTAGCGTATGATTCTTCTTGAGGTGGGTGAACAAATTTGATGTATTGCGCAGCTCGCGAGCCACACGCGGCTCGTCAAGCTATAATTGGCGGCTCGCATATAGCTTACAGTATCACACTGCCACTTGCCTTTAATTGCAATCCACTATTTACCGGCAATGCTTCTTAAACTGCCATCTCGTAGCAATAAGTTGTAATACATTTCACGCAGCTGAATCACGGAAAGCACGACTGAAGGTGGCCATGTGGCATTGTTTACAAAACTTGACCGCAACGCACGTTTGCAGGCAGTCGATGTAAGTTCCGCTTGCTAGCGTAAAACACAAAATGGGCCGGTTTTTAATAAAAAAAAAAAAAGAAAGAAAGAAACGAGCACATTAAAGTAAATCTGGTCTTAAATGAAAATGTACTGGGCGTGTTATTTATTGTGGGATGTCCAATTTGTATGTTAAAATTGGCTCGCCTTTTGATTTTGCACTGCCAATGTGGCTCTTGTGAAAAAAAATAGGATCACTGTATTAAAAGAAGACGCCTTGTTTCCTCCTCTGATAACCACCTTTGCTTTGCAGTCATAACAAATCGCATATTTACTGTTAGTAGGTGACACTTAATACTTCCAAACCACGGACATCTCATACACCCGGCGAGCTAGCTTGTTAGCCACGGTTAGCGACCTAGAGAGTAGCGTTCTGTTGTTATCAGTCAATGGTTGTTATACGTCTTCTTCTTCTTCTTCTTTGAGATTTTACGGCAGCCGGCATCCAACCAGTTGCATTGCTGCCATCTACTGTACTAACACCTTATTGCACTATTTTCGGCTATATAGCCCAGTCTCTATTAAAAATGTGAAAAAACAGCGTTTTCCCCTCCCGCTTGACCCGATTTCTAAAATATTTTTCAAAGTAACTTCTTTTAGACCAAGTTCACGCAATTCTCTGATTAGTTCTTGTCTTTGGAGCACGTAATTTCTACAATAGATCATAACATGTTGTACCGTCTCAAGTTCCTGGCAAGAACACAAACCATTATGATGTTTTCCTAAAATATGTAAAGTGCTGTTCAGAAATGTGTGCCCAATCCTCATCCTAGAAATAATCACCTGTTCTTTACGTCTCATTCCTTCTCCTTTACAAACATTAACTGAGTCAGTTACCTTACTAGCTAATGAAAATAGGTGCCTCCCTTTGTGTTCTTGCTCCCAGAGCTGCTGCCATTTTACAATGGTTTCCTGCCACACAATACTTTTACCCTCAGACTTGGATAAATTTATGATGACATCTATGTTTTCTTTTTGAACAGCTTCCTTGGCCAACTTATCAACTTTTTCATTTGCTACAATACCTACATGAGCTGGGACCCATATAAATGATATTTCTACACCTCTCATTTTCACATCTCTAATTGCCAGAAGTATATCATATACAAGGTCTTGTCGACTCTTTGAAGACCCTTTCCCAATACTATTGATAGCTGACACAGAGTCACTACATATCAACACTTTATGGTTTTGTATCTGTTCAGTCCATTGCACAGCCATCAAGATTGCATATAATTCAACTGTGAACACACTTAGAGAATTTGAGGTTCTCTTACAGGCTTGAACATTCCACTTCTGAACAACAAAAGCTGCTCCTGTAGCCCCTGTCTCTTGATCTTTTGACCCATGAGTGAAAATTAATATGTGTTCTTGATATCTTTCTCCTATATGACACTGGAATTCATGCACTAAATTTGACTCTGGGTTTTTTAACTTAATCCCAAGTAGGCTATCTGTAGGTCAGTCTTTGGAACCTCTAACTGCCATAAAGGAACCGACGGCCACAGTACTCCTGGACAAAAGGTCTTATCCCATATAGCCATTTCCTGTGCCACTGCCTCCCCTGTCCACCCAAAACTTGAAAGTCTTGCCCTCCCTCTTTCCCAGCTTGACTGGATTGCTACTTTAACTGGATGGACATCCCTTTGGCCCATCAAGTTAACCCAATAGTTAGCCTGCAGCTGCTTCCTCCTCAAATAGAGTGGCATTTCTCCTATTTCTACCTGTAAAGAACATACTGGAGAAGATCGCACAGCTCCTGTACATATTCTTAGTGCCTTAGCTTGAACTAGATCTAACTCAGCTAAAACTGACTTGGCTGCAGACCCATAAACCAAACACCCATAATCAATTCTTGCTCTGATTAAATATATATAAATTTGCTTCAAGGAAACTACATCTGTTCCCCATTCTGTTCCAACAAGACATCTCATTAAATTCATCACCCTTTTACATTTGTCTGCCACTTTTAAAACATGCTCCCTCCATGTAAGTCTAGTGTCAAAGACCACACCAAGAAATTTAAAACTTTTAACCCTTTCCAAATTCCTACCATATAGCTTCAATTTTATACTTTCATCAACTTTCTTCCTGGTAAAAAACATAACCTTAGTCTTCTCAATAGAGAATCTAAAACCCCATTTCCTTCCCCAATCTTCCACTAGGGTTAGAGCTCCCTGTACCTTCTTCAAAGTATACTTCACATTTTTCCCCCTTTTCCATATGCTACCATCATCTGCAAATAATGACTTTCCCATTTCTGGCTGAACATTCGAAAAAACATCATTAATCATTATATTAAACAGCAATGGACTAATAACACTCCCTTGTGGTGTCCCATTTTCTACCAAACACCTTCTAGACATTTCTGTCCCTATTTTCACCTGAATGCTTCTATTATTTAAAAAGTCCATTACCCAGTTAAACATATTTCCCCGAACACCTATCATACACTACCGTTCAAAAGTTTGGGGTCACCCAAACAATTTTGTGTTTTCCATGAAAAGTCACACTTATTCACCACCATACGTTGTGAAATGAATAGAAAATAGAGTCAAGACATTGACAAGGTTAGAAATAATGATGATTTGTATTTGAAATAAGATTTTACATCAAACTTCGCTTTCGTCAAAGAATCCTCCATTTGCAGCAATTACAGCATTGCAGATCTTTGGCATTCTAGCTGTTAATTTGTTGAGGTAATCTGGAGAAATTGCACCCCACGCTTCCAGAAGCAGCTCCCACAAGTTGGATTGGTTGGATGGGCACTTCTTGCGTACCATACGGTCAAGCTGCTCCCACAACAGCTCAATGGGGTTCAGATCTGGTGACTGCGCTGGCCACTCCATCACCGATAGAATATGAGCTTCCTGCTTCTGCTCTAAATAGTTCTTGCACAATTTGGAGGTGTGTTTAGGGTCATTGTCCTGTTGTCCAATCAAGCGCTGTCCACTGGGTATGGCATGGCGTTGCAAAATGGAGTGATAGCCTTCCTTATTCAGAATCCCTTTTACCCTGTACAAATCTCCCACCTTACCAGCACCAAAGCAACCCCAGACCATCACATTACCTCCACCATGCTTAACAGATGGCGTCAGGCATTCTTCCAGCATCTTTTCATTTGTTCTGCGTCTCACAAACATTCTTCTTTGTGATCCAAACACCTCAAACTTAGATTCGTCCGTCCACAACACTTTTTTCCAGTCTTCCTCTGTCCAATGTCTGTGTTCTTTTGCCCATCTTAATCTTTTTCTTTTATTGGCCAGTCTCAGATATGGCTTTTTCTTTGCCACTCTGCCATGAAGCCCAGAATCCCGCAGCCGCCTCTTCACTGTAGATGTTGACACTGGTGTTTTGCGGGTACTATTTAATGAAGATGCCAGTTGGGGACCTGCGAGGCGTCTGTTTCTCAAACTAGAGACTCTAATGAACTTATCTTCTTGCACAGTTGTGCTACGCGGCCTCCCACTTCTTTTTCTACTCTGGTTAGAGCCTGTTTGTGCTGTCCTCTGAAGGGAGTAGTACACACCGTTGTAGGAAATCTTCAATTTCTTAGCAATTTCTCGCATGGAATAGCCTTCATTTCGAAGAACAAGAATAGACTGTCGAGTTTCAGATGAAAGTTCTCTTTTTCTGGCCATTTTGAGCGTTTAATTGACCCCACAAATGTAATGCTCCAGAAACTCAATCTGCTCAAAGGAAGATCAGTTTTGTAGCTTCTGTAAAGAGCTAAACTGTTTTCAGATGTGTGAACATGATTGCACAAGGGTTTTCTAATCATCAATTAGCCTTCTGAGCCAATGAGCAAACACATTTCACCATTAGAACACTGGAGTGATAGTGGCTGGAACTAGGCCTCTATACACCTATGTAGATATTGCACCAAAAACCAGACATTTGCAGCTAGAATAGTCATTTACCACATTAGCAATGTATAGAGTGTATTTCTTTAAAGTTAAGACTAGTTTAAAGTTATCTTCATTGAAAAGTACAGTGCTTTTCCTTCAAAAATAAGGACATTTCAATGTGACCCCAAACTTTTGAACGGTAGTGTATGCATTTTGATTAAAAGACCCTCTACCCATAGCATGTCATATGCTTTTTCCACATCTAAAAATACTGCTACAACTGTCTCTTTTTGTATCTGTGCTTTTCTTATTTCATCCTCAAGACATATGATAGAATCAATAGTGTTTCTCCCCTTTCTAAAACCACTTTGACAACTAGCCATCAGCCCCCTTTCTTCAATAAAGTGCATTAACCTTCCATTCACCAACCTTTCCATTAACTTACCTAAATGAGAAGTTAGCGCTATTGGTCTATAGTTTGCTGGATTACTAGGATCTTTTCCTGGTTTTCTTATTGGAATAATAACTGCCTCCTTCCACCCTGCTGGAATCTTTCCTTCCTCCCAGACTTTATTAAATACATTTAAAACCTTCTGAATTCCGTTATCACTTAAATTTCTTAACATGCTATAACAAATTTCATCTCTACCAGGAGCTGAATTCTTACACTTATCCAATGCATTTTTTAATTCTCTCAGTGTGAATGGAACATTATATTTATCTTCTATTTTTCCTTTCTTTTGAATAATCTCAGCATACAGATTCCTTGTTTCTTCCCTGCCCCTTCTTTCTTCTTCAGATAAATTACTGGAACTATGTACTTTACTCAGTGTATTCACCATCATTTCTGCTTTCTCTAGGTTTGTTACAGCCACCTGTTCACCAACTGAGAGGATAGGATAATTCCACTCTCTTCTATTACCCTCCATTTTCTTGATCATTCGCCACACCTCATTTATATTAACAGTACTTCCAATTGAGCTACAGTATTCCCTCCAGTATAATCTTTTTCTTTGCCTTATGGTCCTTCTCACTATTGCTTGTGCTTTCTTATATTCAATCAAATGTTGAAAGTTATGAGTTCTTTTTAACCTTCTAAACGCTCTGTTCCTTTCCCTAACTACCTCTTCATATTTACCATTCCACTATGGAACCCCTTTTCTAGCCAGTTTTCCTGAGCTTTTTGGTATTGTAGCCATTGCAGCCATATAAATACTTTGTCGCAATTCAATTTCACTTCTTTCAACATCATTTGTTTCTTGAAATGAATTAATATACAAATCACTTGTTTCCATAAATCTCTCCCAGTTGGCTTTTTTAAAAATCCACTTTCCATGACTATCTTCTACACTCACCCTTACATCAACATCCAATTTACATATAACTGGGTAGTGATCACTTCCAATAGTGCCTTCTCCATGCACTTCCCACTCACACTTTGATGCCATTCTACTAGATAAAAATGTGAGGTCTAATACTGACTCTTTACCAGTTCTAATATCAATCCTAGTTCCTCTACCATCATTTAAGCAAACTAAGTTCCTATCATTCATTAGTTCTTCAATCACCTGTCCATTTTTGTCTGTTTTTCCCCCTCCCCACAGTGTATTATGGGCATTAAAATCTCCACACCATACAACATTATCTCTGTCCTGGCCTTCTATTATCTCTAGTTCATTTAATTCTAACTGTTTACAAGGGTTATAATAATTTATCACTACTATTTTCTTTTTTCCTGCCCATACTTCCACTACCACATACTCTTGTTCCTTCCCTGAACCCAACACCCTATAAGGTATACCCTTCTTTACAAAAGTAGCACCACCCCCACCACTTCCTTCTTCTCTGTCTCGTCTGATAGCAATATAATTAACTAAAACAAAATCAAATCTGGGTTTTAACCATGTTTCTTGAATACACATTACATCTGGTTTTATATTTTTCCCATCTATAAACTGTTTAAAATCTTGACCATTTGCCAACAAACTCCTTGCATTCCATTGTAGAATGAACATATTAAATAAGATCATCCTTTCCCTACCTCTTGGCTTGAATGTACAGTAAGACAGTCCCTGATTTCTTCCCATTTTAATTCTAGCATACCCAAATGCTGAATTGCTGCCTTTGTAACAATTTGAATCCTTTCAGTTTTTGATTTGACCTCAGCTGTTGCATTAATTACCCCTGCAATAAAGATAACCAAGTCCCTTTTCACCCCCCACTCCTTTTTCTCCTGCTCTCTAAGTTCTTGCCTCTGAATCCGTACATCCCCTGTTGTTATTTCTTCTCCAACATTTCCTCCATTAATCCTCTTTGTTTGCTCCACTTTTTTAACTGCTTCTGCATAAGAGAGTCTTTCCTTCCTTTTCACACTCTGAATCTCAGTCTCCCTTCTCAATACTTCACATCCCCAGTAGGCCGCACTGTGTCCTCCTCCACAATTACAACATTTAGGTCTAACCCCCTCACCACATTCCCCATACTCATGCTCCCCACCACATTTAGCACACATTTTAGTCCCTTTACACATATTAGCTATATGACCAAACTTCTGACACTTGTAACATCTTGTTGGCTTAGGAGTGAACTCTCTTACTCTATATCTCATATACCCAAAGTATACCTCTGTAGGCAACTCTTTTGAGCTAAACTCTATCAAAACTGACTCAGATTCTTTTTTTTCAAAACCCTTAGTTAAGCGCTTTGCACTCTGAACAGCATCACATTTTTCTTTTACGTTTTTGACCAGCTCCTTCATTTCAACTGCTAAAGGAATCCCATAAATCACTCCTTTACTTCCTTGTTCACCCACTTTCACCGCCTTTACTACCACTGCTTTCCCAACATTTTGCATCTTTAAAGCTCTTCCAACCTGTTCTTCAGAGATACATCCGATTAATAAATTCCCATCATTCAGAACTCTGGCATATTTAACCTCGCCAACCTGATTCTTAATTATTTTCGTCAATTTTAATGGATCCAAATTCTTCACTCCTGACTCTTCAAACCTCACAACAACATTCCATTTCTCCTCACTAGTTTTCATTCCTCTACTCCGCTTTGCTTTATTTATCTTCCTTATCTGCCAATTCCCTTCGTCTTGGTCCAACTCATCCATACTACAAGCACTATCTTCATGATTGTTTGCCATGGTAAAGAATACAAGCAAGCTATCGTATACCGGACCTATAGGCCGTCGGCCGATACTCCCGCTAACCACCCTTCTCCACTTAACCTACTCTACTTTTACCTATCTCTGCGAAATGTTGTTTTATGACTTTAACTTGAAAAACCGAAACAAAACAAAATACTGTAACACTTCTCTAACTGCTGTGCTCAAATGCATAAACCGTCCAGACTCCAAACAAATCCAACCACTCTGACGTCCGAGATCACCAGGGGCCAGTTGTTCAAAGGTAATCTGATTGGATTTTGGTTATCGGATTGGATCAAATCTTGAAAATGGGTTGTTCAAAAGGGAAAGACGGATTCTGAAATCGGATTAGATCATGTAATCCAATCCTAGTTTGAATCCGGATCAAACCTTCAATTTGTGTTGTTCAAAGCATTTCAGTAGGATGTGGATAACTTTGATCCAAAAAAGCAGGATTATCCTGATCCCAACAGGGGGTAGGATTTCAAGGTGGATTTCAGGAAGAAAATGTAGCAAAACTGTACAATTGGTCAAATGATAAATTTGTATCATTTTGTGTATATACTTTTATTTATATTCTGCACTTGATTTGTTGTTGTTTGTTGTTAGTGATAAAGTACATAAAGTAGACATAGTCTACCAATTACCCCTTTCAGTATAGTAAAGTAAAAATAAAATAAAAATGATCTTGTCCCCAAGACATAAACGGATTTCCCCAAACAGATTTGAATAACAAACAAAAATAATATATTCGGTATTTCTGTGATTCATCACTGCATATTAATTGAAAAACATTCATCAGAGATGACCCTGTCAAAAATAATTTCTAACAATTGCGTCCCTCGCTACACGTCCAGTCAGTCCCTCATCCTGACAGAACGCCAGAGGTTGGTCTGGTTCTTCAGCGGGCCCAGGTAACTAATAATGATGCATACGAATTGCTCATTAAACGAGAAACTGAAAGAGCAGAAGCACAGATACTCCTGGCAGAAGAACAAATCAAGTTGGCCAAAGTGCAGCAAACCAGGGCTAAACTTCAGATCCGCCTCCTAAAAGCCGGGCTTGAAAATGCTGGTCTCTCATACTCCGATGAAGAACCCTGAACATTCTTTATTCAGTTAATGATTGGACATCTAGCCTTTTTTCAATTCAAGTTTTTCAAAAATATCCATGGTGTGTTAATGTATTTATTTGTTGTTGCTCAGCTGAGTGATCATAAAAAAACATAATATAGAAGCGGATGTTTATCTTATTTTTGTGTTTTGTCTCAAAATAAAAAGCATGTTGGCTGTTTTACCTGTTCTTTACATTGCCGGTAGCTCACATTGTGTTATGTTTTCCCCTTTAAAGCACTGGCAATCCGGATTTGGTAAACTCAAAAACTGTGTATCTGGATCAGGATGATCCAATCCAATGTTGCTTTGAAAAACCGGCATAAAAGTAAGACGGATTACCTGATCCTGGATAGCAAGAAATGGGATTTCCAAATCCGGATAATTTTTATCCAGATTACTTATTTTGAACAACTGGCCCCTTGTTATACGTCATCAAGCACGCGCCTGTTAACGTCCCATGCTGCGTTCATGCGCACTCGGAAATGCTGATGCCTACAGAACAAATATCGGTTATAAAAACCCGATACCGATATTGCCCGATATTGCCCGATATTACATTTTTAACTCAATATCGGCCGATAATATCGGCCCTCCGATAATATCGGACATCCCTAGTTAATAGAATATGATCACCTACAGGAAGTGCACAATTCTTTCCTGCACGAGTCACACATCACCAACTATTGGTCTTCAGCTAGGAACAAAAAGGAGCTGTCTATTACATCATCAAAGAGGCAAAGTGGCCAATGAGTATGTTTATGGAGGAAACAAAGCAGAGAAAAGTAAGTTAGAGACTAGATAAGATTAAATATCTGACTGGCTTAGTTGATGGTGAGAAGTTAAAGAAATAAAAGACAAACACTGAGCTGGTCTTCTTGCTGGTCTGCACTTGTTCAATGGTTGCTTATGTTAACAAAGTCGTCAACTCGCATTTCAACATTTTAGCTGCATTTATATCTTGGTTATGCGTGTCACATGTAACTTGTTGTTTTTCCTCTCGTCTCTTAGACTTTTGAAAATAAGCAATTTGAAAATGTTAGCATGTGATTTGTGTTTTCTGATTTTTCTTTCATATTATAGATATCATTTTTGGATTGTTAACATGGTTAACAATCCAGTTTTCAAAAAGCTTGTAATCCAAAGAACTCAGGGATCATTGTCTATCATCAATCAACTATTTCACTGGTGGAATCAACTGTCAACTACAAGAAATGAAGATTACCTGGTGGTTTCTGTTCTCCAGGCTTTGGCTCAAATAGTGTTTTAACTACTTGAACCGGTCTTTGGGGTGTGTGATCGATTTTCTCTTTAGTTTTTCCAGTGACCTGATGTGAGTTGGCATCTTCCTTGTGTTCATCAGCATCATCCTTAGATAACATGTTCAGAGGCTCTGTGGTCAAAGGCGAACATGGTTGTACAGGAGGAGAGACGGGATTTGCAAGAGCAGACTTTTCTTCCTCACCATTAACTTCTTTTTTATCTGAATCTGAAACAGATAATAAAACAGTAAAAACAGTTCAATATAAAACCTGCACTGTGTATTTCTCATAAGTGCACTACAAAGCACATTTTCTTTGTACATCCCAATTGAGCGCACACGTGACGGCCTACCGACCACTCCCGGTTCACGCCTCTTTTAAATATACAAACTTCACAGAAAGTGAACTGGAGACGCTACTCACTGGAACGCATCACGTATAATTTGTACATTGATCGAATGAACATGTTTGATCATGCGATAGGGATTTTATATCGTGTGTGCAATCAATAGCTCCGATTACGTTCAGTAAACTGCCTCTCTCTGCAAATTGCTCTTTAATGTTGACCTATTCAGATGCATTGTGGGAATCTGATATACCTGGCAGACATGTGGATAATTTAGTCCCACATGGCTTTCATGGCTCTGCTCAGGGTCGACCGGCACAGTCCCGATCGGTCAGACTTAATAGTTTTCACATTTATGACAGTTTCCCATCATCACCTAAGTGTCACCAAAGGATCAACAGCTGTAGAAGTTAGCATACGCCAGCCATGCGGTTGGCATAGGAACGTACTTTTCCGTGAGCGAGTACGTACAGAGCCTGCACCCTTCCTACATGAGGCCCCTGGTCATTCAGTATATTCAGGTAGTCAGCTGACCTCATTCTTTGGACACATAATGTTGCTGAATCTAGACCTGAGCAACTGCAGCAACCCCAGATCATAGCACTGCCCCCAAAGGGTTGTACAGTAGACACTAGGCATGATGGATGCATCACTTCATCTGTCCTTCTTACACTGTTTTACTGGTACGGTGACGTTGGATGTT
The DNA here is from genome assembly GCA_005024645.1 of Planiliza haematocheilus. Classification (NCBI taxonomy): domain Eukaryota; kingdom Metazoa; phylum Chordata; class Actinopteri; order Mugiliformes; family Mugilidae; genus Planiliza; species Planiliza haematocheilus. The sequence goes on from SRSE01000725.1 coordinate 10,124,819, forward strand.
TTAAGGATGCCTATAAATAAAATGTATTATTATTATTATTATTATTATTATTGTTATTATTATTATTATTGTTATTATTATCACTCTGAAACTGACAGAAAAGAGAACAAAATAGATTAAAAAGTCACTCATCTAAGAGTTTGATTTAAAGAATAACATGACTGATAGAGAGTCTTGGATTAAAATAAACCAAATCTTACTCCAAGGAAGTTTAAATAAGACAAAAGCCAAGACTCCATTACCTAAGAAGGCAACTGACTGCATTAAAGTAAATAAATAATAATAATGTTAATCAAATTTAGACCCTGCTGTCTTAACACGTACTTGTACAAATAAAGTTTAACCTGTCAAAGCTAATAAATGTAATTATTATTCATACAGGGTGAGCACCAGTTGAAGGTGATTCATTTCATCTTCTTCTCTAGAACCACAAAATGATGAAATGTTATGAATTAACAATCAATAATGAATCTGTGTCTGTACAGTGATAGAGAGTAGAGCTCACTTTTATTTCCACTTCATGACACTATGTAAGTTGGGTTAATTTATCACCCACAGGAAGTGCATAATTCTTTCCTGCACTAGTCACACACCACCAACTACAGGTCTGAGGAACAAAAGTCAGGAACAAAAAGGAGCTGGCTCAGACATAGACACAGAGGCAAAGTGGCCAATGAGTATGTTTATGGAGGAAACAAAGCAGAGAAAAGTAAGTAAGAGACTAGATAAGATTAAATATCTGACTGGCTTAGTTGATGGTGAGAAGTTAAAGAAATAAAAGACAAACACGAGCTGGTCTTGTTGCTGCTAGTCTGCTTGTGTTCAATGGTTGCTAATGTTAACAAAGTCGTCAACACACTATTTTTTTAACTCTGAGCCAAGTCAGCTCATTTCAACAGTTCAGTTGCATTTAGATTTTACAACATCTGTTGTGGAGGGTAGTCAACAACTCTGACTATTGTGTCTCTATCTCACATAGTGTAGTTTTCAAACCTGGCTGTTCAGAAGCAGTGGATGATGCAGAATTAATTGTGTTTACTCACTGTCATCATTCAACTTACCAGGCAACCCAACATTTGTCTTCTGAGGATCTGCAGGGTCATTATCAGTATCTTCTTTGTCATTTCTAAAAGGATTCGGTGGCTTTTTAGGTGGAACTGAGGAAAAAAGAAACAAATGTAAGAGACCATATATAATCTCCACTGAGAGTTTGGAATCAAACAAATAAGTCATGAACATTGATGTTAATACGAGGTAGTGCTGAAAAAGTAATTTGATTCAAGAATTAGTTGACAGACAGAAACTCAATTTCTTCATTTCAGTAACTCATTAATATTTGAAGTCCCATCTAAAGCAAAAATAACAACCATTTGGTTTCAGCATGTCACATGTAACTTGTTGTTTTTCCTCTCGTCTCTCTTAGACTTTTGAAAATAAGCAATTTGAAAATATTAGCATGGGATTTGTGTTTTCTGATTTTTCTTACATATTACAGACATAATTAAGTTAACAAGGTTTCAAAAAGCTTGTAATCGATAGTATCCAGGGGTCATTGTCATTGTCAATGGACTACTTCACTGGTGGGATCAACTGTCTACTCCAAAGATTACCTGGTGGTTTCTGTTTTCCATGGTTTTGCTGAATCTCAGTTTTAGGTTCCTGAAATACTCCTGTCATGTTGTCACTGGTTTTCTCTTGAGTTTCTCCTGTCACCTGATGTGAGTTGCTATCTTCATTGTGTTCATCAGCTACAGGAGGAGAGACAGGATTTGCAAGAGCAGACTTTTCTTCCTCACCATTACCTGTTTTTTTATCAGAATCTGAAACCGATAATAAAACAGTAAAAACAGTTTAGTATAAAAACTGCACTGTGTATTTCTCATAAGTGCACTACAAAGCACATTTTCTTTGTACATCCCAATTGAGCGCACATGTCCTACCCGACCCCTCCCTGTTCACGCCCCTTTTAAATATACAAATTATATTTAAATTGATCCTGCACCTGAGATTCCTCTCTCTGCACGATCAGAAAATACAAACATAAGAATGAGTAAGACGGTAAAAAAGAAAGAACTTCACAGAAAGTGAACTGGAACATTTCATCTTCTTCTCTGGAACCACAAAATGCTGAAATGTTATGAATTATCAATCAATAATGAATCTGTGTCTGTACAGTGATAGAGAGTAGAGCTCACTTTTATTCCCACTTCATGGCACTATGTCAGTCAGGTTAATTTATCACCCACAGGAAGTGCATAATACTTTCCTGCCCTAGTCACAGACCACCAACTACATTTCTTAGGAACAAAAGTCAGGAACAAAAAGGAGCTGTCTAGGACATAGACACAGAGGCAAAGTGGCCAATGAGTATGTTTATGGAGGAAACAAAGCAGAGAAAAGTAAGTTAGAGACTAGATAAGATTAAATATCTGACTGGCTTAGTTGATGGTGAGAAGTTAAAGAAATAAAAGACAAACACTGAGCTGGTCTTCTTGCTGCTAGTCTGCATGTGTTCAATGGTTGCTTATGTTAACAAAGTCGTCAACTCACTATTTTTTAACTTTGAGCCAAGTCAGCTCATTTCAACAGTTTAGCTGCATTTACATCTTACAACATCTGTTATGGAGGGTAGTCAACAACTCTGACTATTGTGGATCTATCTCACATAGTGTAGTTTTCAAACCTGGCTGTTCAGAAGCAGTGGATGATGCAGAATTAATTGTGTTTACTCACTGTCATCATTCAACTTACCAGGCAACCCAACATTTGTCTTCTGAGGATCTGCAGGGTCATTATCAGTATCTTCTTTGTCATTTCTAAAAGGATTTGGTGGCTTTTTAGCTGGAACTGAGGAAAAAAGAAACAAAAGGATGTAAGAGACCATATATAATCTCCACTGAGAGTTTGGAATCAAACAAATGAGTCATGAACATTGATGTTAATACGAGGTAGTGCTGAAAAAGTAATTTGGTTCATGAATTAGTTGACAGACACCAACTTAACTGCTTCATTTTATGAACTCATTAATATTTGAAGTCCCATCTAAAGCAAAAATAACAACCATTTGGTTTCAGCATGTCACATGTAACTTGATGTTTTTCCTCTCGTCTCTCTTAGACTTTTGAAAATAAGCAATTTGAAAATATTAGCATGGGATTTGTGTTTTCTGATTTTTCTTACATATTACAGACATAATTAAGTTAACAAGGTTTCAAAAAGCTTGTAATCGATAGTATCCAGGGGTCATTGTCATTGTCAATGGACTACTTCACTGGTGGGATCAACTGTCTACTCCAAAGATTACCTGGTGGTTTCTGTTTTCCATGGTTTTGCTGAATCTCAGTTTTAGGTTCCTGAAATACTCCTGTCATGTTGTCACTGGTTTTCTCTTGAGTTTCTCCTGTCACCTGATGTGAGTTGCTATCTTCATTGTGTTCATCAGCTACAGGAGGAGAGACAGGATTTGCAAGAGCAGACTTTTCTTCCTCACCATTACCTGTTTTTTTATCAGAATCTGAAACCGATAATAAAACAGTAAAAACAGTTTAGTATAAAAACTGCACTGTGTATTTCTCATAAGTGCACTACAAAGCACATTTTCTTTGTACATCCCAATTGAGCGCACATGTCCTACCCGACCCCTCCCTGTTCACGCCCCTTTTAAATATACAAATTATATTTAAATTGATCCTGCACCTGAGATTCCTCTCTCTGCACGATCAGAAAATACAAACATAAGAATGAGTAAGACGGTAAAAAAGAAAGAACTTCACAGAAAGTGAACTGGAACATTTCATCTTCTTCTCTGGAACCACAAAATGCTGAAATGTTATGAATTATCAATCAATAATGAATCTGTGTCTGTACAGTGATAGAGAGTAGAGCTCACTTTTATTCCCACTTCATGGCACTATGTCAGTCAGGTTAATTTATCACCCACAGGAAGTGCATAATTCTTTCCTGCCCTAGTCACAGACCACCAACTACATTTCTTAGGAACAAAAGTCAGGAACAAAAAGGAGCTGTCTAGGACATAGACACAGAGGCAAAGTGGCCAATGAGTATGTTTATGGAGGAAACAAAGCAGAGAAAAGTAAGTTAGAGACTAGATAAGATTAAATATCTGACTGGCTTAGTTGATGGTGAGAAGTTAAAGAAATAAAAGACAAACACTGAGCTGGTCTTCTTGCTGGTCTGCACTTGTTCAATGGTTGTTTATGTTAACAAAGTCGTCAACTCGCATTTCAACAGTTTAGCTGCATTTATATCTTGGTTTCAGCGTGTCACATGTAACTTGTTGTTTTTCCTCTCGTCTCTCTTAGACTTTTGAAAATAAGCAATTTGAAAATGTTAGCATGTGATTTGTGTTTTCTGATTTTTCTTACATATTACAGATATAATTAAGTTAACATGGTTAACAATCCAGTTTTCAAAAAGCTTGTAATCCAAAGAACTCAGGGATCATTGTCATTGATCAATCAACTATTTCACTGGTGGAATCAACTGTCAACTACAAGAAATGAAGATTACCTGATGGTTTCTGTTCTCCAGGCTTTGGCTCAAATAGTGTTTTAACTACTTGAACTGGTCTTTGGGGCGTGTGATCGATTTTCTCAGGATTTGCAAGAGCAGGCTTTTCTTCCTCACCATTACCTGCTTTTTTATTGGAATCTGAAACAGATAATAAATCAGTAAAAACAGTTCAATATAAAAACTGCACTGTGTATTTCTCATAAGTGCACTACAAAGCACATTTTCTTTGTACATCTCAATTGAGCGCACATGTCCTACCCGACCCCTCCCTGTTCACGCCCCTGTTTTCACATTTATGACAGTTTACCATAATCACGTGTCGCAGAAGGATCAAGAGCTGTAGAAGCTAGCACACGCCAGCCATGCTCCCTAGCAAATTGAAGCATTTTTTCTCAGTTAGCCCCATTGATTAGAGGTTTTCTTAAGGCTACACAGCTGTTCAGTCCCAAACCCTTGAGTTCCCTTCATATTATTTGTCTGGAAATGCTCTTACTTTCACCATAGCCCTGAGTTCTACTGTTGTTTTTCTTCTATTTGATTTCACCAAACCCTTAAGTGATCAGTGATCACGATCAATCAGGATTTTTTTCTGATCACATTTCTTCCTCAAAAATGATGGTTCTCCACTATCCTTCCAGTTTTTAATAATGCGTTGGACAGTTCTTGACACAATTTTAGTTGTTTCTACAATCTCCTTAGATGTTTTCTCTGTTTGATGCATGCCAATGATTTGACTCTTCTCAAACAGACTAGCATCTTTTCCGGGACACTAGGATGTGTCTTTTGACATGGTTGCTTTTGAAATGAGCAACTAGGCTTTTGAAAATGTCAACTTCAGATTAGAATTTTCCAATTTTTCTAAATTAAGTGAATTAAGTTAACAGTCTGTTTCTCAAAAGCTTGTAATTCAAAGTATTCAAGAGACATTATCTATCATTAATTAATGATTTCATTGGTGGGATCAACTGTGTACTACAAGAAAGGTTACCTGCTGGTTTCTGTTCTCCAGTGTTTTGCTCAAATTGTTGTTTAATTTTTTAAACTGAACTTTGAGTCATGTCACTGTTTTTCTCTTCAGTTTCTCCAGTGATCTGATGCGAGAAAAATAATGATCTAAGAGACCATATGTTGAGTTATTGGACTCAAACTAATGAGTCATGTACATTGATGCTAGTGTAGGAAGTAAATTAATTGACTGAGATATGCTAAAGCAACACTAACATTTGCTTCTTATATGTGAATTGCAGTTTTTCTCTTTTCTAAATGTTACAATGCTTTTACAATCTTAATATTGAAACCCTTGTAATGTTCTTTTTGGATAATAGTCGTTGTTCAGTCAATGTTTTTTCCCCATTATCATTAATATTTAACAATCAAATTAAAATGAGACGTGTAATGTTTCTATTCTTCAATTTCAGATCCTATTCAGTAGCTTTCAGAGGATTTGTTTTTAGTTGCCTCTGCTGAGAGGAGCATATTGAAAATTATGTTAACGTTGGTGAATAATTAGTGAATAATAAAAAACATTCCAAAATAATAAATAATCAAATCTCAATTAAGGAAACAATCAATTTCCCAAAAATGTTGTAATGCAAAGTAAATGCAATGTTATCTCAATATATTATTTAGATGCTGTGATCTATAGACAAATCATAGATGAATTACTTGTTGATAGCTGTCCTTTAATGTGATGCTGAAGTACTTTTATTTCAATCCAAAATTGTGAGGAGTGACTCCCAACCAAAACAAAAAATATTTATACTATGCATCAGTGATAATGAATTACATATTTGTTAGTGTTAACTACTGTATGTTATGTATAACCTCTGTTGTATGTTACAACACAAGATACCAACAAACATAAAGATCTACACCGTAGTCCTGGATATGTATCTAAGCCCTAAAAGGAAAACTGTATATTCAGAACAACTGTTGAGAATTGTTTTTCATATAAAACTACTTTAATGAAAAAGTATCTCTCCCTTTGAGTCAATGGACTTGATTAAATCAATAATAACATTAGCAAAAGGATAATTAGGAAGAAAACAACAAAAAGCGTAATTCTTTTTTCACTATTATTAAAAATCAGCAGTTTCTCTGTGCTTTTTCAAAAACCTGGTTTTGCCATGCTAACACACAAATACTTACACATTTCATAGCAACTGTTGATATTTGTTGTAAACTTGTATACAGTTACTAATGGTTAACACAGGTGAATAAAACACATCAAATCAGAGAACAAATCTTTCAGTGGCTCTTACCTGTACCTTTCTTCTCACTTTGGTTGAGGAGTGGCTTCTGTTCTTCACCATTTCTGGACCCTGAAAATGTAAATAGAATTGTACATTTTTGTAATTTTTTATATCCCCATTTCATTTACATAAATCAGTTCATCCAACGTATCACATATAAACAAACACATATGATCTACTTGTCCCAATAAACAAGCAGAGGTGAAGTTGTTTCCTCCAGCAGTCTGGTCTTCTGATTTTGACTGATCACTGACTAACAATGCAGCATCATACCTTCTGTTTCACCATAGGATGCTCGTTTCTCATCATTTCCTTCGGCAAAGCATGCTGGAATCAAGAGTGAGACAACAGAAGAAGAAGAAGAAGAAAGAAGAAGTGATGTGATTTAATGTAAATAATAAAGACTGAGGTAAATAATAGCAGCAGTCTGTTTAATTATAGTGCATATTACTATATTGTTGACATAACCACTGATCCTCAAATAACAAAGACCCTTTCCCCATATGGTCAGCAGTTACTCGTAGCTTTAAGATTACATGGAGAATATATATCCTGTCATTTAATTCTAGTCGTTTTTAACTGTACCTTTATGCTTTAGTTTGCAGAATAACAAAGCCATGAGTAGTAGACTGGCAAAAGCAATGCCAATGCCAATGCCACTGACAATGCTGACATCTAATGCACCTGGATCATCTCCTGCACAGAAACACAAAAATAAAACTTCTGCAACCTCTGTAGCAGCCATACACGTATGCAAAGTGCACACATTCCATTGCATTACACTGTCTTCACAGAAAAAGCAGTGGTAGCTATATTCTATGTAAATGAGCTTCTGATAACATATTGACTTCAAATATACACATATCATATATTATGAATAAACAGTATAACTGATATATCTGGTATCTTAACTTTGTAGCAATCCTTTGCAGTGAATGTAGTCGATTCTTTAGACACAGGGTTGCTCACGGTACAAGTGTACACTTGATCATCATGTTTGTCCCCTAAAGATATTGTTAAATGTTGTCCAGACTTTTCATGTGAGCTCCAGTCAAACTTCATTAACGACTGAAACTGTCCAGGTTCTGAGGAGCACATCAGTGTGGCCTGGTTTTCAGATGTGCTAGAGCTGCTGTTGGTGTTCATCTTACACGATATTGTCGGCTTGGCTACTTTGTCTGTAAAAAACAAAAAAATATACACATGACAGCAAACTCCACTTGTACCCACTTGTAAATAAAATCTTTGAATTCATGCATCAATACTAGATACATTTTAGGGTTTAAAGAAGCACAAAAGGTTTATCAGAGAGAAACTGTACCTTGTGTGAACTATAGTAACACACACACAAAGATACCAGACAGACCTAAAATTCAATGACGGAGCATTTCATTTAACCGGATAACAGATACTGTTAGATCATGAAGATACATACCGAGAGAATCTTCACATGTCATCTCAATTGTCTACATTTCCCACCACTAAACCTAAGATGAGTCTCCCATCCTTCAATAAATGTATTACTAACTACTGTAGCTGGTGGAGAGCCCATATGTCACAAAAACAGTCTTGTTAGCTTCAAGACATTAGGGTCCACCACTCTGTGACTTTGGTGTTTTAACACACTGATTCAGATCGGAGCAAACATGTTAACACACCAAAGTTGCACAGTAACACAAACCATCTGATGATTGTGTTGATGCGTAGACCATAAACTCCTGGGTTACATATATAAATTTATGTGATAAGTGTGAAATACTTAAATATTTCTTTCTTTGTTAGCTGCTGAGTAGGCTGCACAAGCCAGCAGCATTTATTTAGTTCATGTTTCATAATGCATTGACTGTAGGTTTGTTGGACAGGTTTTGTATAAACAGTATCTCCCAGTGCAGGCATTAAAATCTGACAATAAAGAGTGAAGGTATTTTGTTAATTAACATCCAACACATTGCTATGCATAGCTGTAAAGCAATAAATCATTAAAAGATATTAGCTGTTGCATTTGTAGAGTCTACACATATATACATATATTGTTTTAAGGGCATGGATGGTGCAGTATCAACTCACCAATGCCCAACAACAGAATTAAAATACCAATGTTGAAAGTTTGCGTACAACAAATAAATAAATAAATAAAAACTTACCAATGACTTCCAAATTATGATTGTAACGAGTCAATCCCTTATTGTATATTTCCAGTACATACTCTCCACTGTCTTCATAGCTGAGGTCAGTGATTGTGAGGTCTGCAGAAGACCTATCAAGAGTGATCCTGTTTAAAAATGACCCAAACGCATTTTGCTTTTGGCCATCAACCTCTACCACTTTGTTCCCATTATGCTTCCACAGGATGTCATCAGGGATATCTTTAATGTTTGTGTTCAAGGTCACTGTCCCTCCCACCAGTCCATAAGTGGTAGACTCAACTAGACACAGAGAATGAAGAGGTGAAGAACCAAGACAACATGTTAAACATTTATAGTATTCTAAACTCAATATACCATTATACACTAAACTATCATATTTTTTTAGATTGTAGTTAGAAGTGGGGTGTGCTGGAATTACTGTATATTATTACATTATAAGGAGAACTTAACACATTGGTGGAGGCTGGAAAATATTTAAAATATTGTCAATAAATAAATAAATAAAATTCATTCATTCATCATTTTCTGTAACAAGTGGTCAGGGAGGGGGTGGGGTTATACAAAGTGAGACACACAACCATTCACACTCACACCTACGGCCAATTTAGAATCAGCAATTAACCTAATGATGAGCATGTGGACAGTGGGAGGAAGCTGGAGTACCGGAGAAAAGCCACGCAGAGGCAAGAGGTAGGCTGCGTGCAGAATGAAGTAAGATTAAATTCACACTAAAGGGTAAACAGACTATACAACGTTGAAAACAAACAACATCAGGTCTCGTATAGACCAGATTAAGTTTAGTGGCTATTAAGAGGTCTAAGGTCACAGATCCAAAATCTGTGTAAGTCAGAAGAAAGTCAAGGAGGCCATGTTTAACTGATACATGACACCTATGACTATCTGACCTGAGTCATTTAACTAATATAACCCCACCCAGTGATCAAAGTATGGATGACAGTTGAAAGCTCCCTGACGGGTAGATCAGTGAACAGGGGAGGACTGTAGACTATAGCTTCTTACCCGATATATCGCAAACATCAACAGAACATTAAAGTTGGATACTTGCATGAACGTTGTGTTATAAGATTATAACCGTAAGTGTAAAGTAAATGTAAATTAAAATCAGGTTTATTCCCTGTTATTCCATCAGTATCTATTGTTGTATCATGCCACAACTAAAAAGCCACCACAGACTTATTCACTGACGAAGATCAGAACGTAAACTATTTTTATTTTTTAACTGAGGCCCCAGTGTAACATATAAAGTATCACAGAGACATAGTTCTAGATAGCCAACTGTGATTTTCCAACTAAATTAATCATTAACTATTTGTGCCGAAGTCAAACCTGGGAGAGAGTCTGCCCGACTAAAGTAGATAAAATATATAAAATATAAAATTCAAACTCACCTATGCAGGTGGTTAGGATACAGTACGCCAGAATAATTTGATGAATCATTTCTGCAAAGCCTCAGTATCGCAGGTGATCAGCAGCTGCCACCTCACGCTTACTTTCGCTTTATTCTGCCAGGAGCAGCCGGGGTTAAAGTGTTATTATCACCGTCGACTAACAGGGATTGTAATTTAACTTCAGTGAGCGTGGACTTTGGACTCTTACACAAGTGAAAGCAATTGAGATGCGATGCGGTATCATTAAGGACTTCACAATAAAAGCTTGCAGGGGGGGACATTCGTTGATATGTCATAGGAACCCTTTTAAAATGGGTCCTTAAGAGTGTATAGCTCAAGTAACTGGTTCTCTCGTAGAAAAGCAGAAGAAGGTGAATTTTGTGTTTTTTACCACAGCAGCACCGAAAAACAAACAAACTTAAAAAACAAACAAATATTTACTTTCTTTCCCATTTCAGTATTGGGGTAACAAATAAGAGCCACTCAATGCCAGCTCAGGTTTTCTTTGCACATGAGCTTTTAATTTCATGACTTTAAAGAAACTACTTTTGCTGGATCAGGCTTGTTTAATTGCATCCCACGGATACTTTAACAGCTGGGATCTAGGGAATTTGGAGGCCAGGTCAACACCTTGTGCTGTTTTTCATGTTTTTCCTGTGGCAGTGGTGGTGGTGACAATGGTTCTGGTAGGGTATCACAGTTGAACAGGGGCTGGACTGCTTTCAGAACACTTAGGCTATGTAATGAGGAGGCTGAAGCAACACAACCTCTTGGAAAAGGGGGTCAATAAAATAATTAAAATAATAATATGTCAATAAAATAACTTTGGCTAATGTTCTATGGCCAAGTTTGTATTGTAAACACAGGTGAAATTAGCTAATGTCCTTACCACTAGTGGATATTTCTAAGAAACTGTGTACACTGACTGGATGAGAAAAGTCTAGGTTAGTACTTTAATGTCTTCCATCCAGAACTAAATAGTTTTGAATGTGAGGACACTTTTTAAAAAACACCATTCACCAACAATAACAGTAAGTCGACGGGCAGCATAGATCACTTTGCCCGTCCTGAGCCTGTGTGTCCACTCTCACTGATTCCTGTTAACTCACTGCATGGCTTAAGGTTTTAATGAGTTGCACAGTGTGACGTTGTCTGATACCACTGTGGGTTCTTTCAGCAGAGTTAGACTGCAGTGACTTTTGTATTTCTTTATTTTGAAACCACGACACATTTACACATCGACCAGCGTCCTCGCAGGTATAGTCTCCCCTGCCGAAGCCAAGAGTGTCTTTCTTTGTACCGTGCCTCATCTGATCTCCAGGTTCAGCCCGCTGCTGTGTTTAAAAGGAGAGAGTGATTAGTCTAACAGGATGCAGGTGTGCCAGTCACTCTCACGTGGCGCTGCTCTCACGAGCCCTCTCCACACCTCTCTCCTGCGGCTGATGCACCACGCCCCCTCCACACACAGTTATCCAATGCACAGGCAGGTCTGGTCCAAAATGTCAGGGCCGATATTTTGTCCCAGTCCTCTGCATTTAAGTGAAGTTAAACACTCACTGGCCAGTTCATTAGGTACACTGGTGAAAATACATTCTAATGTAACAGTCCTGCAGTCAATCTTAGCTACATGAAGGCTATGGTATTCATCATTTGTCTAAAATAAATGAGAGAGCTGTCAGCAGGTTAAGCTCAACAACACAAACACCACAAAATTCATCCTCCAAAATGATCCTACAGTTCAATTACCGCCTCTCTCAGACAACTATTCACTCACATTCACACCTACGGCCAGTTTAGAATCACCAGTTAACCTAACAAGCATGTCTTTGGACAGTGGGAGAACATGCAAACTCCACACAGGAGCAATGAAATGCTCCTAAAAATCCTCTTAGACTCATTAAATTCAAGACACTACAGCACAAGAAGAAAAGAGACTGTATTTGTTTTAGTTTAAGAAGAACCGGAAGGCTGACTGTACTAAAAGAGAGCATTGTTTGAATAAGTTTAGTCTCAACAACAATAGACTGGTATAAGAATTAAGGATGAGGATAAAATAAGACTGCAAACTAACTGTAAAGGTATGAGGAACAAAGAAAAGGAAATACACAGTGAGGATAAATAAATGACTAAATACTCAAAAGGGCTGACGGGATAACGAGACACACGGTGAGAGATCACACAAAGCACACAATGCAAAACCACACAACTACATACTTTTGTTTTTAATGGTCATTGCAAAATAAAATACAGACAAAAGTAACCAAAGCGTAGCTGTAATACTCTTTGAAAAGTCACAACAATTCAAAATGTGGTATACTTATCTATAAAATACACAACCAAAGGTCTTAACAGGAGATAGAATAGTAGGTAGAATAGTGAAAATCGGTGCTTTGAAAACAATGAGTAATACACATAAGTACAAACTACACTCTGTCATATTAAACATAAAGTACATTCTCTTCAGCAATAAACAATAAAACATGATTAAACACCAGACTTCTTTCATATAAAAGAATATCCAATAAAATCAAGCCCTCTTCAACACTGGTGTTTGTTGTGTCATTCCCTCATTGACACATGTAGCGATGCATTCAGTGACCAAAGACTGTTCACCAGAGCTAAAAAACTAGTGTAGAAATGCAGAGTATGGAGAAAATACAGGTAAGGTTTCTTAAGCTGCAGAAAAGAAAGAGACAAAACATCCAGAACTGCAAATTCTATTTTCTAGTATATATTCAGATGCATGTCCCTTTTCTTTGTCTACAAGATGAATGACTGTTTTCAACGGTTGTTTTATCAGAATACTGATGTCACTGGCTATAAGGAATTATTTTACATACTGTAAAGCCACCTTACAAAGAAACAGGAAACAGAGAAAGATTTCCTGTCTTTCTCTTTTCAGTCTACTGTGATGAAAGGTCAATCTCCTTATTTTATTTTTTATTTTTTTGTAGTCCCAGGAAATGTTTGCTCATCTTAGGCTCAAAGTCCTCCATATTCTTTTTAAGTCTGTCTTTTTATTTCTCTATTGCTCTTATCCCTTTGCCTTCAGGTGTGTGCTCTTTCATTTTCTCTCTTCGGTTTGTCAACTTTTATGAAGGCCTATTCAGCAGCTTCGGATTTCTTTTCCACTTCTTTGTCCCCACTAAAACTCTCATTGTCTGGCTTTCCGTCTTCTGGCTCAAGCTGGACTTTATTTTTATCATCAGCTTCACCTTCGTCTGTCTCCTCTGTTCCGCTGTCTGAATCACTGTTATTCTCCTTTTCTTCCAGATCTGAGGCTGCTTGTTCAGTGTCAGAGGACTCTTGACAGGTATTGGTGTTAATGTGGTCTGGTTCTGGTGTTATGAGGCTCTGAGGCTGCTGAGAGTTTTCTAAAGGCAGATTCTTTACGGTTTTGTCGTCTTCTTTGTCAACAACTGGTTCATCATTGGAAACATTTTTATGCGTGTCCTGCTGGTTGTCTTCTCCTGAGTGTGTTTCCATGTCAGCTTGCACTGAATTTGTCTCATTCACTGTTGCTTCTTCACCTTTCTGTTCAGGACTGGTGGTCTCCTCTTCTAATCTGTTGCCTGATGGCTCTGATTCTTCGGCATTTTTCTCTGTAGTGGTTTTGTCAGAGTCCTGATCTGAGTTGGCGTCTTCCTTGTGTTCATCATCTTCAGAAAGTGGCTGGACAGCAGAAGGAGCATTTGCAGAAGCTGTTATTGTTTCTTTGTCTTCATCAGCCTTTTTGTCTGACTCTGAAACTGACAGAAAAGAGAACTAAATAGATTAAAAAGTCAATTTGATTTAAAGAATAACATGACTGATAGGGAGTCTTGGATTAAAATAAACCAAATCTTACTCCATGGAAGTTTAAATAAGACAAAAGCCAAGAAGCCATTACATAAGAAAGCAACTGACTGCATTAAAGTAAATAAATAATAATAATGTTAATCAAATTTAGACCCTGCTCTGTCTTAACACGTACTTGTACAAATAAAGTTTAACCTGTCAAAGCTAAACAATGTAATTATTATTCATACAGGGTGAGCTTTCTGAGTTTTTGGAATCAAACAATTGAGTCATGAACATTGATGTTAATAACAGGTAGTGCAGGAAGTGAATAGTTGGCTGAGAGGCACTAAAGCAAAACTAACATTTGGTCTCAGTTTCTTATGTGAATTGCAGTTTTTCTCTTCTCTGACAATGAGTTCACAATATTAATATTGAAAGCCATGTAATGTTCTTGTTCGATAATATTCAGTCTCTGTTCAGTCATTGTTTTGTCCCATTATCATTCATATTTCATAAATAAGTTAAAATGAGACATCAGCCTTGGATTTTATACTTAGTATGACATGTTATAGATACAATGATAAATCAATTAATCATTCACAGGTGTGATCAGTTATGCTTTGCGAGAAACAAAAATTACCTTCTGGTTTCTGTTCTTGAGTTTCTTCCTCAATTCGTTCAACCTCTTGATGAACATTTCCCAAATGTTCTGCCTTTGACTCTGATACAGACAATAAAAGCAGCACAAACTATTTCATAAAAAAAATACAGTACTCTAATTCAAGGACATTTTCATGAGTGCTTTGAAAAACAGAAAAAAACATAAATTATACTTTAAAGCGGAAATAGGAACCATAAAGTGTCACAATATTAATCTTGAGTTTTTTTTATCAATAATAACCTTAGCAAATGATAATTAGGAAGAATACAACAAAACGTGTAATTGTTTTTTCGCTATTATTAAAAATCAGCAGTTTCTCAGTGCTTTTTCAAAAACCTGGTTTTGCCACGGTTCTAGCGCACAAATACTTAGACATTTCATAGTAATGTTGTAAACTTGTATAGAGTTACTAGTGGTTAACACAGGTGAATAAAACATCAAATCAGAGAACAAATCTTTCAGTTTACCTTCTTCTGTATCATCATTAGAGTCTTGCCTCTCACTTTGGTGGAGGAGTGATTCATCTTCTTCACCATATTTGGACCCTGGAAAGGTAAATATAATTGTAAATGTTTGTACTTGTAAGTTTGTTCTTTATGATTGTTGAAAGAGTCATGACACTTACTTGTATTATTTTTGCCGTAAGGCAGAAGTGGCTGATTGGACACAAATGTGGGTGCTCTGCTAGGAGTGGGGCCTCTGTGGTACTCTGACTCTGAAACACATTCAAATAAAAACTGAAGTTAAAGAAAGAAGAAAGAGAACACAGCTGAAAGAGACACTAGAATATGTGATATTTATGATTATTGGGATTATTTTAAATGCACAAAATTGTTGCAAAATGATATGAATGATTAATAGTTTTAAAGGCTTTGGTCTACTTGTCCCATTAAACAAGTAGAGGTGAAGTGGTTTCCTCCAGCAGTCTGGTCTTCTGATTGCTGTTCTAGTATTTACTGACTGATCACTGAATAACAATGCAGCATCATACCTTCTGTTGAACCATAGGATGCCTGTTCCTCATCATTTCCTTTTCTGGCAAAGCATGCTGGAATCAAGAGTGAGACAACAGAAGAAGAAGAAGAAAGAAGCGATGTGATTTAATGTCATTCTGTACATAATAAAGGCTGGAGTCAATAATAGCAGCAGTCATATTACTATCTACCTCCTCAAATAACAAAGAACCTTTCCCCATATGGTCAGCAGTTACTCGAAGCTTTAAGATTACATGAAGAATATATACCCTGTCATTTAGTTCTAGTCATTTTTTTAACTGTACCTTTATGCTTTAGTTTGCAGAATAACAAACCCACGAGTAGAATGACAAAAGCAATAGCAAAGATAACGCCAAAGCCAATGCCAATGCCAGCGGCACTGTCACTGTCACTGCCAGCAATCCTTGCACCTGGGCCATTTCCTGCACAGAAACACAAAAATATAGTTTCTGCAACCTCTGTAGCAGCCGTTCACATATGCAACGTGCACACATTCCATTGCATTACATACTGTCTTCACAGAAAAAGCAGTGGTAGCTATATTCTATGTAAATGAGCTTCTGATAACATATTGGCTTCAAATATACACATATCATATATTATGAATAAACAGTATAACTGATATCTCTGGTATCTTACCTTTGTAGCAATCCTTTGCAGTGAATGTAGTCAATTCTTTAGACACAGGGTTGCTCACGGTACAGGTGTACACTTTATCATCATGTTCGTCCCCTAGAGGTATCGTTACATCTTGTCCAGACTTTTCATGTGAGCTCCAGTCAAACTTCAATGACTGAAACAGTCCAGGTTCTGAGGAGCACATCAGTGTGGCCTGGTTTGCAGATGTGCTAGAGCTGCTGTTGGTGTTCATCTTACAGGATATTGTCGGCTTGGCTACTTTGTCTGTAGAAAACAAAAAATATATACAGAGGGCTTTCTTGTGCCATTGTTTTACATTGTAATTAATGTATTTGTGAATAAATCTATAACTTCCACACATTCAAATAACTGTAAAAATGTTAAATTTCATTTTTTTTTTTAAACTATTCTCACAGTATGGACTAAAATCCTTTTACAGAAAGTGTCAAGTAGTGGTTTAAATGGATACTTCACTTCCTTAGGAATGGTGTATGAGGTTAACTGCAACACAGTCAATGAATTATTAACTATAATAGCTTGTGGATATCACTTATGTCACTCTCATAAAAACCTCCAAACTCCTCGCATAACATTAGGGTCCACCACTGTGCGACTTTGGTGTTTTAACACACTGATTCAGATCTGAGTTAACGTTTTTTAAGATGCCAAAGTTGGACAATAACACAATAGACCAGAAACTCCTGTGTTCTGTAAGGTAAAATTACTTTTTGTCAATGAAGTCTGGTGGAGTTGAAGAGACTGTCATAAAGGCTTCAAAACCTGTCTAAATAAGACTCTGTGACAGTAATTCTAATACACTTAGACTGATATTGATACTTTTTAAGACCTCTTTGTTGAATCACTTCTGAATAGTGAATCACTGATGACAACTAAATCTAAACCTATACCGGTACTTTCTTCAGCTGTTTAACCAAATGGCCAGTATTTCCGATAGAGCAAAGTCTGCCTGATAAAGGAAATATAGCTACAATAAAATGCATTATAGGTGACATATTAAGAGATAAGGCCTTTTCGATAAAAACTGGCGAATACGTTGCAACACTTGCTCAGAACTAAGTGTGGGCACCCTGCATGTGTGGAAATAGTTGACCTTGTTATTTCAGCCCCATGCTTTGTTGCCCAAGTTAAGAATTCGCAACATATTTGACTGTTATAAAAAAATATTTTCGCCAGATATCTCCACATTTTTCTGCCTTGCTTTTTCGTTTCCTTTTACAAGTGTTTTACAAGTGTTTTCCGAGGCCACTTTTACAAGTGGCCTTGGAAAAAACACTTGTGTTGTTTTCCATGTTTTTTTAAGTTGTTCCTAAACCGTGTTTGTGCACATGCCCTTGTCTGGTTATGGGGGCAGCATGGTGGCATAGTGGTTTCCTGTTTCCTCCCACCATCACTACAAAACATGGGTGCTAGGCGCTGGGTCAGGTGGGCCCACAGTGATTGCAGCAGCCCAGGACTAAGCCTCAATCCGATCATGTAATTTCATTGTGCATTGTATAATGACAATATAATTTACAAACTTTACATCATTCTGGGGATGGCTGCTGCCATCAAGGAGTGTCATTGCTATGGGCGTCCCTGGTCTGGTCTAGGTGGGTGGTACATATCTAATTAACATCTACATGAATGTCAAAGGTTTTGCAGCCCAACACTGTATTGTCACAAGATGGTTATTTATTTCTCCTATCATTTATACAGTATATCCAACAATAGAATTAAAGTACCAGTGTTAGTAGAAAGATTGTAAAAATTTAAAAAAACTTACCAATGACCTCCAATTTATAATTCCATTTATAATTTGAAGGAGCCAAATCCTTATTGTGTATTTCCAATACATACTCTCCACTGTCTTCATAGCTGAGGTCAGTGATTGTGAGGTCCGCAGAAGACCAATCAAGAGTGATCCTGTTTAAAAATGACCCGAACCCATGTTGCTCTTGGCCATTAAACTCTACCACTTTGTTCCCATTATGCTTCCACAGAATTTTATCAGGGATATTCTTGACGTCTGTGTTCAAGGTCACTGTCTCTCCCACCAGTCCATAAGTGGTAGACTTTTCAGCAACTAGACACAGAGAAAGAAGAGATGAAGAAACAAGATAACATGTTAAAAATGTATAGTATTCTAAACACATATCAGCATATCAAGACCATTATACACCAAACTATCATATTGTTTTAGATTGTAGTTAGAAGTGGAGTGTGCTGGAATGCAGTATAATGAGATCT
Organism: Planiliza haematocheilus; assembly: GCA_005024645.1. Taxonomy (NCBI): domain Eukaryota; kingdom Metazoa; phylum Chordata; class Actinopteri; order Mugiliformes; family Mugilidae; genus Planiliza; species Planiliza haematocheilus. The sequence continues at coordinate 10,143,482 of SRSE01000725.1, forward strand.
TAATACATTGGTGGAGGCTGGAAAATATTTAAAATACTCTTTAATAAATAAATAGTTGTCTGACAAATGGCAAATCTTAACCCAGGGCCTACATTCATTCATTCATTTTCTGTAACCACTTGTCGTCTGTAGGCTCGCGAGGGGGCCGGAGCCTTTCCCAGCTGTCATTGGGCGAGAGGTGGGGTACACCCTGGACAGGTCACCAGTCTATCACAGAGCTAACACGGAGCGACAGACCACTCACACCTACGGCCAAGTTAGAACCGCCAATTAACCTAATGAGCATGTCTTTGGACAGAGGGAGGAAGCCGGAGTACCCAGGCACGCAGACACAGGGAGAACATGCAAACACACAGAAAAGCCCCAGTCAGCCGATGGATTAAAATCCAGAACCTTCTTGCTGTGAGGCATCAGTGGGTTTACACTAGTTTTTATTTCAAATGCAGTTTATATTGTTCAAACAAATAGCAGATAAAAACAGGGGGCCATCATATCCAACAATGAGGTTAATTTAAACAGACTTTCCGGATGAACACCACAAAAGCGCAACATTTATTTTTCTGGGGAGCCTCAGCTGTATCTTGCATCCCCTCTACTCTCCATTAGAGATGATGTATTTAAAACAGAAATGATTACTCTTAGTCCATCAACAAAGATTAAAAATGATTGCACCTTTTGGGTAAAGACCATTTCATTTTAATACTCCAAATACCCCCCTGTACAACTGATTGAGATCATTTCAGCTTTTTAAAGAATCAATTCATGGACATTATGATGGGCTTTAAAAAAAAACGCATTTATTTTTTCTTTCAGATGAATTAATAATGATAATAAATGTAAATTACTTGCCACCTATGACTTGCTAAATATGCTCATGGTCAGTTTGACTGTGAAAATTGCACACAAAAAAAACACAAAAACATGACACCTGTGACGAACATAATTTGAGTCATCTAACTGGTATAACCCCACCCAGTGAGGAAAACACGGATGACAGTTGAAAGCTCCCTAACAGGTTAGGGTTAGAGCAGTGAAGGGGGGGTCTGTAGCTTTTTCAGAACATAAAAAACAAACAAACAAACAAAAAAAAAACAGTGGGATAATTACATGAACGTTGCGTTATAAAATTATATCCGTCAGTGTATCGTAAATGTAAATTAAAATCAGGTTTATTCTGTTATTCCGTCAGTAGCTTGTTCACGCTACAACTAAAGACCACCTTATACTGACGAAAATCAGAGCGGAAACTATTTTATTTTTTTTAACTGAGGCCCCTGTGTAACGTATAAAGTATCACAGAGCTATAGTTTTACATAGCCATAGAGTGATTTTGCAACTTAATAAATCATTAACTTTTCGTGCCGAAGTCAACCCTGGGAGATTATCTGTCCGATTTAAGTAGCTAAAATATATACCACAATATAAAGGTCAAACTCACCTGTGCAGGTGGTTAGGATACAGTACGCTAGAATAACTCGACGAATCATTTCTGCAAAGCCACAGTATCGCAGGTGAACAGCAGCTGTCGCCTCACGTTTACTTTCGCTTCGATCCGTTATAGGAGCAGCCGGGATTAAAATGTCGCATTTCCGAAGTCAACAGACATGATTGTCGTTTATCTTCACTGAGTCTAAACAGTACTTTTTATTATTATTTATAGTCTACCTACGCTTTACGGCTAAAGGTGAGGACTTGCATTCCTCACTTCCACAGGCGAAAGCAGGTGAGCTTCCGGTATCACTTAGGACTTCATAATAAAAGCTCGTAGGTTTGGGAACATTCGTTGATACTCATAGGAGCCTTTGAATGAACTATGGCTTTAAGAGTGTATGACTGCAGTAGCTGGTGGAGAACAGTCAGTGGTGGAGAAAAGCAAAAATGTCATTTCTTTCTCCGAAGGTGAATTTTGTGTTTTTTTACCACCTCGAACAACAACACCAAAAAGCAAACAAACTTTTTTTTAAAAGGTATACTTTCTATCCCATTTTGGTATTGAGGTAATTAAAGCCACACAATTCCAACTAAGTTTATCTTTGCACATAAGCTTTTAATGTCAAGGCTTTAACTGGACTCTTCATGTCTGCGCGTTTACTTTGAAAATCTTCTCGTAAACGTTGCGCCAGGTTACTTCAGTGTGGTAAATATGCTGAAATCTTGAGGTAGCTGTCTGTGATTAACTACGTAATAGTTTGAAGAAATCACAGATTCACACATTAAGTCAAAGTAATAGTTTGAGATAAAGTCAGCAGTTCTCTCAATTCTCACAAAAATAATAATAATAATAATAATAAAAAAAAATACTTCCACTACTTAAGCCATAGTAGGACTCGTATTAATTGAACACGTTCATCTGTAATCGTTGCTCTACATCAGTAATGTCAAATTAAGTTGTTGCTGTAGTATAATGACATTATTCTGGTTTGGTAATGACTTAGAAGAAATCATAATAATGATTTAACTGATGTTTATTAGTGCATTTGTATAGTGATTTATTTAGTTTCAGTCTTTTCTTGTTTCATTACTTTTCGTGACATTACTGCTCCGCTGTGTATTTTGTAATGAGGAACGTTGAGTGAATACACAGATGATAAAAAAAAGACGATTAAGAAAAGGTAAAAACACATATAAAAATAAAGGTTTGTGCCTCAGCATAGTGACTGACTCTTTACAAAGTGGCAACTCAGATAAAATGAGCATTATAACGTATGTAAAGGGATTTTTCTTCTTTTAAATGGCCTTCCTTCAGTCTCAGCGACAGAGGCCTGTGTCATTGGCACTCTGTCGCAGGTGTTATTCTGTGTATGTGTGTGTAGGACTTCATGAGTGTCACACTGCCATGGTGTGACACGCCCATCGGTAAAACACACTCCTCTGTCAGCACCCCTCGGGCAACGTCCCAGCACATCACTGTGGAGATGACTTGGTTTTTGTTATCTCTTCCCCCAGTTATGAAAAGTTTGTTGTTGCAGGCAGCGATGGCACAACTCGCTCTCTCTCCAAGACGGGTGACAAGGGACCAGGAATCAGACTTAGGGGAGTAGCAGTACATGGCATGCATGGCACCACCTGCAAGCACAATAACAATGTGACCACATAGTATTTTGAATAGTGTACCAGAAATAGACGCACGAGTTGTACAACAACAAAACAAAAAAATAGATTTCAGCTGTATGTAACCCAAACGTGTCTGTTTTAATCCTAGCAATATTTTATCAACATTGTGGTCATGTCATTTTGTAGTTTAAAGTAAAAGTCACAATATTATATGTAAGATTTAATTCAGATATGAAAATCTAAACGAACCATGATGAAGAAATAATTGTTATACTCTTATTATTATAAAATAAATTCCAGACATGTACAGAAAAGGATTTAAGTACACGACTTACCAACTACATAGATGCAGTCCTTGAATGTTACAGCGTTTGTGCATTTGGTTTCAATGGGGATGGGTGCCCGCAGTTCCCAAGAGTCTGTCCCCGGTTTCCAACACTGAACCTTATCAGTTGCCAGCTTTCCGTTCGGCCCGCCACCAATGACGTAAATGCATCTGTCAAAGCTTGCAGCAGCAAAGGAGCTCACTCCCACTGCAAGAGGCGTCACCTGCAGGAAACCAAAGTATGTGTGCTTGAACCAAAAAACTGATAAAAAAGAAAACAGTGAGTGCTCCATAGAGCCGAGACAGGGTTGATTCTCTCTTGGTTCAGCCTATAGTGTACTGTACACTGTGCAGTCCGAATACAATTGTATTTACCTGCGTCCAGCGATTGTGAAAAGGATCGTACGCCTCCACGCTAGCAAGTCTTTGAGCTCCATCGAATCCACCCAGTGCATACACCCTCCCTCCATGAACTGCCATCTTGTGTCTCCAGCGTCCAGTTGACAAGGGCTCGATTTGGATCCACTTGTCCAGGGCACCGTTGTACTTCCAAACGTCGTGCGGCGTCTCTTTACCTCCTACAGAAGTATGAAGGCATTTGTGGAAACTGTTCAAAGCACTGATGCGTCACCCACAGAGTGTTTAGTAATAACTGTAGTCTACACTGGCCACACAGTTTTCATTCTGATAAAGAATGAAAAATCCCACCACCCAGTCTCAACTTTTAGTGCACTTGTTTCCAAGCGGTTAAAGTTAACCAGCACAGAGCTGTCAGTTCCTGAGTTGGGAAACACCTAAAACCACAGCGACTGTTAGAGCACATGATGTCACGTCTTCCTGTTGTTTGGTTCAATTGTGCATAGTTAAGTCGCTACACGATAAAGACCCATAAATAATAAATATTTAGTGAGAGAGCACATATAAACCATAACTTGGCATTAGGTGTAGTCGAGAGAAAGCCAACGATTTCACTTTCATTTGATGTACAGAAGTTTGTGCTGGGCAACTCAGCCTTTCTATGAAAACTAGCTACAACTTTAGTTTTCTCACCAGATATGTAGACTTCATTGTGAAAGGTGATGCAGGCAAACTCCACCCATTTTCTGTTTTGAGTCTCGTCCTCCATCTCTGTCATTGGCAGCTTGGCGACCTCCAGCCGGCTGCGCCTGAGAGGGTCCAAGCAGGTGACAGTGGAGATGAAGCGTTCGTCTTTAGTGCAGCCTCCAATGATCAAGAATACCTCGGAGAGAAAGTGTTGCTCACGTGGCTTGGTTCGCTCTGAGACCACCTAGATGAACCGTACAGATAGGGCACGGAACTATTAAATACATGTTTGGAATGAATAAAATGGTCTATGGCGACCAGTTTTAGGCCACCAGTGAACCTTCCCCTTATACTGACCTCCCTACCGGACAGGTGATAGATCCGTGCCTCTTGCAATAAAGGAAAAGCCTCACTGCAGCGACGTATGAGCTCGTCTGACTCCACCTTTTCCACAAAGTACGCCGGCTCCAACAGTGGCAGTCGCACATGTGAAAGCAACCTGGCCAGTAAAGGACAGCGCTCCTCCTGCTGGGCTCTCACCCAGCGCATGAGCGCCTCGAAAACACACTCCTCGTACTTCACATCAAGGTTGTCCCTCTGCAGGACGGTCTCCAGAGAGTCTGCTGGCAGGTCCAGGAAGTCCTGCTGCTGGACCACCTGAGAGAACTGAGTGGTGATGTAGTCCTGGGCCCTGGTCCTCAGGGCCGCCAGGGCGTGAGTGTCAGCCAGATTTAGGATCCCAATGCAACTCTCCAGATGCATAGACTTGACTAGAAAGCCTGCACAGGCATCTACTACACGCAGGAACTGCAATATTCAAAAGAGGCACATGGATTATATCACTTCTAGCTCCTAAAGGTATCCCAGATTTCTAACACAGACCAGTACAGAATGTCAAATGTGTGCAACACTGAATCAGACGACATCATTTTTGTTTGGCAGGTTCACAGTTTTTCACATCAATCTTAAAACAATAGCCTAATAGATAATTATTGTAACCACTAACATTTTATCGTAACAGAACGTGAATGAGGGACACAAAATCAGATTCAGTCCGGTTGAATCTGGTATGTTAAATAAAGGTTCACATGATATGAATCTGTGCTGACAAAACCACATTTTTTTCACTTCACTTATTAGCAAAAAAAACCCACCACCTGTACAGAGAGAGGGTGGACTTTCTAGAGTGGTTTGCAGCTCTATAAAGTACAGCCTGTGGTCATATATGATATGTCAGAAACAAAATTGTAACCACATAATTAACCTCACTCTGTACCCTAAACCTTAACCCATTAGTAATTTTAAACTCTTAGTTACTGTAACTTTCAATCTCAAACATCCTGTCTGAACCGGCACATTTGATGCATTCATCTTCAACAATTTAACCCTCAAGGTGCTCGTGGCAAAAAATAGCAGCACAGGAACACAAACATCTGCCTCCTCCGCCGTGCAGCGCAGCTGTGTAGTTAATTTAAGCCTATGGAAAACTGATCCTGAGTGTAAACAACGGGCCAACTTTCACTTCCCTCTTAGGGCGACACACTTCTCACCCAATGACATGTTTGTTGGGCTGAATGTGCGGAAAGCTGTCTGCGGTGAGAAAATAAAACCAACTGGTACGTTTTTACATTCGGCTCCACGTCGTAGCTCAGTAACACAATCTGAATGCGGATGAATCCAAGTTTTTTATACACACTTCAGCAAATTCAGTACCTCTGATTAGCCATTTTGTGCCAATCGACTTGACGTGCAGTGGATATAAACATTATATAGGCTTGTTGGGTTAAGTAGGGGTTAAGTAAGTATAGTACTGTTGGGTTAAGGCTACATTACAACAGTTTAGGGTTTTTACTTCATCTGAAAACGTCATTACCCATACACACGGCCTAACAAATGAATCATTTTTCAAGTGTTTATGTTTTCAAGGTTGTGTAAGAAGTTTAAATCCATGTGCAAAAACAAACTAAACAAGCAGCTTCCTGAAACAGATTGTCTGTTAGTCTGCATGTGTCTATAAAAGCTTATTTACCTGAAACTGACTGGCGGCCTCGAGTATTCCTTGGACATTTGAGTGTGTGAGGAGGATTCGGCCGGTGTATGTATACTCCAGGAGGGAGCGCATTGTCCCGCCGTCCAACCCTTTAATTTCCACGCGCTCCTCATAACTCTCCTTGAGGCCACTGCAAAACATTGCCCTGAGCAGAAAAGCATTGTTTCAGTGACCCTAGTAATCCCATCACAACAGATTTATACAGTGCTGGATTCTTTTTACCTAAAGTACTGACTGGCAGCAGCGAGAATGGCTCTGTGACAAGGGAAGTCATGTCCCTGCACACAAAGTGTCACATCAGTCAGTTCTTTGTTCACTCGTAGGGTCTCCATTCCTCTCTGCAGCTCCACAGGTAGGCCTCCATCTTCCCAACACAACTCACTTGCACCTGCTATGCTCCCGTTGTCCTCGCCCAGACTGGATTCATCTTCCAGAAGCGACAGGGGACAGTCCGTGGTCCTCTCCAGCGACTCGCTCATCTTCTAACGCAGGCAGTTTTTCAGAAAACTCACTTTCCGTTTACTTTGCACAGCTACTTTGGAAGCACCTGCGCTGCTAAGAAACAAGACCGCTGTGGTCTGTGCATGCAACAGTTCTGCGAGATGCAGATTTGTTTTTTTCCTGTCGTCTTCATACTTCCTATTCCTGTTCTATGAGGAACATGCGTATGGTCTGTGGCAATGCATGCCTCTGAACACTTCCTCTTCGTGTGCTGACTAAATACCCCCTAAGTTACCCAATTTTTCCCATTTCATCAGAAACACAGGCACCAGAGCTTCTCCTCAAGACCTCAGCTAGCAGATAAATACACAAATAAACCTCTCAGCACCTCTACCCGGTTGGGACAGAAGCGGTTTATCTCAAAAATATGCAGCACGTTCCTGTGACCCCCTCCCCTTCTCGTTCAGTTGTCTCAGTCAACCACGCTGGCACAAAAGTGGGATGATAAGCGTGAGAGGCAGGCTTGTCACCAGAAGGGGAACCTGTTTATCCCTGAAACGGCAGGTTGAATCTCGATGGGGAACAGGAAAGATGCACCGCCAGCCATACCCTGGTTGATACTACCAAGGCAACTCAAGGAAGGCCCTCTGTCCAACTTATGCAGTCATTCCCAGTCATTTTGGCTTGTGAACCATCAAGGTCACCCTTTTGTGCATGTTGAATAAATCTGAGGAAAAACTAAACAATTCCCTTCAGACGCTGTTTCAGTTTAGCAGTTTAATTTCATAGTTCAAAGTTCAGAAAAACAAAAACTACTACTAATACCAAACGGCTGTACCTTGTCCTCCAGGTTATTGTACATGAGCACTTGTTTATTCTTGTTTTTTCAGAAAAGTATGTTGCTTTATATTTCTTAAACTACACTTTTGCCGATAAATTTGCAATAAAATATTATTTAACTCTTAAAACAGAATTATTCCAACGTTCTGGGCAACACTGTAATAATATTTATACTGTTAACATTTATTTATTTTATTTTTTACAAGTCTGTCACATATCACATTAGATACTGATTTTTGATTTTAAAAATTAAATTACTTGTATTATTATTAATTATTTATATTATTTATAATTATATACAATTTAATTTTGCGTACTTCTTCTTCGCCATAAATATTTAAACATGTTCTTGTTTTTATTCACTTCTTAAAGTCTTCTTAAGTAAAAAGTAAAAAATTATGTTGACATTAACAAATGAAACAATTTATCCGTTGACAATTTTGTAAAACGAAAAAATGTTATAGCAGAATAATCGACACTGAACTGAGCATCTGGATAATTTCTAATAATTAATTGGGTTATTGGGTCGTTATTTTTAAACCGAGAGCTAGCTAGCGTTAGCTATATATTATCAATACAATATGTTCCCATAGCATTGCTAATGTTGTAAACTGGCTTCCAAGAAATCCTCAGAAATGTAATGATAGTGAATAGTAACAGAAACAACGCTTTACCTGAATTTGTTTTTTCATATTAGAGCAGTACTTCTCAAATAAAGGGACAAGGGGAGCGTGAGTGCCAACAGCAGTCACTAGGTGGCAGCAGAGCTCAAACTAATCAACACACTGCCTGTTTACCCAGTAGAAGAAGTAAGTACACAGACACACAGCTGACACGCAGCGGTACAGCTGATGGAGGGTATGAAAGGGTGTTTTCCTTTATAACTGTGGACATGTGCATAGATCGCCTTTTTACTAATACTTTACTTTACTTTACTTCCTAATTATAGGCTCATTTTGTCTGTCCGCTGTGAATTTCCGTCTATTGATAACAGGCACTTTCAGCATCAGCATCAGGTCAACAGGTCAATTTTATGAACGCATCACTGACTTTCCTTCTCCAGTCCGATGCTCTAGTCATGTCCGATCATGTCATGTCTTTACGTCTTGTCACCCGTGGAGGTTAAAAAAGTAACGAGCCTGTTTTTCCAATAGGCCTATTAGAAAGTACAGATATTTATGTACAAATGTAGGGAGTAAAGGTAAAAAGTAGTCAGAAAATACCTGAAAAATCTACAGTAAAAAAAAATATTTGTACTTCGTTACTTCCCTATGGTCTAATCTAATTTTATCGCAACGTTTTCTCACTCACACACTCTCAAACCAATAGAAATACAATAGTCTATGATTGCTTCCATCCACTTTATGAACAGATGCAATGATTAATGATCGTTAATAATTAAGATCAGATCTGAGCTGAGAGTGCCTCTTGACATCCGTAGCAGGTTTGCATGTCTTTAAATGCTCCACTAAGTGGCGCTGTTGCACCATTAATCAACAGCATCATCATCATAGTTTGCTTCAAAAAGTCAAACTTGGATCCGAGACGTTTCCTGACACTTTGTCTCAAGTGAATGGATGATCCGTTCCTGACAAACCAGAAAGTGCACCCAGGAATCAAATGCACCTGAACGCATCACAGTATCTCGCTATTTAAATTACATTTTGTCGTTATATACCTACTATACTATACTATTTTTTTATTTTTTTTTCGATCACGGATGTACCAACCTATCTAGGGCGCAGCAAATGTGTTTTGATGGTGCCTGTCTCTCTCTCGCCACCACAAGTCTTCATGTCGTCAGAATCATACCTGACGTTGGTGGTGCTGCAATTGCGCAGGAAATATCGCAGACTTCCTCTTAGACTTCACGTACAGGAAGCACAAACCACTCTAATAAGTCAGAAAGGGAAAGGAGGTCGCAGACACTTTTACAAAGAGAGACTAAGTGAGAGCTTGTTCACACCTACTATGCTGAGAACACTGCGTTACTTGTGAAGCTGGTGGAGGATGAGGTGTTCCCTCCACTCCCCTCGGAGGGCCAATTTGCTCCTCTGGCTGGCTCTGCTCCTGTGCTGTGGTAAGTGGAAGGCTACACTGCAGATGCACTGGATCCTGATTCTGAAAATATGGTAGAATATTTGCTACTTAGTTTGAAAACAGTATAACTTCATGTGATGTCCAATAACTGTGTCATGTCATGCCAGGGTCTATAGTTTTGTACATTTTTAAATTCTAGTTTGTTTTACATTCCTTAACTTGTATTATTTTTATTATTATTGTATTTTTTTACTTCACCTAAGGGGTGAATAACCTGGCTGTTTTAAAAAAAAAAAAAAATCATTTTAAATTCAACATAGGCTTCACCAAGTGTCAGTTTCAACATAAAGCATAAAACGAAATAATAAACAATAAGTTAAGATAAGAAGATGTATTCTTTTATTTAACCCACAGTGAGGATATCTGATAGGTGCTTTTGGCAACTTTAAAAAAAATAAAAAATAAACTGCTTTTAGCCAAGAAAGAGATTTATAATTATTATTTTCCTTTTTTGTAGGAAAGCACATTATCTCCAAATTATTTTTCCGACTTTAAAAAATCTGCAATAAGCTCATGCTTGTGATGAAACTCAGTTCCGTGTAACGGGCCTTTTCAGTGTTGACGCGTAATGAATTAATGAATAGGTACTTATATTGAACAGGTTTATATTTCTGTCAATGTGCAGCTTAGCGTAGCTTTACCAGCCATGTCTTTGTAAGAAAAAGCTTAGTGCCCAGGAGTCATGGCTGTGACATTTTAAGTTGCAGCACACTGATGACTCTGTTTGTCACCTGTTTCTTCGCGCAGGAGAAGCTGCAGTGAACACTGAAGCAAAGGCTGGGCCTCTGTATCGCGTGGTAGGCACCCCGCTCATCATTCCCTGCAGTACGAGTGGCTTCAGGAACGAAGACACCGTCAAACATTTTCAATTCCACGTTACCAAGCCTTCAAACCCGACATTCCAGATCAACATCATTAGCACCAATGACCCTTTCTATGGTTATGCCGTATATCAGAGACGAGTGCAGAATGATGAAATCACTTTAAAACGTGTTTCTCCAAACTCAGTCATCTTTGAGATCCAGACATTAGAGAAAAGTGATGAAGGTGTATTTGAATGTTCTGTAATCAACTCAGAAGGAGGTTACTTTGGAACCTACAATGCGAAGACAGACGTTAAAGGTAACTGATCACCTTCATCGACCTGCTTTTATTCATGCTACAGTACAACTGCCGAACATGTCTGATTTTCTTGTCTTTATCTCTGATGTGCTACCGTAGTGATTGACAACTCCCTAACTGTTTCAACACTGGACCCCACGTCACTGAGCTTTAAAGAGGGTGGAGGTCTTACTGTGAAATGCCAAGCCTCCACCATCACCGTCCAGCACACCCATCTGTCTGTTGCTTGGTTGCTCCATAAAGATGGCGAGGACGACGCTCAGCCTATTATTTCTCTGGACAAGGATTTTACCCTGGCCCCAGGCAGTGGCTTTGAACAGCGTTACCAAGCAGGCGACATAAGCTTAGACAAATTGGATGACATCACATACAGGCTAAACATTGCTCATCTTGAACTGTCAGACCAAGGTAAGATCTTCTGCCAGGCTAAGGAGTGGATCCAGGATCCTGATCAATCTTGGTACCCCATCGCAGAGAGTGATGCCGAAAAAATGCCTCTACAAGTCAAAGCTAGAGGTGAGAATTTCTTCTGTTCGGGTCTTGTGGTTTTTTCACAGGATGTGTATTCTTGTCTCACTGTTTCACATTTTTTGCTTCGAGTAGAGGTGGCGCCAGACAAGTTGTCGCTGGAGGCGACGCTCACGGCTGAGCCGCAGAGTTTGAACGAGGGCCAGGAGCTCGTGCTGACCTGCAGCTTAGACGCACAGAATCTGGCGGAAAGGTTCTTCTCTGTGGCGTGGCTCCGAGGAAGTGCCGAGCTGGCCCGCATCGGCCCTACAGGCATCGTGTCTGTGGGGGCAGAGTACAGTGGCCGAGAGAAAGATGGGGAGCTCAGAGTGTCAAGGATTGGGAGGAGAGATTACCATCTCGTTTTACAGCCGGTCAGAACCGAGGACCGGGGAGCGTACGTCTGCAGAGTGTGGCCTGAGGACAGAGATGAAGGTGGTGTCTTTACACAGGGAGCAGCAAAGGACTCCAACACCCAACGGGTTCAAATCTCAGCCACAGGTCTGTCAGAGTGTAGTATATACACAAAAAATGACTCAGCATTTAACACTCGTAATTTTAACTCTTGTAAATAAGGTGCATACTTACTGACTGACTGAGTTTTTTTCTGTGTTGTCTATCATCATCATCTCTTAACACATTTCCGCCATCTGTCTGCTGGCTCAACTCACCACAGAAAGCGGGCTCTCAGTCAAAATGCAAGACTCTGCAATCGTTACCGAGGGGGACAGGCTGAGGCTCGTCTGTAAAGTGGCTGGGGTCGGAGGTCAAGTCTCCGTCACGTGGCAACACAAATCGACAGCCGCCGAACCGTTCACCAACGTCATCAGCCTGAGTCAGGAGGGCGTCGTGGAGAAGCAGGGGAAGTTCGCGAGTCGCGGCGTGCGTGCAGCCCGCACAGCGAGCAGCAGCTTCGTCCTAGAGCTTGACGAGGTCACGCCTTCTGACTCGGGCATCTACCAGTGCTCCGTGTCCGAATGGCAAACCAACAGCAAGACCTTCAGCCAGTCTGCCGCTACCACTGTGAACGTGGAGCCCATACGTAAGATACACTCGTGTCTCCCTCTGTCTAAGGATGTTCATTTTGCTCAGGCTGACGGCACAGAAACACATCCAACGGATAAGCCCATAATGGACAAGCTGTCATAAAATACAATAGATAGTCAGGGTTCTCAGATAAAAACCTCCTCTGATCTATACTGGAAAGAATCCCACTTGATCAGACTTGCATGCGAGAAATCAAATTGAAGAAATTTACTTTCAAATTCGTGTTCGCAAATGCACTGAGACTGTATGTTGAGTCTTAAAGTCTTACTATACTTTGATTTATTGAATGAAGAGTCATTTTAAATGTCTATAACCGAGAGGGGAAGCAGGTGTCCAAAGGCTGATTGCTCACATCTCTTTTTTTATTTTGAAATCTTGATCGATGACTCCGTGACAACCAGCTTCTCCTTTCTTACTTAACCGCTGCTGACTGCTGAATTTGTGTCTCAGTATCAAAGGTGAGCGTGACTCTGGTCATTCGCAACAACAACGTGACTGTGGGAGAAAATGTGGAGTTGATGTGCCGGGTCAAAGGGCCATCCGTGCCAGTGACGCTGACTTGGAGTATGCAACAGGGTCCCTCCACCATAGATAACATCCTGACAGTGTACCACAACGGTTCCATCAGCTGGTCCGGGGAACAGAACCACTACCAGCTGAAAGTACAGAAGAGTGAAAACGCCGTCATTTACTACCTGCAAATCATCAGGGCCAGCCACAGGGAGGCAGGACTCTACCAATGCATGGCGTCTGTTTTCCTTGAGAATGTGCACAAGAAGTTGCCGCCATCCAATCCTCTGGCTGTGACGGTACGCAACCCAGGTACTGCTGATCGCCGGGTTAGGCATTTATGAATGTGATATATATATATATATATTTTTTTTACGTCTCTCTTCTCACCACACTGCGACAAATTTTGTCACCCTCTTCTAGCGAGCCAGCTTCGCCTGAACTCCAGCCGCAGCCTGACGGGGGAAATCAACGCTGACATAGAAATGAAATGCTCGGTTATCTCACAACCCTCTCCGTCCTCTCTCTACGCCATCACATGGCTGCTCCAGCAAGGAGGAGAAAGTAAGACCGTTGTAAGCTCAGACAAGAATGCCCTGGTAACGTTCGGGCCCAGTGTAGACCCGAGACACAGAAAGCGAATCAGCGTGAAGCGCACTAAAGGGCCCAGTTTTGAGATGACTATTCATCAAGCTAAGATCACAGATGGCGGATTATACATATGCGAGGTGGAGGAGTGGCTGCAGGATCCTCGTGGTAGTTGGTATAAGCTCTTGACACTGTCCAAAACCACAGAGCTAACACTTAACGAGCCTGGTAAATTTCTCTATTCATCATTTCAGCATATTTAAATACCACATTTTAGATTTAAAACAAGTTCTCAATTTATTTTTCTCTTCTTTTCCCATCCCCATTCTTTAGACAACCTTCAGCTAGACAAAACAGAGCAGCCGTTGATGGTCAATGAGGGAGCGGAGGTGGAGCTCATGTGTAACATCATCTCAGGTGCATCCAGCGCTTCCACTTTCATCAAAGTCACGTGGCTCTACGCTGCACGCGGCCCTTCCCTCACTAAAGCCTCCCTGGTGGAGCTCGACCACACGGGCCTGCTGACTTACCCAGAGAACCAAGAGCTCAGAGGCCTGCAGGGTCGCCTCCGGCTCTCCAGACCCACTCAGAGCAGCTTCTACCTAGGAATTTCAAGGGCCCATGAAGGAGACAGCGGGACCTACTGGTGCCAGGTGGAGCAGTACCAGCTGGATGATGAAGGTCACTGGCAGCAAAAGGCCTCAGATACCGCTGGAGCCATCATGCTGAGTGTGAATGTTGCAGGTATGATCACATCTTTCAGAGCTAGACTAAAGGATCACTTTAAAGGTTGCTGCAGGCGATAAATTCACATCCTCATATGATATGGTTCACATATCTTACTTGCTGACTTGTGTTCCTGTTTCACAGCGAAATGACCTCTTCCCTTGGTCAGGCTATTCTAATTATTGCACAAGCTCTTTCATAATGTTTAACAACTCATGCTTTTTATAGATTAGAGTATACGTGTCCTGCTTGTTCTACTTGCGTTATAGATTTATTTTTTTTGTTTGTCGTTTTGCTCGCTCTCTGCAAAGCCTCCCAATGTCTCTGGTCTCCTTTCCCCACGTTGTCTCCCTTTGTCTTTTTGTGCACCTAGGTATTTAATTAAAGCCGCATCGATCAGCTTGCCTTGTTAAACTGCAGTTTAATAAAACGTTTATTTTTTACCCGTGGGCTGTTTCACAGAAAATAAGCTGCACATCGCAAAAGAGGAAGTGGAGTTGAATGTGAGCAGATCCCAGGATTTTTCTATAGGCTGTCTCGTCGACAAACAATCCAGTCCTGAATCCACATTCCAGGTCACGTGGTTTTGGCAGAATAATGAAGGAATCAAACCACAACCTATATTCACATCTTATCGAAACCACACCCTGCAAGAGAGGTCTGAAGGTCTTCAGCTAAGATTTAGCCATCCTAGGCCCAATCTGTTTAACCTCACAGTGGTACGTCCCGTTCCTGAAAACAGCGGCCTGTATTTCTGTGAGGTAGAAGAGTGGCTCCCATCTCTGGACCGTGGCTGGAGGAAGGTTGCAGAGGGCAAATCGGGAAAGCTGGCCGCCACTGTTAGCCCAGAAGGTAATGACATCTTAATGTGATAAAGGATTTTTCTTGCTGACGGCTATGTGAAGTCATTGTAATAAAAACATATCATCTTCTTCTAGGAGATTTTAGGTATCTCGGCGAACCAGCCTGCAGCCATTCTACCTGGACAGGAATCACTGTAACGATTGTCATCGTTTTCCTGTTGGTCATACTAGTGCTATCGCTGAAAATATGCAGGAGCAAGGGCAGAAGTAAAAAGAAGACGGGCGAGTCTCTGTGGGCAAACCAGCCTCTGAACACCAAGTCGGAGGACTGAACCTCAGACAGAGGAAATGAGATGAGGTTAAATGTACATCTATTTTAAATGTGTGCAATACATGCAAAAAAAGGCTTTCTGTTTTACTTCTTGCATTGCTGTGAATAATTTTGATCCTATGAATGAATGAGTGACTGAAAAATCCATTAAAATATTCAAACAGTCAAAACAGGCACTTCTCATTTTACAGCCAAAAACGTCTTTGCGTAATCACTGTCTTTTTACTGCCAGCAAGGGAGCATTGAGCGAGGCCTCAGATCAACTTTGTGGCTTCACACCTACCAACGGCGTACCAACAGACTCCTTTTCATGTGAAAAAGTAATCTGGTCCCACTCGGTTACCTGTCATCGCCTGGCAGAAGTTGAAGCATGAGCATGTATAAGGCAGCAGCTGAGCATTAAAACGCTTTCCGGTTGTGAGTCAATCAGGAAGTGCTCTGTGGTTCGGTAACAGGATGGCTGTGAGGTCTTCAGACATGCTGAGCTGTGCCAGACATACGTACAGACACATCACAAAAGGGATGTTGCGGCTAAATCTTGTAGACTGATCTCACAATGTGCTTATTGTCACGAGCAAACGATACCGTTTGCTTCATTTATACGTGAGACATGTAAAATGTTTGCGCATTAGTGAGCACGAACCTTAGTAGCTCGAGTCCAGCCTTTACAGACGTCAAACGGAACGATGACTGTCTGATTTTTCTAGCTGTTTAAAGGCGACTACATTACTTGCATCTTGAAGACAGGACTGACGATTAAACCCACCCCAACAGTAGCCAGGTCTGAATCAGCATTGCCAGTTAACGCTCTAAATATTGTTGGTAAATTATCTGAAACCCAATTTTAAAAAACAACAAACATGATTGTATTTAAATTAAAGTCTTGTTCCTCTAAAGTTGGTTATTCTGTGCAGAAAATAGTCTCTCTCTTCTCTTTTACTTCCCATCGCTCTCCTGTCTCTATTTCTCGACGCATCAGTCCCATCAATGTTTAACACCGCGTCTGTGTAAGAGGCTGGAACAGAATCCAGCTCTTGCTCTCACTTTTGAGGACCAAGACACCGGATTACTCCCATACAGAGAAAGGCTTTTGTCTGATGTCTGTACACCAGTTACGTGCAGCTTAAGGTAAAAAAACCCACGGCGCTCTTCTGACAGATGCGAGAGACTAAAAGTACACAGAGGAACTTTAAGACAAGCTGTTGTCCTCTCTGCCCCAGGGAGATGATTTTACCAGCCCCTCACAGTCTGGCGAACTGGAGCCCTTTTTTTTCCCAGCCTTCTTCTTAACTTTAGTATAATTCCACTCCCTTGTGTTTCCATGGCAATGCCTGTCAGAGCAAACAAAGAAACATCGAAATTGGGAGGCAAATCAATGCTTGTGTCTGTGCGGCAACGACTAAGTGTAGCACGGGCGAACTAAGCATCCACAATGGCAGCCATGCTCGAGGCTTAAAAAAAAGTCTCCATCAGTCGCATGCAATATTAAACAGCCCTGTTGTAATTTTTGTGGACACTAGCAGCATTACACGCAGTGCACGGGCGCATTTATAAGGCCACATTTAAAATCCTCCGCTTGCATGTTGCGGGATAACCACTTTTCTGTGAGGGGGCTATGCAATGCTGCACGCGCACAGAAACATCCCTAGGTACACTTGACAAATGCAGTATGAATATCTGGGATTACTATAGCTCTCCAGGTGCAGTGAAATAGAAAGAAAACCACTCATCCGAAAGCAAAAGCATTTGCAGTGTGCATACCTTCGGACATGCACAGTGGGTGTGCAAGGTTGCCTGTGCTGTCTGTCTGGTTTTGTGACACGCCTAAGTGGCACAGTGTCACCGTGAATGTCATTATACTCGCTTGTGTTCTTTTAATGCCTCGAGCGCCACCATGAGGACAGTTTTGGAGAAATGGATAGTGGCCAGTCGATGGATTACTGCATGCAACACAGTAGTACAGTCCACCAACTTCTGTAATACCTGGTTGTTTGCTCCCAGTGAGATTAGCAAGTTCATAATCATTGATACGGATATTTATGAATCCATTCTTAGTGTTTTCTGCACTGCTTTTCCGATATTTTCGTTCATCTGAAAGGAACACATTCCCCTTAGCCCTGAATGTCAAATGTCATCATGCTAGCATACCAAGACTGACACCAGAGAGCATGCTAAACCAGAGCCGTTTCTTGCTATAGGCGAACTAGGCGACTGCCTAGGGCCCCCAAGCCACCAGGGGGCCCCAAAGCTGGATATTCAGCCTCGGGAACCCCTTAATTCTGAGGAAAAAATGGCCTGTCTCTATCTTTAGCTATCTCTGTTTGTTACGTCCTTTATATGCTTAAAAATAAACGTAGGATATAAATAAAATAAACTTTAAGCTGTGGCTGGAGTTTTTGTGGCAATATTGCATCATATTCGTTGGACCGCACTGTCGCACAGTGAGCGACGTAGCGGGCAGCCGACAGGTATGATGGGAATGATTAACAGCTACCCATAATTACCGTTAGTGAAAATATTAAGTAAAACAAATAGAGTGATCGCATCGAAACGAAGTTATGCCAGTGGCGCGGAAAAACGCAAGAAAAATAAAACGGAGGAAGCGAAGGTAAGGCATTTGTTGATTTGTTTTATAATTTAAATCAATACTTTAAAGGATTGTTTTTAAAGGGATTTATAAATATGAGGCATTAGACTATTATGGCAGTGGATTATTATCTTAGTTTTATTTCTTTAACTAGTCCAGTGTGTAAATTAACGCAGAAAACTGTGATTACAACAACTTCGTAATTAGGTACAAGTTTTAATTCAAACATAGTTTGACAAACTAGGGGCCCCCAAACAGCATCTTGCCTAGGGCCCCCACAAAGCTAGAAACGGCCCTGTGCTAAACATCATTCCTGCTAAAACCGACTGCAGAAGGCATGATTTGTCCTGTTAGCAGATGACTTTGGACTTCTTGAAACAAAAGCTCCCTGCGGTTATATCTGATATGGTGTTTTAACAGTGCCTCACATTGGATTTTCAGTGCACACACGCACAAAACAGCACAAGTGATCAAAGCTAGCCCTTAAACACCCTCCCGAACAAGAGCATAATGTGTCCTGGCAGAGGTAAGGATAAAACACGGGTGCAGAGAGACACTCAAACTGCCATCTGTGCGAATTACATAACGCCTCTCCTAGAATCTTCAAGTCTTCTCTGAAGCGACTCCTCTCACCTCAACTCTCTGAACCTCTTTGGTTATACCCTCAGCTCATCTCTACTCCCTCGTGGCTCTGCCTTGCCTTTGAAATTCCCTTCTCGCTCACAAGGACAGGACGCAGCCTGAAAGGAACTGCCTTCTGTTCTGAGACAAAACCAAAAGCTTCATACTTTTTGCACTTTCTCTCTCTTTGCTTTCTCTGATTCCTATTATTTGTCAGCACCAGAGGGAGCCAGCGTTGCTCGAAACGACAGCTGCGCGGCGGTCAACATGTCACCACAGAGAAGAGAGAGGCAAAGTGCTCGACGCAGCATCCAGTCCTTGAAACTTATTCTTCCTTCACCTGTTGATACGAGGTCTCTTGGCGCTGGGTGAGCGAGTGTCTGTGTGTGTGAGAGACGGGAGGAAATAAAAAAAAAACAACCTAAAATGTTTCCAAAGTCAGATAGAGACATACAGGTGGAAAGAGTGGAAGTTGGCGTCATGTTCCTGAGGGTGTGAGGGTGTGATGACACCTCCGACTGCGCATTGTCATCCAAAATAGCAGCATTTGAGAAAGCCGCAGCAGCCTGAGCGTGAGTGACAGGTATCTTGATGCAAACGCAGAGAGAATTACCCGATTCATCCTGGCCCACCGCAACACACAAACATAAAGACATACAAGACTATACACAACTCTCCAAACAGTTGAGAGCTGTCTCCCTTTTGTCGCTGAGGCCTGATTGTTCTCCCCAGAGAGAGACGGCGCCGCCTGGTAGAAGGAGCCGAAGAGTCCAAAATAAAAACAGCTTAAATGGTGCAATATGAAGTAATAGCCTGTTCTGCTCCCTGTCAAGGGAGCTCTCGACAAACTCAGAGCTCCTTTTTTTGTTTCAGAGCTGTACTCTCGCTTAGTGGAACTACATGAATGAATACCCCCAAGCTGATTTAACCGTGCGCCTCCTGTTATGATAATTTGACTTACCAGCACGTATGCACGTGTCTTTCATGCCCGTGTGCTGGCTTGCTCGTCAACATCTCCATGTATGCATGCTGTCACCGAAGCCTTTAATCATGTTTGCAGTATGTTGTGCCTCCCCTGACGGAGGACACAAAAGGCAGATGATGACAAGTTCAGATTTTATTCTCACCACGCCACAAAGCATGTATTGATTCATGCGACGCCATGAAATCAATCTCTGCGGTTTTGTTGCTGTGTTTTTATTTATATATCTTTTATTGTGCCGGCTGGTGCATGAATAAAACAGTAAATCTTAACCGACTCTTGATTGAGCGCGCTTCTCCTTTGTCGTTCCATCTCGCCTGCTCTCCACAGGCCACTCCACTTAATAAGACAGAGAAGACGTTTCCATCACACTGACAAAGAAGAAACAGATTTGTCGTTTTGGGATTAAATGCAACATACTTTCCGGCGCTGATAAAATGATAACACTCGGCCTTCCTGTGCTCCTTTATAGGACTGCAGGGGCTTTTACTACGAGACTATTGCCTTCCTGTTGTGCGAGCCTTAAAGCTGCTGCTGTTATCTAACTGTCATCCATCAGAATCATTCAATAATAACTGAGCATTTATAGCAAAGGCATATCACTTACTGCTGCATATCCCCAGCGGGACTGATGGCACATGACACAACTAACATAGAGTTACCATGTGATCTGAGCTGTGCATCACCAGGGAGACAGAGGAAGTACAAAGCCCGAGACGTCTGCAGTGGCAGGGCTTTTAATTTGGCGCAACCGCTCTCGCTGGCGTGAACGTTCTCGGGGAGAAAATTGGAAAACAGTTAAGCCGATTCAACACTGTCTGTGTACAGTTTGATGCTATCTGGTTTTGATACTCACCGAGCCGCTGCTGAGAAGAGGCCCCTCGTAGGGATGAGAGCAGCGATAAATGTCAGCTGCTTCCAAAACATTCGTTCATCTGTATCTCGAAGCGGGGCGACAAATCTCGCTGCCGGGGGAACTCTATCAGCGGAGGCCATCCGAGCCGCTAATCCGCAAATGCATCAGCCTCTGGCACTTAGGCTTTCCTCGTGACCTGTCTGACCCGCCGGGATCTCGCACCCGAAATGTTTTCCTGAAAGGTAGCGAGGGGAGAAATGTCATGGTCAGTTTGACTTTAACTACACCTGCTTGCAGAGGAATGAGGCCGAGAAACACCTCGCTGCCACAGTGTTGCGGTCGGCTAGAAAAGTCCTGCACAGAACACCCAAGTGTCTGTTTACCCATCTCACAAGAATCATTATTTGAAACTTGTGACCTATATATATATATATGTCAATTTTATCTTCGGTTTTTCTTATTACCAGTCTTCTTTTTGCATATTTGTAGCCTTTAAACTGGTGTGAACCTGATATGCTCTTTTCAATACTGTACCTTATAAATTGTCAGGTAATATAAACACAGTCAGATCTAGCTGAAATAAAAACCGTCAGCTGCTTTAAGCCACTCTATTCCAGTCTTTGTGGATTACCGTGTGTTTGCCTGCACACACCAAGTTATGCAGAAAAGACTGGGAAGACACAAATCAGCTCCGAGCTCAAATCAGACAGATCCACAAAGCAAACAGAGCCAATCTGATTATATTTGCAGCTCCCTTTAGTTTGGTTTTGCACATTTGACTAGCTGCGCAGTGCCACCAGGACACCAGCATCCCCACTGGAGAGAGTTAATTGTGCATTCGCAGGCACATGTCTTTGTTCACTTCCCTAGCATGTGCGCGTCTGACGATTCTTCGGCACCGCCTGAGCAATTTATTCACGCCATAATGCCAGCTTTGACGGCTGCCTCGCCTGTGACTAAGACGGCTATGCTAGTGAGCTGATGTCTTCATTAGCAGTGGTTTAGACGCTGCACCCCCCTCTCCGCCGCCGCCGCCGCCACCAACCCCTCCCAAGTCTCCAGCAATGATGCTCTGCTGCGCCCATCAGCTGCCATCAGCCGTTCTCTGCGTGCGAGGCGCTCTCCCAACTGCTGTAGCTCTAACTCATGTTGCTAATTAGCTGACAAACACTGTACAGTTCCACATGGGGTGCTGGCACGTTTGCAGCACTTATGTTTATATACATCAGCAACCCCACACAAATATGTTAAATGTGTTCTCACTTATGATGCGGATGCACTGTCACATCCATATGGCCGCCATGAAATCGCATTTGCATAAAAGGCATTGCCACTCAACGTCCTTGGTTTTATTTAATCACTCCTACTCTTGACCAGACAAACAGCAGAAAGGCCCCAATCATTCGCGAATATTCCCTAATAGCAAATGCATGCTTTAGCATATTGATATTTAATGTGCACGCAATCATTTCAAATGGGAATCTGATTACCACCATCCCCCCTCCACGTTTTAAATAACAGTGCGGCTACCATGGTAACCAACTCCTTGAGAACATCCAGAGTAAACATGAATAAATGTTCTCATGATGCAAATTACCCCGATATGAGTGACATTAATATCCATCGTGTCTCAGCTGTGGTCCTTATTACTACATTTTCTATGACATTTGTTCCCGCTATGGCCCACGGGTCAGATCAGGCAAGTACGGTATAATGTTCGTGTCTGTCTCTTTCACTTTCGCTCATTCAGCTTCTCTCTTTAGAGCAGCTGGTTGATGTGACACCGAGGCGGGCAGGCCTGTCACTCACTGTGAGGGTCTTAGCTGAGTGACGTGGTTGGCCTTTAGGGCGCAGAGACGGTCTGACCCAGGTCTACATGTATATCAGACTCAGAGAGAAGGCCCCGTGGTACTTGTACGCAGCGTTTTCTTTTATTCATCATCAGCTAGTCCCTAATTACACGCACTACAGATGTAGCCATTAAAGAAGCAGCTCCCTTTTATTTCATTTATAGTTTAGCGCTCTTGAATAAGAAAGGGACAATTTTCCGAGGCTACTTGGTTGCTGAAGTGCACGGCGCTAACGCGGGGTGACTATACGCTGTGACGCTTCGGCGCGAATGCAACAAATCAGTCCTTCCTCTCGTTACGCTCTCTTTATCCTCACCGATTTACATAGGGGTAGGAAACTGCTGGTGCAAAGCAATTCTGAATCAGTTTGCGCCTCGTGCCGCTCTGTAATCAGAGATGTAAATGCATGTCTTTTTTTGTGACTAATTGAAAACATTGCTGACTGATTGAGGTGTGACCAAGAGTGCAGCGGTTCGACAGCTCCAGAAAGCAGTTCGGCAGTTCAGTTTTCGACTCTGCATAATAATGCTAGTTTGGAAAGAATTCAGGGAAACAAGTCCTATACCATTTTGCGGTTAAGTTTAAACGCGGAGACTACTCTGAACATTTAGATGTACAGGTTGCAAGGACTGAGCACACTTTCTTAGCTTTTAAAAATCGGTTTGCAGCACAGATAGAAGCCAGATCTTCTCCTGCCACGGCTAACTTGAAAGCTCCTCTCAAGCAGGAATTGGAGCCTGTAGCATGTTTGCCACGCTTCAAGCAAACATGTGTAAGCAATAAAGCTCATGTGAGGTTCAAACCTTGTTAACAGCCACTTCTCAGCTGCAGATGCTGTTCCTTAAATGAGCCACGTGCAGTGCAACGTATTGACAATGACGCTATACAGCGATAAAGTTTTGTGATAGCCCAGTGTCAGCATTAGATCCCTCAAAACTGTACCGCTGGTGGTCTTTAAAGGAGCTGCTGAGGGCTGAGATGCAGGTTTTTACTGGGAGAGAACTCGCGAGCCTTTCATCCCGAGCATCTCTCTGCCACAGCAGGCCCATTAGGCGTCGTGATGCAGTGTGCAGTAATTGGTATTTCTGTTGGTAAGCAGCTTCTTCATCCCACCGCTGAGCCCCACGCTGTGCTGGAGACTTTTCTGATATCAGAGCCGCAGATAACACGCGGTTGAACCTGTACGATGAGTGACATATCGCTCAGATAAACGCATCACAGGATAAAAATAGACACATTTGGTTTGTATTTTTTTTTTTACTCCATGGTAGCCTCTCCGCGCGATAAACAGCAATCCCTCCCCCCGAAGGATAATGGATAATTGCATATCCTGAGCGTAGTCAGTGAGATGACCCCGACGCCGCTAAAGGGAAGTTCATAAATTAACATTTTATTTTTTTTTAAATGCTCAGTGTCATCAAAATTGGCTGCTCGGTTTACACAAATGGCAAGAGGGAGGTTGCCCCTTTGATGTGGTAATAGGCTGTTTTGATTTCTGTGTGTCAAGCATGTTTTAACGGTGAGAGGCATTCCCAACAGCTACTACTTCAAAATCAATTAAAACCCTTTTGCTAACAGCCCTGCCTGGTTCAAAAGGAGGAAAACTAATTCTCTCTCTCCCTCTCTTTCTCTCTCTCTCAGACATACTCAGAAGGAGAAATGTGGACCATGTAGAGCGAAGATATGCAGTCCTCGGGGAGTGAGACCGAGTCCTGGATTCAGATACTTCGCCTGCAACATTATTTTTACTTCATGTGTGCTGCACCCAGCGTGCTCACACTAAAGTGGAATCTTGGGCCGAGCGTGCTGATTCAGAGTCTGGAGAGTTTTATTTTCTTGTTATTGTTTCAGATAACAGGCGTCTTATGCAAATCTAATGTCGTGGTAAAACTGTCTGTCTATGCCTTCAGCATGAATGCATTTTCAGTGCTGACGACTGATTGCATTAGTACTTTGTGGTTGACACCAGGTGCTGCACCGACACTTGAAGCAGGAAGTCGACCAGTCGTGTGACAACAAGGTGAGGAGCCCAGTGGGTCACTGCAGCAAACTAGCAGCGGTTCAGCAAGTGAGCGGAAATACTTCACTAAAGATGAAGCCCATTCTGACATTTCGGTCCCGAAATACAACAAATGTGCTCCTGCAATGAACACTGATCTGAAAAGACAGCCGCCAACGCTAGCAGAAGAACAATCCAAATCCTCTCTCCAGCAGTCAGTTAACACCTGTGTAACAGTTTGCTGGTGAATTTCACTGTCTTAAGTTATTAGTCCTTTAGCTGCTATACACAGCTTCAAAGATATACCTTTTTTTTATCCCGGCTACATTTTATTGTCTTACAACACGCTGTGAAGTGTGATTAAACGCTACTGACAGTGCCAATTTACATAGGCTATACGTATCTGCAGCACACTGTATTGATAAGCGCAAGTATTTATGTTCACTTCTGTTGTGTTCTTTTGGTTGACATTATGGACTGTGGTTGTAGAGCGTTTTTTTTTTTTTTTCTGCAGGGCTGTATATTAGAAGTGACAGGCTTAGAAGTGTCAGGCTGATGGTGTTTGTGGTGTTGAAAATTACAGTCAGTCTGAAAGGTCAAGGCCTCTGACAAAAACTGAAAAGAAAACCGTGTTGCATGTTTGTCAGCTTGTCTTTCAAGGGGAAATGAGGATAACTGATAACCTGAACTTCCTGTTGCTTCAAACTTCTCTGAAACATTTAACACGTTTCAACTAAAATCCGCTTCTTTGAGACTGTTGTCGAAACTGTAATTGCAGAAAAACTGCACCGCAAACTGTAATTATTTTTCTTCAAACGCTCTCGGTGCCTGTGTGAACTAACAAATCAATAGGACCCGCAAGATTTATTCCTGGCTTCGTGCTGTAGGATGGAAATACCAAGGCTTGCAAAATGTTGCATGTTATGATTCACTGGATGAGGGGTCGTCTATTTCGCAAGGGCTCACTGTACGGGGGTACCGAAATCTGAGATGTGCCAAAGTTTCTTTGGGCAGGATCAGATTTTCAGCACAGTCAACAAATAC
The DNA here is from genome assembly GCA_005024645.1 of Planiliza haematocheilus. Taxonomy (NCBI): domain Eukaryota; kingdom Metazoa; phylum Chordata; class Actinopteri; order Mugiliformes; family Mugilidae; genus Planiliza; species Planiliza haematocheilus. Next base: position 10,168,909 of record SRSE01000725.1, read on the forward strand.
TTGTGCGAGCCTGTGCTGTATGTGCACATGCATGGCTCTCTGCAGGTCTACACGTGATAGTTACATGTTTGGAACCTTTTTCTCTCCCTCAACAGAGCAGTAGTCATCCGGCAAGACAGCCAATCACCGGGAGCATAGAAATAACACTGTATAACTCACTTTATGGTTGTTGAAGCACATGCAAAACACATATGAATGTGACTAATCAATGCTGGGGAGATAAAAAAAAAAAAACCAGGCTCAAAGGCATGTTAGAAAAAGGAGCGATAGGACGAGATACTGTTTGCATGAGAGGCTGTTTTTTTTTTTTTTTATGTGGTAGATATGCGTGTACCCTGAGCCGAGCCTGTGTGTGCACGTGTGTCTTTGCCTTTGTGAGTGTCCACGCAGATGAATATGCAAGTGTGTGTGTTTAAGAGACTGAAGTGCATGACTCAGCCCGAGGTAGGCAGGCAGCTCATGTTTCTTCTGCTTGGCAGGCAGGCGTAGATAAGATTGAACTGACCCGACCATTTAAGAAGCCCTGGGCTTTACCTCTGCCAAACAACAAACACGGCCGGCTCAGAAATCTTTATCTTCAAACCCTCAACTCCCATCTGACTGCTTTGATTAAGTATCGGTGTACAGAAAGCCCTGATCTCAGTCAAAACGAGAGGATATTCTGTCATCAGTTTCAATGCAGTTGTTAGGCCTCAGGGAAGACAAGCACGAAAAGGATAGATAGATAGATAGATAGATAGATAGATAGATAGATAGATAGATAGATAGATAGATAGATAGATAGATAGATAGATAGATATCATTACATCATTGCCATATATTGTGGACTTACTGTACGTCATTGTCATCAGTACCTCAATGTGACCCTTAACAGGATTTAATACTTGTGTCCAGGAAACCGTGGCAAATCACAACTGTCCGGTCTCAGCTTTCACCATCAGCAATGATGCCACATTGTTTTCTTGGCACTGCTGTGGAAGCACAGCCACACAAGGTTATGGTTTTCCAGCTCAAGGACACACAGATAGAAGTTGTGACCGATAAGAAAATTCAGTGCTGCTCGCTGGTAAGTTTAAGGTTAAATTGCGAACTCGAATCAATGCATCTTGAATCAGTGTCTGACCTCCAGGTTTGTATTCATGTCTGACATGTAGGGTGAAATTCAGGAATGCTGGGAGATCAGGTCAACTGGGACATCATAAGCAAACAGCACTGATCTGTGAGGTACAACAAAGTAAGAGCGATGTAATAATGTACCAAAGTAACTATATATTGTTTACTTCTGGTGCGATTCAGTTAAATTGAGACAATGTTAATTAAAATGCTATTGTAATTAAGTGTAGCATTAGTGTACGCATGTGTCCTAATAAAAAAGACCTCACAATTAGCTGTATCTACACAAAAGCACAGAGATGTACCCCAACAGACAGACTTTAAGTAAACAGAGTAAGACTTTTAGGCCCCGTCCACACGAAAACGCATTTTTGCGTAAACGCAGATGTTTTTAATCGTTTTGGCCTATCGTCCAGACGAATCCCGTAAACGCATAGCCCTAAAACGCACTTCTTGTGAATCCGTCTGGACAGTTGAAACCGGAGATTTTGGAAAACGATGATGTCATCGCCACCATGGCCACACCCCTCGTGCAGCCTTCCACCTCTTATATCCCGCGAAACGTCTCATAACAACATCAACAACAATGCCGGACTACATGCTTGCGTTACTACTGGAGAAGATACTGAGCCTATTATGGTTACTAGGGCAAAATCTAATTTCTCCTTGAGTTTGGTTTCTTCTAAAGCCGATTTGTAAACAGCGCTCAAGCTTCATGCGCATGCGCCACCTCTTCCTCTCCGTTTTGGGTGAATTTCTGAAACTGAAACAGCGCCGCCTATAGACCTGGGATATGAAGTAGCGTTTTGAGCCGTGTTAAGACGAATCCGTCTGGACGCGGATATTTTTGAAACCGTGCCAGCGAAAACGGATAGGAAAAATATCGTTTTCGTACGTGTGGATGAGGCCTTAGTCTTAATGCCCCAAGTTGTGCGTAATTGCAATTTGTCAAATTCGTTTATCCTGATCTCTTCCAATAAAGCTTTTGGACCATTGATAATAATAATAATAAACTAAACTGAATAACTCAAAGGTGGAGAGGTGACGCAAAGGTCCAGCAAGCAGGTGCTGTTTGAATAAGTTTGCATGTTATAGAAAGATATATTTGTGACTGAAAATTGCCCCAAGGTGTGAATGGCTGTCTGTCTCTAGGTATTAGGGTCATGACTGACTGAGCGTCCCCCGTCTCTTGGCCAGTGTCAGCTGGGAACAATTTGATGGGTGGATGAATAATGCAATCCAGCAGCTCAGGTATAAGCATTGTCACCTTAAATGCGATAACAGTTTGGCAGTTTGCGAGGAAACACTTTTTGCTCTCTTCCAAAGATGAGAAGACTGATACTACGCTTGTGTGTGTGTATGCTAAATGTGAAGCCAAAGCCAGCAGGCAGTTTGCTTAGCTTAGCATAACAAGTAAAAGCAGTGAGAAACAGCTAGCACAGCAGAGTTCACTAATTAGCACATTATATCTTGTTTGTTTTTGCGTTGTAGGATTAAATAATGTGTTAGTAAGTCTTTTCTAGAAATGCTGGTAGGACTTTTATTTAACTTATTTTTTTATTTTTGACTGTCTTTTGGACAGCTGCCATTACTCCCTAAAGCCAGCATTTTAAGTTAAAGCTGGAGTACGGTACATTTACATACAAATCAGTGTCCGTTACAGTAAAACCTTTGATAAATGTGTTCTCACAGTGCTGATTAAGCCTGTCATTGCAAAGAAAAATTCATAGTATACCTAAAAGCTGTGTCTGAGGCGACATTCTTGCATTGGTATTTTACATCAACCAGCACTGAACTAAAAAAGGAGTGCAAGGTCTAGACGACAGTACGAGGAGTAAAAATGTGGAAGAGTCCAAGAAAAGTTTCTGTTGCTCTATACAAAAAGAAGCTGTATGCACATGGTCCTTGAGGTGGTCCTTAATTCTGGGTGTCCCCAGGTGGCCATTTGGCCCTAAACAACTCCCTGTCCTCCATGTGGGTGTACCCCTGTGTGCTCCTAGGAAGAACAACGGTCAAAAAAAGATTTGTCAGTGTGAAAAAAAAAAATAGATCATCATTGGTTTGTCTTTTCCTTGCTGAAGAAAAAGAGAAGTGCTGACAGGAGAGACAGGACTGACAGCAGGCGTGGATGTTATCTAACTGCTCTGGGACAGGTTGGTATTTGTGAAATATTTGGAGTATGCACATAGGTATTCTATTTACTTTTCCTGAAGAATGAATACTGCCTTATTTTTGTGTTTTTTTCTGAATACGAGCCCAGGAACTTTCCAGAGCTAGTTGACAGTGTTTGTGCAATTACTCTCGTTGCCTCAAGGGGGAGACACATGCCCTGCACTGCAGCTTTAAGCTGCCTGGTGGCTTTGAAGTCTCATCAACAACACATTTTTTTGAGCTACTCCGTTTAATTGAGAAGCCTCTTTTTGATTCTTTTCATATATAATACAAAGTGATAGACTGACATGAGAAGCAAGGCACTGACCCCAGCGAATGCCGCGATAAGCTGCATCACTCACATATCAATAACAAGCATTAAGCCAGCAGAGAAAAAGAAAACACTGACCCGCAAGCTCGCTGTGTGAGACAGGGGTAATCTCCATTTCACAGTCGCCAATTACGTGCCTGCTTGTTATGAAATAATAACTACTCAGTGTCTGCGCTGTCAAACTAAACTCATCTTTTCTGGCTGTAAACCATTTTCACACGCAGACTCCATATGTAACACATTATGACATAAAGCAAGTTTCGCTGCTGTCAAGTGGTAATGACATTAGTTTAATGCCCACAGTATTTTTTCATTCTGATAACTGCTAAATCACAGAGTTATGCCACCTCACACGCTGTTTTCAAAATAGACCAGAAGACTCTCAGATGCTGCAATGTTTTTAAAAAGCGATCAAATATGATATGATTTTTAGTACTGAGTACCACAAAAAAAAAAAAAAAACCTAAGTAGACTCTACTACTCTTTAGGAAGGACGGAGTATACTGACAGTCAAACATGTAGCGCTGTGAATTCAGGTCAGACAAAGAGCTGATGTGGTCGTGATGGTCTGAAAGTGTAGTGACAAACATGTTTACGGGACTCAAGCTGAGGTCTTCTGATTGCCAGTAACTGATCTCAGTAATGGCTACTTCAGTGCCATCTCAGGAGTGTTTTCAATCTTATATTCCTCAGCTCATCAGTTATGTTCATGAAATGGTGAAGCAAAAGACACTGGTGATGTACAAGTAAATAGTCCTGTGCGTCATGTATCAGGTAAGATGAATGAAGTGACCCTGCATGGAAAAGGCTGTGAGTCATTAATCTGGTGATGTAGCTTCTCCTCAGCCAAGCCTTTGATGCCCACATGCACCCTCTTCCGGCCGTGACTCATGTCTGCTTTACATGTGCACGTGATGCAAATGCGTTACCTTTTCCCTGCACGCACAAAACAAAGGCTTCAGTAAGTGTGACCATGAAAAGCAACTAATGTGTTGTAGCCCAGAGTTTACAGATAACATCTGGTCTGTTGCTGTTACCCAACAGGAAAAAGGACAAGCCTGACAAGCCTGTACCTGCGAGGGATGATGATGAAATCTGTGTTGTGTAATGTGGTTGGAGTTTTGAGGCATAAAGACGAACAATCTCAACAGTGTGTCCACACTCACCTTGATGCACTGGGTGTGGTTGTGACAGTGTGTCGTTTGTGTGTGTTTGCGCGTGCAGCTATCGTTCTGAGGACCAGATGAGTTTTAGGACATGTTGGGCCGTCCTCACGTCTTTACAAGGCTATTTGAGGGTTAGGACTTGGTTTTAGGGTAAAGGTTACATTTAGGTTCTGGTTAGGATTAGGGTAAGGTTTAGGAACTTAGCTGGGATGTTTAGGTTTAGGGTGAGGGGCTAGTGAATGCATTATGTCAATGAATTTCCTCACAACGATGCAAATATGTGTGTGAGTCTGTGCGTGTGTGACCACTACTCTGCGAATGAATAATGCATGACACTCAGCTGTGTTTGCATGTTGGGCGACACCCACATAATCAAGATGAGAAAGAAAGACGGACAGACAGGGAGATGAATGCGGCGCGCACGCGTGAACCCTGCTAAAATAATTTTTAATGAAGATCCAAGAAAATTAGTTCTGCTGCCCGCGGCGAAGAACAAGTGTACACAGCTGTCCTTCGTCCTGACACAGGAGGATTTTCTAGCCGCACTCCTGCCAGAATCTGCCATAATTGTATCTGACTAGTTCTGCTGCTGACAATGTGCGTCTGTGAACACCTGGTGCAACACAGTGTAATAATACCGACAGCAAGTCTAGCCGGGCCTAAGGTGAGAGGCTCCATTGTCATCTGGTGTTCATGCATTTGTTCCCTTCATTCAAAATCCTTTTTAATTGCCACATTCAGTCAGTGTAATCATTAGCAATGAAGTAAGTATAGGATATTTTTTGCAACCACCTGTCAGTTAATGATTACGAAAATTAGGTGTTTGGTGCCTGTTGCAGCGTCAGCTCGGGCCGTAATTTGACAACAAAGGGGATTTAAATAAACATACACTAATGCCGTTACAACCACCTGCAAAGGTAAAGAGTGGACGAGTTTAACTCCAGCGTGGTAATTACCGCAAAACCGGCGTGTCCCCTGAAAGCCTGTGCTTACGCAGGCATGCACGTACGGAAAAGAGCGAACGCGCGCTCCCACTCACACACACAAAGGTTCCGCCGTATGTAATTATGAGGCAATCATGCCAATCAGAGCTTTCAAGTGTAAAGAAACAAAGACATAAAGTGCTCTGAGTGGCTTGTAGCGCAGAGACAAAGGAACGGCGAGACGAAACTGCGAGAGCTCGGGGATGGAGGAGCAGACACAGGCAGATAGATGGCCGAAAAAAATAAAATAAAAAATGGTAGCTTGACAGTCATTTCATATTAATACTCTACATTAGGAGCCACTGTGATGAATAATTAAACGGGCGGAAAATGTAGTCATATGTGCTCCTAATGCAGTGTAAAATACAGAGATGTGGACGAGTCTTTGAACCCAGACAGAATAAGTTGGACATGTGGAGCTGTGAGTTTGGTGAACTGACAGCTATAAACCAGGCAAGATACTTGGTTTATAACACAAAGACAAAATTACATCTTTAACTGCATTGGTCTCTGATGTATATAATGACAGGTTATCTGGCAAAGCACTATGTAATCTTCCTAGCTGATGTGAAGTGCGGCGTGAGAAATTGGACGACATTACTTTGGCTGTGTAGTGACTCAGCTCACATTAAATCCTAGATAGAAGAGTGGCACACTTGAATCTGTTTAGTTAGGCCCAGCTGGAGTGCTGAACTCACTCCAAAAACAATTTTTAATCCTTTTTTTTTCTCCCTTTCTTCTTTACCTCACTTGTACTCACATTTAATTCTTCGGCGCCACATATTGCAACATAACTTTGGTTTGACAATGAAACGTTACACTGTTTATCTTCTGTTGTTACCCATCTGGATTGTTTCCACATCCCCACTCTGCCCTGTTCTTTCTCTCGCTCCTCTTAAGGAAGCCTCTTAGAATAAACATGGGCAGGAGTAGTTTGAAAAGTTCCCAGCAGCACAAAGAACTTTTGGTTACTAATTTATAATTTCCTCATTTGCTTCAGACATCATTTAAACAACAGGGCTACAGTCAGGATTCATCAGTCCGCATGTGACTCCTCGTTGGTGTGCGAGTCATACTTTCAGATGTAACTTTGGCGTCTTGGTGAGGAAGTTCCCTCTGTGCGCACGCATATTTCCACTACACGTCAGCGCCCGACTGTGCGCGCGTGTGTTTGTGCATCGCTAAGCTTAACCTCCGCAATGTTGACACACTCGTGCGAAAATGGAAGAAAATGCACAGAGAAACGCCATAAATCATTCATATTCTTTTGGGGCGAACTGCGAAATGTGTGTATGATGAAAGAAGTGAACAAAACTCTCAGATTTCCCCACTCTGGGCCTCGCTCAGCTATCCGGCGCAGCCTCGCTGACCACGGCTCAACCGATCAACCTTGGCAGGGCATCAGGCTCGGAGTGAAAATGAAAAGAAACACTGACGCACAAACAAACCTTAAGCAGCTGCTAATTGGAAAGCTATGGATATCGAGATTTCCTAGGTGATGGACCCTGTTATGAAGAGCACATAACGCAGACTCCTCTGTTTCCATGGAGACCTATTGTGATCAATGCACCCGCTGTACTCAACATCTCTCTAAAGCCTTTCTTTTCCTATAAGAAAGTATATCCGTGGCTAGCTCCCAGAGCTGGCACGAGGGGTCAAAGGTGATCCCATCTTCATCGCTAACATAATGCTGGTCTCAAACTATGTTACAGCTGCCTTTTAGCTGCCTGCCAGTGAAAACTGTGCCATCACTTGGCCACGCAATAAGAAGTCTGTGGAGAACTGAGCTAATTTTAGGCGCAGCGATATGTAGACCAGGTGTAACACACATGGCCTACCTAGGCAGCTCTGTTTGCCTGTGCATTAAATCAGCAGTGTTGGACGGGTACGGGCCTTTTGAAGAACTAAACCGACAGACCACATGCTTCATAGCGGCGTCTAATCCCATTTTGACTTACTTGGCAGTAAACGCCTGCGAAAAAAAGCTTTTCTTTTTGCTATATAAACACGCTAAAAGCTGTCTCTGTTTTTTGTTATTGCCGAAGCAGTTTTAGACAGGAGGAAGCTGAAAAGCAGATATTTTCTCCCGCTGAACTTAACCGTTATTCAGACGCGAGGTTATGGTTTATTAACGTACTGTATTCCGTAAATATCGCTGTCTGCGCCTCAGGGCCTACACCCACCTCACTAGTTATTCCGGAAGTTTTATAACCGAGCAGAAAGAGAGAAGACTCATTTCTACCGCTTCCAAACAACACTATGCTCGTGCTGCATTCAGGCAGCGTTCGGAACTTGCAATTCCCTGTGGATCTAGGGAATACCAGATGGGTCCACTGCAATTACTTTTTTTTGTATGTACATGCAAAGACCTGCTCATTTATTATGCATTGCACAAGAGAGAGCGTTGTGTTTTATTTATTTATTTTTTTTGCTAAGTTGGAGCTTTTCATAGTCTATTTTTCCATCCTTTTCAGGAAGCAGCTTTTTTTTTTTTTTTGTTCACAGATTCACACCAAAGCGGCGGCATTATCTCATTGTGCTATTTTCTGTTTCCCTGCAAACTCCCATTCAGCGCGTCTATTTCAAGATCCTCCTAATAATGGAGCGGAGTTGTGAAAATCAATAAGTCTGTGCTCATGTCAGAGAGATGTTTGGTTTAGCTACTTCCAATCTGAATCAAAGGGGGGGGGGGGGGGGGGGGGTGAAAATTGCTACTTGCAACCTCTGAAATGCGAACTGTAAGGAGGAAAAAAAAAAAGGTTTGTTCTGATATTTTCTACAGTTCCCAAACAGACTGCTGCCTCATTATGCTGATTGCCACCAGTGTGTGTGTGTGTGTGTGTGTGTGTGTGTTGGGGAAGGGTGAAATAAGGGGGAGGGAGGGATATGTGGCACACAGGCTTCTGGGAAAATTATGCGTGAGAAGGTAACGTTTGTGATCAGCACAAGACAAGCAAGTGCATATCAATGCAAAGCCCGATATTTTTAAAAAAAGTGATCCTACCATCATGCACTTAATGCCCTAGAAAGTAAAATTGCTCCAGTGATTCATGTCAGGCACAAAAGGTGAATAAACTGTACCCTGGCTGAGAAAATTAGTAGCTTTAGAGGCTTAATTACCCTCCACTTCGGTTAACCTATTCAGTCCATCAACGCTTGGCCCAGAAATTTAATTCAGAAATGCAAATATGCCCCGGCCGTCCCACAGTAGCCGGCCCAACGACGCCGAGGCGTGGTCTCTGTGAAGGGGGTGGGCGCGCACTACACGCGTTTGAGTTTTCAAACTGCCCAAGTGCTTCGCCAAGCAGGAAACAGGGAAGTAACCTTGGGACAGGGAGCGAGCAGGGCTTATTTTTTTTCTCCTCTCCCTGTGGACTAAATCACAGGATTTGTAAGACACATTATAATTAAGCAGTCTCCATAAACAGGCTGAGCTCGTCGTCATTTAGGCGCAAGGTGCCGCTCAGGTGCATTGCTAGCGCATTTTTTTTGGAGCCATTAAATGTTCTGAATGAAAGAATTAGTTGATTCATTTGATCTTTTGTGCCGGCGCACAAAGCCTTGTCTGCTTCATCTAAAGCGCCCGCCCATTGGGCTTTCTGCGGAGCGATAGTGGGAGATTGATTATAGTCTCCGGGATTTACCGTGGAAAAAGCCAGAGCCTGCTTGGACTGTGATTTGCTCTCCCATCAGTGAAGAGGTGGAACATTTCCAAAGACTTATTCCAGTTTGGCTCCGCACCGTCGGCGCTTTCGGGTCCGGAGCTACACGTTTAGCGGTTTTTTGATCAGGTGTCCAAATACGCGCAAGTCACGCCGGACTTTTTGGCTTTTGCCGTGGAGGCAGCGAGAGTGAATCGCCTCCGCAGTCTCGGATGCGTAGTAAACGGGGGGAACAGGGAGTGGGTTGGGTCGCCCAGACGCCTGGCATATACGCACACGTCGTCAGCGATAAAAGCAGATAGGTGAGGGTGAGGGGGAGAGGAAAGCGACACCCGAGGCTTCTGTGTTTTTTTTTAAATAAACAAAACAAGAGGACGTTGGAGAGGCGAGCCGCACACTGGAAAACCGCCGGACTCACCGGCTGTGGATTTGACTCTTTTTTTAATTTTTTTTGTGTGTCGCTGGGGATTCGCAGACCTCCTTCTTCCCTCTGTTGTTTAAGAACCAGCGGGTGACCACACTATCACCCCCCACCAAACATCGGCTCCCCATCTAAACAGGGTATTGGAAGTGAATCTGCGGAGCAACACACAATGGCAACCGGTGCGCTCCTTCTTGCCTGCGCGCTGCTCGGTAAGTCACATGGAATGGAGGGAGAAAAAAAAATTCTTTCAGGTTGTTTTTTTTTTTCTCTAAATTTTCTGTGAAGACGTAAATCTGCACCCGCCGCTTTCTGTGTCACGGCACACCTGTATGACACATGCGAATCTAGCGGCTTTAGCTGGGGGAGCAACTACAGTCACCATGAGTCAGGTGGAAGTAGACTACATCGATAATCACTGCAATAATAACAGATGCCCGTGGACAGCTGTGTGTGCGCGCCCGTGTGTGGTGAACTAGGTTAATGTGATATTTGGACTTTAGTCACAGATTAACCCTATACAGTCTGACCTCTTGTGTTCACGTAGACAAACCTGCCACTGTTTCATGTTTTCCACCCACACACACGCATAGATGCAGGCACATACACCTGGATCACACATCACAAACACCCCCTGATGGGTATGAAGTCACCTCGTAGGTGTGAAGACACCTACCACCTGCTTTGTTGCACAATAAGTCATTGTTTTTGCTGACGGCACTGCATCCAGCTCTCGCACATTTGTCACTCGCCTTGTAATTTTATAAGGATTTCACAGACAAACGCAAGTTCAAGCATGCACGGCGGATGACACAGAGTGACTGTAACGTTCATGCAGGCATGACTGCTGACACACACACATGCACACAGAGATACAGTACATCCTGCCGGAGAACTGTCCCAAACAAACACCAGATGGCCTTTCTGTTCCTGGATGGGGTGGCCTGTCGGCGCTGCCGGGGGACAGAAGAGGTGGGGGCGGGAGTGGGAGTGGAAGTCGGCCCGCTGGAGGCCCCCACTTGGCCAAGAGGATTATCAGCCTGCTCCTCGAATCACGTCCCCACCTTCTTTTCTTTTTTTTTTTGCCACATCAGAAGTCACTTTCACTTGGGGGCGGCGGTTGAAAATTGCTCCCAATGCAAAACTGAGAAACATTGTTCCTTGTGCAGCAGGCGAGCCGGCACGCAGTCACGGCTGCATGCCGGATAAGAGAGGGTGTTCGTATTACATAATCATGAATCAATGGAAAGCAGTTCGAGGTGGCGAAGAGCGCTTCTCAGGACGGGGGAGGCTGTGTTTAATGTGATCCCTGGCTGTGTGGACGTAGGTAGGCATCACCGGGGGTTTCATCCCTAATATATTCACGCCTGTCACTGATGATATTAGCCTGCCAGAGTTGCAAATAAACCTCTCTGGAGCTGATTGACAGACAATGAACTGACAGCCATTCAATCATATGGGCCGTGCTGGAGCAAAAACAACAAATGGCTCCTCAGATGGGGATATTTTCAGACTTCCTGTGTGTTCTGTTGAAGTCACTCAAAAGGAGACATCATATCATTAGGCTTTGGAAAACTGTGATGGGTGTCTTTCACTGACACCGTATAAACCGTTGCGGCCTTTAGAAGCCAAAAAAAAAATCCCACCAACCACACAGGAACTGATTTAATTTTTTTTTTTACCAGTCATTAAAAATACCGGGGAGGCAGCAAATAAACGAGCAGTCAGTTTCTTCTTTGCAGAAATGGAGGAAAGGATTCAAGAAGCTCCGCTGAGCCGTTCATTGGTAAATGAATTGATTTTAAAAGTTTTATTTGCAGCCATAAAATGTTCAGTTGTACATCACGGCGTTAAAAGGAGGCATACCTCTAAAACAACACGTCTTAACTGAACATAATGGCTACGTTCCACTATACCAATATTGGTTTTGCTGTATTGATGAACCGTCGTACCTTGGAGAACAAACTGTAATATCGTCTGTTGATTCGTGACGCCCAAGTTCAGTGAACTTGTGTCTCTCCCTGTGGGATCAGCTGTCTGATTAGCCGGCGCACATGTCTGCACCTGAATTTGTTTGTGAAGAAAAAAATAAATAAAATAAAGGTGGATGACGGCTGTGTTAGATGGAGACTGTATCAGTCACTGTTAAAACCCAGAGGTGCCACTTACACAATTTTTTGGCAGGGGAATCTTATATCGGGGTTATTTATGCTGCTGAGTTTGCAACCAGGTGCAGGCGTGTGTGTGTGTGTGTGTGTGTTTGTGGCACCGGGGCATATGATATAAAGCATATAAAAAGAGTCGCCTGAAGGAACGAATGTTTATTAGTTTTACAGACGGGATGTCTTCCTTCTCCCCCACAGAGAGTGAGAAAAATGTCACGCTTTTTTGGTTTATCGTCAACTGTTTGTGCTTTTGTTTAGATCTGAATATGCTTGAATCAGGGAGCCAACTTAAAAGTGTCCAAGCTGGTTTATATAACTAAACCAAATACGCAATGCGAGCGAGGCAGGGCGGTTTAACCGCGAAACGCCTCAGTGGTTTCCATTTACCGGGCTGACAGGAGAGCAGCCAGCGGCCGGCGAGGTTCTGACGAGCTGCCATCGGTCCTGCTCCTCGGCTGGTCTGGGAGCAGGCTCGCGTTGTGCCGAGCGAAATCCTGAAGGTTATGTCTGACGTTTTGTGTGTGTGTCTCGATTAGCTCTGCCAGCCTGCGGGACGAGGCCTGTTTTCGCCTGTGTTCACACGACATACGAGCGTGTTGGGAATGATTTCGCACAGCCTCGTGTGAGAACGTCGACTGTGGCGGTGGGAAAGGCCTCGATACAGTTTGTGCGCGTGGGGGTTACAGTTGGCCTGGCCTTTGATTTAAGAGGAACATCACGCAACCAAAATCGTTTTTCTGTCTCAATTTTCTGCAAGTCACATTTGATTTCATGTGTTTTTGCTGTGCATAGCTACAGTTAAACTTCCTTACAGCGTGACAACAATCGGGGTTCATTTAACACAGCGGCTGTGTTTACATGGACGCTAGTATCTGAATAATTGCCTAATCAGAATTAAAATGCCTCAGGTAACCACCAGTCCCAATTCAAAAGAATTTTCAATCAGGTTGAGAGTTGGGCTGTAAACAAATGACGATCTGTTGGATAGAAAAATACTGGCGACAGTTGTTGGATAAATATGTTGTGTGGAAATCTGCCCCAGGTGGCGTAAACATGACAAGTTTCCAAGAAGAATGGAGTAGTCCAAACACCACGTGTTTGATGAGTTTAACTGGAATAGGTGGGGACTGCACCTTTTAAAAGGAGCAGCCTGTTTTGGTCATCTTTTTCTCTTAAATGCATTCAGCGTTGTCATTTCAGTCGAGGGTAACAATCTTCTTCTGTTATGTTTCTGGCAGATGCGTGGGCAGTTATTCTCCTTGCCTTTATTTGACAATAATGGTCAAATCGTGGGACGAGAGAAAGGGTATAACACAAAGCAAAGCGCTTATGCTGGAATCAAACCTGCCATTTCCTAACCAGGTGGTAAAAGGTGTATTCTAATTGATGTTTTGGGGCGCGTAAGCCCATACCGGTGGATATTATCTGATCCTTTACGCCACGTAAACGTAGCCATTGATGTAATGCATGACAGTGTGAGTCGGAAGGAAGAGCTAAATTCAAAAAGCTATAAATGGTACGCAGTAATACGCAAGGTCTTGTTTCCTTTCTGTCGCCCCGTCCTTTTTAGTGAGTTTTTTTTTTAATGCTATTTCTGATCCCTCGTTTGAAGCCCAAAAGAGCCACGGAAACAATCGGCCGTTATCGCGGCTCATTGAGGCGCCATTGATCGAAAAGGGAGAAGTTTAAAGTAGTTATTGTAACGGCATCGAACTTTGATGCGGGCAGAGTATAAAGCCAGCCTTGCATAATTGGCCCAATCAAAGAACATGAAGGTACTTACGGGCTCGTTTTCAGCTTAGGGATAACTGATGTGCATTGTTTTATCATTGTTAGCACTCAAAGCCGCTCAAGTACAGATCCGAATCCCTCTGAATGCCGCGCTTAGTTTGAACATTTTACATTTGGCACAAACTCATTAAAATGTGTGCGTTTCTTAATGTGAAACACGTCTATAAACAGCAGTGTAAGAAACTGACTCATCAAGAAAACTGTTGGTACAGGCAGAATTATGATGTATGCTTAAGGAGTAGTAGGATGCAGAATATCATTGCAAACGACTCCATTTATGCAGAGAAGTAAAACGAGACTTAAAAAAACAAAAAGGAATACAATAATTATTTCAGCTTGTTACGACTAAGTGGATGCGGTCGGCCCAGGAATTTAAAACTTTGTCAGCATTTAAAGTTTGCAGGGCCGCTCCCTCTGTCCCGAAAAAGAATGACAGCTGGAAGCCCCCCCACCCCACCCCACCCCGAAAACTCCCCGCGTTTCAGTTTGTGTGTGGTCAAGCCGATGCATCCTCTTGCGGCACCACCTTGAGTCAGCTGTCGCGGCCCTGGCAATCCGTTTCATGTGTTTTTAAGCCTCAGCTGACACGCGCGAGAGAGTAGCTGTCTAGACAGCGAGGCAGAGAGGAATAATTTGCCGTCTAGTCCTTTGTATGGCTTGTCCTGTGTTTATGGTATGGAATTTTTGCCGCACGTGGCTGTCCCGTGAATTGTTGCCTGTCATTTCGGGCCGTTGTTGTCGCCAGAATCGGAGCACTGACGTCTCTCTGTTAACGGGGGAAATACGGGCCTGTGCAGCTGTCTGATCGCGCCGCTGTTTGCTCCCCTCGCTGTTTTGCGTGCCTGCCATATTCCGGAGCCGCACGCACGCTTGTTTGCATCCTAAGCACTGGGCCCACATCTTTGTGTGTACCCCACGACAAGACGCCTTTTGTGCCATTGTTTTTTCATATCATAACATCGTTGACTCAACTGACAGGAAGCAAACAATGGGAAAGCAGAAATGACACTTTGGGCTTGGCTATCATCCACCGACTGTGTGGTAACTTTCCTATAAATATTCATTAAAGTTGGGATGCATAATGAAAACGCCAGCCTTTCTTGAGTCATCGTCACGACTGAGATGTCTCATTAGTCATGGATCAATAGAGTTTTTATTTTTTTTGTATTGTTTCCGTCTGTGGAGGTTCTTGCATCAGGTGCAGCCAAAGCTAAGACACATCGCCGTTAGTGGCGACTGTCCAAAGGGCAAGTAATTGCCCTGTAATACAGACTTCACAGCCTGCTACAGAAACTCACGCCAAACTACCACTGCAGTTTTACTACAACCCCACTGGCGTCTGTTTTCTAGGCTCCCTCCCCTTTCTCTCTGTCCTCTCCAAGGTGAAATTTTAAGCTTGGTTTATACGATCTGCGTGAGCATTTCTACTGCTGTGCAATTATGCGCTAGCTGGCGACTAATCGGCTGTGTGGAGCTCTTCTGTGTACTTCAAACTTTATCTTGGCTTGTCCAGCCTCTGAGAGACGTGGACGAGGAAAGGTATTTTGGACTAGTCACAGTTCTTGCTCTCTATAGTTAAATTTCTGGAAAGGTGCACGTCAGCCTATGATGAAGGGTACAGATGGGTCTGACCCGCAACCATAAATCCGACTTCACGTCTGCAGCGACTTTTCCCCCAATTTAGCTTTGAGAAATTATATTTTTGTGTAATCGCATCTCCTCTCCTGCAGTGTGTTTCTTTTAAATGATGATCCTCCCCTGTGACCCAGATTGGAGCTGCAGTCTCTCCACAGTTCACACGGGGAGACGGCGACTGAAGAGACAACAAAAGTTCTCGAGGGGAACTTCCTGCCTGCCACGGTGAATGAGGAAAAAAAAGTGGCTGGAGCTGGAGACAGACCAGAGGCGGCGTCTGCTTTGTGTCTCATTTTGACACCGCCGCGGCACTTCTGGTTGATTGTCAGCCCTCTCCTCACATCACAGCGCCTCGCCACGCCTGCACGTCTACGCGCACCTCAGATAGTATCTTGTGTTTGGTGATAGGAACCCAGCGGCAGCCCTTTAGCCATTCAGTTGATAAACCATTTAAGTGTTCTTTTGGGCTGATTTGCATGTATCTCTGCCTCTCCTCGCTCACACACTTAAAAGGTACTCCAGCTGCCTCCTCCTCCTCCTCTTCTTTCACTGAATAGCCCCTGACCTCCCTCCCCCACTCTTTTCTAAACAATGCTGTGCCCAGCCCACCTCCTCTTCAAAGAGCACTAATTAGAAACATGCCCTTAAGTGTGATGCAAACCAGATATTTACATCTCCCTTACAGTGTCAGAGGTAGGAGCTGTATTTAACAGTTGCATCCACCGTGGACTGTTTACACCGCCCTCGCCTAGTTTAAAGACCGCCACACATCTTCCTTCTTTTGGGGATTTTGTCTGCTCCTCCCCCTTTTGCCATTGTGTGTGTTGGGAGTCAGGATGACTGGCTGGCGAAAGGATTCCTCTTCACTCCTCCTCCACACACACACACACGAGCACCCACGGAGCTCTGAGCCGCTGTCCTTCCATGCAGCCACACTCACCCCTGCTCCCCGCTTGATTCTCCACCCGAGCGGATCCCACGCTGGTGGGATGCGCACCAGGCGCTGTAGCTATGGCGACCGCTTGCACACCGCCGAGCCGAATCCAGCGCGTGCGCTCGACGGGCGCGCGCGTTTGATCCATTCCCCACATTAAAATCCCCTTTCTTAATAATAAAGAGCAGTTCCCTCGCTTTGCCGCGATGCTCCGTTAATGTGCTTCACGCTTTAAAGCCGAAGAGGCGCGTGTGTGAGCGTGTTTGTGTGTCTAATTGCTTATGCATAAATGCATGAATATACAAGCGCGTGTTTTTGACTGCCTGAGAGGAAAAATGACTGACAATGGCAGCAAAAGTCTGTTTGAAGTAGACTAATTAATAGTTAATTAGTTCCCTTTCCAATCTGCAGCTTAATCCGCAGACGTGAGAACGGATAGCAAGTTGCCAGTCACACGAAAACTGTACATGAAGTAGATACAGCTGTCAGTCGTAATTGTACACAGGCACGAGATGGATAATGACTGACAATAGCTGGGTGTTTTTACTGCCTCGCTTTTCCTCTTAGAACAACAAACGTTTGACTCTGCCGTAACTGTTGCTCATGACAGATATTTAACGCGCCGAGCTCTGTTTTTTTTATTTGTCTGTTTTTTTCCCGCTTATCTGTGGGTGAAAGTTATTTTGTGAGAGCGAGAGCGAGATCTGAGACCTTGGTGTTTTTGTCATTCAGTCTGGGTGGGGGATGTGTGCATTCGGGGGGAGGGTTGTGACTGGGGGGGTTGGGGAGAGGTTGGTAGGGTAGCAGGTGTCCTCGTGGAGTTAATGGATTTGGGGAGGGGTGTAGATGGAGGCACTTAATGCACTGGAGGTGCACCATGCATGCGTTGATATAAATGGACTGGTTTGACTTCTTCCGTCCTCTGCCCTGATCCCTTTGTTCACCTCCCATATATACAGTGGATGGAATAATAGCCCATATTTTCTTTGGAGAGATGACCGTGGCATCGCAGTCGAGGCCAGCTATAACCATCTGTCCCACTGTAAATGTTTACCGAGCTCGCAATTAGCCATTCTGTGTAACCCAGGAGGTGATATCAAACCTAGTTTTTACTGTGGCCTTTTGGACAGATGCTTGAGAGCGACAGCGGCAGCATTGCCAGCCTGCTTCAGTCTCTCATGGTTTCTCTCCACTCGACTTGTTTATTCATAATACACATCGTCGCAAACTGTCTTCTTCATACGCTAGTTAATGACAATCATATACAGGCGCTGTATGAGCTGTGTCATATGTGACTGCGGTGCGGTAAGTGAGTCTCCCTGTTGACTTCTGCTGCAGTGCTGGGAAGTTTCGATTTTATGACAATCCTCCACCTTTGTGTTGAGAAACGCATAAAACAACATATAGCTTTTGATAAATAGTACCTTTACGAGACGAGTAGGCGGAATACAATTGGTTTGGTGTGGCTGATGAGAAAACAGTTTGTTTAACGTTGCCTCAAGGGATCGGAAGAGGCACGGCGCGCCGATTACCCGTTTCAGATGATCTCTCTTTGGTTGATAAAACTCAAAAGCTCTTCTCCATCACTGTCCGACAGGAAGGCGAAGCAGCTGAGGGTGTAGGAGGGAGGATGAAGAGGCAGCTGTTCTGCCAGAGAAGGCTAGATTATGATCTGCTCTTTGCCGTCGACACTACTGGCAAATACTACCGGTGCTGAAAATGCTGAAAAATGTGAATCAGCCAGCCCACGTTGAAAATACCCTTTTCTGCTCAGAAGGCACAGACCCTACGCTTAGTAACGTTTACTGTGTAATGACCACTTACACCTACAATATTCGGCAGGACAGTGATTCAGAAGAGTGCGTTAGGCCGTAACCCCCCTCCACTGCTTCCATCCTGATTTCACCGGCTGTTATGGGCAACGGCGCAGGTGGGGTCGTGACTATTGTGGCCCAGGGTGGCCGTAAAATTAGGACCAGTTAGTGTAGTGACAGCAGGGGTAAGCAGTGACCCAGGTGGGATTCAAAGCAGGAGATTTTACCACACATAGGCCCGATTGTTGTGACACTTAGGCCCCATCCACACGTACCAAAACGATCTTTTCCCCCCTCCGTTTTCCCTGGCATCGTTTCAAGAATATTTGCGTACACATGGATCCCTCTCAACATGACTCTAAACGCTGCTTCATATTCCAGGCCTATAGGTGGCGCTGTTTCAGTTTCAGAAATTCACCAAAAACGGAGAGGAAGTGGCAGAGCGGTGGATGTATTATGTGGTTGTCCATCAGTCTTTTTTGCTCAGCATGGTGGCTACTGTAACGATAACAACAATGGCAGCCTCCACCCGCAGTTGTTCTTGTAGTGTACCGGGTTGTGTACCGGGTACCGGGCATTGACAGCCAGCCATCTTTTCCCCCGAATAATAATTCTTAGCTAACATACTAACTCAACTAACAACTAACGTAACAACTTAACGTACTGACCTAGAGCTTCTCTGACATGCTAGCGACAGTTACATGTACAGCTGCTACCTAACTATGCTACCAATCTTGGGGCTCGTCAGGCAAGTTCGGAGCCACTGAGAAACTAAATATGTATTACCACCAATGATTGTAAATAAAACAAAATTCGATTAATTAAAAAGGATGTTTTATTTGACACATGTATTACACTTATTTCTGCTATATAAATACACTTGACTTTGACATTCAAGCTAGCTAACGTTAACGAAAGCGAGTCAGCGGAATACAAGCACCGCTGTAATTGAAAATTGTATCCCTTCTTAAGTTTGGACATTTCTACTTGAGAGTGTTCATTTACAATCCGAACCACGTCCTCGTAGGTGACTTCAGGCAAGTTACGGAGAGACCTGGTCCAGTGGTATTTATCGGCCTCCGCCATTGTAAAAAGCTAACCGGAAGTGCCGTCTCCCCACTCAGAGACGTTCTTCGATATTCAGTTGTCGCGTGACATGAACACGAGCATGTAGTCCGCCATTGTAGTTGATGTTGTTATGAGATGTCTCGCGGGAGGTGGAAGGCAGCTCGAGGAGTGTGGAGATGACATCATTGAAACGCACGTATGCATTTTCGCCGTCCACATGAACACTCAAGGGTTTGCGATTTTTTTCACCCTGGGACCAGGTTTCAGAAAAGTTTGTTTTAAGGCAATGCGTTTACAGGATTCGTTTGGACGATCGGCCAAAACGATGCAAGACATCTGCGTTTAAAGCAAAAAGCGTCTCCGTGTGGACGGTTCCTTGATTTACCTGCGATTTAAAGTCAGAAACATTCATAACCCAAGTTTTTAAAATCATCATCTTTATCATCTGAGTCCTGACTCAAGGCCACCGCGGCCGGGTTAGCACGGCATAGCGTATCGGCTGGAGACGGGGAAGCGGAAAGCATGGCTCTCTCAATCTCTCTGTAACAAATCTCTTGCCTATGAGCAGTAATTTCCTGAAGTCTTGTCATCGCTGTGAGGTTGCCAGGGAGAGATTTATGAAAGTTACAACTTGCAGCCAAAAAACGGCCCCAGCACGTAACCCTCTTTAAGACTACAACTTGTTATTTTATATTACGGTTTGGTGCGGAGAATATTATCGCGTTAATTAGTGAGCTTTAGACTTTAGAGGTGGATTTTGTTACAAGTCAGACTGCTAAAAAAAAAAAGCTATGGCAGCTGCTGTGCTTATGTTTACTACATTCACTTCAGGACACCATAAAGGGCAAGAAAGCAAATAAGCGTATTTCCCAAAATGTCAAACTATTCCTCTACAAATCAGCTCTGCCTCAGTCGTAAAAGAAGATAAAAAAAATAAATAAAAAAAGCTATTTACATGTGTTGTACTCCAGCTCGAGATAGAGGGAGCATGTGCAGTGCATTCACGCGCTATACTGTACGGATATACAGCACTGTATGTGTCTGCCTCTTCACGTTTGATCCTCTTCAAGCCCTCTGGCCATGTTTCCTGCTTTTTCAGGCTTTGAAAAGTGTGATGGCGAATCCTCGTCAACACCGCTCGCTTATACAACCTTCGTCATGTCCCTGCATGTAACCGTCCTCATCTTGTAATCTCTTCATATTTACCACTGCCATCTCCACCTATCTCTCTTTACTTGAGACGTACAAAAACAAAACTGGGACATGGAGCGCAGCCGCTATCGTAACCGTTCTCTGGACGTCCTGTGCTCTGTCTCGGCCTTGCTCCGATTAGAGCTACGTGGGCGCAGTGGACAGTTGTTGGGACTCTTCGTCAGCTGTTAGAGTGACCATCCGGCCTGTCTGACTGGCCTCTGTAACGGCAGAAACAACACTTAGTCTCTCTTTCTCGCTGTATTCCTCCATGTCAGACACACACACACAAAGCGTCACACCTGTTTCTCAGCTGACAGAGCTTCCAGCCGCTAGAACGCTTCCCCTTGAAATTAATTTAGCTTTCCCTTCCGTGCAGAATGATGTCGTTAAAACATCGAGTTTGATAAATTAGACGTTCTGGATGGGATTTGTTGCAGATCGTGGAGCCAGAGAGAGGGTCAGAGGTTGGTAATGACGTCCCCGCTATGCTGATTTCTGCATTCCGATGCAGATGATGATTATCGCTGCGGGAAGGACAAAGGGTGGAAACTGAGCGAGTGGGATGACACCTGAATTGCAATCTTTGATTCTGTTTAGAGCCGCGCGAAGAGCCGGTACAGAGAGACGGCCACGAGGAAGAAAGTGTGACACGGTTTAGAATATAGGACGGCATGATTACACAGGACATGCAAAGAGTGAAAAGCCAAACCCGCGCTGAGAACTACATTTCTCCATCACTTGAAAATTAGCATATGCATAAATTCACTTATTTCACAAAGCACACAAGAGGCGCTACTGGTTTCTTTTAAGGCCCCAGTATAATGAATCGCATGCAGGTTTATTTTGTCAGACAGTATTATGCACGGTCATACCCTCTGTAGATGTTAATGTTTTCCCTCACATGAAAATCTATCCCTTTTTCTACTGCTTTCATCTTCCTCCCTCCAGTTTTCCCCTCATCTTGGAATCTCTCTGTCTCTTTTGCACTCTAGCCGTCTCTTGTAATGATGTTAACGGGGTCAAATGCTTTTGGGGGCCTAGAGGGAGAAAGACGCCGAGTGATTTTGGAGAATGGTTAACCAGCGCCGAGTAGCGTGGAGAGCCAAATACTCTTCATCTCTCTCCAGTGTTTATTTCTCTCTGTAACATATGTGCAGCGCATGAGTCAGTGGCACGCTTATCTATTCACTTAGTTCTGTGCATTTCAGCGGCGTCCAGCCCCCTGGAGGCAGCCGTCGTTTTCGCTTTGGCTTCCTACCTTGTCGTCCTCTTTCGTTCGTTCGTTCTTTCTTTCTTTCTTTTCTCCTCATTGTTACCTTGCTGTCTGAGAATCTTCACAAAATTACCCATGAGGTAGATGAGTGCCAGCCTCCTTTCCTTGGAGGAACAGAACATTGATTTGGTCCACAGTCTTATTCGTAGCATTCAGCATATTAATTCATATTCCGCTGATATTTAATATTTCTCTTCCCTTTTTTTTTCTTCAACTTTTCCAATAGCCTTTTTCTGAAAAGCAATATTCTGATGCACCGCTTTTCATTTCATACCAGTGGTGTTGGCAGTAACTCAAAATTTGTCTGTAATTGTATTTAATAATTCTAATATTGACAATTCACGCATCACAAGGTACCAGAATATAAGACTATTGACAACCACGGGGAAATGTAGGTGCTGCAGGGACAGGGCAAGACTCTGCAAAAAGTTATATAAAAATAAAAAGGTAAAGGTTATACATTAATGGTTCAAGTAACATTTAAAGTCGTGTACCAAGCTTAAGTAACTAACTAACTACAATGTTTAAGTGGTGGAGGCTGAGTAAACAGTACAGACATTATGAATACCATGAATAACTGCTTCTAAGGAAACAAATATTGGGCAGATGTGGAAAAAGAAATAAAATACCCGAAATCTGTGTAGCTCTTGAGAAAAAGCATGTATTATTGCACAAACATGTCACACGAGCCATTTGGTTTCATTTATCAAGATGCGGCTCTATATCATTAAATAGGTAATTCATTCATCACTAGAAAAACAGCATTAATACTGTTGTTGTTGTTTTTAAAGCGGCAACCCCAGACACTTTTGGCCCAATAAGCGCCTGCGAAATCATCATCGATCACCGAATGAGGCGACATAATGGTAAAAGTTTGGCCCACAGATGTTAATGCCATCTCTGTACAGATACAGATATCCGTCTAAAGATGCAGAGCGCTAAACCGACAGCTGCAGCTACACATTAAAAGCATTTTCCTTTTATTCTGAAGTAGTCACAACAAATGCTGTGTTTTGTCAGCGCGTCAAGACAGCTGTCAGTTTTGGCGTTTTTTTTTTGACAGCCGATCGGTTTGAAATCTTGCGGGGAGTAATCGAAGAAGGTGGAGCAGTCGCAGTGAGCTGTTAGATGAAGAGCTGCGGGCGACAGGCCGCCCCACCCCCGCCCCCAACTTCCCGGTGAACTCCTCTTCTCTCCGCGCTCTGTTGTTCGCAGGTGTGCCGAGTGTTATCGGATCACAGGATGATGGAAAAAGGAGCGTTATTGCCTGGTGTCTTTATTAAAACAATAATAGCTTGTTGTTGTTGGTGCACCTGTAGGGGGAAAAAAAACTACCTTTGCTGTTCCCAGCGGTAAATAGAGGTCACTAAATCAACCCGGATTGAAATGTTTGAGATTGCTTGCAAAAGGAAAAACAAAGAAAAACACCACCCACCGTAATACAGTATTGCTAAATTCCTATTGGTGTAAGGATTTTGAGGTATACCCAACTGAGCCCTTTGCCTCTTCAAGATAGCGAGGTGAGCCAAGACAAAAAAAAAAAATCTAATCGTTCATCTGAAACCTCTAAACCTGTTATTTCTTTGTCAAAATATTCGGTGAAAAAACTATATTTTTAGAGCCTATAATAGAGGAGGGCACTGTAAGATGTATGTGTAATTAGGAATGGAGGCAAAGTGAGAGGAGTTGACGGACAGCTCAAATTTCCACATTAGCACATTTCTGCACTGCTGTGAATGAGCTCTATATTACTTACACCCTGCAGTGGTTTTATTATACACCTTTGTAGGTGTATAATTATCATGTGTCGTAGAAGAGTGATGATGCGAGGACGCAAGGCACGGATGCGAGTGGCCTCACTGCAATTTCCACTGAGAATAAGACACTGGCCACAAATGATTGGATTAGTGTTTAACCCCCCCTCTTCCACTTAGCTTAATCCTCTTTGCAGCTTACTGTGTGTATTTGTGTATGTGTATTTGTGTTTGGTATGCATATATATGTATGCATGTGTATTTATACATGATGTATATATGCGTGCCTGTACTTTAAATCTTTCTAAGCTCCGACCGATGACCTGTAAGGTCAGCTTGGTTGTGGTTGTTCACCGTCATCTGACATGGGACGCATGTTTCCTGCATCCACATCGGAAGTCGTGTGGGAAGCTACTGGCCGCTAAGATGAGAGATGAGACACAGGAGAGGAAAGTGGGAGACAGTAAGGGTGGGAGGAAGAGACGGGGTTGTAAAGCAAGACATTTGCGGTATGCAGAGATGGAGATGAGCATTAATAATAGAAAATCCGAGGCCTTGTTGAGCAAATATGGCACTTGGAGATCGAGGCGGTGCAGCCAGAGGTGAAAAAGTAGGGGAGTTTGCCGGCGCAGGATTATTGTGGAAGGGTGGCGGAGTGGAGCGATCAGTTGAAGGTCTGCAGGGTTTGGTATGTCATTGTCATCTTTTCTAAACAGCCCGCAGAGCGATGGGCACTTTGAAGTTTCACAGAGCTGCTTAAATCCTGCCTGAAAAGATGCGGAGAACCGCGAGGTACAGAGAAGAGACAGGGAAATGCTGTGAGAGAAAGACAGACTGGAGGGGCAGGACGGAGGGAAGGAGGATTGATGATGGGTGAAACACGGAGGAAGGGAGTGAGAGTAATCAGAAGTAAGGAGGCTTGTTTCGGGAGGATGACAGGAGACAGGCAAGCGGAGGAAAGCTCTTAGCACACCAGCACAGTATGAGTAGTATGCTTATTTTATTTATTTTTTTTCGGGATGTATGAGTAATAGGTTTCCAGCAGTTCTAGATGAGAAGCTGCAACATGAGAAGCAGTGATGCAGCCGTACAGCTCTGAGCTGATCTGAGTTGGATGTGGGTAGACTGGGCGCCGCCAGATTAGCACACACTGACATCACAGCGAAGAAAAATATGGAACCACGGTCTGAGTCAGTATTGACGGGTCCTTCTCATATAGTACCTACTGCATCCCATAACCTCCTCAGACAGATTTGGTTGTCATCCTTGACCGTAGACTTTTCAGTCGGTTCCAGCAGAAGGATTTCCAGTTTTTGAATATCAGTGGACAAAGGGTCAGCAGGTTAAGGTCTCTACTCATACAGTAGCTTAGTACTGCTTTGAGACATGTGCCAAGTTGGTGGATTAGTCAACTGATTATAAAAAAAAAAAAAATGAGTGCACCGGTTGCATGCAGATTGACAATCAAATACACCGACATAACATTATGACCACCTTCCTAACATTGTGTCGCTCTCTCTTCAGCCTCCAAAACAGTTTTAACTCATCAGAGAATGGACATGGACCTTCTGAGGGTGTCCTGTGGTGCCTGGCAACAGAATGCTGTTAGTGTCCTATGGGTGGAGGGGAGGGGCATCTGTGGATCATCCCACAGTTTGGGATCTAGTGCATTTGGAGGCCAGGTCAACACCTTGTGCTGTGTTTCACTTTTTTTTTTAGTTGTTCCTAAACCGTTTTTGTGTGTGTGCATGTGTCAGGCTGCATCCTGCTGGGGATGGCTGCTGCCATCAAGGAGTGTCATTGCTATGGGGTGGGGGTGTCTGGTCTGGTCTAGGTTGGTGGTACATGTCAAAGTATCATCCACATGAATGCCAGGTGCAAACGTTGCCCGGCAGAACGTTGAACTGTCACAAGATGGTCGCTATTACTTCACCTGCCAGTGGTCGTAATGTTGTGGCTGATCGGTGTATATACTCAAATGCAATATTTGCACATTTTGGTAAAATAACATGGAGATAAATGTGCATTATTGCCAACTAAAATGTTTTTTTTTTCCTCTTTAAAGAAAAGCTAACAAATCTGCTGCATTTATGAATGCATAATACATATCATCCTGTTGAGTCCCGTGGTGGTTCCTGGTGGAGAAATCATGTCATAAAGGATGATTACTTTAATCATTTTTCATTTAGGTATCCCACTGTGACTGAATTCACACCATATCCATGTGAGGGACTCATAGATTTGTGAAGGTTTTATTCGCTCCTGAGTGGAATGAATCTCAGAAAGAAAGCGTTGCAGAAAAGACCTGAAGCTCAGGAAGCGCGGGAAGGAAACAGGGCCTACATAGACAGATGTGCATGTTTACCCACACGGCGCACGCTCAGAAATATATGCACACGCAACAAAACAACTGTAGTCCGACAGCTCTCCTCTCGGCGAGCACAAATCTGCAAAAGGGCTTCCCACAAAATGACCTTTTATCACACAGAGTCGTGCACGTTCTCGCACGGACACGCATACATGGGTGTAAATGGGCTAATAAAGGTGAATGAAAGAACGGGGCTGCACTGTAAGTGTGAGGGGAAAGTAACTATGAGAGGAGCAAGGATGTTGAAGTTAAAAAGCTGTTCTGGTGAATTATTAATGCTAGGCATTGTGCCCACAGACACAGCCTCTTACAGACTTTCTTTCTCTCCCACACACACACACAAACACAGCTGCAATCCCCAGTTGCTTGTGCAGACAGGAAACAGCGTACTTGTCACTCTGTCTGGATTTGGGGTATGTGTAAGTGCTCTGTTGTCTCCGGCCGCAATGAGAGGGATGTTTGTAGTTGTTTCCTGAATGGTGAATGTTCAGAGTGTGTTTTAGCGTGCGTGGATTTAAGTCGTTAAAGCAATATTCACATACATATGCTGTGTGCTTAAATGGAGGCCACAGAGAACGGAAATAATCCATCTCATTAGGGCTGTTACACTGGAGTCAGTATGTTGCAGTACATGGTTCACGGCTTATTTTGTTTTACAGTTTACGGCCGTAGAGAGTTTTTATTTGTTCCTCTTAAATGTCTGATTGAAATAGCACCTTCAGGCATTTTAGTCATGCAAATCCAAATAACAGGTATTCATGGGTATTAAACGTCTGTGCTGAGTCCCGTACGCCATCTATCAGCTGATATCCGTTTCAAAAACACCTGTACTACAGCTTGACAGGATTATTATGACCCACAGGCCTGTGTTTTAGCAGCTCATGATGACATCTCCCCTGACTCCCAGATGGCTGCGTCTCACCTCGGTGTAGTACGACCGGAAAGCCGGGCCGCGTGAGTGCAGGGAGTAGCGGCGAGCACGATAAGACGGGAGCTGTTAAAAAGAAAGGAGTTAATGTGAATTTTCCAAGTGGTTAGAAATGGTGTTCAGAAATGGTGTGTATGTGTGCACACCTCAACCTCAGCAAGCACTCCCCGGAGTACCTAGTTGCACATGTCATACTGTTTCTGTGTTTCCGGGGAGATGTGTGGAGCATAAATTCTGCCAATATTAAATATTTAAACTGCAGTTTTGTAACCCGTGTTCTCTCTTTCCTCTCTCCCTGACTTCACCTCACCCACTCTTTCTTCCATCTCTCTCTCCCTCTCTCTCTCTATCTGCAGCCGGTGTTGCTGTGGCTCAGAGAGTGGTAACGGTGCAGAGTGGACCGCTGATAAGGACGGAGGGCTCCCATGTGACCATCTGGTGCAACGTGACGGGCTACAAAGAGGGCGTAGAGCAGGACTTTGAGTGGTCCATGTACCTGCCATCAGTACCGGACCGAGAGATCCGCATCGTGAGCACCGCTCAGTCAAACTATGCTTACGCTGTGTATGCCCAGAGGGCTGAATAGTAAAGAGATCTTTGTGGAGAGGCTGAGTCGTGACTCAGCTGTGCTCCACATCACCAAAGTGCAGGCCAAGGACCAGGGTCTGTTTGAGTGTTATACACCCAACACTGATGGCCGCTACCTGGGATCCTACAGCGCTCGGACCAACCTCACGGGTGAGTCTCTAATGCGCACACAGCCGGTGTACACACAAACCACATTTATGTCACCGCAGATAAAGCTATAAATATATCACCATAAAGCGCTAGACGCGTTAAACAAAGCCACCCGCCAGTCAGCAAATACACCAAACGAATAAAAAGTTAATAACCTCGTTGACACACACATGTATTTCTTGTTTATTCTTCCTTGTTCTCTTATCTAATCTTAATTGCCGCACCTTTTATAGAGCCGGCTGCCGTTTTAAAGGTGGCCTGTGGACTTTTTGGCCACTTGTGGTGCTATAGAGCAATATTTTGATCGCCAGCATCTTGTTTTGTTTGTACTTTTGTGTGCTAGTAGTAAAGGACACATGTCACATGCTGTAACTGGAAGTACTTGATGCCGTTTCACCCGCTATCAGACTTAATGGCAACTTGCCCTAAGAATTGCACTTGACTGTGAAGTTTTATTATCAGAGATTCAAAGGTCAACGCGCAGTCAAACCGATGAGCAATACCTTTCGGGAAGAGGGTCAAAGAAAGCGCCACTCCAGTGTCACACAATCCCTCCAATTCTGAGTCGGGGAAAACCAGGCACATAGTCTCACCTCCATCTATACCCACTTACTACCCGCCCACAGATTTGTTTCTTGACCTCAGCTGTTTCAGTAACATGCCTACGGTGGCACAAGTTTCTATCTCCCACTCCTTACTTGTCATATACAGAGTCAGACACGGATAAAACCTAAAAAGGCAGTATTGACCACACAGCTGTCGTGGTTGGAGATTCCATTCCCTTCATAGCTTCGTGCCTTCGTCCCTCACATAGCTGACCTCCCCCTTAAGGTCAAAACACAAACCAACAACGCTTATCGGCTGAAAATTGGAGTTCCACTTATTTAGTTTTGCCTGTTTTCAACTCTCGGCGTGTTTGACTTTAAAACACTATGTACTTTCTTCTGGGTCAGCATTACGTCATACACCAGCTGCACGGTTGTTGTTTTTTTTTCATTCAATAAGTGTCATCATATGGACCGCCGTAGTTGTATTTTCTAGCGTGAGCAGCATGATCTGAATGTAGGCCATGGCTTAGTTGCAGGGCGCTGTGAAAAGGCGCTGCTGATAGCGCACCGTATTTATAGATCTGCCTGTGAGAAAGAGCTTGACAGAATATGTGGGCAGAGGTGTTGAGGGACTGTTATCTGAGCCTCTTTCTGTGTCTCTAACCTCTTAACCCAGTTTCCTAGAAGGTCAAGGGTACACAGCAGGGTCTCTCCTTTTGTGCTCCCAGGTCCCTCTTTTATCCCTTGGCAGCTGCACGCATCCTTGGACCGCTGTCAGCAAACAATGCCTCGTCCCCCCTGCTCTCTCCCCCACTATTCCTCTTCTCCCCCCCATTCTTCTGTCTTTCATTCTGTCGTACTGTCTGTCTCATTCATCAGCTCTGGCCTCTTTCTCTAATTTACTCTCACTCTGATGTATTAAAAAGCCTTTTGCTGGTGCTTCCTTTGAGGATATGTGTTTCAAGGGTAATGTCAAAGCAGTGAGCATTACAAAGGACGTAAGGGGAGGAAGGATATGAAATGGAAGGGACAGGTCCGTGAGAGTATCTGGGGTTGGTTGTTCGGGTTAATAGTGGGGATAGGAGGTTGCACGGTAATCTGTTCTCTGAGTACTGCCCTGAGTCTTACTCCTCTGTTACCTTTATGTACAAAAGGCAGGGGAGGGTTTTAATGTGGAACTTAATATCTGCTCCCTGAGTGGGGGAACGGTTTCAGCAATGCACCTGGACGCCGTTCCACCTGATACTTTAATTGTGTGTTTTCATATGTTGTATTGTCTGTGGAACCCCTCAGCTGTGCGTGTGGTTAAGAGCCTGCAGAGATGATACCCGCTTCTGATTTTTTTTAGAGTGAGGTGTTAGAAAGTGTGTGTCTCTTATGCCCTTTGTGATACTAAACCTAGATTAATATAATGAAAATGTGGCTCTGCTCAGCCACGAAGCACCTAAGCCTTGAAGGCAATGCTCTAATACATGTGAAAAGAGTAATTAGCCACCGCACTAACATTATGACCACCTTCCTAATATTGTGTAGACCTCCCTTGTGCCTCCAAAACAGTTGTGAGTCATCAGAGAAGAAGAGGACATGGGCCTTCTGAGGGTGTCCTGTGGTGTGAACAGAATGTTGTTAGTGGGGGCCTTTGGGTCCTGTGGGTTGAGGGGAGGGGCCTCTGTGGATCAGGCTTGTTCCAGTGAATCCCACAGATGCTTGATCAGTTTGGGATTTAGTGAATTTGGATTTGGAGGCCATGTTTTTTTTTAGTTGTTCCTATAGCGTTTTTGTGTTTGTGCCTGTGTCAGGCTGCATTCGGCTGGGGATGGCTGCTGCCATCAAGGAGTGTCATTGCTATGGGGTGGGGGTGCCTGTTCTCGTCTAGGTTGGTGGTAACATCCACGTGAATGCCAGGTCGACACGTTTTCAAGCAGAACATTGTATTGCCACAAGATGGTCAGTGTTATTTACTTCTACTGTCAGTGGTTTTAATGCTGTGGCTGATCGGTGTATGTCAAGTTAATGAAGTGATGCAATATCATTGTTAGTAACACAGGCATGAAGTTAAGCTGATCGTTTTGTAGCTGCATCAAGGCGATCAAGAAAATTTAGCAACTAGCTGGTGAACAGCGTTGAGGCTTTAAAGCAGTCGATGGAGAAAATTAAAATTGTCAGTCTTAGTCCTTCATTCATGATTTGTCCAGAAACAAATGTGACTGGATGTGTTAACACATTTCCCAATGTGTCAGTGTGTTTACAACGTGTGTTTGTTACTCTCAAGTGGCTAAAAACCTATAGTTGTTCCAACGATTTTTTTTCTCTATTCCCTTAAGTGTCATTTCCTGGTTGCTATGAAGCATTATGGTGCCAAAGATTGCTCGTAGTTTCTCTGCGTGTATCCCCACCCTCTTAGGTTGACTGACTAAGCTCAGTCTGTTGCATGTTTCTGTGCGCTTGTTTGCACGTTGTGCGTGTGTGTGTGTGTTTGTGTGCCTGTTTGACTTCCTCCTACACATCAGATTGCAGAAGAAAAGGACAACAGCCTGACATGGCCATCATGGTTATCCTTATCCTACGCACCAGCCTGTGTGTGAGCGTGTCCAACAGCTAGCGGAACAACAAGCCCTCGCTGAGACACACTGCTCTTACTTCTGAAGCGCCCATATACCCTCACTGTCACAGAACGCACCATAGGAGTCACTGCGCTGGCAGATATACAGATTCTACCCTCCGCAATTGGCGACAGTTGTTCAGTCCCGGCCCTGTAGTGTAAAAGTAATAAAGCCAGAGAACCGAAGCCTTGGTAAATTTTCAAACAAAGGCACGCTTGTTCCTTTGTTTTGTTATTAGCTGCCACTGGATGAAGAAAAGGAAGGGGAAAAAACATCTATCTTCACATGTGTGACACAAGGAAATATTAGTTTGTCATCAAGCGGTTTGAGGAAAAGAAAGGGAGATGAATGACGCGGAAAGACGGCAAAGGCGAAATTGGAATAGAAAGGAACGGGACAGAGGTGGCAGTAGTGGACGGGTAGAGGAGCAACGCTGAATAGTGTGTGACCAATAAAAGATGAGCTCGTCCTCTCACTCCAATGTGATTGGTTACACCTCCCCGGGGCATTACCCACAATCCAGCTGGTGCTATAGGGGTGCGTTTTTAAATAGTCTCTGGCTGATGTGACTCCCGAGGTTAATGCAGTTAATATCCATCCACACACGTTATATATGCAATTAGCCAGCACAAATTAAAGGGAAAGAAAGGGCGAGAGGAGAAAGGCTAGAGATGACACCTAGGAATTTCAATTAAAGGAAAAAAAACAAAACAGTTGGGCAAACAATTTGAAGAACATGCCACAGCAAAATAATCCCATTTCACCAGTCACACTTTTCATTTTCATTATGTTCACGGCCCATTTTCGTACACGTTGCGCAAAGGAACCAGATGAAAGCGTGGCCTCGCTGTGCGCTACAATTCTGTTTATGTTCATGGAAAAAGCCGCAAACCAAGGTCAGTGCGCCGTTTCTGACTGTGAGAAGTCCAAAGAACGGCACTGTCGAATTTTTCTTAGCCGAGCTGAGACTAACAACTAAACATACAGTCTGAGTGGCTGAATCATGCTTCTGCTGAGCTCAGCATTGTGCGTGTGTGTGTGATTCCTGTGCCTCCCCTGCCTTCCCTTTTTCTGTGAGGGAGTCGACCCTGCCAAGCTGCACTCCTCTACTTCGCTTAATGAGATAGACCAAATAGGGAGATGTCATCCCACATTCCGTCTTTCACACCGGGTGACACACAGACCCCGCCCCCTTTTCCTCCTCCTCCTCCTCCTCCTCCTCTTCCTCCATGCCGTCTCCACACGAGAATCCTGCCTGCTCCATCAATGCGAGACTCCAGATTGGATTCCCAGGCTCCGCCTCGGCTCCGAGCCGGTGTTGGTCAAGCAGGTATATGGCTTTGTCAATACAGCTGTTCACTGAGCTTTATCAGAGGAGAAAGGCGTGAAGGTAATTGAAGCACAGGAGTGAGGGGGGAAGCCAGTGATTGAGTAAAAAACCGAGAAGGAAAGAAAGAAAAATGAGGATGGGGAGAAGACAAAGGAAGATGTAGGGATGTAAGGAAGACGTTGCCTGCTGCAGGAAAGGGTGCACAGGAGAGAGAAAGTCTAGATGGATGGAAAAGGGAAGTTGTGTCTGTGTGTCTCAGTATTGATTGGGTGCACAGGTCCGTGTGTGATTGGAGCATTTTATCTCTTTCGTCTCTCCTTGCAGTGACACTTAAATTTTCTCTCTCCGTCCTCACTGTCACCTCTCAGTTTCTTTTGTAATTACATTTTACCTTCTATCATTTGTGTGTGCGCACGTGCACATAACATCCTATCTTTTTTATTTTTTAAGTGCTATACTTGGTTTTAGGGTAAGGATTTAGAATTTAATTTAGGTACGCGCAAACATTGGACCAGACATTAAGCTATTATGTTGGAGTGTCCTCACTGCCACAGGAAGATTTTAATGCGCGTGTGTGTCTCTAAGCTGCGGACCAGGCTGGACTCCAAATGGAGAGAGATTTTTATCACTGTGTCTGGCTTGCCATTTCCTTGCACATCTCATCTACTTCAGGGGACAGGGCATCCCGCTAAATAACATTACTGCCACTCCGACTTACCGCACGCGGCCGTGCGCATATATGCACGCGGGAGACGCCGAACACGGCGGCAGTCACATACTGCAGTCGAGCTGTCAGTCTGGACAGATGTCGCACCCATAATTGAGTCTGAGCGGGACGGTGCTGTAGTGTTCCCGTCGGAGCGCACGCTTTCTACCGAACGTCACTGAAGAGGGCTTTAATAACCCAGCGGATCACTGTAGTAGACAATAGAACTGCTGACTAGAGCATGTAGTCCTGTGAGTCAAACAGTGCCGAACAGGACACACGAGACACCTTGATACCCTGTACTCGTGTAGGACAAGGTCTGCTATGCTGTGTGTACATGTGTAAATTGAGGTATTCGAGTGCGTTAGATAGGTGGGAGAAATGAAATGTATTCTAAATTTGGTATTTTTTTTATGTCACACCCGTCCTTTGGCCTCATAATATCTGGAATCTAACTGGCTTTGGATGAGCAGCGACATTTTAAGAAGAGTCAAAATCACACGTGGCTGTGTTGTAGACTTTGGGGCCATTTTGGATGAAAATTGCTGCGGTTGTTGCTTGCATCGTCACAACTTCCGAATGAATGAATTTTGAATGTGGCCTGAAAGTCCATTTTTGTTTTTTCCGGCGGAACTTTTTTTGACTTTTATCGCCGAAACAACATGTGCAAGCAAGAAATTTAGCAATTTTCTGTGCATCCCTACTGTATTGACACCTGCTACTCCGATACTCCGGGGCAGCCTTTATGTATTGCCAATTGTCTTTAACTTGCAGTGACCTGGAAACACTGAACAGGCACATTTGGTTAGAGGGCAGTTTGGGTATCAGACAAATTAACAGTGTGCTTTGCCAAAGTCAAAGATTATCACGAGTCTAGAAATCCTCACGGGTCCAAAGTTTTAGACCCAGTCCCTAACTGGCCTGGTCATAACCTGCGCTTGAACCTGAATTCCCCAAATAGATTTTCAAAAAGGGACCCAGTCTAAGGAGACCTGGTGATAATTAGATGCGATCCAAAAGGAGAACGCCCGTGTTGGCAGCAGCATGACGTACCAGCAATTATCAAGAGCCTCTTTACATATCACTATTCCTGCAGTCACAGTTCACAGTCAAACACATTTTTTTTGTCCTGTGGTGAGTATAATTGCTGGCATCCCAATTAAACTAAATATAATTTGGAAGTGATCCAACACTTGTCCCGGATCGGGTTTCGGATCTGGGGACACGCTGGGCCATGTATGCCCCGCCTTGTGCTTCAGAGATTGCTTCTAAGCAGCATCATGGGCCAATTATGAAACTGTTGCTGTTAAACATGAATCTAAATGCTCTCATAGCCTACAGACACACTTTCAAGCACATACACTGCCTTGCGAATTTTGACGGTTACCCTTATGAAAATATGAATTATATCAGTGACGCTCTGTATTTAGCTCATCACCCACGCTTGAGTTAGGCTAATGAGAAAGGATTTAATATGTTAACAAATTATAAAATAAGAAAATGCGTGTGTGTGTGTGTGTGCACGTGCATATTTGCTGGTGTGTGTTGATTGTATATGTTTATTAATGTTTATATAATGGACTGAAGATGTGCCACTGTTCCTCCGGTTGATTTGATTAGCTTAGCTAAGCACTAACCCTCAGGGGCCTGCTGCCTCTTCTCTGTGAGATTAACAGAGCACAGCCACAGTTTGAATATGGATTCAGCATGAATATGGATGTGAATGAATGTGCTAACGAGTGTTTGTATTCATGTTGTTAGAATGTGTGTTAGTAGAGAGTGGAACTTGCAGTGTAATAGCCCTGAGCAGTCATATGGTTGCGAGTGTGGGCCAGGACACTTGGGCTGCTCTTGCATTGTTTGATGTTGGCGCCTGCTTTGAAGCCTTATCTGAGCGCATGGGTAGCAGCAGGTTTTTTTTTTTCCTGGTTCAAGCTGTACATCTGATAACCCCTTTTGACACAGACAGACACAGCCCTCAGAATCCATTTGCACACGTTCGCTTTGTGCGAGAGCGTGCACGTTGACGTAGCCTGTGCTCGGAGAAGTAGAATGCCGGCTTTGTCGAAAGACCAACTTTAACCATGCAAATCATTCTTCTTGCAGTGCCAACGAGTGGTTGGCAATGATGTAGCCATTTGTGCATCACAACTGGCTGTGGTCACAAGCACATAAGCCGCAAACCATCTGCTTGTGCCAGCATGCTGATTGTTATTTAGCAAGAAAAGCAGGCGACATATGAGGCGGCAAATTATGTTAAATATCTATCTACTCAATCAAACGGCAGCACGTCATGAAAACGCTGTGGCAAACCTGAATAGTATATTATTTTAGCTTTTATTGAGTTGTCAGGGACAGCACAGTACCTTTTTTTTTATTTGGATTCAGCTTTGTGGAGTTTTGTTTACCGGCTGCACAAATTGAAATAGAGTGGATACAGCACTTGCCAGTCTCAAACCAATGCTGTGCAGCTGTGATTGTCGGTGTGGTCAGAAGGTTCTCAGGTATACTTTTCATTCAGCAGAGATCAGTTGCTACGGTACTTTTTCTCTGAGATGGGGTAAGTGAGGAGCTGCTCTTAGCCATCTCTGTCGGCAGGCTTGAGAAGGTGTGGCCCACTATGATGCCAGTTCAAATATTAGCATCACACCCACCTCATTAGCGTGCTAATCACGGCCTCATTATTTGCAGTGGGAAACAGAGATTTAGTTAAAACGTCTGATGTAATGGAGTTGACTGTGGGCCGCGGAGCCAGCCCCAGGCTGCTTTGGTAGCTAGCGAAGAAGTTAAAACGTAAAAGTGGAGACGCTTAGGGGGTAAATTCATGCAAGGTGAAGCCACGCGGAGGCAGGAAACCGGATGGACTTCAAGTCTCATCTCGGGGGGGCACACCACCATCTAAAATCTGCTCTGCTCTCTGCTGGATTCTAATAACGCTCGCATGCATATAAATACGTAAACGCTTCAGTAAAGGCTCGCTTTGTGTAACACGGCGCGCACAGAAAGAAAGAGGCACAACTGTTCCTCCTCCTTGGTCGACTACGACGGACATATGCTGCCACCTGATCCCTGTTGCAAGAGTGGCAACCTTGGGATGTGGGTAAAGAGAGGTGTTTGTGTGCGTGCGCGTGTGAGCAAGTGAGAGGGCCGGGGTGGGGTTGGCATATGCCTAATTCCCCTCAGTGCTGGCAGCTCACACAGACAGTTGCTCCCTCATCTGCTGCCCTGTTGGATGAGTGCCTGGTCATTGAGCGCTGCCCACCTCCCTCAGCCACACTCTAGTCTCTCAGTGACACCGTTTCTCGCGCACTAACACATGTACAGTTGAGTTGGAATGCTACACCTCTGGCCAGCCTCACACTCAACCTTGCTCTAATGAGGCAATGCTCCAGACCTTGTCGTTGTGAGTGCATGCACAAGCTTTAGATAACTATTGCTGGACTTGCATGCCAGGTTTCTCCTTTTTTTTTTTTTTTTTTATGGAGAAAGGTGTGAGGAACCGGCCAAAATACAAGGCTTTGTACTCTGATTAAATCATGTTGACATGTTTTAGAAGTCCCATGCACGTACGCACACATGCACATAGACGTGGTCAGATGGCTGGGGCTATAACTGGTTCTATCCTCAGGGAAGTCTTTAATTGGTCACAGTGCTTTACCATCTGGGGCTGGAGCGATGATGGAGGGAGAAGATGAAGGGAGATGGTGGGAGCTCCTGTAAGGGTGGAAAAATAAGGGGAGGCGGGCGAATGTAGCGCAGGGATGGAGCTTATTAGTTTTAATACCTGCACCACCAGTAACAGTACAATCGTAATATACGTGATAAATGCTGTTTATGGAGTCGAAGCGGGAAGGTGCGTGAATGATTGCATATGTTCCCGTGCTCGTGTGCGTTCATGTGTGCCTGTAGGTAGAACGGGGTGTTGCGTGCTGGCATCTGCGTGCCGGTGTGTGTGTGTCTGTGTGTGTGTGTGTGTGTGAGTTACAATGACTCCGGGATGCGTGCTTGTGCCGATGTTGCCGGTCGGAGCAAAGCCCCGCACATGTGCTAACAACCTCCAGGACAGAAGCAGTGGAAAAAAGATGAGCAAGGCCACGCAGGGGTGGCTGCGTCCGTGTGTATTTCA
This sequence comes from Planiliza haematocheilus, assembly GCA_005024645.1. Lineage (NCBI taxonomy): Eukaryota > Metazoa > Chordata > Actinopteri > Mugiliformes > Mugilidae > Planiliza > Planiliza haematocheilus. Next base: position 10,205,711 of record SRSE01000725.1, read on the forward strand.
GTCTTCTTGATTACAGCGTGTTATCTGAATCCATGCACAGATGGGAAATACTAAGGACAGCGTATGACAGATGGAAAGACGGATAAAGATGGTCTGAAGCTGATGAAGACGAAGAGGAGAAACACAGAGAAGAAAAGGAAGGAGGAGGGTGACATTGAATCGGGGGAATATTTCATGTGTTTAGGCATGATGAGTAAATCTTTGATGCTCTAACGGATTTCAGTCAACGATAGCTTTGCACACAGCTCCTCTCAAATGCTCTTAGGAAGATTTGTCTTTCATACTCCCACCTCTCTTCAGACTACCCCTCCTCTCACGCCTTGCCTTTTAATCTCTCGCTTACGCTCCATCTTCCCAAACGCACTCGGGCTCAGGCTCATTTCCTGGCCGGGCCTCAGTGAGAGGTGTCACGTTGTGTACGTGCATGTGTGCGGCGCCCGTGCAAGTTTGCGCGCATCTTGGTTAGTGTTAAATCCCCCCCCCCCCTTACGCCTTTTGTGTAAACAACGTCTCATATTTGAAAGCCTCTTCTCACCGCGGATCCCTCTCTTATCGCAACATTCAGCCTTTTAACGTAACGTCACCATTCTCCTGCTGCAATAACAAAAGCCCACTCACTGCCCATCTTTCTTGTCTTCCCTCCTCCCACTTTCTGCTTTTGTCTCCCTGCCCGTCACTTACAGCGAGAAAACCTGGACACATATGAAGCCCATGCAAAATAACCAGGGAATCACGCATCGTGTACTTTTACTGTTTGTTGCATTGAATTATTTTCTATTTCTTTGTTTCAAGAAATGCCACATTGCTAAAGCTTTGTTTTAGTCTTCTTCAAATTTATTTCTTTTGTCAATTGCAAGGATTACGAGTGACAAATAACGACTGGACCAAAGAGTTGCACTTGAACACACCGCAAAGATTAGATTAGCCGATGGCTAGCTAGCACCCTGCACGAGTGGTACTAGGTCTTCATACCAGCAGGTGCAAGTAGCCTGCAATCCTCATCAAAAAGAGAAAAGCAGACAAGCTAGGCCTGGCTTGGAAACTTTCGCATTCAGTCACATTTGTTTTGCTTCTCGCTGAACAGCTAGTCCGAGTGAGCTCTCTAACCGATGCACCCGTCGCTGATTCGACGTGTTTAATAGGCCTGAAAGCCGCCGTCAGAGATTCAGCTAGCGGCGGCGGTGCAGGACGCATCACCAAAACTAGCCTCGCAGATGAGAGTCGGCTCGGCGCGTCGTGGCTCTCAGACCGACACGTCGGCAGTCAGTCACTCCTTTACTCGCTCAGCGGACGGCATTAAATTAGTGTCACTTTCTTTCCAGCTTTGTTTTTCCCCTTTCCACATATTCCCCAGCTTGTCTCCAACCGTGGCACCGGGTGGGTAAAATATAGTAGGCTTATCGGAGCTTTTAGCTGAAAAAGGCTGCACGTCGCTGCTGGAAACGAGGCTCTTGAGAGCAATAAACTGAAAATAAAGTGTAGTTAGTTGGAAGGCATTAAAATGCCAAAAGACACTAAATGTTCCTTAAAGTAGGAGGGGCTGTAAGATACCTTTCTCGGGATACTTTTCTCGAGAGGGACACCTTTGACATTTTAAGGAGATGCAGTTACTTGTTAATGCGCTGGTATTGATTACAGCGGCTTTAGGATACTAATATGCTAAACTTTAGCATTCTACCCTGGACATATTCGATGTTTTTTATGTTCTTTATTTAAATTATACATGAAATTTTCACCGTCATTCATCTCTAAGCTCTTGAAATCTCCCGCAGCCCTCGGCTTGTATTATCTGGAATATTGGTGGCAGCGTTTCTCGTGCCAGTGAGTTCCGTTATTAACCTACTGTATGTTCTAAAATGCTACGTTAATAGGCAGCACATCCCTCGGGACTGTGTGTGATTCAGTGACCCACTGCGGCTGAGTCACAGAGGGGGAATACCTCAGTCACTTATCCTCATCTGTGTGTGTCAGAGAGCAGCTGTTCCCCCAGGCTCGACTATCCGTGTGTTTGGGTGGGTTTGTAAGAGAGAACGACGCGGCCCAACTTTAATCCACCTCGCTTTGTACCTTTAGGTATAATGAGCTGTAATTGTCCCCGGGGCCTGCGTTTCTCTCTGCCGTGCACGCATTTGCACACAGACCGAGGCGGCGTTACTCCGTTTACAGTCATTGCCGATGTTTAGCGTAAAATAAAATACAATTGGATCATTTACTGACTGATATGCACGAGCTGATTAAAGGGGAATCAATAATCCACAAAAATAAAACGGGCCTTCTTGTGATCTAAGATCATCTTGCGAAGCACGAGCTGGAAGAGAAACGAAGCTGACAAAAACAGAATAAGTGATAATTGGGTGCTGACAAGCAACTCGTCTAACGAAAAGGGAGCGTGGTGGAGAGAGGGAGCCGGGGATGGGGAGCGCATGGGCGGAGGAATTCTTGAGCGAGGAGAAAATAGTGAGGGGCCTGAACACGAACGACAGCGCGAGGAGACGAAAAAGAATGCCTGAGAGACCCCTTTATTAAATGAAGAGACTTTTTTTTCTTTCAGTCGCTGTGACCTCTGTGTAACGGCGCAGGACACACGCCCACGCTCGCGCACGCTCTGAGAGCAGCTCTCTGTTGGCAGGAGACCTCACGGCTCCCCACTGAAAGTCTCATAACATCATCTCTAACATCTCTCCTCTCCTCTCACCCCGTTCAGCTGCCCCCACTCTGATTTCTATTTCATCTCTCTCTACACATTTTTCGGAGATTGGATTTGGTGCGATGCGATAGGACAGCGCGGAAGCCGCTCTGATCGCTCCAGATAGTGCGAGATGTTGAAAGGCAGATCATTGACTAATTTGTTTAAGTTTGTTTTTATAAAATGTTGTAGCCAGACAGTTTACATCATGGCTTATGTCAAGCAGTGGCTGATAATATGATAAACAGTTAGTGATATTAAATGCATCAGCTTATTTGCTCTCTGCTTACTCAGAAAGGTGATCTCTGAATCCAGCCCTGCTTACAGATTTCAGCGCACGTAGAAAACTCCTTACTTAAAACGCTCCTTATTTGCATGGTGACAGGTTGCTTAGGGATTGAGCTCGTACTTATTACTGTTAAAAAAAAATAAAAAAAAGGGAAAAATGTGACACCTCCAGCGTGACTGTCATACTCGCAGATGTGCTTTGGCCTTCTTTGTGCATAAGAACTGAACGCAGGAAGCGTGAAGGGAAAAAAAAGATAAGGGTTTATATGCAACATTGGGGAAAAATCAAAACGTCTTAAGCCCTCGAATACACTTAGGATTTTTTTTTTACCCTTTTGCGTGGCTGCAATCATCTGCAGGGGGAGATTGACATGTTTTTTTTTTTTAACACATCTTATATATATTGCTGTTATTCAAGGATATTCTGTGCAAGTTAATGAGAGTCAAACGTGCGCAGATGCAGTAATTATGTGGTGGTTAAAAAGTACTGGGTTCCGTTTTGCTGCATACCTAAATGGTAATTAAACATTCACTCATTACGCTGCCTTTTGGCTGTAGCTGTGTCAAATAGTTGACTTATTTGCAAACCCAGAGCTGTCGGCTGGTTGCAGAGGGCTGCGAGTGAGTCCACAGAACCTTCAGATTGAGACTTCCTGATATGATGTTTTTTTTTTGTTTTCTCATTTAGCAGTGGTCTATGTGGATAAAAATATCTATATCTTATTATAAAACTTGGTTGCCTTAACTACGGCTTGGCGACTATCACAATGCTCTAAAAAGATTGACATATAGAATGGAAAGCTTTTAAGGATTTGAATTGATTTAGTCTAATCCATCATGTTATTGTCAGCTTTCTTTATATGTTGCCGGGGTTGTGAGGCTTTAGTCACAGTTTTCCGGCATGTGGGCATCAAGTGCACATTAAAATCACTCGCACAAGATGTTTGTTTCAATAGGAGTCAGGTGGAAAATATGAAAAGGCTGTTGGCGTTATTGGAAAAACTCGTGGCGTTAACGTCATCTTGATCTGTTGCCTAGCTGCAGTTGTAGACTGAGGTGCGGCATCATCGGTTTATACTGAAGCCAGACTGATGTCCAGAGTTGCAGCTTATGGTTTTGAGCCAGGATCTTTTGCGTAAGGAATAGAGTGTTCTGACTTTCACAGTTTTTAAATGCAACCTGCTGCCTTAGACCAAAATGAACCCTAGCTTTCTGGAAAGCCTGACCGCTCTGCGAATGATCTAACATCACCCACTTGAGTTATATTGGTCCTATGACGCAGGTATTGCAAATACAATAACCAAAGGTATCAAAATACTGTATCACGACATTTAGCAATGGTCTTTTTACTGTCTTGTCATCGTGACACCATGCTACAAACACATTAGCTCTGCATCTGTCAAGAAATCGCAGTTTATTTCTTAAACAGAAGCTCCAAAAGTCTGAGTCAGCTTGAGTTCAGCAGCTGGGAAGAGCAGCAGATGAGCCTTGTCAATCACAGCTGTCACACACCAGACACCAAAGCCTTTCTGTAACGCTTCGAATCTTATTAAATGATTTCCAAAATGACCACCAGCGCTGTTATTAGCCGGCCCAAATTTAGCGGAGACATGATTACGTATTGAAAATATAGATGAAATCGGTATCTGTCGAGACAGTTTTTGAATGGGAGACAGTTGGAGCCACGGATTTCACATGCCGTGGTCAGTGGCATTGGACTTAAAGGCACTTCCGTGTTTTTCATTTACAGCCTCAAGCAGTGGTGGTCGCAGCACGGCCTTTTACCGTGCAGGGCGATGTTAGAGGGCTGGAAATCCAAAGCGCGCTTTTGTTATTCTATTTCAGAAATCAAGCACTCGTTTGTTCAAGTGATGTCAGAATAATGGAAAATAACGAGATCAGTCGACGCCGGTATTGCATAATAAAAAGCACAGAAAACGAGTTGTGTTCTGCAGCGTAGATTCAATTAGGCACCGGGCGCATCTGATCGCGCACGTGTGTTGTATTATGGATGTACCCCCGGACCGAACGCCCATATCCCCAATGGCAACCGTCAGCTCTTGTCGTCGTTTTTCCGCTCACCTCTTTCTTCTAAAGCGAGTTCCCGTGTCTCTTTTTTCTTTGGCTCCGAGTCATGAGCCTTACTTTGACTTTTATGTTCTTCTTTTACTCTGTATCCTGCCCTATTATCACTTACAGGCTCTTGGGGATGGCGTGTAGACACGAGTTTGTCAGGGTTTGCTCTACTAGTTGCTCACAGTGTTTTGTAAACCTGCTTGATATCCCTGTCTCCTGAGAAAGTGCTCACTCTGTTGTTTGGTAGATTTCTGTTAGTCTGTGCATGATTTTAGGGTACTGAAGAAAGGATGACAAGTACACTTTCTATATATAGGCTACAAACGGAATAATAATAATCTGTCTGAAATGCTTTTTTCACGTCCCGCATTAGAATCAGGAGAAGTTGGTGTGTGTGGTGGGATGGGTACGTTACACTTTGTTCCTCATCTTTGCCCTTCTTTTTCCTCTTCGTCCTCATCCATACCTTTTTTCTTCTTCTTCTTCCGTCTCTTCCCTCCTGTCGACCACTTTCCCAGTCGATCCATCTCATTCCTGACTCATCGGCAGCTCTGACAGAGAAGAACAAAGGAGCGGAGGGTGTGAATGAGCAAGATGTTAGATAATACGAATGCGAAAGACAGGTGTAGGCACAGCTTCTCTATTAATCTGTGTTACTTCCTGACCCGGTACGCCTGCGTGCGTTGCAGGCGTACCGGGTCAGCAAGTGACGTCAGCTCAGCGAGGAGGCTGGACTCACGTGAAGTTGAGCTGAGGATCGCCCACTCGCTCTGTTTTCCTCTCAGCAGCACTCTTAGTTTCACAGAGTAATTAACAGTAATTACCCTACTGGCTTTGCCAAATGGCCATTCGCTTTACAGTAACACACACACACACACACACACACACACACACACACACACACACACACACACACACACACACACACACACACACACACACACACACACACACACACACACACACACACACACACACACACACACACAGACACTTAAGACCATTACTGAAAAGTGGTAACCACTTCAGCTATGTATGAACATCTGCAGTGCCTGGCAGCAGTACTGTTGGTGACATACAGCACAGGCCAAATGTATGTGGACAGCTCTGTCCGTAGCCTGCTTTGCTTGTTTTCTTGCTTTAGATTTAGTTTTAATCAAGCACAATATGAAAGTGCACCCACATAATCTCTAGGCAAGCAACAAGCTAGCACTTGAACACACTGCAAACGCAACAGCCAGTGGCCAACTAGCACGTACTAGCATCGGTGTGGAAGGAAATTAATCTCCATACCAGCTGGTGGAAGTTGTCTATGTGCATCATTCAAAAGGAGGAACCGAGCTACTATTAGCGGTCTTGCATTGCTGGACTCTCCACAAGTGTGGTGATGTGTCTGAGCTGCACTGTATTCATGTCATATCATCATGGCATTTGGAAAATATTTGAATTGGCTGACCAACCTTTGGCTTGGTGTGTCGCGGGCCTAAAATGGAAGGGTTTACAGGTCTGATGTGACTGGCAAAGTGCAGATTCAACCCCATCTAACGTGAATGGTGACTGTTAGTGAAGCCAAATAACATCCCTTAGCAGTGCTACTCTTTCTTCTTCACAGCTTAATTTTACTCCTGCAGGTTTGGAATCTAACCGTCAACCTTCTAGCCATAAACTTGCTCCTCTCACCTTTATGCACCCTGATGTGACAGTTTTGGACTGAGATCTCAAAGCGTGAAAGTTTTATGTGGGTGCACGCCATAGACGGTGTAAAGATGGACGATGGAACCGTATAGGTCATAAGCTCCATGTCAAATAATTTTTTTTCGAGGATGGTTTCTAGGTAGTCAGTATAATGTTTGATGCATGTTCAAGAGTGACTTTCAGTTACTTATTTGACACTATAGAAACAGGATGTGATATAATGGTGACCACCAGTTCCCATGCCAACCGCTCAGTGTATAATCCAACCTTTGTCCACTGGGAAAATGGTGTCAGTTTAGCCAACGCAAGGAAGTGGGGACACATTGTCCATATTTATACAGTTTACGGCGCACACACGTGTTGAGTGTGTGTAGCTGATTGGAAACATTGCATGCTATTGTGAGCCTGAACATTTGTATCAGATGAGATCACATGGGAGAGATGGAGCAGAAAACACCGGGATGTTGGATCTTCATTATCTGTTGTTTTTTGCCCTATTTAAAAACACAAACACTCATATCTGAAAAAAAAAGACAAACAAACAATGCTATTTGATTTCCTGGTGCGTCTTTCTTTTCTGTGAGGAATATTTGATGCAGCTGCAACTTCAATAGCCAGCTCAGGCGCTGCGGGGAGATGTTAAAAAGTTTGGTTTCACGCGGAGATCAGACTTAATAAATTATCATCTTTTTCTCCGCATGTCATCTTTGCAAAATCCCTTTCCCTCCGTTGTTGTGTCCTTGTGCCCACCCCAGTCCTATTCCTGTGTGACCGGACTTAAAAGGCCAGCTTGAGGGATGACAACCGTCACTCACTTCAGAGGGCTGAAAGAGTAGGGGAAGATGGAGAGTGGAGGGAGATGAAAGCAGAAATTGCAGATGAGGTAGAGCAGGAAGAGAGTTTTAAAGATTTATAGAGCTTTGACAGCTACTGCGTCAGAATAACACGGCCGCGCTTCTCATCACGTGCTTACATGTGAATTTCCATCTCAAAATTTGAGAGATTACTTTATTGATGGTGAAAAAAGGAGTCATTCTCATTAGCTTCGGCGCTCTGCAATTTTGCCAGGGTTAGTGAGGGGATATTAAATCAGTTTATTAAAACCTCCTCCAACAGTATTAATAATAGCCATCTGTCGTAATGCTAATTTTAAAGTCTGCCCGTTTGCCGTTAAGCCGGGGAGATTCGAAACATTTTCAACAAATGGACAAAACTATCAGCGCGCGAGTCTTCTACTGGTGCACGCAGATCTAAGCTCAGATATAAGGTTTATGCCCCTGCAGCGGATCTACTCGCGCAACAGTTTATTAAAATTCTTACCAGTGCTTGTCAGTGCGTTTGCAATCATTTTGTAATTATGCCGCTAAAACACTAGTCGGTGATTAGTCAGCTAAGTTAAATATCTCTGTGTGCTTCGAACAATGCAATTTGGAACCGGGCAGCTCACGTCGGAGTTGAAGTTATTAAATCCTAGAACGCTGACGTCAGAGGGAGGGAGAATTTTCTGTGCTTGTCCGGCCAATGGGAGGCATGGACAAGGCACTGGATTTCAGACCAATCACAGCTGTTGCCATGTGCGTTGACGCGACGTGTGGATGCATTTCTGGGGTGGTGCACGAGCCGTGTCCGTTGTACCTACGGCATCGATCTGACGCAGAGCCATAAACCTGGCTTCATTCTTGATGCAGTTTTAGTGTAAATGTTATTTGTCAGATGCTATCTTTAGCAGTGGATTGATACCAATTTGGGGGAAGATTTGTAAAGCAGGCTGCTTCCTGCTGGGGAGGACTGCTGTAGGGTGGGGGTGCCTGGTCTGGTCTAGGTGGGTCATACATGTCTAAGTAACATACACACGAATGCCAGATTCAAAGGTTTCCCAGCAGAACATTGTATTGTCAATTGGTTGATAGTCGATGTTATTTACTTGTCCTGTCAGTGGTTTTAATGTTCTGGCTGATCTGTGTGCATATTCCTCCTTATTATAAACACAAGCAGAAAGTCGCCTGTCTCACTGTTGATTAGATCTAATCTATAGTCAAAGTGTATCTTTGTGAATCCTTCCCTTGGTGAGCTAGTAATTATCTCTGCAGGACTTGTAGTCACTTAAAATAAACCACTGCTTGCTGCCTAAGTTCCTTTTAATGAAGAAGCGTGTTACCCAGCGCAACAGTGTGGCTCACAGGGATGTGTTTATAATAGTTTTCAGATGACAGCTGAAGCCTTTGGCTCAGTTTTGACGGGGGACAAGCAAATAAACTTGTTCAACAAAGTAGGGTATTTGCCCGGGCGTGACCAGTTCTTTGGCCGCGCTCGGTAGTAAGATAAATTCACTGCTGGCTTCGTCAATTTCTGGGATTTGTTGACTACGAGGACAAAAATGGAATCGATTGAGATTTTTAAAGGTTGTTGTTGTGGTGTAAATCGGCACATAGCAGGTGTAATAAGAACGATGTCCTCGCAAGGGACGAGCCCGAGTGTGTGTTTGTGTGTGTGCCAGAGAATGCCATCTCATGTTGTTCCTAATCCTTCCCAGATTGAGGTCAGTGGGGCTGTTGGAGGATCTTGGTGTGTTCACAACCTCGGCCCGACGCTTGGAAAAACTGGGCTGATTGGGTCCTGTCCTCCCGACATATCCGCGAGCAGGAATCTGGCTGGGACATGAAATCAAAAGAAGCGGGCCCGGGGGAGGGGGGAGGGGAGGGACGCGAAGGAGCCGCCCGCTGCGCTCAGACTCCTTTAGGTGTGTCTGCGGAGGGGATGAGAGACGGCCTCAGAACTGGGTTGGTGTTGCCGCGTGCGGTTGTTATAGTAACTCCCGACTGTTCTCAAAGGCCCCCTGCATCATGTGGGAGGGTTGCCACGGCGACGGCAGGTTGTAGCGTAGGTGTGTTGTTGTGGCAACGGCGGGTCTTTGCCGAGGCTGCCGTTCACTCATTGTTGACTGGAGTGTCAGAGTGAGAGAACTGGACTTCAGTGATGCTTGTGTAATAATAATAATAATAAAACTGGTTTTCAGATCCAACGGCTAATGGCAAAAGAGAGACGGAGAGTGAGCTGCATCTGCTATAAAAAGCATAATGAATCTTTCGAGCTCGTGATTCATGAGGTTATGTCCTACACCGACATTATATCACAATCCCAGTGTGCAGAATTGCAAACGATCAAACTGATGTTTGATTATGAGTCACTCCCGTTCATTTCTTTAACGCGCACGCTCGGCATCATTCACTTCAGCAATTCACATCTCTCAAAACGGTCTCGCAAGATCACAACGAACCTGCCGAAAGTTAATGATTATACGGAACAATTATCATCATCCCGCCGCTGAAACCTCGCCCTAATCCCTTATAAATGAAGGATTCGAAAAATAAACTCAACCAGCGGCCCAGCAAGATTCCCACGTTAGTCATTTCATCCCGCGGCCGACAAACAAATTTATCAGCAAGATGGGTTTTACTGTTGCCCATGACTACAATTTGCATCCCTCGCCGCTACACAGATTTTTAAGAACTCATGGTAATGAGAGGAGCATTAGAAGTAATTTTAAGTCAGACCGCGTCAGTATTTTCAGAGACGAGATTGCAGAAAACTCTTGTATTCCTGTTTGGACTTCCTTACAATATAGATCTCCTGGCTGCAGCGTCTTATTAGAGCGCCACCGAGCCTGACCCACCTGATTACTCGCCTTCTTCTCCTGCCACTTTTGTTTTATCGTTTCTCTGTTTGAGTGCCTTGTTAAACTCCAGTAACCAGATGTCAAGGCTCTTCTTTTCAACCTACTCTATATGTTTTTTTTCCTCCTCTGATGTATTCGTCTTTGTTCCCGCGTTTGTTTCATTAGTGGTGTCGGTTTCTCTGTTCTCGCCGTCTCAAAGCCTTGCTTTTGCCGTAATCGCAAACTTCGCACACAAAGGCACTCGTCGCTGGCGTGCAGATACTATACATACTTGCGTAAAAAAAATAATGCAGGGTTGTGATAAGATATGATAAAAGCAGGAAATGTAGTGTTACCGCTCGTCATGTTTGCAGTGTTGTATAATAAGTAATAAAAGTTAATTATTGCGCTTGATAATGATATTTATCTTCAGTGCACAATGTTTGAGGTTAGGAATTCTACAGATGGATGCCCACTGGTAGAAAAACTCTATAGTGCCCCTTGAAATGAAGCTTGTTCCTGCGTCAAGTCACAGCAAGTGACTTAAAGAGAACACGGGCCTCAAATATGCTGAATCGTAGTCTTCACAATGACAATCCCCTTAGAGCCCCAGTAGTCAAACATCTTGACAAAGCACTCCACCAGCATAAACCCGCACAATGCACTTAAATTTTCTGGCTTTTCAGAAATTCCCTCAGTCGCTACATAGCAATGCAAGAAAGCGTCCCCTTGCATTATTTGCTCAGCTCATTTCATTCGTGCGTAAAGCTTAAAATCAGCGGTTCGAAACCTCGACCTCCCTGCCGCGTCTCGACCTCATGACTTTATTTTTCTTCCTTTTGCTTGTCAGATTATGTATTTTAATCTTAAACCCAATACTTTTCCTGCCTTCACACATACGCACGCGTGCGTACGTACGGCGGCGTGCTCCAAAAATACCCCGTTAGCTAATACCGGTTCCTTTTAAAAGCTATGCGTGTTTATTTTTGTCGGCGCGTGGACCATTTCCAGGCCCGCTCTCCGAAATTATCCCGTCTTGATGTCTCTTTTGCTTCCTCACGATTGACTATCCTCTCTCTCTCTCTCATCTCCGTAATTCTCAACCATCTGGCTTGGATTCAGTCCTTTATTCTCAGTTGCATTGTAGATAGAAGGGCTGGGCTGAATTCATTACGGTAATTTTAACTTAACGTTTGTGTATTTAGTGTGTGTGATCATGAAATAAAAAAAAAATGGCTGGAGAAGTTTTTGGTGAGATGGATTGTCGCCGTAAGATGTCATTGTGTCCCGTTGGCTGCAGCCAACCATGTGAGATGTAATCCGTCTGAGAGAAGTGTCAGAGAGGTCTCTGGAGACATCTGGATTTGTGAGATAGAGAAAAAGCCATCAACACACAGTGACATGTGAAAGTCATATGTGGATTTAGAAATAGAGGGCAGTCACCTCAAAACTAGAACTTGTTTGCAATAACACCTTTTCTTCGCACCTTTTCCCGGAGTTAATCAGATTATTAACTGCTTACAGCAGATTGCCTGCCTATTGTCACATCTCTATTAGTTGCACATGCCAAAACAGTTTTCCTAGGCCTCCACATTTAACAACAACCACAACGTTGCATGCTATTCAGAATTGTTTAGACAGAGTGTTCATGTATTATTTAAGTGACCAGACAACGCTTTTCTAAAATGTGTAATCAATAATGTATAAATCTTCACTTATCCTGACTCTGAGTGATAACTTTCTCCTCGTGTTTTCTTTGCAGTCATCGCCGACTCGCTGACGGTAACGGCTCCGGCCCAGACTCTGTCCAAAGTGGAGGGCGACACGTTGCAGCTCACCTGCGAGGTGTCTCGGACCACAGAGCAGCACACCCACTTGTCGGTGGGCTGGTACTTGCGCTCCCCGGAGGACGCGGCCGCCCCGCCTCAGGAGTTGGTCACTTTGTCGAGGGACTTTGTTTTGCGCTCTGGGGGACCGTATCGGCAGAGGATGGCTGCAGGGGACCTCCGGTTGGATAAAACCAGCGCCACCTCCTACAGGCTGACCATTCACAAGCTGCAGCCAGTAGACCAGGGACTGCTCTACTGCCAGGCTGCTGAGTGGATTCAGGACACAGACGGCAGCTGGTTCGCCATGACCCGCAAGCAGAGCGACAAGACTCAGCTCCGTATTCAGCCCACTGGTGAGTGAATAGTTGATGGACTGCACATATAAACCGATCGGGCACAACATTATGACCGCTGACAGGAGAAGTAAATAACTTTGCTCATCCTGTGGCAACACAATGTTCTGCTGGGAAACCTTTGGACCTGACGTTTGTGTAGATGTTACTTAGACATGTAGCACCCACCTAGACCAGACCAGACCAGATGCCCCCATCCCATAGCAGTGACACTCCTTGATGGCAGCAGCCATCCCCAGCAGGATGCAGCCTGACACAGACGCACACACAAAAACGGATTAGGAACAAATAACAGCACAAGGTGTTGACCTGGCCTCCAAATTCACTAGATCCCAAACCACTAACAACATCCTGTTTCCAGATGCCACAGGACACCCTTAGAAGGTCCGTGTCCATTCTCTGACGAGTCAAAACTGTCCTGGAGGCACAAGAGAGACCTACACAATATTAGAAAGGTGGTCATAATGTTATGCCTGCTCGGTGTATGGCACTTGTCTACCCTAACTGTGTGTGTATTCAGGAGATAATGTAGCTGACACACAACGCGCAGCCCCTCAGGAGCAACTCGGGGCTCGATTGTCTTGCCCAGGGACAATGAGACACGTGGATACGAGGAGCTGAGAGTTGAACCACCAACCCTGTAATTAGTGCTCAGCTCCTTCTACCTTTTAAGCAACAAAGTGAAGGCAGGGGACTCTGTGGGGGGAAAAAAAGGAGAAGGAGGAGGAGGAGGGGTGAGAAATGAAGACGTTGGTCGAGATCCCCCCCCCCCCCCCCGTCCCTTTGACAGGCACACACGCCTGCATGTGGGCCGGGTTCCTCTGATTACTGATCAGTATCTCGCGCTAAGCTCATTAGCTCACTAAAAAGGGCTTAGCTAAACCTCCACAGACTCCCTTACTTTTGTATTTGTGTCTGTTTGATGAGCAACATTACAAGCACATCCAAGAATACATTCACCCAGCTCCAAATTGCGTGGGTGTCTGACACAGGAGACCCGAGGCTTCCACATAAACAACCTCCTCAGGCAACATTTGGCCCAGGGATCAGAAGCAAAAAAAAAATAAAAAATAAAAAATTTCAGTCACTTCTCGGCAACAGTTACACCAGTCTGAGCAAGAGTGCATTAGCAGGAGAAACTGTGCTGGTTCGATGCCAAATCTGAAGGAAGCGATCTCATAATGGAAGGGAGGGAGGAAGGAAGTTACTGAGTGATGGATGAACAGAGAGGAGGAGTGAAGTGTGGCTCTGGGATGAGTAAGTAACAAGGGGTGCATGATGGAAGTGTGCGGGTGCAACAAAGAGCGCGTCGAGGTGGCTGACGGAGGAATACGTCTCGAACGATGGAACGGGCCGCCAACCTCGAGACCAGAAGGACCAGAAGCGAAGGCGGCGTGACGGCTCCTCACACGTAACCGTACCTCCCCACCGGGCTCGACCCCTCTTCACCCAGTGTGCCGTGCTCCACATGTGCAAAGAACCCGTTTGTACGCTTCCAAGAAAGTGCCACGGAGATGGGTGATAAACCGCTTTGACATAGCTCAATTACCAGGGAAGCATGCAGTGGCGGGTGTCTCAGGCCAGTAAATCAGTTCAAAGTGAAATCGTTTTGCCTTTCTCCATTAAGCATCCGATCCGCTCTGGACCAATGCGACTTGATGGTGCCCCAGATAGTGCTCCGTGGATGAGAAGGAGAGCTAGAACTCGGATGTAAAAGCAGGTTTGTCAGAAGAGTTCCTGCTACTTCGGGGAGGAGGCAAAGGCAAGAGGAGCGCCCCCCTCAACACCCTTTGTCACTGTCTGTCTTCCCTGTGATCTATAATGGATGGAGGTATTGTTGCGTGACAAAGAGAATAAAGCAGTTGTGCTGCAGTCTGCAGCTGTGGCTGCAAGTGCCCAAACTCCAGTACGTGTGTAAATGAATGTGGATTTCGTTTTGTGTGCTTGTTGCGCAGAGCGTGTGCAACTTGAATGCCTTTAGGCTGAACTGGCGTATTTGATGTTACACCTGTCCAAGTGCATATTTGACAAGGGGGCCCTGCAAGAAAATTGCAGGGCCCCCCTGTCAAAAAGGTTAAATCATTGGCAGAGGGAGCAGCTTATCCATTAGACTCCCATTATAAAAGATGGAGTGGATCTCAAGACAGACCCATCACTAGCTAATCACCCGCAGACTGCAACAGAGAGAGGAGCAACAGACAGAATCCTAATGTACCTTTCACTCTCTGTTTTTACCAACTCTTTCACTCCGTCTCTTTCCTCACACCTCTCCGCTCGTTCCCTGTGCTGGCATCGCCTCCTGTTTTCTGCAAGCTCGTGTCGTCGCTGCATTTTTCGCGCTCCCTCCCTTTTTTTTTCCTGTTCTTCTTATAGCGCGCAAACACGTGTTAGATGTGCACGGTCGTCTTCGAGGATTCAAGGATTCAGGGATTCTTTATTGTCATTACAACACATGTTGGTACATGGGAAGGAACGAAATTGGTTTCTCTGGTCCCGATTCAAGCCATGAGTAAAAAACAATCTTCTACACAGGGTTTATATTCGTGCTAAAGGCTCCTCGTGACGGAGCCCTTTGCTGAGTGACGAAGATATCCGAGCGAGTCACGAGACATTTAGATTGCTCCCCCTGCTGCACAATTGATCGCATTCAAATGTCACAATACAGTGTCTTGCTGTCCTGCTTCCCTGTTGTCACAGCGAGCAATACATCATTTATCTTCGCATCTGCTGGCTGTTCTCTTCACCCCTGTCCCCCTCTTCACCATAGTCGTGTATATGTGTGTGTGTGTGTGTGTGTGTGTTTGTATACTACATTTGCAAGTAATGCATTACTTTCACAATCGATTATTCCTGCAATCATATTTTTAATTAATGAGCTGAACGTTTTGTCAGCAAATTGTGAGTAATGCACAGCTCTGTTCTGGTAATATTTCAACAGATGACACTCTACATTCCAGTGTTACTTTATGTGTGCATGTCAACATTTAGTATTCATACGTTTGTTTTAATGTACCCTCCTACCGCCCAGCGTAATGAGCTCCATACCAGAGGCGGGCTTTGAACTTTTCCACATGAGCGTGTTTCTCAGGAATCCCATTTAAAGTCTTTGTAATTACAGCTCGGGGCTGCCACCTCACCGGGATGCAAAGCGGCCGTCTCTGATACATCCTGCGCTCATCGTCTGGGAGTGAACACGGCAAACAAAACCGGACGCGAATAGTTGCGAACGCAAGCGTCACGTGCGTGGGCAGCAAACTTTAATTTGAAGTAGCGTGCGCTTCGGCATCGGCCAATGTTTACTCTGTCTGTTGTCTTAGACCTTGCATGAGGAGGAGCGAGCGTCTGACTCCCGTTTCAGACAGCTGAAGAGAATTTTAATTAGATGCGGGTTTTTTTTATTGCAGAGGTGAAACCAAGGGGGGAGAGAGAGAGAGAGAGAGAGAGAGCAGAGCTGTCTGAAAAATCACTGTTTTACCGGAGCCGTGTACCGTGTGACCTCTAACTTCTCTAGTTACTATTCTCTCTCTCTCTCCCGCACTAACTGAACTGCTTTTTTATTGCCTCCACTCCTCCATGGCCACCTCAGACCCCACCTCTCCTTCTCTCGCTCTCTCGCTCTCTCGCTCTCTCTCTCTCTGTCTGTCTCTCGTCCTGCAAGTTTCTGCATACCAAACTGTGTATGATAAAAAATGAGACCGCGTTCTGCATTTCAATCGTAGCACATTTTTAGACATCAGAAAATAGCTATTTGGGAAAACAAAATATCGCCCTCTTGAAGAGAACTCCCCAACACCTACACTGTTTCCATCGTGCTGCCTCTTTTGCAATCTGCTGCTGGCATCTAAGAGTTTTGCATTTTTCTTTCCTGGTGTTTGTTAAACTTCTTTAACCCCCGCTGGTCGTTTCTGTGTTCCCTCTCATTCAGACCGGGACTTCAGCATCCAGGTGAGCACGGAGCGACGGTCCTTCACGGCCGGTGAGCCGCTGGAGCTTCGCTGCACCATTGAGGCGCAGAACGTCCCCGAGCGATTCTTCTCGGTGTCGTGGGTCTTCAGCAGCTCACCGGTGGCCGTGGTGGGCCCCAGTGCCGTGCCCGTCCTGGGCCCGGAATACGCCGCCCGCGAGGCCGCCGGCCAGATGACCGTGCGCAAAGAGAGCGCCAACGTGCACCTGCTCAGGCTGCAGCACCTACGCCCCGAAGATGCCGGGAAGTACATCTGCCGCGTGACGGAGCGGGAGAAGACGCCCACGGGGGACTTCATCGACCGCAGCAAGAGGTCCCGCAATGTCCAGATCACAGTCCAGACGCTCAGTGAGTAATAATCTCTTCACCGGGCCACTGGCTTAGTTGCTCTGTCCTTAGCTGTCACTTACACGAAGAACGATGAGCTTTTCATAATAGCAGCTTTATCTTCATACAGGCCATATGTAATGTCACACTGTGTTCCTCTTTAGCCTTTCTGTCTCTGCCGCCCCACTCAATCCCCCTTAGGTTAGCCTATAACAGATAGCTGTCCAGCCTCTATTGTTAGCTGTGAGTAAGAGGGGAAAGGATAATGCTACTCTTGCTCCTGATGTATTTTCTGTTTGAGTGGACGGCTAAGGATTGGTAATGCAGCATTATGGCCCTTCCCATTTCCTTGGCTTAGCAGGAGTGGAGGGGAGGGTAACTCTATAGTAGCATAATGGAGAGTAGAAGAGTCCAGACTGAAGGAGGCTGAGCTAACAGCCATGAAATGAAAGTGTGGAGAAAGAAGCAGAGAAAGGCGTCCAGATCTCCAGGGCCCTCTAAGTGGTTCCCTAGGCTAAATTAATGTCCTCTGCTGGGACAAACCTCCCTAGCCGGGCTGAGCTGGGATGGCCTGTCAGGATTGCAACTGATTGATACAAATATACAGATCATCCAATAAAACCTTGCTCACAATTGTCTGTCACTGAGACTTTTCTTCCTATCAATCATAGTGTTTGGGCCATAAGCCGCATTGCCCCTTCCTTCTGCACTGCCGTGTCTCTTGGGACTGGACGGTGCCAGCTGCTACCGGCATAATAAAGTGTAATAGCTACAGAGTAGTGTGTCCTCTCAAGCAGCAAGCGCTGCCTTATTCTGACCGCTCTGCATTTCCTGCTAAATCAGCCCAAAAACAATGGCCCAGAGCCTGCAGCAGTCTCTGGGGAATATTTCCATATGGGAGGTTTTGTTTTCCCAACAAAAGACCGTAATGCCCTATAAAGGATGTTTTATATGGTTTACACAAGACGATATCCATGGTTACAGAGGGGGGATAAGGTCCATGAAACGCAGCGGGAGCGGTCCGGCAGCATGTGTTCCACGTACAAACTTTCCACTCGCGACCGCCTTCTCCCACCTGCGCACCCGCACAATTTCAAGATGCGCTTCATCGCTGTAACTGGTGGAATGGGGCGAGAGTCGGTAATGGGTTGAGACAGAGGTTGGGGTTGATGAGTCAGAGGCAGGCGGAGGTGACAGCGAAGGAAAAACAGGAGTAAACACTTCTGACAATTGAGTGTTGATGGATGAGTTTACCTTTCCAATGAGCGAGAGAGAGGGCTCGCTTGCCAAACCGAATCGCTGTCATACAGCTGGACAAGTGCGAAGTTAGTTGGAGGAAAATAGAGGTGGTGTAGTGTAAAGGAGAGAAAATGCATTCCGTTGATCAGAAGCCAGAAGGAGCTGCTGGGGAAAATATTAAAAATTCAAAAAAAAAGAAAGTTCAAAGAAAACGGATAGAAGCTCAAAAATTTCCTGACTATTCCAAAGGAAGGCTGACGTTCCCCCACGTAGGACTGTCTAAACGATGTCGGGGTGTGAAAGGAATGGGAAAATACAAGACGTTCTCAGCTTTGTAAAATAAAAAATAAAAAACTCAACAGTGAAAACTAAAGACAAAGGAAATGAAATGGATGAAGGATATTTTTCTTTCTGTTCATTTGAGTGTGATGGGAATAAGAAGCAAGTTTATTCCATATTCACTGAGGGCTCGTGCTTATTAGGAGGGCCAGCGAGCTGAAGGGGAAGCAGCAGAGCTTGGCCTGAGGGGAGAAAAATAAAGTGAAAAATCTTAACGCCATGGCCCCAAGAGACGGTAGCACTTACCCCACAGGGGGAAGATGGCTTTTGGGTCAACCAGAGCTCCATTATGTTTGATGGACACTGAAGTGAGTCTGTGTGAAGCAGGAAAACAGATCAGAGGAGTGAGTAATGACTTTTATCCTGCTTCTCTGAAGCCTCATGATCTGAGCCTTCTTCTCCGTGCGTATGCAGACTTGGTGATGGAGCTTCACATGGTTCAGAAAGTGAATCCAGACCCCCACACGCTAACCAGTGTCTCCTCTGTCACTCTGTCGCGCCCGAGGCCAGTTACTAGACTGCACCGTCGTACTCTTACCCACACACACACACACTTCCGTACACAACCGCAAGCATGCAAACACACCTGCCCTTCTACAATACTCTGTTGTTCTCCTGGGAAATGTCTCAGCGATTTGTTTTATTGCCCCTTGCCTCCTCGACTCTCCGAATGTTTTGACACAGAAAGTGTGATTCCTGTTGTCTGCGGGATTCGGCGCGGGAAATAGTGAGGATTTGGAGGAACTTATTTCAAACTACCTCCTCCACTGACATTTTTTTGTCGTAAAATATGACGGAAAGTAAACAGGCCCATTGCTCTTGTCTCAGATTTTTAGATTTCACAGATCAACACTCCAAAATGACAGAGTGAAAATATGTTTTGAAATCTTAAGGCTCTTTTAGAGTACTGTGGGATATGGACGGCGTAAGCTACAGATGTAGCCAACACCGGTGCTAGCCATTTATACTTGTGCACTCATCAGTCTGGCTCGCTCGGTAACAACGCCACCCAAGCGCTGTGTCTTTTTTGGCAGTCGGGTTAATTTTTGTTTCCACTTCCTGTTTCACTTTCAGCAATGGCCACTGAAACTTTCACTGAAATTTCACTGAAGACGAGTCATACAAATGTTTGTATGTCCGAGCCTCCTCGGTTAACCTTTGCTGGATGTGTTCCATCTTTATTAATCCAAAACAATCAGTTGGAAAATTACAGAGATGGAGAAGCAGATGGAAATTAGTAAAGCAGAAACAGTCTGCGTTGCCATGGCGCATAGTTACATTTCTGGGGAGATGCACATCAGCTGTGGCGTTAGGATCTACGTATGCTCTGCACTGTTGCCGTAGCTACGGCATCAAATTGACGCAGAAGCCTAAACCGCCTCTTAGTATAAACTAGTTTCACAACAGGCATTTTGTTATGTCCTAGTAAGAAAAGACCAAGTGCAACTGATAGCATTTAAAACACTAACATTACTTTGATGTGAACTAGATCTTTTATTTTTCCTTGCTGTCTGACTCGCGTATTAGCTGAGTTGTAATTCATTTATTTTTATGTAAGTTTTTAGTATCGTATCAGAAAAGGAAGTAAATTGTAGTTGCACAAAAATGGCTCACTTGATGTGTTGTTTTGTCTTTGTCTAAAGCCGCTTGTTGCTGAAAAATAGATGGAAAACCTTTTTTTTTTTTAAATAAGTTCCAATATAGCAAACATTTAAGTTTCTTTACTTATCAGCTATTGAAGAAAGAAAAAGATGAAGTATTGACTTTCCCAATTACACATTTGCCCTAATCTAGTCCTTTTCCCAGTTGTCTTTTGTAGTTTTTTTTTTTTACATTTCATTTCCTCTGCTTCTTCTGTTCTGTTAATCACAGTCAAACAAGCAGCATTTAACAAACATTTAGAGCCCGAGGAAAACATTTCTGTGGTTTGACACACATTCTACTCTCCGTCTAATACCATCCCTGTGGTTAAACATGGGGATGTTATCGTCGTCCTATGAGCCGTGTCTAAGCAGCGGGGCCATCTAGCCAGATACAGAGAAATCCTTCAAGACAATCTGCTCCAGACTGCATGTGACCTGGGGCAGTGGTTCACCTTTCAGCACAGCAATGTCCCGAAGCATGCAGCCAGTGCTAGAGTGGCTTTAGCACAAGTCTCTGATTGTCCTTGTGTTTTCCAGCAAAAGCCCAGAATACAACTTGGTAGAAAATACTTACAGATGGCAGTTCACAGATGCTTCCCATCCGGTTTGACCTAGAGACTTACCCAAGACAACTAGAAGAAGCGAGTGCTGCAAAGAGTTTCTGCAAAATATCAAATGAACAGATAAATATTTTTGTAAATGAGAATGAGTTTGCAGTTAAATAAGTGCAAAGTGAATGGGAAAACGTTCCTAATTCACTGCATCTACAACATATTTCTAAAAATCACCCAATGTTTCTTTGTGTTTCCTCTTTCCACCCAGAGAGCAACATCACCGTGTCGCTGTCCAGCAACTCCTCAGAGGTCCTTGAGGGCGACGCGATCCTCTTGACCTGCTCCGTCCTCTCTGCAACGGGCCCCCTGTCTGTTGTCTGGCAGTGGACAGACAAGCAGGCAACTGGGCCGACCCGGGAAGTGGCTTCTGTGGATCGGGATGGCACCGTGTGGCACAGCCCCACCTACAGAGAGCGCGCCAGTTACGGGGAGATACGCGCGGAGAAGGTGCGAGCCGACGCGTTCTCCCTGTCCGTGTATAACGCTTTACCTGGGGACGAGGGCCTGTACAGCTGTATAACCACTGAGTGGCTTCGAAACGGCACCGAGCCTGAGTCAACCTGGGAGAAGCTGGGAGACAAGTCAGCCAACAAGACGGTCACCGTGAAGACTGTTGGTGAGTTATTTTATCCTCGTGTATACTTACGTCTCCAAGTCAGTCAGGCATGTAAATGTTCTGACAGGTCCAGTCTGTCTGCACATATGCACATCGAATCAAAGAGAGGCATATGGTTTGTGATTTGCAAATGACTGATGAGTGGCTCAGGCAAGACATGCAGTCCACTGCAGAATATACCATGGTTTATTCATGAAATGCTCAAAGGAAAGAGCCATTACGACACACACTCTCTAACACCACCTGCCTCGTATCAAGACTGCCGCTTCCATGACACCCATGATAGACTCACACACACCCATATGGATTAGCCCGAATTATTAGAATTGAAGTGTAGCGGCAATGTGTTTCACAGTCTGTGGGTCTCCTCTGTCATTGCCGAGTTAAGCCGAACATCCTTGGTGCTGGCGGAGGGAAGCCACTGGAGCGGAGCAGCGAGGAGCTGGTGGCAGGCCAGGAGCACCGGGCGAAAAGCGCACGCACACATACACAACAAGCAGCGGATTAGCTCCCTGCAGCAGCGCGCAGCGGGGCTGCAGAGAAGAGATGTCAGTTTTTAAGTGGCCATTTGTTAAGTTCGGGCAACAACAGAAACGTTAGTTTGAGGAGCAGGGGACACATTATGCAAATCAGGGAAAAGAAGACCAAAGCTACTCATCTTTCTTCAGTTACACTCCTTGACATTGCCTCCTTCTCTCCGCCATGCTTGTTGATTAAAGGATTTTCTGAATGCGCGCTGTTGTGCGATCGATGTGTGTTTCACTTTGCTTGTTTGGGTCCTCGTTTTTCTCACTTTCTCCTCCGTCTGCAGTTCTATTCGACCTAAACCTAACATGCAAATAGATTCTTTCTTTTCATTCCTGCTTTTATATCTCCTACAGATCTTGCCGGCCGTCTTTTGTCCTCAAGTCGCATAAACACAAAGAAAGAAACTTGCGCTCTGGTTTTGTTCTGATCTATCCCCTGAGTGAACCAGTCTACAGGCTGTAGTTCAGCGTATTACATATTACATATGGTTACTGTACTGTAATTTAGTCCTTTTTATGGACTCCCTTTGCTTGCTGACAAGACCCAGAGGGAATGGTAGAGGGATGTTCTTTGGGAGCCGTGTGTATTTGTTGCCACAGTGAAGACAAATGTCCTCAGTGGAGAGTCATCTTTGCAGCTGATTGGCTTACGGGGCCCTTAGGGTGTCTGGGGTGGCAAATGTGCACGAGTGAGAGGCCAATACACACACATACAGAAGCCAGTGTTTAGCAGATATTCACAGACTTAATCTTCGTAACACTTTGTACGAAACAAACACGTTCATGTTTATTCACAAAAAAACAAAAAAAACAAGAAGGCAGAGTTGTATAGAGAAATAGATTGGCATGAAATCCTCTCTTCTGTCACAGAGGGAGACGGGCGGGATGGATGGAAGAGGGATGCCACGAGATAAGAGATCGAGTAAGAGCGGAGAGTTATTGTCTGTTAGAGAATTACGGCCCCAGGCGGCTGTCCTGGCAGTGGCCAAGTATGGACGGAAAGCCATTGATTACACACCCTGAAGGGCACCGGGGGATGATGTCTGCCAGGGGACGAGGGAGGGTGAGGGACGGAGCGAAAGACGCCGAGCTGTTGACAAGAATGTAATGGAGAATCTGCTAAGTCTTGAGGAAATGAATTATCAGATTTGGCCAAAGTTTGACATGGCCAGCGCGTCTCCATTCCACCACAAAGTTTCTTGACCATCTTTCTCCTATTTCAGTTCAATCAGTCACATTCATTGAAGTGGCCTAAAATAGCCGCAGCAGGGCCAGGTTATTAAAGAGCCGTGGAGATTGGGGATTTTTCTTTATCTCGTCTGTCTCTCTTTTTTGTCCCCCTTGCTTTCCAGTGTAGGTGTGTCTTGGCAATAATATATGGAGCTGGGTGAATGTTTTCAGCTTAATGAGGATAGTTTAGACTTGGCAAGGAGTTGGGCGTAGATCGAACATCGGCGCTTAGAGGAAATCTCTCCCCTGGGCTTTCTTTGTTGCATCACCATTAATTTCGAGGCACACTCTCCCAGTCAGCCACACAAACTCATACACACAAAGCTGTCATTAGACACTTAGGCTATAATGATGAAGGAGAATATTCCTGCTTTACCTATAGGCAAGTGCACTTAAAATAAATCTTGACTGTGTTTGTTCCACTCGTAGGCTTTGTTCCACTTTCTAGCTGCGCTTAAGTGGAAGGTTCCTTCCAGGAAGAGATTCTGAAACTCTCCACATCATTTGCTGAGCTTTAAACTTTTAGAGAATACACTCAATCAAACACCCAAGATAGGGTTGTGCTACTACAGGCAATTAGCAGTATTCTGTGATTGAATGGTCGATGATTAGTCCGATGAAAATGGCCTTTTTACAATGTGTCATCTTAACCAATTTTTCCCCTTTCTACCGCTTTCCAGAGTCGTCCTTCGCCGTTTCTGCCTCATCGCGGACGCCGTCTATAAGCTTCGGAGATTCCTTTGACCTCCTGTGCCTGGTCAAGCCCCGTCACAACCCTCGCGTGCCCACCTCTGTCACCTGGCGCTTCATGCCGGCCGGTGACGAGGATAAGGGGGAGTTCAAAGATCTGGTGACGTTCACCCGCGAGGGCACGCTGCAGTGGGGCGAGCAGTTGCTGGGGTTGGGTACCCGCACCACAGTGGACCGCTCGCACTCCAACACGAACTTCCGGCTGTCGGTGACCCGCGCGGGGCGTCGCGAGGCGGGCAAGTACCAGTGCACTGCCGTCCTGTGGAGAAGGAATTACGACAACAGCTGGAGCAGAGTTGCCAACCGCACATCCAACCTGCTTGGCATCAGCGTCCTACAGCCAGGTAAAGCTGCACGCCCGCTTGCCAGGGCGGACACACACACACGTAATTGGAAGTTACGCAGAGCAGCGCACGAACAGGGATGAACGCCGCTTCAGACACGCGGCCGCACGCACACGTAGACGCGCGCACATAGGGTGAATTCATCAGAGCTTAGAGGATTTCAGCCTGCTCTAATTGCTCTTAGTCTCTGGTTTAGGCACTAATTGGAGTGTCTGTGGATGTGTGTGTGTGTGTGTGTGTTTGTCTGTGTGTGCAGGGCAGGGTGGAGTCTCCTAATGGAGCGCACTGAATGGATTGCTAAATATTCCACAGGAAGAGAGAAACCGAGTGAACGAGGCAGGGGAGAGGGAGAGCGAGACAGTGCGATAAAGAGAGCGAGGGATCTGTCCTTGAACCTTTTTCCTCAGCGGAGGCATTAAACCGTCTACACCGCCCTCATTGGCCCTCTGCGCTCCACACACACACGGAAGAAGAAAAAAAAAACACATTCAGACACAACCCAATTAGAGGAAGAAGACAAACAAAAAAAAACACACGCAGAAGCACAAACACACATGGGTCCAATTTAACCAAGTCTGCTGTGCCTCAACAGTATGATACTTCATTTATTCAGGTGAATGTGCCTCAGGCCTCATTCTGTTTGTAAAAAAAAAAAAAACACAACTTTTAAATCAGTCCACTAAAGCGTACCTGCCTGCACGTTCCAGTGAGGTTCAGATCTGTCGGATTTAGCAGGAGAAACACGAGCATGGCGCGTGTGGGTGTGATGAGTGGTAGGTTTTCAACTTGCGGTAATAATATCCGTGGAAATGCCAAGTACACCACGAGCAGGCCTCCTCCATGTTCCGAGGATACGTGAGGCGCCGTTTAGAGTTCAGAGACGATCAGTAACGCGAACAGCATTGATGCCGTCTCGGGCGATGCCGCCATCGATTCAGTTACATGCACGGATGCAAACGGCTGTAAACAGACGGACAGACAGACGCGCAGAAGCACCGCGGCGCACAGACAGTGTTTTCCTTGCCTGACTGACTCTACCCTGACCTTAACCGCTCATGCAGAACGCAGAGCCTCTCCGGTCCTTTCAGGAGTTATTTAGAAATCGACTTATCATCCTGAATGCTCGTTTACCGTCCCCACATGCGCGGTTTACGTCGTTTATACGTAACCAGCAAAATCTCGGGGACGCTAATGCACCCAGACGTAGACATTTTTGCAGGGCGCTCGGCCCGCCTCCCACTCCCTCTCCGCTGCCTGTGTCTGTCTCCATGACAAAGTGATCAGTTACCTTGGTAATGCCATCCTTCACCGTGACGATGCGATCAGTTGCCGACTAGAATCCAATCAGTAACCGTAACCGCGCGATCGCTCTGTGTGTGTAAGGACGGTGTCCCACAGGGGAGGACGAGTCAGTAATTCCCTTATCTTATTGGTTGCCGAGGACCAGCTCAGTCCTGGTCATGCTGTGTTCATCGCCTCTGCCTCCAGTTTGTTTCTTTGTTGTTGTTTTTTTGGGTTGCGTGGACCTTCATTTAGACGGATGATTCATTTGTCAGAATGTAGGACGTCTCTCTCTGCCTCACGCCTCTCCTCCCCATCTGCTTCTCCCTCACTGTTTTCCTAAATGTAAACCACTCCTGGCTAAGTGAGCGGCTGGCATTTTCAGCTCCTTTCTCAAAGAAGTGAAATAAAAGGAGTGTAATGAGGTGTGAGCAAACACAGCATCTGACTAGATACATAATTGAGGGACTTTGAAGCATGCTTCATGCTTGCTCAATATGTATGAGGCGCCTCAGCAGCAGTATGTGTGCACATACAGTACATACTTGTATGCATGTCGAACTTTCCGCGTGAATGCCTCTGCCCCTTGTCATGTGCTTCCGCAAGCGTTGGTATGGTTGCCACGCGCCCGGACAGAAGCCTACCTCGCCCGTGATAACCCTACCTTTGGGGTCTCAGAGCGGCTTGTGTGGCTTCAGGAGACGGAGAGCGAAAACTGGCACAACAAACAGCGTCCTTGATCCAGCAGCCGCGCATCTTAAATCTGCACAAGAGAAACGGCGGATGCATATAAAAGCCGGACCAAACCCGCTCAGTAGCAGTCGGCTGGTCAGCGCGGTGTTTTGTCAAACTAGCGTGGTGCCTGTGGCCCAGCGTCGGCCTACTTCCCGTTCCAGATTGCATTAGCAGAATGCTGCCTGCGCCCAAATCCCATGGGTCATATCAGAGGAGTTCACCGCCACATCTGCACATCACATGCAATTTTTCAATGCTCATTGTGACGGTAACCCTGTGCAGCAGTTAAACTTCAAGTATCCACTATAGGCTACATGCATTAAACCACTGCACACAGCAGCAGCACAAATATCATCATCCTACTCAAACATGCAGTGTGTGTGTGTGTATGTGTGCATATATACACACTGGGGGGGGATACCTCCCAGAGCAAAAGTGTAATTATCTTGTGATGGAACACGATTCAATATTAGCCCTCACAGCAGAGGATATCCACGAACACACACACAAAAAAAAAAACATAAACACACAGTATACATCTTCACATGCAGTGGCAGTGATATTAGATTTCACCTGATTGAGTTTTCTCTTTGTCTCCTTCTGAAATGCAATAATGGCGAACACGTGTTCAGCATGGCAGATCACCGGGGGAAGCCTCAGTCTCTGCAACACGATCTAATATCATCTGCTCATAACTCCACACACACACACACACACGTGTGCGTATGCACGGAAAAGATGCAAAACTAATTATGCCGAATCTTCCCTAATGGAACTGGAGTTTAGATTAATGATGATACGGGGAGATCAATACATTTTTTTTCCTCATCATTTGAGCGTGCGTGCGTGTGTCTGGCATGAGGAGTGGGATATTAAGAGTGTCTGGTTATTGGCTGAGCCAGAAGAATGATAATGATGATGATGGGGGGGAGGGAGCGGTGGTGTCCCATTTAGAGTCATTCCTAATTTTCTCCTCACACACTTATGCTTCCCTGGCTACCTTTCACTCACGCGGTCAAACATCACGATGCAGGAATGGATTTATTTTTATTTCTTCTGTGCATCCTCCTCTCTTG
Organism: Planiliza haematocheilus; assembly: GCA_005024645.1. Classification (NCBI taxonomy): domain Eukaryota; kingdom Metazoa; phylum Chordata; class Actinopteri; order Mugiliformes; family Mugilidae; genus Planiliza; species Planiliza haematocheilus. The sequence continues at coordinate 10,232,978 of SRSE01000725.1, forward strand.
TTTCGCTCTCTTGTGCTTCCACTCTGAGTTAGAGGATCTATTCCTCCTACCGTCTTGCCCTGCCTTGCATGTTCTTGTTCTCCCTCAGTGATAGCTGAGCACTAGCAGATGCTGCACGTGCTCTCCCGCTCTCCTGCTATTGAAGTAGATGCCACCCAGCTTTTATTGATAGTGTTGGCATTGCCGCGGCGATTGGAGATTCCTGCTAATCAAGGCATGAATAGTAGCTGCCTGTCTTCATTACTCGCCGGCAGATCACGCTCATGTCCTCCTTTCTTGCCTCTCCACTTCTGTCTTTCTGTATTTCGTTCTCGCTCTCCCCATGAGTCTCTAATGTCTTCTTCCCCCCCTCACTCTCACTTAGCTGCATGTTCCCCTCCTCGCACGCCCCCAGCTTCTTTCTCACTCTTGTGATTTTTCAATATTTTATAATTCCCCACTTCCCTCCTCCTCATAATTCTCTCATTATGTTTACATTTATCTTGAAGTAACTTCTTCACCATTGTCAGTATTCCATGAATAATAAGGATATGACAGCTGGGCTTGTTTGCCAACAATAGTGGCTTTATCACAGTGTTATTGTTGGTGACACGGTTGTAAATCTTTGCCGTGGCCTCTTTTTTTTTTTTTTTTTTTTTATATATATTATGATTTTTTTTTCAGCTGCAGCTGGATGTAGCTTTGGATTGCCACAAGCTCACCTGAGGCAGGATTGCACGTACGGGGCTGCATGCTCGTCTCTCCACGCACCACCTGCCTCTCCCATGTACAGTCTCTCCACTGCATATGCATGTGGACAAAATGTGCTCTCTCTCTCTCTCTCTCTCTGTCTGCTGCACACGGGGTGTCATAATGTGTGACAAATAAAGACTTTGAGCGGTGCACTAAAACAGAAAATAATTTCATAAAAGGTTTTTGATTAATCACGTCTCTTTCAGCCATTCAAGGTCAGGCCCCCTCGCCGCGTGCCTTCTTCCTCGCCGGCGCAAACCCTTACACTCTCCCTTTATGTGCTCACACGGGCACATTTTTTCTGTCAAACCCAATCCCATCTCGGGCTCATTTCCTTGTTCGGCCCAATCTGCAGACACAATGAGATTCTCTGTGTTGTGTCTCTCCATCTCTCTTAAGCACCTTTGTGTGTGTGTGTGTGTGTGTGTGTGTGTGTGTGTGTGTGTGTGTGTGTGTGTGTGTGTGTGTGTGTGTGTGTGTGTGTGTGTGTGTGTGTGTGTGTGTGTGTGTGTGTGTGTGTGTGTGTGTGTTTTTGTGCACACACAAGCGCTTGTGTGTCCTGCTGCTGCTGTAATTGAAGTCGTAACTCAGAGCTGGATACAGTGCTGCTGCTCCCCATGTAAATCAGCAGCTAATAGTAGGAGCAAGCCGGAGGAGCCCAGCAGTGCTGCCTCCGGAGTATACACACTCGCCATTCTCCAGCCTGCACTGCCTGGATGCCTGAATGACCGCTGTTCACTGTGGTTTAATAAGCATAATGCGTTTAATGCTTCTTGGCAGAGCCCCTCCAAACACAGATACACACACCGACATGCACATCTACACATTTCACAATCTGATATGCTCGCTCTCCCCTTCGTGCCAGTTTCTTTGCCATTAATCCCCCGCTCTGACCCCATGTCTCACGCACCTCCTGTGCATCCATGTTTCCGCCGTCCGGCCCGTCTCCAACAATCACTCTTTCAGACAGGCAGGCAGGCAGGCAGGCAGGAAGAAGGACCGTTCATTCAGTTTATCTGTGTGTTTGCGACAGAGAACAGAGCTGATACGGGTGGAGGTTAGCATGTGTGGTCCTTGTGTGTTTAAGGCGGCTGCTACGCGTCCAGATCCCCGTAATTAGGCCAGTCTTAATCTTTTTGGGGGAAGTTACAGGGGAGAGATGAGAAGCGGTAATATCCCTCTGACACAATGGGATCATAGATGCATCACGGTCATTAGCAAAGATATTAGGTTCCCAGTTCAGCAGAGGAGCCACTTTTCAGTAGGGAAACCCCATCCCTCATCGCCCCCTGACTTGCACCCTGCTCTGATCTGTGCCCCCTGTGTCAGAGGTCCAGGCAGGCTGTAAGGCACAGCGGTTCGTGTTGTGTGTGAAGTGGCAGGGGCTGACAAGTAGCAGCAGGCCAAAGTGTGCAGTCCTGCAGGGGCATAAGGGTGTATCTAAAGCCCTCAGCCCTGACATGCTTGGTGTCCTGACTGTGGATAAGCCCACGAGGGCTGTGCTAACGCTAATGCTAAAGGCGGAGCAGGCAGCCATTAAGACTATAAGTCCTCTGGAGTGCAGCCGGAGAGACTGCTTGCTGCTTTCTGAAATCCCCCCAGGAGCTTGTTCTCACTTTTCTGTCTTTTACATCTCTCTCATCTTTTCCTGGCTCTCTCCCTCCCTCTGCACACTCGCTCGTCTTGTGCATATCTGCTCGGTTTGATGATATATCCCTTAACTTTCCTATTTTTCTATCGTCCTGCCCTCTTTAGAAAATCTCATCCCTCTCCCTGTGTCCGCCCTTTTGCCAGTGTTCGTCCCTCTTGTGTCTGTGCCTTGTCCTCCCTGCCTGTTCTTGACTTTTTCCGCTTTTAAAGTGGTAGCATTTTATTTATGCTATCACAGCGTAGACTTAAAAGCTGCCGAATGTTAGGAGGAGACCTCTTCAGCACCTCTGGTGTTTGCACTTCATTTAGGCCTCATTAATATTCATAAATCCACAGGTTAACCTGAATATTCATGCAACCATCAGGTGATTAGACGGGAGCGACGTAGATCATTAAAACACAGATGGGAGGAAAGAGCTAATGATTGTCCAAAATGAAGACCGTGATAAAAGAATGGGACGCCAAAGTTAAGTCAGACATATCTACCCCAGAGCCTGATGTATTAAAAGACTTCACCTGGAGCAGCAGCACAAAACGGAAATGGGAAATGAATTGAATTTCCTCCCTAGACAAAGAATAAAGGATAATATTCTTTGATTTGCCATCTCCAGCTGCATTCTCCTCTTCTGAACACTCGGCCAGGCAGTTTTGTTGCTCCTTTGAAGTCATCCTAAAAAAAATGTTACGAGTACGCGGGCGTGTGTGAGTATGCTCTGCTGTGCTACAGTAGCATCCATAGCCGTACACTTCTCCTCCCCCTGGACTCAAACTTGTTTTCATCTGCAGCGCTTCATAAACAACAATTGGCGCTTCTTTTGGGGTCTGGGGACCGTGCACTTTGCTATCTGTCTTTTATATCAAAACGGGGCTGCTGTTTGTTGCCTTTGTGTACTTAGCACAACCGATAAATAAAGGGAATAAAGACAGCTTTGTCTCAACTCTGCAGTTTCCTGTGGCTGTTAAACCCGACAAATTAGGCACACATGGAAAAGGGTTGAGGCAAGGGTCCGGCGAGCCAATTAGTGGCAGTACTGTGTGGATTTGTGGACGTTTGCGCGTGCTGTAAAGACGATACCTGCCCAGCAAACTGCTGAAACACGGGGACTTCCAGTGGAGCCGAGCTAGTTGTGGGGTAAAACGCAATCCGTCTCTTTTTCCCGTCTCCACTTTCTGCTCTGTGAGAACGAGCATTTTGATTAAATGTTGTTTCACCACGCTCGCTGATGTGAACAAAAGCCTGCGTCTTCTCTCTCTATATTGGAGTGTGAGATCAGCGATGACACGTCTGTCCTAAGGTATCTCAGCCACACCATGTTGATCGTGGAGACACTGTTGCCCGGGTAACCACAGAGGCAGGTGAACGGTTTGAGAGGCTGTCAACAGTTTACTAAAAGGATCTGAGTTGAGAGATGAGGAGTTAGAGGCTGGCGCGTATGAAATGGTATGCATCTTCATTCACACTAAACTGGAGACCTGACTGGCACGCAAACTAATGCCGAGCTGTGAGAACAAGTGTTTCCAATTAGAGATTTGTCTTCCTTTGTGGATGAACCCTTGAGGCTAATTAAAGAGACGCAGCAGCAAAGAACACATGACGACGCTTAAAATAGGTATTGACAGGCTTTCTAACAAACATGAACCCAGAACCCCTCAAACTGTTTAGGGAATGCACATACATGATGAGGAGCCTTGTTAGCGGTGTACTGTATGTGGCTCCTCAGGCTGCGTTTCTCTCCGCAACTTAATGAGTCTTCCCTCATCAATACCGCATTCGCTTGCCCACTGTATTCGTGCATCAGTTCGAATTCTTAGCCCGTCTGCTGCCTGCGTCAGCAGATGCATTGATGTAACTGGTAGGATGCCTGTACTGTTGCTGACAGCAGAAGCCTCCCTCTCTGTGGGACTGGACACGTGTCAGAGGATGTGACAAGCTGGCCTGTGAAGTCGCTTTCACAGCAAGAGGATTCTGCAGGGAATGGAGACTTTAAAGTTGTTTTGCAACATAAAACGACAAGTGTTTCTCTCCTCTTTATTCCACTTCTGTGTTTTTGTCCATTGTTCCACCATTTTATTCGTCCCTTCTCTCTCTAAAGAGTGAGACTTTATTAATAACTTGTAATGGCTCATGATGCTACCCGACAGGGCCTAAATAATTTGCTTATTTTAGATTTTAGGCATTTCTGCAAACACGGATAAATGGCAACAGGCATTCCAGCCCCCAGTTTTTCTCCTGGCTGCCGATTCAAACTTCAAATGGGATAACAGAGAATCGCTTTGGCCTGTGCCAATCCAATCCTGCATGGTTCCGCTTCAGGAGAATCGGAAGTAATTTTCCTGGAAAAATATATATATATATAAAAAAAAAAAGATTGCTAGGATTCCACAGGGATCTGAAGTAATGTCGGATAGGGACATTTCCAGGCTGCCTAACAAGTCTGGTGGGTACAGACGCAGCGGTGATGACTAATTTAAGATGCCAGCTCAAAAATGCTTTCGCGCAACGGGGTGGTCTGGTGATGCCTGGTAGCGGCACATACTTTGAATACAACCAAACGCGGGCGTGCTGAATATGTAATGCAAACACAAGAGATTCACCGGCAGCGATCATCTGAACATGCTCACCAATCTGTGGATAAGGATGAGGTTTTCTAGGCAGATGGCTGTGACCGTAGGCAGTCGATCAGTCAGTCAGTCATAGCAAAGCTCCAGTGTGGGCCAAGAGGGTGCATGAAAATGGAGAAGCGGAGGGTTGTTTAACACAGGAGAAGCACAGAGACACCGATACGAGGATGATCCCCTTTCAGCGCCTTATTACGAGGACAATAAACATATTGTGCAAGTAAAAAAAAAAAAAAATGTAATAAAGCAAATCTTAAATGTCTAAACAAAAGCAGTACCTGAACAAACGAGAGCGATTATGAGCCAGCATTTGTTACCAGCTTCAGATAATTTAATATTCAGTTGAACAGATACATTGAAACCTCTGCCAAAAGGGAATGTTTTATACTCATTGTTATTCATGATGTAATATTATCTAACTTGTTGGTGGTGCCTGCTTGTTTTCTGTGGGTTGATGCTAACTGCAATAAGCAGTTGCATTTATAATGTGCTAAAAAAGAAAAGTTTTGCATATTTAGCGGCTGCCATTTGTGCAAAGAAAAATCTCACGCGTCTCTCATGTAACTCTGGCAGATATCAGTCGTCTGATCCAAAAATAGGGGCTCCACTCTCATTCGGGTGGGAAGTGGTGGAAAGCTGACATATCCAGGATGCTGCGCGTTTGCAGCTAAGACGAAGTGAGAAAACTTTCTTTCCCCGAATTGCCGACGCTAGGACACCCCTTAAATAGTTACAGTTTAAGTTGAAGATGGTTGTCGCTGGTGATAGAGAGGGTCTGCAGTGGGCCTGTGTCACATTTGTTTGACTGCATGTGAGCACCAATGCGATTACAAACGGCGGAATCAGATTTTCACTACATTCTCCAGAGTAGGCTCTCTGATTCGTGTAACATAATGTCTTGTGACAGGACGAATATATTGCCTCTGCGGCTTGAAATTGTACGAATAGTTTTTTTTTCTTTTTTCTGTGTCCTTGTGTTTTGTCGCCTTGTGTCAGGGGTGTGTGTTTTCCACGTGGTTTGTGCTGAGCTAATCCTCCCCCTCCCCCTCCACACAAGCGTTTGACAGCAGGGCTCCGGTCGCGGTCACACCTGATGTACCTGCAGCTAATCCCATCCCGCGACCGATGTCGCCGTAACCAATCCTGTCACAGCACTCAGGGCAGGCCTCGGCTCCTCCCTGACATCTCAGTCACACCTCTCTGTCGTCTCCTTTCTCTCCTTTCTGCTCTCCTCCTTCCTTGACTTGACTTACAAATGCGTTCCTCCTTTGTTTCCCATGTGGCAGATAGACAAGCCCCCCTGCCCTGCTTTTGTCTTCTACCTCACCTAATAATATCCCTCCTTTACAACCAACCCCCCTCTCGCCTTCGCCCATGTCTCTCCTCCTGTTCTGCATCTTATCTTGCATTTCTACCTTGATAATAACAGACCTCCCATCTCCTCACCTTTGATTTGTTTGACATTTCCTCCTCCTTTACCTTTCCTCTTCTTTCTTTGTCTTTGTCAACCGGTGCATCCACCCACACACCACTATCTTTCCTGCCCTGCTGCCACCAGAAATAAACCCAGCCACAGGTCGTCTGTCACAAAACAGAAATTGCATTGTGTACCTGTCACCGGCGCTCACATTTTCCTACACCCATAGGAATGACAGTCTGCTCTTTCTTCTTCTCTCCCGAACCCCTTTCCACCCTTAATTCCGTGCAGAGAGTAAGCTGAAGGTGCAAAAGAACAACCAGTCCCAGGTGTACCTGGAGGACAGCCGCGTCAGGATCAACTGCTCCATCTCCTCCCAGACCAGCCAGGACTCCCAACACACCGTGATGTGGTACGTGAGACGCGCGACGGGGTCAGAAGCCGACGAGCTCCTGCTCAGAATCGAGCGCTCGGGGGCCTTTGAGTACGGCGCCTACGCGGAGGAGGAGAGACTTAGGCGGCGCGTGCAGGCCGAGAGGCTCTCACCCCGTCTCTACGTGCTGACGCTGAACAGGGCAGAAAGCAGCGACTCTGGCACGTACTACTGCTTGGTGGAGGAGTGGCTGAGCGATCCAGATGGAGCCTGGTATCGGCTCTCCCGGGACACGTCCGGGTTCACGCGGGTTCTGGTCAGACAGCCAGGTGAGTTAATATTCAAAAGCTCTTTAGCAAAATATTCATTTATTCCCAGTTGCACAGAAGCAGCAGCTGCCTCTTTAGCCCCGTCTCAGCCTGACCTTACACCTGCCCCAGGCGCAGCTCAGGTGAGGTTAAAAAGGGATTGAAGTCACTCCAACTGACGGAGAACATAACGTAATCCTCTTGTCCAGTCCTCAGAAACTTTCGCTTTTCATGCATGCTGTACCTACTGCCACCCACACCATGACATCCCACCTCAGGACAGTTCCCTAAAGTACGCTCCGGCTCATCCTTTTCTCTACGTGACTGAATTTTCTTTTCCTCCTTTACCGCAGCCTTCCTTACACAATGAAAGCCCCAAATTCAAATAAATAGGCCAGTAACCCGTCCATCCTGCTGAAGGTGACTTCTTTCCGCACTGTTCCTTTGCCAGGTGTCCTGTTTACGATTCAGTGTGAAATCCTCAACATGGAATCAATCCAGCTAGGATGTGAGGCTCAAAATGTATCACCATGAGCCTGTAAGGCAAGGAAACATGCTTATTTTGCGTTTATAGTGACAGAGGTTGAAGTTGACACTGATCTTAATATTGATGCAGTTGGAACAATCGTAGAAACGCACAGATCTGAGAATACGTGCACCGTCTATCAGTGAGGGACTGGTTTATTATCAAAAACAATATGGTAATGTATATTTTACTGTATAGATTTTAACTTTTAATCACCTAGAAGAATCTTCATGAGATAAATATATTATGCTGTATAAATATCATGGGTATTCATTAAGGTTTCAAATTCACCTAGGAAGACATCCAGAAATCTGCCTGTCGTGAGGAGAGATGAGGGGAGATGGGTGCCAGATCCAGCCTTTTTTTTTCCTGCTCTCCTGCTGTGCTTTCTGCGTCTCATTTTGCTTTAACAAGGAGCCGGTTCCAAAAGTGTTTGTGAGAGGAGCCCAGGCAAGCCAAGGCTCCACTGCCATTTTTTTTTTTTTTTCCTCACTGCAGTGGAACTGGGTCATAGTACCACCCCTGAAGGGTTTTTTAGCATACCCATACAGACAGACACACTAGCCTTGGGGTAGGATCTAACCCTGCTGGGAAGCTGAAAGACCGGCCACGGCTACACTATGGGCAGCACCGTGGAGCTTGTTTGTGCCGTTTGTTTTTACATTTTGTAAGATCGGTGTCCCACTTGCAGAATCATTTGCTTGATCTGTGGTGTTAATTTGTTTGAATTTGTCTCAAATTAGGGCAGAAACTTTCATTTTGGGTTATCCAATGCTCTTAGTTTCTCAGTCATTTTAATAATGAAATGTTGGAAATTATTCAAATATATTTCTAGCACAATTTCCAAAATGTCACGTTTTATTTTTCTCTAAATGAATGTTTGAAGTAGCTGCACACCGATCAGATGTAACATTATGACAGGAGAAAAAAAAAAACATTGACCATCTTGTGATGATAAATGTTCTGCTGGGAAACGTTTGGACCTGGCATTCGTGTGGATGACATATGCCACCCACCTAGACCAGACCAAGCACCTCCACCCCATAATAATGACACTCCTTGATGGCAGCAGCCATCCCCAGCAGGATGCAGTCTGACACAGGCACACACACAAATATAGTTTGGGAACAACACGAAAAACAACACAAGGTGTTGACCTGGCATGGACTGATCTAATATCCGTGGGATGACCTACAGAGGCCCCTCCCCTCAACCCACAGAGACTCAAAGACCCCCACTAACAGCATCCTGGTGCCAGACACCACAGGACACCCTCAGAAGGCCCATGTCCATTCTCTGATTGGTCACAATGGTTTTGGAGACAACAGGAGAGACCTACACAGGTCATAATGTTATGCCTGATCAGTGTAAATTTCCTAATTAACTTCTCTGTTTGTTTGTGTTTGACCTACAACAAAATACTTGGACATGCTTGAAAGGATATGACCTTTTCTACTTTCACAGAGCTTCTACGTCTCAATCCATATTCACTTTTTCCTGCCTTAACCTTTTTTCTCTCCTCCGCAGAGATCCGACTGCAGGTGGAAGAAGTGGAGTCAAATGTGACGGTGGAGGAGTCGAGCTCGATCCGGCTGGGCTGCAGCATTCCCTCGCAGTCGTCCCGAGACTCCCGCTTCTCCGTGTCCTGGTACGTCGAGCGCTCCGAGGACGAGGCCGGCGGGGACCAGCCGGGGGAGGGCGACGGGGAGCGCGAGTGCGTCTTCTCCATCGGTCACGATGCCGTTTTTGGGAATGGGAACTGCAGCCCGAGGGAGGAAGCGGGGCCAAATTCCCGCTTGCAGTTCGAGAGGATGACATCTGACCAGTACAGCTTGACTATTCAAGGAGCCCGGCCGACAGACGCGGGGCGGTACTACTGCCATGTAGAGGAGTGGCTGCTCAACCCCCGCAACGCATGGTATCGGCTGGCCACCAACAATTCTGGGTTCACCATCGTGAATGTACAGCAACAAGGTGAGTACTTAATGACATGAATCCATGGTGCTTTTATAAATGCAGTAAAGTAGATTTGAATCAGTGGCTATCTTATATACAGGCAATTTAAACTAAATGAAGGTTGCTTGCATGATGTAATTAACTGCTACTTATACTGTATGGATGTCTCCACTTATGTTATGTAGCGTCAAGTTTCCCAATCATAATATGCCCTTTTTGCCTGAGTACAGGTTATAAGACAAAATTAATAGACCAATTACGGAGCTCTTACGTGCAGTACTTTGCACGTCACGTCGGCATTGGATGATCTGGCCTCTCCTGGCGCAGCATTTATTTATAACGGAACAGATCAAGTTAAAATGTAAGCCGCTCACTCTTCAGGCTTAAAACGGACTCATTAGCAGGAACAAAAGAAATCAAATGGATTCATTTGTAAGTGTCATCCAATGCATTGAGTCAACATTTCTTAAGTCAATTTCATTTTCTCATCAGGTAGTCAGGTAGCGCGTTTCTTTCTTCCCTTCTCAAATTAGGCTTTTATTTACCTCAATCACAGAAGGTGACGGGCCTTTATTTGCAGCAGCCTCGTGTTACAGACAGGTCTGTCTTTTCAAATTTGCCGTTTTAATACGTTTTAAACGAATGAAGCCCCGTCTTGATCCCTTCCCGTTTGCCCGGTTAAAGTTGCTGCATTAGGCTTTTAATAAAAAACTCAACTCTTCCTTTATCCGTTTCAAATTAAAAGCCCTCTGGTGTTTTGGAAACACAGAAACCCATGAATGCCTTGCAGGCTTTTATTGTGGAAATAAATGGAGGGCGTAGTAAGCAACACACAGCCGGATGGGATTAAAGGACGGCAAAGCACACACGCGCACAGACGCGCACAGACTGCGACTGAAATGGGACAATAATCCAGGACAAACATAGTGTTAAAAATAGCCTGATTATTCTGCCCAATTTCCTGAAATAAAGCAATAAAAATCTACATTATTCTTAACCGGCATGCCCATTATTTGACTTTTATTTGTTTTAATGAGCTACTGGTTACCAAGTCTTTGCATCTTTGAATAACTTTGCTTATTCTGTGACAGCAGTGTCTACTCTCCAGTCTGTCGTGTGCTCCAACGACTCCCTCTTCTACTTCGTCTTCTTCTACCCCTTCCCCATCTTCGGCATCCTCCTCATCGCCCTGCTGCTGGTGCGCTACAAGAGCCGCAACAACAGCAAGAGCCAAGAAGGCAAGAATGGCGCCCCCCTCCTGTGGATTAAAGAACCTCACCTCAGTTACTCCCCCACCTGCCTGGACCCACCCGCGCTCAGCCTGCACCCCGGCTCCGTTGACTAAGGGAGCCGACCCGTCGCGGCTATCGCGGATTTCAGCCAACACGATGCCAGGGGAGCAGATCAGGACTCCACCTTCAGACCTTACTGTTGTTCACCGCTGTGTCGAATTAGTCAATCAGATGATCAGTTTAAAAATTCCTACCCTGGTGGTTGTCTATTTTATGTTTAAAAACTGTGTGTGTGTGTGTGTGTGTGTGTGTGTGTGTGTCGGTGCGCGAGAGTGGGCGTACCACGTCGGCACGGATAATTGCGCGAGTGCGAACCCCGGAGGGCGAGAGCGTACCACGAGCCTCTCACCTTTCACTTTTCTGTCGAAACTTAATCTCATAGCTGCATTTTGATTTTTATTACTCTAAATATTTGTCTATTTTTCAAAAGAGGGAGAAATCCTGTGCACACTGAGATCGCTGGGCCAATCTGGGAAGAACATTTAAGAGAAGGAACTCTATAATCGACTCTGGCACGGAGTGGATGCCAAAAAAGAGGAAAAAAATAAAAAAATAAAAAAAATGTCTCCGCACTGATCCAAGAGCAGCCACAGCCTTGCCCACTAGGTTGGTTGCCATAGCGATGCTCTGCGCCCACTGACTTCGTAGCTGCTGACTTGGTTGCCAGGCTGCATAGAGACAAAGGCTAGGACACACAAGTCTGTGTCCTGAGTGAGGATGTGTGTATGTGTGTTGGCCCACCTGCCTTCACAATGAATTTGCCTTGGCAGACAGAAACAAGTCCTGGTGTGCCACTTAAACACTGCCAGACACTCTGGCCTTAGTGAGAGACTGTCCCGCTCTTCTCCTCTACCCTCGTCCCCGCAAAAGAGACAGCGAGAGAAAGAGAGGGGCACATCGGAAATTATGGGGAATAACGAAGCGCTCTCTCTCCCTACCGAGGATACAATACTTTAACACGAGGGATTTCTTTCCAGTGCCAAGTCCTTCTTATTTCATCGCTGTCCTCTGCAGCCAATGTTTGAAGTTTTAAGCACGAGGGAGGAAGCCGATTGGTCGGGAGGCAGATTGTAAATACGTCCTCTTACCTCCCGCTGTGGATTTATGGGCCTTGCTGGCAAAAGGGGGGTTTTTACACTCGTGTTAAATCAGTTCAATTGTCCTGGTTAAATCAGAGTTACTAACTTATATTAAATTCCGGCACATTTCTTTTAGTTGCCCAGTATGACCACTTCATGCTGTCTTCAAAAGATATCACATGCATATTAGTTTGAGGAGAAGAAGGAAAAAAAAGACTTAAAGAGCCTCACTGAAGATTACTAATGCGTAGATGTTTAATAAAACACTAAAAATGTTATCTGCACATTATAAGAAACTATCTGATGAGGTCTTTTGTGTTTGTTTTAAAAGTTTTTTTTTCTATTTATTGTTTTATACTATTTTGCATAGCTTTGTAAGTTTTTCTTTCTTTTTTTGTTTTTTGGTTTTTTTGCTTTGAAATTCTCTAAAAACTGTGCTGCTTGTGTTGCCAGGCGACTGCACCAAGCACATTATGTCAAATAGCCTGTGTGTTGACAATGTGGTAGAAGTAGAAATGCTAGATTTGTCCTGCGCATTGCAGTCCGTAGCATTTCATACCGGGTTGTCAAGTTTGGTCAGTGTCAAAACACTGTATATCTATAACTATAATGACATTTGCCGTGGCTTTTAAATGTACAATAGTTGAAACAGAGAAGTCACAAAAATTGATTCACTTAATGCTTTTTGCTCGAGTCGCGTTTATTTAGTGAAATGTGCTGTAACACCTAGCTAGGATGTTTGGTCCGAGACGACTGAAACCGAACTGTTTGAACGTGTTCTAATCCTGGACTCTCAATGAAGGCGTCCGCCTCAGCCCCCCCCCTCCCCGATGCAAGGCAGAAGGGTTGCAAAACCTGTGTCACCTTCTCTGGAACAGCGACGGCCAGGATAGGTGTGAAATCCTCTTCTCGACGTGGGCCTAACCCATTCACTGCCAGACTGAACACGAGACCTGTTAGGGGGGGAAAAAACTTGTTGTCTCAGTCGTGTCAACGTGTATATTGCATGACAATATTGCAGGAGGAATTTTGATGTTTTGTAAACTTTGAACTCTTTGAGCATTGTGTTTGTGTGACGGAGCCGAGAAAACCCCCACCCCACCCACCCCGACCCCCACCCGCACCGACTTCCTGAGCCGAAAGTCAACACGAAGCCCCAGTCTCTCTCGTCATTCTAGATATCCGACTGCCAGTTCCAGATGCCCTTTGAACCTGTGAAGTAGTACATTTCAAGAATGGGTGTTGTGGAGATTGTGTTTGATATTATTGCTCATATTTGTCTTTTTAATGCTTTGCTTTTATGCAGCACTTCATTAAACAGATTTATGTGAATAAAAGGCAGACGTATGTTTCCGAGCCACGGGCGTCTTAAGATTTCAGCTGAATTTTTCATTTCCTCCATCTCCAGTAAACTCCACCTGTTTAATCACTAGCCGTCCTTATTGTTAATCGTGAAGCGGGTGTTTACAGATGCTTTAAACAAAAGAGATATTGCAGTGGATAAATTGTCTTCAGAGCAGAATGTGGTTGATGTGCAGCGTGCGCTCTCTGTCTCGTTTGGGTACAAGTTGCTGGAAAGGAAAGAGAGAGTCCCGACGATTTAATGATGCAACACCTGACTTTTACTTTAGTTTCCTTTTGGCAAACAGCTATGTGAGAGGAAATAAATGCTATGACAAATGCATCTGCGCTTTTGGGAAAATACGATAATAGCTTGTATAAGCCGAAGCATTTAACCACTACACAAATGTTCCATTATCCACTGCACAAACAGGAAGTCGTTTTTAAAGAGAAAAACATCATTGCAGCAATTTCAAAAACACTCATGTATGAGAAAACATCCTGGTCCTTCTGACTGACATACTACCATATGTTGTCATTAGATTATTAATACTGCTGCACTGGTGCATTAGAAGCATCACGATATTTTAGCTACTGGAGGTGAAACTGGTGTAAACTGCTGCTTCTATACTTTCTGCACAGGGATAGGCTGGTGGAAGAGTGAAGAAGCTACCATGAATTTCTGATTCTGTTTTCAGTTGTTCGACTCTTCTTCTAATCCATGATTTCTGGCGAGACGTTGGATCAACATTCGTTGAAGTGAAATGATGAAAAAAAACACACAAAAAAACACTACTTGGTGGACCTGCTGACAACTGGTAGACATCTGAAATGAGACATCAGACTTTCAGAGTTCTTTTTTCTTTTGGTGAGACATCAGTAGCGAGAAAGGTTTAATCTTTTACAATGCATTAATTATTAGCATTTTAAAAGCTCGGATTATCCTTTGTGTAAAATATTCATCTTAAAAAAACTGAAGCTGTCAAATAAATGTTGAGTGGAGTCGAAATATTCCCTTCAAAACGACGTAAGTATGAAGTAACGTTGGATGGAAAGTCTCAAGGAAAGTACCTCAGAAGTACAGAACTTGAGAATACGTACCTAATTGATTCTCGCCGCTAGCATATGCAGGCTTTATAAATACTGATGATTCACGGTGAAAGAAACATACCTTGCTGTTTGAAATGTTTCCTCCCTTCAAGGTATTTCCCTGCGTGACTACTTCTCCATTTCAAAATCGTCTCAAATGCCATTTTGTACTGCCCAGAATGAGCTGGACCGACTGTTGCATTCTTCACTCTTAGTAAATGGTAATAGAAAAGCCTGGGGTCAGTTTACATAACAAAGAAACCTCATTTGAGCTCACTTGTTGGTTGACCGGCTGCCTTTTATAAATCTTAAGCATTTCCCAGAAACGCAGGTTGGGCGAACGCCGGTACCACGGAGTGGCTGCTTCAGCCGTGGTGTGTAAATCGCATAATCCCGGGCTTATTTCATGCAAAATTCATTTTAATCATTCTAGATTTGAGCCAGGATGTGGAGGACGTGGTCGTGGTGTGCCACCATCATCAGACTGGTGTTTTTTCAGTAATGTTATCAGTAGATAATCTGTAGAGGCCTCCCGAGATGCCTCCACGCATTCTGACAGCGTTCGGCCGTGTTTTGGGGGCTGCGTGCATTGGCTCCATATTTAGGTGTAAAATAGTGTGTGTTGATGAGTTCAGTTGAGCCATTGAATGCATTTTTTATTTGACCATAGTTTGTTTATCCTCCCTTTTGTTATGCTGTTACACTCCACCACTGTGACCATTTAAAAAGGCACTTCGATATTGTCAGTTTATTGCAATGCATTACATTCACTGCATCCTTCTGGGTTGCCTCCAGCCATGTGCATTTTGCAGTGTGTGGAAGTAGGTTATTAAAACAACCTATACTGCAGAAACAATTTTCTAACAGCAGCTGTGATTTACTACCGGCAAAATTCCCGTACATAGAGTTCTGCTTTAACCGTAAAATCAAGGTTAATGCTCTGCAGGCGGCAGGGTCTTTTGACCTCAGACAACAAAAGGGTTTATTTACTCTGCATGTGCACAAGTTGGGTTTGTGCGTGAATGTGTGTGTGTGTGTGTGTGTGTTTTTTGGGGAGAGAGAGAAGGACTGGGTCAGCATGTCAGAGGATAAATGATGCTTAGAGGGCCTCCTGCAAGTTAACTTTTCTGACAGCCTCAGCAATCACATCTCACCATTCATAACTCACCCAATGCAGATGGACTTGCTCACTCTTTTTCCACCTCTCTCTCCCTCTCACTCACTCACTCACACACACACACAACTCCTAAGCAGTGTTCCAGGAGTCAATCCCATTTGTACTTCTCTCTCCCTCTCTTTCCTTCTCCTATGAATTCATATTAACTCATATTGATGTACACATACTCACAGAGGGCAAGAACAAATGCTGCCACCCAGGCCATAAATCACAATGACTCAAAGGAAAAAGGCATTCACCTCAGGAAAAATCAGTTTGGGTTTTGCTTGTGGAGCTCATAGATCTGTTTCTGGATTCTGTGATGCATGCAGGTTGCCTTGCACAGGCTTCTGGTCTACTCCAACTAGTATCTTTGACTCAAAGAACCCCCTCGTCCCAAGATCTATTGCTGCCGCTAGCACTGATAGCAAGCACCCTGCTAACGTGCCGCTGATGTTTTCTTGTCAGCAGGCTCTGTCATAACTTTGCAGGATGGAAAAACACAGAATCCTCCCCCTTCATCTCGCTGTCCCACTTTCTCCCTGTTTTTGTTCTCTGCCTCCATTTTCTCGAGCGCACCCCCTGCGAGGAAGGATGTGTTTTGCATAAAAGTAAGCAACGCTCACGCATCCACCGTTCTTGCTGAGGGTGCAGACACCAGAGGGCACACTTGGGCAGACAGTACTTAACGATCCAGAGCGGTCGGGCAAATACATTATGATTTATTACCAATGAGAGAGAAAGCGCTGAAGAGAATACAAAGGGAGGACGTGTCCTCTGCTGCTTGCACTGTTGTTAGCTTTGCAGCATAATAAGGATGCAGACAAATATCTGGGAAGATGGGTTCAGAGCAAGTGCGACTATGAGCAAGAAATATTTGCTTGGGTACAAAAACATGTAGACTTGCTCACAATGCTCTGAATATAAGCGAGACAGACCGGTTGTTCTTTTCTTAGAGATGAAACATAAGGATGGCACAGCTACAACATTAACATAGCATGTGCACAGCTTTTCACTCACTGTTATATGATACCATAACCCTTGTGTGTGGCGTGACTCAGTGATGTAAGGGTGAGTCAAATCGAACAGAAGGGAATTTTGTACGTATGAACAACTATTGAAGAGATTTCTCCCTAGGTGATCAAAACAGATGAGAAAGCGTGAGTAATAAAGGTAGGAGGAGAACAGATGTACCACCTGTACTAGAATTTGCTACTGATGTATAAGCTGCAGGCAGTAATCTATCAGGCTGTGATCTCTGTAAATTCTGACTCGGATAAAAAAAAAAATCAATAGCTTTATTAAGGGGCCTGTTAGTTAAGGTTGTTCGCTGTGGGGGTGAAAATGAAGAGTTTGCTGATGATTATCAGAGCAGCTCCAAGTGAATCTCGTGCATCACATGCAGCTCAAAATAACTTAACACCTACTGACAAAGCAAGAATACTGGTGGTCCCTCGCCATTCATTATGGATTAAAAACATGCCTGAATTTACAAACACGCACACTAAAATATTCTCATCTCATCCATAGTTGATAAAATCGTGTGTGTATTTCCACTGGCTCTGCCCAAGATGGAGTAAACTGATGCTACGGTTGCGGCAGCATTCCCCTGGGACCTCTGCATTTAGTCTCTGGATCCTCAGAGGGCCTGCGAAAGCCTGGAGATTCAGATGTAGAGCTAATTAACTGGCGCGTTCACTCATTGTTTTGTTTGTTTTATTGAAGATTCAGACGATAATGCGTGATGGGTGGCAAAACAAATAGGATTTGGGGAAAGTTTAACTAAAGCCATTTTGGCTTTGGCCTCGTAATTTCATGTAGGACTTTCGACAATGCTAGGGTGTGTTTATCCTAGGTAGCTTAACACCAGCCGCGCTAACACAGCTGGTAATAAAGGCTGCGTGAACAGGAGCAGATGGAGGGAAGATACTAGCCTTGAGGCAGTTTAAGTCTACAGTAGCAATTCTGGGAGGCTGTAAGCTGTAAGCACAGCGGTGCTGTTGAGCTAACAAGAGCATGCTAGCACGCAACAAAAACATCAGTGTGTTGGTTTTTAGAAGTTTCCGGGTTTGAATGTTTCCTGTAGGCCGACCAGGGCCTTTCTGTGAGGAGTATCCATGATCTCCCTCTTCCTATATGGGTTTTCTCAGGGTGCTACAGCTTCCTCCAAAGGCAGTCCTAAGACACGCATGTTAGGTTAAATGGTGATTCTCAACTAGTTGTAAATGTGACTGTGAATGTGAATGGTTGTTTGTCTTCGTATTAGACTGGCAATAAACCAAAAATCTGTCCAGGATGTACCCTGCCTCTCTCGCCCAGAGGTAGTTTGGACAGGCTCCAGCCCCCTGCAGCCCAGTTTTTAATATAATGGATGAGTGTTTGCTATTAGTAAAGTAGCTAGCATGTTTGCATTAACGCTAGTAAAAGGCACCAAAGACAAAGCGTCTGGTGGGAGTATGTTTTGCATGTATTTGCTTGGATTCATGGCTGTTTGGATGAGATATCTGATTTAAAATGTTAGCATCATTGTGGTGCTCAAGAAAATGTCAGGGGATCACTCACCTAAGCTAAACGCTGTAGGTATGCCATGCCTACTGCAAAGCTACACCCTATGGCCATTAGGATTAATTATCCAAGCTCAACAGATATGATTGACTCCAAAATTTCATGGTAATCTGTTCTTTAGTTGCCAAAGGCATTTACGGTTACTCAAGCCCAGAGTGGTGGGCCAACCTACCGACCAACCTGCCAATTCCCCAGTAGTGTTGTGAGCATGGCTGATACCCTGGTTTGGAGTTCGTGCAGCTATATAAAAACTGTTCCATACAAGCAAATTACTATTTTAAGATAATCTCATACCATAGCCAGCACAGTAGTATGACTTCTGGCGTTTCACACATCAGGTCTGTAAACACGAGATCAGATGCAATGCGTGCTAACACCCCTCCTCCTCCTTATGAATCAGATACTATCCATCACGGCTATGGTAGTATTTACAGTACGGTAGCCTAAGTTGCTGCAAGGCAAAGCAAAGAGATCTTTTGTAATGTTACCTTAAGCAAGTTGTTTTCAAATTTTAATAAGATGATGCACATTCAATCAAATGAGGCCTTTATGCATAAGTAAAGTTGGAAACAACAGTGAGCTAATCAGCGATGTGCATCTTGTCCTCCTGTGGGACGCCAAGTAATTATGAATGAGCAGGAGCAGGCAAAGTGAGTTCACTAATGTGCCTTTAGTGCCGAAGATGAGGGGAGAAGCAGAAAGATATAATTCTACCATATAATGATTGCAGAACGGGGGGAAGGGTGAGTCATGGAGGCAGAGAGAATGCAGCGGGGAATAGATGGAACATAATAAATGGCAGCAGAAAGTGCAGGAGAGGAAAATTTGAGAGGAAATGTAAGAATCGTATTCCCTCATGACGAGCAGCTACTTCAAACAGCATCTGTGGATGGGCCTGTTGAATATTTGACAGTATATAATATACAAGAGTTTCGCACTCAGGCTCTCTCGTGATCGCGAATACGGTTGGAGATACTGGTATCAGAATGCTTGAGACCCTGGGGTAAAATTTTCAAATGTGGATTTTAACTCGTGCTCAAGCCGGGCGTAAAGCAGATCTCTATAGTGGTGAGCAGCCCCTGCGGTACATGAAGCGCAGACTTTGGAGGGACGTGCTGTTTGGTGATCTGACCACCTTCGCTGTGAGGTTGTAAACCCCGTGGTACTCTGCTGAAGCCTGCACGCACCTCTGCCGGGGGTTGAGTCATTCCCTCGCTGCAGTTCTCTGAAGATCAAAAGCTCTACATGATGGCTGTCTGACTCATTTTTGGTGTGAAATCTTTTGTGGACTTTCGATATCTGCCCTCTCTTCCCACCTATTCCAGGATGTGTGTTCAAAGTTTTCTTTTGTACATACCCAGTGGCCTGCTGCGAAAGACATTGGCAGTAGGGACATTGACCGGGAGTGAAAGCCAAGCACTGATTGATCTTTGGCCAGTCTACTCTGCCCGACTGCCATCCTCCCCCACCTATTAATGCTTTTAACCACAAACGATAGTAGATGCGGATGTAGTTGTCATGGCACCAGGGCAGGAAGTCTCTTGTGACTGACTTTGATGTATAAGTTATAGACCACCATGTGAGGTACAGTATACGTGTGTCATTACGTAAGCTGTACGTTTTCGCTGTCTCAATTTCTGCTGCACACGTTTCTCTGCCCGCATTCACAATTTCAAGTCGAATTAACAAACGGCGTGTAAACGGTGCGAGACAATTTGGAGACACAAACAACAAGTGTCAATTAACTGGTGATGAAACTGTGACATGGCTTCATGAGTGCGACGCATGTGTAGGTGCTGACAACTCCCTCCCATTGAATTGTCTCTCTCGCTCTCTTTGCGAGGCGGCATTGACATTGGCACACAAAGCGGCTGTCATCATCAGTTAGAAAAGAAATCGGTCACAGGAGCCCCCCACCATCGCCACCACCACCTCACTATCATGTACAAACGCACGTATCGTACGCAAACACTCTCCTGTCACACGCATGCACCCTGCGTGAACCTCTGTTTACACAGGCGCAGTAATGCAGCGGTGAGATGATGATGACATTATCCGACATCGTATACGAGGTTCAAATGAAAATACAGATTTTGGGCATGAATATTTCAACCCGGCCTGTGAATTGCCTCCGAGACATTTACTGCATTATTAAGAGTGAGCTGTTTGCAGTGTGAAGTATGTCATGGGTGATTCTCATCGACAGGAGGGGATCTTTCGGCGAGAGAAAGAGACTATAGACATGTCTTTGGTCTTTCTGTGTGTCCTCGGGAAGAGGCTTCCACAGTCAAGTCTGACTCAACAAATGCAACATAGCATACTGATTCCTGGAAAGACATCCCGCTCACACAAGTGCATTTCTCCTTATTCCAAAAGAAAAAAAAACAACTGTTGTTGTTCACTTGGCTAACAACAACACAGCTTTGATGCTTGAATGTGAACCGACAGGGTGAAGATAGTCTCTCGGAAAAGGGGGGCAAAGGTTAAAACAGTACCGTCTGTACGCGCAGAGGCAAACAAGTGCCAATTTAAATTTCGAATAATTTTAGCAAAATGACTCATCAGACTCTGCAGATGAGCTCGTTCCGTGCCCGATTCTCCGCGGAACTCTTAGCGGCACTGTTCATACCATGGAGCCTGAATGCATTATAGATTGCAACACAGCAGAGCCATGTAAAATATTTGTCTGCGTTTACAAATTAATAATATAGCCATTAACTATTTACACTTTTTTTTTTTGCGCAGACTTAAAGATTATGGGGTTTAAACGTATCTGCCACCTGGTGTATGAAGAATGGAAAAGCAGCAAGGTCACGGACCCTGGTTCATAAATTATACACTTGCAAAAATCTGAAAAGGACTGATCATGCACAGAACTGGCCCCTGTGTGCATTATTTTACCATAGATTATAAGATTGTTATTGCTACGTTATAGATACACAGAGCATATACATATACAGAACTGCACTATTGTGCATCATTAGGTTGGCTTCAAGGTTTTAAACAAAATATATTACATAAAGAAAAATGTCAATTGTTTTTAAATACAGCATGTTTAAGTTTTAGAAATGTATAGATTATTCTGGCAAGAGTTCCTATAGGCCAAAACAAAGAGAAATTGCCCCTGAATACAACTCAGTAATTCTCTGACCACATTTCGTCAGTGTTGATTGGCAAACATTTATTTTGCTTATATGAAGCATATCACAGTCAGATTGGAAATAA
Organism: Planiliza haematocheilus; assembly: GCA_005024645.1. NCBI lineage: Eukaryota > Metazoa > Chordata > Actinopteri > Mugiliformes > Mugilidae > Planiliza > Planiliza haematocheilus. Next base: position 10,254,306 of record SRSE01000725.1, read on the forward strand.
CACACATTTTATTAATCTGGAAAAACAAATCTTGAGGACTTAAGTAGTGTACAGTATTTTTACTCAGCAGTACAGTAAGTGGCTTATGAGTTCAACAAAACAACCAGTGAGCTGTTGATTTGATCTGTGAGACATGATTCCAGATGGAAGTCAACAACACTACTTGCAAACCTGCAGGTGTACTAAACACGGTTCATGAATGATTTATATTTAAAACATATGGTGAAAGTCAAAACATGATTCAGGAATGTTAACAGTGTTTATCAGAGCAGCCTTAAGCTCCTCTCCTGAAACCGTTAGCCGCGGGCTAAGATGAGTTTCAGAAAGGAGACTGCGGCAGAAGAGGGGTGAGGTTTTGTAGAGGCGCGATGCAGCTTCACTCGCAAAGTGAGTTGGATTTGGCTGCCGGCTCAAACCTCCACTAAAGCCCCCTTGCTTTGACCGTGATCCTGGACTTCTACCCCAGAAATGTCTGTGTCGAGTCATTTCCCACTGATTGCTGTGGTTTCTTGCTGGGAAGGGCAGGTAAGAGCGTTGCTGTGGGGACTTCCAGAAGTAGGACATCTCAGCGGTCCAGCGAGCGTTTCTGGATTGCTTCGGCCACCGCGGTGCGGAGGAGGGCGATGACAGAACGAGGGTCGTCGCTGCCAATCACAGCACTGCCTGACACTATCATGTTCGCCCCTGCCTAGAGTAAAAGCACATATGTAAGCACACTCGAAAGAAATCTGAAGGTTTCAAGTGCTTTTTTGTGTAAGCTATGATGCTTGCGTCTCTTACCTCGGCACACTTGTGAATGGTGTCAGGGCCGACCCCTCCATCGACTTCAATGTCTAATGAAGGGAACTGACTCCGCAGCCAGCTCACCTGAAGAGAACCAAAACAAAGAGCTCAAAAGCAGCCAAACACAATCACCACAAATCAGTAGGAGACACAGGACTGTGGGTGAAATCACACCAACCTAACTGGAAGTCCATTGCTTCTATCGGTACTGTGAACATTTAAACATCCAACTTTCTCTCAAGGGAAGAGACACAGAAAAAACAGCAGTAACTGCAAATGCTTTTGTTAATGCCCAATAGTTTGCATTTCTGTGGTTCAGTGGAAACCTGTAAGGCTCTCGATTCTCACATCTCTGTGAAGGTGAAGATCATAAAAACTCAGAAAACTAGAGTGTCCTTACTTTTATGACGCAGACCTGCTGTTATTTAAGCAATTCTTTGTGTTGTAATGCAGTTTTGTGTGAGGCTGTCCTTGGTTTTCCAAGTTTCTGAGCCACTAACCTATGCTGATTTTATCATTATGTCATATATTGTGACATTTGCATTATATAAAACTTAACTGAGTGGAGTTTTGCTTGGTATTTGCACACCAGGTATTTAAACTCCATTCCTAAATGCGACTGTAACGCACGTAAAAAATCTATTATATCATCTGTTACTGCTGAAAACAACTGGTTGAGATCAACTTTATTTTTTTATATTCATATTTATATTTTCTCTGTGACCGAGATGACATGTTTGTTATGTAACCAGCTTACAAAAGGCAGGTGTAAACCGGCGACTATACTATATGTCAATGTCTATGACTTAAATCAGTACTGCACATTATTAACAAACTAGACATCATTGTGACTCAAAATAACAGGATCCTGCTGTTGTTTTTTTTGCAGCTTTCCTGTTAGATGTGCTTTTATTGTGTTCCTGTTGTGCATTTCTCTGGCTGTGTGCTGCCTTTACCTTGGGCATCATGTCCTCCATGAACTTCTGTCCTCCAAAGCCAGGCTCAACGGTCATGACCAGAGCCATGTCGATCTGGTTAGCCCAGGGTGCCAGCTCTTCCACCGTGGTACCAGGCTTTATGGCCAAACCCACCTACGACAATCACATAGTTGTAAAAGAAGGAATCACAATCGAGTATCACATTATGTTTGTATCTGATGGCAATCTGGTACAAATATCCACTTTCAAAAAAAAAAAAAAGAAGTTCAGACAAACCTAACTAGTAAGTGTTTTTGCAATTACCTCTCAGTGTTCACTAGACATTTATTCTTTTGCGTCCTGATCACTTCCTCACCTTCATGCCACTTTCTCTAATCTCCTTGATGAGGTTTCCAGGGTTCGTGGTGGCCTCTATGTGAAAGGTGTACTGGTTGGCGCCTGCTGCAGCCATGGGCTTCACCCACTGCTCGGGCCGAGACACCATCATGTGCATGTCTGCAACATCAAACACTGTCAAATTACTGAACTCCAACACAAAGCAGAACATGCAGTTTAATTAACCGGGTTACATGGGGATGATTTTGATATCCTCACCAAAGAAAGGGTCTTGGCCTACTGACTTCCTCAAGCATTCAACCATGGGATGGCCAAATGTGATGTTGGGGACGAAATGCCTTTAAAAGGAAACAGTTGTGACAGTAAGACATCTTGCACAAAAAGCTGAAAGGCAACGTCTTGCATAAGGAAGATAAAGATCTGTCTAAACTACCAGTCATAAGGAAGAGATGTTAAGCCTTGACAGAAAGTGTCATGTCTGACACCCAGAGGTTTTGAAATCCTCCAAGCCACAAAATCCCAGTTACATAAATAACAGCTCACCAGCTTAACTTTTGGTAAGCTAGCTTAGCTTGTTGATGTTAGCCAACTTTGGCTCTCAAACCTCGAGCTTCCAATTGGCTTGCTAGCCGTTAGCACGCTAGCTAATGTAACTGCTGATAAACTGACCCGTCCATGACGTCGAGGTGCAGGTAGTCTGCCCCGCACTCCATCATCCGCACACACTCGCTGCCGAGACACGACAGGTCGCTGCTTAGGATGGACGGACCGATCTTCGCACTGTAAGCCATGCTTGTTGCTGTCTCTGCATGCAGCCTGGATGGCAGCTAACCACATCAGACCAACTTCCCCACGACATAAAGCGGAACTTCCGGTAACAACCTTCAAAATAAGAGCCACGAGTCCGTATTCGTGTGTTTGGTGACCAGAATAGGTCGCTAGTCATTTAAAATGTCGCACGAAAGTTGACGTCTGGACTATAGAAAATATTTACAATAACCTGCAAGTTTACCATGATGGTGGTGACCAATTCATTTAAGGTCTGTGGAAACACAATTACATTTTACACTCCTATTTCATATTTGCTAATCGCGTTGCTTGTAACGTGCTAGTAACCGTTAAAACATAAAAAGAAACAAAGAAAATAAATTATTATATTATATCTTCAGGTTAGGGAAATTATAGGAGAAATAAGTAATTTATATACTTACATTTCTATTGTATCGTTCATCAGTAAAAGTTTTAATTTTAAGGCATCATTCCACGACTTCCGGGTTTGCTCTAGTGTCGCTGGGTGTTTTCATAACTTCTCTGTGGCTCATGCTCTGGGCTCACACTTCCGCCTTCAAAATAAGACAATGCTTGTTTTGTAACACTAGATGGCGCATAGCTCATGTGGTAATGAATTGTTAATAGACGGTCAGCCGATTTAGTTTGAATGACAGAAATTTACTAAGCTTGAACCTGTATTTGTTTTTTGACATTCTGTTTTTTTTAATACTCATGTTGTTTTTTTGACCGTGCATTCAATACTTAACTGTTGTTAATACTGTTCTCTGAAGAATAATAATATTAAGTCATTTTCTGAGAAGCCATAAGAGAGAATTCTGTGGACATAAAATTAAAACCAGATTACATTGTTGACTGTTTTCGTAACTGGCCTCTTGGAGTGATATGGCACACGGTTTTGTAATAAGTGCTTTGTGTTTATTAGGACATGTTGGTTAGGTAATGCGGGCACAGTTGTCTAAGTGTTGAAACGCACAAGATTGCAAAATAGTTTGGATCTCACCTCATTTCAAATGATCCAACATTCACTCTTCACCTCTATTCTCTCTCTCCAACTGGCCATGTACGTATTTTTTGACATCACTCTGAGACTTAATAGACTCATCACGATCAGCCATCTCTCTCAATCTGTCTCTATCAATCTTTGACATCACCTGATATAGACACTATGCTATGTTTTAGTCTGGATAGATGGTTTAATGGCCTCAGAAGATGATGGTTTTATTGATTCATGCAGTGTTCTGGAGCTGGATGGACAACAGTTTAGCCTGCAGGGTACTATTGTCTGCCAAAGACCCGATATATCAAAATGTATTCTTCAAAAGACAGAACGTAACTGAAAGAAAAAAAAGAAAAGAAAAATAGACCATGATACTTCTAGAAAATCATTTGAAATGACCAAACAATAAAACAGACACAACATCTTTAGTGCGGGTGTATAAAATGCTCATTTTGTTGATTTGTTGAGACTCGTTTGCACAGACAGCTTTCAGTTAAGGCATGTCTGAGTTTTAATTAGCTCCAGTCCAATTATATATTTTCTTTCTTCATCATTTTTGGAAGTTAGGATGAGTGAAATACTTTGAATGTTTTTTTTTTTGTTGTTTTTTTTTTCCAGAGGAATGTGTAAGTTGTTGTGTGATTTATAAGCAGCAGAAGGCTTGGGCTTTAAAAAGCCTCTCTGCAGCACTCTGCTGGGGCTCAGCCCACAAAGAGCAACACTCATATACCCAGAGTGGCTAAACAGAATCTGACATTTATGAGCTTTGCCCACGTCTTGCATTACTGCAGCAATGATGGAAACACTACTGGCATGTGCACCCCAGTAGAAATGACATACACCGTTTTTGAGTAGGACTGAGGGTGAGTAAGTTGGCGCCACAGAGGACTGGGGCCTCAAGAGACTCTGAGGAAGGTAGTAAATAAAAAAAAAAAGGGCTATGAGCTTTGACAGCTATGTTGTGGATTGCTGCCATGGCTACAAAGGCCGTTTTATTGGGCAATAGAAACTGTCTCAATCTTTAGAGAAGGGCTGATGGAAGCTGATTCATGTTGGTGATTTTGAGCAAAATGAAAAATTAAGATTGCTTGAAAAGTCAGTTTCCACTTGCTCAAGGTTGATGCATTACACCACCTCAGTGATGCATTAGCGGTTCATGTTTAAGTGGGGTCATTCTTTTTCCTGGAGCCGACATTAAGACACATTCCTGACCTTTTACTGTAAACAGCTAAAAAGCTGTGCACATCATTTGAGCCAGGCATAAGCTTCTGTTTACTGGAGGTCCCCACTAAAGACACCTTTTTTTGGTTTAGCGCAAGAGGAGTGACTCAGGAATGTGACTTGCACTCAATTTAAGGGATGTTTTCAAGCTGTTCTCTATTACTCTTTGTTGACTCATTCACTCGTTTCAATACTGTACCCGTAATACCACATTATTTTCCAGTGACATTATAATGTACCGTGTGTGCCGTAAGAAAATGAAACTGTGAGAAATAAAGTGATCTGAAAGCAAAACTTCACATATTCCCAAAAGGTAGCGCTCATGTCGTCATTCTTTCCAGCTTTCAATATGAGACGATAGAGGAAGACTGTTTGTCAGTACTGCTGACGAATACTGTACTTATTCATTCATTCATTTATTCATCTTCTGTAAGTGGTTGTCCTGTGAAGGGTCGCGGGGGGCTGGAGCACATCCCAGCTGTCATCGGGCGAGAGGCAGGGTGCATCCTGGGCAGGTTGCCAGTCTATTGCAGGGCTAACACAGAGACTGGATGCACAAATTAAAAGACATGCAACATTTAAAAACTCCACAATAAAATACAACAAAGGCATACATCCTGCAAACATATTATCCAAAAGCCTGAATAGATATAAGTCTTTAGCAGCATTTTAAAGGAATACAATTAAAAACACAAGTGAAGCCAATGTTGTTGTAAAGATGACTAACCAGACTTTAACTTTCAGATTGCATTTTGAATCCATTGCATGCTTTATGGGTGGCACAGTCCTGTGGTAGTTAGCACTGACACCTCACAGCAAGAAGGATCCGGTTTCGAATACCCCACCCCTTGCCCAGTGACATGAATGAATGAATGATCAGCTCTGTGTTTTCTACTTCTTCGTCTGAATATACTGTACATATACGCCGTGGTCCTAATAAGCTTGTGGGTGAAGAAATTCTCGTTACACACATTGCTGCATCTCTCTCATCTGCGAAGACTGACATGGATGAAGCTGAAGACTAATCAGTTCCGTTCTCCGTGTCGCCGTATTCGCCTGCTGTCACTTTTTATATTAAGCCGTTGCAAAGCTACAGCAGTAAACGTGCTTGTTTATTTTTCAGTTAGCGCATTTCATTTGTTTTTTTTTTATTTTTCACCTCAAAGAGGTCCCACAAGGTGTCAGCACTTATACATTAAAGTTCGCATACGGCTTTATCAGCACTTTTAAATGAAGTCCCACGAGGTTTAGAGTTAAGTCCTTACAGGTGGCTAATTTACAGCCCCACACGTTGAGCATGGTTTCAGAAATCTTTTGAAGTGAATGACTTACCAGCTGCAAATTAATTATCTATCTATGGCAAGTTCTGCTCTAATGAAGAAACTCACTGGAAGCACAACATAATGAAAGCAGCAGCTCTTATTTAACTATCTCCAAATCTGCTTGGGGAGTCGACGCGTGGAATCCGTGTGAGGACGAGTTCTTTAAGTGCTCTCCAGGATGTGTATGCGCTTTCAGCAGTATGCAAGCTGTAACCTCGGATAAGTTTGTGACCTTTAACCTCTGTAATAGGAGACAGGAACAGTGACTGAGCACGCTACGTGTTTTTTTGTTTTTTTTTTGTCTTTTCCCTGTGCGGTGGTTGATTATTAAGAACTTGGTATGACTCCAAACCTTTCAAGTATTATCTTGATCGAAACCTTCCTCCTTCTTCTCGCCAGCAGTGGACTCCAAACGCCTGAGCAAACAAACACTGATAAGTCCGTCCTGTGATGCTCAGAGAGGGAGTGTGGGACTCGTCTTTGTAGCCTCGCCCTTGCTCGGCCTTATGTCATTGTTGTCAGGGTGCACGAGTGGAAAGGGAAGGGGTGGGGTGGGCGCTGCCTCGCTCCCTGTGGTTTATGCTACCGATCAGGTTTGTTTTCCTGTCGGGGAGGGGTTGATGGGGAGCATGTGTTTGTGTGTTTATGGGCAGTATGGACACGCTACTAGGAAACCTTCCTTGGTGAAGAATCTGATGGGGGGATATCCGTGAAGATGGTGGAACAGATATAGGGAAAGGGACGTCATGATTGTCTCTACATCCTGTTAACTGCTGCATTATAGGTTGACAAAGTAATGATCTAACCAGGCAGGCATATAAAGGTGAAGAGACGAGAAGGCAATTTTAGAAATGACGAGATTTTATGAATATAAGATGTAATTCAGAGTTTTTCTTTCGTTTTGAAATCGCTCAGCCTTTCCCATTAGTCTGTCCTTGCTCACTGGATGATGTACAAAGGCTCTTGCTATAATGATGCACTCACAGGGCATGCAGAAACTATAAAGAGTGGTCCCTGGACCTGTAATCATTAACCACAAAAAAACTCAGACTTTCCCACTGGAAAAACTGAAGCATTGGTTTTTATGTGTCACGACGGGCCTGTGTCTGCATGTCCGTCCTTAGCTTTCTGTATTACACAGCATGGGGCTCCATTGCAAATATAAAAGTGATTTGAAATCAATGGTGCGGTGGTTGGATGTTGTTTTGCTGCATGCCCAGTTCAGCGTAATTAGCTTTAGGTCAGCTAAAGGAATCATTAATCATTGATCACTTTATGTCACAGTGCCCATTCTTTGACATGACCTCAGCTTAATGTAGCCTGACCACAGCACACTTCTGAGCACTGGTGGCAAGCATGTAACAGTAATTGCCTTTAAAAAGCCCCTCTAGGGAGAAATGGACCCTTCCACCGGTCATAATTTAGTGCTTCATGGAGGCACAGCACATCACTTCAAAAGGCCAGAAACTGGAGCGTATAGCGGCACCGCTGACATTTCCGAAGGATAGCATGGGGTCATGAAAGAATCAAAACACAGATTTATTGAGAATATATTTTGTGATTTAATACCAGTCACCCACTGAGCAGTGCACGTGGGCAACGGCTACCTCCAGACTTCATAAAAAAAATCCAATCCGCCTTGATTTAATCTTTAATAACCGAAGATTGTAGATGCAAATATCCTGCTGGAACAACACTGCCAAGTTTAATATTTTCTCACAACATGCGCTCTCAGAGTGCAGGGGTTTGATTTATGAAAAGCAGAATTCCACTTCTGATAAAATCGCTTTATCTCGCATATGCATTCCCTTGACTTCAGAAAGGTTTAAACCTGATGATTTGGTGTCTTGTGGTATGAGTTTTAAATGATTTTAAATCCCTGTCAATGAATCATTTTGTGGATTGATTGAGTCCAGCACACATTCAGGCTTACAAAGTTATATCAACTCCCATCAAATCTTGGAGTAAGGAAGATCTTTTTTTCCCAATTCTCTAGAGAGTAACCTGGTACGTATCCATGTACAGGCTGAACTGTGAATCATGAGGATTTACTCCTCTGCTGGGAACAGTATCAAATGCTTGAAGCACTAAGAATACTGGAGGTGTTAAGAATCAGCTGCTGAGCATTACTCAGCTGTGGGAAACAAAAAAGATCATGGGGGATATTCTTTGGCACCGCGGCCCGTCCCCTTTGGAGAAAATAAATTTGTTGTGAAAAATAACGAGAACTATCACATACAAGTGGGAGTACGGACCCTGACCCCATCTGGTGTTTTCAACAGCTGCTCCTACCCACTGCGGAGAGCGCTAAAGCGTCCAGCAGTTTCAGCAAATTCTCCAAAATACTTCGTCCTCGGTGACGAGCCATTTAGGGATTTGCGCTGCAGCAGAGTGATAGGTAAGGAAGTGGAATGAGCGCACATGCAGCTGTACGTACGTACAAGTTGAAAAAATATGCACTTGTTCACATGTTTAGCAGACGCTTGGTAACCCCTCATTACTTTTGCTCTTCCTGCCCTGAGGTCAAATGATCCCCATGACCAAGATGACTCTCCAGGGAGGAGAGCAGTAAATGAAATATGTCAAACTGCCCCAAACAATAAGTACCACTATAAGTAATTAGCAAAATGGGCCTACGTAAAGGGGAACTACTGTTTTTTACAACCTGGACCTTATTTCTGACATAAAATATGGTCATTGACTCACCCATATAACTTATATGTAGTTTGTAGTCCTTCGGTAGATAATTAGATCAGTATACATCCATATAGTGTTAGTGACTGGGGAGTGACTGAAACGCAGCCTCTAAATAACACATTATCTGCCATGAAACTCGTTCATTTCACTAATATTTTGATATCGTACGCTAGTGCTATTCCCTGTTGAGTCCGGAGTTAGCTGTTATCATCATCCAGGGTCTGTAGCTTGACCTTGTTTACCTGTAACATGAATATGAATATTTTTTCCGATTCGGAGGTTGTGGACGAACCATAGCAGAGTGTTGCAGGCACTGAAGTGGAAGCATTTGTAAATCGTGTAATTCTACAAATTTACCATGCTGGAAAATAAAAGTAGAGTTAAACGACAACAAATATCCCTAGTACGCGTAGCTCAACATATGTCTTGTGTAAAGTGCTCCACTAAATGTATTTAATTGCTTTTCCATCACTGTCAGCATGGATTCCACCTGAAAGCAGAAGCAAACCTCACCAGATTTGTTAGAAAAACAAACTTTATCCATCTGCAAATGTTAGTGCGTTATTGAGAGTGGCAGGGACCGCAGATGTACAGTAAGTATAACTGAAAGGCAAAACTAGGAGGAAAACTAAAGGAAAAATGCAATAAGTTAGAAAAAGTACATAATAACGTACTTTACCTTCTCTAAGGTCGGTGTATTTTTCTTCAGTGGACAGATAATGTCACTTAATGTCAGGATATTTCAGATGAATCTAGCACTCGGATACCTCCGTCATTGAAATCAAATCTCAGGGTTTAAGAACAAAAAGGACAGTGGCATTCGCTCAAGACTCCCAGTTGTTTATTAAAGCCTTCATTTAATCTGATAATCTCATTGAGATCAGGATCTCTTTTGCAGATGAGGCCTTGTTTTAACAGCAATACGGGGAGAATTTCAACAAAGAAAAGTCACATCCTTCCTGAAATCCTCAAGCTGTAATTTTTCATAGAGCAACTGAGGCGTGTGACGTGACACCACAAAGGTGCAGTTCACTCCATACCATGATCTCTCTCTCTCTCTCTCTCTCTGTATATTCAGCACGCAGAGGGAAATTCCAAAGCTGTTCTGTCGAATGTCAAAAAACAACAAGAACAACATGTTTATGATGCCTGTCGTGGGAGTATTGCAGCTCAGATTTTGGTCAAACTTTATACTACTTCCGAATCTTCGTTCCTGGCAGTAAAACCTGCCGGCACCATTATCAGAGGAAATCACTTGTTCCATTTACAAAAGGCCTGTGTGAATGACTTACACACACTTCCTGACAGAGTGTTGTCCCACTGTCCAATTAACCTCACACAGAGAACGGACGGAAGTGAGCGCAGGAGTGCGATGGGTAACAGCCCCCTGGAGAAAAACAGGCCTTCGAGGGCCCTTCACCAGCGTTCCTACAGACCAAGTGTTTTCATTCAGCTGTTTGATATCCTTTCAGGTGTTTTCCCCTCTTTCATTCTGCTTTTCCTGCTGCTGGTTGGCAACATAAAAGCCTAATATTGACTTTACTGATGCGTTTTTCTTTTGTTTGGCATGGGAATGCTTGAGGCTTTGGCTGGTGCTGGCCTCTTTGAGTGGCCTACCAGAGGGGCCTGGCAGATAGCCAGTATGTATAGCAGCTAATAATGGACTCCGCTATACTGCTCCGCTCATCACATAAGGGACGAGGGAGTGGAAAGAAATGGCTCTATTAGTTCAAGGCGAACAACTGTAATTTGGATTTATGTATATACACACCAATGCTTTTAAATCGCATTGGAGTAATGTTATATGCAGCCCTGCCTGTGTTTTTCACAGATTAATAGAGTTCTTAACCTGGCCTCCGTATGGTTTCTTGTGGATTGCTCTTAATAATACACTTGAGAAAAGCTCCATAGCACTTGTGTTTTGTGTCTTTTTTTTTTCTTGTCTAGCCACGAAACATCCCATGGTACTGAGATAGAAGAATAGAAAAAATTATGGATCACAGTTGACTTATTGAAGAATCAGTGGGCTCTTAGCCAGCACACTTCATGAGCTACTCCATCAGCATAAGCGGAGGCACGCAAGGGAGTTCCACAAATCCACACGAGCCTTGACAAATCTGTCTTACGCTAATGCAGAAACTATCTGAGAGACAAATAGAAACATTGGCAGATTTGTAGTAGATCCACCCAGCAATGGAGTTCAGCAGTGTAACAAATCACTGTTGTTTTTCAGGCTGTGACAGGGTGTTCCTTCACTCTGTTACATAAGCTCAAGTACCAGAGAATGAAAGCTGTTCATTAGGTTCATTAGGGTGGATTTCCCTTGAGTAAAATAACCAGTTCAGTGGGTAACTGATTAATTAACCACGTTGCTCTTACTTTTATTTTTACCACAGCTTGTGGTTTTACTGTTGCTTTCAAGATGAGCTGCAAGCAAAACTGTATAAAGACTGTGAATGAAATGTGTAATAATGATTAATATGTTACATAACGTGAAGCACTTGTCAAAACTTTTAATGAAACACAAAGTGCATTTCAGAAGTTAATTTCATTTTCTTCCTGAGCATTGAGGATTGATATTTTTCTGTGGTAAACATGCCGATACAGCCATCAGCCAGTTAACTTAGCTTAGCTTAGCATAGTGACTGGAAATAGAAAGGCTGCAGGCTTGACTCCATCCAGAGGTAAAACCGGCCAACCAGCACCTTTAAAGGACCAGTGTGTATCTTTGGGTGACCTCTATTGGTGATGTGTGATATTGCAACAAAATAAATACTCCTTTTGCCAGCCCACTCTAGAAAGTTGGAGCTGCAAATCAGCAGACTCAGTGGAGGAAGACATACCTCCCTAACTAGATACGAAGGCCTCATTCTAACTTGTGACAGATGATTATACACTATTGAAAACATAACTATGGATTCTGGATTTCAATAGACCACTCCCATGCATTAGTTTAAAGCTCAGTAACAAGCACAGTAAATCCCTTCCTCTACATTTACTCTGTTTACAGTATAAAAATGAAACTAACTTCCTGGACAGTTTGCTAGTTGCCTGGTAGGAAACGGTCTGTGAAGTGTTGTTTTTACGTAGATTAACCATTCAGTGGTGCAAGTGTTGAGTGAGCTCTATTTTCCCCACTGTGGGAAATAGTTAATATATTATCTTACTAACAGGCTGAGTGTTTATCAAGTGCATGGACTTCAGACTTCGACAGACTTTCGTTAATTTGGAAAGGCAGTGTTTTTGATGATTCTGGGATACTGATTATGGGAAGTTGCTTCCCAATGTGTTCTCAGTAAAACAGGCGGGGCAAGAACACATCCAGGCATTTGGACGATTTCTGGTCAGATGCATACTTTGAATTGGAACAGTACTTGGGCAGTGAGTGAAGAACTTTGTCAAGTCCACTGTAACAGAAGTACAGACAATAATACACATTGAGGAACACCCATTGTCTCATACTAGACAGAGTCAGATTGTTTGTTTTCTATGCTAAACTAGTGTAACACAAACATTAAATGGTATTCTGTCTGTCCTCTCATCTAACTCTCAACTCTTGCCATGAAAAATGCTGTACTGATTTGCCATTTTATCCATGTTTGAACTTAGATTAGTGGAATACCCCTCAAGCATTTCTCCCAAAGCCGTAGCTTTGGGAGAAATGCTTGTTTTCTGCTGGAACACAGATGATAAGATTGATAATGTTTTAATTTGTTTTGTTTTTTGTGTGTATTTGTTTTTTCACATGTCAACACGATGTGGGTCTTGGACCACACACATTATGTGGTGATTCCTTAAAGATGTGGTCACTGTAAACAAACAACATACTTGTTCAAGTATGTAAGTGTTAAAGATAGATGATGCACCAACATATAAGAACAAACAGCAGCAAAAATAACCGCAATTCTGCTGGGAACAAGCTGGGTTTATATTGCTCCTTACGTGTAGTTGTCATGACAGTCAAGTAAAATTTAAATTGTGCATTCCTGTGGTATTAAGACACTCATGGATCCCTGGCAGGAATTTCCCCAGGCTTTCTCTTTTGTTTTTTCTGCTGCCTCCCTGCCCTGCCTCTGGAGGTGAGGGAAAGTTCATCCACACAAAATTTTGAATTTGGAAGTGCATCTTTGTATTTCACATCCATGATGTCCCAGTGCACTGTTTCTGAAGCTTTAACAGGGCAAAATTTGGCAAACAAAATTGACAACTGCTAGATTCAAAGCTCTTAACTCATATATTTTGCATGCTTCTTGAATTTAAAACTGAAACAGTGTGTGTGTTTTTCACGCAAGGATGCATAGCATACCTATGAATACGTAAAGGAGCAGTGGGAATATCAGTTTGCTCTCAGACAAAGGATAGCAGAAAAACATATTCATAAAACACCAGAAGAACAAAAAGTTATTCATGTCATAGTCTTGGCAGCATCTCCAGGTTTCATGCTGGATTCTGTTTTTTTTTTTTTTTTTTTTTTTTTTTTAGCAAAGAACATCTCATTGGGGGCCAATTTCCAGATTTATGTCCATAGCTGTCTCTGAGCTGTTTTCCCTGAATGATTTATGGGTAAATGTAGGCTATAATCGATATCGCTCTAACTGTGTAGGGCTCTGTGAAATCTTCCATAATGGCTTGACATTTTCAGTGATGGCAAAGATCAGTAGAGAGGAGACATGGGTTACAAGGGTGGGACTATTGGTTTTCCTCATGCGTCATTCCTGAACAGCGATGGTAGATCATCATGTCCAGATGTTTTGTGGATTAGAGTGGACACTGTCATATCTTCCCTCTGTGCCACATATCTTTCCTGCTATCTATTCTGCAGGGAATTATATCACTTGGAAAATGCAATTATATAAAAACAGAGTTATCTTTCAGTTTATAAAAGAGTCACTCTTTAAGGCCACGATAACAAATCAAACTAACAAACGACAACAACTGTAATATGAAATACATCGCTCAAATTGACAAAAGCACAGTGAAATTCCTATGAGATTAGAGCAGTGGTATTACTGAGCTAAAATGTCACTGTCTTAGTCACCATCTCTGCTCATATATGACAACTGTAAAAAGAAATGAACTCTAAGAATCTGTTGCCATGCAGAACCAATAAGTCACAACAAAGTTAGCAAGTACAGTCAAAGCTAATTCTGTGTAGACGATGAAAACCAAAACAAAGCTTAAAGAACTTAAATAAATGCTGATGTTGCCCCGTATCCGCTCGAAAACAGTTTGATAACGAGTTCAAATTTGTGTGAGGATGATGTATCAATGTTGTTAGGTTGGATCATTTGGAGTTTTGGCACTGTAGGAAGTAGATGTTTTCAGAAAAATGCTCTAAAACCTGACTGACCACTAACTGGCAAGCAAAGCAGCCAACAACAATGCTGATGACTAACAGGTAAATGCAGTATAGCAGCACTTTTAAAGGACGAGTGTGTATCATTGAGTGACCTCTAGTGGTGAGGTGGCATATTGCAATCAAATAAATACTCCTTGCTCACCCCTCTATTTAACGAGTGAGAGAACCTAGGCAATGTGAAAGCAAAAGAGGTTCTTTCCTAGAGTTAGTGTTTAGTCTGTCTGTCCTGGCCTATTTTAAAAAGATGGTAGTGTAGCATGGCGTACTCGGCGGACATGGCTGCTCAAATAGTTTAGTTTTCGCTGCTATACACTTCTTATAGCTTCTTTAGAGTTAAATATTTATACGGGGAACTGATGAAGAACAAACTATAGATTGGATGCCTGCATGTGTCTGGTTTCATGGTCACTTATGAAATATTCTGTGTGGCCTGCACGTGTGTGAGCAACGTTACGGCTCTCCTTGGGCTCCAGTGGACTGTGGTGGTATCTTTCCACTTCTTAAAATTTGACTTTATCATTCTCCAGAGGCTGATTTCATTATTTACACACTCCTGCCTTGAGTTTACAAGTCAGTTGTATGTCCCAGCAGAGCCACCGCACTGTGACACGGCTTTCATCACCACAGTCTTCAGCTGTAACTTGTGGCCTCATGCCGGAAAACAAAGGCATTAACGAAATCAGTAATGGGAACAAGTGCAAACATTTTTGCATCAAAAATGAGTTTTCCTCTGGCAGCCGTCTTGTTGATGTTGAAAGAAATCAGGTAATGTTGCCACAGTCTTAATTTCTCACCTCCATCATTCTGACATCAAAACTGGAGTTTTTCAAAAGCCCTGGAGGTAAAACAGGAGACAGGACTCTACAACACCGTGATGTTGGTGGAGACGTAAGAAATCAATGTGTTTCTTTGCTCGACTTCCTCCTTGCTTTGGGCTGAAGCTGATATGGACGTCTTCCAGAAAAGCATCGAGATGGGACTGTTTTGATGGCAATATTTTGAGTATATAAAGCTGCAGCCTGTCATTTCAGACGACCCAGGTCATGGGAATCAGATCGGGGAAGCGGGACCAAGTCTACACTAAATCCAAGCGCCTCATGGCTGATGTTTCTTTAAATACATAGACAATAATGTACATTGAGGCTATTTGTCAAAAACACCTTTGCCACTATACTTAGTTACATTCATGTCTTTTACAGTCCTCTTGTGAATGAAAATGGGGAAAACTGTTGCATTAGAGCAAAAATCCATGAGTTGATAGAGCTATGCGTATAAACATCTTTAAGCCTATAACTTTTACCGAGCCTATTCTGGTGAGGAAATGTAAACTGTGCTGCCATATGTTCTCACCTGCTACATGATATGCACACGGACATTTCCAGACAGGCACGCACTGGTGCCTATGCTGCACATTAAGCACCTCAAAAACAGAGACACACATGTGCTCAGACACATCTGTGTAACACACAAGTCCTGATTAATGTGTGCAGAATTCGAAAAAGGGGACCCAGGCCTTTGATATCTGTATATCTGTGTTTCCATTACAGGGCCACCTACTCAGCACTATTTATACACCGTATTGCAAACATAATCCGCATAGCAGGAGAAGCAGGAGGAGGGATAGGGTCTGGTCTGAACGACTGGAAAGTAATGGAACATTTTTAATTAAGATGGATTAAAGACTGAAAATGATTACACAGTATGAGGACAGAGAGGAGGGCGAGCTATTTTTAAAGCTCGGAGCCACGCATAAGGGCACCGGTGTGTGCTTGTGGGCGACTTGTGTTTTACATGTGTTTATATTTGTTCACCCCCAGAGGTAAGCCTGTGTGTGTCCAGTCTGTGCCTGGCCTGGTGTGGATCGGGTTGGCTGCTTGTGTGCCTCATCCATAGAGCCCCTTTGGTGGGCCGATGTGATGGATGACGCCTGGAAGCTCTGAAACTGCAGCGCGTTCATATGAGTGCCGTCTGAGAAACTACTCGACAGTTATGGGTGATGGATGTGTTTGACTTTGTGTGCGAGTTTGGGTGTGAATGAGTGACAGTTCACTGATGGCTGCTGTGTTTCGGGTGTTATTCTAACATTATTGATTACAAGGTGACAGGCATGTGAAGGAAAGCTATGTAATACTGTAGGAGAGAGCCGTGAAACGCACACCTACACGGCCCCCTCCCTTAGACGTGTTTGTTCAAACCCCCCCAACTTCACCTATTAAATTACAAACCATATACCAAGTGTAAGGCCGGGATGGAAGGCCCAGTTTGGGTTGCGGTCTTTAGTTGTGGCATTTCGACCTCAATGAAAACGTTCATCCATCAATCTGCGACACACGCAGGCGTAAGTTTACAGACCGGACTGAAAAACTTGTGTACATTCGGTTAAAATGTATGATGCTTGGAAGACTAAGATAAGATTCCTGACAAAACCATCTCTGCTGAGAATATTTCTGCATTTATTTGAATCTGGACTGGATTATTATTAGCTCGTGTTCACATTCCAGTGTAGCCCACTGCATCAGCATTCTTCAGGCTTTAGATTATGATTGAAGCAAGACTAAAACAGGCCTAAAGTTGTGCAGTTCTATATTATGGCTTTGAGCTATAGTTGTGTAACATTTACCATGTTCACTATGCTGGCTGTGGTGCTAGCATGCTAACAAAACCGAACACAAAGTAGCGCTGACGCTAATGGGACGGTCATTGGGTTTACGGGTATAATAACAGCAGGTCGGGCAAATTGAAGCAAAGCAAAGAACTTCAAAATCAAACTTCAATCAAATAAATTACAGCGTTTTTTCCTCCTTTGATCATATTCCTCGTCTACATTTTCGTTAAGGGGCTTTCCACCGAAATCAGAAAAGAGACATAAAAGACTATCTCTCCGGCTTATTCTCTCTGGCTTTCTTGTCATCTTTTGGGCATTTTTCAATTCCTATTATGGTCCTTTGATGCTCTGCGTTACTATAGTAAGTCCATTTTTGACAGTGAAGAGCCAACATGTTGAGTGGGACGGCATCCTGCAAAAGAAAGCAGTAGGGTTGTTTCTCGGTATTGAGTAAATTTTCATCCTGTGCTAATGCTAGTATTATCTTTCGGCTAAAAAAACTTGGATTTGTTGATCTGCAGCAACATCAGTTCAGGAGCATTATTGGAAAATTGAGCTAATTCACCACATCTGCCAAAATGTAATGGCACGGCCTTACTGCTAAGAAGTAGCATTAATTATTACATTAGCTGCCTTACTGTTTCTCCAGCAACCCCACTTTGCAAATTGGACAGTAAAATAGCCACAGCTGTGACAACAATGCAAATAACGCTAGCCATTGATACTCAGGGGAGAGAGAAAACCACAGCACTGGTGAAAAGGGGACGGATGAGGACAAACCCTGAGTTCAGCTCCTGAAAATCTATTCATAACTGAGTGCCAAGAGGGAAACACAATCCATTGCGTGTTTTCATTTGGTCAATTGTGTGGGTGAATGCTGAGATTTGGTGTCACCCTGGGCGTGTCGACTCTCGGGCCTCTCCACCCTGAACCACCCTCGCCCCCACCCGGAAACTACAACTTCCTCCCCCATTCATCTCACTCTAATTTTGTTTTATTTCTCAGGGTTAGCTGTTTTACAAACTCATTCGTCAAGCCACATAAAAGTTTATTGAGGCCTGTGAAACCAAGCTAAGGAAAACAGCGGCGAGGAAGCTCTGCTTTTTATACAAAGAGAAGGATTACTGAAACAGCAATCAGTTAGCGATTGAGTTTATTCCACTGAGGCCAACTGCAGCAATCCTCAGGAACAGTGAGACACGGAAGTTTCAGTGTCTGAATCTTGAAACAGTTACTTTCAGTTCATCTTGTTTGTGTGTGTGTGGGTGTATATATGAAAGCTAATTATGAATTCCTTCTTAACGCAGCAGGGTGCATGACATAAATCACAGGCTGCTTGAGCCAGAGGGAACCTGCAACCAAAACAACATAATGTGGGGGGAAGAGTTGAGAGAGTTCCAGCAAAGCAGGGGAAGAAGTTTCAGTCCTGCGGGGGCAGTGGCTGGGTTGTTAAGAAGGATGACGAGTCCCTCTTGTTTCAGTCAAGACACTCCAAGGTGGTTGTTGAGTGACATACAGACATTCATTTTCACCCCGGGGTGTGAATTTTGTGTGTGCGTCAGCCGTGGTGGGAGAAACTCCCCGCAACCCGACACCGAGCGGGGTCGATCCGTCCTGCTATCCAGACAAGAAGAAAAAGGGAACAGATAGGGAAAAAGACAGAGATGTTTATCTTTCCTCCGCGGTGACAGACAGACATAAACATGTCATGAGTGACAATAATTGCTGAACAAACAATCTTTTTGCAAAATGATATATATATGGTGAAATTCCTAAGGGCTCCAGCTTGGTTCTGTTGTTGGTGCTACCCAGCTTTGCAGACACATGTTGTAGTTTTCTGCTGCTACTTGGAGACAGTCACAGAAATATGCGGAACTATAAATGTTGAGCTTGAGAGCTTTTATCCTACTGTGGAAAATACTCTGCAGAATTTTTTTAATTTTTTTAGTGGTGGGGAAACAGTGGAGTCATCATATGGAGCTTTTTTTGGTCTTGTTTAGTTTTTTCACGTTTCTAGCAGTAAAATCTGCTAACGTTGTTCCCTTATCAGTTCTGCCAATCAGCATTAGACCATCGCATACTGCAGTGTCATCACACATGGTGATGGCTCAATAAAAGTTGCGCGCGGGCCTCTGCTTTGGTAGCATTTCCATGATCCTTTTCCCTGCATAGAACAACGTTAAGAGACACAAATGTGGAGCCATAAATCACCCTGAACGGGTTCAGGTGGAGAAATAATAGCAGAAACATACAAAACTTAACTTAGATAACAAATTTACAGAATATGTGTGCATATTCTTGGAAACTGTCAGTTTGCATCTGGACCTCTCTGCGTCTCGTCTCAGCTGAAACTCTGTCAACACCTTTGACAAAACACTTTACGAGAAGAGCGCACGCTCACCCCGCGACCCTGTAACGTAATCTGCTGGCACTGTAGAGAACGGCTATTTACTATACAATCAAATTGCAATTATCAATTCCAATCACGAGCTGCTTTTCCCACCCACAAGATTTTGCAGAGAAAAGACCAACTTGGGGATATTGCTTTACATGGAGTATGTTTAAGAATTCATGTGTTCTAATAACATTTAATAATTTCCAGGCAAAATAAGTAGAATTACATCTTTGGCAACACACCCCAGAGCTTTGAGTATTTTTATTTTTTTTGTTCTGGCGTATGTCCAAATAATACATTTCGTCTCGGGTTAGAATGTTTAAATATCTGAAAAAACCCCGAATTGTTATGCCGTGCTTTATTATGTGTGTAGGAAAAAGTCGGTTGCTATAGTTTTGGGGGGATTTCCATGTCTTTGTCTCGAATTTTGCAAAGAAGAGTGACACGGGCCTTGTTTTTTTATACGCTTTGTCAAGCCAGTATGAGCGCCCAAGACAAAAACATATGGTGTCATAAGGCAAAAGTTTCACAGTCTGGGAAATTTAGGAAAATTCCAAATTACTGTGGTAGAAAAAAAGAGGAGACAACTGTAGGTTTATGAAGCTCATTAAACCGGGTTCTGGCGCTTGTGATGGGATGTTGACTTGACTCGGACGCCCTGCTTTTGTCTGAAAAAACAGGCGTGTTTATTCAGCGGAATGCCAGACTCTGACCCCAGACAGGGACCAAAGGAGGGCATTTGCCTGGTAAAACATAATCACAGACAAAACATCACATCACGCACAGCCAAAAGTCTGCAGTGTGCTTCTTTTTTTCTTCTTCTTTTTTCCCGTCGCTTCAGAAAGGCACATAAATCCTTACATTTAATTTTAGCTGTCACTGTTAACACACCCCGTCAGGTGAGATAAAGGCACGTCAAGACTTTGATCTGTCATCTGTCATTCAAGTCATTGTGTCTCAGGAACCGAAATAAGCTTTCATTATCTGCAGGCGGGCTCAGAGTGCCGCAGGTAAGCCATTCATTATCCATCTAGGGAAAAGAGGTGATTTGACTGTGTGAAATGCTGTGATAGACGTGACTAAACTGTGTTCTGGAGGAAGATTTCTTTAATTTCTTCAGTTTATGTTGCATATCTTTGGATATAGCATATGTCTGATGTCCTATAACGAATTCCCATTAAAACAAAGCACATGAAACACTTAATATCAACAAGATAGATTAGTTAAATAAACAAGGGTTAAATAAATGTAACATCATATTTTCTGAATTTTTAATCATCCCTCTCCTAGCTCCAAACACATTACTGGGAGCTCATAAAATATACAACAGATATGTGTATAATAACATCCAAATGGCTTGTATGGATTTGTGTGCCTCTTTAAACCATAAGCAGCTGCCTTCCCCACTCTGGCACGTCTCAGAAGTTTTATTGTCGGCCCTGACAAGAGCGCGCTGCTGAGATGACCGAGTGGCGGGCGAACTTAAAGCAGCGCGTGAGACTGAGCTCCTAAAGCCGACAGGACGGTGGATGAATTGGGTGACGTGTAAACACCGGATCCATAGCTTGGGCACGGAGCGCGGCATAAATCAGCCGCCTCCCCCCAAAATATCAAACCATCACAGCCGTGCGTGTCCTGCCTATACGGTTACATTTGTGGGTCTGGAAGAGATTAAAGCCTTCACACTGACAATGAGACACCGGATGGTTTATGAGGGGTTGAACATCAGGCACGGAGCGGTGGGTAACAAGAGAGAGCATCACATCCCATTATTCAGAGAAGATTATTTTGGGACACTCTGTTTGATCTGTGTTTGGCCCATGAATTAATATCAGGAGTTATTGTCAGGCGATCCGTCTATGTGGGCGACCATGGAGCTCGTCGTTTCTGTTCTTGACCCCCCCTACCGCATTAAGATAATACATAACAGGAGTCTTTTTTGGACTCATTGTAATACTCCTAAAGAAACACACACAGAGCCGGTCTCCGATGCGGCCTCAACAGCAGCATTTAGATTATCTGAACAATAAAACAGCACACAAGCTGTCCGGCGTCAAACAGCAGATCTACTACTAGGTGGCCAGCTTGATGGAACACATAAACACACAGATATGTCCTTCTAAAATGGAAAGAGACGGAAATGTAACCGAAAGGAGCGCCTTTGCTTCTTCTTTGTGTACTACTAATGTCTCTTCAAGGTGATTAAGCGTCATCGACTCCAGAAATACAATCGCTGATTTATCTCTAGCTGCATTCAGCTGTCCAGATAGGCTGGTATTTATTGCTTCACACCTACTAAGAGGGGCCAAATATATAATCTTGAATACCCTAACAGCAATAAATAATTGGATTTAAAACTTTCTACAGTGGCATATGTTTACAGAGAGTGTCCCGGTTAAGTCTGGATAATAGATAGAAGCGGTCGTATCCACATTAAAATCTGGTTGACTTCCATTGTGTTGGTTTAGAGGCAGATACGCTTCGGATATTTCAAATCCTTTAAAACCCAAACAATGCATGGCTAGATACCAAGAATTTAGAGTGAACGTTGAGGGGCTAAACAACTTTTTTCTCCATGTCTGAAACAGGAACTGCCAAGACAAGCATCCACCTGCTGCTGACTGGTGCAGGGTCAACAAAGCTATATAACCTCCAACTTCACACAAAGAATCTGCCTCTAATGAATGTCATCAAGGAAGGTTAAATAATCCGTAACTTTGTAAATTGGCGTGCGTTAGTGTTACTTGACTTAATGCACACGGTGTCTAATGGTCTTTTAACTCCCTTTAGATTGGACATGTGTTTGACATCGTATCCTCCCTTCGTAATGGCAGTGAAATCACGAAAGTGCGAAACTAACCCCACCTTCCAACTTTCTTCATGTTCATGCTAAAAAAAAAAAAAAAACTCCCTCTGAGCACAAGCAGCTGCTGCTTTCCACTTCTACTTCATTAATAATTCAGGATCCTTTATTCACCATAAGTCCCCATGTGAAACTCCTGCCACGCTGAACAAAGCAAACGGAGACTTGATTAGAACTTGGACCTATTCTAAATGCATATATACTGGATATACCAGAATATAGAAAAGGTGCATGCTCAGTATTTGCAGTGAGCCGTGTGCTCCTCCTGTAGACATTAAAATTCCAGTTGCCTTAAATTAATCTCTACCTCTGATCCTCCTCTCCATTTCATAATTCATTAATGTTATCTCTTCTTGGTATAACATAGAGACTCTCCCCGTGCTATAAAAAACACTCCTTTAATAGACTGCATCTCTGGCCCATTACCTATGCTTATTAAATCAAATGAAAGCTGCTAGTCCCCCATTAAGAATGTACTGTAACTCATGCATGCACACAAGCAAGGGCTTCAGTATCAGATTTTAAAGCACCGAGCTCTCTAAATCTTATCAATTTCGCTGTAAATCTTTCCTTTGGGGGGGAGAGCGTCACATAAATCCACGCTTTTATGCACAGTGACAACAGAAAACTGCGCTAATAGTTAGAATGTCAAGTTTTATAAGTGAAGTGTTAAGAGGGCAGCCTTTCTGAGCTTTTTATTTATTTTATTTTATTTTTTATTTTTTTGCGTGGAGCACCTTCTCAGCGATGCGTTTGATGTCCTGCAGACGCAGCTCACGAGGGGAGCAGAGGAGAATCAAAAGCAAATCGTAATTGGCAAACTGTGAAAGGAAGCGAGGCAGTTCAAAGCAGGAGTACATTCCAAGTAAAACGTAGGCTGTGCAGTTGCCGTGCAGCAGCGTGCGTTGAACTCCGTTCGCCCTAAACAACCTTGCCTCGTGAGAATGCAGTTATGCATCTAATTAGCGAGAGCAAATATGTTTGAAAGGGATGCAGGTTTGTTGGGTAATGTTTTGTGCTGAAAAAGTGAGTTACAAAGAAGACGTCAGGAGACATTACTGCAGCAAAACATCTGATCTTGCATTTAAAATTTCTCATGGACATGTTTAGATACCCAATAGACTCACTGCGGTTTACCACAGGAACAGTTTGCGCTGACTTGAAACCAAAACCTGCCCCTCTCCCCACACTCCTCACATGTTCAGTTCATAAATGCAGCAGTACATTAGTGACACAAATCAATGTCACTGAACACAAAGGATGTTGCAGCCAGTAGAATAAGGGCACATAGATTCGTCTGAGCCATGTCTGGAAAAGCACAAAAGCAAAGTGGGCAGCTCTCCCAATCTCTGGAGGCCCATCAGGTTCATTGTGTGATGTATTGATTGATAGAGTGGGTTTAAAAGTGGTGGTTCATAGATTTTACATAAACACGCTTTATCTAATCTATAAATACATAACTATGATAGTCTTGAGTAATATTGCACACAGTGTTAGAGGAGCACAATGTCATATGCAGTAAGTGGAGGGCTGTAAAAGCTCTTTCTCATAGAGGTGTTGTGTTTCCACTGTACTGTTAACATCATTAATATTTCAGTTGATATGCTTACACAGTGTATGTTTCTAAATACATTTCAAAAGGGACTATGAGCTGATTTAGGGGCCACAACTCTTTGCCTGGGATCTGTTTGCAGTGATAATTTTGTCATCAAGCAAAGCAAAGGCATCTACCTCCAAAGCTGCGTTATGCATTCACTGCATGTGAGCTAGTTAGTGGTAGTTCACTGACCCGGAAGGAGCCATCAGCGGGCTGAAACATCAGGAAGAAACTGACAGGGTTCGGGTCAGGCGAGTTGATCTTGCGTCTGGAAAATCCTCCACATGAGAGAGGAGAGGGAGGCCTTGGTCGAAGCGGAGTGACCACCACACACTGTGAGTGCTACAAGATCAAGGCAGTGTGAGAGGAGAGGGGAGTCAGAGGGGTATCATTAGCGGCTCACTCACCGAGTTTGACCTTCTGACATCCCAGCACAGCTGCCTTATCGGTCTGGCCTGACTGCACCTCTGCCTCGGCAGAGAAGAGTGCGGAGCTGCCCGCCGCTCGCCAAAGCAAACCTTTGACACGGTTTGTTAGCAAGACTATGACGTCTCAAGGGCGCTGCAGCTGGTGATGTGAATAGAAAAAAAAAAAAACAACTTGAAAATATTTAGGCAAGAGGGGAAAATGCAACTAGGAGACTATATCCTATCTTCACCGATCAGGCATAACATTATGACCTTTTGTAGGCCTCCCTTGTTGCCTCCAAAACAGTTGTGACTAATCAGAGAATGGACATGGGCCTTCTCAGGGTGTCCTGTGGTGTCTGGCATCCCACAGAATGACTTCTAGTGTATTTGGAGGCCAGGTCAACACCGTGTGCCGTTCTTTGTGTTTTTTTAGTTGTTCCTAAACTATTTTTATGTGTGTGTCGTGTGTCAGGTTGCATCCTGCTGGGGATGACTGCTGCCATCAAGTAGTGTTGGGTAGGGGTGGTCTGGTCTGGTCTAGGTGGGTGGTACATGTGTAAGTAACATCCACATGAACTCCAGGTACAAAAGTTTCCCAGGGAACAGTGTCACCAGATGGTCCATGTTATTTACTTCTTCTATCAGTGGTTTTATTGCTGTGGCTGATAGGAGTACTTGTTAATTTTGAGGACAAACTGAAACTGAAATGTCTGTAAAAAAACAAAAAAAAAAAAACTAATAAATCATTTCCTCAGGATAGGAAAGAACACTGGAAGGAATTGTATCACTGCTCCTCTCCAAAAAGGCAAAAGGGAGAGTTGACCTTGGCGGAGAGAGATTAACCACATCCCTCAGCCGGGGCACGATGGTGTCGTTCTTGGCCATCATCATGTTTTTTCTCGTTGAGCTCATCGCCACATGGGAGGAGGTGGTAGATGATGGGGGGGAAAATATGATTAACTATTCACAGATAGCAGAAGAGAGGACAGTTTGTCGTGCATCCTGATGATAACACGGACAGGAAGTTTGTCCCGCAGATGAGTGTGGCTAAGAGGAGTCTTCCCAACAATTCAGCCAGCACACTTGCAGTCGATCTTCCATCGAGAGCATATAAAAAAATAAAAATAATTACTGTCGGTTTGTGAACTACTGGTTTGAGTTCAGCATTTGGCCACAAATGCACATCTTGGGTTTATTTTGGGGCAGAAAATGACCATAATTAAACGAGAGCGAGAAATAAGGGGAAGATATGACTGGAAACCATGAGACCAGGCACGATAATCAAGTCAGACGCATACCCAAACATACTTTTCTTTGAGACCCAATGTCTTCTTAATTGTGGAATTATTTTCAAAAGAACCACAAGCAAACTGAAAATGTGAATAATGATATCATAACGACCTCTGGAAAAGAAAACTCAGTATTTCATTACAGACTTGAATGGATCCAATTCTGATTTTTGGAGCTAACACCAAGCAAACATCATTGGTACTGCACTTTAAAGCACTTCCCCATTGACTTCACTTCTTCTTCTCATCTGACCTTTCAAGAAAAATCTATTTGTCTGAATGTAAAGGGGGAGACATGAACATCTGTTTCCTCCTTTGCTGTTTTAGTATGACAATAATTGTAAAATATGTCTTCTCCTGCACACTAAAACTTCCCCATGTTCCATAAATGAACCATGACCTGACTAAAATTTACTGTATGTTTTACACAACAGCTAGGTTGGGCTGAAAAAAAGCTTAAGCTTCAGGTTTGACTGAGAGTCAGACTCAACAGCAAAAGCTTTTCAGACAAGAAAATCCGCCAAAGCTTTTTCCATTAAAGCAGCATTTTAAGGGATCCGGAGGACGTTAGAATTACTTTGACAAAAGCGAAAGAAATCACCGAGGCAAAACATTTTCTCTGTATTTAATATATAACAAAACACATGTTACACATTACAATGTCAAAGGAATGCCTCCGTTCTTGCAGACACATGTCCGTGTCTCCGCTCTCTTTCCAACACGACATCTTTTCAGTGTAAAAGCTCACATGTGTAACCAATCACGTGACAGCACGTCATAACAATACTTTGCTTCCTACAACAGACAGTGAGTAAACTGCACAACGTGATGTTCGTGACGCATTTTTAACATCGTCTCTTGGTGTCAAGGTTTGGCTCACTCACATACACAAACACGCCCACGCACACGCACCGGCACGCACGCACACACATCTCTTAAGTAATGCAGTGACGTTCTTGTTATTTGGTCTCCAATAAACAGTCGGGTGTTGCACGCCACAGCTGCTGCATACATGAGATGAGTAAAGCTATTCATTCATGTTATTTGGTCATAAAGTTGTAGCTGTCTGTGGCTTGTGTGCTAATGCAGCAGGATTAATACCACATGGACATGTGAATCCCGCACTGTAAGCACTGATACAAAACATAATATATAGTGACAGCACGGTATACTGAATATGGTGGGCCCCCCAACAGGCAAGAGTATACTGAGGATCTCCTCTTTAAGCTCAGTAGTCCCAGCTGAAGCCTCCAGACAATGTTTGGAAATATGAAGAATCGAAACCGAGCTAAGTTAATTAGCAGCTTCTGTCGCTTCGTATTTAGTTTACAGACACGGGAGTGGTGAGGGAAAGAAATCCTAAAAAATGATATATTCTTTTAAGGATTTAACACCCTTAGTCGCACAGGGCAACTCAAACTCACTTTTATTTTATTTGTCTGAAGGGTTCAGCTGATGTGACATGAGGTTATGATTAATAATGAGACAGCAGGACTAAAACAGCGAGCCAGTCAGTGACTCAACTAAAAGGATGAGGCAGCACTGTATGAAGTGGAGCACTGAGCGGACATCAGTGTGTGAAGACTTTGCATTGCAACATGACAAGAGGCGAAACAGCTTAAATGTATATAAATACAACTAGATACAAAAAAAAAGAGTAACAGATTAACAACGGTCAACAATATTACTCTGCCGATATTATCAATAAACATTGCACACCACGCACAAACACGCACGTACGTACGATACAATCCTACATATGCAGTACAGCCGACAATTTCACACATTGTGGGCACTGATTTGCTTTTGCAACTATAGTGACAAAAGAAAAACATGATTTGCGTATCAGCTGTTGTGATAAACCTGCTTTCTAAGTGCTTTTCAATCAGTCCACCAGACTTCAAGCTTTTCTATGACTCTAGAAAATCTCTGTAAAAAAAAAAAAAAAAAGGACGCTGGATTGTCTTTTCCTTTCTTTTTCATTGTCATCTAATGACAAACACAATGCTGATAGCGGACAGAACAAATTATAACACATGTTTACACTGCATTCAGTTTTGTAACAGTTTTGTAACCTTCAGATCTGTGGAGGATTTTCTACAGCCACAGCAGAGTATTCAGTCTCAGACATGTTGGAGGCCTCGATGAGGCGTGCCAAGCCCGTCCTAGTTGAGTATTTGAAAATGAAAGCCTTCATGA
Source organism: Planiliza haematocheilus (assembly GCA_005024645.1). Taxonomy (NCBI): domain Eukaryota; kingdom Metazoa; phylum Chordata; class Actinopteri; order Mugiliformes; family Mugilidae; genus Planiliza; species Planiliza haematocheilus. The sequence goes on from SRSE01000725.1 coordinate 10,282,109, forward strand.
GGTCATAGCGGTAGTTTCTGTTGATGAAGTTGTAGAGGATGGGGTTGAAACAGCAGTGGAGCAAGGACAGGCACTGCGTGAGGTGTAAAGCCACGTAGATCACGTTCTCCAGGCCACAGGTCAGCGGCACCAGGCCCAGCTGCGAGAGGGAATCGACCAGGAGGACGCTATGGTAGGGCCCCCAACAGGCCAGAAAAACCACAATGTAGGCCAGGATGACCCTGCGGCTCACACGGCGCTCCTGCTCCACTGACGTTGATTCTGAAGAAGAGGAGGTGCGGGTGAAGGCTCTGGCCAGCAGGGCGTAAAACACTGCAATGACGGGGAAGGGGAGAACAAAGCCCAGCAGGATGAAGCTCAGCTGCACTCCCACCATCCACTCCCTGGGGTTGTCCTCTGGGTACACAGGCCTGCACAGCATGGTGTCCCCATGTGTTGACTTCACGGTGCGCAGGAAGTAGGTGTCCGGCAAGGACGCCACCAGAGCCAGAAGCCACACGCCGACACACGCGCAGCGACGAATCAACTTCCTGCGCGGGCCTCCCTCGTCCCCGTGCCGAGTCACGCTGAGGTAACGGTCCACGCTCATGCAGGCAAGGAAGAAGATGCTGCCGAAGAGGTTGACGGAGAACAGCAGATGCGTGAGTTTGCACGCAACTTCGCCAAAGGGCCAGTGGCCGTGCTGGGCCAGAGAGCTCACCCACACGGGCAGAGTGACACACACGCACAGATCTGCCACTGCCAGGTGAGCGATGTACATGTGCGTCTCGTGGCGGGGGGTGGAGTTTCTTTGTGCCCGAACGTTCACCCACAGGACCAGAGCGTTAGCAGCCAGGCCGACGATGAAGATGAAAGTGTAGAGGACACACATGGAGTACAGCAGAGCGTTGCGGTTGAATGCAGTGGCACACATCATTGTGTCCACACTTGTGATGTTGCTGAATGTTTCAGACAAGTTGAATTCCTTCAGCGACTCCCACAGGTCCTCCAGCTCACTGGTACTTAGACTCATTTTTCAGCGCGGGGAGAGGACCACAGATCACCGGGAGGTAACAGACACCACCTCTGACTGGGATAGATCCTGTAAAAACACGACATTAAGTTATTATTTCTTATAACACACATTTGTCTTGATAAAGAGCCAACAGCTCAACGCGAGCACACTTTTTCATGCAGCCGTGTATCATATTTAAAAGGCAATTTTCTGTCACATAAAGCAAGATTTATTTTGCTCATGTGGACTGCATGAGCTAGTAAAACAAAAAGCCACTTGCGGTATGCCACCAGATCCTGAAGAATCTTAATGTGGTTAACTTGTTAAAACACTGCTTTCATGAGTTAATAGAGGCTCCCTGTTATCGTGTCACAAACGGTGGAGTTGTCTGTGATTGATGTGCAGTCAGGGAGCAGTACAATAAATGTTTACATTAGGTCCACTAGCACCGACTGCCGATTAGACATGAGGAAGTGGGATCGAGAAGTCCAAACAGGGTGTATTTCCGGAACGTTCCGGGCATTCCAAGATAAAGCAGTGGTCAGGGTGGGAAACCTGATACCGCTTTAAAGACGTTTTTTTTTTTTTTCTCTTTGCATGCTTGTTATTGTTTCAAAAAAATGAATCCCATGTTTCTTTCCTGCTCGTAAGGCAGGAGGAGAGAGGGCAAGAGATCAGCTGTCACCACCCAGATCATCAAAGAAAAGGCTGCTCATGAGCCTCAGCTACGTCATTTTACAACATCTGAATCTTATAACGCAGGAACACATGCGCACAGTCTCAAATTCTGGGTACGCATATGCAATGGGTAAAGCAACTTAAAACAAAGTTGTCGTCTAAAGCAGCTAAGCAAGCCAATAACCTGCACTGACTCTTTGCCACTGAAATGTTCACCCCTGAATGGCCTCCATTCACACTTTTTTTTTTTTTTTGCTGTGATGTCTCTCTCAGCAAACTGTCAGTGTGAAAGATCAGAGGTGAAAGGTGACAGATCTAAACCAGAACGCGAGTGGCTCGACCCCGCGGTCGCCCCTGTCTGACTTGCGCGCCGGCAGAGTGAATTGTGTGCGGAGATCAGCGGGAAGCTTGACGCCTGCGAAACAGCCCAGCCGCGGTTAAAACGAGGGTCACCGACCACTGCGTGACACAGCACGCCGGAGAGCAGTGAAATGTGGCCGTGTCAGACATCTGTCTGTGTGGGAGACCGGCGCTGTACGCAGGATAATTGGCACAAAGGCGCAGGGGATGATGAAAGAAAAGACAAGGTGAAAATAAGTAGATACAAACATACCTGGAGCGTATTAAGACGTGCAGCTGTGTGGCGACGGTTACGTCTTCCTTTGGTATTTACGTTCAGTTTATTTGTGTATTTCCACTGCAAAACAATTTGTATCGGTAATGCTACAAATTTAAGGGGAAGACATTGCAAGTGGCTGCTACCCAACAACATGCAAAGTAGCCAAGATTAACAGTAAACACTATCAGCTTGCATTAAGATAAACTAGTTTAATATCTGTGGATGTTGTAGGAATTGAAGAAAATGCGACAAATCGTTGAGCAAAACTGCTTCTTGGGAATATATTTGTATGGTTTTTGTGTCAATATCACAAAGTACATTGTCTGAAACACCAGATTAGCAAAAAAAAAAACATCTGCCCATGATGTTTATCTGTTAAATTCCTCCGTGTACTCATGCAGCGGGTTTGTTCACCGTTTTCAGCCTTTACCTTGCAAGAGATCAAAATATTCCACCTCTGCCCCTGATAACTCGGTTTAAAGAGATGTCAGATAGCTCACATTCAATTTTACTTTCAATTATTTTGAAACACCGGGGAGCACCATTCATTGTAATAGAGGGATTTTCTAAGCAGAGATAATCCCCAACAATGGTTTCTGTCTAATTCCCTTATATTATATGGAAAATACCTGAAGGTGCCAGGTAGCCCCACAGGCTTCAAGATAATTAACCTCCTAACACCCTCACAAGATAACACAGACAGCACATGAAGCACACCTCTCTCTCGCTCCCTCTCTTTCTCTCTCTGTGTCTCTTCGTTCAACTCCCGTTCCCCCCTTTTCACCCCGCAAGCATCCAGTTACAAATCAGTCGAAAACGTCTTTTGTTCCTCAATACACAGACAATAAAAGCGATCGAAGGCCATTTTATTTCATGTGCTAATGCCGCCCGACAAGAATAGTGCAGGTGCAGCACGTTTTTTCTCCTGTCAGTTTCTGTGGGCAGGATCTGGTTTGGGATACGATCTCTGCCTTTTAGCGCAGGACACGATGTTTCCGCGCAGATTAACAGCAAAAGTGTTGCTTTATGCGTCATTACGCGCAAACACCGACTCCAGCAGGTCCCAGGCTGCCGCTGACGGCGAACACACACAATGTGTCATTGTTGTCATTGTTGATTTATATCAAACAAACTTCTCTTATCAGATCTGAGCTTGGTACACAGAAGCCCGAAACTCCGAGTATGAACGGGGAGGCAAATAAACAGGAGCACGACGAGGTGGAAAGATGGAATGCAATGAGTATGACTAAAGTTTTCCAAAGTATCACTGTTAGGACTTTTTGTTTGTGTCGTAACCTCACTTTAAACGTGCCTCTGTCCCGATGTTGTATTTCTCACTCGAAATACGTTTTGAAATCAATTTAAAAAGTAGCTAAAGTGCAATCCCTTATAATAACAAATAACTTTTGTACAAAAAGTAAGAATTGGAAAAACGCATGTCGACACCTCAGGGGGGGTTCAAAGTGCTGTTAAAAAAGCCGAAGAACAAAACTTTCCCTGTCCCACAGCAGCTCCCGTAAGCAGCTTACCTAGTTGTTGTTTTCCTCCTCGCTCCGTCTGAAATCCTCCAAGAACAGATCTGTTTGCGATTGGATTTGATGTCGAAGGATAACTTTGAGTCCACAGAAGCGCTTCCCTCCGCCTCACTGAATGAATGTGAGCCTGTTCCTCCCTCTGCACTTGCTGTTACTCTCAAAAAGCTACGCCTCCAAGGCTGGTCCTAACAGCAGCAAGAGCGTATTGACATGGCATCACCTCAGGCGTTCAATAAACAGCAAGCAGCGAGCAGCAAGCCCGGCTAGTTTCGGCCAAGGAGAAAGAAAGAAAGAAAGAAAGAAAGAAAGAAAGAAAGAAAGAAAGAAAGAAAATTTCCTGTTTAAAACGAACCAAAACATTTCATGCAACAAGCCGTATATTTGTTGCTTGATGCACGGTTTTTGCATGCCAGGTTTACTTATGCCATCAACGTGGCGACCAATGAAAGGAAATCTGATCTTCAGTTTTCCTAATGTGTTGATGGCATGCATGTCTTTGCATGTACTTCATGCTGAACGTAGCATAACATGCTAAATATACTTTGCAATAATGCAGCATACTGTGCAAAACAAGCAAAGCTACAGGTTTAGATGCACAGTTGTTGATTTTTTAAAATAATTTTCTACCACATCAAATTTAACAAAGCATTATTCAGCATGTTTGTATGTCATGAAGCTTCCTCAATCCTATCATTCCTGTTAACATATTATTACAAAGAGCATTGAACTATGTATTATTATCATATTACATGAAGCATGTAATGTAATGTAAGAAATCATTACAAAAGGGCAGTGATGCTGTATTCTTCGAAAATGCACTCTGTCTTTCACCTAAGTCATTTTCATCAGGTTTGTGCTTCCTGCGCATCACGCCAACAGTTAAACTGTAACAGAACTGTATAGTAACCATATATGCAACACACACATTAAATCCAACTACAGGGGCCAATCCCTGTGCTCGCTGCAGCGCCCCACCCCAACCACCTCAGTATGAAACCAGCGTTTTTCAGACATCCACTAAACCACATCTGGTGTCTCCTGCTTCCACCCAAAACCAAGAAACGGGTTCAACCCAACATTTAGTCTCACGGAGGAAACAGAAAACACCCTCTGAATAACCGACAATACCAAAATCTGTGGTTCATGACGTAGTATATATAAATGTGATGCAGTTTCTGTTGTTTAGAATAATTTTTGAATCGTTTTTTTTTTTTTTTTTCAGCAGTGCAGTGCTTGTCCTCAATCTGCGAACTTCAGCTGCAGGAGTTTCATTGTCTTATTCAGACTCATTTCGGGAGCATTCTTTGGAAGCAGCACAAAGCGGTCTGGGAGGCTTGTGTGTTTACCAAAAGCTCACCTGCAGCTCTGGTGGCCTCACAGCTGCTTTCACCGGGGCAATTAACCCCAAGTTCAATACAAAGACAGGATGACAAAAAAGGAGCAGAAACTGTGGAAATTACTTGAGGAATGCACCGACAGAAAGGGTTTGCGTTCTCAAATCACAATGGCACACTTTGATCGAGCTCGGAGGGAAATGATTTGTTTGATGTGAACTTTAATAAGCAAAGTATTGACTTAACCAGGTACAGGGTGTCCAGTGTGTTTCCTTGTGAAAGCGATATCGTTGACTCGTACAGGTCAGCCAGCTAAAGTTTATTATGACTGTATGCCTTGTATTCAGTGATGAAATACAAGCAGCAGGCTAGTCTGACCTCATTAAAAGAGCAAAGCAGAGAAGTCGGTTTCAATGAGGCTTTAAAGAGAGCTGCCACTACGCACGCATAGCCATTGTCCTCCGTATCAGGAGCATCAGGGGGGATTTGTAAGCCTTTCTGATAAGCATCCGTAGCCCTGCAGACTGCTGCCAACCTCTGTTCTGCAGTCCTCATTCACAGGGAGGCCGGAGTGGGAACAGCGGGGGTGTGTGGTGTTGCTTGAGAAAGGACCACTCTCTACCATATACTTAAAAAAAAAGAAAAATGTTCTCAGTGGGAATCCGATTAGCATAGGATTCAATAGGATTACTTTATTTGCTAAAGCCCAGAAACCAACAAGAACATCTAGCAAGTAAAAGCTAATTTGTTATTTTGTCCACCTGCGCTAAAATCAGTGTAATGTGTATGTGTGCACACGAAAGTTCAGATAAAGCCACTAAACTAAGTGCACAGCACCAAATAACAGAGTTAGCACCTGGCCAGTTAACATTATCTGAAACCAAATATTTTCCTCTGAATTCCAGCTTCTTGGTCAAGACCAAAGCAAAGCAAAACAAATGTTGGTCTCATGGTAACTACAACTCAAAATACTTCTAATATTTATCTGGATCTGTAGATTTGTTACTATGTGCCTGTTTTCTAAAAAATAAAAGAATAGCACATGCCACATCTTGTTTCTGCTGCCCCCAAGTGGCCAGTCATCAACTACCACAGCTTTAATAATTGTAATTCAATTTTTGAGTAATGGCCCGTTCTATTTGTCTTGTAAGCGCGACTTGCAACGTGTCGAAAAACAAGTTACAGCGGGTTTTTGCGTTCTGTTTACGACAGGTCGGAGAAAAGATGGACGCCTCCAGGAAAGTCGCTGTTGTGCTAGCTCTGAAAGATAACAGAGCTACAAAATAACTTATTAAGCAGTATTTAGCTGTAGCTACATGCCTATTAGGTAACCGCATACACTGCTATGTGTACGACTTCTACATTTGGTTACAACAAAGACAAAAGTTCTTAAAATAGTAGAAAACCACAATGTGATGCTCGTGGTAGCCATCTTGGAAACTGAACTTGGGGTCCTCTGAGCCTCGACGAGTTGACGACTTGTGTATACGACCTCGGGGGCGTTCTATTTGCAACTTCCGGCTCGTAACTCCGGAAACCGAGTTCGGTGGACAAATACAGCGCCCCATAACCCCAGCACTGGAATTAACTGCTACACAGCCTAAACAACACTGTGATGGCCCTAGGCCATTGTGTGTGTGCTTGCTGGCCTTTTTGTGCTCCTCCCTTTCCAGGTTCTCCCGGTTTGTCTCCTCCCACCTCGTCGGGGAGATCCATCCCACCTGTGGCATACTCTATAAAGGCAGAGCCTTTTCAAAATGGCGCTCTCTCTTGCTCTCTTGCTAGCCCCTCCCGGATGGCTGGTGACTCCAGGCCCTCAAGCATAATTTGGTTTGGTTGTGATCTGTTGGTTCTTTTTGTTTCTTTATTTGAAAATTATGTTCTTTAAATAAATGTTAAAGTACATTTAACTGTTTACTGTGTGGCTCTCCCTTCTTAGTTATGCTCTCAAACGAGCTGGGCATAACAAGTGGGGGCTCGTCCCATTTTGAATTTGGGAATGACAATGTGTGGCAATAAAATTGGGAGGCTCACAGTGATTTGCTTTTGTGTGTGGCTATGGGGAGATTTTGTGGTTGGAGCAGTTGTGTCCCTCATGTAGGCTGAAGTGGCAGTTCTCTCACAAGAAGGGGCTGCTTTGTGTTTGTTTTTTTGCAGGGCGACTGCCAGGTCAGAAGACATCCCTCCTCTGTTGCTCTTCCTTGGTCTCTCCTAAACCTCTTTCCCCTTTTTGATTTTTGTTCGAGCAGAACATTATCTGTTCATCTGTCTCGACAAAGGTTTATTATTTTCAGTGATTCACGCACATGTCGCACTACTCTCCTCCAGTGGTGTTTCAGACAATGCCAAGTTCGCCGAGCCCAAACAGAAGAAACAAAACGATCAATAAGATAAGGGGATAAGGGGATCGAGGCGATAAGAGCTGGAAAGGGGTTGGCGTCAAGAAGAGGGAAACATGGTTGTAAACAGGGTGAGGGTGAGAAAAGTTAAGGAAAACAGGGGAAGAAAGATTGTAAGTTATTCCAATTGACGGCTGCTTCCATTGTAGTCTAGCCCTGCGTCATGGTGGTGGGTCTGAGAGACAGAGTCTATTTTCGTGCAAATATCCATTCAGAGGGTCCCTCTCAAACGCTTTCTCAACCACATTGTTACCAGTCGACCTCCCCTCCTGCTCTGAGGCTCCCTCATGCATTTTCCTGCTTTCTCACATTCCCCTTATCCACCTCTCTAACCTCACTCGTTTCTCACTTAATTACTTATTCATTTACAATTATCCGACGAGGTTCTGTGTGAGTGAAGCTGAAAGCAGCGCGGACAGAGTGGATAAAGCTTGTCAGGGAGTGTGTGAACATGATGGAGACCACTGGACCTTTTGAAACAATTCAAAGCACAAAAGACTGGCAGCCATTTGTTAAATTGGAAACTGTCTCGGGTGTTCGGGCCAGATTTTTTTTTTTTTTTTTTGCCGCTGTTGAAATTCTTAAGGCTTGCGATGAGGTGATCGTTTGTGTCTGTCGGAGATCTGTTCATGCAGGTGCGCATTTGGCAGAAAGAGTGCGTCCCTGTCTGGAAATGTAGCAATCAAGGCATTCCTCACGTTGACAGAGCGTCCCCTACACCAGGCGCTGAATCCGAATGAAATCTGAGAACTGCTCGGATGTCAAGCGGGCGAAAAAATGAAAGTATACTGAGAGGCTGTGCGTTGAACCGGTATGTGGAACAGACTCTTCGACTTGCATTGACTTTTTGACCGCGCGGTTTAAATTAAAACGGTGCCAACATTCTTTGAGCTTTTTGAATGGAAGGAAAATGGATTAACAAAGAAAGCCAGCACACAGAGCAATATCATTATCATTGAGATCCTACAGCTGCATGGTGATTGTAGCCTAACTGTCATTTTTGCTACAGCAACTACTAAGAGACATATTCAGCATCCAAATGCTCCACGGTGTTCGCCAGCTAGTTGCTAACTTTATGAAAAAACACTCTAAAAACCTAAGGGGGGCAGCAGAGATAGGTGGTAACTCTCTGTTGATTTATCACTGACAGGCTGTTTGTATTACATGGTGCAAACTGATCCATTTTTAAACAGGACCTTTCACAGAGCGTAGCTTTGCATGATGCCCAGTTTTAAATTGAAAGATCTCACGTAAATCAGTCTATGTCAGAGCCCTAATGCATTCAGGAATATGAGCGTCTACAGCAGCAGCAGAAGGACCTTTCTGCTTTGTTAAACATTAAACCTCACCTTCTTATTGTGCAACAACTGTATGTTGTATTTTTTTATATGTTTGAGTACCATAAATGCCTTACTTATTACTACTCACGTAGGCTGCAAGTATGCGCATATACAGTTACCCAGAAGACCACAGTTTGACTTGTAGGTATGCTGTGGCTCGAGTAGATGATGATGAAGTAATCAGAGTGAAAGCAAAAAAATAATAAATGTTGGGAACTGAGCGTGCTGAGCAGCCTGAACCTTGAGTTGCTTTTGGGACACGGGGATGGCTTTTACATACATCCACCTCACCGCAGGAAACTTTACGGCTTTCCGAACTTCTTTTAAGGAATGTCTTCTTTAATATGAGAGCGCTGTGGAGCTTTTTTATTGCGTGTCTCTCTTCTCTCTGTCTCTTGCGTCAGTGAATCCATCAGTTCCTTCATGCTAAGCTGTTGACTATGAACGCCTGCACCTCATACAGTCCATTGACTCTGTCTATCAACTCTGTATGGAGTAGTAACTAAAACAAAAAGCAAGCTCTGCTTTCCACAAGCCTTACTTTGTTCACCCACACCCTTTCTCCACCTTTGCACACACACATACACACACACACATACACTAAACCAGTCACGTTCATTAATACGAGCCAGGTCAGCGGGATCATGCAGAAGATGGGTAAAAGCAGAGAAAAGCTTTGCCCCAGGGGAGTGAGCGTCCACTATGGATTAGTGAATGACAGAATCTGTCCACAAGAGAAGGTGTCCTTCTCTCTGCGTACCCTCGGGTCTGCAGCTCTACTCTAGTAATCCTATCCCGACAATCCCGATGTGTGCATTACAACACGTTGCTTTTCCTTACTGCTGACACAGAGTTCACAGATACGGTGGGTAACTTTCACCCCTATTGTCCTGTCACGCTGAATGAAAAATGGACCATCAGAGCTGCTGGAATGCAGCGGTGTTTTGGAGAAGCCTGCAGCAATAGCTTCTCCAGCCATATCACCTGTAGGTGTCGTTCTCGGATGTGACTGTTCCCGAAAGCCTCGGCGCTGACATACTGTCACGGGGGGGATCAAGGTCACGGTTTAATTCAAGTTCTAAACTTTGAAATTGCACCAACAGGCTGGGTTGACGTAAACAAAGTGACATTTCAATTGCAAACACAAAATGTCAAGTTTTATATGAGCGTGACAACTCAGAGAACACAAACAGTGCGGGCTCTATCGGATATAAACACAACTACACAGCGCTCAAACAAGATGATGGAATAAATAATGTAGATAAACATACTTGCAGAATGAACTCTGACTCAGTTAAATGGAAAAAGATTGAAATGTCGATACACTGTAAATATAACATCCTTTAAAAAATGGCCCCGAAGCACTAAGTGATAGATCAATATCGCGTCTGCACCATGCGACGGAAAATGCCCTCAAGCCATTTTTTTCTCTGTTCCAGGTGGTTCCCATTCATGATTTCCAAACCAATCGCATGCATGCGAGTCAACGCAGCACTGCAGGGGGATTACGGCCAGGATGTGGCAGCCCAGGCAGCATCTGGAGTTGAGCCTCGAGTGCCCAAAGCTCCAAGTGAGAGGAACTAGCATTCCCACTCATCTAGTCTTTCTTCGCAGTCTCATCTATAAATCTGAGACACAAAAACATACAAGGGCATTTGTTGTCTGTTGTTCTTTTCACGGATATGTGGCAATGTGAGAAAGACCCAAAGGAAATACGCGAAATAAAAAGCAGAATGAATATAGAATCTGTTAAAAATTGAAAAAAAAAAGGAGGGGTCAACGGTGGATCGAGGGAGCCAACAGGAGTGAAGGGCAGGATGTGCTGTGTCTGTTTCTCCCATCACTGTGCAGCTTGTGGTGGAGATAGTGGAGATCTGCTTCTCATTAAAATATAGGAAAGGATTTGAAGAGGAGCGTAATGGCTGACTGGAGTCTTAACCCCGTCACTCAGATGCTGCAAACCACCAAAAGCCTTCCACGAACCTCCCATCTCAACCCTTTGTAAATAAGAAACAGCTTTGGTGCCTCACGTCAACCTCCCAGTACCAGGCACTCTATACATCAGAGCCTGAACAGAAGCCAATAGCCTCGTGTCCATCCATTCATCAAAAGCATGAAGGCAGGCCTTCCGTGTAAGAGTTTCAAAGTTGCAAAGTGCAGGCTTGCCTGGGCCCTATCACTGCAAGGCGAACTGCCTGTCAGAGGGCTTCATTTGTGAAAGCCTATACGCGCTAAGCTAAAATCCAATCCCCTGAGAAATGGCCTCCCCGGCGAACGCTGAAATCCCCAATGAGCAAAAGATGTGTGAAAAGTCCCATTGTGGTAAAAGTTTCCTGTGTATTTTCACATCGGTGAGAGGAGAAGACCAACACAAAAGAAGGACGGAGATGAGGACAAAATGAACAGGGGATGAAAGACACATCCTGCAGAGGTTCATGAAAAGAGGAAGGAGGTAGTGTTTGTTATTATTTTTCACCCATGTTTTTCCCTCCTTTTTTGGACTTTGTATGGAACGTCTTGGCTCTATTTGCGGCCGTGTTCCTCCACAGCTGTTGTGCTTAGCTCTTTTTATATCTTTTCTAACCAGCTGTTCAGGCTGTGATCCCAAGCACGGGGCTTTGGGAGGTTTATCTTTGACGCAAGCATATTGGTGAACTCATGCTAGTGTGTTTCTGGGCTAAATTTATGAGGAAATAAAGCCATAAAAATATTTGAATTCTTATCATGCTTAAGGCAGGTGAACCTGAAGTGTTTCTTGTTACGAGAAGAAGAAGCATTTTGTTGAACTTCCCGTCTCAGGATTTTCCTCTAGAGCCAATCTCCATGCTGTAAGAAAGACTTGATTTAAGAGGCTACTGTGATTGGCGCAGTTCGGGGGATGATTGTGCTCAGATGTCAGACTGAATTCCTCAGTTCGGTAATGATGTGGAACACACAATGGACACTCTGTGATACGGAGGTAAAGGGGGCCTTTTGGAAAGTTTAAGCATAAAAGGTAACGCCGGTAGTTCTTCATTACAAACCTTTCCTGCTGCCAATCTTCATACAACGGGCCCCGAACGGTGCCTCACGCTCCTCATGTATGTGCACACATGGGTTCACTCACTCACACACACAGGGGCAAAGTTTGACAGGCCGTTTTTTTTTTTTTTTTGAGGTATAATTGATTGGATTTTAATGTAAGCCGTGAAAGAGGGAGGGGATGAATGATATAAATAATTTCTCCCATTCCTCAGTCAACCTCTTTTCCTCCTGCACTTCCACGTCTCTCTCTCTCTCTCCCTGTTTGTTGTGGGTCACTGTGTTTAATGGCTGGCCCCCTGTTAACCCCGTGACATCTGCTCCAAACACAGGGTCCGATTTATGGCCTAATCAAAACACTCCAAAGTCAGCGAAGAACAATCAGTCACATCTGGCTCACGGCGACCTTTTGAGAAGTGGACTGTATGAACTATGATGTATATTTGTTTCATATTTACATTACAGCTTAGTCTCAATTCTCCAAGAGATTAGCTTGATAGAGTGGGAAAGCACAGGGACTGCTAACGTAAGAAAATACCACACTAATAGCGAACACCTCTACAGGTCATTAATTAATTAAAAAATGTTAAATCTGTTTCTTTATTCTGTGGGAAATTTTGCTTGGGAACGTGTGGAAACTCGGCGGACAGCTATCGAACCCTCCTATTCAAGCCCCTTGAGGGTTTTTGGGGTTTCCCTGGCATGCATTTATGCTTTTTCTTTCTTTAATTGCGTATTGTTGATGTACTTTCGGTATTGTTATTGTTTTTTTGTTTTTTTTTTACTATATTTTATGTGCCAAATAAAATGAATGAATGAATGATTGAATAGTCAAGGAGGACCAAGCTAGTTGCTTTCCCATGTTTCTTGTCTTCGTGCTAAGCTAGCAGTAGATTATGCGGTTTAAAGGCAATGTATGATGTTGATACCAAATCTACCTGCTCTATTCATTGTTATTTGTTGCCTGTATTTTCAGCCTTTTAAATCATTCAAGTTCATCTGATCATAAGATGTATTTATTATTATTATTATTTTAATAAATGTGTGCCTTGAGCTTTAAGTGAAGGAGGGCTGGTTTTTCCCAGAGACACGTTTCCATGCCCGGTGTAAGACGGTGCCCACTTCCTCCCATTGAGCCAGACTAAAAATGTCCTTCCCTGCAGCAAGTGTGTGAGAACTGGCAGACCGGGAGGGACACCAGATCAGATAGTGTGGTGTAACCCTTACATACATAAACACTTCATCCTCAAAAACAGAGCAATTTTAACACTCAATAATCCCCATGGACAGTGCTCCTGTCAAAAGATAATGTAAATGTTCCATCATCTATGACTTAATGTGGTAAGAGACTTTAGTATTTTATTACACAAACTAAATGTGTGTTGTTTTGTTTTGTTTTTTGACCGGAAAAGTAGGAAATGATTCCAAAACATTCTTGTCACAGAGACAGGTGATTATGAGACTGGACCTGACTCAATGTAAGCAAACACACGGTGACCTTGTGAAACCTCAGCTGTGAAATACGCTCACCGTCGAGTTCCTACATGTCACAAGCTGTGGTCTGGACATCAGAGTACAAGGCCATTTCCTTAAGTGTGCCTCACCCCCTCCACCCCCCCGGCTCTGTCTCATTTCCTCCCTACCCAAACAAAAGCTGCTTCTCTGGGAAAAGCGCTCGGCCACTCATGTTTCTTTGCAGAGCGCGAACCTGCATGCAAGCGGACTCTTTACTTGCCAGCATGTCTGTTTACAGGGCACAGAGCACTTTGGCTACAGACGGACGGCATGTGGAACGAATGACTTGCTCGAGATAACCGGCCCAAAGCAGAGTGCTCATAACAGACGTTGGCTCGATGCACCCAAACTTTCAAGTCAGACCTGATTGGCGAGAGATAAAATGCAAGCTCTACAAGATGAGCAGCGTTCATTTCTTCCATCCAGCTTTGATCGCTCTGTTGGAAAGGAGTGTATTCACGCGATGGGTTCCATTGTCATGCTCCATGTTTAGTACATTTCCAGTGGACTTCAAGTTCCACCTTTAATCCTCAAGGAATTGTCAGAGGGCGTCCACAGAGGCCCCCAGAGAACTGGGCGGGGTGTTGGAACAACACGATGTGAACAATGATGCATCCTGACCTTTTCCACACCCTGCACTCAGGAACATCAGCATTTCTGGCCACTTTAATATACCACTGCAATGTTCAGGGTGTAAGATTATCTGGCTTTTCAGTTGCACAATCCGCCAGCTTACCGCTATTTGGTGTGTAGAAGTTGGCATTCGGCAAGTTTGCATTGCTACCTGTTGTGACTCAAAATGACTTAAGTGAACCAAAACAGAAAAGTGGCAAGTTCAAACAGCTGAAAAACAGGATGAGTTCATATCATGCAACCACTGTAGCCCTGACAAAGTGTGTTGTAGATGGTATCATACAGTCAAGATAGATAAGGTTCCTGAAGACTATGCTTACAAATAAGGATTACTGCAAGGCCAGCAATTTACTTTAAAACCTACCCCAATCTCCTTCCATATTAAATGGTAGGAAGCCAAGACAGCCCTGCGTGCAGCTTCCCCAAATCTGCTACATGCATGAGCAAGACACGTAGCAATGCCTCCGTCTGCTCATTCTCACATCAGGCTACGCGCCACTTGCCTCAAGCGGAGAGGTTTCCCCATGAGACAGTTCTGCTCAAGTTCCTATTAAAGCTTTTCTTTGACACATGGAAAATCCAGTGGCTGTCATGGTCACACTTGAATTCTTCCAGAAAAGCCCAAACGTTTGAGACTAAATTCATAGAAACGTTGACCATTTACATCGAGTCTCCCAGCAAAAAAAAAAAAAAAAAAAAAAGCCAAAACATAATCTCTATATGCATCTCTTTATTCACACACATTAAGACAACCATGCGTCTAGACCCCAGCTTTCATCTGGTTGTTGGGCGGCAGCGGCTTGCCCAGGTGGATTCCCACGGTCAGGCCGAACTCTTTGCCGGCGTGTTTCTCGTGGACCTCGGGCTTCAGCTGGAAACCCTTCTCCCCGTCGAAGCAGTCCAGGGGAGTAAAGGAGAGCGGCTGTTCTGCCAGGAGCCCTTGCAGTCGTGCGCGCCAGCCCTCCAGCATGGTGTTGCGGGCCTCTGAGGGGACATAAGATGGAGCCCAGAAAATCTGAGGGGCCAGGACCTGGAAGCCGCAGTAGTGCAGGATTCCATTCTGCAGAGAAAAATCACTCGACGGTCACCATTAACAGCCAATTTAATGCTCGGCTGAGCAAGTTCAGTTAAACAATACCTGAAGTGGCCACAGTGTAACATTCATGTCTCCATTAATTCCATTTGCACTGAACATGGACTCATGAGACCCAGTGGTGAAGGACAGCATGGCTTTCTTGTCCTAAGACAGAGTAAACAAATGAGACAACAGCTCTTTAGATTTAAAGTAAAGCTTTACTCAATCCCTTACCTTGAAGAGGCCCTGACTGTATCTCTTCTCTTGTGAGTGAGCGAAACCCAGCGTGAGCACCCGGTCTATCCAGCCCTTCATGATTGCAGGAACCGTGAACCAGTACATGGGGAACTGGGAAAATTGGTTGAAAGCCAGGGTTAATGTCAAGGCCTCACAGCATAACACACATTACTTCCACTTGAGCTCTACCTGAAAGATGATAAGGTCAGCTTCAGTGAGTTTACGCTGCTCTTCAGTAATGTCAGCAGACAATTTCCCTTCCTCCCATGCCCGTTTGGTCTCCTTTGCGTAGCAGAAGTGCTCAGCATTTTCAACCTCTCCTGCAGCCAGATAAAACAATTCTTAAGTCTGAAGAGCAAACGGAAAGACATTTAGACTTGTGGACATTAACATACCAGTTATGTCCTCAGCAGTAGCAGTGGCTTTAAACTTCATGGCGTACAGATCGGATACTTCCACCACGCAGCCCAGAGCTGTTAGAGCCTCTACAGCAGCATCTTTTGCTGCAGCGTTGAATGAGCCGGCACTTTGGTGGGCATACACAACCAATACTTTCTTTGCTGCCAAGTCAACAAATAAAGATTAAATTCAGACCGGGAACATTTCAGCCAATTCATCACGGTTTAGCATAAACACCATCAAAACTTTCAACAATTACATGGGAAAACAAGAAAGAACAATTACCCATCCTGACGCAAGCTGTCAACCACGAACGATGAGCTTTACAAATAACTGGTGCACCGGTGGAAAAGAGTGCTCATCATGCAGAAAGGACCCAACAGTGCTGGTTTTATAGGCCCTTCCTGCTCACTCAGGTGCTGCCAATCAGCAATTGAGCTCATCAATCAGTCAGAAAGACCTCCCAGGAGGACTCTAATCAGCACGTCTTTTAATGAAACTTGGACGCACTTTCAAATGGGAGAGGAATTAATGAGCCTCTCAGAGCCAGCTGATGACTTAGCCAGCGCACGTGCCTTCTACTTCAGGTCATGATGTGCATTTTCCTATCTGAGCAAAAAACCGGAAAGAGGCCGAGCCCGCGTTCGTGCGTCTCTCCCTGCGTTTGCATCATTCGTGGGCGGATATACTGGATAGCCCGTGTGTCTGCTTACAAGATGTTCAGAATTTGTGTGCCACTCCTGATGTCTTGAAACCACATGAAGATAAATCCTCTCGCTCCGTTGCTTTCTAGCTGTGTTTTCATTTACATTTACTTTCCTCTGAAGAAACAGTCGCCTGCGGTTGAGCCCACTCACGAATGTTACCCCGTTAAAAAAAAAAAAAAATCAGCATTTTTTTGGCATCAAAGTCAGACATGAGCTGGCGCACATCTGGGACCAAAGCAATCCCATCTATGTAGCCACAGTGAGAAGAAGGGGGGGTTAATAAACAACTGCTACGTATTACAGCATATGAGCGTGTGCGTGCAAGCATGCCACATGAGTGAGATTTGGATGTGCTTTGTCAGCTCTTGCTACTGTCTTCTCTTTCTTTCCATGTCATTAGTAATTTTTAAAGACTGGCAGCCTTTGTCAAACCAACGCTTCTGTTGATCTAATGCAAACGTGATGAGCTAGTGGTGTTTATGAGGCCGTATCGTTTCATCTCCGTGGCTTTTCAGTGTTTTGCACCATCATTAATGTCATTCTTCACTGTGCTTCATATTGAGCCGCCTCTGGCTGCATGCCCTCTGTTGTGACAGGATGGGATCATGTGTTTTGCTGACGGGTATCTTTTCACGGTTTGTGATGTATTGAGCTATATGATCCCACTCGGTTCTGAGGCCCTGCTTTTAAGTGTGTTTTACACTTTCTCCTACATCTGTCAACTTGTTCGCATGTTTCACCCCGGCTTTGGTGGTACACAGTAAAACACAGTAAAGGAACATCTGCAGCTTTACGTTGTACTTTATACACAACCGCGGCCGTGCAAACGATAGAGGACACAGAGGGAATAAAACGGTTCATGCACATAATTATAGATGATATTTGACTGTTTTTTGCTGGATCGTAACAAGAAAAGGGTTGGCTTACAGTGCCATCATGTGGTCAAACGGGAGACTTTCATTTATTTTCTGTGACTGCTTGTCCTCCGGAGGGTCAGGGGAAGGCTGGAGCCTATCACGGTGGGAGGAAGCTGGAGAGAACCCACGCTGACACAGGGATCCACAAGGATCTACATCCCTTCCTTTTATAGACATATGCTTGTAGCACATATTGTGAAGTTTTCGTGTAATATTTTTGGAGATTGTTGTTACTGTTGATCAGCATAATCACTAAAATATCACTAGAGGAGGCAAGAATCTTGTTGTTTCTTTTGTTTCCTCTTCCACCACTTTTCTATAATCCTGAAAATGACTTTTCCTTTTTTTACCGTTAGAGGGCGACAGTGCCCCGTTTCTCTCGCGGTCAAGAGATTGATTTGAAGCAGTTTATGGTTTAATCACAAATAAATTCCAAAGTGAGTAATATCCCTCCAGATGGTGACCCGTGAATTATGACAGGACAGAGTCACTGCAAAGCGTGCAAACTGGGCGACCTTTAGCAGATTAATGTCACTGATCTAATAGCCAGAAATAAACAGAGCTCCAGGATTTACTGTGATACTTTTGGCACTCTCAGCACTGCTGCCTTGGCGGGGAGGCAAACTGGCCGATGCTCCAACACGCTGGAGTAGATTCCAGGGAAGCAAAATCAATTTCTCCACTGACAAATGTTTCCCTAATGTGAACCTAAACCCAACCCAAGCCGACGGTGTT
Organism: Planiliza haematocheilus; assembly: GCA_005024645.1. Lineage (NCBI taxonomy): Eukaryota > Metazoa > Chordata > Actinopteri > Mugiliformes > Mugilidae > Planiliza > Planiliza haematocheilus. Next base: position 10,300,247 of record SRSE01000725.1, read on the forward strand.
TTATGATGATTTAACCTGGCCTAACGTTTAATTATCCGCACCGGAGTGGCTAAATTACGGGTGCTAAATTCTTCAGGTTTCTTCACAGGTGTAGCTACATAGTATGTTCAGCAGCATTTAGAGACCTATAGTCTATATCATCTACTTATGAACACATATGACAAGAAGTGTTACAGTATATATTCTATAGATTTTGTTCAGGTATAGAGATTAGAAGATTAAGTATAGAAGAACACTTTAACCCCATGTGCATCATTCGGTGTGAGACTACAGCATTAGTAAGTAGCGAGGGGTGGACATGGGGACAGCCAGTATGTCAGTCAAACTCATCACATGAACACTAGCTAATCATTTGTCATATTTAATATCACGCTTCATCATCACCTGAAAAAAAAGCATGACTCATCTTCTTTCAGCCCCTTCACTTGACATTCTGTCTCATGAGTGGCACAAGGCAGTGAAAAAAAACGCCACTGAAGCAGGTCTGCAGTCTTCTTTGCAAGACACTTGGTTCCAAATGAAAATGCAAGCAAACTCGCCCGTAACATACGGTTAAAACGTCACGGCTGGATGAACTGATGTCAAGGTGGAAGCTCATTTTCTGGTAATGAAGTCTTGATAACGCGGAGAGTGTGGATTCGAAACAGAAACCATAATGAGTTCTCAAAATCATAGAGGAAAATGAAACAACATTAAAACTTTTTTTAGTACCAAGGGATTTCCAGAGATTTCATGGGGGCCTCGAGAGAAAAAGTACAGAATTTACGTACTTTTTCCTACTTTAGACTCGACCACATTTACTGGGCAGCTTTAGTTTGTTTTGTTGTGCAGTTAATGTTGCAACAAGCCTCTACAATACAGCACATTGTCAAAGCTTAAACTCCAGCCTTTGTAACTTCTGATGCCTTATAAAAAGAGACACGTTTCAGATGTCTATGAGTGATTTCCCCTCATGTGGTTTCATTTTAATAAACAGATGATAGCCATCTGCAGCCACTGATCGTTGTGAGAGATGCTGACTTATGCAAGTAACAAAAAAAACAAAGCCAAAAATGGAAAATGGGGCAGCAGAGTCTTTAAAAGCCGCAAATGCTGTGCAACACCATTTGGAAAAGAAAAGGAGCTGTTCAAATTGCCATAATAACTCTATGACTCATTTTTATTGCATCTTAGGCATTCTGCATGTCCTTTCAGTTCTTGTGTTGTGTTTTGCTCATACATGACATGATTCCCTTCAGGATGTATTTTTCTATACTTAGTTTTGGAAAGTGATTTATTCATCAAGTGGGACATTTCTGCTTTAATTCGCAGCGTCAGTAAAAATTCCACACTTCAAATCTCAGTGTGTACTTCCCGTGCTCCCTTATGTCAGTCCTCGTCTGAATAACAAGTCACTTATTTTGTATTCGTCAGCCGAGAAGGGCTTCCTCAGCCCGAAATCCCCGAAGGCACGGCGATCAAGGGATGTTCACTGAACCGGGACAGCGTCTAGCAGCGAAGCACTGAGTTACATTGTTAGCAGAGCGGGTGGCAGAAGGACCTTGAGCATTTTTATTCGACGTTACAGCACAGGCGTGCACGGAGATAAGAGACACTGCTTCAGGAAAAATCCTCCAACAGAAGTGAAAATGTCCACTTGTCTTCACTCTGCACTAACGTGAGATGTGCCTCCGTCTCCTCTGTCCCCAAAGAACCCCGGACGAGTTAGAAACAGGTGTTCTCTGTAATTCTTTGGTGCTTTAACTTCATTTTGAGAAGTTTCAATTTCAAATTTCAAATTGAGGCCTGTTTTGGTTTCAGGGAGGTAACTCTCAAATGATACACAACAACCTCCCCAGTGTTCTTCGCAGATGTGCAACAAAACCATCCACCCTTCTCTTCCATTTAAGCCTTTCTGCATCAATTATATTTTGTCTCTTAACTGTCGCTCCTTTCAGTTAGTTATGTAGACAGGCCTTTAAAGCAAAAGTTCCAGATTAGACTGAAAATGGATGAATGAAAACTTGTTAGAGAGGCTAGACATCTTATTTGTTTTGTTGTCAATGAACACAAGACAGATTGCTGCACTAAGTTAAGTTATGCCGTTGCACTTTTCATTTTTGCAGTATGCAATGCACAAAGTTACTGAAAGTGAGTTTTCTTTCAATGATCTTTATAAGTAAGAAGTGATTTTTTAAATAAAAAAATAACATTTTGTGTTTAAAACGCAGTTCTATGTTTGCCTAAACAATGTTTTTTGGTAGTGTGCAGCTGATCCGTGTATCCCGACTAAATGATCAATTTATTGGATAGGTTGGCATTGCAATTATAACAACCTTGTGAAGATGTGCCAAGCATGCGTGATTAGGATCAATTAATCAAAGGCCGGTTTTACTATTTATTTAGATTTTTCTGACTTTTACACACAGTTGGATGTTAGGGTTTTTGTTTTAATTTTTTTTTAGGTGACACTCTGTTGTCTCCTCTCAGCTCAGCAGTACCTTAATTGTGTCTGTAATTTGTGGTGACATTTAGATTATCGCCTTCTAAATTACAGCATTACTTTTTAAAGAATGTCACAGAAGGTTTTGCCAAAAGTATTGGGAATGACGGCCAAACTGCTGGACTATCACAGCTAAAATATTACTGCAGTTTTAAACCAGACAGAGAAGCTGACTGAGGGAGAGGTTGGACAAATTGTCATCAGAGAGAAAAGCCAAGAAAGAGAAGAGGAACGATGGACTGAAACATGAGCAACTTTATCACTGCTGAAATATGGATAACACATAAGACAAAGTTTGCACCTGGAACATGCTGATTTATTTATTTTTTCACCCTGTGAGGACGATTTAGACGTCCATGCATGCACAGGTGCACATGTGCATGCATGAACAGATGACAAGGAGGAGATGAAAAAGCTAGGCTCGTGGCTCCGTCCTTTAAACAGATGGTGTCTGCACCGCACAGACGAGGAGTTAAACCCAGAAGAACCCATCAGACGAGGAGGAGGAGGAGGAGGAGGAGGAGGAGGAGGAGGAGGGGATACAGAGTGTACACAGTCACAAAGGATCCTAATCAATTTTAAGGTGTTGTTTCTGAGTCCACGGTGGCTGAAGTCCAGCCAAGAGAATTTAATTTCTGATCTAAATATTATACAACATTTGGAAATAAAAGAAATTGATGATTAAAAAAGTAATTAGTTCTAGCCAGGTGTCCCAGCTTCCATGAAATCTGCTTTACAGACCTAAAGATCTGACAGATGTGGAGGGCTCTGGCATTATTTATTCATTAGTTTGTGGACACTGTTCTCAAAATGGATAAATGGTAAAAAGAAGAAATCCTTTCTGCATTATTTTATTATAGATGAACACAGAGCAATGAACATCAATCTTAAACACCAAACACTGGTGAGGTTACCAAAACGTATTTTAGTGTCAGGAGCCACAGTCTGACCTTCAGATGGTCTGGATGCGTTCTCCACTAAGAGACAACAAAAGGCCGTTTTCTTTAGGTTGTAGATCTAATCATGGGGAGGAAACATGTTCTGATTTCAAGATTATGGTGGAGCACAACATTCCCCCTCATTACATGGATGTCACTGAATAAGTCAAGGTACTTAAAGAAAGCTTTTCACTTAGACGGAGGCAGAAATGATTATCATCGATTCAACAAATTTAGCGGTCCAAAGGGCTCGAAACAGCAAATCATCTCATTCATTGATTTCCCGACACAGGAAAGGAAACATAATCTAATTCAGCGGGCAGCAAGACATAAAACAAAACAGTGAAAAGTGAACAATATGTTAATACGCCATTAGTTTAACTGTTGGCCCTTGGCTTTTTACAGTGTAAAGCCCTTGATTTGTCAGCATACTCAGCAGCAGTGGTAAGTTCCAAGTTAAAGTGTTTGTTTTAAAATCTCCTCCTGCTCAGCACAGATCCTAATGAACAACACATTTGCGTTAGCTCTGACCAAGATTCATCCCCCGAAGCCCATCTGGTCCTCACTGAATAGGGTCAGCAAATATTAATAACAGTTCTGAGAATTCATTCCCATCATATTTCTGAGTATTGACGTCATCCCCCATTCGACCGCGCAGAAATGGTCGCGCAGCGTCTTTGAGAAAACGATAATGATGTTAGCCAGATGCCGAGGCCTCCTAACTGACGGCGCGCAACCCCAACCGGAGCCTTCACGGTGCCATTTCTGACAGCGTCTGAGGAAACATTCTCCCTCACCAGCACAGAGGTGGAGGCCCCTCTGGTGATTAACTTCCGGTGATTATGTTAGTAATGATTAGCACTGACATTTCCCTCTGAGAGATGAGCTGATCAAAATGTCAGAGTCACATTTGACCAAACACAACAGGCTGCAGAAACACAACATAATATGCAACGCTGGGCCTGGTATGATATTGTCTTACTCACAGCTCTCAGTCCCTCTATGGTGAAATTCTGCAACTTTGTGTTGTGCAATGCTGTTTGCATGCACCGATCAGGCATAACATTATGACCACCTTTCTAATATTGTGTAGGTCTTCCTTGTGCCTTCTAAAACAGTTGTGACTCAGTGGGGGACTTTTGGGTCCTAATATCTGTGGATCATCCCACAGATACTTATTTTTTTATTTTATTTTTTTGAGTTAAACCATTTTTGTGTGTGTCTGTGTCAGGCTGCATCTTGCTTGGGATGGCTGCTGACATCAAGGAGTGTCATTGCTATGGGGTAGGGGTGCTTGGTCTGGTCCAGGTGGGTGCTACATGTCTACATGAATGCCAGGTCCAAAGGTTTCCCAGCAGAACAATGAATTGTCACAAGATGGTCAATGTTATTTACTTCTCCTGTTAGCAGTCATAACATTGGTTGTCTGCAGGCCCACTGGACTTTAAAAACATTCAGTCTCTTGACTAGCTCCTGCTTCATTTTCCATCACTCTACAGCTACACGTACTTTGTATCTTGTATACAGACAGGTAACAGCAGGTGTTTCAGCTGCAATGTTTGCCTTGGCGATGAGAGTATAGGCTGATTTTACCTGATTTTCTTTCCATTCAGACACAGCTGCTCACTTGACCTTATACCGACAGAAGAAAAAAAAAGGTGTCAGAAGTTTTCCACTGACTGCTGATAAGTTCACTAACAGTCAGCAGGAAACGTCTGCAGAAACAAACCAGACAGGACAAACAGCCTGTTCTCACCTGCTGACGGTAAAGGTGAAAGTGGGGAGAGGTTGGGTCAGGGAGCACATCCTCTCATTATCTCCCTGAGCTCGTCGTCACTCCTCTTCAGTTTTCTGGAGAGACAGAGGGGGTTGGATGGGAGGCACATCAGCAGTGTTACTGAAGGAAGTGGCGCGCACCTGTCAGTGTGATGGGATGTGAAGATGAGGATGAGAGCGTGGTTATTTCACCCGAACCCAAACCTGTTCCCAAATCCTGTTTTAAGGTGCATTTCGACTCGAGACCGAAAGCTGATGGAGAGCTGATGCAGGTTGAATGTCGTAAGTGTAAACGGTAAGTTACATCACGATGCTTTTTGCTTCTCCCGCTCAATACAGCGACCCTCTCTTGCGCATTGTTCTGCAAGACACTTTCTTATATTATTTTTTAACTTTAAATGTGTACGTTTTTATATTTGAAACGTCATTAAACTCCCAAAGAACAGAGAAAAACTGCTAAAATGCGAAACATCTGCTGCGCCCTGTTTGTTGTAATCGCACTTCCAGGACGGATTAAACAAAGCAGAATATAATGCCTGATCATACAATACTGCACTGTGTTGAGACTGAAATGTATTTTTTCTTGTTTTGTTTGTTTGATGTGTCTTCTTGATATTCTTTCAGCACCTCGGACAGCGTGCAGCCAGAGATCTCCGATTGCAGTAACGTCAATGATCCGCCACTGAGGGGCAGCACGAGCCCCTCATATTTCTGCCTTCTTTGTGCAGACGTTCATAATTATTATTATTTAGCCAGTAAAACTTTAATATTTGATTCTTGTCTCGGTTAAAAGTTGAGGCAGATCTATTCCCAGACAACTTGGACATCTTTAAGAGGAAGTTGTGTGTCTTACTTTTACTCAACAACCCTTCTTTCAGGACGTTTGACGCGTGAGGGCAGAAATATGATGCTTAGATCTGACCATCGGGAGACTGATTTCCCCTGGAGCCAAACGGATCCTGGGACCTTTCTGGACACTTTCAACACGCAGCGTACGTCCATGGATGAGGACGGCAAGGCGCGCTCCAGGGAAGAGAAGAGACGCAGGAGGCGCGCAACGGCCAAATACCGATCTGCCCACGCCACCAGGGAGCGGATCCGCGTAATGGCCTTCAATGTGGCCTTTGCAGAACTGAGAAAGCTGCTCCCGACGCTCCCACCGGACAAAAAGTTGTCAAAGATTGAAATCCTGCGTCTGGCGATTTGTTACATCTCCTACCTCAACCACGTGCTGGATGTTTAGGCTGTGAGGACCAGCAGCTGGAGGAATGGAGTGAGGTAGGAGGGCAGCTCAAAGCCAGCCACAGCAGAGCAACTTTAAATGATGTCACAAGATTTGAGGAATTCCACATGTGTTAACCCAGAGTACAGCGACACAGTGATCTACAGTCATCAGTTGCAGGGCTGTAAACTTAATGTCACTAAGGAAATTGCAGTTTATTATATCTGTGAGTCAAACTACTATATTATTGCTGTCCGTGTATTTAAATTTGCTGCCTTGTGTTTCCTGTTTGCCCCCCCCCCTCAAATTCACCAGATCCCAAACTGATCAAGAATCTCAGTGATGCACTGGGAGGAGCCTGACACCTCCCCCAGAAGGCCCGTGTCCATTCCCTGATGAGTCAGAAGTGTTTTGGAGTCACAAGGGAGACCTACACTATATTAGGAAGGTGGTCATAATGTTATGCCTGATCAGTGTATCTTTGTTGAACCTAGCACCTCCTCCGAACTCAGCAAGATGTAATGTGGATAGCAGCTGGGGTAGACGATCAGTAAAAGGCCTCGAGGCACAAAACAAATACAAAAATCACAGACATTAGGTTGACACATGCACGACATTTAGGAAAACCTGCATAAAGTGACGGAGCAGCATTCTAAAGATAATCTGTACTTACATTAACCTTTAGCTTTGCATGCATACACCAAATGGGAACAAAAGAAACGGCCAAAACCCTTTTTATGATAACTGCTTTCCTGTCTACAGCATCAACAACTCCAATACTGTATACTGGTGTATACTACTGTATGCTAGTGTGGCAAGTTGCAGCTCAGCCATAAAATTCTGAAAGTCTGAGATGCGAAAAAAAATCACATATTCCAATAGTGTTTATTTACTGTATAAGCAGCAGGCAAAACAGTCCCTTCCCCACACCATAACAAGGAACCTGCTACCATTCTGCTGCAGCTCTGTTCATATGAGCGGCGCCGGTGAATTCAGTGAAACGGTAGATTCGAGAGATAAGTTGCTGAGCATGTGCTGCTCTGATATTCTGCACATTACATATTACGCTGCATGAGATCAGGCTGTGGATGTGGAGCCGCGTGTCCCTTTGCTTTTCCTCCCCATTAGTCAGAGGCCACGCTCCCCCTATCAAGCCTTTATGTGAATTTCTCTGCAGAGTAATGTGACCCAAGGGGCTCGAGGTATTGTTCGTGCCCACTCCAGCAGCAAGAGTGACTGCGCTTTGTCCGCAGACTACACATTATACACGCCACACACTGGCCTACACACCGCATACAGTCGTTATGGCGTTAAGAGTATAGAGGATGGGGGCATCTGGATGTTGTATTTGATGATGAATATGGCGGGGAAGGTTATAAAGTCACAGTTCTGATTCGTATTCTGCATATTTTTTGCTTAAAAATAGGAATTAAAACTGCATGAATCTGAGTACTGGATGTGTTTTATGTCATTCTGGACATTATATGTAAAACAACACTCCCTGCATATTTCAGTTTGGTAAAGATTTTTTAAAGGAGCAACACTGCCCTCAGATGGATACAAAATCTGATGAACCATTAAAATACAGTATTAGATGTTTCTTGCATATGTTCTCTGCCATTTCAAGAGCCTTTTCTATAAAACATTTGAGACAGTTGTGTCATAAATTCATCATTAACGGCTGCGTGCCCTGTGGTGGGAATTTAAAAAGGTCTGTGTTCCTTGAACTGCTACCAAACACTGCTGTATTTCCATTTACTGCGTACAGTATTTTACTTTTCATTCATACTGACTCGGGAAAAAGGGTCTTGAATGTGTTTGCCAATAAGTTTGTCAAGGTTAAGAGTGAACTAAATCGCTCATTACTAATGTGGATGTTTTAGTTTTTGTACTGCAACCCTTTCAGTCTTATTTTTCTCGCAGCCTGTTTGCATCTTAGCCCCTCTTGCCCTTTTTTTTTCTACTGCGTGCAAAAGTGACCCATTTCTTAATAGCAAAAAACATCCTTTTTTTCCCTTACATTTGGTCTCCGTCATCTGGCCAGAGATAGAAGGCCCTATGGCAGTTTGAACAAAGCAGAGGCCAGCCGAGGCAGCGCCATGCAACAAGCCTCTGCTGCAGCTTATTTCTCCAAAGATCAGTTATAGCAGCAGTAACCAGATGAGACAGTCACAGGCTGGTGTGTTAGCTGAACCTGTTTCTTGCGTGGTGTGCAAGACTATATGTGAATGAATTAATAAAAGTTAAATATGGTAACAGCTTAAATGTGATAGGTACAAAGAAATAGTGATCCTACGTGAAGCCCATATCAGGTTCTGGTCCAGGTGAATATTTTTGCCAGTTCATTAGGTACACCAGTGACAACAAATGCAGACTAATACAACAGTCCTGCATTAAATCGTAGCTTTGGTATAGAGCATAAGTTTAAAATAACTGAGAGAGCCATTGATTCAAATGTGTTTTTTATTTTGGAGGTTTGCAGCACTATTGAAATTTATTTTGTTGTTCTTTCTATTATCTTGATGAGTTCATTCTAGTCAGCGGACAAGGATAAACAACAAAAACACTCTTGGAACAAACAGAAGCAGAAAAGCCTTCATTGTCACAGCATGTTTACGTCAGACTTGAAATATACTCAGTCGTGCCGTGCTTTTATAAAGAACGAAATACAAACATACAAGAAACACTCAACAGCATGCCCTCACAAACTACCCCATTCACAGACAAACTGAGGCCATAATAAAATACACTGCACCAGAATTATTCAGTTCGCTGCAGTGTAACAGCGCCACTAACTACGTCCTCCAAAATGATCATGCAGTTGAATTTCCACCTTTCTTGCACCGCATCAGCATAAACGGAACATTACAGCAGTCGTGAAGGAGGATTTAATGCAGGACTGTGTCTGAATGTTAAAGCAAAAGTGGGGATGCATCCTGGGTTTGCATGCTGGACCACGAATGCCTTCCAAATGAATGATTATGGAATTTTCCTTGGATATTCAATTTAACCATTCATTCTTAATAAGCTGATTTAATGAAATCCTAATGGATTAAATAACTTAATGCATTTTAACAGATTATCCCTTAATTTACATTCATAATGGGCCTTTAGTTTCTGATTGAGGTAATCCTTCAGAGAACCTCAGCATGCATCCTATAATCATCATGCAGTGACAATAAGTAAATCAAATTTCAAGTGGATGAGCTAAACTTTAGGTGAAATATTCCAACTTCCCCCCTCTCATGAAGGCCTCTCACGGCTCTAAATGACGACCTCTTGTGGGCCACGGGAGAAAATACTCCATTCTAGTGCTTTTGAGTGTATTGTACATCCATGCTGCCTCCCTTTCTGATCCTGCTAACCACAATGGCCAGTCTCGTATGAGGGAGCAGCCTCTCACAGACGCGCCTCACATCAGGAGCAGCTGCAGCAGCACCGCGACGACGGCGGATTCACCGACACAGGGACGCGGTATAAAGGGAATATGAAACACTTCTGAGACAAAGGTAGGACAATCCGTTATCATGATGCTGCTTTGAGTACACCGGGTGTAGGCTGGAAGTGCCTAGAGCCGGAGACACTCCGATATGTAGGATTTACTGATGAAGTTCAATGCTACCGTCGCGGGAGGGGGGGAGGAAATGGGCTCCTTCTCATCACACAGCATCATTAACCGTGTTCACAATGGAGGCTTACATTTTGCTTTTTATGTGGACGCTGATCCCGTGCGTAAATAAACGACGCGCGCCACCAGAACGCACGCTTTTATTTAAAGGGGGTTGCACATTATCAAGCCTGCTGCTGTGGTCGAATGGCTTCCGGATGAAACGAGATCTGATGTAACCCAAACTGCCGCTGTGTAAGAGAGGAGTGACATCCCTTGCTGTTCCCAGTAGCCTATAAAATAAAATAAAAGGGCCAGGCTGCCTCTGCGAGCACCGCCATCAGCAGCAGCTGTCTGGAGGCGACACAGCTGGATGAGGTGTTACTATGACTGGAGCGGCTTCACGTGTCTCCTCTGACGCCGTCTCCCGCGGAGAGTCATGATGCTGCAGTGAAACTGAGCACAGCCACTCTTGTTTAATTATTGAGCAGTGCTGATAGGTCCTGTGCGGAGAGCTCGAGGACCCTGAGAGATCTGGGAAACCACTGAATGCATGATTCATCCAGTGGAGGAGAGGGTATCAGTATCCAGCCATGAGTGATCAAAAGAAGGTGGCAGTGCTTGTGCCATTGTTCTCCTTTTAAGCCGTGTTCTCTGACCTGGCATTGCAGTGCGCCAGGAGGAGATAGAGGTGTAATGAGAACTGGAGCTACCTTTAGGCTAAAGCGGCAGATCCTGCAAAGCTTGGGTAGCACAGTGCAATGCATGATGCACTATAGAGCGGCGTGTAGGAATGCACTGAGGTATCTCTTCCACAGCCGGTACCAGCTCCCCTCCCTCCCTGCCTGCCTGCCTCCCTCCCTCCCTCCCTCCTTCTCTCCCTACTGTACTTTAATTTAGTTCCACATGAGCGGATCAGAGCGGACTAAAGTTTGCATTCCAGAGAACTGTGTCAGGTCTTAGCTTTCTCCTTTTACTCCGTGGGCGTGTGGGCGTGAAACAACGGCGGGGCGGTAGCGGTTGAGGCTCTATCCGGTTACCCAAAGGTCACAGGTTTGCTGCCCGAACATATCCAACAAATACCTTTGTGCCTGGAAGCAAATGCCAGAGTGTCACAGCAAACAGTGAAAGACAAAAAAAAAAAAAAAAGAGCACAGAAAACAAGTCCTGAACCCTATCTCTGACTAGTAAGGTCAGTGAAATGTGAGAAACGGCTGGAGGTTTCATGCGTCTTTGGGCCATGGTTTGTTTAATATGCTAACAAACAGCTGTTCCTCGGGGTTAACGGAAGTCCATGGAGGGATTGGAGATTGTGATCACTATAAATAACACTGGCATACACTGTGTTACCCTTTGTTTGACTTCAGAGAGGGTTTACCCAGATTAGTGGGCTCTGTTAGTTATGTGCTAGTTATGTTTCCACAGGTCCTCTAACATGACTACTGGCGGGTTTTTCCTCGTCTTCTGACTTTTGCACTGTTAGCTAAAAGCCCATTTTAACAGGCTGTGTCCGTGGTATTTTGCGTTCCGGTGGCTTTGTAGCTTGTAGATCGCTCTGAGATTGCGAAGCCGCCAATAAAATAAATAAACTAACACAGCAGACAGCCAGCTGCCGCATCCAGATTATGGCTTTATGCCACCGGGGCAGGGCACACATGAAGGAGGCAAGGCACGGGGGCCTAATGGGTGTGTGAGGGAGGGCACAGATGCCATGGTAACAAGGCCTCTGCATGCGCTCTAGATGAGCAATGACACCGATCTCTGCCATTTAGGCTGCCAACACTGCACTGGACACTTTAATTGAACCTCTCTTTCTCTGCCCAGATTCAAAGGCGAGCGCCTCGCTAAAATAATATGCAGGTTTCAGTGTTAATTGATGAATTGGTTCGGAAGAGGAAATTGCTTCAAAATGTTGCAGCTTTCACATATTTCTGTTTAAAAAAACGTGTGCGTAACGCCGCGTGTGCATGCATCTCCAAGCAGAGCTATGTGTAATTACAGTGGTTCCCGCTGTGCTAAACCAACGCATTAATGAGTGTTTGTTTTACATTAGTGTCAGTTTCTGCCCTCGTGAGTCTCTTCCCTGTGCAGCCAAGCAGAACGGTCCGCAGCAATGCAACTGTGGTTCGCTAGAGAATGTATTTGCCTCACACACCCCCTCACAGTGGACTACTTTTTTTTTTTCTTGGATTCGGAGTAGGCAGGCAGCCGAACGTCTCTGATGCACGTTGTTACTCCCGCATGCTTTATTCATAGTTATCTTTGGTTTGTAACTGATAGTTTTTCTTACCCCCTGGCTGCGATTTTCCACATGGCCTGTTTCTTGATGCCTCTTCATGCTCGTCTTGTGCATGAGTGGCTCGTCGGTGGGATCGGCCGTGGCCCACATACCACTGCCACGCGCTCGGGGGTCAGCACTCAGGGGGTTAACGGCTTTTATCCAAATCACAGACATATTCATTTAGCCGCAGAGGTGCTGCTTGTGTCGAGAAGCTATTGTTTACTCTTTGTGGCCTCTCTCGCCGCGCCGCCCCCTGCTCTCACTCTCTAACACACACACACACACACATAAGTGTATCACACAAATTTACTCTCAGCAGGGGTGATTGATTATCGCTGCTAGATGTGGCCTCCTGCCTCCAGCGTTGCCAAGGCAACAGTGGACGCTCCAGATGTGGGTTAGAGATGAGGGCGGATTACTTTATTGTTAAAAGTCTGGGTTGTGTTTAAATTTTTATCCCGCAACATCAGCTTTGGTTCAGTGGGTGGTATGTCTTGGTTTATTAATTCAAGTTCTGCATATATTAAATTCATCATGTCCATCTGCTTTCAATGCACCTACACAGACGCAGCCACTTGTGCTGCACTCACAGAAAAAAAAATGTTCCTTTTATCATTGACATCTTCCTTGCACACCTGGATGATGGCACAAGTAATCCTTAAGATAATGACACTGCATAACTAACATCTATTTTATGGCTTCATCCCTAATGGAAAATCTGCGGTCTCTCATGTGCACCAGAACGTTTTCCATGATGGGTAGTGGAAGGAGGAAAAAAAAGACTCCACCATAATGGAAATCAGCTACATAGCAGTGTCTTCCTGTAAGCATTATTTTAAGAACATGATCTCCGAGGCATTGGCGTCCTAATATGCTGAACAGGCTGTTTGATTGTTTATACGCACCATTGGCCACAGAGATAACAAACAGCCTGTAAACGATGAGCAGAATAATCCCGGTTAGTAAAATGAGACGGAGCCGGGGGACGGTGATTGGCAGACGGTTGTCAGGACAACAGCTGGGAGACAGACAGGGTGTAGATTGGGGTCTAAATGAATGGTCACGCATGGTGAGGCGCCAAGACATCCCGGTGCACGCATCACGCGACGTGCATTAGGGCTCGGGAAGTGAATCTGGCAGATTCAGTCTGATCTCGTAATGACAAGATGGAGAGGGACTTAGAAATGGGAAAAATAGGTTAATGTACACATGGTGGATATTTTGTCAGTATTTTCTGACTCACTATGTTTAGATTAGTCTTTTTTCGCCCATGATTAATAAGTAAAGGATTTATTTCCCAGAACTGTGCTCACTGAAAGAGAAGTATGTATGGAGTGTGGAAGAAAAAATATCATTTTAAATGGCGTCGGAGATCGTGAAGGTCAAGATTTACTGGTCTCCACTTGCTCAGAAATGCAGGATTTTGCATTATTTTTTATGGCAAGTTTATTTAACAAGAAAGTCTCCTGAGATGCTTTATTTTTATTTATTTTTTTACGAGAGAGGTCTGGCCAAAACGGCAGCATTTAGACACACAACACGTGATTTGAGAGCTATAAAAAACGAAGCTTGCCTGTGCTTGGAAACCTAACGGGACACGTGTTAATTGTGGCATTTGAATGTATGGTGTTAAGTCAGTTTTTCCAAATAAAGTTTGAATTGTAAATTATTCCCGGCTGAGAGTGCAGGGGACAAGATTATTGTTCAGAACAGACTGAACATCCTTCTTATAACTGATTTAAACAAAGACTAATATGCAAGTTTTGATGCCTAACCCTAACCCTAACCCTCATACTGTTCACTCTATCTTCTTGCCTCTCAGGTCAATGTGGTTAGAAAGCTGCTCTCTGGGCTAGATGTCAGTCATCGTGGATTCCTGTGGCCTGTCTCTATAGCAACCCATTCCTCTTCCTGAACGCTGCTGCCAACTTACCCTCTCTGCCACACGACAAGTCTCTCCTCATCATCCCCCCGCCCGCCCGCCCGCCCAATCGCCGGCTCTGAACTCCGCTGGAATGGACACAGAGTCGACCCACTCTGGCTACTCCTATCACTCCAGCCGCTCCGGGAGATCAAACAGACATGGGTATGTTTTCCCGTTTAATCGCCATCTGACCGTCTGCTTCTCCCCTGTGTCCGTCTAACTGTCCAGAGCATATGCTGTTTTTACTACGATTCCTTGAGAGATTGGTGTTAGCCTTCTGTTAAGGGCGGCCCGCATGTTTGTCGTAGCCAAATAAGAGAGAGACGGGGAGGGAACGAGCCAGAGATTGAGATGGACAGAGCTTGTGGATTAGGGTCGTCACAGCTGAGTAGCTTTAACCTATTTCGGTGATTGCCTCGGCCTAGCCTGAAAATGAGATATTCATCTGATCCTCGTCCCGCCCCTTTCACATTCCACGCCTGTCACTCTCAAATATTTATTTCCTTTCCCTTCCATCGTTTCTTTGTGTGGCTGCAACAAACAGTTTTATTGTTTTCACAATTGCGGATGTAAATGAAAATCAGTTATATTGGTCCTGTGTATTTTTACTCTACATTTAACTCACCTATACGCACACAGAGTAGAGAGCACACTCAAAGTCATACAAGGAGTTTTAGGGATGATAACCAATAAATGTTTGGTAAATTCCCTGACTATCAGTAAATCGACCTTTCAATTCCCAGTGATCGAAGCCGAGAGCGACACAAAGCCAGCAGCAGCAAAGACAGCAGTCGCTCTGAGAGATCTGTCGTCATCAACCCCCCTGACACGCCGTCCCAGGACTCGCCCGTCCACAACGGAGAGCCGCTGCCAGGAGAACCCTCTCCGGGAGCAGAACAGGGAGATGACGCCCAGGTATTTGTTGATGTTGAGTGTGTGCCTGGGAGTTGACGAAAATCCTGACCAAATGTTTTTTTGTTTTGTTTTTTGTATGAAGCATACTTTGAAGCTGTGAACATATTCCTGTAAAGTAAAGCAAGAAAGGGCAGGAATCTGTGTATGATCTTTGCAGTGTGACTTTATAAACTCGTTCTCACACAGCTGGCTTCCCACAGCCTGACACATAATAATAACAGTAGTGACAAGGGATCAAATAGGTCAGTGCATTAGCATCCCTGTAGGCCTGGATGGATTTGAACAGCTCTATGGTACAGTGCATGTGTTTGCGTGTGATAGCTACTGGGTATTGCTGTCATGTCTGATGGGTTTGAGGAAGCAAACTGGAGCCGGTCCTTCAAAAAAAGCAGATTTTGGAACAACAGAGATGCAAGGATCAGCGCAAGGATTAAAGGTTTAGTCGATTATTATGATAATGTTTCGAGTCTTTGTGCTAAGCTAAGCTAACCGTCTCCAAAATGTTACTTGTAGTTAACCAGGGGAGCTACACTGAAGGTTAAAGCTTACGAAAGGAGAAGGAAAAAGAAGAAAAGGAGGATCAGAGTGAGAAACAGAGACATTGATAGGACTTACTTTTTATAGAAAACTGCCTTTAGCTGCTTTAACAGCGTCTCTGACCTACTTGAGACTTTAAACAGGCCGTTTTCTCACTGTGTATGTCCCATTAGTGTCTATGCTTAAAATAATTGCACAAAAGCTGCATATTTGCAGGTAAAGCTGACTTCTAAAATGTACTTTCCCAACTAATGAGCTAATTGTTGTGATTTTGATCTTTCTGACCTATTTTGCCGTCTCTCCTCTGGCGGGAAAGTCACATTCCTCAGTGGCATGTGATTGTCAGCTTGCTGCTTGCATCCATTGTCGTCAGTGTAAGGTGATCCGCCATTGTGCCGCGATGGCCCCTCCAGACAAGCGCGTCCAAGTGGCACGGAGACATCTGCAAGCACCACGGCCATCCCCACCGCCGCTGAAGTCCACTCCAACCAGAGCAGCTTTGTTAGATAACAGAGTTGCTGTAACGCTAACTGGTCTCCAGTGCAGAGACGCGTTCCCACAGATGGAGATTAGCCTTTAGCACCCGGCCAAACAGCACTTTGAGGAAAGATGATATGAATAATCCTCTATGTTTACACGGATGCCTATGACATAAGGATACGGTCTCGGAGCGCAGCTTGTGTGTGCCTGTGAGAGAGTGAATGAGTCACAGAGAGGGCGCCAAGTCCATTACTGACACTGTCTGCGCTGCTTTGTGCGACATTGTGACTTGTGTGTTTCCTCACAGTCTGAACGCCAAAGCGTATGGCTCTCTTTTTTTATTTAGCATTTCACAACTTGCTTCATTGGTCTTTTAAAAACAGCCCTCACAATAGAAAGGAAGTAGTCAACTGAAGACCTGCCAGGTTTCTGAAAAGCTTTAAAAGGCCTGTGACTTATTTTAGCAAAGAAAAAAACACACACTCTAGTTCTAATATCCTAACTAACACAAAACAACATGTTAATGAGATTTGAGTCTCCAGCCAGGCTAGCGAGGCCGAGCCGCTGCATTTGGTCCTTTGCTGTGACTGTTTTGCGGTTCACTGTTGTGCTTTGTGATGTTAGAACAGGTCCAGCGGTAATCCATATACACATCCCTGCCAGAAAAGACTGCCAAACAAGTGTCTCGCTCTGCTGTAGCCTTCCTCTGTTTCATTCTGATACTTTCCCTTCCTGCTCACTCACCGTATACAGAGATCAGGTCTGATTAGTGTAGCATTAATCTCCAAGATTAATCCACTGAGGCTTAATGGTGTACTTAACAGTGTATTAGCTCATTCAGCGATACACTGTTTGCTTCCTCTGAATGAGGCATGAAAGCTTGTCTGTGTTAACACCTTGGCAGAGAGACTGTTGAGAATGAGATGTTCCGATTGTGCATCCCTAATAGAGAATGTGATGCAGAATATGAACTATTATCTTTTAACTGTTAACCATTATCAGTTAATGTAAGTAAGTAAAGTAAAATAATTGTGATTTTAAAGACATGCTTTGCACGCAGGGACATGGGCAGTCTGGTTTCTGTCTCGAGTCTGAGCTGGTTAAAGCAGAGGAGCTCTGTGACATAATGCCTTCTGTTTGATCACAAAGCGTTTTTATAAGGGGAGTTTGACACGGTGAGAAATATTCGTGTTTGCTTTCTTGCTGGTAGCTAGATGACAAGACTGATGCCACTGACACATCAGTCTTTTCAGTATGAAGCTTAGTTTGAGCTGCCAGGAGAGCGGTGGAGACTTTGAGATCACTGCGAAAAGACAAAAAAAAGCTTGAAAATAAACTTGTACAAATAGAACATGAGGTATGATGCTGGATTCTTACACTATTCAAAAGATCAAAGCTTTTCACTTTGGAACTGTAGGAAAATATCAGTGGTTGGGACCAAACACCATCCTATAGGGAACTTCTGTGACAGTTGATGGTGAAGACCGTGTGAACCGTTCATTCAAAAAACAACAATGGCAAAATACATTTGACGGGACTCAGATTTTATTTATAACGTCAACTGTTATGTGATGAAAATCAAGTCTGAACCCATTTGCTGAGAATACACAGCTCATGCACCACATACTGTACACTACAGATAGCCCATATAAAAACAGGCTGCAACTCAGCAACGTCAACAGCATGTTGTAAGATAAGATAATGCAGCCAGGTAAAAAAAAGTGATATTTCTCTGAAGCTTTCTCTGTGTACTGTAGCTAAAGGTCTGATATCTTTGAATTGAACATTGACCTCCTTCTTGGAGGAGTTGAACTGTTCCTCTGCTAGCATTAGTGGACGCCTTTTCAGATGAGTGCGCATTGCAGTAGTACATTTGTTGTATTTCAGGACTGACTTACATATTCTGCATGTCATGGTAGTATGGGCTTCATCTTTAGTGAAGTATTTCCACACACTTGATGAACCGCTGCTAGTTTGCTGCGACGACCCACTGGGCTCCTCACCTGTCTTCTCGGAGGCGTCCATATTGTTATTGTCACATGATCGCCGACTAGTTGACATGATTCTTAAAATGCAAAATGGCAACACTTTTTTTACACCTCGGTATCGGTCTTGAGCTGAACTAGTCTTGGTCTTGACTTGGTCTTGGTCTTGGTCTTGGTCTTGTCTTGGTCCTGATACTCTCTGGTCTTGGTAGTGTCTTGGTCTTGACTTGATCTTGGTCTTGGTCTTGGTCTGTCTTGGTCTTGGTCTTGGTCTTGTCTTGGTCTTGATACTCTCTGGTCTTGGTAGTGTCTTGGTCTCGGTTTAGGTGGTCTTGACTACAAGTCTATTGCATAACCAGGGTTTCCAAGACCAACTCTCCTGCACAAACAATTTATGGGTGGTGATGTATGTCAGGCTTCCAGGTTAGGTTTTAATAAGTCTTCAAACAAATATTACTGACCATAGACTTTAATGTAACATAGCTATAAAAACAAAAGAGTACGAGAACCGCCAGAATTAAATTAGTTTATAAACCCCCCATGTCAAGTAAAGATGTTAAGATTCTTAAGATTATCAAAGACCGTAGATTTCCTCTTCAGAGCACTCCTACAACTTAATTTGGGTGATTTTGAACTTAACTTGTAATTGTGATAGACAGATGGTTCGTATATTTGAAAGTCAGGCTTCACTTCTCAAACGGTTCTGTGTAACAAACCATCTTGAGCTTTCAGGTTACTAACACATCGTCTGTTCATTAATTTAAACCTGTTTAAAACATTTTTTTTTATTCTGTGTTCAACCATGCTTTCACAACAACATTTTAAAAAAAAATCAAGGCTTTTCAGTCTTTTTTTTTACTATTCCGCGTGTCTGTTCAGGTAACAGGATGGCGCTTATGTATTCATAGCGCTCTTGCACTGAAGAGTGGATGTGATGTAGATTGCTCACAGATTATCAGGTTGGGACCCTGGAAAGTGGGGGTCGGCTTTTGAGCGAAATGGAGCAAAAGAGGGTCAATGTGAGCTGAATAAAAATGAGACAGGACGCTAAATGGAGCTGACGTTCTACCTACAATATATAGCTGACCTCTGGTTTCACGCATTAGTCTGGCATACACATAGCTAGGATTAAACACTTCAGCACCGCACCCTACCCAACCTTTTTTCTCCCTCTACTCATCTACTGCTATCGTACACCTTAACCACTGCCATCCCCCTCTCTGACTTTCCTTCCCTCTTCTCTTTTCATGCTCATTCATCTTCGGGCTCCTCCTGGCATCCCCTCCTCCTCCGGCATGACTTAATTGGCTGTGAAGCATAATGGAGGACAGAATTCATATTGATGCTTCATTTCGTAAAATATGGAAATTTCACATTCCACAAATAGAAGCCGGGTCCGTTTAATCTGTAAAAGCTTATTTTAACTCGTTAATAGCCTAGAATGACCCAGTTTACACTGAGACACACACACACACTCACGCTGGAGACAGGTGAGAGGCAATGTGTCGTCTTCTGTCTCTGTTGCTCACAGCCTGTCTGGTTTCCCAGCAGCTTCACCGGGCTCATATGGCATTACGTACTGTTTGATGTGCTCAGGTGTATGTGTGTGTGCATGTGTGTGTGTTACAAGTTTTGTTTTTTTTGGTTTTTTTGTTCAGACTTTTTCTGTGCTCTCGTCCTCGTCCCTTTCTCTGCAGCTGCCTCTCCTGTGATTTGTTGTGGTCGCCACAAATCAGTGAGGGACAATGAATGGCTAATTACATAAATCAATGACAGGCGCACAAAAAAACTAAATGCATCTTCAGAGTAGACTTGTCACTAATGTATTCTCCTTGTGTCTCTTTGTTAGAGAGATTTATGCTTTAAATAGCCCTGACGTTAGATATAAAAACAATTATAAGAAGGACTCTAATTTGAAGTGATGGGCACGGAAAGCTTCAGCTTTTGTTGTCGTTATTCAGTGTGTGTGCTTTCGTATGTTCTGCCGGCGTGAACCTTACTGCACATCCTGTCCTGTCATCCTGTATTACTTCAGCTGGACTGTTTTTTTGCCATAATGAGGTACAACTCCAAGAAAATCCAACGTGAACTATGTGCCGTGTGCATGGTGCATTAAATCTGTGGAGCTTTCAGTAAAATAGGATAGTAGAGGTGCTGTTGTCTGTCTGATATAGGCCTTTTTGTTATTTGACTTTGAATTTCCTCGTGAATTTGGCTGTGGATTGTGTGTTTTCTGTTATTTTAAATGGGTTTTATTCGACCAGGCTTTGACATACTGGTCTCTAAAATGTCCCAAAACAGTAGCTATGACCATAAAGTGCGTTAAAGGTGCTCATGACATAAAAAGCTGAAATATTTTTATATCAATAATAGGCTAAAAAAATAAGTGAAAGGTGTCACTCAAAGTAATAAAGGGGAGCTACTGTTTTTTACAACCTGGACCTTATTTCTGGCATAAAATACAATTTACTTCGCTCATATAACTTTGATGTTATCTTGAGTCATTCATCAGATATTTAGATCCGCATATATCCATATAGTGGAAGTGACTGGGGCAGCCGATACGCTCTAAATAATGCATTATCTGCCGCGAAACTCGTTGATTTCACCAATATTTTCAATTTTAATTATCCGCATACTCTGGCTCTCGTCCCGTAAGGACGTCCATCTTAAACAAAGTCGTCCTCCACAACCTCAGAATCGGAAAAATATTCAGCCGTGTTGCAAAAAACTAGCAGTGGCAAATTACAGGTCAACAAGCAACCTGCACAGCGCCCAGAGATGACATCATCCAGGTCAGAAATTAGTAGGTCAAGCTAACAGGTAACTCCGGACTCAACGAGGAATAGCACTAGTGTATCATAACAAAATATTGGTGAAATGAACAAGTTTCGCGGCAGATAATGCTTTATTTAGAGGCTGCGTTTCGGTGCCCCATTCACTCCCACTATATGGATATACGCTGATCTAAATATCTGATCATATTTTATGCCAGAAATAACAGTAGTTCCCCTTTAATACTGTAAGCCTTTTAGTGTCGTTCATTGTTGTGGTATGGCCGTTTAAGTACCAACACAGACAATGTCCATTTTCCCTTCCAGGATGATAACTGGGGAGAAACCACCACCGCTGTGACAGGCACCTCGGAGCTCAGTATCTCCCAGGAGGAGGTGGTCGGCCTGGGGAAGGAGATACAAGACCGGACCCAGAGCTTCCGCCGCTACCTTCCCCTGGCCGTGGGCTCGTGCGTGGGGCTCCTGGTCGTGGCCACGCCCCTGGTCTTCCTGCTCCTTCCGGCGGTCATGTGGCCCGACAGACTGCAAGCTTGCGGCTCCGCCTGTGAGGGCCTCTTCCTCTCCATCTCCTTCAAGCTCCTCATCCTCCTGGTGGCTATCTGGGCCTTGTTTCTGCGGCCGGGCCGGGCCTGCCTGCCGAGGATGTGCGTGTATCGTGCCTTCCTCACCACGCTCACACTCCTGCTCACCATGTCTTACTGGCTCTTCTATGGGGTCCGGATCCTTGACGCGCAGGTGGGTTTGAGATTATTGCTGTTGGAACATTTAAAAAAAAAAGAGGATGGTGATCAATGTAATGACAATGTTGCAGTAAAATATTAACAAAAAATAACATTTTCCCGACTGATCAGTCCTTAAATATTACCTGTTTAACAAACAGTAAAAAGTTAAAGTCTGTATCATATTCGTACATTTTTGTATCTCAAAATCTTGCTTTGTACAATTTTAAAGACAGATTTTAAGGTAAATTATGAGAGGTTTTATTTTAAATTGTCCTGTGGTCAATTGAGCGTGCTTTTAAGAGTCTCCCAAGAGTCTCCCTTTATACACTCTTATCATTCTTTTGTTTAATTACATTTCACCACACCAGAAAACATCACAAATTCAGAAGGTAATTCTGAATTTGTGACATTTTCTGGTGTATTGTCTATAATTCAATATTACTGTCTGGCTTGCCCGTGTCTCTCCTGATTAAAGCGGATCAAATAACGCCTGAATTAAATTTCGTATCTTTTTTTTTTCCCAAGCGGCAGTTAATGTTTCACTGAACCTGTGGTGTGTTCTGAGCAGGATGAGGACTACCACGGCATCGTCCAGTTTGCCGTGTCCCTCGTGGACTCCCAGCTGTTTGTTCACTACCTGGCTGTGGTGCTGCTGGAGCTCCGTCACCTCCAGCCCTGCTACAGCGTGTGCGTCATCCGCTCCACTGACGGAGAGACGCGTCACTACAACATAGGGCAGCTCAGGTAGGCCGTTGCACTGCGAGGACCTCGTCTGTGATTCCCAGTGGAGCATAAATAAAGCAGGCCCTTTAAAGATTCTCGTGTGAAACAGAACAACCTTTCTGTACAGCTTGCACGGAGACACACAATGACACTTGGCCACAGTCATTACACCCTCCTTGTTGGAGTATGTGTGTAATTGGAGGCTCATGTCCGCAGGGGAGACTGGCACCGGCGGTAATTGAGTTACCCAGCAGTCTCCTCGGCTTGGAGGCTATTATAGATGTTCAAAGGAGAGGGAGGAGAGTGTGCCGGACACAGACTCTCCGCCTGTGGCTAACTTATTTTGCTTCTGATTTGGACAAATGCATCATCATAATGGGACTACACAACGTCTGTGTTTAAGTAAGCTTTGTGTGATGAGACTAAATGTGTTTCAAATGAATCTTCTTCTGATTCAGAATTCATTTGAAGGATGATGAGCAAGAAATTAGGACTCAGACACGAGGATGAAACCAACTCAGCATAAACTTTGCATTAATAGCTTCAGAGAACTAACAGGGGAGGCATTGATTTTATACATTAAGGTCTAAAGCCTTTTGTGGCTCCGGAGGGAGGTGACACTGTAAATGAGGTCAGCTGATTCAGACGTGGTTGAAGGCTACAGGTCTAGATATGAGAAGAATCTGAGGGGCTGAAAACATGACGGACTTCTGCAGCCTGCTATTTTATTGCTGTCCGAGATTAGCGGTTCAAGGCTGCGTAGTTCTCTGATTGAAGCGTCGGTAGTGGAGGTGCATTGTGGGTAATGTAGATGGCAGATTTTGACAAGGAAGAAGAATGCATGGGATAAAATATCTCCAGGTTCAATTCATGATCACTCTGTGTCGTAGGAGTGCATTGCTGTCAATTACTGTGTTATCTATTGCTATTTTTTCTTTCTCTCTCTCATCTCACACAGCATCCAAAGGGCTGCTCTGTCCATTTTGGAGTTTTACTACAGAGATTTTCCGCTCCATAACCCGGCCCTTCTCTCTGCCGCTAAGCACCGGGCTGCCAAACACCTGGCTGGATTAAAGGTTTACAACGTAGACGGTTAGTCGCCTCATGTGTCCTGATACATTATGCAACATTTCTGCCGACGTCCCCGCTCTGTCCCCTTTGCTTTCCCGTGTTCTGCTTTCTTGCGGTGACATTCTTTTTTTTTTCCTCCATCCTCCTCTCTTTACACGAGCAGCTTTTAAAAACAAACTGAGAACGTATCTTTTGGACAGTAAGTACGGATGATGAGAGTCCTTGCCATCACTCTACGCACGGCACTTTATCACAGGAAGTCGCTTATTTCACGGTTGAGTTCTCCTTTTCCTCACTGTGCTGCACTCTAAAGCCTCCATCTCTGACGTTAATGTATATACTGCATCTGTGGCAAGGACTCCAGCCACTCCAACTGTGGCGCTGCAGTTTTCCTGATATATTGCCTCCCCGCACGTAATGCCACATATTGCACTCTTCCCTGTAGTTTGAAAGGGGGTCCTTTCACCACGCATTAATCCCCCACCCGCTGCACAACACTCTGGATTTGTTGATCTATAGCAGGGATGCAGTGTGGGATATGGTGTCCTCATAGCACTTTTCATCCACCCCACCCCCTTCCCTATCAAAGTGCGGGCGGAAAGGCCTCTAGGGGGCTGTGGAATTTCAAGCCTTAAATAATTCATCAGAGTAACGCTCATTCCTCACATACTCCCACATTTCTTTTTCTTCCTCACGCTCTGCCCGTCTCCAGCTCCGCCGCTCCTTCTATCCTTTTCCTCCTCATCAACCCCCACGCACCGCTCTGGCTCTTTCTCATTCAGTCATTCACTCGTCTCATAGCGTGAATATGTAGGCCAGGAGGTAAAAGGAGCGGCACGTTATTTGTTGAAACATATTTACAGCGCTTCTTGTGCAAATTGCGTGACGGCACGTTCCACAGCGGATGGTGCTTCTGCTCTGTTTTGTTTTTACTTTTGTGGCTCGTTTTCACCTGCGCGCACCAGCATGAGCACACATATGCAGATGATTTTATAAATGATTTATACCCCCCACCTGACCTGCAGGATTTAATCTCCCCCCTAACTTTACCGATTGTCCTGAATATGAACTAAATCACAATGACAACCCAAAGAACTCCTTTAGTTTGGTGGTTTTGTTACACAAACCAGTAAATTTTTGTTACACAAACCAGTAAATTCACAGATTTGACAAGAATTATGGCCTTTGATGTGTAAAATAATGAATATTTATCCCCCACCCACCAATAAAAAGGTTTCCACATCAGCATCTGTGAAGAAACAGTGGTTGCTTCCAGTGGAAATTGCCTCCTTTCTCAATTCTATTATTAAAATGTTGTGTGACAGAGATTGGCCGATTGCCCCAGATATGTACACAGTCCTTTAAAAAGGCAATGGAGGATCAGATTAGAATAAAACTGAACAAATCTTGATTCAGAGTTGTTTTTACACCTCTAGTGACAAAATCAGTGTCCTCATCCAATGTGAGGCTTCCCTTCCATGATTCAGACTGAGCCCATTAATCACTGGTGAGGGACTGGTGAGTTGGGGGGGGGGGGGGTTCCTCTTCCTCCAGCTCAAACTGATATAACCAATTTAGCCCTGTCCTTTCCTTCTGCCACAGCCCCGGGTAGCACGGCGGGGGCTCAGCCTGGTAATGGAAATCAGTCTCGGGCTATGGTCACAGCTGCAGAACGCAAACGCAAAGACAGCGCGCACAATGAGCTGTACTACGAAGAGGCCGACTACGAGAGGAGGGTCCGCAAACGTAGAGCCAGGTAGGAACAATATGTTTGATCCCAGTGTTACATGCTGATCTAGTGTATTGCTGACTTCGAGTCAATTTAACGTAAAGGTCACAAAGCCAGTTATGGAACTAGGCCAAACACTTTTCAACCATTAATATTTATTAATGCCTTGCATTATTAAGTAAAACATATTTTTCTCAAGTTAACATCTTGTCATTGTGTCATTTTTGCACAGTTGGACATTATAAAACAGGAGTAGATTTCCCATTCAATTAAATATTGAAATTAACAAGATTTTCTTTGGAGATTCATCAGTGAGCAGTGGCATTATCCAACCTCATGATAATTTGTATTAAAAAGCTTGTTCATGGAGTAATATTCTCTCTTGGTCTAAGTCTAAAGCATCTGCTAAGGCATACACCTAAAAAGGTTCTTACTTCAGCAGCATTACGTGTCATGTCTGAAAAGAAAAAGCACTGGTGATTATGGATGAGTAAAGCACTAGCTGCTAGTGTGCTAACTGTTCTGTGTCTGCCAGGCTGGTGGTGGCTGTGGAGGAGGCCTTCACGCACGTCCGCCGCATGAAGAAAGAGGATGAGCGCGCGACACCCTCCGACATCATGGACGTGCGCGAGGCGGCCCTGGCCATATTCCCCTCGATGGCTCGCTCCCTGCAGAAGTACCTCCGCACCACCAGGAGGCAGCACTGCCACAGCATGGAGAGCATCCAGAAGCACCTGGCTTTCTGCCTGGTCAATAACATGAGCCCTAAGGTCAGGACGGCTTTGGATGTGTGCCGTTGTATCCGAATTTCTCTTAAGAAAAAGGGATCTTGGCGTCACTTGTGATGACTTTGTGTTTCTCAGTGCTAGGACCCTTCTGACAACAGCAGCAGTGATACAGGCAGGAAATGTCAGGAGAGAATCAAAGATGCAGTTATGAATTATGCATCTTAACCTTATTTTTTTAAACAGAGTACAATAAAACCATTGTATATAAAAATGTTACTATGGATGCCTTATTATTCATAAAAACAAACAAATACTGTTTTTGCATTTAGGAATGATGGTCAAAATGCATTTCAGGCATTTGTAGGCTGTAATAAAGTTTAAATTTCATTTTAACCATGCACATGTTTTAATTAAGCTTCTGTTTCTGCGTTGCTAGGCCTTCCTCGAGGCCTACCTGGCCCCCGGTCCAACCCTGCAGTACGGCCCTGAGCGCTGGATGGCTGATCAGTGGACTTTGGTCAGCGAGGCTTCTGTTACCAGCGGTATTAAGGAAGGGACAGAGTTCCTGCTGAAGTGTCTCGACTTCACCTTAGCCATCACTGTCAAGGGCATCCCTTACATCCGACTGACTGAAGAATACATCGACCCCAAGTCGCACAAGTTTATACTGCTGCTCCAGTCAGAGACCTCAGTTTAACAGCAGACCAGCGCTGCTCCTCCGGACTTGCAAAACTGTTATCCTGCTGACTTTTTCAAAAACAAACTTTTTGTACTGTTTTTTTGTAACTTATGTTTTTTGTAGTCTTAGAATATTTGTGTTTTTTGTCTTCGCCCCGGGAGAAAGATCTTAAGAGACAGCAAACAAGGGGATTTCTCTGTCCTGACATCTGCAGAACACAGTTCAGTTATTCCTCTATGCACTACCGATGACCGTCACGAATCTTCCTTCATTGGCTTGTGCCAGCGTGTGCCTGCACGGGAGAGCTTCGAGGATTGTGTGATGTTAGGATAAAAAAGTGTTCTGAACTGCGTCCGTCTTAACCCGTCTCCTCCACTGTAGTGACATATGATAGAAACCTTCCACTAGAACTTAGCGATTATTATTTAATTGTCCTGTATTGCAGATGTATGTACAGTATTTATATGTTAATATACTTTATCCCTACACACTTTTTATACCAAAATCGTGCATTGCCTGAATGATTTTTTTATCTCGTCTGATTGCGCTGCGTTCGTTGACGTAACTGGACTGTAAGTACCTGAAGACGCATTTGTAAATCACAGGAGACTCTTGGACTGAACGCCAACCACAGTACAATTGAATACAGACAGGTTAGTCAATAGTTTGTGAAGGAACACACCTGATCGCTTGTTATGTTTGTGTTAGCGACGTACCCTGATGTCTTCACAGCAATGAGTCTTAATGACTGGACGTCTGTGACGTTTATCGACCTTTGTATGCCATTTGTCACGAAGGGGTTTATTGTTGAAGCACCTCTCTGCGTTATTTAAGACAGGTGTTGTACAGTGTAATCGAACAAACAAAACAGAAATGATTTAAAATCTGATTTCAGGAGCAGTTTCAAAAGATTTAGGACCATCTGTCCAAGTCTTTCTCAAAATTCAAACAGTTATCTTGTGCTGGCAAGTTAAACAAACAAAAAATGAATAATTTAGTGTAAATTATCTCAACACATTGTCAGTATTCCTGCTGTCAGTATTTTGTCTTTGGACACTGGAGTGTCACACTACTGCCACCTACCTACCACTGCTGGAACGCCGACTCCACTCAGCATCAATCAAAGTGCTGAAGACTTTTTGTGCTTTCGGGGTTCGTCATGTCGTAAATTTAATATTTACAAGAGTGTTACTGTGCTCACGGGAGGTGTAGTTTTGTCTAGGAGCGTTTGATGGCTGTAAATACCTTCTCTTCTCTACACCCGTGCCTCTGTTATAGCTACATATTTAGGACGTGCTGAGCAAACGTGTGGAGTTCTTAAGTGTGTGTGTTTATATATGTGTGTGTGAGAGAGTGAGTGAGAATGTGGCAGTAAAAAAATGAAGAAAAAAAGAACACGATGAAGAAAAGAGAGAATGATTTCCCAAATGTCAAATTGTGATGCAGCCGACAAGTCCTGAGTTCCATGTTGTCCTCGTCTTCTTTTATACAATATAACATGTAAAGTCACAGCGGCAGTGTCAAAGTCACATTTGTAATAAATAAATATTTGTATTGACCTTTTTTTTAGCGTAGTTGATGTATAGTACTTGGTACATGTGCTATTTTGTTTTATGGGTTGAGGGGAGGGGCCTCTGTGGATCATCCCACAGATACTTGATCAGTTTGGGATCTAGTGTTTTTTTTTTTTTAGTTGTTCCTAAATCGTTTTTGTGTGTGTGCCTGTGTCAGGCTGCATCCTGCTGAGGATGTCTGCTGCCATCAAGGAGTGTCATTGCTATGGGGTGGAGGTGACTGGTCTGGTCTAGGTGGGTGCTACATGTCTAAAGGTTTCCCAGCAGAACATTGTATGATCACAATATGGTCAACGTTATTTACTTCTCCCGTCATGTTATGCAAGTAGTTCAGGCTAGAGCTATTGAACTCAGTGTGACTGCGATCTCAGAATTTGGATCTCAGCACACTGTTGACGTATCTTGCGGCCGTTCATAACTGTATTCAGTGCTGAGTCGAATCCGTGAGCAATAAGACGTGGAAAAGAAAAGAGAAAAGCAGAATGAAGAAGTGAAAACATGAGGAATTTACATCCGAAAGAGCTCTCGTGTGTCTATCCAATGGCGTGAAAGCAATATTATCTCCTCTCCTGCCTCATTAACTGAGGTGACAAATAAACCTGATGGAAAAAGAGGATTGCGAGAGATTAAGGAAGAGATTAGCAGCTTGCTGTTTTTCAGCATGTGTTTTTTTTTCCAATTCCAAAGCTGCAAACCCCCCCCGTGGCAGAAAATGCACCTTCACTGGGTAAACCAAACCAATTACATCTTAGGTTGTATTACCTGAAAGAGGAGGTGATTTAAAAGCTAAATGAAAGTGGAAAACCCATTTACCACCCAGTTTGGTTTACCAACAGCGAAGGCGATGAGTCTGAAAAGACGTACAGTTAGTTCAAAAAAATGAAACTTAGAGGAAGAGGGAGTATTCAGACTAAAATGGAAATATTCAAAGTACAGTACCTGAAAGTTACACAGCACACGGACAGAAAATATATTTTTGGTTTTTAATCTTCTCGGTGCCCCACAGCTGGAGGAAGTAAGCAGTGTTTCTACTGAGAACCAAGGTTTTCACAGCATTCAGGATGAAAAGAAGAAAATAATTTGATGACACCGACCGTCCTTTATTATTAACAGTCATTTATGTTTATATTCACTTAAGTATATATTATTTTAAAGTCCAAAACCCATTCCAGGTTTATGTACACTTGCGTGGAATGACATTATGGATATTAAATAATGTAGAAGGCACATACTCCGAATACAAATATTCAGTTATTTCTTAGAGGATAGTTCTGAAAGCCTGAAGAGTAAAGACTGAAGAAGAGCAACATTTATTATTCTCAGCCTATGGATTACTCATCATCATCATCATCATCATCATCGTCGTCGTCGTTGTCGTCATCATCATCATCTTCATCTGTGTCATCATCTGTATCATCATCATCATCGTCATCGTCATCATCATCATCGTCATCATCATCCCCATCATTGTCATCATCATCCTCTGTATTGACTTTGCCAGACAGCACATCTTCGATCCAGTCCTCCAGCTCCTGAGCAGTGGGCAGGTCCTCCTCATCGTCCATTTCCATCCACACACTGTCTGCCTGCTCACACACACACACACACACACAGACACAGACAGACAGGGAGAGAGGGGGGAGGGGCGGGGTGAGGTGGGGGGCAGACACCATCAGAATATAAACAGAAAACTGAGCACTGGTGTCTAAGTTTAGGAACTTACATCGGTCACATTGACGACTCCTATCTGTGGTCTGAACAGGTCCACCTTAAAGGTCTTCTCCCAGTAGGGAATTAGCTGGAAGCAGACAGCAAAGAAAAACAAAAGCATTAGGCCTGAAACGTTTACGCAAATAATCCATCTTTTCTTTCCATCTTTCTTTTCCAGTGATTCGGTTCTTTCTTGTCTGCGTGCGTCTCCGTCTGTTTGAGCCCAGAGGTGCGAGGCTCACCAGGGGGAAGTCATCGGGATCGATCCAGACGATGCTGAGGTCGGGAAGGTGAGTGTTGTCCCTGGCCACCTCCTTCAGGATCTCCAAGAACTCAAAACCATCTGAAGAAAGCAACGTCACAGAACAACAATTCATGTCCCGTTCGTTTTATTTGTACAAACCAACCTGCAGTTTTCCAGAGCATTTCTTTTTTTAGTGGCTGCAGCGACTGCAGCTCCTTGAATGGTTTGCCAGTTCTTGTATTGATATTAAAATGAATTTACGAGTTCTGTGTCTTGCACAAGCCTATTTGTGTTACAGGCTCGCAGTGAATAAACAGGAAGGCTCCCCGGGTCCTCTGGGACAAACTGATGGTGAGGAAGCTTTTAGTGTTTGGAAGGCAAAGGCACTCTCTGAGAATGTGAGAGCAGATGTACATGATCATATCAAACCTTTTTACCCAGGCTTTGGATTCAATACATTATTGTTTTCTGCATTATTTTATTTGAGGTTCTATTTCTGGCAGTGATTTAACCGCTTGTTTTTTTATTTTATTTCATATGTACATTATTGGCTTTTCATTCGCTCAACTGACTGAACATTAGGCCAAAAGAGTGACGCCACAAACTGCTGTGAATCTCCCATTAAACAGTAGCACACCAACACATGATTTGCTCATACCGGGATCCTCCTCCTCAGCAAAAGCCACAATGTGGATGCCCTCGATATCATCCTCCTGAGGAGAAAAAAAAAATGGAAAAAATACCAGATGAACATACATTTTAACCAGTACTCATGTTGCCTCTGCAGCCAGACAAGCATCACTCACCCATGTCTCAAACATGTCTTCTGCACGAAGCTTCCTCAGGGTTGGTCTGATGGCACAGAAAACGGATTAGATGTTTGAGAACATGGTTACACAAAGGCCTCAGAGCATTCATAATTTAAAGTCCTAAACAAGTCCTCTTTGTTTACCGTCTGTGCTCGGTTATGAATTCCACCAGCTCCTCCTCGGAGTGGGGCTTGCCTGGGATGGTGACGGGCTCCTCCATGAAGGGCTCATAGAAGTCGACCTCATTCAGTTTCAGAGTCAGCTCTTTGGCCACCTAGAGCGACACCGACAAGATCGGTCGGTGATAACCATTCGCCTGTTTATTCGTTAATTACTGCGCTCGTTTGCAACTTACAGATTTCTCAAACGTGGCAAAGAACTTAATGTACGGCTGGAACTGCTCTGCAGCTTCTTTAAATGCTTCGTAGTCTGCAGATAAAAAACAACAGGAGAAAGACAACATTATGTACAACGCGGCGCTGTGTGTCATGATCACACATCTGTTTGTCGTTTCTTTGGCTGTTGTGTATTTGACATTTGGACATCAGGGAGCGGAAATAGCTCCACTTTGACCTCAGCTTAATTCTCCCACAGTGAGAATTCAAGTGGGATGCTGCTGCAGCTCAGCGCTCCGAGTAAAGTAAACCATAGACTCAGTTGTTGTGCAGGATGCATGAGGGTACCGGGGCAGTGGCAGCTGAGAGTGCAGCAGTGGTAAAAATGGATCTGCAAATCCTTGGAGATGGGGGGGTTAAAATGCATTCATGTCATAATGAAGGGCATGAGCCGCAGAAATCCCATCTCAGACCCGTCCAACAAGCTGTGTCCAGGCAACACTCACGCTCAGAGTCTTCGCTCTTGAAGTAACCAATGAGTCGGATGTCTTCTTCCATCCTGTCAAAGGCTCTCAGCTCCAGAGCATTTCCTATCACCTCCACTGGCTCCTCCAGCAGCTAGAGACAGATAGACACAGAGAGAGAAGAGAGGACTGAAGGGTAACCGGTGTCAGCTTGTAACCTCTACAAGACTGGAGGTGATTAGAGCTAGCAGCTGGGAATCTGCCCTCAGATGATTCTACTCACATCTAATAAGAACTCCACCAGAGTGTTAGCAGAGAGCAACCCGTCAAACTCGATCACCCTGTCGTCCTTAAAAACATACACGCTTCCCTCTTCCTCCAAGCCTGGGATGAAAAAAAAAAAAAACGTGCACGTGTTTAAACAGTGTTTCTGTTCTTTAATTAATACGTGTGATATTTTTAGGTGCCGCTACAAACCAAGGCTAAATAAGGAGAAGTCAAGTAAACACATACTCACCTAGTTTCTTCGCCACTTTTGCATCTTTGTGGGAGTCGACCATTCCAAACCCGATGTCCCTCTCTTCCATTACCTGAGCTGCAAGCTGCAACCAACAGGGAAATGTCACAAAGGATTCAGCTGTCCGGATGATTCATTTCGGAAACAAAAACGAGGCTGTGTCTGTGAATGGAAGCAGGACCAATGTTGGCAGCATGACAGGCATGCCCAAGGTGCCCAGTTACATAATCACCCAGACTGTCTTGTTCTAAATATAACCACATTAAGACTTTAAATAAAACTGGTCTGGCAATTGTTGTACGAACTACAGTGAATGGGCTCTAGCGACATTTGTCACAATTTGAAGGTACAGTATCCTGCTGAAGTTGCTGAGCATTAGTAGAGCTATGGAGCCAAGAACAAACAGTGGATCTCCACTCTGTTAAGCACGCGTCACTGTACAGTCGGTTAAACGTACTGTATATGCGGCCTCAACCTTCACACCATTGCACTGGGCGGAGAGTGGGTTGCAGACATGCACCAACAGTGGCAATAAAGTAAAATTTCAGTATGTGATGCAATCAATGCATGATCGAAATCATATATTTTATATTTTATGTGCTCTATTACATGGGGTGCATGCAGCACTGAAATGTAGAAACCAAAATCAGATGCATGCAAAATTATCTTATTTAGACTTTGTAGTTAGTTTTAACAGCTTTCTATCACATCTTGTTCTAAAAACTGAACTTGTTAACATCTGTCACAAGAGCTTTCATTTGACTGTCCTCTGCACTGCAGCAACTCTATAAGTGCTTTTCAGCCAATCAACAAAGAGGATGTGAACAGACGTCAAGCAGGTTGCAAATCTGCAAAAACGCCTGCAAATGGCAGGTATTGTGAACACATTAGCTTTTAGAGGTTCACGGTGGATGGGTTCGCAAGTGCCAGACTCCAGCGCCATCGCCCACCTGTGTAGTGTAAAATAGCTGAAGCTAATATCAGGAGTGCACGCCTGGGCTCGGATTACCTTCAAGAGATCAAAGAGCACCTGCCCTCAGCCGTGTGTAACATGAGACGGGGCACCGTGCACAGTTCCCCACAATATGGGCTTCAAACTGAGAGATTTATTCATCAATCATCAATTAGACATGTTTCTCTGCTTCGCTGAGCCTGAATATTTAACAGTCTCCAAGTCTTACTTCTGCTTTGATAAGTTCACCAAAGAGGAGAAGGTAGCTGTGCCCTTCAGGCGTGTAGCTCAAAAGCATAATGCACATGAGCTCTTGGCCTATTTCTGCCGGCAGAGGAGAGCCACGGGAGGAGTTTTCCCCATCCATTTCCATGGGATGGAAATGCGCATTTGATTTAGGCTGAAATGACTTTAAGTGACAGCGCTGCATCTCACTGGACTTGTAGAGTCCCTACACGCTGACCTTGAGGAAACTCAAACATTAAGACGGAAAGCCCTAGAGATTTATGTCTCACCGCTTGCCTCTCTGCTTATCGGAGCACTAACTCTGAGTCTTTTAGTCTGTAATTAAAAGTCCTTTCCCTCGTATCACTGCCAGCAAGACATTTTGTTTATCTCTCTTTCCTTTAACTCTTTGTTTTTCTCCTTTCTTGACCCCTTTTACGGTTACCCCTGTCATTTTCTCAGTCACTTTTCATTCATTGTTTTTCCTCATACTTTACCTCCAGCACCAACTCAGTCATCTGGTGTTGTTTTTGCTGCTCCTTGCTGTCTGGTATGGGCTCGTGGTAGAAAAGGCAAAGCATGCTGTGCTTCTTCAAGGCTTTCTTGTAGTTCTTGTCATTGATATCAAGAACACGGTCTTTCCCATCATACTGTGGGAACTCCAGGCCCTTCTCGGCTGGGGCCAGAGGAACGAGGCTCAGGCAAGGGAGCAGGAGCCACCACAGGGAGAGCATGGTCCAGACCTACCACACGCCCCCAGAGTAGGATTTGGTTTCACGGTGCGATACTGCACAACCAGAAAGGTGACCTATGGCCGGTTGAACGAAGAGGGAAGTGTAAGAAAAGCTGCAGGAAGGCTTAGATGTAAAACGCTGTCCGTCTGCGGCGGTTCTCCGGCATCCCCAGTTGACCAAAGAAATCCAAAGTATCCTCAGGACCCAGAAACTTTTTTTTTCCCACTGTGATTACTCCTTCACGCCTTCTCTCTGCAGACACAAAGGCAAAAGAGGAGTCCTGCCAGGACTTTGAGGTAGTGGGGGAGTGGATACCATACATAGCAGCAGTCCTCTTCCCCTACCCACACAGGAGAGGCCCATTTTTAGGAGACCAGTTGTTTGAATGCTAAAAATAAAACGCAGAGTGAGAAGCGGAGATAGCAAAGGATGACAGAGGGGGTTTAATAATGAGTTACTGTAAGTGTTTCCTCTGATGTCTCTTAGAGGGACTCGGTGAAGTGGGAGGAGAAAGGCTGAGCCCCGGAGATTTGACGGTTCATTTATTTTGAGTTGTTTAAGTGTGCGAGGACCAGAAACTGTGGTCATGGTGTCCGGTGCTATAGCAGAACATGTATGGCGTATCATGAGTGACATGAGTGCTCACGGGACAGTCTGCCAACAGGTGTGCAAAGGGCAGCTCAAACAATCTGTTCTATGTTCAAGCATGTGCATTAGCATGTGCAAATGTTACATAAAAGATACTCAGCTCCGTTTTTCTCCTCTCAAGCCTGAGCTCAAACTCCTGTAAAAACTTTGCACTTAAGAACCAACTGTTTCTTTTCTACTGGCACCACGGAAGCAGCTGTACTTCTATTTCGGTCCTCCTCTTTTTCATCTCCACTCTTGTCTCAAGTACAACAGTGCAACAGCAGTCCAATAGTGCTGCTCTGCTGCCCTCTGGAGGTACAACTAAGCATGAGGCGCATGATCATGAGAGGCACTGAAGTCAGGTGACAGTGGAGGAAAGGCCAATGTTGATGCAGGTCTTGTTTGTTCTTCGAGTACTTTTTGCAACACTTTAAGATATTCAAGCTCAGAATCACTTTGCAGTAGACACCTCTCTCCACAATGATGAAAATCAGGTGGGAGCTTTTGAAGACAAAGCTTTTTTTTTTTTTTTTTTTTTTAGCATTTTTTATTTAGAAAATGCTGCATCCGGGATCACATTACTTTTTCATCCCTCTGTCAACAAATTATTCATCTTCTGAAGGCGCTGACACTTTTGTTCATCTGGTTTGTGCTGCGGCAACAGCTGAACTCTTTTTAATAAGTTAACCTGCACTGTGCCCCTAAAAACCTTTGGTCTAGCTGCGAATTAACACTGAGAAAGTCCTTCTTCGTTTGGAAAAAAAACTTGGCTTGTGTCTCTTTCACGCAATTATGATGTTACATACTACCACAAAGCTACTTAGGGAGCAATGTTCCACTGAAAACACAAAGCGCGACCATGTTCATAACAGGTGAGGAATGACTGCAAGTTGATTTCTTAAACTCGGCAGTGAGGAGTCAGTCAAATTTACCCGAATGTCATCTAAATGCTGCTTCATGGGAACGATGTGTTTAAGCTTAACCTGCTCGATTCTAGACGTTAACATGAATTTGATTGAAAGGGTGCACACTCTTATAACTATTTATTTATTTTACTTTACATGGCAGAATATTCATCCATTTATTTCCATTCTCTCTCAGTTTACATATCAAGTGTGTATGTGGTCCATTAGGGATTTTAGCTGATGGATGACAAAGATTGAACCGTAGAAAACAAGTGCAATATTTCCAGTACGGCCTGTGCAAGCGACGCTGACAGAGATTCGCCTGCATTATCTAGCTGCAAAGTTAGTGACAACGTCCTCCTGGTGTATCTGAGCAGTCCAGTCCTCCTTGATGTACTGGTGGTAGGGGTCATTGGAGTGCTCCCTCCTTTTGGATTTGACCGTGCTCACCAGGATGGCCACAACGATGAACGCAAACATGCCGATCATCACCGCCAGGTACCAGATCACGTCCCTGAAGTTCTCCTCGGCCATGGTCTTGTCCAGGGCGTTGGCTGCAGCCGTCATGTTTCGCCTCCAGTTGTCAAGGTAACGGCCCAATGCACTGGTGAGCGAGTCCTCCAGATTAAGGGTAAAGTTGGACCAACCAGATGCACTTGGCTAGTTGGAGGAAAAACGATTTTAGTGCTATTTCCAGAAAGGTCTAAGCAAATTCTACTAGATATGACTCTAATACTACAGAAGTTGTGGTAACAGGTGCGAAAGTATACACAATTTAAACAAAGATGTTTGTGAAATCTCACCAAATACCCATTATATACCTACACAGTCAGTTATGAAAGAATAATTATTTCTAATAGTCAGAAATCATAATATTGCATTTGATTTTTCATCTCTAGGTTCTACCAACCTTTTGCCACAGCTTCGAAGGCCACATGGTGAAATTAGTCAGGAGCTCAAAAGAGAATAGAGATGAAAAACAAAGAGATACCGACAGCGAGCGAGTAAGCTGCGTTAGTTCACTGCTTCATAGGAAAAATATCTTCAGTCGGTCCGCACACTTTATTTACCCTTTTTAATCTTTCCTGCTTCCACCCTTCTGAGTGTGTGTGTGTGTGTGTGTGTGTGCAAGTGGGGGAGATGGAGTGTTTCCTGATAGTGAGGTACGACCTTGAAAATGTTGATATTTCCTTCAGATGATAAGCAAAAAGGAGAGATGGACGTCATCATAGACTGACAAAAACACACATTCAGGAAAGATATATATTGAGAACACACTCTCTCTATATGTTTATATCCAAATAACAGCAGGAGATGAAATGAATGAACATTAACCTGATTTGTTTGAGAACAGCTGGCCACATGTGTATTTATTCACCTGTAGTTCCTCGGCAGCACGGATAGGAGTAGTAAAAATTAAGAATTCATGATTGCCTTTTTGTAGTTTTCCTTTAGATGGCAGTATAATGCAACACAGCTAGGAGCTATATTATTCATATTCATATTCATATTCATATTCATATGTTCTCAAGTTTGTAAGTGAAGTGTGAAAGAAATGTCTCCAAGCATAGATTATCTTCCTCATTTGCAAAAAGAACCAAATGATTTACATATGAAGTATAAGATGCATAATGAAAGAGAAGTGGGGTAATTTAAGGTGATCTGGGAGGTATCAGTGTCAGTAGCCAGGGCTCTTGCTCAAGGACACTTGAGCGCTACTTCTGTTTGCTTGCAAAAACGCTTGAAACTGTATCCCGCAAGAGTTTGAAGGGGTGGTGTATCTACCCCACGGAGCTGAAGAGGATGCCTCCCACCATCTCTGATCATTGCCAGACCATTTATGTTTTGCTATGCAGCGCCAGCGGGTGGACGCTATGCTGACTTTCTTTTCTGCAAACAGAAACAAGAGAAAAAGAGAAACAAAGAGCACAAAGAACACACTCAGAAAAAAAAGAGGAACTAAATAAATTAGTTTGTATCTGGTAGATTTCCACCGCCTAAAGCGGGGACAGAAACTAGAAAAGGTGAAACATGTGGAATAGGCTTTGCAAAGTGCCCTGTTTTCATCAGCAAGGGAGGGGAGTTTTATCTAAAATGCAAATGCACTACTGACCTTGTAAAAGCTGCTGTCTTACTGTATGTTGAGATTTCCATATGCAAATATTACACAGAGAGAGAGATTTTGCTGAAGTGCACACACGAATCTCTACAATAACCCTAGCTTTTGTTTCGTTCCTATGCTAAAGTCTGGTCAGTTTTCAGACAGAATATTTGGCTCAATGTGTGGAAAGTTTGTTACAACATAATGTGTGTTGAAATGAGCTGACGGCGGGGGACCAGAACATCTGATTCTTTTCACAGTAAAGGACAGGGACACTGCATCAGTCTAAAGGACACCATCATCTTCTATCATCAATTATCTACAGCTCAAATTCCTATAAAGGGTGCTGTGTTACAAATGCATCAGTGTTGAACCATTTACATTTGTGCCTTTATGAAATAATGCTATCCTATCAACCACTTGCTCTGCTGGTGATGATTTGTATATTCAAATTTTTTTGTGACTGAGGACAAAGATTTGGAATATAATAATAATAATAATAATAATAATAATAATAAAAAATATTAAGTGCACTCCCCACGCGGTGTAAACAACTATGGATAGCAAAGCATAACCAAAGGCCATATGACTGCATCATAAGACCGGCTGGACTAAACCTCAGTGACCAGAGACTGACCAGAATGGTGCAGAAACCCCACGGCAAGAGCAAGTGAAGCACAAACACAGAGCTGAGCTGGAATGTTACGTAAATGCTGAAATGCAGATTAACAGACACACACTGAGTGTACTTCTGCACATAAAATCTGTAGTTTTCTGATGTACACTTTGTCTGTCCCATGACAGGTGATAACATAGTCATGAAATAGTACAATCATGTCTTTGATGAGTCTACAGCTTTGTATAATCATCTATGTTGTTAAAAACTCTGATATACATGTGCAGTTCATGTGACTCATCCAGCTCTTTCAGAATGTCATGCTGGAACTAGCCTGCAGTGAAAGTAATCCTCCATATCTTTCCATTCTTTGTTAGACCTTGGCAGATTATATTGTAGTACTTTTCCACTCAAGCACTCGAGGTATTTCTCTTGGACTGCCTCTCCCTCTTCCTGCTGCAGGTGATGATCAAGCCTGACCTGCAGCGAATGCAACTACACTTCCAGTAGCAATAAGGTTAATATTATACATGGTAAGTAGGCCTAAGATCATACTACCTTAAAGGGGAACTACTGTTTTTTCAACTTGGACCTTTCTTTCTGGCATAAAATATGATTGTTTACTCACCATATAACTTTGTTTTCATTTGTAGTCGTTCGTCAGATATTTAGATCTGCGTATATCCATATAATGGGAGTGACTGGGGCAGCCTCTAAATAACGCATTATCTGCCACGAAACACGTTCAATTTTTTGATATGATAAGCTAGTGCTATTCTCCATTGAGTCCTGAGTTACCTGTTATCTATCTAAATATTCAGGCATGTTGCAAAAAACTATCAGTTGCAAGGTAAACAAGCCTCACTCGGTGTGCGTGGCACTCAGAGATAACATCGTCTAGGTCAGAGGTTAGTAGGTCAGGCTACAGACCCCGGATGATGATAACAGGAAACTCCAGACTCAACAGGGAATAGCACTAGCGTATCATAACAAAATGTCCAGTACCAGTTTCGGGTAGGATATTATGTTGTTTAGAGCAGGCTTGTGCACAATTCAGAATTGAATTAAGAATGACTCCTAAATTCCAATTCAAGAATTTGAATTGATGTCAAAAACACTTGTAATAACAGCAACATGGAAAATAATAGCAGGCCTAAAAGATCGTTTGTAAGTATCTTGACATACCAGCTTCCTCTGCACCTGTTGATTGAATCTTCAGTGTTGCAGGAAAGATATTCAGACCAGAACGGTGCAGACTCAATGATAAAACATTTGAGGAGCTATTGAGAATTAGATGCAACAGTGTTGCTCAATGACAACTGCATTTACAACGACTTTGTGCTATTTGATTACTTTGAAATGAAAATAACATTTTGAACAAAACTAATCAAACACTGAGGGAGTCATTTATTTCAAGAATTTGATCATTATCTATATGTTGTAACAAAATGTATGCAGGGTTGAGGTTATGTGTAATGACATTATGCTATTAAATTACAAAATTAATGTAATTGTATGTGAGATTTAACACATTCTTTCTGTTGTATGACTGTGGAATTTCTTTGAATTGCCATGAATTTAATTCCACTTCCTGTCATTCCAACTCCAATTCAAATTCAACTTCCTGTGGGGCGGAGTCAATTTAAATTCATATTCCAACTCATGAATTGAATGGCGGCCAATTCTGAATTGTGCACAAGCCTGGTTTAGAGGCTGCGTTTCAGTGCCCCAGTTACTTCCACTATATGGATACGGATCTACATATCTGACAAATGACTCCAAATAACACCAAAGTTATATGGGTGAGTAAACGATTCCAGTATTTTATTCCAGTGGCTATGGCAAATTACTATGCTGTAAGCTATTATTCAGTCCAAACGTCCAGTACAGTACAGTACAGTCTAATGTGTATGTTCTAAGCAAAAGAGTTTTTTTATTTAATGTCCACAAATTGTCTGAATCCCAATCATGTTTTGATCTTGGCTCAAAGAGAAACAATCCTTGGCATTTGTAGTGTTTGTTGATTTTAGCTGGCCTAGTTATTATTAGAAGAACATTTTTTTCATGCTCTTCCCTTAACCTCAGCTCATGCTTCCAGCTCAAAACACAGGCCCAGCCAAGTGCATAATAACTGAGGAGTGTTTGTTGAACAACGTTGTACACGACCACAAAAAAAAACAGTGCATGACAAAGGACCAAAGAAAGGTCCATATACATATTTGTTAGGAGTTATTCCATTTACTTTTTACTGGTTTAAAGTTAATCAGGGTGCTTCCATTGTCAATGTACCGTTTGAAGGGACGAGAAAAGTAAAAATAAAAAGTTTACTAATACAGAGATGTTGACCCAGTGGAGATCCTCGAGTAGAGCTCCACTGTATGGAGATGAAGCTGTGAAACATTATTATGTCATAGTCCTGTTTCGACTTGTACTAAAAGCTTACATAATGAGTAACAACAACTGAAGTGGTTTCAGGCGGGCTGTGCTGTAGTGTAGTTTTGATAGCTTGAAGTATTGTTTCCTCATATTTATGGTCAGCAAAGTGGATGGGGCTTGCCACCATGTTTTTTTTGTTGTTTTTTTTATTTTAATCTGTTTTGCCTAGACACACTCTCTGAAGATATCCGCTAACCTGACAAGCCAGGTAGCTGTAAGTTGCAACAACACCACTGCTAGGAAACTGCTGGTGTCCAGAAACCACTGAGGCCATCTAGAAGGTAATATGTAATATGTATAGGGAAATGTATTGTGTATGGGGGCAGAGAGAATATCAACATTTCCCATACACAAATTATAAAACTACAAACCAAACTCTACAGTCTACCAAAGAAATTCATTTCCAGGCCTCCACTGTACCTGACATGAGTAAATGCTGTGAACTCAGGCCTTTCCAAAACTTTCCACTTACAAGTGTGAATGTCACAAGATGGGGCTGTTCATGTGGTTTCTTCTCATAAACATGGTTAACACGTCCCCATCTGAAGACAGCATCCGAGTAACTGAGCCTTCTGAGGGTGTGTCCTGTGGTGTCTGGCAATGGGATGTTGTTAGTGGCTTCCTTTGGGTCCTATGGGTTGAGGGGAGGGGGCTCTGTGGATCAGGCTTTTTCCAGTGCATCACACAGATACCTGATCAGTTTGGGATCTGGTAGATTTGGAGGTCAGGTCAACATCTTGTGATGTTTTTCATGTTTTTGGAGTTGTTCCTAAACCATCTGTGCCTGTGTCAGGTTGCATCCTGCTGGGGATGGCTGCTGCCATCAAGGAGTGTCATTGCTGTGGGGTGGAGGTGCCTCATCTGGTCTAAGTGGGTGGTACATGTTTAAGTAACATCCATGCGAATGGCAGGTCTAAAGGTTTCCCAGCAGAACAATGTATTGTAAATTGTAAACTAAGACATGGCACTCTGTTGAGACATGCACTTGTGTTGAAAGCTGTTGTGTTTATTCATCCAGCGATGTGTGATCGCGTTCCAGAAAACAGAGAACGCCTAAGACATGAATTGAGAAGATCACCTTGCTTGACTGCAAGCACCTGCTACCAAGTTTGACAGTTCATCTAGAGACGTGTTTTCAAGGAACACCTAGATGGCTGCCAGTTTCTCACCTCTAGGTTGAGTTCAGAAGACATCTAGGAAACCCGAAAGAGTTTTAAGTGATCAGCTCAGACTGATACGCGGGAGTGAGTAGCAATATAGAGAGTACTGTTGTGTTTGTTGAGTGCAAGTGTTTGGTGATGTCTTTGAGAAGGTGTTAACAGGCCCAGTCTGATGTAG
The DNA here is from genome assembly GCA_005024645.1 of Planiliza haematocheilus. Taxonomy (NCBI): domain Eukaryota; kingdom Metazoa; phylum Chordata; class Actinopteri; order Mugiliformes; family Mugilidae; genus Planiliza; species Planiliza haematocheilus. The sequence continues at coordinate 10,342,431 of SRSE01000725.1, forward strand.
CTAACAAAGAAGACCACCAGTTTCTGCAATCCTACATTTGACTCTGAACAGCATCTCTGCTCTGGGTGGTCACAAAGCATTTGATAGATGGGGAAACAAACTGCAGGAAATCGACTCTATAGAGGCAACTTTGATGGCCAATTAGAGTAGGTACTTTTTCTGACTTTTCTGGCATCATTGTGTGTCTAATTATAATACTGTATGAACTTTTACCACAGTAACACAACAATTGGACATTGAGCAAAAGAAAGTTTTTGTATTACAACACTCCTCCCAGACCAAGGTTATATTCCCAGGGAAATACAAAACATGGTACGAAGATACAATTCCAGCCTTGCTTACCCAAGAGGAAAAACCAAAGGCTTGAAACATTACTCACCCTTAAAAATTTCCGTAAACCCTCACCTATTTTCTGGAAGCAGTGGCAGTGAGCTCAGTCACAGGGTAGTAACGGTCCATGTGATAAGGATTGTTTTACCCCACAAATTATTACATTATTACACACAAGAATGAGCAGTGTTGATAAGGTTTTCACCGTCACATATAAACTAGGCTGTTGTGTTTTTTTCTCCAGCATATCATGTCAGTTACTTACTGTGTCCATATCAGTAAGCTCTTTATCAGCTGTTTACACTTGACATCCCAGAAGTACTGATTTGTCACTGATCAAGAATGTCACTGGTCAGACAGAAAAGGGAGCCACTGGTGTTTTGCCTTAATTCGCAGTCACGGGTCCCCTAGACGCTAGACACCATTCTCCCTGCTGTTATTTCTAAAGCAGGTAAATATTTCCTTTTAAAACAGATGCGGGTGCGCACATCCAAATGCAGTGGCTCAGGTGCCAGACAAAAAGGAATAGATATAATGAAAAAAGGTCTGCACACTGAATATGCTCCAAGTGAAATTTATTTATAAAGACAGACGACGTTTCGATCCCATGGGATCTTCATCAGGCCTGATGAAGATCCCATGGGATCGAAACGTCGTCTGTCTTTATAAATAAATATTTCCTTTTGCCACTAAAGCCCTACTCTGTGGATTAAAGCCAGAATCCCAGGCATGCCGCCATAGTTTAGCCAGGGCTGTGAATGGGGAACGTCAGGAATGCATTGACTATGTGTTTGCTGTATGTTTGAAAGGTCACACCACATTCCCTACATGGCTGCTTCCGCTGTCACCCCAACAGGCATGAACAACAGAGGCTATTTTAAGCTTTTCAAATGTCTCGTTAGCTGTGGGAGAAAAACAAGCAGGTATACAGAGATGAACACGTATCCTTCAGGGATACATTAACAGATAACTCACACCTGAGATCAAACTCTTTTGAGTTTCCTAGATGCCCTCTGAAGTCCATCTACAGGCCAGAAACTGGCAACCATCTGTAGGTGTGCCTTGGATAAACATCATTAAATGATCTGATAAACCTGGTAGCAGTTGTTTGCAGCGAAGCAAGGTGATTATTTCTATTCATGTTTAAACTGTTCTCTGTTTTCTGGAACATTATCACTCATCACTCGATGAATAAACGCTGAATAGCTTTCAACACAACTGCATCTGTCAACTGACTGGCATGTTTTAGCGTGTTTCATTGACAGACCAGGCTTCAATACATCACACAACTCTGTAAATGTTTACACTGATAGCTTTTACATGTAGGATTAAAGGAACTGTATACTGTCGAGTAATTGGTCAAACACAACACAATCCTGACAGTCCTGGCAGTCACAATTCTTCCCCCAAACTGACTTTGTTAATTACACTGCCAGAACATTAAAACCGCTGGCAGGAGAAGTAAATAACTTGTGACAATACAATGTTCTGCTGGGAAACTGTTGGACCTGGCTGTTGTTATTTAAAAATGTAGATAGACCAGACCGGTCACACCCACCCCATAGCGATGACACTCCTTGATGGCAGCAGGATGCAGCCTGACACAGGCACACACACAAAATCGCTTTAGGAACAACTAAAGAAACATGAAGAACACTACAAGGTGTTGACATGGCCTCCATAAGTATCTGTGGGATGCACTGGAACAAGTCTGACACCTCAGGAGGTGTCCTCAGAAGGCCCGTGTCCATTCTCTGATGACTCAGAACTGTTGTGGAGGCACAAGGGAGAGCGACACAATATTAGGAAGGTGGACATAATGAATGGTGTATTTTTGTTGAACCCAGCTGCGTGCAAAGCTACCACCTCTTTCAAACTCAGCAGTGTGTAATGTGCATCGCAGCTGGGGCAGACGATCACTAAAAGACCTTGAGGCACAAATCACAGATATTAAGTTCACACATGCACAACATTCAGAAAAGCTGCATAAGGTGATAGAGCAGCATTCCCAGTACAAACTGTACTTACATAAACTTTTATCTCATGTCCAACAGCACTAAATTTTAATAAATACAAGTGTTTAGACAGTCAGTCCGAATTAAACCTACTTTAAAAAAATAAAAACAACTCTATTACTGTAGTATTGTGGTTGTAACTACTGAGGTAGGGCAGGGAGGATATAACGTAGCTTATCTCGTTGCTGTGTGTAAAGATAACTTTTATTGTAGTGCCCCGTAAAACGAGTTTTAACATTTCTACACGTGTAAGGACAGTTTCATAAGTTGCAAGTTTTAAAGGCAGGTTGGCTTTTTTTAAGCTGTTTTCCCCTTAACAGACTTCACGGTTAAGCTAATTACTCAGAAGCAGTAAAAGTAAAACAGGACAGTAACTTGAAGCAATAATTTTCATGTGCGCCTCAAAGATAACGTCTGTTACTGAATAACGATAATATGATATTTTTACGATATTTTGAATTTTTACTGGAAGAAAACCTCAGCTGGTGACTTTGATGGTTTTAGGAAAATCTCTTCAATTCAGAAGAATAACTGGGTGCGTGTGAATGGTTGTCTGTCTCTGTGTGTTAGCCCTGCGATAGATTGGCGACCTGTCCAGGGTGTACTCCGCTTCTCGTCTGGTTGACAGCTGGGATAAGCTCTAGCAGACCCCGCGACCCTTCACAGGAACATGAATGAATGAATGAATGAACTGCGCACTGGTGTAATGTCTACATAAGTGGGAAAGGGATTTCCCCACTTCCATATTACTTGGTGTCATATGTGCAGAAACATGGAGGACAAAAGCAAGTGTGCTGATGCAAAGAAAATGTAGATTTGTCTCTTGCAAACAGTAAGTTCATGTGCCACATTAGTTTTGAGCTAATACACACTGTTTTGTATTTAACATGTATAAAGTAATGATATTTCATGGCTCCCCTGATTTACGTTTTCAGGCTGGAAACAGCTGTCAGCGTGCTGTTGCTGAAAAATACAACACATCGTCTTTGTAGTGACCAGAAATTCAGACTTAAAACCGCACGAATACACTGTGGGCAGAAAAACAACTTTCCAGCTCAGGAAACGAGACCATCCCATGAGGAGCATGTGAATGCTTCATCAGGTCTGGAAAGTCGGTGACATGTTATATTGCAGGCAAGGTTAAAGATACAGAAAAGAATTCATTGTGGTAAAAAATTCTCTTGGAAGGTGTCTATCTCTGCTTGTTAAAGGGCATCCATCCCAGATTGATTTGGTCTGACTGGGCACTTAGCAATCTTATAAAACTGGACCACAGATTGTATGGTTGGTTTGTTTATGGAAGGTGGTACAGTAAGAGGGCGTTCAACTAAACACTAAAGTTTTAATGCAGAACTTGCTTTGACTGTGTGACCTCTGGTGACCTTTGCCATTATAGTTCCTCATTGTCAATAAAGGGGAGAAATGGCAAAAAATACATGTTCAAAGATCTTGAATTAAACTAAGGAACACACACTGTTAGCCAAGGAATGCCATAGCTAATAGTTAATGTTTAAATTTTAGGGATGTAACCTAGCTCCTAGCGTCTACTGATGGTAGCTTTGCAGCAGACACAGTCATTCCCTTATCTTCATGCAAAGAACTTATAAAGCTCATGTTTCCACAGAACCAACTCACCTTGACCACAGCTGCTGCATCTGTAACATCAGCCATTTGATTAGTGTCTAAGTGTTCCTTTGTTTAACATCTGCCAAAAAAATTAGCAACAAGAGATCACAATCTACAATAAGGAGAGAACAGGATACTGTGTCTGTAAAGTTTAAATAGATTATTGTATTATATTGGATACATTTCTGATATATCATTCAGGCAAACCACCCACACGTGTTCTAATCTACATATTCATTGTGTACTTTACTCTTGACACTTTCATGTGTTACACACAGCTGCCATCAGACTGCACTGCCTGTTGACTCGCTCCGTCTAATCCATCCATTTCAAGCATTTGTCTCAGACTATTGTTCGTGTTTTCACTGTCCAAAACAGACAATGAACAAAGCATGGTCTGGATGCCAGTACTTTTCCACAAGGACAATATCATTAGTTTCCTCTTGGGAGCGAGGGGGAGGGCATGAGTCGAGTGGGGGCTGGAGGAAGGGGTAAGCGAAAAATGTGCGAGAGTGACCGGATTACACATTAATTCATCCAAAGCAGTTTGTGTCTTAGAGCAATGAGGTAAAAGAAAGCCAGCACAGGCCATTCTGCTCCACAGTTTTACTGAAGTTATTTTGCACCAGTAGAGAATCTATTTGCTCTGTGCTGCTATGTGAAAGGTATCTGTACAGTAAAGGCTTCTGGAAGAAGCATTCAGGTCATTTATTTAAGTAAAACAGGCAATGCTACCACAGCAGCCATAAAGAAGACATCATCAGCACAACCTTGATCTTGATTTGATTTGCAATCAGTCATTTATGTGACAGCAAAGGTCTTACCGCACGGTCACAGTCATTCAGATTTACGGGTGTGTCAATGATGCACGAACATGAATCACTTCTTGCTGCGCAGGTCGGCATCATTAAAGCAGAACTGTGCTCTTCTCAAACTGAAGAGAGGAACCGAAGGCCGGGTTTCTGGTGGCACCTGCTAAAAACCTGTCTCTAAAGCAATGTGATTTTACCTCAGGCTGAATACCAGCCTCTGACTAAAAGAGATAGACTCAATGGTTGTTGAACGTTTCACTCTTAAAAACAGTATTAACCAAAAGATTGACTAACTACAGTATATGGTGTAAAATTCTTGCTTAACGTTATGTGTATTGGCGTCTACGCTTCACACCAATGAGAAATGCAGGCTGAAAGGTGATTTTTTTTTTTTTAATCAACTCTTAAGTATGGAAAATTACAGAGGTGTGATGTTTGGTCAGCTAAAGGGGAAAAAAGGATGTATGGAGCTAAACTGGTAAGAAGCGGGGATTTATACGCCACTGATTTAGGCTTTTTTTACTTGGTTGAATCCTGTGGCTAGAAGCCTGGAATCTACCAATCCTTGTCTGGCTTTGAGCAGATTAATACGGCCTTGCTGGGGTTTTATTTAATCCTGGTAAACAATAACAGTACAGGAAACACTGAAAGGGAAGAGGTTTTGTTTTTTGTTGTTGTTGTTTTTTACAACCCAACCCCAATGTGAATCCCTTCATCGCTCCAGTTTTGAAAACATCTCAATCACCACACACAGGATTTCAACACATCGCACCGAAAGCACAATGCATTATTTAGAAGTTGTAATAAACTGATAACCACACGAGAGGATTTGCAAAGTGGCGTACACAAATACTAAATTAAAACTGTTAAGCAATTTCTGCAAAACAGATGCTTAGACTCAGAGGCGCAGCTCATCAACAGGCAAGGCAGGCAACTGCCTGATGCAGCAAGCCAACAGTGGGGCCCCCATCTGACACAACTCTGCACACTCAATGCAGTTACATGATGTGTGCTTGATTTTTCTTTCATGTATGTGAATGGTGCACAATATAAATCACACGTTATCCCTCTGGGAGTTAAAAGAATCAAATAGTTTTTTTTTTAAATGTTATTTAACCTGACATTTTTTGCCTAAGGCTCCAGTAAACTAGAAACACCTCTGCTTAGACTTCATTCATTTTGGAACTAACTGATCACCCCATGGTCTATATTTATTATGCTGCAATCTGTATGGTCTAAATTTTATCATGCTGCAATTGAACACAAGTCAGAAAAGCTGCTCCCTTTACAGGAAACTAACAGCACATTATCATGCCTCTGTGGTACTTCTCATTTGTTGAACAAAATATAAAGAACAGAAACAACATTTGTCTTTTGGTCTTCACGGGAACTTTATTCTCAGTCTCTAAAAATAAAATCCATAAAAATAACAATGTATAATCTCTCAGAAAGAAACTAAAGGTTTTAAAGCTCTTTCCCAAACTGCCATCATCTCTTATCAGTCATCCGTATTATGCATAATTTATGCCTCCCATTGATAAGGACTGGCCTGTTGGAATATAACACTGACATTTTGAACCGAGGTCATGCAACACTGGAGTCCAAAACACACACAAACACAGTATTATTCCTTTATCTTTTGAATTCTGAGGTTTTAGTGGACGATACGTTACGCTGTGGGATTAATGACCACATTCCAGAAGGCCAGCAACTTTATGCATCGGGTGTAATTAACCTTGATAATGTCATGACTTTACGCGTTCAGCTCATCCAGACACAAATGTTTGAAATGTCATATGTTTTGCACGATCAGCTGCCTCCAACTCAAAACATACTACATGAGAAAGCTGATTTAGGACATGGCTTTTAAACAAATGTGGTGTTCACTGCACACAGTTCTTAGGACATGAAAACAACAGGTTTTTGTGTTCTTTGTCTTGTTTGTTTTTTTTGGTAGGAGGTTCATAAAAGATGCACTTGAAACTAGATTAGATGCATTTCAGCACTGCAGTGCACTAGAAATACATTGACACACAGTAGATACACAAGACATAGCTTACTACGGAAGAAATATGTACTGCGAATGATGCAATGAGCCCTGACATATAGTGTACACAACATGATGCAACAGACTCAACACATTTTCCAATTATGTGAAACATGAAATGAGAATATGCATAAAAATACAAACTGATACAGAATCATGAGCATTGGTACTTGTGGCTTTTTTTGTTATGATACAATAGTAGTGCATTAAAAGCTGTATGTATATTGGTTCTGAACTATAACACAGAATACAGCCACGCACACAAAAAAATTTAAAATAAAAACACAGTAGTAGAAAACACAGTATATAAACCATTAAAAATCAAAATACAGCTGCAGATGTGACTGGAATTTGGTCATTGGTGACAACTTGCACAGTCAAAAGTACCATCTCTATTATCGTCTTCCTTTCATGACTGGAAAAGAAAGATTTTTAATCTTGTGCTTCTTTTTCTCTCTTTCATGTGCTAAAAAAATATTTACATACTCAAAATACCAAGTATTAACTGTAAGCTTGAATAAAACATTTTAAATGCAACAACTCCAGTAGGCTAAATCAAACTGACAGTCTTAATGATCACCAAAAACATATGCAACACACGCGTCGAAGCAATTCTTCATAGCACTTAGTATTAATTCTTGTTTTCCAAAACTCATAATAGACCACTTATAGAAACAGAGGCTTGGGTTTCATTTCTAACCATTCTCTCAAGCAAGAAGCCTAAAATTACCATTGAGGGAACAATAAACATAATAAATAAAAGAAAAATCACATACTTGAAGTGCTATTGATGTAGCTTAATAAGAAGAATAAGTATAATCAGTGTTAAGCACCCAAAACTTGTACAGAACTGTCATGGCCTACAACCTATAAGGGAGTTTAAAATGACTACAGAGAAACATGTACGGAGACTACTACCAGCAGCTAAGCCTACAGTCCCTGTCAAAAAAAGAAACAAAAAGCTCAAATCACATGATACAATTTAAAAAACAAACAAAACAAAAAAACAACAAAGACAAGTGCATATGTCAAATAAGGCAAATATTCAATTCACTTGGAGTACAATTCTAGAAATCCCAGTAGATTTTGAATGCGGAATTAACAACAAACGCTGTAAAAAAAAGGACACGCTAGTGCCAGATTCAATGTCATAGAGAAGTACAACTTCTTCCGTGTACAGGCTTTAATCATTTCAAAAAAATGATTAGAATAAGCTTAGATGCCTGCTAAGGAGCTACGAAAGACAACTGTAAATATTACAGACACAACTTCTCAAATCTCTGAAAACGTCAATGTTTGTAACAGCCCCCCAACTCCCGCATGTCTTCCGCCTTTACAAATCCCTCGCACGAGTCCCCATTAGTGCAGTGCAGGGTTCAACTACAGTGAGAAATAAACAAACATGAAGATGCCCACAGAGCAGACTAATAGCAGCCCCAAGTTGAGACAGAGTTTAACCCTAGGTGGCTCATACAGCATCGCTGCAATGACCGCTGGATCTTCCTTCATCGCTTGTTGTTGAGCGCTCTGTTCGCCTTCCTTGAATCCACAAAACCAGTCCATCAACCGCATGCACTGGCTCCTCTCCCCAACACCATGGCAGCCTTCCTCTGCTCTGATCATCTCCATCCTTCCATTACCAAAACGTTCTGCAGGGGTGCTGGCAGAGGATGTTTCTGTGCTTGGGGTTGCTGGGTCATGACCAGTGGATGGGACCAGGAGTTTGATATCTGCCCCATCCAAACACCTCTCCTTTCTGACATCAGGGGACATTTCTTCATGGGGCCTTCCATCGCCATTGCAATGGCTCTTCGTTAATTGGTGCATTTCCTCTCTGTCTTTGATGGGAACTTTCGCAATATTGTGGAGGCCCCACAATGTGGTGGTGCGTACCTGCTCCTCATCCGGTGGAGAGGTGCACAAACTGACAACCACTGCCACTAATCCAGAAATCCAAAATAAACCAGCCGCAAAATACATGTAATGAATGTGAATAATAAAGGCAGGCCTATCATCTGGCTGATCACAGGGAGGCTGGCGGTAGATAAAGGCTAGGATCAGCCGCACTGTACCTAGCGTGAAACCGGTCATGCCTCCCCAAAATGCACCATTCTCGTTACAACGTTTCCAGAACACACCTAGCAGGAAAAGGGCAGCGACTGGTGGAGTGAGGTAGCCAGCAACTTCCTGGATGTACAAGTATGTCTGTCCGCCTTGCATCTCGATTATGACAGGGACCCAGGCAATGCTGATAGCCACCATGACCACAACAAACAGGCGGCCCACAATCAGCAACTCACGCTGAGGCGCCTTCTTCCGAACCGTTTGGTAGATGTCCAATGTGAAGATGGTGCTCGAGCTGTTGAAGATTGAGTCAAGATCGCTCATCAGGGCAGCGATCATGACTGCCATCATAAGACCCCTGAGTCCCACAGGCATCACTGCCATAACCAGGCGTGGATAGGCGATGTTTGAGCAGCCGGCATGAGACCCGCACACGGCCATGCAGTGCTCCGGCCCGATGCAGGCGATGTCATCTACAAACATGATGCGGGAGATCATTCCTGGAATGACTATCACAAACATGGGCAGGATCTTGAGAAATCCAGCCATGAGTGTTGAGCCTTTGGCGTGAGCAATGTTCTTGGCGGCTAGTACTCTCTGAACAATGACTTGGTCCGCGCACCAATACCAAATAGATGCGGGTGTCTGGCCAAGAATGAATCCCGGCCAAGGGATGTCTTCATCCATTGGACCTCGAAGGATGCGGAGAGAGTCCGGTTTGGGGTGAATGCGACAGGAAGGTGAATAAGTGTAGTTCCCAGCGGCTATTATAGCAGAAACATTAGGAACTGCCTGCATATACTTAGTTCTGACACCCTCAAGCCCACCCATTTTGATTAGGCTGATAATGGTTAGGGTTAGGGCTCCACCAATTATCAACACTGCCTGAAGGGCATCTGTGTACAGCACTGCCACCAATCCACCAGTGACAGTGAGTAGAGCAGTCATACTAATGAGCAGAACAATGGACAAATACAGGTTCCAACCCAGGGACTCCTGAACAAAGAGAGCTCCAGCATACAAGTCCACAGACAGCTTGGTAAAAATGTAAAGTAACAAAGACAAGAAAGCAAAGTAAACTTTCAGTCTGTTGCCACCGTAGCGTTTTGACAGGTACTCAGGCATGGTGTAGACTCCTGAGTGGATATACACAGGTATAAACACCCAGCCCAGAAGCTGCAGAAGTAGAAGTGCATTAAACTCCCATGCTCCAACAGCGAAGCCACTTGCTGCTCCAGACCCAGCCAGGCCTATGAAATGTTCACTGCCAATGTTACTGACAAAGAGTGATGCTCCTATCACCATCCATGTCATGGAGCGTCCAGCCAGGAAGTAGCCACTCACCGTGCTGCGGTTGGCTTTCCACATGGCAAAAAACCCGATCACTAGCACCACGACAAAATACAGTGCTACCACAGCTATGTCCGCTGTCTCCATTCCAGGGCCCATTTTTACAGGTTACTGTAAGGAAATTCTCTTTGATGCAAAAGTCACAGCTATATAGTCAAGGCTATGGATGTAATTTTTTTTTTAAAAAGGAGCAATGGAAGTGCTCTGCTTTGGTTTGCTGTCTGGATGGAAGCGTAGGATCCACCGTCAGGTCAAATACACTAGGTGTGCTTCGGATGGGGTTATCCACCGGCACTGAGGTCGTTCTACTTTTAGCGGAGGATGTTGTAGACTTCTGGTCTAGAAAAGCCTACAGTTAACATTCCTGCAAGACAGCAAAGACAAACACCTCATTAGAGCCTTGATTTGAGAGGACAAAACACTGAACACAAAAGTGTTACATTTAACAACAGCCTCACTGACAACAGAGTAGAAACACAAAGTGATGTTTATTTGTTATTAGTGTCAAATTGAACATCACATTACAGCCCACAACATACGATTGGCAAAATCACTAATGGAAAAAAAACACCAAAAATAAATGTCAAATTACTCTATAGACCAAATAAAATAAGATCGCTCATTTGAATTTATTTGGTTTTGCGACTGCCAGTGCAAGTCGTTGGGTTTAACCTTCCTATTACTTTTCTCCATAACCCGTTTTAAACAGAAACTCCATTCCACTATAAAAACTTCAAAGAGACATTATGTAAGACATCACAAAGGTTTTAAACATTACCCAATATGCAGCCAGACTGTTGCCTTGTACAAAATTGCCCAAGTCAACGACAGCCATTATGTGCTGGTACCTCCAACGGAATTGTGCCATGCCATCATGGCTTAGACAACGAATAAAGTAAAAGGGATGAGATGCAAAAGCCGACTTCTGTAATCCCACAAAACAAGGACCATTTAAAAAAAAAAAAAACGGTCATTTTTTAAATTTTATCACACTATGCACACCTAAAGCCGATCCCCTGACATCATCCGTTGCTAGCCTAGAAATAGAAAATCCAGTTAGCTCAGCCTATAATCTATAGTTCAATAAACATGCGCAGGAGAATCCAAATTCAACAGACACTTGTGAGATAATAATAAAATGGGTCAAATTAAATTCCTATGTCAGCAAAAAGTAGCATTCAAGGGGCTGTGTGAGCACATCTGTTTTCTGTCAATGTGACACACACAAACACACACTTGGACGTCTGGCCTCTCTGGAGGTTTCAGCCTGCCATGCATGGTAGAAAATAACCCCACGCTTTCGTCTTCACAGCCATGCTTTATGCATAACCAATCCTTCTCTATAAAAGAAGTCTTTGTTTTCATTTTACCATCTCATCCACACGGGCTACGCTCCTGTGTTTTCACCATGAACTGCCCAAGAGGCTCTGGCTCTGAAATACAGCAAGGTCATTCAATAGATAAATATAATTTCATTTGCAGTGTTATATGAAGCAGGACTCCAACATAACTACCATCCCTGTATGCCAGGACCTACTTACATAGCTATTCACTTAGTCCAATGGCCCAAAAAGTAAAACCATAGTGTTGCCAGAGCCACTACTAAGTTAAGCAAATGACTCATACATCAGGTTTAAGCAGAAACAATACAGGCAATTCTTCTATTCTTCTCCTCTCTGCTAAAGAATTGGCAGAGCAAGCAATTGACTTCCACCGGGTAAAACTTAAGCTCTGTTATGTGAATGTCTGTACCAGGTAGTCAAAAGGAGTTAAGCCAAAACAAACCAGCCCTGACATGTATTAACTCCAGTGAGATAAACTAACAGGACCCAGGGGTATAGCAGAGCCCGGCGTGCACATAACAATTAAACCCAAGACTTCTGAAGTTACCCTGTGCATGAATTAATTTCACACGAATGCCATTCTTGCACAGGTTAACATAACTTAAAATAAGACAGTAAATGATCCAGGTTTGTTCTCTGTTATAATACTGTAATAGTGAAGTGCGATAGGCTGAAGTGCAGGTAAGAGGGGGAGGTTGCATAATAGATAGCCAGCATGCAGAACAATGCTTACTTAATTAATAGTCACATGTGGCTGATAGTGTCTGTGAACACAAGGAAGAGGCGTCACCAGCCCTCTGCCAGTAGGCAGGGATGCACCAATCAGGTGAAAGGAAATTTCTAGAACAGCCACTCATTCATTCAACTGCGAAAGCTGCGCATCTTCAAAGAGTCGTGTTTTTTTTTTTTTTTTTTTTTTTTTTTTGTTGCTTTTTTTTCTTACTCATCCCTGCACTGAAGGAGCCGTACGTGGATATTTGACACGCTACAAGTACATCAGACAGATAAGGCTGCTCGCGCGTCTCCTCTAAAACGTCTATGGCATGTCTTCCTGGCTGACGTCAGCGCTAAAATATAGGTCTGGTGTCCGGTTTGACGAGATAATTAGTGATAAAGAGCTGCCACTGCCGACCTTCACGGGGTTAAATCACCGTACACGACCACACATTTTTAAATGATGAATTAAAATATTAAAATAAAAACAAGGTTACATTACAGACTCACCGGCCCCACTGTCAAAACACTAAACATGTACCTTGTAGGCTACTGTTGGCAGACGCGCTACAGATGCTAAAACTCCACGCCCCATGGGGGAGATGTGAATGAAGAAGATGAGGATGAAGATGTAGCGGCTCTCTTCTTAAGATGTGTTGCTTCTTCGACCCACGCAGATCTCCCTCGTTGTTGGTTTGGCGCTAACAGCCGGGTGCGTCCTCTGAGTTTCACAGAAGATGTGACGCCTCTGACAACAGTGCCTTTCCTCTTTAAATTCCACGCCCCACACGTGTTAAACACCCGTGACGCGACGGAAAACGCCCACTAGAATTTGTCTTAGCCAATTATCTGTGTCTATAACAGCCTAGAGAAAAAAAATGGTTAGTTACGTTTTAAGCAACTAAGCAACCGTCATTCAAAACTAGTGCCCACAAAAGCTGTATCAAGATCAATGTTTTGCACTTTGCGTAACACTTTTAACTTGTACTAAAAATCTAAAAATTAAATTACACTTAACCATTACATCAAACTGATGCAAACTGGGCAGTGACACCTCTACTACACATTTATAAAAATGAGGATGTGCAGAGATATTTGCACATATTGGTAATCATTTAACTGCAGCAAGTTATCCAAATGTTGTTATTATAATTGTTATTATTATTGTTGTTGTTGTTGTTGTTGTTATTAACCTTCCAACACTAACTTCTTATGAAACTAAACATACTTATCCACAAATAAATGGCTAAGTCACCTGAAATAACACAGCTATCTTGTATCTTACCACAGAAACTACTAGAAACTCCTATTCCGGCTGATTGAAGAAGTATAAGTGGTAAGCAGATTTTAGGTTCCGTTTGTAATCTGCAAAAATCTAGAAGCTGCCAATCTCTTTAATAATGAATGAGGTTGGTTTCATTTTGACCTTGTTTCAGCTGCAGTTTCTCTGCAGCCTCAGGAATTTTAATATCTGTAGTAATGCCCGTTTTTTTATATAGTTACGCATACTCAGCTTTTGCAGCGACACATGTTTTCATTTTACAAGAGACCTGGCACTGGTGAAGCTATTCATCGGAAAGCATTGGGCCTGTGATCAAGAGGAAATAGTTGACATTTTAGAGCAACAGGAGTAAAACCCACCACTTAGAGGCTACTAACACCTAATCTGATGGCATCAGTGAATTTCAACATGATGCTGCTTCTCAAGGTTAAGCAATATGATGTTTAATTTGTTAAATTAATAATCATGTTGCATTAAATATGGGATTTGATCTCTAATTCACACCGGCAGCACCTCAGTATGAAAAGGGATGACTAAAAATTAAGGTGAAGGTGTCTTGATTTCTATTTAATCTCTGCATTTAACAGAATATCTATATACAACAATTGCTGTATAATATATAACAGCAGCTATTTAGAAGGCTAGTGCTTTTGTGTGTGTGTGGATAATAGCAGCTTTCTCAGCAGTCAGTTGAGAATATGGTTAAACTGGTTGACTTCCAGCAAAACATCTTACAAAGGAGCCTCAGCTGAGCTCTGCATACTACGGAGGTAGGGGGGTGGGGGTGTGTGTGTGGGGGGGGGGGGGGGAGACTGTGTAAATTTCCACTCCATATCTTGGAAATTTCCACTTCAAGTCAAACTACGTTTCCCAGCATGCATTGCGCGGCTGCACTGCGTAGTTGATGATCGACGGCCGGGTTTGTTGTTCGGCAAAGGAGGAAGTAGGTAAGTATGAATTCGGTTTATTATTTGCGTTTTTATTTTTAATCGCTGTGAACGTCCACTACATTTTTTTTATTTTTTTTTATTTTTTTTATTTGTATGTTTGGAAAGTTCATTCGATAGTATTTCGTCTGCATCATTGTTAAATGTAAGTGAGCAGTGGATTGTCATATAAATAACACAGTGTCTGGCGATGCTAGTTGTACATTAACTGTGGTGTGAATTAATAAGTTGAAGGCGTGAATTCTCTGCATTTTATTTGTGTACAAGTGTTACACAAGTGTTACTGGGAGACATTGGGGCCCGGCTTTAAATATGGATTGCAGTGACCTGTTATGTGTCTAAAATTATATAAAAAACGAGCTTTTACTCGGCAATAAGCATCATTTAACCACCTGGTTCTGAGACATCAGTATATTCAAGTAGGGTATAAAATAGAAAGCCCCAGAAGAAATCAAACAACTGAATAAACAAGCCTGTATGGGGCATTTAAGACTATAATCGAATAAAACAAACCCAAGGCTGTGGTTTGTAGCACTATTGGATAAAAAAGGGCTGTCAATACATCTTTCCGTTTGACAATCCCATTTAATTCAGACTCAACCACATCCTCCAAAAGGTTGAATTTCTTACGCTGTTTAAACATAAACTGAACATTAAAACTGTCATAAAGGGAGATTTAGTGCAGGACTGGTAAGTGAGTGTATGTCATCTTTAAAAGCTAATTTTATCATGTTATCTTCAACAGTACGCCACGACAAAGCACATGATTGTATAGAGAAAAGAGGAACACACATTTTGTTTCTGACTTATCAGATATAACAAAAACAGATTCTGAGATAAATTAACAGTAAAATTAGACTTAGCTTAAACAGCGTTGATGATCAAATATTGTGTATTTGGAACAAGCCAGTTGTTTCCTATTGTGTATTTACATTTAGTGAATTACAACATTGTGTGTTATTGTTGGACATATGTTATATTTTGTTCTGTGCTTTCTTTTTGGCCTGTATTTGCACTCTTGCGCTTTCATTGGTCTGTTTCTATGTATTACATTGTTTTGAATAGATTTACATGAACGTCATTATTTATAGCGTTATGTAATGGTGTTTTTACGTTTTATAAATAAAGTTATTCTTTGTTGATGTCGTTCATTACTGAGTGATTGATCCCGTGCTGACTTTACTCATCTCCCAACAGCTCAATGATGTGAAGCGATGCTGTTTTTAGTTCTCTGCTTCATTGTCCTAGTCACAAGCCTGTGGTGTTGATAAGCATTAGGGCGAACAGCTGAAGATTCATAACAAATTGCTAGACAGGTTTCATCCTGTTGCCTGGCAAAACATTTATGAAAAGGAAATTACAATTTAGGAAAATGTAGACTGACCTATTTGCATTAGCAAAATTAGCAATTACAAGGAACACAAAGAGGGCACTGATGTAAGATAAGATAAGATATAAGATAAGATATGTTTTTATTAATCCCACGTATGGGAAATTTCCTTGTCACAGTAGCGTGGAGTTTGGCAAAAAATATATATACAGAAAAACAGTGACAACTTAGACAGGGAAATGGTTACCTAAAAAAACACAAATACAGAATTTTTTGAAAAATATATACCAAAAAAATATACAAGAAATACAATACTCTGAAAAAGATATATAAGGAAGGCACTAGAAATATAAAGACATTCTGTATATACAGCATGGTGGTGGAGTGACTTTACAAATAAATAGTTGCTTAAAAAAACGCAGTGCAAAAAGCAGATATATTTGTGCAAAGGTACAGTTATTATTGACTCAGGCTGGTGTTGTACAGCCTGATGGCAGCTGGAATGAACGACCTGCAGTAGCGTTCCTTCCTGCAGCGTGGATGCAGCAGTCTGCCACTGAAGGAGCTGCTGAGGTCTGAAACAGTCTGATGCAGTGGGTGAGAGGGGTTGTCCATGATTGATGTCAGCTTGGCTAACATCCTCCTCTCACCCACCTCCTCGATGGAGTCCAGAGGGCAGTCCAGGACAGAGCCGGCCCGTCTGACCAGCTTGTTCAGTCTCTTCCTGTCCCTCTCTGAGCTTCCACTGCTCCAGCAGACCACTGCATAAAGGATGGCAGAAGCCACCACAGAGTCATAAAAAGTCCTTAGCAGTGCCCTGCACACTCCAAAGGACCTCAGTCGTCTAAGCAGGTGGAGACGACTTTGGCCCTGCTTGTACAGGGCGTTCGTGTTATGTGTCCAGTCCAGTTTATTGTTAAGGTGAACACCCAGGTACTTGTAATCCTCCACGACCTCGATGTCCAAGCCCCGGGTGCTCACCGGTGCAGTCAGATGTGGTTTTCTACTGAAGTCAATCACCACCTCCTTTGTCTTGCTGGCGTTTATGTGCAGGTGGTTCAGAGCACACCAGTCCACAAAGTCGGCGATGACCTCCAGGTACTCCAGATCGTTTCCCTGAGATACACGCCCGACAATGGCTGTATCATCAGAGAACTTCTGGAGGTAGCAGCTGTCCGTGTTGTGTGTGAAGTCAAAGAACATGACTCTCACAGTGCTACCGGTGTCGTCTAGGTGGGAAAAGCATCTGTGCAGCAGGTAGATGACAGCATCTTCCACACCTATGCCTGGACGATAGGCGAACTGCAGCGGGTCAATGTTGTCGTTCACCAGATGACGGAGGTGGCTCAGGATGATCCTCTCCATAGTCTTCATCAGGTGAGAAGTCAGGACTACTGGCCTGAAGTGGTTCGGCTCACTGGGACGTGCAGTCTTGGGAACTGGAACCACGCAGGATGTTTTCCACAGGAGCGGAGCTCTCTCCAGACTGACGACGATCCTGAACTGTCTCAACATGTCCTTGGTTCCTCTTGCAGTTATGGACTGTTCATTTCCAGTGTTGCTGTCGTCTTTGTGCATCTACGTTTATTATCTACATTCTCTTTTCTAGAGCTAGTAATAATATAAAATAAACCTTCCCAAGGAGGTTGGGCACTTAACACCACTAATGCATTATTCTGTTTTTTGGAAAGGATTTATTGATTTGCATTAAGCCAGAAGAATACAAGGATGATGTTTATGTAACATGCAGTCTGTTATCATTAATAAGAGGCTTTCTTTGAACCAGCTGGTTAATGCACTGTTTTGTACTAAGTGTCAGCACTTGCTAAAACAGAAGACGTCCTCTTCACTTCACTTTCAAGTAAAATGACCACTCATCATATCAGGTGTTGAAGTGACGCTTCCCGACAAATTGAAATGCAAGTGAACTGTCTGTGTGTAATGGATGTCTAGGCCTGAGGCTCCTGACATGAGAACCAACATAGCCATAGCCTTCCACTCTCAAGGCAGGTATCACAGGTGCAGAGTAGCCAAGCAGCTTACAGAGCCACTTATATTTAATCCACAGATGACGGGTGAGCTTACAGTTTTTCTCAGTCGCTTTGGTGCATTTCTCACATCACTAATAACATTTGCACAACAGTTCTCAGAACAATTAGTACAAACTGCCAAACCTAATGGATAACCTGCAAAAGTGCGTCACTTGCTCAAAATTAATAGTTGATCCCTCAAAAGCAAGTATTCATGTCAATGAAACAGTCTGTGTCATCAAAACAATAAGTCCTGACACCATTGTTTATGAACAAGACAGTCAAATGGCTTTGTCATGTTTTCATTGTGACATATTTACTGCATATGCTCTTCGCAATACTACAGCATTGTGCAAAAAAATAAAAAATAAATACACAGTCACTTATTTAGAACAACTATAAGAAATACCATTATGGTAGAACTGTGCACAAATGTAAACAATATATTCCTGGACATCCACATGTTCCTGTCTGTCTGGCCACATATTACAGTTTTTCTCAGTCGCTTTGGTGCATTTCTCACATCACTAATAACATTTGCACAACAGTTAGTGCATTTCTCAGAACAATTAGTACAAACTGCCAAACCTAGTGGATAACCTGCAAAATTGCGTCACTTGCTCAAAATTAATAGTTGATCCCTCAAAAGCAAGTATTCATGTCAATGAAACAGTCTGTGTCATCAAAACAGTAAGTCCTGACACCATTGTTTATGAACAAGACAGTCAAATGGCTTTGTCATGTTTTTTATTGTGACATACTTACTGCATATGCTCTATGCAATTCTACAGCATTGTACAAAAAAAAAAATACACAGTCACTTATTTAGAACAACCATAAGAAATACCATTATGGTAGAACTGTGCACAAATGTAAACAATATAACAGTACATATTACTGTAAACTGAACATAAATTATTCCTGGACATCCACATGTTCTTGTCTGTCTGGCCACATATTTTCATCTACATCACAGCGGATGTCTTCCCTAGCAAGGCAATGAGGAAAGTATCTCCTTGAGTGGTGAATCCACCCTCTGCAGGACTCCACTGTGATGTCATCACATGCAGCATCCATGGCTGCTAGCAGGGCCATTTGGGCATGTGGACGCCGGTCATAAACCTTCCACCTCCAGGCAGAAAAAAACTCCTCTATTGGATTAAGGAATGGGGAGTAGGGGGGTAGATGTTCAACCACCATCCTGCCATGTGCTGCAATCCATGCTGCGTGTTGTAAGGACCGCAACATGGTTTGCAGAAATTGAATGATGGAATTCACATCCTTAGCCATAGTGAGGCCTTGATTCACAACATGATCCACAAGTGTAGCCCTAATTTCATCAGGAATATGCCAATGTACTTCACCTCTTCTTCCTGTGCCCCTGTTTTGTCCCCTTCCCCTTCCTCCTCACCCCTCCTCCACGACGCTGACGTTCCATTTCTGTGTCGCAGTATTGTAGAAATGGTACACACTACCTGCTTGGTTCATATATGCTTGCCAAATGAGGGTTCATGGGACTCAGCTCTGAGTGACTGTTGACCAGTGGCTTGTCACTGGTTACAACTAATGCTTCACACACCTCCTCATGAGTGAAAGCTGAAGTTCATCTGAGAGCAATTGTTGAATTTAGGAGACATTTTCAGGAAAAAACATGATAAAGGAATGTATGAAATTAGCTTGACAGATTTTGACAACTAGTTCAACAATTTTGCATGTAATGACTCAAGCAATGAAATGAGGACTATTAGTTTTATAGGGAATGACTATTCAGCATTCATAAGTATGTTTCATTTTGACTGACATGACATAAGCAAATGATAATGTTATAAAACAGCAGAGAATTGTATGAAAGTAACTGATACATGTCCAAAAGCATTTGCAATTTGTTCAAAGGAATGAGAAACTGCTACGATGATGTGCACACATGACTCAATGTTGTGAAGGTTGAACTAATAGTTGTGAGAACTTTCATTCTGATCTGAGAAAAGCACCAAAGCAACTGAGAAAAACTGTAAAGGATGTCATTAGTGCTCAGATCTTTAAAACCACAGATAACAATAAAAATAATGGCCTCAATCTGAGTTTAATGGCTAAGGTTAACTTTCTAGTCACAATGACATGCAACATTATTATTTATACAACAGCCAAATTCTTCCAATGTAACCTGACTTACTGGTTTGATGTGAGTTACTGTGACGTATTTTCTGTTGTAGTATACATGTTTGTTGCTGAGTTGATGCCATGTGCAATTCTTGGACCAGAGGATAAAGGAGCAGGTCACTTTGCAATTGCTGCCTTATCTCAGTGAGATGCAGACTTAATTATCGAACGATTGCAACTTCTAAGTGAGAAATAACATTGGGAGATGTGAAGAATTATGAATGTGACAACCACACATGAATGGATGAAACCCCACAAAGCTATTTATAGACAAACCTCAGGATTCATCCACCTTCATGTCATGTCATGTCATAGTTCTGGCAGAACGACAGTATATACGCAGATCAGCCACAACATTATAACCACTGACAGGTGAAGCGAATAACATCTTATGACACTTCAATGTTCTGCTGGGAGACATTCCGAACTGGCATTCATGTGGATGTTACTTAGACTTGTAGCACCCGCCTAGACCTGAGCAGGCGGCCCCACCACATAGCAATGACACTCCTTGATGACAGAAGCCATCCCCAGCAGGATGGAGCCTCACACAAACAAACAAAAAAAAACAGGACAACTTCAGAAGGCCCATGACCATTCTCTGATGAGTCAGATCTGTTTTGAGGTACAAGGGAGATAGATGGATGGATGGATGGATGGATGGATGGATGGATGGATGGATGGATGGATGGATGGATGGATGGATGGATAGATAGATAGATAGATAGATAGATAGATAGATAGATAGATAGATAGATAGATAGATAGATAGATAGATAGATAGATAGATAGATAGATAGATAGATAGATAGTTTTTGAGGTATGGTGTTTCTTTAACCATAGAGACGGGAAGGGAAAAACAACCCACTTAGGCAGAGATTAACAATGAACCCTTTGTTTTTCCCTCTCCCTTGTCTGACTTGGTGGCTGATTAGAAGCACAAGAGTACTTTTTGTTGTTGCGTGCAGTACACACATATGACCAGAGCTCACCTTTTGTGTCACAAAATATTAGAGCCGACTTCAAAACACTAGCCTTGGAACACGTTTAACTCCAGTCATGACTGCCATAAAGCATGGAGAGAGCGCAAGCAAGAGTAAAAATGTGCCTTTCTTCCAAAGTTATTTGACTTTCCAAGTTCTCTGACACTTCAAACATGGCAGTAAACAACCATGAGCTCCTCCAAACAGCTGACTGAGGATCAGAAACGTAGCTATAAAACAAGGGCTTATAAAATGTCATGGAGAAATGTTAATTAAGGGGAACTCTGGAAGTCAAGACGATACCCGGTGAGATCAAGAACACTTAAAAACTTTGAAATAAATCAGTATAAAGCGCTGTGAGTGACGCGTGTACATGGAGCAAAGAAGAAACGCAACTTCATCACAGAGGTCACTGAGTGAAATCTGCAAAACAGCAAAACTCTACAGCCTGTTTGGAAACATATACTGTTGAGAGTTAAAACTTCAAGCTGGGATCTTTGGCCACAGTCATGAAGGATTTATTTTCAGGAGGAGACTTGTCAACTGTGATGCACAAGGGTGGAAATATACTTTGAATGCAGGCTGGCTTCTCCAGCAGGTCGATAATGCGAAGCAAGTCACAAAATCTAAAAGTGCAATTTGTCTTTTTCTCTTCAGGATCAAATACGTGGTCTGCCCTGGAGAGCATACATTAGGGCACACACAGATGGTGTCAGTGCAGAAATAAAAGGTTTCACTGATCCACTTTTAGAGCAGAGCGAGCGCTTTCCAATACTGGGTTTTTTTCACCTGGACTATATAAAGCCTTTCTATTATTAGGCATACTTTCCATTGGTAAACACCGCATTGTCACACTGAGTCCATATAAAGACCTTCTATTATAAACATTAGCTCATGTACTCTGGTGCTGCATGGATGTAGAAGGCCAAACTGAGCCAATCCTAAGATCTGACAAAAGACCTATAAATTCTTCATTTCTTTATTATCATTCATTAAATGTAATAGATTTTGTAACAAATCATAATAATAAACTGAGCTGTAATCGTCTTCAACATCTTCATTGGTCTATTCACCACTTGTTTAGTCGCTTTAAATTCAATTCTAAATTGTAGTAAAAGAATTTAGTCCTGGTGAAAATATCTAGATTTACAGTGTTCACATTTTTTAGATTCTCTACTGCCGGTTATTTAATTTAGTTTAATTTAAAGCAACACTGAATCTGAATATTACTGCCAAATGCTGTTTACTACAATGCCCATGTGACGTACAATGAACGTTCTGGAACGGGAAGGTGGAACGTGTGAGTAAAAAGTCATAAGAAGTTAAAAAGTAACCTTTGACTTCAGGTCTGACTCACAAACTGTTGCAAGAAGAGGGCGATCAATATTTGTCTATTCATAAACTGCCTGTGTGGCACACATACTTACACATACAATACAAGGAAACTGTGCAATCGGCCTCAGGAACCTGATCACGCTTGATGTCGCTAAGAAGCCTTAATGGCAAATTGGTGCGACTGTAATAAGCACATTTAAATATTTAATAATGTATATGAAACATGAACATAATTACAACATATTTAGGAATTCAACCATTCAAAAACACTCTGTAAGCGGCGAAGAGCCTTTGCATGTATAAATTAATATTTACACTGACTGAATAATAATAGACATAATAAGGAAATGTTGCTCTTTAAGCACAACTAACTCAGTTTCTCTCACATTATGACATAGTTGCAGATTTTCATTAAACACCTGCGTTGCGTTGGTCTGAGATGTGGTACAGGCAGCCTGAAAAATTTGCAATTACAGCAGCTCCATCTAGAGACCTACAACTGCACATGCAGGTTCGTATGTACACAAGGATCAACAGATAAAATGCCATTACATAACCTAAAAAGACAGGACTTATATATTTTACAGTACATGATTTCTGAGTCGTTAGTCTTGTCTAATACAAGGGTCAGGGTTTTGTCATGATGATGAAGATATAAAAGGATACAAATCATCAGTATATCACAGAGCTGAAACCCACAGTGTACGATAGGAAGAGGACATTTTATTTATTTTATTGAGTAGCAATATGGACATAGTGCTTGACATAAATTGATATAGAAAAAGCAAGCATTAGATGATAGTGTGTTTCTCCCTGTGTCTGCATGGGTCCTTTCCAGGTACTCTGGCTTCCTCCTAACAAGAAATGCTTGTTAGGTTAATTGTTGACTCTAAATTGGCCGTAGCGTGAGTGTGAATGGTTGTCTGTGTCTCTGTGTTAGCCCTGCGATAGGCTGGCGACCTGATGACAGCTGCCTGGGACAGGTTCCAGCCTCCCCGTAACTCTTCACATTAAACTACAGTTTTACTTATATAGTGCCAACAACAATCAAGATGGTCTCACAATCTTTGAAAAGTACCTAAAATAACCCAGTCCAAGCACCATGGTGGAGGTGGAAATGAAAAAGTCCCTTTTAAACAGGAGGAAACCATATCAAATATGGGGCAACCCATCGCTGCTTGAGGCCAGCCGCACAGAGATAGGAAAAAGGAGGACAGCAGAGAAAGGAGGAAAGGAGGGGAACAGTCAAATGAATGCATGCATCTGGGTAAAGCACACAAGCAGCATATGTACATGATACAAACTAAATAGTATGAGGCGTTTAAGAGATGCAGGACAGAACATGAAAGACTGATCCAGAACCAGCAATCAAAGTATGCAAAGAAACATTCATGTATATATGTTTCAACTTGATGATTACATGCATGTTCTACTGCTACTGTGACATGATATAATGCATTCTGTGTAAAAACATCAGGGCCGTGGGACTGGAAAACCTAAAGGGAATCCAAAGTTTCTTATTGTTGTTGATAAAAATATTCCTGTTGAGGTGATGACATAATAAATAATGATAGTGAGGAGTTTCTAAGCAACAGGACACTTACAAGTAAACTTTCATTTGTAAAAATATGTACTGTATGTGACTATAAACACCTGCAAATGGAGTATCCTTAATAAAGTACATAGTTGACAGTTAGAAAACAAATTAAGTGCACTAATTTAAATCCACTTGTTTGTAATGAAAAAAAAATCCATTTTAAAATGTTTAATGATTCCAATGCACTACATCTCGGAGGGACAGGCAGCATTTGCGTGACACATCTAATCTAATTACTTGGAAGACATTGCCCGCGGTTGGCTAATAAGATAAAACGCTTTCCTGGTTAAACCAGCCAGCATTATGTAAAATAGCTAAAAGCGTCTACACCAGCCAACTGGAAAAGTAGAAAAACTGCTTGCGAATTAATTAATTAGTGATAATTGTTCCAATAATATAGCTATGTATTTATTTTAAAGTAGCACTGATAGGAGTGGTTCTGCAGAACACTGGAGGCAGCAAAATATCCATTGCTTTTATAGTATAAATACAGTACAGTATACAATACAGTATATTACATTATGGTATTGGACTTCCACTACTAATTCTACCCAAACGACATTGTTATAAAAAAAAATAAAGCTAATATAAACTCGTTTTTCTTCACATTAACAACAAAAAAAAGGTCTATGTTGAGTTTTAAGCTAGTATATACAGTCAAATGGTTTTAAGTTGCTATCACAGCCTACATGGTCACAGTACCGCGCAGCTTGCTGACAAATGCATGGTCAAATATCTGACAGTGAGGTGAGAGGTTTGTAAACACTGCATATCCTGGACCTGGAATATACCAAAGCTGCAGGCGGTGGGTCCGCAGCAATGTCCACATCTTAATTCCACCGCCGCAAGAAGACAAACGTGTCTCCTTTGCCTCCGAGCAGGAGTGCAGTGTAACTTTTTTTTATGTGTATTGACACATACATGACAGTTTGAAGACAAACAGTTCATTTACTACTTTAAATATTCCCACTCCACCCCCTCCTCGCTGGCAGGAAGTGGGCCGTGCTGCCGCGCTCCGCTCTAGATCAGCTGAGTTTAAGGATCCCGCCCCGCTATGCCTGTCAACTCTAATACAGCGGGGATGGTTGACTTCAGACACACATCCTCGGGACAAATAGGTCCTAATTTTTTGTGAGCTGCAGTCGGCGTGGGAGATGACCCAAGAGTACTTGGCTGTCTCTTGTCTGAGTCTGCTTTGAAGCGAGTGTTGTCCGGCGCATCCTGTGCGTGTTTCCCAGTTGGTGAGTCATTGATGCACCTGATACTAGCTAGCTAATTTTGTTTTCGTGCTGTGCTGTTTGCTATAACGGTATGTGCTGACTTATTTCTAATGTTGACACTATGAAATCATAAACCCCCACAAAAGAAATATTTGTTTAGTTTTAAGCTAGCCATATATTTTAATACCCCATGGCACATTTTTTTAGCGTTAACAACAAATATGCTCAAGCTAGGTGTACACAAATGTGACTACTGTAAAACATGGTTTTCGAGTCTTTGAAGCTGTGATATTTTTATCGTGTCTGGGGTCTGAGGTCGTGCAGTTACATAATACGCACATCATTAGGCTTCGCTGATGCTTACAGTAAAGCTGCTGCAGCCAGTTGTTATTTGGCCACAGATCGTGCTGCATCCAATGTCCTCTCATCTGCCAACACAGTCCCACTAAAGCCTGCTGTAGCGGTGGTGTCAGTCAGGTGATTCACTCCACGGACGGGATCGTTGTGTGCTATAAGCGTGTGTCCACCCTCAAAGCACACACACACATATCATCATTGCCTTTATCACACTTGCTGTTTTGCTGCTACATACAGTGAGGAAGTGTGAACGTGCATTTTGTTCTGAGCAGCCTGCACAATTTGGTTATCAGGGTACCACTTAGGAACAAACAGGGGTTTCAGGATCCGTATTTGCTTGCACTTAATAGCTTCTGTTTATTTATGGACAGCACTTTTTTTTTCTTTTTCATTTCAAGCACTCAGGCGCTGATAGAAGTGATGCCAGCAGGGAGGAAAGCACGTGGGGAAAAATATAATCCGCGAGTGAAAGGGATTGTTGCCAGGATTTTACAAATGCTGAGGTCACAAGTCTAGCATGTGCTTGCTGTAGAAAAAAAGCAAAACGTTTGTGTGGGGATGGAATAGTCATCTGTGGACATAACCTTTAAAAGTAATAAGGAAGAAAGTGCTTCTGTAAAGTGTGTGTGTGTCAGCAAAAGAAACTGTGCAAAAAGAGTCGATGCTTGGCAAGTGTTGCAGTCATTGTGTTAATCAAATATTGCACTAGTCACCCCCAGGTTCCTTGACATTGGCAGGAAATGTATGAAAAGTCTGAATGAAACCACATCCAGGTGAGAGTTTTTAAAAATCCCCATTCCCAGCTATGTTCCAAATTGGGTTACTTATGCATTTGC
Organism: Planiliza haematocheilus; assembly: GCA_005024645.1. Lineage (NCBI taxonomy): Eukaryota > Metazoa > Chordata > Actinopteri > Mugiliformes > Mugilidae > Planiliza > Planiliza haematocheilus. The sequence goes on from SRSE01000725.1 coordinate 10,368,809, forward strand.
CAAATCAACAAGAACATCTCTTCATTTTCTTTTAAATAAATGGCTGTTAAATCACCATTCACTAACGACCATCGTGCATTGACGAGGCACCTGCAAACAGTAATCTTTAGCGACATATGTAAATGGTAAATATTGCAGGAGCAGCCACAGTGAGCTGTTAGATGAGGAGCTGCAAAAAACAGGCTTCACAACTCCACACACTTTTCAGTGAGGGAATCGACTTCTTTTGCAGTCTTTAACAGACTCATGCTATGTGTAACACACAGTCACGTCATCGTTGCTTGCAAAATTAGGAAAAGGGCCATTATTTCCAGCTGAATATGGGACTGAGCTCCAGCTTACTTTTTACATCTATTTTGTAGTCTGTTAATTTTTTTTTCAAATTCATCTTTTCACCATGTTTAAAAGCACAGTCTGCGTCACAGTTTGTGAAAACAAAAAGAGGATGTGGTCTTGTTGTCTTCCTGAGTTGTAAACGGCACGCCAATATTATTAGCCGGTATTAACTTGTCGCTGATATATGGTACACCGTTACTGACATGTACGTTGTCGATTTATAAACAATAAGAAGCTGCAGGGTAGAATTAGCGAGGGGTTGAGGCCGTGCAGACACTATTCTGAGTGAGGTGAGAGGTTTGTATCTGTTAAATGTCTCCCTCAGATAATATCACACACACAAAAAAACAAGACTTTCGTTGTGGACCTACTTGACCTGATACTAATATGACATTGTAAACCACCAAATTCCTTTAAATCGACTGCATCAGAGAATGTCTGCAACCGTTTTTAATATGCTTTACTTTAATGTAAGCAGAAGGCACTGCTTCAAGCACTAAGAGGTTTCCTGTGAGCTACCCCAATGATGAACTATAGGACTGTAAGGAGGACATGCATTACGCCTTTTAATGTGCAGATATGCTGATGATGCACTCCTTTATGTGTCCATGTCTCATGATAACACCAGACCAATGGAAGCAGTCCTGATAAATGGTTTAAAGGCTCTGAAAGACGAGACTAAATGCTTTGATAGGTATATCATTATGGTTACGGTTCAGTTTTGTCAAGCTCTAAGTTTTGTCTCGCTCACTGACCTGTCAGTCTTTTCTCAACAAGATGCCAACTCAGCTACGTGTAGGACTGGGTTAGCCTTCTTACACTGTCTTCCTTTGTTATCACACTGAAGGTCAGCTGCTGGCAGTGTTGTATTACGCCGCTTAATTTCTCTTCCTCATGTGCGTCAGTCATGTTCTGAGGCATTATGTCATGGCCGAGGAAATCTCTTACAATTTGTCAGAAAGGTTCAGTGCAAAACATTTTGTTCGAGGATCCATACACAATCTCACGCAGATGTCTAATCAGAAAAAATAATGACACTTAACATACAAAATGTTAAATGCCATGTTCGTTATGTCCTACAGGCATGAACAGGGCATTGTATCTTATCAAGTATTTTACTTATTTTGCAATTTCTGTGCAATAATATCTGAAATACGTAAACATTTTACTTGATTGTCATGTTACGTCTGCACAATATTAGTTTTATTAAGAGCAATACTCCCATAGGTGTTTTCACTATTTCATTTTTTCCCTGCTACACTCACTTCATTTTGGTTGGTTCCTCACCAAACTGTAGTTAGTTAGTTCCTAAAGCTTGGTGTAGTGACTGTAAATATGTCTTAAAAATACTTTGCATCAAATTTCTTCACAGCTGTTCATAATTTTATAAATTTTAATCACTTGTTGGGTCTGTAAAAAGAAATGAAAATTGATTGCACGTCTTTACATATTTTAACCGAAGCAACAAATAAGAATCTTTTTATTTTATTTTTTGGCTTTAATGAGAAAATGTTGTGTATTTACGAAATAAATAAGTGACTCCAAAGATTACCTTTTCTCGACTTGAATGCTTACAGTGAAAGGATTCTACGGACGGTATTTGTCAGTCGGCAGATCAGTGTGCTGTTAACGCAGCGTCACCCTGAACACGTGTTGCTGGCCTTATTCTCAGGGGTAAAACCCTCTTAGTTCAGCTGCAGGGAGTCCAGATGTCAGTGCTCTTCTAATCCTGCCTCCATACTCCCCCACCCATCTCTTTGTTTAGTTATATTCAAATACATAATACTATACGCACACAAACCGCTGTTTGGGTGCTTAAAAACGAGAAAGCTACTCTTTCTTGGTTTTACATTTAGCAGTTCATTTATTTTTAATTTTCTTGCTGAAAATAAGACTTTGTTCTGCTTAAACTTTTCCTCAGGACAACTTAAGAGTGCGTTGTGGCACTGACAAATTTCCAGTGGATAGAGTAATTGCTGTAATGTAACAGATTTGGTTAGTCTCAGTGCTGTAATTGACCTTATTTTGAGGCCAATCACCAAACCGAGTCAGTGTCTGTTCACCCAAGAGCCAGAAATTTCCTTTAGAAGTAGATATAGACCGAAACTGTACCGGAAACTCATGAAACGCTAATAATCTCTGTGTCTGCTGTGTGTTTATAAGGCCTACTGTTTGCTATAACAACACTACAAGGTGATAATACAGCATCGGTGTTGTCCCATTCTGTCTGAGGAGACAAAAAAAAACAACAATCAATTAATGCTGTTTTACATTTCAGTCTGGACGAGAGAGGAGCAGCGTGTTTCCCTCGGTGTGTTTATGTTCAGTCCTTGACTTGTTTTTCTCAAGCAGTGCATGCAGGGCCACGGAGTTTGCTTAAGAACGATTCCTCAGAAACAGAGGCAGGTCCATCGGCCAAACACTTACCAGTCATGAATGAGGACAGTTGTCTGCACTGCCTCAGACCTTGTGTATGCCAGTGAACAGAGCTAATTGGCTAATGCTGTTTGCGATAAACAGGGCTCAGAGGCAGAGGAGCATGCGGCAGGTTTCAGACAGGCTGATTTACCGTTTTGCTTTTTCTTTTCTTTTTTTCACAAAATTTGCAATTTCTCTTTTTCTCCCAGTCGCGTCGTGCTAAACATGCTGGGATCAGACTAACGCATCATGGATCCCGAGGAGCTGGAACTGCAGAATGACTACCGTTACCGTAGCTATGCGGCGGTCATCGAGAAAGCGCTGCGAAACTTTGAGTCTTCGAGTGAGTGGGCTGATCTCATCTCCTCGCTGGGCAAGCTCAATAAGGTACAGTATGATGCACAGAGATGACCTCATGCCACAGTATTGCTGTGACATATTCTGAATAGTGTTTTTGTTTTTTTTATGAGCCTAATTTAAGGGCGTCAACTTTACAGCCGCTTAAAGTGTGTGTGTTTCGGTTCTCTGTAGATATGAGGAAGTTCTTCTTTCATATCGACTCTGTCTGTGTGACTATACAAACGTGTTGACTAATTCCCATGACCGTTTATTGTGGGCAATAAATGTTCCACTGCTCCATTTACCTGCAGTGCGGATGTTGACTTTGGAGTGTCAGCGTGCTGATGCAGAAAAATTGCTTCTTAAAGTCCACAAAGAATGCGAAGGAGAGATCTGATAAACATGAAACCGCGCATTGATAAATTATTTGGTTCTTTTCTTCCAGGCCCTGCAGACTAACCTCCGCTACTCACTCCTGCCCAAGCGGCTGATCATAGGGAAGCGCCTGGCTCAGTGCCTGCACCCTGCTCTGCCCAGCGGAGTGCATCTCAAGGCTCTGGAAACCTACGAAGTCATCTTCAAGATCATCGGAACAAAATGGCTGGCCAAGGATCTGTTCATTTACAGGTAAAAACAAAATGACCGAAATATTTCACTGCTTCATGGAGTGCTGGCCTCATTAGAAGTGCAGCTTTTTGCGGGGTAACTTATGAGATTGTCTTGATTTTCAGCTCGGGGTTGTTCCCACTGTTGGCCCATGCAGCTATTGCAGTGAAGCCCGTGCTGCTGAAACTCTACGAGCGTTACTACCTCCCGCTGCAGAGGGCTTTGCTGCCCAGCCTTCAGGCCTTCATAACAGGACTCCTACCAGGCCTGGAGGAAGGACTGGACGTTTATGACAAGTACGTAACACATACTCTGGAGAGGAGAGGAAATATTCTCAGACATTTGGATTCATTTCTTGTTCCACAGACTTCACTTTTTTGTAAATAAATAACCTGTTACTGCATTTTGTTTTTACTGCATTTTACGTGCTATGTGTAATTCACACATGGCCAGTAAATCCACAGCTGACAATAGAAACGCAACAGATGTTGTGTTTAATCCTGAGTAACATCTCATGAAACCTAAAATTATCAGCATGGGTCTGAGAGTCATTGACAGCGTGAAATTCACAGGTTTTGTTTCCCCTTTTGTCTTCGCAAGGGATTTTCTGAACATAGTAAACATTATGACTACCCTCCTAATATTGTGTAGGTCTCCCTTGTGCCTCCAAAGCATTTGTGACTCATCAGAGGATGGACATGGGTCTTCTGAAGGTGTCCTGTGGTGTCTGGTTATAGGATGTTGTTGGTGGGGACCTTTGGGTCCTATGGGTTGATGGGAAGGACCTTTGTGGGTCAGGCTTGTTCCAGTGCATCCCACAGATACTTGATCAGTTTGGGATCTAGTAATTTGGAGGCCAGTTTGTACATCCTGTTTGGGATTGATGCTGCAATCAAGGAGTGTCATTGCTATGGGGTGGGGGTGCCTGGTCTGGTCTAGGTGGGTGCTACATGTCTAAGTAACATCCACATGAATGCAGGTTTCCCAGCAGAACATTGTATTGTAACAAGATATTCACGTCCCCTCTCAGTGGTCATAATGATATGCCTGGTGGGTGTAACTGCACAGTATCAAACATGGGTATTCATCAGTATTTTAACCGATATCATCCTTTTCGAACTTCAGCTTGTTATCTTTGCTTTCTCGTGCTGTAAATATTTACTGTAAATATTTCAGTTTGCGTTGATCCCTAGTCTGTCTGCTTACTTTGTTACTTTTGCCCTAATTTACAGAGTAGTGCACACAGCCAGAAGGCAAAGTAATCAGGGAATACAGAACATGTGACCACAGTGTCATCTAAAGTGCATGAAGTAGCTTGTGAGTAATTGGAGCAAGCTTTACATTGAAGCAATGACCTGAACTGACCGGTGTGTGTGTATCATCAACCACAAAACAGAACAACAGGTTGATTATGTGTTGTGTTTGCTACGCGTCTCTTCACTTTGTCCCCTGCTTCTTGTCCAGGACGGACGCTTTGCTGGTTAAGTTGTCACTGCTGGTGGGTCAGCAGGTCTTCTATGGTGCCCTGTGGGGCAGCATGCTGGTCACCGCCATGGTGCGACTGCCCGCCTCTGTCTTTATAGTCACACACTTTGATCGGATGGCGCCGCTGAGTCAGCAAACACACATGCTAGGCTACGATCACCGCGTAGTGGTGAGTGTTCTTCCTGTATGTATGTATTTACTGATATGGATCATATATATGAGTCTGAGTACATTTTGTTTCAATCTGCACCTTCAGCCGTCTGAACCTTTGTGTGCCTCCAGGTGAAGTCAGTCTGTCTGTCTCTGCAAGATTCAAACGTCTTGGTGCAGAGGAACACATTGGAAATCCTGCTCTACTTTTTCCCCTTTGCCACATGTCTGGTAGGTACCAACGTGAACACGCTTCGTCTTATTTTCTTAAGGCAACACCTTAAGGAGCTCTCAATTTCTCCTCCTCAAATCAGACAACTTTCTTTCTTTTTGGTCAAAAAAATAGGTTTACTAACAGCAGCGTTGTTTTCCTTCATTGCATTAACATCGTACGTATCATTGTTTACTAGGGTAGTCACAGAGGTAGTGTATTTTGTGAAACACGTTGTTGCTTGCCCTCATGATCCAGCAGTGCCACCAAATTATGACCATTAGAGGACTTAATTGGCTGAATCAAATGTTATCAAAATTGAAAAACTACAAGGTAATTAGATTTAACTTATTAAGGAGAAAAAAAAACAATAGATGCTAGAAAACCTAAAATATTGTCCTCAATCTTCTCCTAACTTCTTCTAACTCTTTTGCTGCGCGTGCTGCTGTAGGACGTCGTCGTGCCCTGCATTGCCCTGAGACCCGAAGACGTGATCACGCTGGCTTCCGCAGCTTCTCTCACGCTGCTCCGAAGAGACATGTCCCTGAACAGACGCCTCTACGCCTGGCTCCTAGGTCCGGATCGTTCCAGCAAAACAAATCACTGATGAACCAAATGGATTACAACTTGCTTATGTTTGTCCTCACGCGTATGTGATTTCAGGCACGGACATTAAAGGAGGAATGGTGGCGCCACACCCCACGCTGTCCGCCACCATAGAGGAGCATTCATCCTTCTACTTCAACAGCTATTCTAGAGACTTCCTCGTGAAGGTAGCTTAGAGATTTATGAGTGCAGACGCACTACAGTGTATATTAATTCATATAATTAACTGGCCTTTGTCTTCTTATCAGTTTTTGAGGGATTCCTGCTCTCAGTAATGTCTCGCTTGTGTCCTGGTTTCTGGTGTCATATTTAACAGCTTCAACATTTTCTGTTGCCCTCACCTCAGTGATACCTTGAGATCCTGTTTTTAAACTTAGTGGCCTCTTAATGGCTCTCATTTTAGCATGCAACCTGCTTTGTGACAGTCTGGTTCAGTACCCATACGTTCTACTTTTGCTTGCTCTGAAATGTGTCACATTGCAAAGTTGCTTATTCAGAAATTTACAAAAGTTCTCATTTGATTGGCCGTTGATTTGATTGCCTCACAAAACCTGCCGATTAAGCAGTTTGTCCAGACTCGTTATAACTTCTGTAGGAGGCAGGTTAAGTCCACACCGATGTTCCTATTTGTGATTAACGCCAGAAGATAGAAGCTTTGCTCGACGTAAAATCTGCATGTGAAACAAAGGAGAGCAAAGCAGCTTAGTTTGATTAATCCGTACAAAACGTGTGAAAACAACATGTTGTAGTTTCCCAGGGGTTTAAGTAAAGAACCACTTCTAAGTAAGTCTACTTCTGAGTCTCCAGTAAATAACCGTACCTGACCTAAGACCGGTCTCATGCCCTAATTTTAGTCTAATTGACTGCACAAAAACAAATAAGCAGGTTTTCTAAAGTGAAATACAAATAACTGAGAGGGAGCGTGTCATGTGCTTCTGTCTACACGGTGCATTAATATATATTTTTCACCTGCTTCTCTTTCTCCAGGCTCTGATTAACATCCTCAAACAGAAGGATGTGGAGAGCGACCCAGAGCATGTGATTGGTTACCTCAGGCCCTTTCGCATCATTATCAGTCTGCTTGATAAACCGGAGATAGGTATGCAGCACTAAGCAGTAACGTACACAGTACAGGCACATTAGAACTGAAAATGACCGGATCCACTGCTTTTTGTTGTTGACCCAACCTTGTTTGATCCTGTTTTGCCGTGATAATGTTTTTTCTCTCAGGTCCGGCCGTCGTGAGCAGGGTGCTGTTGGAGGTGGTCCGTGCTTTCTACAGATACTGTCGGGAGGTGCTTGGGGAGGAAGGCATCGCCAGCTCAGGACTCTCAACCAACCAGTTAGCTAGGTGAGAGGCATGAATAGTGTGAGGTCGCTGTTGAATGATATGTGACAAAATCGCAACATGAGTCTATAAAGTTTTTTTTTTCCCTCGTGTTTTCTTTACACAGTAAAATAAAAGAGGACAAGAATGCATCGGAGATCATAAAGACGATGAATATGCTCGTGAGCTCCATGAACAGTGAATACTTGTGGGAGTACATGACCCGACACTTCTGCATTTCTCTCGGGTATGACACTGAATCCTTGATCATTGTAGGGGATCTGACGTGCTCCAGCTATCACGTGTTTATGATGTGGAATAAGACTTTTTGAATTTACGTTTCACTGACTACAGTATACACAGAAGCTAAAGAAAACACAGTAGAATAATAAACTACAATATAATTAAAGTCCATGGGGATGGTTGGCCTCTTTGATGAGTTTATGGAGTCTGGACAGGCAGCGTTTGTGTGATGTTCTCAAGAAGAAGATGTTACATGTTTGCCTTCAAATATCCATTGACAAGGACTGGCTGTTTTTATTTCTCTGTTTTACTTTAGCGACAAAGATGATCCTGAGCAGGAGAACATTCATCCTCCTCCGTCTGTCACAGAGATGTCCGACCTGATCATTTTCCTTCTTGATGTTCTTCCCTTGGTAAACAATTTACACAAACTTAGAATACCAAAAATCTTAGTGAAACAATTTGCATGCTTCAAGTTATAAATACTAAACACCTGAAGAAACTCCCGTTTACGTTTTTTTGTTTCCACAGGAGCTCCACGCTGACATCCAGTCACATTTCCTCCCTGAGATGCTGGGCACCATGCTGCAGATGCTGCGCAGCCACATGGACTCGGTTTGCCTGGAGGACGTCACGCAGGGGCTGCGTGCATGCTTCAAGGTCCTGAGTAAGATCCAGATGCCTGTGGCTTACATGGACCTTGAGTCAGGGTCACACACAGAGGAGATGGAGTTGCAGTCACCGGAGGAGGAAAGCGCACAGACTCAGGTTAGGGATTTACCAATCTTTGCCAGTGTGGTTTCTTTTGATATTAGGCTGTGTCTCATTAGATAATTCATGTTTTGAATAGGATGTGGAGAACGAAGGAGAGAAACATGGCAGCGTCATCAGTCATCATAATGGGCATCACGAGGTGCAGGAGCCGAACCAAAATGGTGGAGAAGAGGAAGAACCTGCAAACTGCGTTTATCCAGCTCTCAGGTCAGAAGACAGCGGATTGGGCATCAGCGCCTCGCCGTCGGAGCAACATCTGCCCCCTGGGGTGAAAATGGAGGCGGTGGGAAATGGAATTAGCAAAGAAAGCGAAGGAGTGTGGAGAAGGGGAGGCAGTATAGACACCATGACCCACTGTCTGCAGGACATCCTGGCCTTTATAACCACACGGTGAGCCAGTCGTAGTAAATAAATGGTCTTCTTGGGACATTTTTACTAACTGTGATTTCACTCCACATTTCAGATACCTGTTGGTGCAGGTGGAGGATGTCAGGAGACCCGAGGAAGAGCCCAAACCCCACCTTAGTCCTGCTTCTGTAGATCAGAAGACTTTGTTGGCAGGCATGGGTGGACGTGAAATCAAAGACAAACTGACTGAGCTGTTCACTCCAAGCAAAGTCAAAGCTCGCGCCACTTCTGACCCCGAGCCCTCAGCGGCTCACGCGGAAAAGAAGAGGGAGCAGAAAAGGGAGCGTGGGCATTCAGGGTGTCTGGACTGGGGAGGTGGCTACATGCCAAGGGGAAGGGCGGAGATCTCCGAGGCGTGTCGACAAGCGTTCATCGCCACCTGCCACCTGCTGCTGGAGAGCGCCACCTTCCCCATCTACCTGAGTGAAGAGGAGACTCTGGCTCTTCACACAGAAATGTTCAGTCAAACAGGTTGGCACACAAATGGATGAGTAAATGCTAAAGTCCAGTTAACAAGCTTTCACCCTCAAATAAGTGATTAAAACATGTTTGTTTGTTGCAGATGGTGATGTGGACAGCCTGCCAGTGTGGCTGAGGTCCTTGATGACACTCTGCTGTCTGTCCAGAGACTACAACATCCAGCACACTGCAGTGGCTTCCCTCTTGGAGCTCATCAACCACTCCCAGTCCTTAGCGCTGGTCATTCAGGACAAGCACAGACGCTACCAGAGCTCTGACTCCAACCCTCTGAGTGGACGGCTGCAGATGGTCACTGTCCCGCCCATCTATCCCGCCATGCTTCGTGCGGCAGAGGAAGGCACCGATTTCTATCAGGTTAGATTATCCAAGAAAAAAAAAATAACGGTTTAACTCAAAGCAGTGGCATAAATGCAGTCGTCAGTATGTTTTCTTTCTGTGTAACCCAGAGGGTGTCCCAGGTACTGTGGAGTCAGCTGGACACGGAGCGCAGAGAGCAGCACGTTTCCTGCGTGGAGCTGTTTTACAGGCTGCACTGTTTGGCTCCGTCCTCGTCCATCTGTGAGGACATCATCTGCCAAGCGCTGCAGCATAAAGACAAGGTATAAATGCCTGCAGACGCGCTGAACCAACAGATTGCGCGCACATTTACATTTTTTTCGCCTCTGTGTTTTGTTTTAAAGTGTAACTAGGACACGCAAATAGACTTAATTATTAAGGTAATGTGATGAGTTGAGCAAATAAGCCACAGTTTTGTACGTTTCTTCCCCAGGCGGTTAGACTGGAAGCGCTACACCGCTTTACCGTGCTATGGCACCTGACCCGGGAGATCCAGACCAGCAGGACCATGTGCCTCAGTCGCTCCTTTGACCGGTTAGTACATAGGAGCAGTATAGATTAGTTTTAACTGGGTTTTTCTTGTAACAAACAAATACAAGTGTTGAAATAAGTACAAATTCAAAGCTTTTTCCTGTCAAATAAGTAGAAAATAAATAAGAAAGTACAGTCATTCATATATACTAGATACAGAACCTTTGTATAGTCCATAATCTAATTTGTTGTAGCATCTGCATGATCCCATAGTGGTTGTTTAAATACTTAATATTATCACCGCTACTCTGAAATGGGAACAACCCGCCACTCTTTGTTGTCAGAATAAAAAATCAAATCAAATAATTAAAAGGAGTGAAGAAGACAGCGTATTCTTTTCTTTATTTAGTAAGTCTGTGTGTCTGTCCCTCAGGTCTCTGTGTGTCGTGTTGGACAGTCTGAGCTCTACTGATGGTTCAATAAGTGCAGCAGCTCAGTGCTGGCTGGTCAGGGCTCTGTCCCTCAATGATGTGATCCGTGTCCTGGAACCTATTCTCTTGTTACTGCTTCATCCCTCCACTCAGCGCTGCTCCATTCAGAGCGTCAAACAAAATCTTACTGTTGGTAAGTATTTGTCTGCATGTCTCGTTTAAGTGCATTAAATCAGATTTTTATTTTTTTATATGTTTCCCTCATGTTTGTTAAACTGACATAATTATTTTTAAGGTAACCTGAAGGTTCTCAACAGCAGAAGTCGAAGCTCCACCAGATCCTTTGGGACGTCTGCAGACGGCACGGTAACAGAAGTCTCCACCTTAAATGTCCTCAACATCGTGGACAGGGAATCGTTGTGGACAGAGTTAGACAGTGGCCCAGAGGTCTTGGCTAAACCCATCGATGTTTTAGCGGTATCAAGGAGTGAGAGTGAAGCGACAGAAGAAGAAGAGGATAGAGAAGAAGAGGAGGAGGAGGTTGAGAGTGAACACACGGAGTCGGCTGACACCAGCGGCGCCCAAGTATCCACAGAGAACTCCAGCTCGGGCTCTGCCCCGTCCGTCAACGGCCTGCGGAGGGTAGAGTCAGAGCACACGCAAGCGTCTGATTCACTCTCAAGTGAGGATGAAGACGATCTAGAGCTGGAGGCTATGGCCAGGTCTCGACTGTTGAAGCAGGAACGTGAAAAGAGGGAGGCCATCGACTCTCTGTTCCGCCATGTGCTGCTCTACCCCGTGGCCGGCGGCTGGCGCCTTCTCCTCCAAGGCTTGGCGGTGCTTGACAGCCTCCTGAGGAGCAGCGCTCAGTACCCTCTGGTGGATGCCCTCTCCTCCACATCACTTGACACAAGCTCTGCTTCACATTTAAACCTGGTCTCCAACCTTCTGCAGCGGCACCAACAGGCTCAGGATGGCAAAGGGTTCTACGGCGGTCTGCTGTCGCCTTCCTCCTCCCCCTCTGTGCCCCCATCCCTGCTAATTGAACTGCTGGTGTCCTTGTGCCTGCAGTTTCTGCGCTCTCACTACCCTTCCTATCTGACCCTGAGTCCTCTAGACCTGCAGGGAAACAGGGAGGTTCAGGTGAAGAGTGTGGATGTGCTGACTCGGATGGTGAAACTACTCGGCTCCACAGTACAAGGACAAGAAGGCGGCAAAACCAATCTGGAGTTCATCCGCAAGCTCCTCTCAGATTGTAAAGTGCAGCAGTACGCCCTGCTTACGCTTTCTGCGTCTATGTACATCAGCCAGAGGGGAACAGACAAGGGATCATCCAAAGGTGTGGAGCTCCTGGATGAGCAGGGAGGCCTGTCAGAGGAGAGTCTGGTGAACCTCGGAGCAGGAGGGGGACCAGAGCAATACCCTTTACAAATGGAATTACTCAAGCTGCTGCAGGCTCTCATAGTCCTGGAGCACCACGTGTGGCCAGGTGGGGCGGCCTCACCACCCGGGTCTGGTGGGGCACCCAGTCAGCCCGGGGATCCCCGTGAATCAGCTGGCAGCTCTTCCCTTGCTCGTGAGTGGCAAACCGCGGTCCTTTTCCAGCAGTCCATCAAGGCGGGACAGTACGTCCAAAGCCACCCCATCACGGCCCAAGGCATGTTCGTTTCTGCCGCGGCCCGGGCTCTGCAGCCTCAGTACGGCTATGCCATGCACCCCCACTGGGTGTCACTGCTGTGCACCTCGCTGCCGTACTTGGGACGCTCGCTGGGCATCATCGTGTCTCCGCTCATCAGTCAGATCTGCTCCAACTTGGACGAACTGGTGAAGCTGTACGAGCATGAAGGGGGAAAGACGAACCAGAGGTAACCTGAATACATCTACAGGATGTCACAGTAACTAGATCTTTAATTATGTGTTAAACATATATAGTAGGTATAATAACATGGGATTCTTCATGTAGGTGTTGATTCTGGAGATACTTTCTGGTGCAGTGAGGATGGTTTTGTTTATTTTATTTCTTTTTCTGAATTTTGATCAGCCTGAGTGGGAGGAAGGAGAACATCGCCCCTGACTACCCTTTGACCCTGCTAGAAGGCCTGACAACCATAACACACTATTGTCTGCTGGACAGCAAGAGGGTAAAGGAACAAATGCCACACACACACGGAGACAGAGTCCTCTAGTAACTATTATAATTTAACTCTTCCCTCTTTCTCCCTCCGTCAGACCCTCGTTGCCAGCGACCCCGTGGATGTCCGTAACGCACGCAACGCTGTGATTGAGGCACTGCCACAGATGCTTAGTAGTATGGCGCTGCTGTGGGGCGCCGTGATGAGGGAGGAGATTCAGAGGCGTGCAAACGACTCTGCCCAGAGCTACAAGCACACGTCTACCTCCGTCTATTTCAGATGCACCAGGGTGTGTTTTTCTTTTATTATTCCTCAAATGTACATTGTGCTGTGTCAAGCATGTTGTATGTGTTTTCTGATAATGCAACATGGTTAAAAAATGTTCATATGTTTTTAACCATTTACCATGTGTCCACGTTTAGATCTTGAGGCAGCGCATACTGGATTTCCTGCTCCCTCTAACTGGGCAGTACGGCGTTCAGCTGATGGCTTCACTGGGAGCAGTGTGGAGCAACAGGAAGAGTAAAAGGAGACATAAAAACAAAGTGAGTACTGCTGTGAAACAAAGACACTGAGGAGAAGTAAATAACACTGTCCATCTTTTGACAATTCAACGTTCTGCTGGGAAACTTTTGGACCAGGCATTCATGTGGATGTTACTTAGACGTGTAGCACCCACTCCCACTCCATAGCAGAAAACAGAGGCCCCTCCCGTCAACCCATAGGACGCAAAGGTCCCCCACTAACAACATTCTGTTGCCAGGCACCACAGGACACCCTCAGATGACCCATGTCCATTCTCTGGAAGGAATGAAGACCTAATATTAGGATCATACTGTTATGTCTTATCTGTGTAAGTCACTGATGAGCTTTAGGAAACCTCTTGACATCTTCACGCTCTGTTCTCCTTCAGGTTTTACCTGTGCCCAGTGAGTCTCGCCTCACCGTTGTGGAGCTGGTGAAATCACTCAACACGTTGCACACTGACACGGTTCTACAGCTGGTCAAAGAGGTGGTGAAAAAACCACATCAGCTCAAGGGAGAACAGGTATATAATCATACATACAAGTAAAGACGTTCAAGATGAATCTATGAAATTTCTTGAATCCAATTTTAATACTTTTTTTTTTTTCTCCACCAGAAGTCAGCATTGGTCGATATACCCATGTTGCAGTTCAGCTGCGCCTACATCCAGAGGTAAGTGGAGACATACAGTGCTGGTTTACTAATGTATTTCTAGAAATGCTCACTTTGATAATAACAACCTCTTTGTTTTGTACGTAGCATTTCAGCTCAGGCTCTGCAGGAAAACGTTGCTCCTCTACTCAGTCTGTTACGGGAGTCTGTTCAGCTCAACCTGGCCCCACCTGGACACTTCCTGCTGCTGGGGTCAGTTCTCATCTTCACTTTGAAACATATTTATTAATGCCATGCTGGTAGATGATTTCTCCATAGAAAGCTGTTATCAGAATGATGTCTATAACGACAATAAATACTGTAGATATCTTTGATCTCATCAGAAAAACAACCATAATGCTAATAATGTATTTACAAGATGGATGGTTTCTGTTCATTTTTTCTTGAGGACATTTGATGTAACATGACGTAACATGTCTTTCAGAATCCTGAATGATTTTGTCAGTAGACTCCCCAACCTGGACAACAAGAAGGACAGTAAAGACCTGCAGGTGAGATGCAACGTCATATTACCATTTGCAGATATCCCCTGAGCTGCTAGTCGAGATAAAGGCAGGATACTGTGGTGATATTAATGATTCGATCATTATGCAGGAGGTGACTCAGAGGATCCTCGAGGCAGTAGGAGGGATTGCCGGGTCATCTCTAGAGCAGACCAGCTGGCTCAGCCGCAGCCTTGAGGTCAAAAACCAGCCGCAGGTGTGCCCGGAGGCAGACGAAGCTGATGATGCAGACATGGATGGAGACCACTGTGGTAACTTTACATATCTGTGTCATATAATAGCCTCGACTTAGCAGCAGTTCCTTGCCAGTGACTGAGAACCAAGGGCGTCTGAGCCAATATAACTGCTGTTGCTAGGCTCAGTATTCCTGTGAATGGACATGCATACATAAAAGTAGGACTCTGCCCAAGTATCCATGGAAACGCAGCTGGAAAAACAGACGCCACCTGTTTGTGTTAGAGCGTCAGTCTGCTGACTTTAATCTTACACATTTAAAATGTGTCCCAGATGTATGATACAATTATGGGTTTCAAATTAAAGGTAAAAGAAAGAGAGTGGTGTGGACAGAAATACATCCTGCCGCGCACCGACATGTAAGCATGAGCTTTGAATCAAGGTAAATAGAAAAGGATTTAACTTTGAAACTCAGAGAGAGTCACAGTGACTGCTCTTCTGTGTGAAGTCTGAGCAGGAATTATTACTCGTACAGACTTTTAACGCTTGTCCACAGTCACATGGTTCTGTTTTTGCTGTTTGTCCCATACCGTCATAGTTCGAGGGTAGTTTTCTCCTTTGTTTTCAAAGTTTCAAGTCAGTACAACAGTAATAAAAATGAGATATAACCCTCACTTATCTTCCTCTCCTTGTCAGATCCAGCGGCCCAAGCCAGCACCATGGTCTCCTCCTCTGCTCCCTCAGTTTACAGCGTGCAGGCTCTCGTACTTCTGGCTGAGGTAGAATTTTGTGTATTTTCTATTTTTCCGGGTAAATTAATGAGCAATAAGTACTATTTAACAAACGCACTTTGTCTCTGTGCAGATCTTGGCCCCTCTCCTGGACATGGTGTATCGCAGCGATGAGAAGGAGAAAGCGGTCCCTCTCATCTCTCGCCTCATGTACTACGTGTTCCCCTACCTGAAGAACCACAGGTGACTACTGCCGCGGGGCTGTCTCGACGAACAGCGCCTGTCTTTCGCGGTTAAATGGGTTCGTTTTAATGTGGGATTTCTCCTCTTGCAGTGCCTACAACATGCCCAGCTTTGAAGCGGGCTCCCAGCTGTTAAGCAGTCTGAGTGGGTATGCCTACACCAAACGGGCCTGGAAGAAAGAGGTCTTTGAGCTTTACATGGAGCCCCTCTTCTTCACCATGGATGCCTCCTGTACACACAAGTTAGTACATTTAGACTCTTTGGACTTGTGTATTACAGTATCAAGACTGTGAGCTGTTTTAAAAACAGTGTTACACGCAGAACTTTAACTTTAACATCATCTAATGTCTGTTTACTTGATGTGTGTGTCTGTAGCTGGAAATCCATCATTGATCACCTGCTGACTCATGAAAAGACCATGTTTAAAGACCTCATGAGTGAGTATGGCCTTCAGCAAATGTTTAGTTCTGTAAAAACATTATTGCAATCTTACTCAGATTTTTATTTACTCACACATTCAGCCTTGTACAGAACAGAACATATAATTTCTTTTCAGATAATAACAGTAGTTCACAAATTGTTAATTATTAGCTGTCACAAATCTGCATTCATTCATTCTGCAGGCATGCAGAGCAGCTCCCTCAAACTGTTCGCCAGTGCCGACCAGAAGCCCATGCTGCTGAAACGCCAGGCATTTGCCATGTTCAGCGGCGAACTCGACCAATATCATCTCTATCTGCCCCTCATCCAAGGTGGGCCGCTGTTGCCGGACGTTATTTATGTTTTATGTGATTACGTTCAGTCTAGACCTTGAAACTGACTGCGGTCTCTCCCTTTACTTTCAGAGCGTCTCACAGAGGCTTTGCGGTCGAACCCGAGCCCCGCTGCCTTGGCACAGATGTTCCTGCTGTTTCGCGTTCTCTTACTGCGGATCTCGTCCCAGCATCTGACATCTCTTTGGCCTATAATGGTCACAGAACTGGTAAGATCTGATCTTCTAAGAGTTGGCTCTAGGGTCTGTAAGTTACTGCTGTTAGTATTGTACATTGTAATTGTCTCTTTGTTTTTCAGATTCGCACTTTCACACGTCTAGAGAAGGCTCTGCAGGCAGACAAAGACCCCTCAAAGTGAGTTAGTTCACAATTGTTTTTCACTGAGACAAAGTTCAAATCCTCTTTGAATGTCTTATGCCATATTTTGTCTTCTTGTGTACTACCTAGGCTCTCTAAAGTGGTACGTGGAGCTCTTGACAGGACCAATGCACTAGTGAATTTCTCACAGTCAGAGCTGGACATGTACCTGTCAGCCTGCAAGTTTCTGGACACCTCCCTGGCTTTTCCTTCAGAGAGGATACCGCTCTTTCAGATGTAAGAGCCTGAATCACACAAACACATGCTTAAATTTGTAGTTAGATTAGGTATTGGTCTATTTTATGTAACTGCCTTTTTAACGTGCAGGTACCGCTGGGCATTTGTCCCTGAGGTGGATGTGAACCGCTACCGTGGTCCTGAGACTTCGCTGATCGAAGGCGAGCAGGAATGCATACCACATGTTGTTCGACTGGTAGAAGGAATCCAGCAACGCTACGGGGTAAGATACCAGGGCTGGTTATTGTCGTTTAATATGTATGCTTCACAATGCAGAGTGTTGTGGCGTCAAGTGTCATGCTGACGTCAAGTCCTCACTAAGCTGGACTTACACTTTGAACATGGCAAGTTTAGATGAAACCTCATGAGTGTAAAAGCTGCTTCGGCTATTTTACGTATAACTAGAAGAGATTTATTTGTGAGGTACTAGCTTCGTGTCAGTGTACTGCAGTAGTAGCAACGTCTATGTATGAATGAAAAGAACGGCATGCAATGTTAAGTCTGAAAAGGTCTCTATCACTTAGATGTAGTTTGATTCACATGGTTTGTCCCTTTATACCAAAGTGATTTTATCCTAACAAGGTCGGTGACCAACCAGAGTCATGTGATAAGATTGTTGATAGATAGAAAATGAACTTACTTGAACATCCCAGGGTCACTGATAAAAAGTTCCTGATAATATTTGCTCTGTGTATATAAAAAAAACTATAAAAACTTATCTTTATAAATAGTTATAAATAGTTCACAAATGTCCTCAATCTCACGCCATGGCTGAAAAATGAAGGCAACGTGTAGTTCCTCAATTGTCCACGGGGTGGCTCCAAAAACAAGTTAAAATGTCCAAGTCTACAGCAGAAATAACCCATGAAATAAACACGTTTACAGCCTGGTACAAAATACCATTTAGCTATTTCCCTATTCATGACAAACTCTACAGATGGTACATTTTTATATAACTCATGCTCGGACCCAATGCCTGCTGTTGAATTGGCCATTAGTTAGGTGATGGTGGAGATGGTGACGTGCTGTGCCACCCACCCACCACTCTCTCTTCAGGAATCCTACTGGGTGACGTCATGTCCATCTTTATATATAAAATCAGTGACCTCACTCTGTCTTGTCTTGTCCTGTCGTTTCAGACTCTGACCAGGCTGGGTGAGGAATCTTCCACAGAGCATTTGGAGTTCCCCCTCCTCACCGAGCGCTCCCTCTCCTCCATCACCCAGCTTTTGCCTTTCCTGCAAACCCTTTGCTGTTCCTTCCAGGGCCCTACGACCAACGGCCACCCTATGGCCCACTTCCCTGTAGCCAACTACCCACCAGCCAGCTCACACATAGTCCTGAATAAGCTGGAGCACATCACTGAAGAAGAGTTCCTGGACCCCATGGAGAGTTAAAAGCTCCACCATGACGTTTTCATGTGCAGCCATAAAAGTAGAATACCTAACATGGGCACACGGCGTAATAATTGTATTGTGAAGTAGAAAAAAAAAAAAGGAAATGTTTGGGGAATCTGCTTTTTAATGTTTTAATCTTCATATCAGTACATTTGCGGCGGAGGTGCTCTCACACTGAATCTATACTGGAAAAACAAAGGGACTTTAAGGTAGTTCTTCCCTATGGGCTTTTTGATATTTAAAAAAAAAAAAATGTGGTATGTTAATGAAATGCAGGGAAATGCTTTTTGTTCTCACTTGCTTTGAGAATATTGTCTCATTTTCACGTTATTCACACACTGGGATTGTGACATAGAGTCTTCTCTCTTTCTTTATGTGGTAATAAAGTTTAAAACTGTAGTCGTTGCCATTAAAACTCACATTCTCTGCTTTTATAAGGCATGCACCTTATAACAATGATAGTTCCAATGAAGATTTATTTGGTTATGACGCTAAATAGCGGATTAACTGTGAAGATCCTCATTAATGAATGTTAATGTTCTTTTCCTTATCTCTGGTTCTACAGTCCGGCTCTGACTCAGAATGTAAAGTCCAGACGTATTTTAAATGATGTCAAGAGTTTCAGTGGTATGTTACTGAATGTTCTTTGTGCACACCGGGAAAAGCCCTTTTTCTGTTAGTGGCTGTGCCTCGATATAACAATACATGCTTGCAGATTTTGGTGTTCAAGGGAAATGTCTTTGTAGTTCTCCACGGATGGTTTTTACAACTGCCCTTTGTCTTTTTTTCATGATGCTGAATGTTTAAGTAAGTTATTTTTGGATGTTTAAAGGACAGTGTCAAGTTTTGCTTAAGTAAAAATAAGACTCATTAAATTAAACATGAAACTTCAGTGTCGTATTTTCCTTTATAATAGCACGTGTATAAGGAAGTTACTCATTTATGAATTTAGAGAATATCTAGGAAACATTAGGACATTAGGCAATAACTTAAATATACCAATCAGGCATAACATTATGACCACCTGCAGAATATTGTATAGGCCTCCAAAACAGTTGAGACTCATCAGAGAATGAACATGGTCACTCTGAGGGTGTCCTGTGGTGTCTGGTAACAGGATGTAGTTAGTGGGGGGGGGGGCTCTGTGGATGAGGCCAGGTCAACACCTTGTGCAATTCTCCTTTTTTTTTTTTTTAGTTGTTCCTAAACTATTTTTTTGCATGTGTCTGTGTCAGGCTGCACAGACTGGACTTAACTGTGCGTCATGTATTTTAACTGTTAAGATTTTTTGCAGTGGTGGACCATGGTAGCGAGGGAGTGACAGGATGACGGTGAGAGAAAAATATTCACACCGGTTGCGTGGAATAGTCATAGTTTATAATGAGTGTTTATAATGTTAGATTAAAGAGTAAGAGGAAATGCAAAGTTTGGATCCAGGAAGTCCTGGTACCTCGCATGTAAGCTTCAAACAATCATGAAAGCGTAGGCTATTTGCGTGTCGGATAAGTCAAATGAAAATCAGGATTGAAGGAACAGAGTGGATGGAAATAAGGACAGAACTCTGTCTTCTAAAGCGCCGCCACTCCATCAGCACTTCCTCCTCCATGGAGCGGAAATCACACATGTAGAAACATGGCTGAACACCAGATTTTTCAGACTGACTGACCTTAGTGTCTTAATGTGATGATGGACTGTCACAACTTTGCACTGTAGGGAGCTGTGCACCAACCCTGACAGCACAATGCGACCTACGGCGTCAAACGCATGAAGAAGACATTACACTAGTTCACTCGTGACATGGCACAGCTGTTAACTGACCATAGCCATAGCTAACTCGACATGAAGCAGAGAGTGTAAAAAGCTTCCATCAAAGTAAATGGTGGCCTCTTAAGAATCTAAAATTTATTCTGGACACTTTAACACTTCATTATTTAACACTTCAGTACAAATCTACAACATAGAAAATAATACAAATAAAGAAAAAACACTACGTTAATTGACGTAGGTGTGAATGTGAGTAAGAATGGTTGTCTGTCTCTGTGTTAGCCTGCGCCTCTTCCCCGATGACAGCTGGGATCTGCGACCCTTACAGAAGATGAATGAATTAATGGATAATTTCTGTTTAAAGTCTGACCTGTTTGATATTTTGATACAGAAAAACCATCGACAATTTGGGGATCCAACTGGAGGAGTACTGGAAGGAAATCCACTACAGGAAGACCAAAGAGGATCAATTTTCATTATAATAATCTAGGTTTAGATGATTAGATCAGTGTTGTAAATATTAATTCCCTTGTCTTGTGGAATGAGCAATAATTGAGTAAAATAAATCATCATCCTGGTTTTAAGTGTTTTCTCTGGTATTGATTAATAATGAGTCCTATAGTGCTGTAAGTAGAACATATTTAAAGGTGTGTGTGTGTTTATAGGCTTTCCACTGAGTTGCAATAAATTACCCATTGCTCTGTACTGTTACTGTGCATTAGCATTGAGAAAATGAGCAGTTTCTCTTCTCCTCCCTCATGAGTTTTACCTGTGTCTTGTTTCCCAATTAGTGTTGTGTGTATACACAGTTTATATGTAGTCCAGTCTTTTCATGTTATCATCTGTCAGTTCATCTTCATTTCTCAGCTTTTAGTTCTGCATCTAGTCTTTGGTTTTCAGCATTCTAGTCTATATTCATCATATTATGTGAATTTATTATAAGAATTGTGTCAGTGTCATTATCATTTTCAAAAGCAAATATTTGGTGTGCAAATCAGCATTTATTTTACTATTTAGACTATATTTCAAATATAACATACGATCCCATGTGTTTTCACATTACGTAATAAATTAATTATTTGTATTTTTGCTTACCACTCCGACCGGTCCTACAAGAAACTAGTGCTTGCTAAAGGTTCCTACGAATTTTTTGAATGTGCACAAACCGACATTAGAGTATTATGCTTTATTTCGGCTGCAGTCTGAACGGAAACAGTGCGGCGCAAATTTGTGACACTAGGTGTGAAGGGGTTAAGAGTGATCTGACTATGGAAATGTGTTCTTCGGCAAGCCGTTTCAAATGTGTCCTAATTCATGACGTAACTATATCGCCCTGCCCCGTCAATGGTCCCTACAAGGCATCAGACAGCCTCCTTCTTCCATGTACAGGTACAGGTAGCGATGAAGCTACCAAAGCGAAGCCTCATTTAATTTCAGCAGTCATCGGATACACATCAATGATGAACCGGTTCTGGTATGTATGCTGCTCTGTGGTCGGCTGTAAAGGTTCACGAGCAAAAACCTGAGGATGTGTTGATGTGACTTTTCACTGTACTGTTTTACCAACTTGGGCTAATACAATGATATTTTAATAGGGCACTGTGAGATTAACAGTCCAAAGTATGGTTATCTGTACTTTGTATGGATTTGCTGTTATCTACACTTTGAATTGATAATTGATTGGTAACTTTACAGTTGAGAGTGGAGCTAGCCACATGGCCAAGTTAGCATATGCTAAGGCCGTGTTAAATGTGCTGCTGCTATTTGGGCATATTCTGCATATGTGTACATTTTGCTGTCTGGGTAAGTAGGCCTATGTATGTTAACCAACGGGTGTTTAGCTGTAAAGGTGTTGTCATTTATTTTTTTACTAGGTTTTCTGTGGTCACGCTGGACATTTTATCTCTCGCTGCCCATTAAAAGACAGGGCTCACCAGTGAGTGAGGAAGTCCTGTTGAGTCACACGGCAGCAAAGTCTTCCTCCTCGAGCTTACCTGTTCCAAGTCAAGTTCCTCCTTCCTGGTGGTGCACACACCCTGCCCACTTTCATAGACTCGGGTGCAGATGCCAACTGTGACTTTACATGGAACACAGAGAAACCCGGTTATTCATATCCACGTATACATGATAAATAACAGTATCCCGTTTTCCGATCACTGCATCCCATCTGCGCATGCGTGTTTTACGTCTTTTTCCTTGTTTTCCAACGCGACCTAACTTGTTCAGCGGAGTGAGGTGGAAAACCAGCGTCACGTAGCTTTTCCACAACAGATTTGAATACATCAGCATTTCGGTGTTTTCTGCCATCTAAACACGTCGTTATGTTTAGTTCTTTCACTACTTTAAGTGAAAATTCAGTCTTTCTGTCGGTCCAAAAGTGAGAAGTTCTCGTTGCCGCCATGTTGTTTGTATTTCTAGTGCTCTAGTACACTTGAACTCTCTCCATTGTTTCTGAGTCTTTTTGCGCTGCAATTAGGTTCATACGCCACCCGTTACAGATACCTGTCCTGCTTAACTTAAAACTGTACGTTATCACGCACTTTTTCCACCCTTGATCAATGAGGTGAGCAGGATTCCAGCTGTCAGCTCATTGGTCACAGTTCGGGCGACAGCACATTGAATAAGTTTACCATAAATTTTCATGTACAGCGTCCTGTTCATTCATTCCATAGACATTTTACATACATTGTTCTTAGTGTGTTTTTCTAACTAATGCTTACTTTTCTGTCATAAACCAATCACCATGGTTTTTCACCCAGTTTTGTTTTTTTCTGGAATTTTTATGTTTAGCTGTTGCATTCAGCAGATCAGCCGTCCACTAGCGCTGTCCGGAGCGAGGCCTCCTGCAGTACCATCTGTCCTCATGGGGAACGTGAGGTCTTTGCCAAATAAGATGTACGAGCTATCTGCACTTGTTAGAACCCAGAGGGATTATACCATGAGTAGTATAATGTGTTTTACGGAGACCTGGCTGCACACGGACATCTCGGACCACAGTGTGTCTATACCCGGCTTCAAGACTCTACGGGCGGATAGAGACACGGTCCTGAGCGGTAAGACGAAAGGTGGTGGGATTGCTGTTTATGTGAAAAAGAGATGGTGCAGTCCTGCTCATATAACTGTGATGGACCGTGTCTGTACACCGAACATTGAACTCTTAACTGTGGGAATGCATCCATATTGTTTACCGAGGGAATTCAAATCTGTCATCTTTGTTGCAGTATACATCCCTCCCTCAACTCATAAGACAACAGGTATAGGTAAAAATACATTTCACTGTGCATTGTACTATGTATAACTGTGCATGTGACAAATAAAACCTTATTTTAAAATCTTATCTTATCCCTCCCTCAGACCACAAGGATGAAGCTCTTAACATTATCAGCAAAACTGTTACCATGCAACAGCCCAAATACCCAAGAGCCCTCATTGTCATTTCTGGGGATTTTAATCATCTCACCTTGGAAACTGTTTTGCCCAGTTTCAACCAGTTTGTTAAGTGTCCGACCCGAGAAAATAGAACTCTCGATCTACTGTATGCTAATTCAAAGGATGGTTACAGTTCCACTGTCCTGCCCCCTCTGGGACAGTCAGATCACAACCTGGTGCTGTTAACACCTAAGTGCAAAGAGGCACAGGCACCTGCAGGAAAGAGGCAGCCTATCTCCATGAGGACCACCAACGGGGACATGCTCTGCCAGCCCCACAAGAATGACATAGACAGGATGAAGGACTGTATCACAGACGACATCAACTTCTGCGAGGATACAGCAATCCCTACTGTCTGCTGTTATCCTTACAATGAGGCCATGATCACCAGTCAGCTGAAGGATCTGCTGAACAAGAAGAAGCAGGCCTTCGAATCTGGAGATAGGGATGATTTGAAGAGGATACAGGGACACATCAAGATTAAGCTGAGGGAGTGTAATAGGCAGTTTAGGCAGAGACAGTGTAGATCACACACCACCCATAGCAAAACTGGTCTGTCCCAGGGATGAATTGCAGCCTTTTAGTGGCCCACATCTTGCATCCAACATGTGTGCCACATAAGGCCCATAACTCAGCCAAACTGAACAATCAGAGCTGGCCCTAATCATTTAGGGCAAGCCAAAGCATTTTCAGAAGTGGTTCCTGATATCAGCCTTAATTCAGCCACTAAATTTATGTGCCATATTTGATCCAGATTTATATTCAGATATATATAGTGTTATAAGCAAATGTTTATTTTTTTAGTCCTGTCAACACAGTACATACACATGCACACTTAAGCACTTAACAAATTCAAAAACCTCTACATGCGCATAAACTGGATTCTCCCCACCCTCAGCATGAGTTTGGGATATGGTGCTGTCCATTCCCTGCTTTCTCTTCATCCTCTCCAGTCTGCCACCTGGAGAAAGACTCTACAGGTGGATAGATGTTAGGCAGTTACACCTTACATCCAGGGAGGTTTAGGAACTGAAACAAGCAAGTTTCTGTAGAAGTCCCTGAACCTGAAACTTTCCTCCAGTCCGCTAAAACTGAAGAAAAAAATGGCAATGGTCACCTAGGAGAAGCTATGGCAGTAGCCCTAATGTTTAACTAGCCGAAAGAAAAACGTGGAATAAGAAAACGACACCTGCTAGTGCCCACGACAAAACATCTACTTTAGGTTCATCTATATAATTTATTAAAAATGAATAAGCAAGTTTAACAGCAAAACAGTGCAGTCCATCTAATTTCTATGATGCGGAAAATAGTAAAGCAAAACTGTAAAAAACAATCTTATAGCTATAGTTAGAAATTTATAACAAAAAACCAAAGGAACTGAAATTGTTCACAGCAACAAGCAGATAATCAACAGCTCCACCCTGTCACGTTATCTGTATACAGGTAAACCTTTTATTTGAATATTTAAAGAAGGCATTTACATTAACATAGCGCAACCAGTATCCATCTGAGTTTGACACTTCACGGGCTGACCTCCACTCTGCTCATCACCTCAACGTGAAGATGGCGACGTCAGCAGACCGCGGTGTCCCTTTCAGTACGGTGAGTTTACTCTTGTTTTTAGCAATTTTGACCATTAAACTGAGGGCCAATAAATGTGAAGAGTAAAAAACAAATAGCTACTTTATGCATGCAATGAGGTTGAATATATCCTTATAGTACGAGTTTCTAGTATTATACTGAGTGAAGTTACAAAGGATCCAGAGCTCTGTGCTCACATTTATTTGACATTAAGTAACTGATTATGTCTCTCTTCATAATCTATTAATTTAAGCAGGTAGTAACAGCCAGGCTGGTCCCAGATCCACACCAAGCCGCTTTTATAAATGTTATGTTGTATGTTATTAGTCAATTTCAAGACACATCTTGAATGTTAAATTACTAAAAACCTCTTTGAGGCTCTTTATATGACAATTATTTTCTAAGTATGTGAAACTTTCACTTTCTTTTTATGTGTGTGTTGGAGAATGTTTTTCTCAAAGACTTTTTATTGCACAGTAATTTTATACAGTTATTTTTTTCCATTGTTTATCACACCAATTTACACTATAACAGTGTCATGTTTTCCCAAGGATTCAATTTTTGGGGGATTTTTTTGGTTGGACAGAATCTCAAAACTGTCAATAGCACATTGCTGTTTTGTTTTGTTTTTCACATGGTGTGTGAACGATTAAATGGATGTGACTTTCACTTGTGGTAGTTATTTGAAATCGAAAGTCCAACAAACAAAAGAGTCGCACAAAATTGCAGGAAATGCAAAGTTTGCATGTAGATCCAGGGTGGGTACTTTTTTTAATGCAAACTTTGCATTAAACTTAATGCAAACATGTAAACTAAAGGTATTTGCTTCCCAAATGAGTTGACTGGAATCAGTGGAGATCAAAGTGAAAGTCCTATACCTTCGTTTTTGTTTCATGAGACAGACACGCGGTATGCAGAGCTTTTACTTTCCAACATATAGGGGCAGCTGTTCACCTTCTCTGTGTTACAGAAAAGTCAAATTGATCCAAAATCTGTTTTGGACTCAGCTGAATAAAACAGACATGTACAAATATAACAGCACCATAGTGTTGTTATAAGGAGAATTTCACTTTTCCTCTGTGCCTGACACACATGTTTAAGTCATGGTCAGGCGTTTATTAAGCGGATCAGAATAAATATTTGGTGGATGCCCTCTGAGCTTTTCTGCTATTATAACCCTTATATTGCATATTCATAAGACCACTTTAACATCATATCTAACTATTGTGTCAACTTTAATCTGTTCCACTTGTAGCTTTGTCCAAAGTATCTTCATAGCAACTCCACCAGCCACACATGGCCCTTCAGCGCCATAGCTGAACTCATAGGTGAGCTGTCTTCACTTATACGTATTCTCAATGGAGAGAGAGCATCTTTCTTTTTCCTCAGGTGACCTTTATAACTTTCCTTTCATATTGTCTTTTATTTCTGTAAAGTTAAAATTAACATCAACAATATATGGTATATTCTTTTGCTCACCAAGGTGCCCCAACCAACGTTAACCTGCAGCAACATTTGAATCATTTCCACTACCTCCAGTCTTAGGGTTTGGAATCTGTTTTGCCAAACAAGTTAATGCAAATGTTTCTTAGTTTAGTGAAGTATATAATCAAGCTCTGTTTGCTTAGTATTTGCATGAAATGCCATGCCACCTTAGCTTAGTGTGGCCAGACTCAGGAGATGAATCCCTTAACATGTCATTATTGTCTTAGCATGAAGATGGATAGTTCTACAACCAGTCACTTCCTCATTCACAAATTCAAATCATCTGGGCTCAGACTACATCACTGTTATTCTTCTATCCATCACTGCATCAACTAGGGGATTTTCCCTGGGGCATAACAAGTTCCCAATGGAGTGTCTCCAGAATCCAACTGAAAAACCATCCAGTAAACTGGGATCTCCATACGCCTCCTCATCACTACAATTTTAAAATGTTGGAAAGGAAACAAAACTTTGTGTATAGTCTGAAAATGCTTCCTTAAGTTGTTTTTTTTTTTGACAGACAACGCTTATGATCCAGATGTCAGCGCAAAACAGTTCTGGATTGATAAGACTATGTTCAAAGGTGAAGAATGTCTCACCTTTATGGATAATGGAAATGGACTGGACTATGAAACGATGCACAAGATGCTCAGGTACAGATACCACTGCTTGGTATTTCTGGGAAATTACATTTTAAGTGGTAATAAATCATACTTAAAAAAGTGAAATAGGCAAGAGAGTAGAGGGACAAACAGTAAAGATGTTCTCATTCACATATTTTTCTGTTTCTGTTGTCAGACAATGAAATAAATATGTAATAGTGACTGAAATGTGTCTTTCTAAGCTTAAACATTGCATTGCCATAATGGCTGCACTGCTAAAATCATGATCCTATAGTTGCAATGTATTATGATAAAATGTTTGTAGACATAAGTTAGACACAGGCAGTGATTCATCAAGAGAGTTGTTTAGGGAGTGTTGCAAAGTAAGAGGGAGAGACTTATCGTTTTTTAAATATCTGTATGAACAGAAAAGTATCCAATAACACTTCTTCTATTTTTCCCCCTTTAGCTTTGGGTACAGTGACAAGACTGCTTTGAATGGTAAACAGCCCATTGGAATGTATGGGAATGGATTCAAGTCTGGATCCATGCGTCTTGGCAAAGATGCCATCGTTTTTTCCAAGTCAAGGGACGTGTCGTGTGTTGGGATGCTCTCTCAGACCTATCTGGAAAAGATTGATGCCAAGCAAATAGTCGTACCTATTGTTTCCTTTGAAGAGAGACAAACAAATGAGTATATATCATTTCTCTAATGCTCTGACACCAATCACATATTCATTATAATTATCGTCTATGATTATCATGTGTAGTGAGATGAATGGGACACAGGTGGAAATTTTGAAAAAAATACCCCAACTGGAAAGTTAATGTTGTCTTTTATTGTACAAAGGTTGGAGTGTTATTATTGTTTAAAAGTTTCATGAATTTGACATATTGAAAGAGACATGCTTTCTATCAAGGACAGCAGAAATCTCTGTAACAGAAGAGCATGAAGCCAGCCTGCAGGACATTCTGCAGTATTCCCCTTTTAACTCACAAGAAGAACTGCTCGCTGAGGTCAGTGCCATCAGTTCGTCCTGGTCCAAAGAGAAAACTGGCACACGGATCATCATCTGGAATCTCCGCAGGTCTGCCCATCGTCCACACACACTATACACTCATGAATACACACAGCTTTCCCATTTTTGCTTCCAAGTTTCTTGGAGCTCTGTTTTGCTAATACCTCAAGCACCCAGGAGCTTCTCTTGAAAAACACTGTTATAAGTTAACAAAAAATATGACAACTCACCTGAGATGTTTGTTTGTTTTTGTAGGACATCCACTGGAACAACAGAGTTTGATTTTAAGAAGGACAACTACGATATCCAAATTCCATCGGATGTCTACGAGGAACTGAAAGATGCTTCTCAAACGTCATACATCCCTGAGTGTGTGTACTCACTGCGGGTAAGGAGCAGTAATGTTTGGAGTGATGTGTATAAACTGTTTGACCCAAGAAGATTCATCAGTGGAAGTTTTTGTGATTTTGTGACATTGAACTCAATTGTATAAACAAGTCTATGCAGTCTCTACAAGTGTTAACCAGCAGTTACATTTTTGAAATTAAAAATCTGATTTTAGACTTTAGAACATTCATGGCCCACATTGCTGTCTGTTTCAAGGAGGTCTGTAATAACAGAGAAATGTCCCAATCATAGTGTTTTGGGGATTATACAGCAAACCATTTTTATTCTTCCACACATCACTTCTCCTTGACTGTATAAACAAACTGATATGTTTGTAATTGTTTCAGGCATATTGTCGTATTCTCTACCTGAAGCCTAAGATGCAGATTGTGGTACGAGGTGTGAATGTTAAATCTCAGCTCATCACTAAGAGCCTGGCCTGCACATAAATATGTGTTTATTTTAGTGCTTTTGAGGTTTCCTTAAACATTATTTCAGAATAAACGCATTCCTATCATTTTTGGGTACAACACCAAAAGTAAAGAGCAGTATGGCGTTATGATGTATCACAAGAATCGTCTCATCAAAGCCTACGAACGTGTGGGCTGTCAGCTGAAGGTGAGTTTGGACTGTTTTAAGAGACTTTGTTTATTCCTCATGTATTCAGAGGTTGTGTGTTATTATGAGCTGAATCCTTACCTCCTACAGGGAAATAACATGGGAGTTGGAGTCATTGGGGTCATAGAATGTGACTTTTTAGATCCTACCCACAACAAACAGAGCTTTATGGAGACAGAGAAGTACAGGTAATAACGACAATGCTGTATTTATGGGTCTAAATTAGCACAATGGATATCTGATGCATAACAGAAATATTTTTATTAGTGTGTTCATATTTCCTGATTCCTTGAAGTCTGATCTGTTTGATTTTTTGATACAGAAAAACCATCAATAGTTTGGGGAGCAAACTGGAGGACTACTGGAAGGAAATCCGTTACAGGAAGAAAAAAGAAGATCCAAACAGCACCATACCAGTTGAAGATACCATGTTAGTAGAACATGAAGTGACTGACATCAAGTGTCCTGCATGTACAGTATAATTGGTTTAATCACGTCATTGACTCCTCCTCAGGAAGCAACCAGATCAAAAGTGGGCTCAGTGTGAAGGCTGTTTAAAGTGGCGCAAACTCCCTGATGGGATTGACGAAAGCGAGCTGCCAGATAAATGGTTCTGCCATATGAACCCTGACCCTCAGTTCAGGTAGTCAAAGCATTAACAATTGAACTGATGATTTAAAAAAAAACATAAAAGCCACTCATATTCCTTGAAGGATTGCTAACTCATGGGTTGTAAGACTAGAGGAATTAGACAAACTGTGATGATGGACTCGTTTTTGGGCCACTGTAACCTATGTGTATTTTCGTAGGTCAGACATAGCTTGGTAATGCCTTCTCTTCCTATCTGATTTACCCATACAGGAGCTGCAATGTAGATGAGGAGCCTGAGGACCCTGATGATGAACCTTCATACAAGAAGACTTATAAACAAGAGTGAGTTGCAAATTTCAAAATCCACCAAAGCATACTGAATGTTTAGACTCAACAAGATTGATATTGCTTCCTGAAATCAGATCAAAAATGTTAACTGAAATGACTGCAGAGATGAAAAGTCAGTGAGGACACAAGGAATGAATGACAACCTCACAAGAAATGACAACCTCCACCAGATGAGAGTTCATTGTTGTAATGTTAAGTGTTAACATTATATTCATTTAGTCTACATTCAGCCAACCTACCATATTCTAATTTTACAACATTACTGACATTAGTACTCTGGGACTATTCATTTAGTGTTACTATTTTACAGACAATTACAACTTCTGGACACTAAGTATTAAAACTGTCTTCTTGATGATGATGATGATTTCTGTATTCTAAGCAGTGTCTGTCTGACACTTATATGCTAATATAAGCTATCTAATATGCAACTCTCACTCAGCAAACTCTCAGCTCAACCAAAACTTCAGCTTCTCGTATGGTGCATTCACTGACATCAAGGACAAAAAAACTCTCTACTATCACAGTAACAATGTAAACTAACAGAACACAACAGAACTGAACATAAACACATGAGCTTATCAATGCTGTGTGCTGCAGATGTGTTGGGGTGTTGTCTCCTGATTGACTCCTGTTGATAACATTAGGACCACTTCCCTGCTAGCATAAGTGGATGCCTTTTCAGATGAGTGTGCTTTGGTGTGCTTTGTACACCAGATGAACTGCTGCTAGTTTGCTGCAGAAAATGACAGAAGCTGAACTTTTTCTTTAATTGCAGTTGTTTCTGAACTACCTTTGCATTTAAATGCGTGGAATTAACAGTTCTGCCTTGGATAGGCAACATGAAAGGTTGTTAGTATAGAGTGAAACTGACATGATTTCTTTAAATATCTCCTTTTCATGTGTAGCTTTACTGAAACCATGAAACCTTCTATCTGATGTTATATAAATAACTTCCCAGTTGTTTAGATTTTTGTATGCATCTCTACTTCATGTCTGTGGGTATGACTCCTTACTCCTGTGATTTATTTGTTACAGAGAGAACAAAAAGAAACGAGAAATGAAAAGTCAGAAGGTAAGCATACATAGTCTGCTGTAGATCAGCACGTGCAGTTTTCTTCCTCCTACTCATGTGTCCATCTTAGTGTAGCTGTAACACATCAGCGTGATTTAATATGCAGTACATATTTTTTCTTGAAGGGCGAGGACGGTGAAAGGGTTCAGGAAGATCCGCTTCTGGCTGATGTTAACAGACAAAACAAGTCTCTCAGACAGAAAGAGAGACACCTGAAACGGCAGCTTCATCAAACAGTATCCAATTTGACACTATGGGGATTCTTATGATTTGTGTTTATAGTTTCAGAATCTTAATACTTACAGTATCATAATATTCATTAAGAAATATTAGCAATTGCAAATAATATAAACTGTTTTCTTGTCATTTCTTTTCTTGTAGATGGACCACTCCCCTTCCACTTCCACTGCTGAGATTGCTGAGTCCTCTCCTCAGAGTTCCTCTACTGTTTCACAAGCTGGTGAGAAAAAAATAAAAAATTGCTCTCTCTCTCTGATTTATTACCAGACAGGAAGCTTGAGAGATGAAAAGTATTCTTTCTTTGTAGCTTGCAGCCCCTCCAGCAGCAGCGGTGGCCTTCCAGTTATTTCTGATGTATTCCCAAAATCAGCAACCCCTCTGGGGTATGTTATTGCTCATGAACTTAAGTATATCACTTCTGCATCTGTAAAGACATTAACTCTTATTTGTGTTCACTGCAGGCGAAAAAGATCTCAGTCTGTTACTTCCCAAACAACACAGAAACGACCAAGAGAAAGTAGCTTCCATTGTAGCGCCCCAGATGCACCCTCATCAGCAGATGTGAGGCCACTGAGCCCCCAGTCTGTTCCTCATGTTAGTAAAGAGGAGGAGGAGGAGGAGGAGGAGGAGGAGGAGGATGATATTATCATCTTGGAGGCTGTTAGTACCCCTAAACCAGATACGCCTGTCCTTCATTTTAATCAAGTGAAGAAGGAGGAAGAGCAAAGTGATATTCGTATCAGTATGGAGTGTGACAATAATGCTGCTGTTGATGCCACCTCAGAGACAAATGCTGAAGGAGAGAGCTCTGCAGAGTCTGCTGCTATGGAAAACTGTCCTTCCCTGTTGGTCCTTCAAGATCTGACCAGCACCACCACCCAGAAACAAGTACGCAAATTCAAGCAGGAAGTAGACAGCCAAAATCAGACTGAAGAGGAGGAGGGTGCACCATGGAGAACGAGGAGACGTAGCAAAGAACAGAGTCCAGATTTTAAAGTCTGCAGCACAGAGAAAAGTCGATTTAAGCAAGAGAGCAGCGAAACCAGCCAGAATGAGAATGAAGGAGAGCAGATAGTGCAGAGTGGAGTGGCACATAATCTGATAAGTGATCAAAAAGCTGGACTTTCTTGTGCAAATGCCTCAAACAAAAATCAAGACCTCAAGCAGGGCACTGATCTGGAGAAAGACTTAAAAGAACAGATCCGTGAACTTACCTTTTCACTGCAAGACATTAAGAACAGACTACAGGATCAGTCTGAGGTCAACGTAAGGAAGGAGTTTTCTGACCAGTCCAGCCAGACAGAAGAAACAGAGGGAAAGACTGACTACAAAAGTCTGTTTGAGAAGGCCAAAAAGAAAGTTAGTGAACTCATTAAGGACAAAGAGGCATTACTAGAAGCTACTGAGATGCAGCCCAGTAGAACCAGTGGTGAGGAAGAGGAGAGTGATGAGATTTCAGTGATGGTTGACCGTCTGCTCCATGAACTGGATCAGAGAAACAAGGAGAGGGATGAGCTGCGCTCACAGGTCAGTGACCCAGTTTGGATTTGAGCTTTAAATGTTGTTCAAAAAAACCTGTACAGAATAAAATCAAACAAGAATCCATCTTTGTGTGTTACTCCTCACTATGTGCTGGTCCATCAGCTGAGCAGTCTGGAGGATCAAAAAGCAAACCTGGCAGCCCAGTGTGAATTGCTCAATTTGACCTTGCAGCATCAACAGAGGGACAATGCAGCAGTAGGGAAGCTCAGGTCCACATGGAGATGATCAGACATGTCCAGGGGAGACAGGAAGGTTTGTGGTCCCTAATTTAAATTTATACTCATACATACAGAAAGGTGGAGACATTAGACATAAAATATGTAAACATCCTTGCCTCTCTTTTTTTCAGCAGTCCATAGGGCGCGTACTTGTTTCCATCATGTCTGCACTGAAGTGGCATACACTCTGCTGTTTATGGCTGTTGTTATATAAATTACTTATATATAGTTTCTGTTATACTTTAATAAGAACCCCAGGCCTGTATCTGTCTGTAACTGTACTTCCTGCCATTACTTTTTGTTTCCTTTCTGGATTCATTAATAATATGGATTACGTGCTCATCACACTAGTGGCTTTCATAATCATTATAGGAAGTTTCAATAAAGTGACACTTGTTTTGTCCTTTTTTTGTATATTTGGAAATACAACAGAGTTTTTTACTCTAGTTTTTGGTTTTTAGTATGTATATTAACTTAAAGGTACATTTACGCTAATGCTGTACTTAAGGACAGTTCTGAGTTAATTAACTAATTTTGTTTTCTGTTTCTTTTATCATTTTCAAAAGTAAAATATTATATGTGTTTTCTCCTACATTTTGGGGGCATTTTACTATTCAGACTATAAATTCACCATTTAAAATATAACATAAAAATATTTTATTGCATTTGGTGCTCTTTTTCACATTACTTAATAATTACTGTCATTTGTCATATTGCAGAACCTCATCAATCATCATTCAATAAAATAATACACATTTACACATGCACATGGCTACTCTTTTACTTTTTGTGCCTTTAAGTATTCATTTATATACTGTACGTATATATTTTAACTAACATCATTTCAGTAGTTATTTTAACAGTGGGAGCCAGATAGAAATCAACTCACATACTCCAGAGAACAGGAAGAATTAGTTTTAAGATGTAGTTTTCAACTCTAAATTATACCAAGATATTAATGTGACTTGCAAATATTGTTGAAGAAATCACTATAGGTCCTTATTCCAAAGTTTGTTGTTGTGCGGTGTTTATTGGTATACTGCTATACGGTGAGCTTACAGACACATAGTGTGAGATTGGGAAGGTAAGCCGACTGCAAACATAGCAATGCCGCACATTGATACAGACTGACAAAAGGAAAAGAGGCCGAAGAGGCAGGTGAGGAGGCAGCACTACTCTTTCTAATGATATTTCCTTGTGAACAAATGAAAAAAACCGACTTAACTGTCGTATAAATGGTTCAAACTGTTGTAACTGATCATTTAAAAGATGATCTGTGTTTTAATGTGCATTTTTTCAGTTTGTATCCATGGTAACATAACAGTAACTGTCTCATCTTCATTGATTCAGAGATCTGATGGCAGTGGAGAGAGAGTTGTATTGTATTTTGATTTGCTTTGTATTTCGATTTGCTTTGGCAATATTGTTTTGTTAAGAAACTTTCATGCC
This sequence comes from Planiliza haematocheilus, assembly GCA_005024645.1. Taxonomy (NCBI): domain Eukaryota; kingdom Metazoa; phylum Chordata; class Actinopteri; order Mugiliformes; family Mugilidae; genus Planiliza; species Planiliza haematocheilus. Next base: position 10,403,522 of record SRSE01000725.1, read on the forward strand.
AATAAAGCCCACTTTGAACTTTGAACTTTGAACTTGTGTCCGGGATGACTGGGCTGTTTGAGGATCTTCTTGGCCCTTTTTTATATTATATATTATTATATTACTATACTAGTATAATTATAATTATGTAAGTTGTCACATACTGGCAAATCTGCATTAACCTGATATAGTAACAGTTACTGTTCTGTTACCATGGATACAAACTGAAAAAATGCACATTAAAAACAGATCATCTTTTAACTGATCAGTTACAATGGTTTGAACCATTTATACGACAGTTAAGTAGTTGGTTTTTTCGTTTGTTCACAAGGAAATATCATTAGAAAGAGTAGTGCTGCCTCCTCACCTGCCTCTTCAGCCTCTTTTTAACAAACTCACTTGGATTAATTATTCTTTTCTGTTACCTGGATAACATAAAGGAGAAGCAGCTATGTCTCACGGATGGGGATACGGAGCGGCTAACGGTGAGGATCTCACAGCATCCAACACAGTTTGATTCACTTCTTGTACTTGATTTTACTTCTAGTCTATGTGTAAAAAGGCTGAAAACACGTTGCCACACAGAATGAGTTAGTGTAGACAGTGCTGTATATATTACAGCCACCAATCATCCATTCCTCAACAACAGTTTAATTACTTTAACAGTTACTTTAACTGCTGTGGCGTACTTGTTCAGCTTCAGGGTAACTGAAACTTTCACAACCAGGAACATCCACAGGTCTTGTCGGCTTAGCTTATCCAGATATTATACATGCAGAGCAAATAGAAAATGTTTAAAGTGTTACAGTTTAGATTGAAAGCATCAGGACTGTGAAAATTAAACGGCTATATTAACATCCTTCATCCATAATTCAACTGAAAAGAGCTGAGTAGTTCATCTTTATTGAGTATTGAGTTATCATGTGGATAGTTTTAAAAAATAATAAGAAATAGAGAACAGGTAATATCATTATTTTTCTTTCTGTCATTGAATGCTAAGGTAAAGTACAGGTATACCTATTTATGTATCTCTACTTTCCTTACTTCAGTTTCATACAAGAGTAATGTTTCCTTTTTAATTACTTTTATTTAGTGTTATGTATTAAGTTATGTATATATATCTGGTGACGTTACATTAAAATAACTGAATCATCATCATGGAACGGAAGCAACAAGACAACATTATACAGTAGTGGCATTAATTTAAGTGCATTTATTTCTGTATTTGTAGGACCTGACAAGTGGGCAGAAACTTTTCCTATAGCCAATGGGCCCAGACAGTCTCCCATCAATATTGTCCCCAAGGAAGCCCAGTATGACTCCTCTTTGAAGCCTCTGATGTTGAAGTATGACCCCTCCAATGCCAAGGGCATGCTCAACAGCGGACACTCCTTTCAGGTGGACTATGTGGATGACACAGACAGCTCCAGTAAGCACAGCTCAACTTTTATTATTCATTTTTGTGTTTGCATAACAGTATATATATTGAGCTGATAACAGAAGTTAATGTTACTGGACTGTCTTGTTCATGCCACTGCCCCAGCTGGATGAACTGCTCCAGTTGCTAAACTTTCTGCCTCAGCAGCTCTAAGCTGATGAGATCTGTGTTCACCACAATAAACCAAAACTAACTGACTGTTCAGTGTTTCCTGATGATGTGATCTGTTGTTCAAAACCAGCCCTAACTGGAGGCCCTATTTCTGGAACATACCGTCTGAGGCAGTTTCATTTCCACTGGGGAGGCAGTGACGACCAAGGCTCGGAGCACACTGTCGATGGCATCAGGTTCCCCTGTGAGGTACTGAGGCCACTGGAGCCAGTTAACTGAATGTGAATTAAAATATGCATGCACAGTTCCTATTACAATTACCACATACTGCACAGTAACAGATTTTGAATGCAGCCAGTCTGTGACTGAATACTATTTCATATCCTTGTTAGCTTCACCTGGTGCACTGGAACACTAAGTATCCCAGCTTTGGAGAGGCAGCCGACAAGCCTGATGGTCTCGCCGTAGTTGGGGTTTTTCTCAAGGTGAGTCATCAGTGATTCAACATTGGCAAATCAGTCTGTCACTGTACTGCAGATTAGCTGTGGGATGGTGTTTAACCTGTTTCTTATTATATGATGCATTATGTTTGTATCTACTATGTTGTGATCTAGATTGGTGATGCCAACCCTCAGCTTCAGAAAGTTCTGGATACCTTAGATGCCATTAAGACAAAGGTAAAAACAACTGTCACACATTTCATAAAGTACAGCTGCACTTGGTACAAATGGTCCCATTCTAGAGCAGTTTAGTTAGGAAAATAACTAATTAATTGTAGATTTTTTTTCCTTTCCTCTTCACTTCCCGCTCCCCCTCTTCTATATCCTGCTCTGTAACACCTGCAGGGAAAGCAGACCACCTTTTCTGACTTTGATGCAAAGACTCTTCTTCCTGGTTCTCTGGATTATTGGACATATGACGGCTCTTTGACGACTCCGCCGCTCCTGGAGAGTGTGACCTGGATCGTTTTGAAGGAGCCAATCAGTGTCAGCCCTGCACAGGTACTCCCATATTTACTAAGTTCACCCACATGTGGCTCAGTAGGTAGAACGGTTAATTAATGATAACTAATGTTACATACAGCATCCTTAATAGCCAAGAAAGACACAGAAAAGTGGCAAAGCAGCTTGAGGTACACTCTGTTGATAGCAGGTTGTTGCAGTGAAAACCTCTTATCTGATCACAGTCAGATGATATTCCTGTTGTGCTCTAGTGGGCAATGATGGAGTTGCAAAAGAGGTTATAATGTTATAAGAGACTATGATATGATTTTGTCTGCCAAAATCATATCTTAATTATCACTCTCTCCTTCTCCTTTCTGTTGGTGTCTGGTTCCTCGTTAGATGGAAATGTTCCGTGGCCTCCTCTTCTCTGGAGAAGGAGAAGATCCATCCTGCATGGTGAACAACTACAGGCCTCCTCAAGATCTCAAGGGCCGAAATGTCCGTGCCTCCTTCCAATAAACCCCACCTCACCTTCACTCATCAGATTGTTTTTCCTTTCTCATTCTTGTGTCTATGGTTTTATTCCGATAGTCTTTACTTAGCTTATTTAAGATCAGTGTAGATATTGTAACAGCTACTTACAATGAGATAAGAACTCTGGGGCCTGTTTGCCTGTTTTGTCACATGTTGTGCATCCTTTTCAACGATTCAAGGATTCACATGGTACATGAGATGGAACAAAATTTCTCTGGTTCTGATTCAAGTCATAGCAGAAATAGCAAAAAGTACAAATAAGAATAAAATTAGCTAAGTATAGTACAAAATAGCAAGAAGTGTATAAATATAGGAAGTAAAAATGTGTCAGCACTGTAATAAGTATTAACTGCAATGAATAACCCAGCATAGTATCCAGCAGTCTTGTATCACTGACGCTCTCCACCACACACCTGTAGAATGCTGTCAGAGTCGAGTTCTCAAGTCCGGCACGCCTCAACCTCCTGAGAAAATAGAGGTGCTGGTGTGCCTTTGTAATCAGGCAGGTAGTGTTGGTGCACTAGGTGAGGTTGTCAGTGATGTGGACGCCCAGATACCTGTAGCTGGAGACCACTTCCACTGCTGTCCCCCCCCTGATATGCAGGGGATGGGGGAGGTGTCTGCCACGATCATCTCCTTGGTCTTCTTTATGTTGATGCAGATGGTGTTTTCTCTGCACCAACCCCTCCAGGTGTTCCACCTCCTTCCTGTAGTCGGACTCGTCGTTATAGCGATGCGTCCAACCACAGCTGTATTGTCTGCAAACTTCACAATCAGACAGCTCAGGTGTATCACTGTGCAGTCGTATGTGAGCAGGGTGAACAGGAGGGGGCACAGCACACAGCCCTGGGGGGTGATGGAGGAGGAGGAGACATTTTGGATCCTCATAGTCTGCGGTTAAGAAGTTCTGGACCCAGTTCCAAAGGGTGGAGCTCAGTCCGAGTGTTGTCAGTTTATAAACCAGGGAACAACCAAAATACTAGACCCTAAAACAGGGCAAGTATATCACACCTTAGAGGAAACTGATACTGCATTTCAGACATATTACATGACACTCTAGTCACAACCAAAGCAAGAAAGTAGAGAAAACATAAGAACCTTACTAGATTCACTACAATTGGAGCTCATCAAAATGAATGTTTAATGCCACAGATTACAAAGATAGAATCAGAGACTGCATTGAATAAGCTAAAAAAATAACAAAACGCCTGGGTCCTTGCTCATGTCAGTGTCAAAGGGAATGAGCTGGTAAATATATTGACTAAACAAGCAAAGAAGCAAGAGAACATAGAGCAGCAAATTCCAACAAGAAAAGTGATTAAATCATCTTCACAGTCAATCTGGCAGAAGTACTAGGATCATAATGAAATAGTAAGACACTTAAACAATATACAAAACACTAGTTGGGGTGGGTGAAAAGCAAAGTGGAACAGGAAAGAAGACAATATCATCACACGACTGAGTATTGGTCAATATATAAAATAGGCAAACACCTGGAAATGTTCACACCGCAACAAACCAGAAACCCTACAGAGAGATCTTTTTAAAGGGAAATTTTTAGCGGTGTATGTCCCTCCCTCTGCTAAAGTGGACACTACTCTCAGCTACCAACAGACAGCTGTTAATATTGGTTAAGATTAGTAAGTTATTTGCCCTTTTGTTTTGTGTTATTTATATGTTTATTTCTCTTTCTAGTTGCTGGAGACTGGTGGTGGCAGTGCTGGTGCCCGGGTGGTGGTACCCCATCCTGTCTGCTGTGTCTGGGAAAGCGGGCCTCACCTCACTTGTGTGTGTCACAAACGTCGGCTGGTTTTGAGTTGATTCTTCCTTTTGTTGGTCCCCCTTTGCACCAAGTCTGCCCATACACTCAGCTCCAGCTTCCTTTTTGTTTGATTTTCTTGTTTTGGTTTATTTTGGTATGAATGGGATTGAAATATTTTTAAACAAATCATTTAACAAATAAAGTTGTATTGTTTCCTACCAGTATCTGAAACACGTCTCATGCCTTAATGAGTAAACTTACCTGTGTGCCTTTCCCAAATTAATTCTCTGGGTGAAATTCCCAGGGTGGCGTTGTCTGTTCTTTTCTGATTAGGTTATTGCTTAAATTTATGTTTTTTCCTTTTTTTGTTTTCACCTTATCGTCGCCACATTAGCATGAGGCCATACTATCTCTGACATGCTATTGTGATAGCAGTGTATGTTCCCCCATCTGCTAAAGCTGACACAGCTTCTGATGCCCTGCTCTCAGTTACCAGCAAGCTGCAGACACAGCACCCACAGGCCATCTTCCTCATCTCTGGAGACTTCAATCATGCTTCTCCCTCATCTGTTCTGCCCACATACACCCAGTATGTCACCTGCCCCACAAGAGACAATAAAACACTGGACTTGTTTTATGGCCTCACAGAGAGGGACAGGAAGAGGCTGGATAAGATCATCAGGAAGTCCAGCTCTGTCCTGGGCTGCCCCTTGGACTCAGTGGGGGAAGTGGGTGACAGGAGAGTTCTGGCTAAACTGTCATCCATGCTGAACAATGAGTCCCACCCCCTGCATGGAGACCTGACGGGACTGAGGAGCAGCTTTAGTGATAGACTTCTTCACCCTCGATGTGTGAAGGAAAGATACAGAAAGTCTTTCCTTCCTGCTGCTGTTAGGCTTCACAATGAACACTCTTAATATGTGCAATATTACTACATTATATGTGCAATAGTACTACACCATAAGTGGATAAACATTTTTACAACTCAATTTGTGCAATATTTCGACGTGACTCTGTTCCACTATTTATCTTTTATAGTTACCCTTTTTGCGCTTGCTTTTTTCTTTTTTTATTATGCATCTGTTTGTAAGCTGTTGTGAACTACAATTTCCCCACTGTGGGACAAATAAAGGTTTTCTTATTCTTCTTATTATAGTCTATGGTGGGAAGGGAGGAAACATATCTCAATGATCCTGACACAACACACACTCAAACCCCACCTACTACTTGTCAGGACCACAGTGTCTGTTATTTTTAAGTTTTCTGTCCTTTTTTCACCACTACCTGTTTTATTTTGAAGTCAGAGTCTAATGAAGTCTTCCTGTCTAGTTCTGCCTCTGCGATTGCTTTCCCAGCCCTCATGTGTTTCATCCATGTCTCATTGTCTCCCGCTCTATGTAAGCCATGTTATTTTCTATGAATGCATGGCCATCTCATCTGACCCCACTGCTGTGGACACTCCGACTCCTGCAGCCTCCATGCCAGAACAGCCTGATTTCCAAGAACCCGGCTCCATAAGACTATCCAGCCCAGAGCGTTTCTCGGGTGCCTCTGGTGACTGTTGGCCCTTAACTTGGTATGAGCTCCACTTTGAGTTCCAGGCTCAGGCACTCCCATCAGATCGAAACAAGATGGCTTACATCGTATGTTATCTGTCAGGAAAAGCCGAGGCCTGGGCCACATCAGAGTGGAGCAGACGTTCTGAGGTATGTGCCTCAGACCTTTAAGCAGAGCCCATGCAGATCAGTCACACCCAGTTGTCTCCAGTCAAACGGCAAAGGAGATTCATCAAGGGTCAGTTGTGGCCAACTTGGGCACATCATCGCCAATTGTCCAGCCCGAGGTACCGTGACCACCTTCAACCACCTTCAAACCCCTGGTGAGTGTTACACACTGCAAAACACTTAACCACAGACTGCTAAACTGTGTCACACTTGCCATCATGACTGCTACCACAGCTTGGACTGACAATTCATCATTAAAGTTGATGCTTCAGATGGGGCAGTCCTGTCCCCGAGGTCGGATGGAAAGATTCACCTCTGTGCCTTCCTTTCTCACAAGCTTTCTCCAGCAGAAAGAAATTATGTGGTGGGGGATCGGGAGCTGCTGGCTGTCAAAGTGCCACTGTGGAGACACTGGCTGAAGGGGGCAGTCCACCCGGTTCTTATATGGACAGACTACAAGAACCTGCAGTACATTAAGAGCACCAAAACTTCAAATCCTCATCAATTCAGGTGGGCCATGTTCTTCCATGTTCTTCTCTAGGTTTGATAATGTCCTGTCTTACAGACCAGGCTTGAGGAACAAAAAGCCAGATGTCTTGTCGTGGATATTTTCTCCGGAGGACTCAGAAAGGGTGCTGGGGGCGTTCATCTGGAGCACTGAATCCAAGCTGATAGAAGCCAACCAGACAATTCCCAGACCTGCAGCATTGCCTCCCAACAGGTTGTCGTCTACTGTTCCCCCAGCTGGTCTCCCACCTCTGCCTGTCCCTCGGCGCCTCTGGTCAGACATCTCAGTGGACTTTGTCACTGTTTGTCACAACAGTAGATCGATTTTTCAGAATGGTTAAATTTATTCCACTCCCTAAACTCCCATCCGCAAAAGATATCCTCATGACCAGAGTGTTTAAAGATTTTGGATTCCCTTGGAGTATCCCATCTGACCAGGGGCCCCAGTTAATTGCCCAGTTTTGGAGAGAATTTGTGAACTAATTAATGCTAAATCAGATCTCACCTCTGGCTACCACCCACAAAGTAACATTCAAACAGAACATCTAAAGACTGGCTTATTCTGTGAGGAAGCTGCTGGCGGTCAGGCGGCGGGGTAGTGTACCTAATACCTTGTTGATTGGGAGGGATACGGTCTTGGTTTCCCTCCTGTGACATTCTGGACCGCCAACTTATTCAGGACTTCATAACTCCCAAGTTCCTGGGCTGCCAGGCATTGGCCTAATCCCTGTCAGACTAGTCCTGAGAGTACCCCCCTTCCGAGGTACTGTCAGTACCACATAGTGTCTAGTGTCTGTTGTTTTTAAGTTCAGTTTTTTCTGTCCTCTTTTTTTCACTTCCTGTTTTATTTTGAAGTCAGAGTCTACTGAAGTCTGTCTTCCTGTCTAGTTCTGCCTGTGTGATTGCTTTCCCCGCCCTCATGTGTATCACATTGTCTCTCTTGTGTGTGTATATGAGCTTTGTTCCACTTTCCTCCTGTGCCAGATTGTCTTGAAGGATTCCCTTAAGTGTTCCAGCCTGCTTTTTCCCCCCCTTGTTGTGACTTTAGTTAATCTTTATTACTTGAGTTTTTGTCTGATGCACCTCGGTACCTTTGCCTGAATCCTGATATTCTTGTTTTGACCCTGCTTCCAATTAAACTACCATTGAGCCTGCCTGATCCCTGACTACATTTGTGTCACCTGATCTATACCTGATACTGACATTAAGGAAAGATGTCAACTCAAATGGACCGGGGTGTTCCTCTGAGTACGGTTAGTAGAGTTTACGAACTTGTTTACAGGAATGTGCTTAGTTTAGTTGGTGCAAATAAAAAAAAAATTAGGAATTTAAAAAAAAGGCAGTTTTCACTTCATGTTGGTAATGAGGTTAAATATATGGATGTTAGTGACAAAAAACAAATGATAAGTATTTCAATAGCTAGTTCAATAGGTTAATCACACCATAACAAACATATTCATGTGCTGACTTTTGTTTTCCTAGTAAACGACGTCTTAGTCAATGATTATATGTAAGCTGTTCCCAGGTCCACACCTTGTTGCTACTACAACATTTGAATTCAAAATGTCTCTATAGCTCGAGCTCGGTGTCTGAAACTTTAATTTTGCATGTTCTCTGTATGGCATACATTTATTACTTTTTAATATTTGCTTTTCCCCATTTCTGTTGTGTATTACTCTTTATTGACTAAATAATGGAACCACTTCCACTACTGTTGCACGACTTTGATTAGGGCACAATTGTAATGTCTAGACAAGTGAGTCAGAGCATCTCCAAAACTGCAGTTCTCGTGGGACGGTCCCGCTCAGCAGTCAGCAGTACTTACCAACTGAACTGGCAACCTGGTCTGCAACAGTTTTCCAGAAGAATATCTGTTATTAACTAGGCAGTTTTAATGTTTTGGCTGATTGGTGGATAGAAAATCACAAATAATGTAAGACTATTTTACTTGCGTGCCAACTTAACCCTCGTGCTACCCTCTTGCATGCTCTCAATCTGTCTGTCCATTCACTTGGGGTCCCAGAGACCCCAAAGTTAGCATGAGGGATAAGTGTATTTTCCTTGTGATGTTTAGCACCTCTCTGTATGTGCCATGTGTTTGTGAGTCATATCTGTTAGGGAATTTAAATAAAATGGGTGGTGTTGAGAACAAAGGTCAGTGTAGTAACTTTTACTGTTGGTGGTGTGATAGATACCAGCTATCACGCTGATCAGAGCGGGTTTAAATGAAAGTCTTAGACCTTCTGCATTAGTTGTGTTAGACAAATATTAGATGTAGACTTAAAACAGCAACACACAAGATTTAGTGTAAAGTCTATTTATAAGAAAGTTTACAAAAAGAAAGATGATTTGTACATGTTTTCATATGCATATACAAATCAATAAAAATAAAAAAAATAACCAAGGCAGTGCTAAATTCTCTTGTATAGTTTACATTTTATATCACTTAAGTCACGAATTGTTTATACTAAACATGTATATTTCACAGATGTGCTCTTAATAATGTAACAAAGCTAGTTTGAAGCTAGACTGATGCATGAAACCAAGGCATCTTTGATCAAATCTAACTACTATGTCAATTTCAATCTGCTCCACTTGTAGCTTTCTCCAAAGTATCTTCACAGCAACTCCACCAGCCACACCTGGCCCTTCAGCGCCATAGCCGAACTCATAGGTGAACCATTTTAATTATGTTTTCAAGACAGATAAGGCATCTTGGTTAGTTTCTGTTTTACTGCATACTGGTGATGCTTTCAGTTAATCTGCTGGACTTGCAGTAATCAGGACTGCTTTCGGTTTTGTTACATATGATTTGGTCTCGCAGCTGTGTACCTAGTCTCTTGTCTAACCTGTTGAAGCTTTTAAAGAATGATCAGTTTGCTTTAGAGAATAACGGACTTCTTAGCTGTAGCTGGTACTATATTCAGCTAATTTTGTCCTCGCGTCATCCTTTTTATTTTGAAAGCCGTTGCAAGAATGACATAAATGCTCAACCAGTGCTTATAATTTTATGGTTGTGTATGGTTTAAAAAGGCTTACTTAAATTGTTTATTTTGACAGACAATGCCTATGATCCAGATGTCAACGCCAAACAGTTCTGGATTGATAAGACCATGATCAAAGGTGAAGAATGTCTCACCTTTATGGATAATGGAAATGGACTGGACCAGGAGAAAATGCACAAGATGCTCAGGTACTTCATTTCTGCTCTCTCTGTGCACATTAGGCACAGTAATGACAAAAGGCATCCTACCTAACAGTTCTGCACTAACACTTAGCTTAAAAAAAAAATAATTATTTTGCTCACATATATTTATTTGGTTTGCATTTGTGTGCAGAACCTATTTACTGATTCACAACCCATGTTCAGCACTTTTGTTTTTTATCCCCCCTTAAGCTTTGGGTACAGTGACAAGACTGCTTCACATGGTAAACAGCCCATTGGAATCTATGGGAACGGCTTCAAGTCTGGATCCATGCGTCTTGGCAAAGATGCCATTGTATTTTCCAAGTCAAAGAACATGTCGTGTGTTGGGATGCTCTCTCAGACCTACCTGGAAAAGATTGACGCCAAGCAAATAATCGTGCCTATTGCTTCCTTTGAAGAGAGAAAAACAAATGAGTATATATCCTTTCTCTATTCCTCTGACACCAATCACATGTTCATTATAATTATCGTCTATGAGATTATCATGTGTAGTGAGATGAATGGGACACAGGTGGAAATTTTGAAAAATATCATGGGCAATATCTAGCTTAACAATAATCCACCTAGAAATGTAATGTCTTTTATTGTGAAAAGGTTGGTGTAGTTATTGTTTAAAAGTATGTTATTTATTTTGTGAATTTGACATAGAAAGCATGTCTTTTTCTTTCAATCAATCATAGGACGGCAGAGATCTTTGTAACAGAAGAGCACGAAGCCAGTCTGCAGGACATTCTGCAGTATTCCCCTTTTAACTCACAAGAAGAACTGCTCGCTGAGGTCAATGCCATCAGTTCGTCCTGGTCCAAAGAGAAAACAGGCACACGGATCATCATCTGGAATCTCCGCAGGTCTGCCCATCGTTCACACACACTGTACACTCATGAATACACACAGCTTTCCCATTTTTGTTTTCTTAGTTTCTTGGAACTTTGTTTTGCTAATACCTCAAGAACCCAGGAGCTTCTCTTGAAAAAAGCTGTTATAAGTTAATAAAAAAACACGACAACTCACCTGAGATGTTTGTTTGTTTATTGCAGGACATCCACTGGAACAACAGAGTTTGATTTTAAGACAGACCGTTATGATATCCAAATTCCCTTGGATGTCTGTGAGGAACTGAAGAAACCTTCTCAAAAATCATACATCCCTGAGTGTGTGATCTCACTGCAGGTAAGGAGCAGTAATGTATGGACTGATGTGTGTGCACAGTTTGACCCCAGAAGACTGTTTTCACGTTCGTAACATGTCAACTAATTTGAAAGCACAAACCACAGTCTAGTATGCAGCTTCCACTAGTGTCATTTTTAGTGTACTGGGAGACTTCCTGTGACCAGCAGTTAAACTACTGAAATTAAAAATTAGATTACACTTTAGATGATTTAGTGAGAGAGAAGGAAGAACAGGAGAGTCCCTTCCCTTTTTTCTAAGGGGTCTGTAATAACAGAGAAAAGGCCCAGTTTGGTTGAGTAAATTATTTTATTGTTTATTACGTTTCCTTCAACTGTATAAACAAACTGATATGTTTGTAATTGTTTCAGGCATATTGTCGTATTCTCTACCTGAAGCCTAAGATGCAGATTGTGGTACGAGGTGTGAATGTTAAATCTCAGCTCATCACTAAGAGCCTGGCCTACACCAAAAAGGACCACTACAAGCCCACTTTCCTGGTATCCTTTCATCACAGGTGTCTTTCTGATCTTCCTCTTTGTGGTTGGTGGTGGTTGGTGATATGTGTTTAGTTTGCTGCTCTTGAGGTTTCCTTAAACATTATTTCAGAAAAACAAACGGATTCCTATAATTTTTGGGTACAACACCAAAAGTAAAGAGCAGTATGGCATTATGATGTATCACAAGAATCGTCTCATCAAAGCCTACGAACGTGTGGGCTGTCAGCTGAAGGTGAGTTTGGACTGTTTTAAGAGAGTTTGTTTATTCCACATGTATTCAGAGGTTGTGTGTTATCGTGAGCTGAATCCTTACCTCCTACAGGGAAATAACACGGGAGTTGGAGTCGTTGGGGTCATAGAATGTGACTTTTTAGATCCTACCCATAACAAACAGAGCTTTATGGAGACAGACAAGTACAGGTAATAACAACAATGCTGTATTTATGGGTCTAAATTAGCACAATGGATATCTGATGCATAACAGAAATATTTTTATTAGTGTGTTCATATTTCCTGATTCCTTGAAGTCTGATCTGTTTAATTTTTTGATACAGAAAAACCATCAACAATTTGGGGACCAAACTGGAGGAGTACTGGAAGGAAATCCATTACAGGAAGAAAAAAGAAGATCCAAGCAGCACCATACCAGTAGAAGATACCATGTTAGTAGAATTTGAAGTCACTGACATCATATATCCTGCATGTACAGTATAATTGGTTTAATCACGTCATTGACTCCTCCTCAGGAAGCAACCAGATCAAAAGTGGGTTCAGTGTGAAGGCTGTTTAAAGTGGCGCAAACTCCCTGATGGGATTGACGACAGCGAGCTGCCAGATAAATGGTTCTGCCATATGAACCCTGACCCTCAGTTCAGGTAGTCAAAGCATTAACAATTGAACTGATGATTAAAAAAAAACATAAAATTCACTCATGTTCCTAGAGGGATTGCTAACTCATGGTTTGCAAGACTAGAGATTTGACAAACTGTGATGATGGACTACTTATTGGGCCTTGGTATTCACATCCAGCTGTGTACCAAAACAGCCACTGTAACCTATGTGTATTTTCGTAGGTCAGACATAGCTTGGTAATGCCTTCTCTTCCTATCTGATTTACCCATACAGGAGCTGCAATGTAGATGAGGAGCCTGAGGACCCTGATGATGGACCTTCATACAAGAAGACTTATAAACAAGAGTGAGTTGCAAATTTCAAAATCCACCAAACCATACTGAATGTTTAGACTCAACAAGACTGAAATCAGATCAAAAATGTTAACTGAAATGGCTGCAGAGATGAAAAGTCAGTGAGGACACAAGAAATGAAATGACAACCTCACCAGAAATGACAACCTCACCAGATGAGAGTTCATTGTTGTGATGTTAAGTGTTAACATTATATTCATTGAGTCTACATTTAGCCAACCTACCATATTCTACTTTTACAACATTACTGACATTAGTACTCTGGGACTATTCATTTAATGTTACTATTTTACAGACAATTACAACTTCTAAAGTTGTCCTCTTGATGATGATGATGATTTCTGTATTCTAAGCAGTGTCTGTCTGACACTTACAGTATATGCTAATATAAGCTATCTAATATGCAACTCTCACTCAGCAAACTCTCAGCTCAACCAAAACTTCCGCCTCTCGTATGGTGCATTCACTGACATCAAGGACAAAACAACTCTCTCTACTATCACAGTAACAATGTAAACTAACAGAACACAACAGAACTGAACATAAACACATGAGCTTATCAATGCTGTGTGCTGCAGATGTGTTGGGGTGTTGTCTCCTGATTGACTTCTGTCGATAGCATTAGGACCACTTCCCTTCTAGCATAAGTGAATGCCTTTTCAGATGAGTGTGCTTTGGTGTGCTTTGTACACCAGATGAACCGCTGCTAGTTTGCTGCAGAAAATGACAGAAGCTGAACTTTTTCTTTAATTGCAGTTATTGTCAAATCAATTTCTGAACTACCTTTGCATTTAAATGCGTGGAATTAACAGTTCTGCCTTGGATAGGCAACATGAAAGGTTGTTAGTATAGAGTGAAACTGACATGATTTCTTAAAATATCGCCTTTTCATGTGTAGCTTTACTGAAACCATGAAACCTTCGATCTGATGTTATATAAATAACTTCCCAGAACATATTTGTTCAGATTTTTATCACCATTTTACCCCGTTTGCATCTCTACTTCATGTCTGTGGGTATGACTCCTTACTCCTGTGATTTATTTGTTACAGAGAGAACAAAAAGAAAAGAGAAATGAAAAGTCAGAAGGTAAGCATACATAGTCTGCTATAAATCAGCACCTGTTTTCTTCCTCCTACTCATGTGTCCATCTTAGTGTAGCTGTAACACATCAGCGTGATTTAATATGCAGTACATATTTGAAGGGCGGAAGATCCGCTTCTGGCTGATGTTAACAGACAAAACAAGGCTCTCAAACAGAAAGAGAGACACCTGAAACGGCAGCTTCATCAAACAGTATCCAATTTGACACTATGGGGATTCTTATGATTTGTGTTTAGAGTTTCAGAATCTTAATACTTACAGTATCATAATATTCATTAAGAAATACTAGCAACTGCAAATAATATAAACTGTTTTCTTGTCATTTCTTTTCTTGTAGATGGACCACTCCCCTTCCACTTCCACTGCTGAGATTGCTGAGTCCTCTCCTCAGAGTTCCTCTACTGTTTTACAAGCTGGTGAGAAACAAATAAAGAAATGCTCTCTCTCTGTATGAGTAAAAGACAGGAAGCTTGAGAGATGAAAAGTATTCTTTCTTTGTAGCTTCCAGCCCCTCCAGCAGCAGCGGTGGCCTTCCAGTTATTTCTGATGTATTCCCAAAATCAGCAACCCCTCTGGGGTATGTTATTGTGTTATTGTTCATGAACTTAAGTATATCACTTCTGCATCTGTAAAGACATTAACTCTTATTTGTGTTCACTGCAGGCGAAAAAGATCTCAGTCTGTTACTCCCCAAACAACACAGAAACGACCAAGAGAAAGTAGCTTCCATTGTAGCGCCCCAGATGCACCCTCATCAGCAGATGTGAGGCCACTGAGCCCCCAGTCTGTTCCTCATGTTAGTAAAGAGGAGGAGGAGGATGATGATATTATCATCTTGGAGGCTGGTAGTACCCCTAAACCAGATACGCCTGTGCATTTTAATCAAGTGAAGAAGGAGGAAGAGCAAAGTGATATTCGTATCAGTATGGAGTTTGACTACAATGCTGCTGTTGATGCCACCTCAGAGACAAATGCTGAAGGAGAGAGCTCTGCAGAGTCTCCTGCTGTGGAAAACTGTCCTTCCCTGTTGGTCCTTCAAGATCTGGCCAGCACCACCACCCAGAAACAAGTACGCAAATTCAAGCAGGAAGTAGACAGCCAAAATCAGACTGAAGAGGAGGAGGGTGCACCATGGAGTATGAGTACATGTAGCAAAGAACAGAGTTCAGATTTGAAAGTCTGCAGCACAGAGAAAAGGCTATTTAAGCAAGAGAGCAGCGAAACCAACCAGAATGAGAATCAAGGAGAGCAGATATTGCAGAGTGGAGTGGCACATAATCTGATAAGTGATCAAAAAGCTGGACCTGCTTGTTCAAATGCCTCAAACAAAAATCAAGACCTCATGCAGGGCACTGATCTGGAAAAAGACTTAAAAGAACAGATCTGTGAACTTACCTTTTCACTGGAAGACATTAAGAGCAGACTACAGGATCAGTCTGAGGTCAACGTAAGGAAGGAGTTTTCTGACCAGTCCAGCCAGACAGAAGAAACAGAGGGAAAGACTGACTACAAAAGTCTGTTTGAGAAGGCCAAAAAGAAAGTCAGTGAACTCATTAAGGACAAAGAGGCTTTACTAGAAGCTACTGAGATGCAGCCCAGTCGAACCAGTGGTGAGGAAGAGGAGAGTGATGAGATTTCAGTGATGGTTGATCGTCTGCTCCATGAACTGGATCAGAGAAACAAGGAGAGGGATGAGCTGCGCTCACAGGTCAGTGGCCCAGTTTGGATTTGAGCTTTAAATGTTGTCAAAAAACCTGTATAAAATAAAATCAAACAAGAATCCATCTGTGTGTGTTTCTTCTCACTATGTGCTGGTCCATCAGCTGAGCAGTCTGGAGGATCAAAAAGCAAACCTGGCAGCCCAGTGTGAATTGCTCAATTTGACCTTGCAGCATCAACAGAGGGACAATGCAGCAGAAGGAAGCTCAGGTCCACATGGAGATGATCAGACATGTCCAGGGGAGACAGGAAGGTTTGTGGTCCCTAATTTAAATTTATACTCATACATACAGAAAGGTGGAGACATTAGACATAAAATATCAGAACAGTGGTATAAATATTAATTTCTTTTCTTCTCTTTGTTTCAGCAGTCCATAGGGTCTCCATCATGTCTGCACTGAAGTGGCATACAATCTGCTCTTTATGGCTGTTGTTATATAAATTACTTATATGTAGCTTTTGTTATACTTTAATAAGACCCCCAGCCCTGTATCTGTCTGTAACTGTACTTCCTGCCATTAGTTTTGTTTCCTTTCTGGATTCATTAATAATATGGATTACGTGCTCATCACACTAGTGGCTTAATCATTATAGGAAGTTTCAATAAAGTGACATTTGTTTCATCTTTTTTTTTTTTTACTCTATTTTTTGGTTTTTAGTATGTATATTAACTTAAAGGTACATTTACACTAATGCTGTACTTAAGGATAGTTAATAATTAAGGTAATTAACTAATTTTTCTGTTATCATTTTCAAAAATAAAATATTATATGTGTTCTCTCCTACATTTTGGGGGCATTTTACTATTCAGACTATAAATTCACCATTTAAAATATAACGTAAAAATATTTTATTGCATGTCGTACCATTTGGTGCTCTTTTTCACATTACTTAATAATTATTGTCATTTGTCATATTGCAGAACCTCATCAATCATCATTCAATAAAATAATACACATTTACACATGCACATGGCTACTCTTTTACTTTTTGTGCCTTATAAAGAATTAATTTATATATATATATATATATATATATATATATACACGTATATATTTTAACTAAACTCATTTCAGTAGTTATTTTAACAGTGGGAGCCAGATAGAAATCAACTCACATACTCCAGAGAACAGGAAGAATTAGTTTTAAGATGTACTTTTCAACTCTAAATTATACCAAGATATTAATGTGACTTGCAAATATTTTTGAAGAAATCACTATAGGTCCTTATTCCAAAGTTTGTTGTTGTGCGGTGTTTATTGGTATACTGCTATAGGGTGAGCTTACAGACACAGAGTGTGAGATTGGGAAGGTAAGCCGACTGCAAACATTAGCAATGCCGCACATTGATACAGACTGACAAAAGGAAAAGAGGCTGAAGAGGCAGGTGAGGAGGCAGCACTACTCTTTCTAATGATATTTCTTTGTGAACAAATGAAAAGAAACGACTTAACTGTCGTATAAATGGTTCAAACTGTTGTAACTGATCATTTAAAAGATGATCTGTATTTTAAGGTGCATTTTTTCAGTTTGTATCCATGGTAACAGAACAGTAACTGTCTCATCTTCATTGAATCAGAGATCTGATGGCAGTGGAGAGAGAGTGTCCGGGATGACTGGGCTGTTTGAGGATCTTCTTGGCCCTTTTTTATATTATATATTATTATATTACTATACTAGTATAATTATAATTATGTAAGTTGTCACATACTGGGAAATCTGCATTAACCTGGCATAGTAACAGTTACTGTTCTGTTACCATGGATACCATGGAAACTGAAAAAATGCACATTAAAAACAGATCATCTTTTAAATGATCAGTTACAACAGTTTGAACCATTTATACGACAGTTAAGTTTTTTTTTTTTTCATTCGTTCACAAGGAAATATCATTAGAAAGAGTAGTGCTGCCTCCTCACCTGCCTCTTCAGCCTCTTTTTAACAAACTCACTTGGATTAATTATTCTTTTCTGTTACCTGGATAACATAAAGGAGAAGCAGCTATGTCTCACGGATGGGGATACGGAGCGGCTAACGGTGAGGATCTCACAGCATCCAACACAGTTTGATTCACTTCTTGTACTTGATTTTACCTCTAGTCTATGTGTAAAAGGCTGAAAACATGTTGCCACACAGAATCAGTTAGTGTAGACAGTGCTGTATATATTACAGCCACCAATCATCCATTCCTCAACAACAGTTTAATTGCTTTAACAGTTACTTTAACTGCTGTGGCGTACTTGTTCAGCTTCAGGGTAACTGAAACTTTCACAACCAGGAACATCCACAGGTCTTGTCGGCTTAGTTTATCCAGATATTATACATGCAGAGCAAATAGAAAATGTTTAATGTGTTACAGTTTAGATTGAAAGCATCAGGACTGTGAAAATTAAACTGCTGTATTAACATCCCTGCATCCATAATTCAACTGAAAAGAGCTGAGTAGTTCATCTTTATTGAGTATTGAGTTATTATGTGGATAGTTTTAAAAAATAATAAGAAATAGAGAACAGGTAATATCATTATTTTTCTTTCTGTCATTGAATGCTAAGGTAAAGTACAGGTATACCTATTTATGTATTTCTACTTTCCTTGTGTACTTCAGTTTCATACAAGAGTAATGTTTCCTTTTTAATTACTTTTATTTAGTGTTATGTATTGAGTTATGTATATATATCTGGTGACGTTACATTAAAATAGCTGAATCATCATCATGGAACGGAAGCAACAAGACAACATTATACAGTAGTGGCATTAATTTAAGTGCATTTATTTCTGTATTTGTAGGACCTGACAAGTGGGCAGAAACTTTTCCTATAGCCAATGGGCCCAGACAGTCTCCCATCAATATTGTCCCCAAGGAAGCCCAGTATGACTCCTCTTTGAAGCCTCTGATGTTGAAGTATGACCCCTCCAATGCCAAGGGCATGCTCAACAGTGGACACTCCTTTCAGGTGGACTATGTGGATGACACAGACAGCTCCAGTAAGCACAGCTCAACTTTTATTATTCATTTTTGTGTTTGCATAACAGTATATATATTGAGCTGATAACAGAAGTTAATGTTACTGGACTGTCTTGTTCATGCCACTGCCCCAGCTGGATGAACTGCTCCAATTGCTAAACTTTCTGCCTCAGCAGCTCTAAGCTGATGAGACCTGTGTTCACCACAATAAACCAAAACTAACTGACTGTTCAGTGTTTCCTGATGATGTGATCTGTTGTTCAAAACCAGCCCTAACTGGAGGCCCTATTTCTGGAACATACCGTCTGAGGCAGTTTCATTTCCACTGGGGAGGCAGTGACGACCAAGGCTCGGAGCACACTGTCGATGGCATCAGGTTCCCCTGTGAGGTACTGAGGCCACTGGAGCATCTCCAGTTAACTGAATGTGAATTAAAATATGCATGCACAGTTCCTGTTACAATTACCACATACTGTACAGTAACAGATTTTGAATGCAGCCAGTCTGTGACTGAATACTATTTCATATCCTTGTTAGCTTCACCTGGTGCACTGGAACACTAAGTATCCCAGCTTTGGAGAGGCGGCCGACAAGCCTGATGGTCTCGCCGTAGTTGGGGTTTTTCTCAAGGTGAGTCATCAGTGATTCAACATTGGCAAATCAGTCTGTCACTGTACTGCAGATTAGCAGTGGGATGGTGTTTAACCTGTTTCTTATTATATGATGCATTATGTTTGTATCTACATGTTGTGATCTAGATTGGTGATGCCAACCCTCAGCTTCAGAAAGTTCTGGATACCTTAGATGCCATTAAGACAAAGGTAAAAACAACTGTCACACATTTCATAAAGTACAGGTGCACTTGGTACAAATGGTCCCATTCTAGAGCAGTTTGTAAGAAAAATAAAAAATTAATTGTATGTTTTTTTTTGCTTTCCGCTTCACTTCCCACCCCCCTCTTCTATCTCCTGCTCTGTAACACCTGCAGGGAAAGCAGACCACCTTTTCTGACTTTGATGCAAAGACTCTTCTTCCTGGTTCTCTGGATTATTGGACATATGACGGCTCTTTGACGACTCCGCCACTCCTGGAGAGTGTGACCTGGATCGTTTTGAAGGAGCCAATCAGTGTCAGCCCTGCACAGGTACTCCCATATTTACTAAGTTCACCCACATGTGGCTCAGGAGGTAGAACGGTTAACTAATGCTAACTAATGTTAGATACAGCATCCTTAATAGCCAAGAAAAACACAGAAAAGTGGCAAAGCAGCTTGAGGTGTTTTAGGTACACTCTGTTGATAGCAGGTTGTTGCAGTGAAACCTCTTATCTGATCACTAGTGTCAGATGATATTCCTGTTGTGCTCTAGTGGGCAATGATGGAGTTGCAAAAGAGGTTATAATGTTATAAGAGACTATGATATGATTTTGTCTGCCAAAATCATATCTTAATTATCACTCTCTCCTTCTCCTTTCTGTTGGTGTCTGGTTCCTCGTTAGATGGAAATGTTCCGTGGCCTCCTCTTCTCTGGAGAAGGAGAAGATCCATCCTGCATGGTGAACAACTACAGGCCACCTCAAGATCTCAAGGGCCGAAATGTCCGTGCCTCCTTCCAATAAACCCCACCTCACCTTCTTCACTCATCAGATTGTTTTTCCTTTCTCATTCTTGTTTCTATGGTTTTATTCCGATAGTCCTTACTTAGCTTATTTAAGCCTTAATGATATCAACGTAGAAATTGTTACAGCTACTTACAATGAGATAAGAACTCTGGTGCCTGATTGCCTGTTTTGATGCATCTGCAGCATGTTGTAGATGGATTCAAGGATACTTTAATGTCATTTCAACACAGACTGCGTCCCATCGTCTTCTGTGTAGCTTCCACCACCCTTTGCAGAGCCTTCTTCTCTGCAGCTGCCATGCCGCACAGTGATGCAGGAGCACAGGACGCTCTCCAACACACATCTGTAGAATGCTGTCAGGGCTGAAGTAAACACAAGATAAACAATATAAGTGTAAATGTAAACTAGGAAATATGAAACAAAATATAGACTGTAATATAGAATAAAATATAGACGGTAAAATACAGTGTAAACTTAGAGGGGGGTAGTTTGTATATATACACACGTTTACAGTACTGAAAAGAGCTATGTGAACAAAGTGCAGTGGTGCAGGTATTTAAGTCGGGTTAAGGCTCAGAGTTGAGCAGGTGGATGGCATGTGGATAGAAACTCTCCTTCAGCCTCTCAGTCTTTGTCGTCAGGCACCGAAAACAACGACCTGATGGCTTGAGAGGGAAGAGAGAGAGCGACTGGGCTGTTTGAGGATCTTCTTGGCCCTTTTTTATATTATATATTATTGTATTGCTATTATTATTTAATTATTTTATCATTATTGTATATAGTAATGTATTATTATAAAATAATATATTATACTTAGTATAATTATAATTATGTAAGTTGTCACATACTGGCAAATCTGCATTAACCTGGTATAGTAACAGTTACAGTTCTGTTACCATGGATACAAACTGAAAAAATGCACATTAAAAACAGATCATCTTTTAAATGATCAGTTACAACAGTTTGAACCATTTATACGACAGTTAAGTCGGTTTTTTTCATTTGTTCACAAGGAAATATCATTAGAAAGAGTAGTGCTGCCTCCTCACCTGCCTCTTCAGCCTCTTTTTAACAAACTCACTTGGATTAATTATTCTTTTCTGTTACCTGGATAACATAAAGGAGGAGCAGCTATGTCTCACGGATGGGGATACGGAGCGGCTAACGGTGAGGATCTCACAGCATCCAACACAGTTTGATTCACTTCTTGTACTTGATTTTACCTCTAGTCTATGTGTAAAAAAGCTGAAAACACGTTGCCACACAGAATCAGTTAGTGTAGACAGTGCTGTATATATTACAGCCACCAATCATCCATTCCTCAACAACAGTTTAATTACTTTAACAGTTACTTTAACTGCTGTGGCGTACTTGTTCAGCTTCAGGGTAACTGAAACTTTCACAAACAGGAACGTCCACAGGTCTTGTCGGCTTAGCTTATCCAGATATTATACATGCAGAGCAAATAGAAAATGTTTAATGTGTTACAGTTTAGATTGAAAGCATCAGGACTGTAAAAATTAAACGGCTATATTAACATCCTTCATCCATAATTCAACTGAAAAGAGCTGAGTAGTTCATCTTTATTGAGTACAGAGTTATTATGTGGATAGTTTTAAAAAATAATAAGAAATAGAGAACAGGTAATATCATTATTTTTCTTTCTGTCATTGAATGCTAAGGTAAAGTACAGGTATACCTATTTATGTATTTCTACTTTCTTTGTGTACTTCAGTTTCATACAAGAGTAATGTTTTCTTTTTAATTACTTTTATTTAGTGTTATGTATTAAGTTATGTATATATATCTGGTGACGTTACATTAAAATAGCTGAATCATCATCATGGAACAGAAGCAACAAGGCAACATTATACAGTAGTGGCATTAATTTAAGTGCATTTATTTCTGTATTTGTAGGACCTGACAAGTGGGCAGAAACTTTTCCTATAGCCAATGGGCCCAGACAGTCTCCCATCAATATTGTCCCCAAGGAAGCCCAGTATGACTCCTCTTTGAAGCCTCTGACGTTGAAGTATGACCCCTCCAATGCCAAGGGCATGCTCAACAGCGGACACTCCTTTCAGGTGGACTATGTGGATGACACAGACAGCTCCAGTAAGCATCATTTTTGTGTTTGCATAACAGTATATATATTGATAATATATTGAAAAAGCTAGAGTTAATGTTACTGGACTGTCTTGTTCATGCCACTGCCCCAGCTGGATGAACTGCTCCAGTTGTTAAACTTTCTGCCTCAGCAGCTCTAAGCTGATGAGATCTGTGTTCACTACAATAAACCAAAACTAACTGACTGTTCAGTGTTTCCTGATGATGTGATCTGTTGTTCAAAACCAGCCCTAACTGGAGGCCCTATTTCTGGAACATACCGTCTGAGGCAGTTTCATTTCCACTGGGGAGGCAGTGACGACCAAGGCTCGGAGCACACTGTCGATGGCATCAGGTTCCCCTGTGAGGTACTGAGGCCACTGGAGCATCTCCAGTTAACTGAATGTGAATTAAAATATGCATGCACAGTTCCTGTTACAATTACCACATACTGCACAGTAACAGATTTTGAATGCAGTCTGTGACTGAATACTATTTCATTTCCTTGTTAGCTTCACCTGGTGCACTGGAACACTAAGTATCCCAGCTTTGGAGAGGCGGCCGACAAGCCTGATGGTCTCGCCGTAGTTGGGGTTTTTCTCAAGGTGAGTCATCAATGATTCAATATTGGCAAATCAGTCTGTCACTGTACTCCAGATTAGCTGTGGGATGGTGTTTAACCTGTTTCTTATTATATGATGCATTATGTTTGTATCTACTTCATGTTGTGATCTAGATTGGTGATGCCAACCCTCAGCTTCAGAAAGTTCTGGATACCTTAGATGCCATTAAGACAAAGGTAAAAACAACTGTCACACATTTCATAAAGTACAGCTGCACTTGGTACAAATGGTCCCAGCAGTTTTTAAAGAAAATAAATAATTAATTGTATGTTTTTTTTTGCTTTCTGCTTCACTTCCCAACCCTCTCTTCTATCTCCTGCTCTGTAACACCTGCAGGGAAAGCAGACCACCTTTTCAGACTTTGATGCAAAGAGTCTTCTTCCTGGTTCTCTGGATTATTGGACATATGACGGCTCTTTGACGACTCCGCCGCTCCTGGAGAGTGTGACCTGGAACGTTTTGAAGGAGCCAATCAGTGTCAGCCCTGCACAGGTACTCCCATATTTACTAAGTTCACCCACATGTGGCTCAGTAAGTAGAACGGTTAACTAATGATAACTAATGTTAGATACAGCATCCTTAATAGCCAAGAAAAACACAGAAAAGTGGCAAAGCAGCTTGAGGTGTTTTAGGTACACTCTGTTGATAGCAGGTTGTTGCAGTGAAACCTCTTATCTGATCACAGTCAGATGATATTCCTGTTGTGCTCTAGTGGGCAATGATGGAGTTGCAAAAGAGGTTATAATGTTATAAGAGACTATGATATGAATTTGTCTGCCAAAATCATATCTTAATTATCACTCTCTCCTTCTCTTTTCTGTTGGTGTCTGGTTCCTCGTTAGATGGAAATGTTCCGTGGCCTCCTCTTCTCTGGAGAAGGAGAAGATCCATCCTGCATGGTGAACAACTACAGGCCTCCTCAAGATCTCAAGGGCCGAAATGTCCGTGCCTCCTTCCAATAAACCCCACCTCACCTTCACTCATCAGATTGTTTTTCCTTTCTCATTCTTGTTTCAGTATTTTTCTGCCGATAGTCTTTGCTTAGCTTATTTTAGCCTTAATGATATCAACTGCAACAGCTACTGCGGCATGCCTGCATCCCTTTTTCTGCAACTTATAATTCTTCTAAAATCTTAGATATTTTCTTTGGGATAGTGTGACAGTGTGTGCCATGTACTTAATCCAATAATCTTTGAATTCTATAGTAACTGTCTCTCATAACATTTCAATAAATGTAATTTAAATCAGAAATAATTGCTATATAGATAAGACAAAAGGTAAAATAAGGTTTTGTCATATGCACAGTTATACATAGTACAATGCACAGTGAAATGTAAAAGTTCTACATAACAATATACACATATATATATTTTAGATAGCTGTTACTTAAGTTGTGTTGGGATCTGAACCTAGTTGTGAGCTATGGAAACTCACCACGCATAATCAAGTTTTAACAAATGGTTTGTTTGTCTTGGAGACAAAGGCAAACACCAAAACTCCCACAATCCCACAGGTGTGAAATCTGACCCGCAGATATGGCTGGGATGTGACCTCTGAGATCATCAGGTCATATAAAAGCCTCTGCTTGGCTATTGCCCTCTCTTCTCTCCTCTCTTCTTCTCTTCTCCTGGACCCACAGCTGCAGCCCCAACCAACACGAGCGACACCGCTAGTTAGCACCGAGCTGCTATCAAGCTATTTCAAAGGACTTCAAGGAGCGACCAGTTTGCCTCCAACGTCTGCCACCAGGGCCACATGGCAAAGATTGCCTTCAGTAAAGTACACTGTAGTTAGACTGTATGTTTTAGTTTGATTCTTGTTAATGTCTTTTAAACATACCTGTGGTCTGTTCAGTGTTGCAACCTCTACACTGTCAAGAACTCCAACTCCTTAACCTTAACTAGCTGTTAATGTGGTAATTTTGGTTATTATTAAGTTAATTTAAGACAAAATTAAA
This sequence comes from Planiliza haematocheilus, assembly GCA_005024645.1. Lineage (NCBI taxonomy): Eukaryota > Metazoa > Chordata > Actinopteri > Mugiliformes > Mugilidae > Planiliza > Planiliza haematocheilus. The sequence goes on from SRSE01000725.1 coordinate 10,428,694, forward strand.
ATTATCATGTCAGCAATGACAGAAACTGACTTAGCAATACTTGTTATCACTATACAAAGTACATAAGTATGCAGTTACACCCATCAGGTAGTGCTTATGAAGCGGTAGATATAAATTCAGTCACCTCCTGCTGGCCATGCTACAGAAGTCAGATCAGTTGTTCTACAGTGTATCCTTTATATATATATATATAATAATTTGTGATAAAGCGACATGGGCCATGGGGAGTCCCTGATGTCACTGGGAAAAAGGCAGGTGACCTATCACAGGTGACCTGCCTTTTTCCCAGTGACATCAGGGACAGGCTATGCTGATACTAAATTCCTCTTTAAATTGAAATGCTTTGTGTGAATCTGTCATGTTATAAATAAAAAGCATCAATAAAAACTCATACATGAAATACATCAACTAGACATTGGGACATTAGGATAAATGATAAAAATGTGTTAGCCTTGTGATGGACTGGTGACCTGTCCAGGGTGTACCCCTGCCTCTTGCCCGATGACAGCTGGGATAGGCTCCAGCAGACCCCCGTGACCCTTAACAGGACTAAACGGGTAGAGAAGATGTGCACAATCATTATATTGTTGACATACAGAGAGTACAGAGAGCCACAGGCATGTGCCTTAAATTCAGTGATTTTAAATATAAACATCATTGTAATGATGGAAATCATACAGCAATTGTATTTACATCACAGACCAATGGACAAATAGTATATTTATTTTATCAACAGAACAATGCCTCCCCTGACTGCACGTCCCTGACAAGTATGTACTTTGTCAAAGAAATGTATTCCATTCAACCCTCGTTTGTCCCTTTTCTGTCCTCTGGTGGTTCAGTATGTGCTGTGCAATCAGTTGAGCTGTCTGCAGATGGGAAAAACAAACCTGGCAGCAGAGGGAAAATGCAGCAGAAGGAAGTTCAGGTCTACAAGGAGATGATCAGACGTGTCCAGGCGAGACAGGAAGGTTTGTGGTCTGGCACTAATTTAAACTCAGACATTTATGTAAATATTAATTTCGTTGCCTATATATCCTGTCTGATCACTGTGTCTCCTGTTTACTTGTGCCTTGGCTTTTGTTCCCCTTTTGGATTTATTAATAATTTGGAATACGTGCTCAGCACAGTAGCGCCTTTCATAATCTTTATAGGAACAACATAGTGTTTTACTCTACTCTTTGGTTTTTAGTATATTAAATTAAAAGTACATTTACTCTAATGCTGTACTTAAGGAGAGTTTTGAGGTAATTAAATAATTTCCCTTTTCTGTTTCTGTTATCATTTTCAAAAGTAAAATATCTGATGTGTTCTTTCCTACATTTTGGGGACATTTTACTATTCAGACTGTAAATTCACTCTTTAAAATATAACATTATAAAAACATTTTATTGCTTGTCATACCATTTGGTGCTCTTTCTCACATTACTTAATAATTATTGTTTTTATTATTGTTATTACTGTAATTTGGCATATTACAACACCTCATTAATCATCATTCCATAAAATAAAAAAACTAATAATAACATGTATATGCACATGGCTACTCTTTTACCTTTTGTGGTTTTAAGTGTTTATTTATATTATTTTTTTATCATTTCAGTAGAGGCAGACAGAAATCCACTCACATACTTCAGAGAACAGGAAGAATTGGTTTAAAGAGTGGTTTTCAAGAAATCTCTATAAGTCCTTATTCCAAATATATATATATACATACATCTTATCTGTTCGGTCTGGGAAGGTAAGCCGACTGAAAACATGATGTCCCACATTGATACAGATCAACAAATAGAGGGTGTACTGTATGGCGATGCTACTGTTAAGCAAGGATGAGGTGTTTTTATGTAAATGCAAAGATCTTGTAGAGTCTCCACAGTGGCAAAAGGCCATGAGACTCCAGGTCTAGCATACAGGTGATGAGGTGAGCAAAACACAACAAGATCAAAGGGGCTAAAACTCTAGGGGGTAGGAGACAACTCAGATGTTACCAAGCTATCTTATTTACTATGTGGATGTGACCCTCTGCACAACAGCAACGGTGTGACGGAGCATGTGTATTCTTCATCAGAGACTGGGGGGAACAGAACGATGAGCCTAAATTGGCAATGCATATTTAGATCTTGAGGTAGTCGATACTGGAGTTCCTGCTCCCTCTAATGGGCTGATGGATTCACTAGGTTCTGCTTGGTGTAACAGTGACATTTCATCCAAAGTCAAAGCATTAAAATTAACGCATTCATTAAAGCATTAATTTACAGTGTAAAGAAACAATATTGTATATACGATCTGCACAAACCATCAACAACAATAGTGGATCGTGATCATGATTCTGGGCTTCCTGGCTTTCCCTATGGCCTCCGTGATACCAATATATGATCAAAACATTTTAAGCTTTCTTTGGGTCCTGCTCATGTCAGTGTCGAAGGGAATGAGCAGGTAGATATATTGGCTAAACAAGCAGTGAGGCAAGAGAACATAGAGCTTCAGATGGCAAAATGAAGTTGAGTCAGTAATTACATCACATTCACAGTCAGTCTAGCAAAAGTACTGGGATAAAAATGAAACAGGAAGAAACCTATACAATAGGTTTCACACGACTGAGCATTGGTCAATATATAAAATAGGCAAACACCTAGAAGGAAATGTTCAGACCGCAACCAAATCATTTCATGCTTCATTGCACCAAACACTACATAAAGAGAGATCTTCTGTTTCAGTCTTTGAGTAAAATTAAACCTATTTTTTAAAAGAGAAATTTTTAGATAAAAAAAAATGTAGGGTTGTTTTTTCTTCTGTCCTATATGTGTACTCTAAGATTTATGGTTTAAATCTCATGTTTCACACAAGTGTACAAATGGTGTGTAGGTAGTGCACCTTTAAACTGGTTTTAAAACTGCCATTAAAAACCAAAGAAGAAGAAGATTTAGTGCACGAGCTTTGCTGTGAAGAAGGCGCATTCACGGCGCCGTTTAGGGGTGGGAACCGTAAACTACATATAAATTTATTTATTTATTTTATATTTTAATATTACTTATATTTATATAGTTATTTATTTATTTATAGTCCATGGTGGGAAGGAAGGAAACACGTCCTGACGAGGACACTGATTCCGCCACAACACACACTCAAACCCCGCCCACTAACATTACGGAAAGATGGCGACTCAAACAGACCGCGGTGTTCCTCTCAGTACGGTTAGTGGAGTTTAATAACTTGTTTACAGGGAAGTGCCTAATTCAGTAGTTGCAAATAAAAATTAGCAATAAAAAAAATAACAACAGTCAAATTTCACTTCGTGTTGCTAATAAGGTTGTATATCAGTATATCAGTATAGTGCGAATTTCTACTCGTACGTAGAGCGTAGTTAGGGGCGATACGGGGCTTTACTTATTTGCCGTTAGCTAGGTGGTTTAACCATCAATTAACCAACCACCTAGCTAAAACTATTTCAGTAGCCAGTTGAGTATGTTGATATTAATCACAGCACGACAAAGATATTCATGTGTGTATTTAAGCCAGTACTGAGTTTCGTTTTCTAGTAAACCGCTGACATCTTAGTCCGTGATATTATGCAGGCTGGTCCCAGGTCCACCTCTTATCGCTACCAGGCGAATATTTGGATTCAGGATATCTCAGTTATGAATCGAGCTCTGTGTGTGAAACTTTAATTTCATATTAAACACACGCACACACGCACACACCCATTCAAGACATGGTCGGGGATGTGCATGTTGTGGTCCAGATATCTGGGGGGGGGGGGGGGGTGTTTAGCTGCGGGGACAAAAGACTTCCGGAAGTGTTCCTGCAGCACCCACATTCCAAGAAGTGCTCATCAATATATGCTGATCAACCATGACAATAAAACAGTAGCTATGTAGTTAAAATGGCACCTGTCACTGGGAGGGATATGAAATAAAAAAAGATGATTTGTACGTGTGTGTTTTAAACTAACCAAGGCAGGGCTAAATTCTCCTGTGTATTTTATATGACTAAAGTCACAAATCTTTTGGATGTGCTCTTAATAATGTAACAAAGCTAGTTTGAAGCTAGACTGATGCATGAAAACAAAGCATCTTTGATCAAATGTAACTCAAATCTGATCAATTTCAATCTGCTCCACTTGTAGCTTTCTCCAAAGTATCTTCACAGCAACTCCACCAGCCACACCTGGCCCTTCAGCGCCATAGCCGAACTCATAGGTGAGTCATACTCATTATATTTTCAAGAGGGACTGGTTGTGTCTTGGTTAGTTTCTCTTTTACTGCAGATTGCTGATGTTTTCAGTTAATCTGCTGGACTGTCAGTAATCAGGGGTTTGGTTTACATGTGTATTTGACGTGGTCTCTTGCACTTGTGGACCTAGTCTCTTGTCTAACCCGTTGAAGTTTTTTAAAGAATGATGGTCTGAGTCATGCATGATCAAAGCATGGTCTTCTTAGCTGTAACTGGAAACATACCCAGCTAATTTAATACATGTGCTTCTTGTCACACCAGTCCACACAGGGTGAGGGTATGTGTGTAAAGTTCAGATGGATATGGATTTCCTTACACCTCTACATAACAGCAATTTGAAAAATGTTGGAAAGGAAGCAAAACTTTATGCATGATTCAAAAATGCTTTCTTAAATTGTTTCTTTTGACAGACAACGCCTACGATCCAGATGTCAACGCCAAACAGTTCTGGATTGATAAGACCGTGATCAAAGGTGAAGAATGTCTCACCTTTATGGATAATGGAAATGGACTGGACCAGGAGAAAATGCACAAGATGCTCAGGTATAGATCGCACTGCTTGGTACTCCTGGGAAAATACATTTTAAATGACAAATTTGATTAGAGTGTAACTCCACCCACTGCATAATTAAAAAAACAAAACAAGAAAAACAGTGGACGTGGGAGAGAGAGGAGAGTAGGAGATGCTCGGTGTCAGCTGCTGTCAGCATTTTCCATCTACTTCACTTCTGCTCTCTGTGCTGATACATGAATTTGCACACCAGTAGTCTGGGAGCTGCTTTTATTTTCTCCTCCCCTCTCCTCTTGTTTGTCTTCCCCTTTCCTCCCTCCACTATTATCAAGCAGTCATCCTGTTATGTCTTATCGTATGTATTGTTGTATATGTACGGGTTGACTGGAGAAATTTCGCTGTACTTGTTATAGTGACAATAAAGATTCATTCATCATTCATATATCTGATTATTTACTTTGTATTTAAGTGTGCAGAACCTATTTAATTATGATTCATTCGCAACTTATGTTTGTGACTTTTTTGTTTTTTAAAGCTTTGGGTACAGTGACAAGACTGCTTCGCATGATAAACAGCCCATTGGAGTCTATGGGAATGGCTTCAAGTCTGGATCCATGCGTCTTGGCAAAGATGCCATCGTTTTTTCCAAGTCAAAGAACATGTCATGTGTTGGGATGCTCTCTCAGACCTACCTGGAAAAGATTGGTGCCAAGCAAATAGTCGTGCCTATTGCTTCCTTTGAAGGGAGGAATACAAATGAATATATCCTTTCTCTAATGCATGTACATGCACACATATTTTTTGTGTTTCAAAGAGACATGCTATCTCTCAATCATATCACATCAGTCAGTTTTATTTCCACTTGTCCTGTTTTTCATTGCTGTTGTCCTTAACTTTATCTTTACTATCTGTAAGAAAAAATGACGAAGCCAGTCTGAAGGACATTCTGCAGTATTCCCCTTTCAGTACCAAAGAAGAACTGTTTGCTGAGGTCGACACCATCAGTTCACCCTGGTCCACAGAGAAAACTGGCACACGGATCATCATCTGGAATCTGCGCAGGTCTGCCCCTAGTCCACACAAACACTAATGTATGCTCTAAATATTTTATTCCAGAGGCTAAGTGCTATGGCCAGTAGGAACATGTGTTTTTTTTTTGTCTGGTAGTGTTTCACACCTCAGTTTTGTACAACATTCAGACAAAATATAAATTATTCCTACAAGAACATCACGTTCGAAGTACATTTCTGAAGATAAAGAGAAACGCTAACATACATTTAAGCCTATTACTTTGGAATGAGATATTGTCTCTGGAGGTAGTTACATTTCTGTCTGACTCTCTCTTGCTGCCTCAGCTGACACAGTAGCACCGGTTATGGTCCAGGTTTTCAACCCGGAAATGTTGAAAATACATGAACTAAATAGCCAATCACCATCCCATGTGTGTTTTCTTGCGTTTCCTTTTGAGTCATTCCAAAAACATTTTCCATATTCATCTGGATTGAGGGAGCAAAGATTCAGCGTCCGACTTAATAACATTAAATTACCCCACCTGTACAAGCAGTTGACACTGTACAGGCATGTACAGTGTCTTAACCTTGATAATGTTAAGCTAAGAGTTTTTCTCTTGTAAAATATCCACCATTTTAGTGTTTTCCAATGTAATACTACAAAACATTGCATTGAACTTGTGAACTAATTGATCAACAGATCTGAAAACTGAAAACTCGTAGAAAAAGAAATGTTTGTTTCATCATCTTGTGGCCTAATGGTAAATACATACACCACATAGCTTGCTGACTTGTAATATTGTGTATTGCATTCCTCTCCTTTAAATTTGTTATTGTTATAAATCTGTTTATCTGTTTTTTTGTAGGACTTCCACCAGAACAACAGAGTTTGATTTTGAGAAGGACCGTTACGATATCCGAATTCCATCGGACGTCTACGAGGAATTGAAGGACGCTTCTCAAATTCCAGACAAGGTCTCATCACACACACCTGAGTGTGTGTTCTCGCTGCGGGTAAGGAGCAGTAAGGACTCATGAAATGAGTAACAAGACTGGTCTCAAATGCTTGTTCCATGATCCACAAATAAAACACGAGATGTGTACCGAGCAATTTGAACATGTGATTAAAAAAAAAAAGCTGCATAAGATAATATTTATTCAGTGTGCTCTGTGTCTATTTGTGAAATTACTTTGTACATATTTAAATTGCTTATTACGCATTTGTGATCACTCAAGTATGCACACAAATTGTTGTACGCATCTGTGAATCTCATGTTTGACCTGCGGATCGTGGAACACGTATTCGTGACCATTTTGAGACTAATTACTCTCCGTAAATGACCCTCTTTGTATGGACTGGTGTGGCAATGTTTGACTCCAGGAGACTGTTTTCACATTCATCAGCTAAAAGAGGATAGGCTTTGTGTTCTCAGCATAATTACAGCTACATTGTGTAACTTGTCAACTAATTTGAATGCACAAACCACAGTCTAGTATTCAGCTTCCACGAGTGTCATTTTTCAGTGTATTAGGAGGTTTCCAGCAGACAAGCAGTTAAACTACTGAAATTAGATTTGTATAAACAAACTGATATCTGTGTTTGTAATTGTTTCAGGCATATTGTCGTATTCTCTACCTGAAGCCTAAGATGCAGATTGTGGTACGAGGTGTGAATGTTAAATCTCAGCTCATCGCTAAGAGCCTGGCCTGCACCAAAAAGGACCACTACAAGCCTACTTTCCTGGTATCCTTTCAGCATAAGTTTCTTTTTAATCTTCCTCTTTGTGGTTGGTGGTTGGTGATATGTGTTTATTTTAGTGCTCTTGAGGTTTCCTTAAACATTATTTCAGAACAACAAACGCATTCCTATCATTTTTGGGTACAACACCAAAAGTAAAGACCAGTATGGCATTATGATGTATCACAAGAATCGTCTCATCAAAGCCTACGAACGTGTGGGCTGTCAGCTGAAGGTGAGTTTGGATTGTTTTAAGAGAGTTTGTTTATTCCACATGTATGCAGAGGTTTCTGAGAGCTATCATGTGCTGAATATTTACCTTCTACAGGCCAACAACATGGGAGTTGGAGTCATTGGGGTCATAGAATGTGACTTTTTAGATCCTACCCACAACAAACAGAGCTTTATGGAGACAGACAAGTACAGGTAATAACAACAATGCTGTATTTACAGGTCTAATCTGTAAAATTATATTATCTTGTTCATGTTTCCTGATTCCTTAAAGTCTGACCTGTTTGATGCTTTGACACAGAAAAACCATCAACAATTTGGGGATCAAACTGGAGGACTACTGGAAGGAAATCCGCTACAATAAGACCAAAGAAGATCCAAACAGCACCGTACCAGTGGAAGATACCATGTTAGTAGAACATGAAGTGACTGACATCATGTGATCAGCAAGTGCGGTTTTTCTAACCATGTTTACACCACCACAGGAAGAAACCAGATCAAAACTGGGTGCAGTGTGATGACTGTTTAAAGTGGCGCAAACTCCCTGATGGGATTGACAACAGCAAGCTGCCAGAGAAATGGTTCTGCCGTATGAACCCTGACCCTCAGTTCAGGTAATGTTTCCTTCTGTAATAGATGACTCCATCTTATTAATGTTAATCAACATTATTACACCTTATAAAATCTACCTACATAATATATATTTACTTCTCTCTCTATTTCTTTTACATTTATTCATATGCTATTTTGTAATTTTTTTGCTTATACCATTTATTTTATTAGATTTATTTATTATTTTATTTTTATTTTATCTTTCTTTTTACCTGTGGTTCTCGGTAGTGTTTTTTACGTGCACCTAAGCTACTGTGACCATGCAGTTTTCCTTGTGGATGAATAAAGTCTGTCTAAGTCTAATCAAAGCATTATCAATTCAAATGATGATCAGAAATTGTACTCATACTCCTAGAGGAATGGCCAACTAGTGGTAAGACTTGTAAGACTAGCAGACAGTCAGAACAGAGATGCTGCCTATCCAGCTAATCGGGCCAGCCACTGTAACCTAAGTGTCTGCTATTTGCTTGGGTCAAAGTCTACCTCAAACATATACTGCTTGCTAATGCTTTCACTTTCTATATGATTTGTCCATACAGGAGCTGCAACGTAGATGAGGAGCCCGAGGACTCTGATGATGAACAACGTTCATACTGCAAAACATATAAGCAACAGTGAGTCACAAATTTCCACTTTTAAAACACTGCCACAACTTTTGACTAATTCATGAGATAATGTTGCAGATGTGTAGCTAAATGTGGCCCACATCACTTATGGTGTAGTCTAATAGAACACTTATTACAGTAGCCTAGTTATGTCACTTAAATAGGGGGCAGATGCCAGTCTCACTTTAAATCACAGAGCCTGAACTGTGACAGTTTTACCTTTTAGTTGTAGTTGTTTTTAAATCCATTTCTAAACTACATATCTAATCTCTGGCTTTTAAGTGCCCAAACGTGAAGTTGGCAATATTTTAACATCAGGAGCAAAAAAAAGGGAGAATAAAGTGCATCCTGTCAGGTCACTGTTGTTCATACTGATTTTTTAAATATTGCAGTTTAAGATCATTGTGAAAGCGAGCTTCAATAGCCCCTATCACACATGACATTTTTTTCTGCCTAAGCTTTTCTGAAATCTTCAAGCTGATAATTATAATAAATAAATATTCCCAGAACTTAGTTGTTATGATTGTTGTCACCGTTTTTACCCCAGTTACTTTGCTTAATGTCTGTGGGTATGACTCCTTACTTCTGTGATTTATTTGTCACAGAGAGAAAAAGAAGAAACGAGAAACGAAACGACGCACGGTAAGCATACGCAGTCTGGATGGATTTTCTCCCTGCTATTCATGTGTCCACCTTAGAATAGCCGTAACACATCAGCGTGATTTAATATATATATATGTTTATACATATGTTTTCTTCAAGAGTGACGACAATCAAAGGGTTCAGAAGGATCAAATAATGGCAAACGTTAACAGACAAAACACGGCTATCAAACGGCAAGAGAAACACGTGATGCGGCAGCTTCATCAAAACGTATGTTGTTTAATAATTACTTTATGAAAATTAAATGGGAATATTAAGTATAAAAATATAAAGAATTATAATTATTAACAGTTTTGTTGACATTTTGTCTCGTAAACAGTCTCTTCACTCCCCTTCCTCTACCGTTTCACAAGCTGGTGAGAAAAAATTGCCCTCTCTCTCTCTGTATGAGTAAAAAAAAAAGGAAGCTTGAGATGAAAATGTTTATCTATTCTTTCTTTGTAGCCTGCAGCTCCCCCAGCAGTGATGGCCTTCCAGTTATTTCTCATGTATTCTCACTGTCAGGGACCCCTCTGAGGTATGTTATTGTGTTGTTCATGAACACTTAACTATATTGCGTCTGCATCTGTAAAGACATTAAGTCTTATTTGTGTTCACTGCAGGCAAAAAAGATCCCAGCCTGAATCTCCACAAACAGCACAGAAGAGACCAAGAGTCAATGGCTTCCATAGTAGCGCCCCAAATACACCCTCACCAGTAGATGTGATGCCACTGAGCCCCCAGTCTGTGCCTCATGTTAGTGATGATGATGATACTGATACTGAGGTTGATACTGATGATGATATTGTCATCTTGGAGGCTGTTAGTACCCCTAAGACAAATAAGCCTGTCCGTCATTTTAATCAAGTGAAGAAGGAGGAAGAGCAAAGTGATACTCCTATCAGTATGGAGTGTGACAACAATGCTGCTGTTGATGCCACCTCTGAGACAAATGAAGGAGAGAGCTCTGCAGCTGTGGAAAACTGTCCTTCCCCATCACTCCTTGAAAGTGTAGCCAGCACCACCACCCAGACACAAGTACGCAAATTCAAGCAGGAAGTGGACAGCCAAAATCAGACTGAAGGGAAGGAGGGAGCAACACGTACGAGTAAGAGTACAAGTACGAGTACGATTAGCAGAGAACAGCTAGTTAAGCAAGAGAGCAGAGACACTCAGAGTGAGATTCAAGGAGAACAGATAATGCAGAATGGAGTGGCACATAATCTGATAAGTGAACAAAAAGCTGGACCTCCTTGCGCAAATACTTCTCGACATCACTACCCCAGCATTACTGAGGTACAGGAACAGCAAGACCAGCTCCTGGAGCTCATGAACGCCACTGCTCAGGAGAGAGACAGTTTAAAAAAACAAGTTCATGAACTTCACTCTCAGCTCAAAGACATGCAGAGCAGACTGCAGGATCAGTCTGAGGTCAATGTGAGGAAGAAGCTCTCTGACCAGTCCAGCCAGACAGAAGAAACAGAGGGAAAGACTGACTACAAAAGTCTGTTTGAGAAGGCCAAGAAGAAAGTCAGTGAACTCATTAAGGACAAAGAGGCTTTATTGGAAATTACTGAGATGAAACCCAATGTCACTGGTACTGCCCACGGTGACAAAGAGGACAGTGATGAGATTTCAGTGATGGTCGACCGTCTGCTCCGTGAACTGGATCAAAGAAACAAGGACAGGGATGAGCTGCGCTCACAGGTCAGTGACCCAGTTTGGATTTGAGCTTTATATGTCATCAGTGTCATTTCAAACAAACATTATAATAGAATTGTACCCCCCAGAAATACTTCTACCAAACGAAGAATCCATCAGTGCACTTCCTATTAAATAACATTTAACAGAAAAACTGCATCGTTATTTTTTTACCATTGTTATATTGATGACGACTTACACTCCCTCATTTGTCCATTTTCACTATGTGCTGTACCATCAGTTGAGCAGTCTAGATGAGGAAAGAGCAAACCTGGCAGCCCAGTGTGAAGAGCTCAGGCTGAGCTTGCAGCAGCAGAAGGAAAACACAGCTGAAGGAAGCTCCGGTCCACAAAGAGTTCGTCCTCATCACGCATATCCAGGGGAGGCAGGAAGGTTTGTGGACTCTAAGTTCATATCTATGCAGAAAGTTGGATGTGTCCAACAGCTCCACCTGTTAATTACAAAGCCATTTATGAACTCAACAATTCATAAGAACAGTAATGTAAATATGAATTTCCCTCTCTATTTTTGTCTTTCTCTCTCCAGTTTGCTTGAGCTTCGGCAGAACGTTGGGCGCCTTCTCGTCTCCTTTGTGCCTGCACTGGACCTGCAGCAAGTCAATTATGACTGTAATGTCATTGATGAGATCCTAGAACAGGTTCTTATTGATGACTCTATCACAGCTCAGATCAGAGAAAGATATGAGCAAAAACTCATCTGACCCTAGATTAGATCAAAGTGTCAAATGGAAGAAATTAATATTGAATTATTTGCAGTATTTCCTCTAATAACCAATATTATATATAATGTTAATCTTGTATAATAGATTGTATAATTAATCTTTATATACAAAGATTAATCAGTGTTTTATGTCATAATATGTGATTGTTGTGTTGCATCTGTTTTTACTCTGTAGAATATCATGTACAGTGAAATATATATTTCTACTGCTATTTATGTTTTGTGATTAATTCCAGAAATTATTATTTTTATACACAAGCTGTCAGTATGTGATGAATATGACGCATGAGTGAATTTTTGTTAGACTATGATCAGTATTTGCTCATCTGCCTTTATACACATATGAACTTGAGGGACATCCCATTCTTAATCTATGACGTAGACAGCTTCAGCTCTTCTTGGAAGGCTTTCCACAAGCTTTAGGAGTGTGTTTATGGGAATTTTAGACCATTCTTCCAGAAGTGCATTTGTGAGGTCAGAGACTGATGTTGGATGAGAAGGCCTGGCTCACAGTCTTCGCTCTAATTCATCAGGTGTTTTATCAGGTTCAGATCAGGACTCTGTGCAGGCCAGTCAAGTTTTTCCACACCTAACTCTCTCTTCCATGTTTTTATGGACCTTGCTTTGTGCACTGGTGCTCAGTCATGTTGGAACAGGAAGGGGCCATCACCAAACTGTTCCCACAAAGTTTGGAGCATGTATTTGTCCAAAACCTCTTGGTACTATGAAGCATTCAGAGTTCCTTTCACTGGGACTAAGGGGCCAAGCCCAGCTCCTGAAAAACAACCCCACACCATAATCCCTCCTCCGCCAAACTTCACACTTGGCACAATTCAGTCAGACAAGTACAGTTCTCCTGGCAACCACCAAACCCAGACTCCTCCATCAGATTGTCAGATGGAGAAGTGTGACTCGTCACTCAAGAGAACGCGTCTCCACAGCTCTAGAGTCCAGTGGCAGCGTGCTTTACACCACTGCATCTGACTGTGGAATATAATCAGTAGCAAGGAAATTTCATGACTAGACTTGTTGCATCCTATCACAGTATCGCACTGGAATTCACTGAGCTCCTGAAAATGAGCCATTCTTTCACAAATGCTTGTAGAAGCAGTCTGCATGCCCGGGTGCTTGATTTTATACACCCGTGGAAGTGATTGGAACATCTGAATTCAATTATTTGGATCGGCGAGTGTATTTATAGTGTATTTCAGAGAAATGGCACAGTTTGTGAACGCGTACGTGGGGTTATCAAATAGACGAGTGGGGATTAGTTTTCAACACTGGATTCAATCGAGATATTAGTGTCTCGTGCAAATGTTGAGCGTTGTGTGAATTATATAAACATTTTTATAACTGTGTTTAAGAAATAATTACTTGAAATAAAATAAACGGCGAAAAAAAGTAACTTCCGCTTCCGCATTTTTTTTGTCCAATCACCGCAGCCACCAGACCGGAAGTTTTTAACAAATCGTACGCGGGAAATTATTACAGATTTGCGCTGGACAACAGAGGAGGTAAAACTAACTTGCCTACAGATTACTTGAATTAAAATGCTAAAAGGTGTTGGTAAATGACTTATAACTCGTGTTTATGTGTAGCGAACATTTGTTTTTAACTTGCAGTAACTTAAATGTACCAACATTTGACTCTTGCCTGTAGCGGTTTCTCCAACAAGCCTGCTAAGAAAATTTGCTACCGATGTTAGCTTGTGTCATCCGTTAGAAATGACTCTGTTTTATCTATTTTCGTCTGTATTTAGTAACGTGGGATCCACATTTGTCGTCTCTGATAGCTAGTGAGCCGGTGTCGGCCCGTTTAGCATTACTTTACATGTCCAATTTATACTTTTTTTTTTTTTTTTTTCATCCTCAGAAGTCGATGTTGGATTACTTTTTTATGATAACACATAAAAACTAAAAATGAAGGTAGTAACTTGTGAGATCGCATGGCACAACAAGGAGCCAGTCTACAGTCTGGACTTTCAGCACAGCTCAGATGGACGCATTCATCGGCTGGCCACAGCTGGAGTGGACACCACAGTCAGAGTGAGTTATTACATCTGGTTAATTCATCATAAATGCTTCCCAATGCTTTCCTTCTATCGATGTGATGCTTCATACATCCTTTTTTTTGGTTTTGATATTGGTTATAATAGATTCTGATCCTTCTGAACTGTAACGTAGCTGATAATCTAAGTTGTTGTTTAAGACAGTTGTCCACATAAATAGCATGGCATTCTTCATTAATGATGTACATAATGAAACAGTGGCAGTAGATTTGGCGATCTGTTTAATACCTTGAATGGTTGAATGTGTGGCATAGGATGCACTCAGCCCGTCTAACTTTATTAAGACAATTTTACAACTTCCTGCCAAAAAAAAAAATCCACTTAACACATCATTCTTTTAATTAACTTGTAATCAAATAATGTATATGTATTCCTTATGTTTCTTGATGGAAAAGTGAACTACTTGCATGTATGTGTGTTGTTAAACGGTCCAATCCTGTTTACAGCTTGTGTTTAATGAGCTTCTTTCCTGATTGTTGATGCAGCTGTGGCGGGTGGACATGGGTCCAGACGGGAAGGCCGTGGTGGAGTTTCTGTCCAATCTAGCGAGACATACTAAGGCCGTTAACGTAGTACGCTTTAGCCCCAACGGAGAGATGCTGGCTTCAGGAGGAGATGGTATGTCACATTAAAGCTTGTCTGTTTATAAGACAGCTGTTTTTAAAAGTGATGTCTAATTTATTTTTTTCTTTTAACTTAATACAGATGCAGCGATTCTGCTGTGGAAGCTCAATGACTCTAAGGAGCCTGAACAAACCCCTGTTTTCCAGGAGGATGAAGATGCTCAGCTCAACAAGGAGAGCTGGTCTGTGGTCAAAACACTAAGGTACACAAGACCAGCAAGTCCCTGTGTGTCACATAAAATAGGAGAAGTAATTGTACGGCTCTTCTTGCCACTGTAGCATATGAGTGCTTTACAACTACCTGTGACATTCATGAACCACAAATCACTGTATTGGGTTTTATTGTCTAAACTCTCTAAAGTCTGAAAACAATTAGAAGGTCTATCTCTAGAGTTCAAGTGAAACAGTTTGTGGGTTTGTTGTGAATTTGCAGCGATTCTCCATAATGGTTATGGCACATATTTGGTATGATTGGTTTTCAGGGGCCACATAGAGGATGTGTATGACATCTGCTGGACACGGGATGGAAATTTCATGGTGTCTGGATCTGTTGACAACACTGCTATTATGTGGGACATCAACA
Source organism: Planiliza haematocheilus (assembly GCA_005024645.1). Taxonomy (NCBI): domain Eukaryota; kingdom Metazoa; phylum Chordata; class Actinopteri; order Mugiliformes; family Mugilidae; genus Planiliza; species Planiliza haematocheilus. Next base: position 10,443,992 of record SRSE01000725.1, read on the forward strand.
AAGGTTTGTTTGTCTGTAGCCTTAGGACCTGAAAGCACCCGCGATGCATTGAGGAAACGTTTAGGTCCAGCCGCTCAGACCTCATTTGCATTTGTCCTGTGTCGTTGGCCGTTCTGTCTTTGCTCTACAACACAACACCACTGGTGTCCTAACAAATGCATCGAAACAAGAATGAGTTTTTTAAATTGAACTGCATAAATGTGTGTTATGTTTAATCTGTTTCTGTGAATGCATGTTCTCATTAAACGTGACTGTGGCTGTGTGTTTATTACGTTTGACCCTGTAGGACAGAAACTGTGCATCTTAAATGACCACAAGAGCTACGTGCAGGGCGTAACCTGGGATCCCCTGGGGCAATATGTTGCCACTCTCAGCTGTGACAGGTACAAAAACAAATAACTAATCTAATCTTCACTAAATAAATGTATTTGCTTTGTGCCAAGTCAGCGTTTCTGGGTTTTAAAGAAGACTTATTTGTTCCTTCTTCTGTTTAGGGTGATGCGTGTTTACAGCACTCACACAAAGAAGAAGGCCTTCTGTATCAGTAAAATGAGCTCTGGACCGCTTGCAGAAGGAGAGGTCAGTAGAAATTCATGCATTTTAATAACATCAGATGAATTTCTTTCCATAGAATCAGACGTTCTACATTAAAACCTATTAGTTACACTGTTAACAGCCATGCACTTTTTTTTTCATTCATCTATCAACTAAACGTGTAGCATCTAAACATATTAAACTGTCCGGTGTGTGTGAGACACGTCACATAAATACTCACATGACTAAACGTAAATTTACAGGTCAAGCAGTACAGAATGTTCCACGATGACAGTATGAGGTCGTTCTTTCGCCGCCTTTCATTTACTCCAGATGGGTCATTCCTGCTCGCTCCAGGTACACACACTGCCTGCATGAAATGTGGCTTTTACTCTGTGAAATCTAGTCTTGTAAATTATTTACATAAACCAAATTCCTTCTCTCTTTCTCTCTACAGCTGGATGTGTGGAGATTGGCGAAAACATCATGAATACTACCTACATCTTTTCCAGGAAGAGTCTGAAAAGGTAACTTTTGTGTAATCTAAAAACTTTCCAGGTCCGTCTCCCTGTGTTAGCGCTGCGATACGCTGCGACCTGTCCAGGGTGTACCCCGCCTCTCGCCTGATGACAGCTGGGATAAGCTCCAGCCCCTGTGCGACCCTTCACAGGACAGGCAGCTACAGAAGATGAATGAATGAATGAATGAATGAAAAACTTTCCAGACTCCTATTAACACTTATAATTGATGCATAAATGTCTTTCTGTGTCTTTTAGGCCCATTGCCCACTTGCCATGTCCAACTAAAGCAACACTGGCTGTGCGCTGCTGCCCTGTCTACTTTGAACTGAGGACCAAAAAGGGAGAAGGCAAGGGCAAAACAAACATGGCTGATTATAAATGCCTTCCTTTCTGTTTTGTTCATAGTTCTTATGTTTTTTTTTTGTTTGTTTGTTTTTTTGGTACATGTTCCTCCTCCTGCAGATGGCTCTGTCCAGGCTCTTCCTAATGTATTCCAGTTGCCGTACCGTATGGTGTTTGCCGTAGCCTCTGAGGACTCCATCTTCTTGTACGATACGCAGCAGACTCTCCCCTTTGGCCTGGTGTCCAACATCCACTACCACACGCTCAGTGATCTCACATGGTAAACTAACACGGACTTTTGGAGGAACACATGCGTATCTTTTTTGGGGCTTAAATGCTCTTGGAGTTCTTAGATAGTGTGGTTATTTTATTTGTGTGGAAACAAATTACATCACTCTCATCACTGAAATGTACTCCTATCTATATCTAGATATGAACATTCAAGATATTAATATCGAAAAAGCAACGATATAAACGATATAGACCAATGACAAACATATGAGGGCGGGAGTGAGAGAGATGGAGACTGAGACGCACACACACTACAAACACTGCGAGGGTGACAACTTTTCGGGACTCCCGCCAGTCACTGTATTCCCGCGGGAGTCTCGCAGTCTGGGAGTCAGTTTCACTGTTGGTAACTTGATGGGGACGGGATAGAGCAAATAATCAACGGAGCCGGACATTTAATTAAAAAATGATGCTGCAATGCGGTGAGTGTGCCCAACTTCAGACAACAACATAGCGAGCGGGACGGGATTTGGGAGTCTTTCTCTCGTGATTTTGTGGGACAGGATTTTTGTTGGGGGGCAGTCATGTGATCAGGATATGACGGGAGTATTGTTGAGGCCTTGGGATGGGAGCGACAATTGATTCCCGTGTCACTAGTGCAAAATCTGATTTGGTGCAAAAACATAAATCGTCCTCCATTATTTGGAGGCATTTTGGATTTAAAAATGATGATAGAAACCAGAAACCAGAAAGAGGGCTTTCAAAAAAACGCTCGATATCAAGATGTCTGGCATAATTATCGAAATATGAAATTTTGTCCATATTTTTCATCTCTGTTACCAACTAAAGAGCCACAATTGTTACTGTGTTACTGCAAAGAGACAGATTTACTGTAAATGTCACACATCAACATGATAATGACAAAAAGTGACTCCCACAGAAGTAAGACCACAGGCCAGTCATTTTAAACAATGAACACTGTGCACTGTCTCACAAACAAACTCTCAGTTCAATGTTCAGCTCATGTCTACAAACAAAAATATAATTGTCAATAGCATTTTTTCTCTTACCATGCATGTTGTTTAGTGGGACTTCTGGCATTCCTTGCCCTCAACAATCCATTTCAAAAATTTTCTTTGCCACTTGAGTGAACTACCCTGCATGTCATTAGCGTCAGATGCACGTACCGTTTAAAAAAAAAAAAAAATACGATGCGACATGAACGTAAGAGCCACATGAAACCGGGGAAAGAGCCGCATGTGGCTCGGGAGCCGTGGGTTGACCAGGCCTGAACTAAAGGGAGACATTCATAGTAGAGATTGTGGTTAATGTTTTTGCATTGATCTAATTAAGAGGCCAGTTTCTGTTATTCTGCTCCCAGTAAAGTAAAGCTTCAATGTTCTTGAGGGGGGCAAGGAATGGTAAATATAATACGGCTGTGAATAAAAAAGAAAGTCAGCACATTCTCCCAGTTTATAAAATACGTTAATGGTTACAGATGAGTACACAGGTTAATGTCAAAGCCACTGAATCAACTATTATACTAAATAAAACAATGTCCTTGTTACGTCCCTAAGAGGGTCCAGTGGACAGCCAGTGAAACTGAGTCTGGATCAGGGGTCACGTTAACCGAATATTTTCCGTCATTTACAGAGATTGCAGTTCACACCCCTGACCACTTGGTGGCGACTGACCTTGTTAACTGGCTCTTGTCTATCATCACAGTTTTCGTTCCAAACATGGCTGAACTTTTGTCAGTGCGCGATTTCCTGCTACACCAATTACACTGATGCACACATCGGAGCTCGGTTAACTATAGACCATGTAGCACTGAAACTATATGGTACCGTCTAAGAGCTGTTTACACTTGCAGTCCTGTTCCGAGTACGGACGAGATGTTTTTATTTTATCATTACCATTTAAAGTCTGTGCTGTTCTGAAAAAAAGTCTAACAAACTTCCATATGGAAAACAAAAGGCAGAACTATCTTCTCTATGAAATTGTTATCAAAACTACATACAGTCGGTGGCACCAACCTATAATCTTAGTGTGTATAAACACAGGGTTACCTACGTGGTGGGGTGTATAGGATGCGCTAACCCTATGGTCCTGCACCTTCCACCAACTGAAATAAACTACTCAGAAGGGTCCACACGTCTCAATAGCAAAGCTAGGCGACAGAAATCTAAAGCGCAGGATAACAAGCAGGAAGCAGAGACTGGATCATGAGGCCCATCCTAAGAGCTGAGGGAAGTAGAGACTGATGAACCTGTATCTGGATCCCTTTTAATGAAGGCGCTGTGGTGGCAACTGGATGAGAAACGAACGGTTGTAACAGTCCTGTACTTGTTAGAGTCTGTGTAAAAAGTATATTGTGTGTACTCATAATTAGACCTTTAGTCATATGGAACGCTTTACAGTTAAGACGTGGGGATACAAATAATATTTTCTTTTTAGGAGCAGTCTGAACTAGTAATATATTTTTTTTCTTTTTTTATCGCAGTTTGTTTTGCGACACACTTCCTGTTGCCGGTTTACAGTCAGCTCTGTGTACTGTACAAAAACCAGCCAGGCAACATTTTGCAAAGCTGGAGTAAATGCTCAAAGGAAAAGCCCACGTTTCTGGTTGGAAGGGGATCACGCTTTCTCTTGAGCTTTCAGGAAAAAAACTTAGATATGCACAAATATAAAATCACAATGTCAACCCTCTCTAGACGGAGGTTGAAGGAATGAATGAGGAGAGGCTGAATTAGAGTTGAATAAGTCCATCAGCAATCAGGAGGAAAAGAAAAAGGGGAATATTTTTTTTTCATGAGGTTTTTAACAAGAACAATATTGTCTCTGTTGGAATAATGGCACAAAAAGGAGTATGACTAGCACATATTCATAGCAACTTACAGGCCATCACATGTAGTTTGAGAAGCTGGTATGTGATTGTGTCACACCTATAAAAGTAAAACCACCACGTCATGAAGCCAGTATAAGGCTTTATAATGAGAGAAGAGCAGGTTTTGTATTACAGTTACAGTTTACAGTTGTAAACACAGTTAGATGTGCAGTTAACTCACTAGATTATATCCCCCACACTTTTTTTCCTTTGTTTTAATGATTGGACGCCGTCATGGAAGGAAGGGCTTATCAGACTGACTGCTATAATGTCCACTGGTCATAGTGTTACTATGAATACTAGAAGGATCAATGTATGTGTCTCCTACATGTTTTTTCATTCCACTGATGTCTTTCCTGTTTAGGTCTGGTGATGGTTCCTTCCTGGCTGTGTCCTCCACAGACGGCTACTGCTCCTTCCTGTCCTTCTCTCCCGGGGAGCTGGGCACGCCTCTGAAGGAGCCGCCCACCTTGGAGGTCTTCGTCCCGAACAGCGGTACTGAGAAAAAGGGCAAGAAGGCCAAAAACTCCCCACCCGTGTCCCAACCGCCAAGCTCAGCCCCGACGCCCCAAACCAACCCTGGCAAGGACGCCCCCTCTCCCACCCCGCCCGAGGAGAAGAAGAGCACGCCCAAAGTGAAATCGAAGCCTCAGCCCCGTAGGATCACCCTCAACACCCTGGAGGGCTGGGGGAAGCCCACCACCCCTAAAGTATCAGCTGCTTCGGCTCCTCTAACCCCAGCGTCTGGGAGCACAAGCGCACCATCGACCCCGCAGCCACGCATCGCTCCGCTCACTCCCACCACGACAAAGGTCCACAATGGCGCCAGTACTCCTGGGCCCACTACCCCTAAGGGTGTGACTACGCCAAAGGGACCCACCCCAAGGTAAAGTAAAACAGAATTTATGTTTTACTTTACTCCAGGATGCTTTCATTGTTAGCATGTAGAAGAATGTCTAAAACAAAGAGATGATTCATTTATAGTAATGAAAAGGAACAAACAACGATTCAACCGATTATTTGAAGCAAATAAAACAGTTTTTATGCAGAACTTTCTTAACCCAGGTTTATTAAATGCTTCAGAGTTACATGAAAAACTTAGATCTTTATTAACAGATTATTGCAACAACAAAAACAAATACAAACAAACTAAACAGAAGCTGCCTGGGGAGTGCATATTATTTTACAGTCTTGCAGACTGCTATGTCCATCCGTTATTCTTGTCTAGGGTCCATTTTTCCCATTTTCTGTCCAGATGTGCTTCCTGTAGCCTTAGTGTGTGTGTGTCAAGTTTTCCATTAAAAGTTTTTTCCCACTTTCCCCAGTTCCCCGTGATGGCTGCCCGCCACCAGCAGTATTTTGACCATCACGAGAATTTACATATAAATAAAACACCCAACTAGTCTGAGTCATTCCTTATCGTAATATTTGTTGTAGCTCTTTGCAAACCAGACTGGGCAGCCAGTCACAGTATATGTGGTGCACTTTGAATACGATCCTACATATACAGGAAGTGTTCCCTTTGTTTTAGTGCAAATAAGGACGAGAACTTTTACAAAACGGGCCGTATGTTTGACACCCCTCCAGTGAGGTTTTTATTTATTCCATATTCTGGTAGTTTTCTTCTTGTAGCATCAGAATAGTCCCAAACTCTCACACTGGGTATTTAGTTGTCGTGCAGGTGGTGTGTTGAGTGCAGGCGCTCCCTAAAACAAAGACTGCAAATGGTAATTTATGGAAATACTTTTAAATGTGTTTTGACTGGATTCACACTTGCAGGCAACGCTGCCTCCACCTCCATCTCTTAAATGATTTAAAGTAAGCTGACATGTAAAGATCTACATGGAGCAAATGTCCTTTAAAATGTGTAATATGCCCTTTTTATTACACTTTAGATAAAATGTAATAATCAGAGAGATTTAAACATCTTCACAGGGTTTGTTTTTGTTTTTTCACATATGCTCAGTAGTAGCATGGTGAACAAAGCCCTGTCTGGTACGAGGGATTCGTTGGACCCCCCGCCGACTATAAAGTAATAATCTCTGACAGGCTGCTCACAGACAATGGAAGGCCCTGCACATGTTTTTTCTTTTTTTTTTTTTATGTTTTGTTGTTGTTTTTTTTACATCTGTAACTTGAAACTAGCCTTCACAAATAGGCCACGGCTGAATCAGCTTGGTTTCCATGTTTTTTCTGTCCGCGTGTTTCATTGACGGTCTTTGTGCTTTTTCTGTTTGTTTACAGGAGAGTGTCTTTAACTCCCGTCGCATGCCGATCTCCAGCACTTTTCAGCACTCCCTCCTCCACGGAGAAGGCCAAACATGGTTAGTGAGGGCAGCTTTTACGTATTACAAGCATATCGCTAGTTTCATGGTTGAGAATCGTGTGTGGTATTTATGCAGTCAGCTTGTTTTTACTTTTCTATTTCACTGATGTTACTCTGTAGAAATCTGTTTTCATTTTGGCAGTGAAACTTTGTTTTTTTTTGTTTTATTGACTATAATTACATTTATAAAACCTTAAAAGGGGGAGACGCATCCAAGGAGTTGAAAACTTTTTATAGACGTCCTAACGTGATATCTGACACGATTAGGGATCATCGGTTCAACCTTTTCTCTCTTCTTCCCAAATTTAAAATCTCCTATGCCTAACTGCAGACCTCTTTGAATTAATCATTTCTTTTACATAATGTAGCGTGTGGCCCTGAAAAATTAATCAGTGGCTCCATTTATATGAACACTGATCCTTTAATTTAACTGAATCATCTTAGTCTGCATGGACACTGATGAGATATATGTATTTATGTTCCACTCGTATCAATCAATACCGTTTTTGTCTTATATCTCAACTTCATGGACAACACTGAACGCATCCAGTATAAAAGGACGACTTGGACAGACACCAGTTTTCAGCAGCAATGTCCACATCACTTCTGGCTTTGTTCATCTTTTCAAACACGTGTTTTCAATGACTCATTGTTTCGGCCGCTCCATGTTTCTGTTTGACCGGGAAGCTCGTCACGCCACCTGATGTTTACCTCGCGTCAGGAAAACACGCACAGAATGAATGTATTTATTATTTATTATTATTTAAGTGTTTACATGGTCATAAGATGGTTTGGGGCTGAGGTGCTCATGCAAGCTGGATGATTATTTGTGGACGTGTGTGACCGATCCAAGACGCTGGGTCACCTCTGCTCTATGTGGAGTCTCCAAAGGTAGTTTGTGGAAGAGACGGCCTTTGTGTTGGATATTTAAACCTCAAAAAAACAAATATATTTCTGTATGTGTTTCAGCTTTTTATCAGGGGTTTCAGTCTTTGTTTTTATTAATCGTGATAGACATTGTATTGACTGAAGTAATCACTGAGATCTGTGAAAACAGTGACATAGCTACAGGCGTCCAGTGGAGCTAGAAGCAAAGGCAGTCAGACAGGTTGCTGACGAGCAGGAGGAGTAAAACTGAAACCAAAAGCCCTTCACTGTATAGGAGCAACTATTCACCTTTGAGTGTGTCACGATCCATAAATGGTGATTGTAAGCTGTGATAGGTGATTACAGTGGACAGTGCTCTGTGTCAAAGTCAACAAATACAGGACTGTAGTTGCATATATCTGCATTTTTATATATTCCAGCAGAGGAGCACACAGACACACGTGCCTTTTTTTCTTCCTCCTAACTCTCCTAACCTTCATGTGTGTCTCCACAGAGCGCCCGTCTCCTCCCACTGATCCAGTGTGCCAGCCTCCGGAGTCCAAACGACCCAAGACCAGCGACCTGACGGGAAAGGCCGGCCTCACCCAGAATTAGTGTTTACTGGCAGCTGTGTGGTGCTATGATATCACATTAGAGTACATACCAAGAAAGAGAGGCAGTCAAAGGAGCCCGAGTAGAAATCTGCCGAGGCTCCTCCACGGATCTTATCACCACAGTGCAATAATTTGACTTGATCGACGCTTTACACTTAACGTTTCTGGTTTTAAAACAAACTGCACTGCAGTCGCTGTTGTTGAATTCATGCTTCTTCTTTTTTTGTTTGTTTTTTTTAGTCTGGTGTGTGTTTTGTATCATAGAACAAACAGGTAGTGAGATAATTGTATTATATTTGATGTGTGTGACGTTTAAAAATGCTGTTAAAAAAATAAAAAAATCTCACTGCAAACCTGAAGAAGATAAAAACAACTTAATGTAGCTTTGAGTATGTTACCTGTGTATTAATTGTTGAAGACTGGACCAGCAGCTTGAGTGGAAAAACTGTAAATTGTAAAATGACTATTGTCATTTCCTTATTGTCGAATAAAGGACGTTACAAATAGATGGCTTGTTTGGTGATTGATCATTGTTACGTACAATGATAAGACACCGTCCTTCACATTTTCCCCACTATAATTCAGAAGTAAAACCTAAAGAATTTTGTTGTGTCGGCCTCCACACTCATGCCTTTAGTAAAGCGTTTGTCCTCCACCTCAGATTGTTGCCACTATCCACTGTGGCAGAGTCGAGGCATTGCATTTTTCAGAGATCGACACAAAGATGGTAGTTCCTCAGGTTAATCTCAAGGCTTCAGTTTTCCAGCCTCCCATATGTTTCGTTATTTTCATTTCTAATATTGTGCTTCTTCTCATTTCCCATACTTCCCTTCACCTAGAAGACAAAGCGTGACCTTCAGATGCCAAACTCGCCAGAAATTACTCTTTTCGAAGATAAATGAACAGTTCCTCCCCGTTAATGGATTCTTGCCTTGTGGTACATATCTTACTTTATGGAAAACTGGAAAATAAATTATTTTCAGTAAAAGGCAGCTCTGCCAAATTTCTCCATAAGCCGCGTTCTTTTATAATTTTGTGTGGGTGTATGGAGACACAGTTGTGGCTCATTCAGAGGCCACATTGTTCCTATGAAGAGTAAAAAAAAAAAAAAGAATTGCATAACATTGCCATTTCTAGTCCCAAGTAAAAATATTTGTTGCTTCTGTTCTGGGAAAAGCAATTTGTGGCAGTGTATTGAAAACTTGTGTCAGAATGTTTTGTTCGAAACCTGAAATATAAATGTTGCCGGTGAATTTTTCTATGTTTAATTATTAATTGTCAAGATAAAATCTGCTCTGTTAGGAATAATCCACCTGATGTAACAGCGAATTCTTCCTTTAGTTGCTTTAGAATTCATACTCGCTGCGTCTTTAAATGAAAAGGCATCATCCTCTCCGAGGCCGATAAAGTCCTTCAGTTCCCAGCTATACAAAGGATGTGACCTCACTGCTCTCACTGCCAACCGCCTCGCTAGGCTCATGCAAAATGTCCTCCGTATACATGAGGTGCAATATGTGAAATCCCATTTTAAGTCTTTGGAACACATTCACCTAATTTTAACCAAAATATCAGCATTTATCCATCCATGTGTTATTCTCTTTTAAATAAAAGTGACATAATATTGTCATTTTTTCATTTATTTTAATAGTTCAAATACATTTATGAAGATCGGCGATGTGGTGCACGCTCACATTTATCACCTCAGCCGTTTTAATATCAGGATCTGGTTTCAGATAAGCTGACAGTGACTAAAATATCAATGACTGTCGGGTGGAATCAGTCCTATTTAAACCTCTGACACGTGGCGTCTGTTGTTCTAGCTATTAAACTGTGTGGTGCCATCATGCTAATAAATAAAAAGCTCTCTAAGACTTTCAGAAAAAAAAAACAAGTTGTTAAAAAACGCACACAAGGGATCTAAAAATATGAAAATTAACCAAAATAAAAATTTGAATGCAAGACAAATTATGTCGATTTCAAATGTCAGTTTGTCCAGGACTGGTCTCCTTTGCAAATTCATCTCTAGAGGCAAATGTTTAAAGCTTAAAGGAGTCTCCAAGAACCCCAAACTTCATATATTTTGCAGGTAGGTCTTGTAACTGCTGGTATTAAAGAGCAGTTGCTATCAGAAAGATTTGACCTGCAGCAGGAAACAGAACATTACAGTACGGACTGACAATGACCACACCAGCACCAGACAAATCTGGACAGATCAATCAGTTACAGAGTTGTTTGGCCGATGGACATGTTTAGTTTTTCAGGTGAAGAACCTCATTTCTGAATCTCATCGAAGTGATAGAAAGTTGAATCGGACGTTGGAATTTCAGCAGGAGTAGGGCACACGCAGGGCTCACTTACAAATTCACCTGGAAAGAAAACACGGGACAGTTATGAAGCGGAACGACCTAGTGCAAACCCAGATTTAAATCCTTTTGACAGTTTAAGTGCGAGAATATCTTCTGAAGGAGTTTCTGTGGATGAGTGGTCAGAAATTTCCAAAAAGCTGATTTCACAGACTGGTGAACAAGTATGCAAAACAATGAGTTAAATGGTCTTCACTTGATGTTTTTCTACCTTTGGCACTGTTTATCATTCACCCGTGCAAGGTGCTCGCCTGCTATCAGGAGCAATGCTGGTGTCGGTGTGTCAAACGTCTTGCTCGTGGACTTCTTGTTGTGTGGACAACCAACTCTGTCCACTGACCCACAGTTAAATCTATTGGAAAGGGGCAAAGCTAGACAAACATGACTGATATTGATGTTTTCATTGACAACAGTGCTTGTTCTTCTGGTTATATCCAAATATCTGCTAATGCTGTCCCAAAAATAGTTCAAACACAAAGCCAAGCATTTCCATGTGATGCACTTATGTCACTGTTGCACAGCATGTGTCTGCATGAACGGAGCTATTTTAACCATACCCTAGTAAGGATGTGTGTTGGTTCAATAGCGTGGATTGTTTTCCAGCATTAGGGTGACAGCGCATTTAGGATTATTACTCCAAATGTACAGTGTGCCTGATTGCAGGATTCGGGTGCTTGCCTTTGCTGGTACAGCCAGGAAAAATGAGTGGATACAGGAACGCAAGATTACAATAGTTATGTTTTATTGTGTGAATGTGTCCTGTAGATTTTGTCATCTGAATTTAAAAAAGTACAGAAGGTTCAGTTCAAGTTTCAAAAGTCTTTATGTCATATCAAACTCTTTTCCCTTTTATCTGATTACTATTTATTAAATATTACAGGAAATTACCATCGCTTTAGTGAAACAAGGTTTCATAGTATCCAGTATTAAACTTTTACAATCATATAAATTAATATACCTAATACGCATATTTTGACAGCAATTCTCATATTAAACATAAAGAAATATTTAATGTCTGCCTTTTAATGTCAGCACTTTTGATATCTTAAAATCCTTTTGTGAAAGGAAAAATTAATTTAGTGTTACAATAGTTGCATTGTGATATTGAGATAATAGTGGTAGCTGACGTTTTTAAATGTGAATTAATTTTAAGGTAAATGTTTTAGCTAATTTATCAGCGGTTGCTCTCAAGCTACAAATATTGTAAATCCTTTAGATAATAGTATTTGTGCTCCAGTGGTCCATTATATCTGCGGGGTGTATCATGTTTAACTTCTCTGTGTTTGCAAGTGAGGCAAATACTAGAATACTGGCATCGTGAGTGAACAACCTACCTTGCTCCTAAGAGCTGTGATTGACAGGCCCATCGGCCAATCACAGTTCGACTATCCGAGGCTCTTTAAAGCTTCTGCTAATGGCCTTTGTGTGAAGGCGGGGAGGAGTTGGCTCGGTTAGTCTGCTGATTAGCAACAAACAGAAGGTTACGAGTTTGAAATTTTGAAGTATTTGACTGCTAGGCTGGCTTTGGGGCATCGAGAGCGGAGTGAACTATGTCGGGTGTGTAGCCGGAGCTTGTTGGCTCTCTTTTGCGGGGAAGCGGCGGCGATTTAGCAACATTTTCGAGCCGCTCGGGGGAGACAGCCTCGCTCTTATTTTTTTTTTTTAGGTCGTTCAACTGGCGATGCTGAGCTGATAGCTGCGTCATCATGTTGCTTCCGACTCGAGTTGGCGAGAAGAAATCTCAAGTTAACGCCAGAGGTGAGGCTGCCCGCCGTCATCCTGCCCCAGAGGCCACTCCCGACCCCTGAAATAGATGGAAGACGGACTGCCGGTGAGAGGTTGGCGGTGAAGCCCGGTTACGTAGTCGTAGTGGTGACTTTACATCACTTGGCTCGGCGTTATTGGCGCGATACTCTCCTGGCTGCATTCATTATCCACTCTTGGACAGTTGGACGTTTCGGTTGATGTTGCCTAGTGCCAGGAACCGCTCAGACATATAATCATAAGTGCTCCAAACAGGAAGTGTAACCATTTATATTTTAGGGATGTTGGCTTCAACTGTTTGGAGAAGTGATGCTCTCATTGACAGCTAGGATACAAGGCAAAGAGCGTCCAGTAAAAATGCTGCTGATTCCCATCTGACTTTGTCCCCCTAGACTGTACCAGACTTGTTAGGTGGGGTGTATTGTTTAGGTCCTGCTGCCTGTCACCCCATCCACGTGGACTTTGTTTCAGGTGAGTGAAGTTCCGCTCGGGACACCTCACTGGGACGATCACAGAGAGGTGTGTTTGGTTACTTCAAGGAGACACTAGCCGTTGTCTCCTTTAGACTAGAGAAGAAAAGAAAAAAAAGTTGTGTCTTTTAAAATTGGGAGTATAAACACGGTTAAAATGGCCGGCGACTGCACCCACACCAACCCTTACGCGAACGCGGAGACGTTTTGGTCGGATGGCTCTCCCGGAGAGCGAGCCGGGGGGACGGTGGAGTCGGGCGGGTTCTCCAAAGGACGTGGACCCGCCCCGCGCTGGTCGCCCAACTTTGAGGTGATTGACGGGCAGCTGTACCGCAGGAAGCTGGAAAGGGGCTACATCAACTACCGGGAGGTTTTAAATGAGGATCGGAGACATGAGGCCATCTCCACCTTCCACCTGCGGCGACCCGGCCAGAGACACCACTCCCTGGAGGAGACGTACAAATGTGTGGCTGAGAACTACTGGTGGGACGGTATGGACACCACTGTCTGTCTTACGTTTGACTTCACAGGACAGCATCCTGACAAACTACACCAAGACAGAAGTCATCTTCTGAATAATTACTATTTTAACTGCATCCAAGATTTTAGTCGTGTCTTATTGTTGGAAAGTGAAACAGACATGATTGACATAAACATGCACCTTATCTTATTTGTGCATAATGCATTTCCGCTTATGGGCATTCTTTCATAAAGATCATAAGCTAATGCTAAATATTTCTGGATTTTTTTTTAGGATTTGTAGTAGTCTTCATGCACGTTTCTGAAGTTGTACATGAATCCTTGCTTGTCTTATTTGCCTTATGATGTGATGTCTTCTCCACAGGGATGTACTTCCAGATTAGAGACTTTGTCCTCGCCTGTCCTGAGTGTCAAAGTCAGCGCAACAAGAAATCAAAGGTAACTACAGTCTGTGGAGTCATTCCTAAAGGCTTTTTTCCTCTTATCAGACTCCGACTTCCTTTCCGTTTTGTCAGCGCCTCATTTTCTTGCACCTCACACATTTTAATTCACACTTTCTCTCTCATTCTCACTTGATGTATCCTACAAGTTCTGTTTTTTTTTTTTTCTTCACACGTTTTATTCATATAACGATGCCTTTTTGCCTTTTTTTTCTTCTTTGCCTCTCAGGGGCCGGGCGGCAGAGGATGCGTCACCAAGACCGTGGCGTCACACGGCGCTGACATGCTGAGCAAGCTGAGGAGCCAGCGTGAGGCGGGGCTGTTCTGTGACATTACCCTGCGGACGAGCGGACGATCCTTCTCGGCGCACAGAGCCGTACTGGCAGCCGTCAGCGATCACTTTCAGGAGATCTTAACGGAAATGGACTCGAGCATGAAAGCGGACATAGATCTCACTGGTAAGATCAGATGCCTGGAGGCCGTAAAACTGACCTAGAAAGCATCACTGCTTGAGCTGTGCTTCAGTTAAGTGGCTAGATGAGGACCTTAAGGCGTTCTCATCACATGACTCAGTCGTGCCCCCACAGCAACAACATTTGGGTCTTAGTTTTCTTATTAAACCTCTATGTCAGAACCTAAACACCAGAGAAAGGATAATTACACTGATACCAGATGTGATTTAATTATAAACTCCACCAGAAGTTCCTTATAGGTGGTCAAACAGCTCTTCCTCTTACACCGGTCTGATGCTGCAAACTAGGGAAGCGGCATTCAAAATTATTTGCAATTTTACAAATCTGACAACTCCTGTTTTGTTCAACAGTTGCTCAAATATATTACAAGATTTATTGGACCTAGCTACTTTTTTATTCACCATTTAACTCTTTCAGACAGTTTATATCACAACACTTAAATGCACTGCTATGACAAATTGACCCAGATTTTCACACAATACTTATTTTCAGTGTTGTTTAAAATCTGCACAATCAAATTAATAGTTTTGGCCTTAAAATGTTAACTGATAGGAAAAAATATCCCTTTTAATTTCCCATTAGCCAAAACATGATTCTCTTTTTTAATTGCCCAAATGCAGAGAACTTTAATTTCATATATGACAAATAAAGTCATTACCACTAAGGAGCAGACTACATCAGAAGAACATTATCAGTTCAAACAAGCAGTCAAAAAGAGAGAAAACCACAAATATTAAATAGCATTACATTAGCTGGGCTTTGATTTCGTTGTAGAGTGCCTGTCATAGCACCTCCTCAGCTTTTTGGCCTGTAAGCTGGTCTCGCTGTAGTCGCTATGGCTGCAGGCGTTGGCTCAGGGTGAAACCAGATAATGTGGTTCCTCAAATTCGCTGTTTCACCAAATTAAAAGGTGCATGTTGTCAGCTTTGTGTGTCACAGCAAGTTGATAAAATGTGAAAATGCCCTGAGAATACTAGATGCTAGGTGAACTTTACTGTTCATCCAAGACAAACTGTTAACATGTGTAGGCTGTAATTTTGTGTTCAATAAGTTGTCCGCCAACCAACTAAGCTAATTTTTACAGCTGTAGTTAAGTCACACATTTAAGTATATTCAACAGTGTTTCTCTGAGGCTCTGTGATTCCCATGGTTAGAAATGCTAATTGTTTTCCATTGGTCTAGTAGTTCATGTGATAACATTTATCACAACTGACAACTGCTCTAACGCAAAACTGTACATTTTCAGGCACATGACATGTCCTGACTTGATTTGTCAAGGCCTCTTGCCGTTGCTAATATAATGGTTTGTAAGATAAAGAGAACTGCAGAGGATACACTGGCCTTGTCAGCCAGTTTAGGCTGAAAGAGGCTG
Organism: Planiliza haematocheilus; assembly: GCA_005024645.1. NCBI lineage: Eukaryota > Metazoa > Chordata > Actinopteri > Mugiliformes > Mugilidae > Planiliza > Planiliza haematocheilus. The sequence goes on from SRSE01000725.1 coordinate 10,459,676, forward strand.
TGTTTGAAAGCCCTTCAGAGATTAGCCTGGCTTGTCAGATTGTTACGACATATTCAGACTTGAAATTAGTACTTGGAGAATCCAGACTCTGATTTTGGATGTAGTCTGTCTCCTCATCTGCATAAATTTCATGTGTGTCCTCTGATGGCAGCATAAGCGTCCATGATTAAAGCTGTTTTTGCATTGTCTTCTTGTCTCTAATATTATATTTACATTGCTCCCACCCGTACTGCTGTCTCTCTGATCCTCTATTTACACCAAATCCTCTTTCTTCTCTCTCATCTCAACCCCTGATTGACCAGTGTCAGCATATCTAATTAAAGGCTTTTTGTCCTCTCCAGGTTTTGGTGAAGACAGCCTTCTGTCTCTGCTGGATTTCTCCTACTCCTCCACTCTGAGTGTTCGCCAGGAAGACCTACCTGAAGTCATCACCATGGCCCGCCACCTGGGCATGTGGCCTGCAGTGGAAGCCTGCTCCGCCCTCATTAAGGAGCAGGAAGAGCGACTCCACCCTGGAAAGGGCTTTACATCAGCCTGCGCTGCTTCATTTCATGAGCGTCACCACCGGCAGAAGGATCGCAAAAGGGTTCTGGGACGAGGGGAGAACATGAACAACAGCTTCAGTCTAACACTGGATGCATCAGACGAGTCTTTTGAAGGAAGTCCCAGCCGCAATTTGCGCCGGATGCCAAAACCCCAAAGCCATAACGGCCTCCCTCTGAGTCCCTCACACAGGATGAAGCTAATGGACTTCAAGTCTCCCTCTTCCAAAAAGGCCACCACACCCCGACACGCCATAGCCACCTCACAGTCAAAGAATTACTCGCCCATATCTCCATCAAACGCTCGTCTCCTCCGCTCCACTCCTGGAGCTGCCAAGCAGGTCGAGAGATTGCTGCCCATGACAGAGACCCCTCGAAAAAACAGGAAATCTCACCCTATCAGATCGAGGCCCAGCCCTGTCTGCAGCCCTGTGCGAGTTAAGCAGGAAGTAGAAGAGGTCGGAGAGGATGAAGAAGATTTTGCCAGAGCGCAGGAAAAGTACAAGTTGATGAATGTCTTAGGGCTACAGAGGACTGCTCTCCTCCCCAGACCAGAAGATCTGATTGGTTGGAGACAAAAGAAACGACTAAGGAAGCTGAAGGCCAACAACTATTCACTGACCAAGCGCCGGAAACCCCGTTCGTCATCTCCAGTGCTACCGTATGGTGATGTGACTCTCTCACTCCCCCTCTGTAATACCATTAAAACTCACCTCCTCAACAAGTCTGTAAAAACCAAGCCCGTGAGCCCAGTCAGCACACAGCGGGCAACAGCCAAGAGGCCAAAAACTACCCAGAAGCAGGTTCCTCCCAGTGACAGGAGCATGCGAAGTAAAGGGGTGTTGCCTGACTTGTTCCAGCCTGCATCCAGAGCCTCTTACGGGGGGAGGGAGCTCAGGCGATCTGTAAGGAAGGGTGACAGTTCCCACTTTTACATCCAGCAGCCTTTGCGTCGCAGCACCGCCAACAAGAATCTCGTGAGGAACACAGTCAGGATCAAATCAGAGCCAGCTGAATACTCTATCTCAGGTCTTCGACATTCATCAAACAGTCGCAGCGGCCACACGCCACAAACATCCCCGCCTTCACCGAGGACACAGGCCAGACACAAGGGCACTGTAGAGAAGGTCAAAACACTGCGCTATAACAGCGGCCGACCGGCGACAAAGGGCAAATTCAGGCGGGGCTCCACAAGAGAGGTGGAGAAGGTGAAGCTTACGCCCAGAGAGGAGGGAAGGAAGGTGGGGAGCCAGGGGCTGAAGGGTGTAAGTGACACAAGCCCAAATGTAAAGGGCATTGAACCTAATGGGCATCAGTTTTCAGAGCACTCGCCTCCACCGTCCATCTACAACCACCCTCTGTACAAAGTCATTAAAGAGGAGCCTGCAGATCCTGTGCCAGTTGGGGTACCATTCAATGATCCTCCGTCACCAGACTTGGGCAAACGCCAGAGCAAGCCCCCAATCAAATTATTGGACTCTGGTTTTCTGTTCAGCTTCTGTCGCCCCACAGGAGGGCCCATGGCGGGGGTGAAGAAAGAGGAGGAGAGCGTGGATATCTGCTTGACGCGCTCCGTGTCACAAGTCGGTGAGAAATTTGAAGCAAAAGAGTCGCCACACAGGATACTGAGAGCCAGAGGGCCACCCATCCTGCCCGTGGTGAAGAGGGAGAGGGAGGAGAGGAAGGTTACCCGAGGCACAGCTAAGAGACCCAAGCCAAACACCCAGAACACTACTCTGCATCTGTCAAAACGTGCTGCTCCAAAAACCGCACGGACAACGCCAAAGGTAGATCATTAGAATCTCTAATGTCTCCTCCTTTCTTGATATTTAAGACACCACAGTTGTACATTATTTGCATCTGCCGCAATTAAATATAACTAATGTTCTGTCTCCCTGTCGTCTCACCAGCAACAGGGTAAACTCCTGGCTCTGAACAGCAAAAGCTGCGCCATGCTGGATGCCATACGTCGAGCGCGACTAAAGCAGCTTCGCGGGCCTCGGAGTCAAGCCCCCAAAGTTCCCAAGGCGGCCCACGCCTGTCCGCAGTGCACGGCCTCCTACAAGGACTGCGATGCTCTGATTATGCATCGGCTCAGGCACATTGAGGGCAAGCACTGGCCGTGTCCGGTAAGAACCGAGGTTTCCTGAACTTTTACAGCTAGGACTGCATACATGACCACCAATGTGGGCTGTTTGAATGCTATATGTGGCTGTGTTGGGAAATAAGAAGCATGAGAGACGGCAGGTTTTGCACGGCCATGAAGACAACCTGTAGCACAGTGATTCCTTGTAGCAACATATTTTTGACAGGTTAAATTAGTGTTTCATGTTTGAAATAGTAAGTAAGAAATATCTGAAAGCAACCGAAAAATACATATACATATTCAAGCTACAAGCTCCAGGGGTGCAAAGGGAAACTAACATGGACGTGTCAAAATCTGCAGCATGGTACCAAAAACAGTTTTGGTCTCTAGAGTTAACAATAAGTGGAGTAATTTTATGTAACTTTATATCACGGCCTTAAAGTTATTCATAATTAAGGGTGTGGCTGCTTTGAGCGACAGGTGGGTGCCGTCTCAGGTTGCTAGCTCTCAGCCTTGGCCAGCCTTTAGCTCCGCTCACGCTCCACAATGTTGCCCTGTTTCTGGATTAGCTGTGAGGAGGGGGGTCAGGGACTGCCAAGATGACTTTGTAACCTAGATGTAGGTTAAAATTAAAACGTTACATGGGCCCATACAGAGACAAAAAATGAAGTGTGAAGTAATCCTTCCTAATAAAGTATTAGGAATGTGGTCATAATGTTATGCCTGATTGGTGTATTCAGCTACATGGCTGAAACATCCAGCTTCTGCCTCCAAATGCTAGTAGGACTGCAAAGCTTGAGAAACACTTGACGGGTTGCATGAGAGAACTGGTCATTTCCGTGCTCTCACCTCTTTGCATCGCCGTCTCTGCAGCTCTGCAGCAAGACGTTCTTTCTACTGAGGAATGTACGGAGCCACATCCGCACCCACGACCCCAAGTTGTACAAATGCCGGAGCTGCATCGTCGCCGGGTCCTGAGGCGGCCGCGGGCTCCGCTCAAGCACCGAGACTGAGGTGAGTGAAAGCGACACCCGAGCTACTCTTCAATCAATTTCACATCATTTGTCTCGGGCGCAGCTAATGGTGAAGTTTTGATCGTTGAGCCGAGGAGATGAGTGCGTACTTCGCCCTCGCTCCTCATGCATCTTCCAAGAACAGCTATCAATACACTCCGCTGCGGTGTGATCACATGTGCTCGATGCGTGCATTGATTTTCTTGGCGGCCTGTTTCTTAACGCTCGTGTTTATTTTCCAGGATGAAGGCTGTCAGTGTCTAACACACCAGCGACCGGGCTGCAGCCGGAGGCGCCTGATCGATCAGCAGCTTGTATATAAAGCATCCGTCACACACAAGCACAATGGACATGCGGAAGGGCAGAATTACTCTGGAGTCTAATCATTGCCGTTGTTGGTGATCTCTAATGTTATTTAAATAACCAAACCAAGGTTGCCGTTCCTGTTTGCTTTTCCGTAGCTACAGAAGGTTAAACTTGAACATTTACACTCAGGGGGTGGGGTGGGGGAATGTGATGCCACGGTATAAAGTGATTCAACGTCACGGTTGTGTACAAAATGAAATGTAAAGTGATTGTCATAACTATCACTGCTACTTATTGTTATCTTTATTTTTCTATGTATAGAAGAATTTTGAGTGCACTTATAAATATAGCTTACGTTGTAAACCTAAGAAGTGGTGATGACAGTGAAGGTTTGGAGTCCCAGCGGGAATACTTGAAGTGATGCAAGTGCTGGAGGGAATACTTGAAGTTGGAGGTGGTCTTAAGAATGAGCCTGTCCTTTGAGTGTTTCAGTGGGTCTTTGTCCTTTTTGGTGTGCTAACTTTGAAATGACTTGACTCGTCTTTTCGTATTGATCTGCTACTTCTCGCCTAGCCCACCGGGGGTCGGGGATTCGACCCGCGGGGCGCTACGGCGACGCCACTGCATGTGTATTTGCAGGCCATTTGTAGTCCACTGTCTTTTCTAAGGCTGCCAATTTTAAAAAGGGAAACCTGTCTCGTTTTTAAATGTGAATTTCTGAACTGTAAATCAGCGCAACTGTGTCATTGCATTTTTACATTTTATTGATCTCTACTTCCACTTTAATCCAGGACGGGACGCTGCTCTTGTCCTACTTCAAATTCTCCTACTGATTAAATGCAATGTGTGCACATACAGAGATGTTTATGTTTCACAAATTGATTTTAGAAAGAAATGAGCTGTCTCGCTATCTGTCAAAAGACTAAATAAACTTTTGCCTTTTACATCCTTGTTTTGTTGTTTGCATTGCATAAAACAATCAGCCACAACATTAAAACCACTGACCGGTGGCGTTACTAACACTGATCATCTAATTACAACCTAGGTCCTGCATTTATATGGATGTTATTTGGACAATTACAAATGCCTGCACGTTGTTGGACACGCACGCTTCCATGGCAACAACAGGTGGGTGTTCCTTGCATCCTGGTGCCATATCCAGCAAAGCAACACATGCTGCATTCATGGTGAGGATGATGAAAAAGATAACGTGATTCATCAGATGAGCTTTCTCCCATTGTGTTGTCCACTTCTGATGCTCACATGCCGTTGTAGGTGCTTTCAGCTGAGGCCAGTGATTGGTCTCACACTCTGTGACTGCTCAGAGTTCATCAGAGCGACAGCCCTGGGGAAGAAACTTGTCTTTTTGTTGGTTTGGCTTCCTGAGCTGACGCAGGAAGTACAGCCTCTACTGGGCCTTCTTCAATACACTGTCTATGTGATTGGAGTCCACTTAATGGCCCATGAGATTGTGGACCTTAGAAACCTGAATGACACTAATGTAGGGGCTGTTCTGCTGAGGATTGTGAGAGGAGGGGTTCTTCCTGAAGTTCACTGTCATCTCCACAGTTCTGAGGGTTTGGCTCCAGGTGGTTCTGACTGCACCAGAGGACCAGCTGTTTCATTTCCCCTCTGTGTGCAGCCTTGTCACCGTCCCTGATGAGTCCAGTGATGGTGGTGTTGTCTGCAAACTTCAGGGGTTTCACAGGAGTGTCTCCAGAGGTGCAGTCATTAGTGCCTCCTGAGATCCTGTCCCTGATATTCCTGGACCAGTTTTAATACTGACGACTGGAAACTGGGGGCACAGAATGATGTTAGTGGAGGCCTTTGGGTCCTATGGGTTGAGGGGATCAGGCTCTCTGGATCATCCCACAGATACTTGATGAGTTTAGGATCTAGTGAATTTGGAGGCCAGGTCAACATCTTGTGTTTTTTGAGTTGTTCCTAAACTTTTTTTATTATTATTTAATATTAAAGTGAATCTTTTCACTATTATCTAACATTTACAGTACATGACACACCGGCCGGTAAACTGAGTGAATACACAATATTAGCTTTATGTCTTTCTCGGAGTGAAGTGGGGAGAAGCTGGACTGTTTGATGCTGCGGCAGCGAGTTCAGCGCAGTCTTCATCCAGACAGCAGGAGGTCGGGGGAGTTCTCTCTGGGGAGGTCACGATCCAGGAGGAATGATGAAGAGCTGCAGACATGAATCACTTCTTTACATTTTTTCTGACTCATCTGCAGCAAAAGCGCAGACACGAGTTAAGAACAAAGTACTGTATGAGGAAAGAAAACACAGTATGTTCTATGTACCGTGCAAAGCCCATAATGACCTTTTTTTTCAATACTTGTTTCCCTCATGTTAAAAGAACTTCTTGATTTTATTTAATTTCTAGCGTATATAGATTATCATAGTTGTATAAATATTATTGACAGTTGTAATTGGTCTTTTTTGAGACTTTTGAGATTATTAAAAAATGCAAATATGTTTAGTTTGATGTGGCTTTGCAAAATAAGGAATCAAATGTGAGGCACTTCAGTATATGTGTGGATTATTAGCTAGATTATTATTTTATAAATTGAGATGAATTTCTGGATATAAATATTTATTGAATCCTGAAACCCTGCTTTTTTTTTATCTTTTTGAAAGGATCACAGTTCATCTCTCTTTAAAATTCCCCCCCTACTCACTGTGACCACATAACAGGTGCTGCAAGTAAAAACATTTTGTGTGAATGTCCCAGAGCAAATCAGTGACATCTGAACTTGCTCTGCAGGCACATCTAGCTCTTACCATGCTACGCAAAAACAAAAAACAAAAAAAAACATGCATGGATTATTTATTTTTAAGTGGGGAAGTCTGAATACAAAGAAGTAAATTTCTTCCGCTCCAACTTGGCACACTGTTTGCTTCTTTAAACCCACAGTACCCAAACCTGACACTAGATGCCAGCCTACACTAGCAGATAACAATGGCCGCTCGACAACAATAAAACTACAATGCAAAATGGTTCCAGCCGTATCAACCCTCACCTCTGGAAACCTCGAGACACCTCCATTGTGGGGTATCTGATTGATGGGGAAATGAGAAGACGGTGACTATTCAGCGAGCAGAAATCCCTCCGGGGTTTCCGGCTAAGAAAATAACACCACATTTAATTATTTGCAAAAAAATAAATAAAAAACGGCACAGTTATAAAAACTGCAGTAAAGGTTAATGATTGTGGTTTGACTCCCGGAGGTCAGCTGTTTGTGACTTCTGAGAGGCTTTAAAATAAACTTGCAGAAGGGGAAGCAGCAAAGGTGACGTTTCGTGTGTAACGCTGCCTTTGCACAGTGAATACTCGGATTAATAACGGCGCGCTGGTGTTTTTGCACTAATTAACCAAAAAGGGCTGAAGGAAAGGGGTATGTTGACTGTAACCCTGCAGCTCCGTTAGCCTCCGTATCTGTTGCAGCTTATTATAGAGTAAAACTCCCGGTGCCTTCACACTGCAGCATTATTCGGGGGCCTGGGTATACTTTTTCAGACTCGTAACCAACAGGGCTTACTTGGGTTACCCTTGCCCCACCAGCGACTGCATATGGAGGCTTATGTGAGTTTAGGGAGCCATGGAGAGTACGCCCAGGAACAGCTGACAATTTATGCTAGTGGGGCCCCCACATTCTCAGAGAGAGGGAGAAGAGGGGGGAGGGAGAAGGGAAGGAGACAGGAGGGAAGAGAAGGGGGGATCGAGAGGGTGTAAAGGGTGAGGAGTGAGGATGGGTGCGAGCTAAGCAGACCTGGGCTGCTGCTGCTGCTGGGGTGAGAGGGAGTGAAGCTGGGGGGGAGAAGAGAGGGGGGAGTAGAGAGGGAAAGGGAGGCTGTCTTGTTTGTAGCTTGTCAGCAATTGCTTGAGACAAGCTTCCCCTCCATGTGTGAAAGCTACTTGGCAGGAATGCTTGGGCCGTACCAAGTGAGGCCAGGCGAGAGGGGGGTTCCACAAGAGGAACGGACCCGGATTGAGGAGCCAGTGTGTGGCTGAAGTAATCCTTCGGCAGTGTCGGCTCTTTGATGTTGTATCTTTGTGGATGTGTGTGTGTGTATATGTGTGTGAGAGGGGAGGAGGAGGAGGAGGGAGGTGTGTGTGTGTGTGTGTGTGTGGGTGTGAATGAGACTGGAGAGAGCGTTCTGTATGAATATGTGCTCCTCTCTCTCTCTCTCTCTCTCTCTCTCTCTCTCTCTCTCTCTCTTCCAGCAGCAACAAAAGAGAGGGAATGAGACACCCCCCTGCCCTCCCCCTTCTCCCCCTCCTCCCCCTCCTCCTCCTCCTCGCCGGCTCTCAAGAGAAAGAAAGCAAAAAAAAAAAGGAAAAGAAGATGATGAAACCTGAAGTGGTCCTGCAGTGTGAATTGTGCGCGCATGCAAACGCACGCGCACGCACACGCGCACACATTTTCATATGCGCACGTGTGCAGCTTCTCCAATTTAATCTGTTTACTAACAGTCCGTGTGAGTCCCGTTTCTGCTGCTTGTGTGTGTTTGTCGAGGAGCCGTGTCCGTGGGTGTGTTTTTCTGCGTTTCAGTTTGTGTTAACAGCCAGCAGGGGCTGTTATTGTCTTACGATTTTGGGTGCGCGTGCTCGCGCGTGCGTGCGTGCGCAAGGGGTCAATCTCCAGTAGCCTGTTGCTTTCTGCTCCTGACTGCTCTCTCGACTCTGCATCGGGAAGAATGCAGCCTGAGATCTGAGACGGATTCCTGCAGGATTCCTTCATTATTCCCACTGCCGCCGCCGCTGCTGAACAAACACACCCAAAAAAAGACAATCTTTTTTCTTTCTTTCTTTTTTTGCTCTTTGTATATACAAATAGGAATATCCTAAAAGGACTCCCTTCTTCTTAACGATGAGGGGACGTTTTTGCTTCGTCCCCGCACCCGGAAAGACTCCTTATCCCCTCACAGTTCTCTTCTTCCCTTCCACTCACTTACTGCCTAGCGAATACACGCTCTGCTGGCAGTCACAGGGCTTTACTTCCACACTCGCCCTTTGTGTGTGGAAAGGCAGTAAACTTTGAGAGCGTCCAGTCAGCAGCAGCAGCAGCGGCGGCGGCGGCAGGCAGCAGCAGGCTACCGAAGAGCAGTGTCCTCTGTGTTACACAAGGAACTGAAAGCTCCTCTCATCCCTTCACCCCCCTGCTCATCGTCTGTTTCCAAGGCCCGTGGTTAAAAAAAAAAAAAAAGAGAGAGTGAGAAGAGAGCGAGAGAAGGAAAAAAAAAAACTGGAGAGGCCAAGAAACGGGATGCAATTTTAAATGAATTAGGCCGTGAATAATTTTCAGGATGTCAAAATGTATTGGGGTGAAGGCGTTTATGTAATTGGAGCGCTTGGTTCACTGGTACACAGCTTAACGGAGGAAATTCTTTATTAGGGCTGTAATGAACGCACACACACGTACACACGTACACACACGTTTAATTCTTTGCATGTGTGCGTCTGCAACGCACCTACGCCAACACCTGAGTGATGTGCCGGATCCATCCGGGTGTGCTGACCTCGATTAGACGTCCTCTTGAGGGAGGTGGTACTGTAAGGAAGGGAAGGGACACGGCGGAAAGAGGAGAGGAGGATGCGGAGAGCTGAGAGAGAAGGGGAGGACCAAACGGGGGAGGACAGGACGGAAGATGGGGGGGAAAAGGGGGAGAGGAGGAGAAAGAAATGGAAAGCAGAGGAGCAGAGAGGTGGCGATAAGGGAAGAGGAGTTGCGCAACGTAACGGCAGGCACAAAATGATGGGAAGGAGAGGGGATGATGAAAAGAACGAAGTGCGAGAGGTAAAAAATCAAGGGGGAGGAAAGGCTAAAGGAAGGGGGAGGGAGAGAGGGAGGGAGGGATGAGGAAATAAGGCAGGGAAGGAGGAAGCGAGGGAGGGCGTACGGGGAGGAGAAAAAGATGGGGAGTAAAAGGGTAGATGAAAGAGAGGGAAAGTTGAAAGGTAAAGGGGGAGGAGATATGAATGAAGACTGTGGCTGAGGAAGGCAGGGATGGAGAGAGAGAGGCTGGTAGAGAGGAGGGAGGGGGGGGAGGGAGGGGAGGGGAGGGGAAGGGAGGAGGGTTGATCTCTGGGGTTTGAAGCACATTAGTATTCATGGGGAAGAGGAGGCCACAGACAGCAGAGAAACAGAGGGACCAGACTGAGAGCGGCACACACAAACATGCTCACGCGCACGTATACACAAACACACTCACACTGCATGTTAAAGCAAAGCGCTCTGCATACCAGCCCACACACACACACACTCGTATCGCTGCTGTATTATGTGGTCTTGGATGCTACCGAGGGCCCTGACCACTCCTTGTGCTGACACCCACACAAACGCCGGGCTCCGTCTTGTCTAATATCTCCAGGTTGGGCGCATTAACGCGGACGCGGGCCCTGAAAAGCCTCCCGGGAGACGGTTTAGCGGTTGAGGCCTCTGAAACCGCACGCGCCCCTGCTGGCCTCGGATCGAATCCCGGGCCTCAGAAGCGTCCCTCCTGTGCTTTCACCGCTCCGCGTCCCTCTCCCCTCCCTCCTTCTCCGCCGATAAACGGCAGAAGAGACCGGAGGGGCTTGCGGGTGACGTCTGCGGCGCTTTCAAAGAGGAACGAGACCCCAACGGCTACCGGGGTTGCCCGCAGAGAGGAGCGGAAGGAGTGCAGGTGATTCATTTCGCTGTGGGTCGAGAGCAGGGCCGGGCTGAGCTCTGGGGAGAGAGGGGGGGGGAGAGAAAGAGAGGGTGGACGGAGACAGAAAAGATTCCTGTCGAGTTGGAGGCCACTTGCAAAACACCTCTGATGGTGGCAGGAGGAGAGCAGAGAGAGAGAGAGGAAGGGGAGGAAGAGGGAGAAGCAGCAACACTCTCTGGGTGTTCTATTCTTAGTCTCTCTCTCCTCAGACTTTGGGTATACGTGTGTGTGTGTGTGTGTGTGTGTGTGTGTGCGTGTGTGTGCGCACAAGCATGTGTGGGCGGGCAGGTGGTGTACAGCTGACAGTTGATTTGCTCTGACACCAGACACACTGGCTGCCTTGGACTCCCATGGCCTAGATATCAGAGTCTCCTGGAAGCCCCTCACACTCTATTTCACACACACACACACACACACACACACACACACTTAATCACACACACACATCGTCTCTTTCTGTCTCCCTTTCCCTTAGACCTACATATCGTTTTCTGATTGGCGAGCAGGTGGTTTCAACTGTCCTCAAGGGTTCGGGAAGGCGCAAGAGGTGGTGGCGGCGGTGGGGGGTCAGGCAAAGAAAGAACTGCGAGGGAGGACGTGAGAAACAAACAGAAAAAAGGGAGGAGAGGGAAGAAGAGAGGGAGAAGAGAGAGGAGGAGAGGAGCGATAAAGTGCGGGGAGCTGATGGAGAGTGAGGGGAGAGAACAGAGCGAGATCCCATCATGTAAACAGAGTGAAGCGCCGCATAGAGATGGAGGAGGCTGTTGCCATGGCGGCAGAGGCTGCATCCTTTTGTTAAAGATGTCACTCAGGGGGAATCAGGGCTAATGAGGAAGGACTTTTGCGCCTGCGCGTGCGCGTGCCGGCGCGGGCGTTCAGTCAGTGTGTATCTGAGCAACACGGTCTGCTGGTATTCTTGAGCACCGGTGGTGTAATGGTTTCACTTCAGGGAATAACAAAGGCGGAGGAGGAGGAGGAGAAGGAGGAGAAGGAGTTGAGAGAAGGGGGACAAGTGAGAAATTAAAAATAGAGGAGGGACGGAGTCAAGCGGGGGTTACACGGTGCACGTAGAGAAATGTCAGTGTCAGTGAGTGGTGGGAAGGCGGCGAGCCGCAGATGAACGTAAAGCCGCGTGTGTTTGCGTGTCTGACCCAACCTCCATTGAGAATAAGGCGAGGGGATGTGTGTGTGTGTGTGTGTGTGTGTGTGCGAGGCACACAGGTTCGGTGTGGCGCTGTGCTGCGTAGGTGGTTTGTTCTCCGTGCTCTTCATCTTGCTGCAAATTAGTGAAGAATCAAAGGGAAACAGGTTTCATTTAATCCTACCCTCTCTGTCTCCCTCCGTCTCCCTTTCTTTTTCTCTCTTTCACTCTCTTGTCTCCCCGTCCTCGGCAAACAGCCTTGAGCCTCCCACAGAGTGAATGCAGACATCTGCCTGCACTTTCCCTCTCTCTCTCTCTCTCTCTCTCTCTCTCTCTCTCAGTACCAACACACAAACACACACACACAAACACACACACATACGGAGCATTTGTTTCGCTGTCAGCACCATCATCAAAGAGAGCGAGAGAGAGAGGGTCTTTGCGCCATTCTTCCCTTCTTCTCCCTCTCCTCACTCCTCCCCCCCCCCCCTCTCTCTCTATACCTCCCCTCCTCTCTTTTCCTGATCTCCCTCTCCTTCCCTCTCTTCCTCTTCCTTTATAGACAGGGATAAATAATTTGATCTAGAGGGTTTTTGAAATTCCACCACTCTGAGAGGCGTGACGTTAATCTTTTATTATCTGCTCTCTCATTCTTCCTCTCCCTTTCTTTTCCATTCCTTTTCCTCCTTATCTCTCAACCAGACCCTCCCACCCCCCTTCTCACCCCCCCAGCCCGTCCTTGCAGTATTCTAATGATTCATATTTCACATCCACTGCCTTTTCATTTAGCCTGTCTACTCCGCTTCAGGGACAGCTACTCACGATCTTAATTGACTGAGGAGATAGAGGGGCTGGCTAGGTGGCGGAGGTAGCGCCATCATCCAACCCCACCACCACCACCACCACACCTCCCCACCACCACCACCACCACCTCCCCCTCCTCACACAAACAAATGTATGTGCTCCGCGAGGGAGAAACGGAGGAGGGCACTCCGCCGGCGTCCGCACATTTGCACGAAAAAACTCATCAATGCACGGGCAGGCGTGCAGATTTGCACCCCGTGGTAATTAAGCTGTCGATTTTTCTTAGGGTCAAGGGAGTGACGCAGGAGAGCCGGGCAGAAATGATGATGTGAGGGAAAAGGATGCAAAGAAGAGGAGCAATGTGAGGACTCGCTGCCCTCCCTTTCTCACCTCTCTCTCTCCATCCCTGCCTCTCTCTCTCTCTCCCACCGACCCACCCACCCAGCCACCCCCAACCCATCTCTCTGTCTGTCTGTGCCTCTCTTTGATCTCAGCCTCTGTCCCACACTGCATATTAAGATGCCCGGGCCCCTGTTTGGTATTCCGAGGCGGGCACTGAGATGCCAGTCTCCATATCCTCTCCTCGCTTCTCTCTGAAAGAGAGCAAAAACCCCTCTGTCTGTCTCAAGATGCTTATCCCGCTAAATGGGTCTGAAATAGCTGGAGAACAGGGCGGGGGAGCGGTGGTGGCGGCAGGGTAGAGAGAGATGCGCGGAGTAAGGGGGGGAGAGAGGGCGGTAGGGGGGAGAAATAGACACACCACAGACGGGTGGGTGGTGGTGGTGGTGGTGGTGGCGGCGGGGGCGAGAAGAAGGGTAAGGGAAGCGGGGTAAGGCACGAGAAGCAGAGTGATGGGGCTGATTTTAGCTGAGAGGATAATTAAACGCTATTATCACAATGGGCCAGTAATACAGCCAGCCCCGAACATAGAGGAGCCAGCCCTCCCATGTTTGCTACGCTAAAAGGAGGGAGGAAGGAATGAGGGAGGAGGGAGGCAGAGGAGAGGGAAGCACAGATTAATAGGCGGAGGAAGAGCAGGAGAAACAGAGAGAGGAGAGAGAGAGAGAGAGAGAGAGGGAAAAAAGACAGAGGGGGAGGCAGACGGCAAAATAGGCAAACAGAATTAGAACGGGGAGAATGAGTGGGAGAGTTTAGTGGTGGGGTGATTGCTCAGTGTTTGGGATTAGCATGACTCCCCCTCTCTCTCTCTCCTTCTATATGTATCTCCCTCTTTCTTTCCTTTCGCTCCCTCTCCTTCCATAAGCCCTGGGGATGGCACAGCTTTAGTTAAACTGCTCTATTAAACGGCGCCTGCTGAGAAAATCAAATTATAACTTCCTTTAATCAGCGAGTATCAGTGGCCCACACAGGAGCAGCCGGCTCTGACAGCACACACAGAGAGAGACGGAGAGAGAGGGAGAGAGAGAGAGAAGGAGACTGTGACTGGAGACCTGAGGGAGGCCGATATGAACCTGTCTCCCGTCTGCTTCGGTTCCCATGGCAACAAGATAGAGTGAGGGGGAATATGGGTTGTGGAATGTCTGCATCTATCGTTTCCTCTCGGTAAGCATTCATACACAAAGATAGGAGGGAGGAAGAGAAAGCGCTCGGTGAGTCAGGGCGCGCGCACGTGCCACGCAACCATTACCTGCTGCAATATGTCCGCCGTATGGCCTGCGTGACCCGAGCGCTGCCGTAAAATAAACGGCATTCACAGCTCTGATGTGCTGGAGTGGATTCATCCAACATTTTGGATGAGGACCTATCAGATTTTCTTTTTACTTGGTGTCCCCCCCCATTGCAAACTCCAAACGTTTACATTGTTAAATCGTTTTTTTCCAATTACATAATTACGTTTTGCGCTGACACAGTTAATTGCTGCCTGGATTATGTTCACTGGCCCGCATTTATTTTTCCACAGTTATGTCTGTCGGTTGGGTTTAGGCAACAAAGCAAGGCGCTCCGGTTAAAGCGGAAAAGAGGAAAACTTTCTTTTAATGTCCACGGCCTATTGCCGTTATTAATACGACACCAGGTCTTTAACTGTTCCTATAACCTCAGCCAGGTGCTCTGACTTCTTAAGAGTAACCAGAAAATGGTTTAATAATGCAGACGTCCTGCTGTTAGATTGGATATTTCATCACAACGACAAATAAATTGCTTTACCGGTGAACATTTCAGTGTGAAATTAGAACAGAAAACATATTTGATTTAACAAATCAGGGCTATACTATAAGACACTTCACATCCAAACTTCTCAAAAGTCTTTATAGCTGTTTAAGCTGTTTATAAATGTCTCAAATGTAGAAAAGTGCAAAAGAAATGAACAAAAATTTGTGCAACAGAGCTTTGTTTTTTCTTCTTTACCACCCCATAAATCACCTCAGGACCTCTCAGCTTTATCTTGTGTTTGACCCCTACGCTGGAAATCAGTGAACTAATCTACCTAACTGTATCTACAGTGTTGAAAACAAGCTGCGCCTTGAGGATTTCCAATGCCGTCGTTGTACTCGGAGTATTTTTATATCTGTACTTTTTATTTAAAGTATTTGATCTCCCTCCACGCAGCCTTTCGCTCTCTTCTGTTGTCACCGCCAAGGCCTCAGCCATATAAGCGTAATGAACTCGTTGCAATCATAAATCCTTCTCGTTAGGAGGCGATGTAATCGCTCTCGCCTCTGATTAGTCATTAACAGTCCAGTTAGTGAAATGGTGAGACGCAGGTGGGTGGGCAACTGCTTGCATCTCCAGGGTCTGCCTCGACTCGTTAATGATCAGTTAATTAACATTGTTTCAGTCCTCCAGCTTGTTTACACTCACCTGCCACGGGGAAGAGTCAGAAAACACTGCTGCAGGGGACAGTAAACACAGCGAGGAGGGGGGAATAAGACAGCGGCAAGAGAGGAAATGAGCTGAAGAGGTACCGAAACTTATAATTGGATTGCATTAGAATAATGCTCTCCAAAAGTTCAACTTCAACGGGGAAAATGCAGAGGAGTCTAGAAATAGACGGACAGGTGGTGCAAGTGAGGAGAGGAGAATAGACCAAGTGGTAGCATCTCAGTGCATCAGCCATCATTAGGGATCTGTGAGGCAGCGCTTGTCTCTGTTACTCATAGCAACACTGCATACCATGATAATAGGCTGACTGATGATTGGTCAGGCTGCCACACTCCGGTAAGTGACCTCACTGCTGTGTGAGTGAGCTCACCGTCTCAGTATTTTGATAACCCCTCCAGCCCTGGTCTTTTCTCGGCATCGCCACCAAACCCGTTAACGAACTAACCCAAGTATGACCAGTTCCTCCCGCTGGAGGCCACCACGGGAGCCCCGGGGGGTACACAAACCCACTCCCCAACCTTTTCAAACCTCCCACAGCTGCTCATCTTAGACCGTTTCTGTATTTACCGGGCTTTGTTAATAGCCTACGTTTTAATTTGTCACAGTTGCCGGCGTTACCCATAAAACGTAATGTGCTTCCAACCCACCGCTTCATCCTTTCCTTCCGTCTCTACAGCGTGTCTCCCCGGCATAAGACTGTTTATCGAAGCTTTAAATAATGCAGATGGTAATATGATAAGTGAACAGCCAATGTTGCTGTCCTGCTTAAACACACACGCAGATGATGCATGCACGCTCACGCATGCAAGCACACACGGCGGGCTTACAGTGAAATAAATACGATTGCGTTGTCCCCCTGTTGTTGTAAAGCAGCCTAGGACAGAATCTGGATTTTGTTCTCCCACTTGCAAAGTACTCTGGGTTAGTCATGCCAGAGACTCGCAGTGTTGGAGAGCCAGAACATCGACCTGAAGAGCTTTGCTAGTGTGCATGTCTAATGCAACCCAGTCTGGGAATACTGCCAGTCTACTGTTACTCCACCAGTGGGGTTTATCATACACACATGCACACACCCACATGCTTATATATCCACACAACCAGAGAGAAGAGGGAGTGTATGTGCGAGAGAGACGGAGAGCGAGACAGAGCTTTGTGGTGTGTCACTGATCTCTGCTAGCATGCACAAACATGTCGGACGTAGCCATGGCCTGCTTGTCAAAAGTCACAAATATGCAGCGCTCATCCCATGATTTTGTGTCCTACATACAGAATGTCATCGCGCAACGCTCACAGCCGTAAAAAAGAAAGAAGGCGTCAACCTTGCTGGTGCTCTACGGTTAAGAGGCGTACTGTGTGGTATCTAAAAAGAAAGGAGGAATAAAAGAAAGTCAAAGTGTCAGCCAAGGCAGAAATAACTTAAGAGCTACATTAAGTAGTTTAAGTAATAAGTGAGCAAAAACATGTTTAAAAAACCCCAGGCGGGCAGTGTTTTAAAATTGAAGTATATTGTGTTTTTGTTTTTCTATATTCTTTGATTGGAAAATAAATATCTTTGGGCTACGGCACGTTGGTCTGACAAGAGGCTCGAGCTTTGTGAAATTCTTACCCTGTTTTCTGAAATGTTATGGATTAATCCAGTGACACACACACACACCGCGTCTTAAAAGCTCAATAGATTACCAGATCTGTCCTTGTGCATTTAAACTGCCATGCGCACAAAAACTCGAGCCTTCACCCTCGAACTGCCTCTTGAAGAAGAATGCTTTCACTTTACAAAAACATCTTCATTTTGAGACTCTAAATCATTTCTCTTTCAGAGAAAAGAGCCAGAACACACACACACACACACACACACACACACGCACACACACACACGCACACACACACACACACACACACACGCACACACACACACACACACACACACACACACACACACACACACACACACACTTCACAATCAGCCCAGTTAATAATGTGTGCACTTAACCACCAATTCATTCAATCCCCAGTTGTCTTGATTATACATTTGGGTTAGATTTGAAATGTATCTTGATTAAATATTGAGAAGGACCACTCTCACATTGCATGTCCTTAATGTTTCACTCTTCCTCTGAGGCTTGTGATAGTCACTGTGTGATAAGTGTTTCTGCGTGTGCGCGCTGTAGCTGAACATCATTTTATTTATCAAGTGGCATCAGTCTATTTTTTAATGTGGTTAGCTACTTTGTCACATCATGAACGCAAATCTGTACTGCGCTGAAGAACTCGAGTTAATAATAATTTTTTTAAAAATGAAGGTCGTTTTAGTGACGAACTTATGAAATTATCTCATATTTTCCACATCACTGATGACTATAATACCCCAATAACATAAATTTGGTGGACAAAATACTGGCAACACCTCTCAGAATAACACAATGCAATTCAGCAGCACCTCAAACTGAAGCCTCCTGGTTACATGTATAATATATATCTACTGTATCAATTCAATATAAGCCCAAAACTGATAATATAGAGTTGTACTGGTACATTTAGATGACTGGTTTACTGTATACACTGTATTTATGTGCGTACACATGGGGAATATCTATTCTGCTAATGAACATTTTCTATACCATGATCTATCTTCTTATTCATTCCCTATTTTTGTTCAAAAAGATTATGATATTCAAACCCTGACAACTTTTAATCTTTCATAAAGTTACAGAAATAATCAGACATGCCTCCTTCTCGAGTGGATGTTAAAGGACTATACAGAAGGTGGATTGGGGTATTGCAACTATATGGACATTCAACAAGCTCCTCTGCAGGCCCTCTAACTTTCATAAACCATCGAAACGATTGCGAAATTACAATATTCAGAGATTTTGTGTCTCAGTTCACTAAGCATCAGAAGCTTAACTGAGCCTCTGTGGCAGTGAACTCAGTTGAATAATGTATTGTGATGCTCTGAAAATACTCTTCCACGTCAGAAAAAATAACCCTTATGATGATCAGGGTTATCTTGAGTTGCACCCGGTTGCATAGGCGGCAAACTAACTGAAAATATGGATATTAAAAGATAGGGACATTTGCCGTGCATGGTTGCATCCTGGGAAATGTAGGATTTTGCAGAGCTTTCTGCATAATGTGGGACAAAACAACAACAAAAAAATGTATGTTTCACCCTTTACTGGCTTTATAGAAGTGCACTCATTAAAGATAAATGCAAATCGAGCTAAGTAAGTGACTCTTAAAGACACTTTAACACAGCTGTTGCTTTACAGACAGCTTCATTAAAGGAGGAAAACATCTGGACGAAAAAAATGAAAAGATCCAGGTTGTAAAAACACCAGGCTCCGCTGAACAATTACATTAGTTATAGACTGATCTGTCTGTGATTGCCTGGATTAACAGTTGGATCCATACTTCCTGAAGTCCTCAAAAATACAGATTCCCAAAGTGACAGCTTCAACTGTGCGGATCAACATTAAGGTGTTTAATACACTACCATATAAAGCAAAGAAAGGCAGATAGGAACCTGAGACTAGAACATGTTTTTGAATGGAAAAAAAAATATTTTCATTCATCAAAACAGACGGCGACTCGATTAGTCGTTTAGCGAATCGAACATAAACGGTGCACATGCACTCAAAACTATTTCCTGCCAACTTCCACAAAGTTTGATGCTTGGCTACGCCTACGTGCTTTGATATAGGGAAGTTCCAGGTAACTACTATTATGAAAGTGCTACTCTTGGAAACTAAAGAGGATAGTTTTTGTTTTTTAAAAGAAGACTCTGTCCTCTTCTTTGGGTTTGCGTGCATCTTTGCTGAGTTTACTGTGCCACATGGAGATGGACATTGGCGTCTCTCGGCTGTCCGACAGTAACATTCTCACTGGCACACAGACCTGACCTAGAATTGCTACTTAGAATTCGGGCTAAACCATCGCTCTTGGAACGGAGGGGGGGGTGAGAGACGACAGGAAATCTTGACTGGGATGTAATGGAGTAGGACCACTGGAAAGCTCGGGCAAAAGGGGGGGAGACATATTCCTATTTTATAATGTTGCCGTGAAAATGTTGTGATTTGCTAAGTGCGCGGTGTTAATTCGTCGCCCGGGAAGAGCGGAAATTAAGCTAACATTCCAGGTGAGTGCTCCTCTTTTTCACATCTAGCTGGAAAGTGTCGGTACCACGGCTCGCCTCCTGGCAACGGGCACACGCGGGTCCTCCTCCCGGGGACATCTCACTCCGGTATCCGTTCTTCTCTGCCTCTGTCCCCGAAGGCTGGCTAGCTAAACCCACGTCGCGTCTGGCCTGGCAGACAGTGAGCACCATTTCAACCGTAAACGCCGTCTCGCTCTTCTTCTTTTTTTTTTCTTTCTTACCACCCACCCTCCAGCGCAACAAAAGCGGATTATTCACGATGTTTTCGGCGTGGTGTGAAACCCGCGGAGAAATATTGGTTTTTACCCCATTATACTGGAGGACCGCCCGTGCTTCGTGAAAATGAAAAAGGGATACAATGCAGCATGCATGTTCTGCATTCTTCGGGAGCACCACGGCGTTGGTATTGTATTTACCTTTATTTAAAAAAAAATGTGTTTGGTCTGATTTATAAACGCGTAGCGGAGATTATAGGCCTCGGCTGGTGATTGTGTCGGCCAGCCCTATCATCTGCCGAGCGATTTAATTGTTACATTGTTAACGGAGCTAGCAGAACTTGAAAATGAACGTTTGCCCAAGGCGGGCCTGAGTTGTTTTATTAACAAACAAAGCCCTGAAATGAATCCCATCTCGTATGGTGTGTGGTTTATTTTTATTTTTTTATTTTTTTGTTGTGCGTGCGTGCGTGTGTGTGTCTGTGTGCGCTTGTGGCCGACGTCGTTGTTCTTCGCCTCTCAGCCGCCGTCCACTGCCTCCCTCTTCGGGGAAGACTTTGTTTGCGCTGGCCGAGGCTCCATGAATGCGAGTGCTGAAGTCCTCCCTTCCCTTCCCTTCCCCCCCACACCACCACCACACACACCAGTTCTCTGGCGAAACAGGAACAACTTCTTTTAGGAAAAAGAAAAAAAAAAGTTCCTGGAGTTTTCAAGCGCCATGGAATTACTTTGTCCGCCAAGAGTTGTCCAGTGAGGCGCTGAGATTTCAGAGGGGGGAAAGTCTAGTCCCTGAAGCCGCTGTGTGCTTTAGGTTTATTTGCAGAGTTTTTTTTTTTTTTTTTGCTTTGTACATGTCTGTGTATATTTTAGGGACGACTTCCTCGAGTAGGCCCGTTTGTGAGTAACTTGTGCTACCTTGGCAGGACCAGAGAGAGCTAAACAATGTGCTCACTCTTTACATTTTTACCAATCTGGTTTAACTTGACTCGTGAGTGAAGTGAAGTGGGGTGGGGGTGGATAATAAATAAATCCACAGGTCGTGTTGTGGAAAGTAAAAGACACCAAGAAGTCACCTGGGAATTTTGTTAGCCTGCTATCCCTTCACGTTTTTGCCCCTTTCATCCAAATATGGACCCAAATAATAATTAATTGTCCTTTATTTTAACACTTTTTGAACAGATTAATACAATGTCCAAGACGCGTTTATTTCACATGATATTAGCTTTATTGTGAGGGTAATCGGTAATCACTTCGGTGTAACTTTGCAGTGAAGGCTTCAGTGTATTCGTCCATTGACAGTTTTAGATACCAGTTGCTCAGACTCAACTAAAGACCGTCCTCTTACAGGTCTCTTCAATTGCTAGGCAACAACTGCTGGTGTGCTATTAATGCATATCTGTTGTATTGCCTCCGTACCGCTTCGTGTGTCTTTTCTATGCTCGCTACTTTTAACTTGCATCTCGACGAAAACAAAAAAAAATCCAATTTTTTTTTGCTTTCCGCGAAAGAGAAAGTCCTCTTGAATGCAGAGTAGCGAGGAAGCTCTTCATAGAGTATCACAGGCTGCCTTGTAATCCCTTATGTGTACGCCAGTCGATAACTGAAGTATAAATGAGTGTCTGGGTTAAAAAGGCACTCATACACTG
Source organism: Planiliza haematocheilus (assembly GCA_005024645.1). Taxonomy (NCBI): domain Eukaryota; kingdom Metazoa; phylum Chordata; class Actinopteri; order Mugiliformes; family Mugilidae; genus Planiliza; species Planiliza haematocheilus. The sequence continues at coordinate 10,481,131 of SRSE01000725.1, forward strand.
TTACTGTAGCCCCTAATGACCTCTGCCTTGCACTGGTTATGTGTTTAGTACATGCTGGTCTTGTCAACACGAGTGACTGAGTGCTTTTCCTTGCCGTTTGCTTGTTTGGCGTTTCACCCGATGAGCAAAGTTCTCCTCCCTCTGTTCCAGGTGTGAATGACTTGTGGCTGTAGGTTGTCGTGAGTGGGCCAGGTTCCTGCACAGCCTCCGTGGCTGACTGGGAGGAGTCGAGTGGAGAGCAGACATCAGTGCCCAGGGGACCTGAGGCCTGGTTCTCCATATGAGGCCCTGCTGAAAGGGCAGGGGGGCTTCTGAGGTAACCCAGCTCAACTCTTTTTTTCTTTTCTTTAATTATTTGTTTTGTTTCACACTTTCTCTCTCACACACACACACTTCTGAGACCTACATGGCAGACTGCATGTAAATATCCCTCTTGCTTTCGTTGCTATGAAGCGAGGGCTGCGCAAGAAATCACTCTGTTAAATCCTTATAAATTCCTGAAACAGGTTATATTTTATAAAAATAATGTCCATGAAAGTGTTGGACATTTCTGCATCTCACTGCAGGGACTTGTGCCTGAGTGAACAAGGTGGTGATTTTGCATTTTGGACACAGTCTCTTTGTTTAAGACACCAATGTTTCCTCTCTATCATTTCATGCATTTTCCACACTGCGATGTTTTTTTGTTTTTTTTTAAACATAATAGTGGCGTGACAATCTCACCGTAGCAACAAACACGGGTGTCAAAGACTAACCGGTGCCATAAATTGATAGCTTAACACTCCTGTGATGCAACTGTAAGAAGCCAGGCACAGGTTCTTCCTAATGTTGGTCACTATCTGTTTGACATTTATCTGCGGAGGTGCCCGCATTCTGATGAGAGACGCCTTGGATTGTGGAGCAGTTGCACTGTTCAGCCGCTGTTGATGCTCTGGGGGGGGGGGGGGGGGGGGGGGGAAGCGGCTTGAGGAAAAAGGACCTCAGAGCTGCTTTGGACTATCAGCGCAGCGTTTGGTCTCATTCTCTGATCTGCACATGCTGAGGACACAACGCGGTCAGTGCGCTCTCACCGAGAACGCCGTGCACGCTGTTTATTTATCTGCTATCTAGTCCGACGCGTGTTAACCAGAAACCACAGCGAGGTGAAGGACGCAGGGAAATGGATATTGATGTGAAGCGGCAAAGGATTTATTTTTGCCTCCGTCTATCGGCCTCTCGTGTTTCACTGCATTTGTTTGCTTCATGGGTTTTCTAATTAAAACTCGCAAGGCTTGTGTTGTGTATGACACGGAGGGAATGTTGGAGAGGCGGTTTGTGTCTTTGCCTGTGTAGTGGGTGGCGTGGGGGATACCCCCTCCACCCCCACACCTCCCAGTCATACAGTAGATTAGACCCTTGTGTGTCTGTTTTACTGTTGGTTGAAATGTTTATTTTCACTCTGTAGCATCTGTGTGTGTTTTCTGTGATGGTTCTCATAAAGTAGGAAGCATTTATGTTAATCAAACATATCAGTTTTCCATTCACCTGGTTTTCTGACAAAGACATCCATTCACAATTCATTAAGGAATTTCAATTCATCTGCTGAATGACTCTTGCAGTAGTCAGGCCTCCATAGTACAGAAATTATGTAGGATCCCCCAAGGGTTGCAGTTAAACTGAGGATACTCAGTTAGGCATTTTTTGGTTTGTTTGTGCGCTCTTTTGCCATTTTAGGTTTACATGCTTTGGAAAGTGTCGCTGAATTATTGCTGTAGAACCGTAGAGCAATAAAACTTTATTCCAGGTGGTTGATATACACTCTGTGACTTTCAAATGAATTCAAATACCTTGATGTGAATTAACTCCGGTAAAACTTGAAATTGCATTAGTGCACAGTCTTATTTTTCATATTCTCCTCAGAATATGAAAATATAATGCTTCTAATACACTAACATTCACAAATTATACTCAAAAAGAATATTAAAAATATATTTTTGAAGGAACAATATGACTTGATAGAAGACACTTTGCACTCCTGAGTTTGTAGAGGATAGTTTGACGTGATTGTGAAAGTTATGAGCAGATCAGTGTTGGGATAAACTTTTGATTTCTGTGGCTATTGATTTATTGATCAGCGGTTTCCCCCCTGCAGCAACCATGATGGATAATTGATGTGTCTTGTGTGTCATTAGATGTATTGATCTGATTGGATGGGCTGGATATGTATTGGCATCTGTAACAACTTTATCAATGTATTAAGTCAAACGTGACCGATTCACATTAATGTGTTTTCTGACCACGCTTCTTCTAAACACAACGTTGTAAAAACCAGTAATTGGTCAGTAACAGTGAATGGGATGCACAGATTGTTTGTAAAAGAAAATAAATGGACAGGTATCGGATTGATGCCATTTATCAGAGTTGGTATTTACGGTGAGAAAAAGTGAAAGGTCTTTGTTCCTTTGCATGTCACTTGTCAAACGCAAGGCTATGTATTGGCCATTTAGCATGGGAGACAATACTACAGAGAAGACGCACAGGCATGCTATTGTAGTATTAAAATAATATGAAGAATCTAAATATAACATAAATAAGGCCCTGTCGCTGTAGGAGTGGTGTTAAGTGCTTTCTGTAGATAAAATGGTCCAATTATCTACTGCTCGGTCTCAGGTCATTCATACCACAAACTGTTTCAGCAAGTACAAGAAAATTGGTTGTGTTTAGTTAATTTATTTAATCAATTTCTGTGCTGATTGTTGTTGATTAGTAATCGGTTACAAACACGGTAAAGATAAATTGCGCTGGTTCTTGTACTCTTCATAGCCTGGTGTGCCTTTCCAAACAGCTGTGTGTGTATTTAATGTGTTTTTCTAATAGCGCCGTTTCATATCTGTTTGGCGTAGGAGGTCGTGGTCTCATATGTGTGGATGTGCGGCGGGATTGTTGCCCATACAAGATCCTCAGGGATATGTCTGGCTGAGTCAGAATGTACCAATCAATCTGCTTTCATGTTTGTCTGCTGTGATTGACAGTTATGGCACAGACGGGCTGCTACGAGACGAGGGGTCTTCTCGAGCGGAGTCGCTCTCAGGAGGAACCTGCGATTCCTCTGTGACCCGCCGTCACCTCAACTGTCCATGCTAAAAGCCACACGGCTGGCTGAGGTCTTCTCCAGCCACCAGACTGACTGTCAGGCTTAGATTAGCGCAGCACCAGCTAACATCAGTCCAACACAAATCAGGTTGTTGAGATTTTGACCGCTGTACGTTCTTGGATTTTTTATTTTGTTGACTGTTTAATATTTTTATATCCTTATACTTATCTATGCGGTTTACCCAACAGGAGGAAGATGAGATTCCTGGTAGTCTCCACTTTGTTAAGTGTTAAGAGCTTGGTTTTAATTTGGAATTCGTTCACGAGCATCAATCTGCTGTATCAAATCTTCGTTTTCAAGGGTTCTTTAACTAAACCGTAGGAAGCATCTCTTAATTTAATGCATCACGTTCATCTGTTGAGCTCCTGATAAATGTTGGCTGTGATTCTTTCAGTGATTTTTTTTATTTTTTTTCGAAAACATAATCTTGTAGATCAGTTTGTGGAGAACAAGCAAAGCTTCACAGCGCTGAATGTTGTTTGTAGGTCAGAAACGCTCACCGATCTAATCGAGAAGTTGATCACCAGAAAATAGATGGGTAATTATATATTTTCACATTTATTTGGCCGTGACCGGAAGATTAATTGAATAGTCAAATAAATAACTGGAAGGTTATTTGATAATCATTAATTTCTGTTTCTATTTAATTTGAGCTTTCGTGTTCATAGACAAAGGAAGTGAACATGTTGTTTCACAATTAATAAAGTTCTTCCACTCTTAATATAATGAACATAAAATAGTAATTGCTAACTAAGTCCCGCTTTTCTTTTTAAGCCGCCATTGAAAGTTTTGAGAGCAGCTATTAAAGCTTTACAAAGATGTTGAGTTGAGACAATAAAGAGCGATTGTAGCTACATTATAATCTCCTCTTTCCTGAAAAGATAAGTGGGTGAAAGTAACGGAGGATGTTCAGCATGTCTCCAATATCAGGATTAAAGGGTATCGGCATTAATTTGCACATCGCATCTTCAGCCAGTTTGCTTGGCATACACGGGCCTTATACAGCACGGTCTCTACATACTGCTGTGTGGGTAACAGGAGGGCAGACATGCCATGTTGCATGCATAGTTTTGCAGGAACCTCAAGGAGGCTCAGACAGTAACGCACACGAGTAAGCTCTGACTCATGGGAACACTACATGCCATAAACTTGAGGCGCAGTTTTCAGTGCATCTCAGACATTATTAGGACGGCTAAGTACTGCCGCATGTGGTTATTCCTCTGTGCACTAGTATGAGTATGTGCGTGCATGTTGCGCTGTGCCTGTATATTTAATTGGGCAGGTCTTAGGCAGTGTGTTTAAAATTCCACGGGAATGACACACCAGTGTAAATGGAGGTATTTCAGGGATACAATCTGGCTTATATTCTCTCCAAAGTGCTAATTTTGTAGTCTGATAAAGGAGAGAGGAGAGAACATCTAGTGCATACTCTGTGTGCTTCCTTGAGTAAAATATAGATGCTGGAACTGAGTCGGCGTGTGATAGGTTGAGAAGCAACTTACTAGAGCTCAGCTGATGTTGAGGTTTTGTACAGTTTATAGCCATTGCTTCTGTGCTGTTTGTGTCTTTGTGAAGACTTCAGCGATGCTGCTAGTTCGTCACAAGTGCCCGCACGTTTACAAGCAGCAACGTTGGAGAAGGAACGCAAATTTCATTTAAATTTACCTCAGTGCTCTACGTGGCCTCTGAAAGGCCTGGCCGTTGGGATTTCCCACAGTGCTTTTAGTCACAGGGAGACGTCCTCCCAGCATGAGCAAGGGAGGAATGTGGCCCGAGTGTGGGAGCGACCGTCCGGATGGAGGGAGGGAGTCACGGACCACAGAGCACGGTCAAGGGAAGGCTGCAGAGAAGGGGTCTGCACAGAGGGCAGAAGAGTTTCTTTTAAGCAAGTGCTGCTTCTGTTTGACTTCAGCTGAGATGAAACATGCTTTTGGGTAAAACGTGCATATGTGTCCATGCATTTGCATCTGTACCATTTTATTTTAGTAACATCACTACAACTGCCGCTCATTTTTGTGAGAACGTTCAACACGGCACAGCTCTCCTGCTTTAATTATCATTTCTTCTTGGGGTCTTCATGAGTTCAGAATTTTGGTCTTGTATAAAACCTGTTATAACCTGAAAAAAGACCTAATACAAAAGGTATCTGTAAAGAATCTTATCCAGTTTGAAAAAGACCGTAGGATAATTGGACTGGATCAGAAATACAGCTGACCCAAAGAAAGACCACTAATAGTTAATTGGCTGCGCGACGTAGCACCAACTAACAAGCGGCCTTCCTCTTATTTTTAAAATGTTGTCCGTTGCTTCAAAAACACGTCTTCTGTAGCATGACACCACAGCTTGCTTTCAGAGCTGAAACTAGATTTGTTAATATACATTTTAGACATATTTACCTAAACCAGATTAGACTGAATGTAACTTGGAATATAACCCAAGCGTTGACCATGCTCGGGTCCGTCATGTCAAGTCTGTAAATACCAAGTGCCGAGCTGATCCCACTGCTTTTAAAATAATCTAGTTTGACACTCATAACTGAAAAATAACTGTAGGAATAAATAATGACTGCAGAAAGAGTTGCAGCCAAAGTTATGTTGTGGCATCATTACTCCCACTTCTTTACTTGCATACTATACACACACACACTGTTAACTGGTGGGATTTTCCAGTGTAAATTATTGCCAAGACTGCTCCCATAGCGTAGTGGCATAGCTTCACAGACTAGCTCCTGCTCTAGTCATTTTCTAGTCTTTTTCGTTTCTTGCTCTTCCCCAACTAACGGACAAGGGTGAGACCAAGAACTGATTTGTTGCATGCTTCTAGTGTTACTGTGCGCGGGCGTTGACAGTGTGACTGTGCCATTGTCCAGCACTGGTGCAATTTATGTGCATTAACAAGTGTTATGGATTTACAGCCAATTGAAAATTACAACCTGAACGTGTAAACGTGCTGCTGCGTTTATTAATATGCCTCAAGTGTCTTCTCTGGACCAACACTCTTCTTGTCTGAATGCTTTTTTAATTATAATTTAGTTAAACGCTTTTGCAGAGTCCAGACGTCATACTTGTCAAAGATAAACCTCGTGCGGTGCTCCATCAGAGGAGCGTGGAATATCACCATAGCCTTTTTATCATGATATTTTTGACGATAATCTTGCTGTCGGCATTTGATACTGGCACACTCTAATTTGCACCCACGCTTGTTGTGTCAGAGAAATAATGGCACATTGTCGCCAGCCCAGTCTCTTTGTCTTGTATTCAGTAGAAAGGTTAGTGAGTGTGTGCCTATGCAAGACACACCCACTTAGCCGGAGATGCAGAGACGGAGGGCAGATGGACAGAGATGGAAGTGCAGGATGAAGTGTGTGAGACGGAGATCAGAGCGGGCCAGAGTGCTGATTGCCAGTCCTGCTGCTGGAGCTGGCCGCCACACATGGCACCGTGCCCAAGCCACACCAGCAGACTTGTCACTAGTGAGTCAGCTGTGTGTGTGTGTGTGTGCGCATCTGAGATGTAGACACCCATCCGCGACTTGTGTAATAACCCCCCCCCTTCTACTGGTAAATCTGTATCACACTCCTTTCCCATCCTCCTGTTTTCATTGCCACTTCCATCATTGTGATGGACATGGTGAGGCTTCTGTCACCACGATACGATATGACAGAATGTGACATTACACACATGTCGCCTCCCTGGGGACGGAGGGACATCGTCTGCCAGCCAGAGGAGAAGATGCACCGAGGATGGGGGGGGGGGAGCGGGGGAAGGTTGTTGTTGTGGAAATGCTGGACACAGAGACCAGTGGAGAGACGGCTGGTACTTGGTGTAGCGCAGCAAGTGGGGAGGAGGCTTAAACCTGGGTGAACAATAGACAAAACCTTGGTGGAGAAGGGTGGAGATATGCATCTACTGGGAGCGGTTATTAGTTTGGAGAATGCAGAAAAGTTTAGAAGTTCATTGTAAATATTTGCTTGGTTTCAATAGAAACCGTCACAGGCCACTGTTCATGTGTGAGCGACCTTGTTCCTGTCACTCGAGATATATTATGTCAAATGTTACATCTGTGGCGTCACGGCTCTATCTTTAGTGACTCTCTGCATTCCTCACATTCTGCGTGTACCGAGTGCGAATCATGAATGTTATGCAGGGTGTGGCGTGTTGGGACAGTACTCCCAGGAAGTCACCTCAACAGGTGAGCGTGCAGGTGTTCCCACAGCCAGGGTATTCTGGATGACTAACATGCATGCTTCCTTGATAGATGATTTGATTTTGTTAAAGAATAATTAATTATGACTGTTTGTTCTTCAGAACGTCACTACTTATGTAGAAACATGACGTGTATATTGAGGAAGTAGTTGTAATAATGAAACTGGTTATGCACAAGGGTATAGCTTTCAGCTTTTTATTTGAATTCAGACTGCAGCCGGACTACTAGTTTGATATCATCGTATTAGCCTAGCATTAAATTATGTTCAGAGAAAGGCTTCTGTAATCATTTAGGTTTAATGGTAATTGATTTGAAGCTAGCGTGTCAGAATGAAAAAGTAGAATAAATGGTTCGTTTTATTCTTAAACAATGAAAACTCCCCACCCTATTTTAACAAAAAATAAAATCTGGGTATGTCGTGTCAGCCTTTGGTTGCGTGTTTTCGGCTGCAGCCAGTCGCTGATGTTGACTAACATCAGCTAAATAGTGCTGTGTAACTGATGCTTTACTGTGTCTGTAAACAGACGCTGTGAGTGCGTGTGCTCTAGAAAACGTCTCATATTCAGTTCCTGGTATTACTGCGAAGTTTCATAAGCAGGTGCTTTTGAAGGTCTTTGGAAAAGTAAGTAACGTCAGTGTTGGAGCTATCCCGTAATTTCCACCTGCGTTTGGTTCATCTTTAAGATTTGCCTTTATTTCATAATTTTGAAAGCAGCGTTTTAAGACTTGAGGCAAATCTTGCGACAAGATAAATATAAGACAATTCCGTTTCATATTGGGTTTTGCTGTAACGTTTGAATTAAAAGACGTGGTCATGCGTTGACAGTGTCACATTTCATTGCTGACAGTCGTGCGTTTTGTATATTCTTGCAGGAAACTGTGAAGAGAGGTGGAAATAATGCTTCTGATATTGCCCTGAACAAATAATGGGCTAGAGCAATTCTTGAGATGGAGGCCGAGCAGACGGAGAGCGGGTAGGGGAGCTAGAGAGCGAGAAAGAGAGAGCAATACTCCATTGTGACTGAACTGCAAAATGGGATTTGCATAAATAAGGCTGAAACATCAGCAGGCCCTTTTACAGCCGGCAGATGAGGGAGGAGAGATGGCGCGTGTTTGTGTGTGCTTCTCTTTTTTTTTGGGGGGGGGGGGGGGGGTAAATTAATAAATAAGTAAAATAAAAATTGCATTTGTAGTATTGTTGCTTCAAATTTTTACGCCACTTCACTAGGTTGGCATTAAGGTCAAGGTCCTTTCTTGTAGTTGTTCCCAAAGCTCACTGGTGGAGTATACCAGTGGATACTATATTGGTATAAATCCTCCCACTCCCTCAGAGGAATTTGGGTGACGTAGCTGGGATGGGTCTACTCTCTAAGCAGGCAGGCTACGATGACTGTTACATAAGCATGAAATAAAACGCTCCCTTTAAGTGCCACCCGCATTGGAAACCCCAAGTCTAATTGAATTGAACAATTTTCTGCCCTCCTTTTTTATGTGGAACCTCATATTTATATCGTAGCCTCATTATACTGTTTTCCCATTAACTCGTGTGCGCTGCGGCTCCGCCATCATAGACAGTTCAGCGTCTTTACTGGAGTTAGAAGAGGAGAAATCTGATCATGTTCATGATGCTTTGTTGTGTGTGTGTGTGTGTGTGTGTGGCTGGCTGCAACATGCACACCTGATGTGCATGCGTGTCAGCTCCTTATGACAGTCATGTCAGCAAGCTCTCCAATTAGTGTCTCGTTAGCGTGCGATTGGAGGGAACAAGTGATTGACAGTCCCTGCTGTTTGTGTATGTGTGCGTGCACGTACTCGCTTTGCACGCATTTGTGTATGATTGGATTTTTGGTTTGGATGAAACCCTTTGAGCACATTCATACAATTTGGGGCGGTTCTCGCACGCTACCTTGAGCCATCATATCTGAGGCTAAACTAAATAAATGTTTCAAGGGAATCTTCTCATTTCAGTCGAGGCTCTTCTTTTTGTTGTCAATCCAAACCCACCTTTTTTTTGTTTTTTAACCTACGATGCCTCGTGCTAAAAGGTTCACTGTGCTCTAAGTGAAATGTTTGTTGCATGGTTGAACAGGGTTTGATTTTTCTTAGTGTTATTTCAACTGTTAATGGCGTCTCACACGTTTCCCTTTCACCTGTCTTTTTGTCCCACCTTTGAGTTTTCACATTTAACAACTGCATTGAACAGCAGCGTAAAGATCTGTGCTGTAGCTCTGTGCATGTGTGTAGTAAACATGGTTGTATGTTTATGAATATATTGGCAATAGTTGTAAGAAGGTGGAGTTTTGTCTACACTGTTCAAGTTTGCCTCCCTGTCTTCGGCATACAGTTGTGCATGCTGTTATTGGCAGTGATTTGGTTCAGATTGGCCGTCTGGCATTTCTTTTCTGACTTGCACCGGCCAATGCTACCGTTTGATCACCTAACAACGGTCAACGGCGAAAAACTAAACTGCAGAATACTCCTTTTTTGCCTCTTTTCATTTTGTCACCGCTCACACACTGTTGTCCTTCCCAAACTCTGCAGGAACAAAACCATAACTCCAGAAACAACGTAAGAGGTGTCAAACGTAGGACACGCTGCTCTCTGAATGCCCGCTCTCTTGATGGTGTAGAGGTATTTTGACAGAAAAATGTAACTCAACGTTCATGGTGTCGTTTATGCGAAAGCTCTTGTGTGAATTCCGAGCACGTCGTATCACAAAATAACAACATGTTGTTTGACTTAGAAAGGAGTTCTTTCAAGCACTTCTGTTGTAAATAAATATGCAGTAATGAGCCCCCCACTTCCCTGAAGAGCCTGCACCACTATGTCACACAGTGTGTTTTTTATGTTCGAAGGTTAGTCTAATCAGTTTAATTTGGACACACAAGCCTCCTCTGTTCCCGTGGAGAAGCCAGCCGCGGCTCGTGTGCAGTAGTGACCCTGACAGTTGTAAATCACATCTCCTGTAGGCCACTGAGAGACGAGTGTTGCTGCTGCTGCTGTAGCAGGAGTCTGTGTATTTTCCTGGTTCCCAGTGACGCCCCCCTCCCCGAAACCCCTCATACTCTCCACCTCCCTCTCTCAAGGGGATCTCTGGAGCCAGTTACAATGTTGAGTTTTTTGGAAGAGCTCCTAAATATTTTCAGGATGACAATGTAATCTGACTGGCTGGGTTGCTCTCTTGAACAGCATTCTCATGCAATTCTTGTGCTCATTCACCAACTCGGAAACATGCAACGATTTGGACAACGGTTATAGCTCTCCTATAGGACACTGTCACACTTTACGCATTATGCCACCAAGTATTTGTAGCACCAATGACTTATTTATCTGAAGGTGCATTATTTTATCCCAATAGTGATATTAATCTTTAACAGTATTGGTTACTTGGTGGCCAGTGCATACATTAATGCAACATAGCTATAATGAGCTAATGCCGACCAATTTATTATCTCCTGCAAAGATTGGTGCGAGGTTAAACTCTGGCTTTCATGCAGCTCTGTGTTGCTTTTCGCTTTTGACGTTGATCACGTGGACAGGCCACATGGACATGGTGCTGTAGGAGACTTTTGAGAATAACTGCGAAAATGTTTCCATTAGAGTTGATCTTCATGGCACACATCTGACACGTCTTAAAGCTCATTTAAAGTACTGCAGGACTAGAGGGCGTAACCTACGCACGTAGCCGACGACGGTGTGAGACTTTTTTGTACTTGTGCGCTTGTCAGTCTGGCTGTCCTTTAATTTTTTCTTTCTACTTCCTGCTCTGAAACTTTCACCAAAGACAAGTCATACAAATGTTAAAGGTATCTCTGAACCTCCTTGGTTAACCTTTCCTCGATGTGTTCCATCTTTATTGATCCAATACAATCAATTTGAAAATTGTGGAGAAGGAGAAATACTAAAGCAGGAACACTCTACTACCAAGCGGATGAGTCAGTGTCACACCGGTGTGTAGCTACATTTCTGGGGAGGTGCACGTCAGGCCACGGTGTCTGCGTAGGGTCTGAGCTGTCATCGTAGCTATGACGTCAAAATGATGCAGAAGCCTGAACTGGTGTGGTTTTCCTGTTTATGATTCATGTTAAAGTGTCTTGATGTCATCCATTTTAGGTCACATGTTGTGATTTTGCGTCATTGTGGAAGAAAACAAAACAACTTCTCCATCTTTAAATGATACACCTGAAGATTGATGCTAAAAACATCAGAGGATTGTCTTTATATTGTTTTTAAGACTGCCGCCCCCGTTTTCAGTTTTGTTAACTTTCCCTTTTCTCTCTCTTTTTCTCAACAGTGTGCCCAAGGGCCGTTGAAAGCCCCCTTGGGGGAATTTCATAAATACACTCGAACAAGAAAAGCCTCCTGGACTATTGTTATTGTTTTTACACGCTTTTTCACTCACACACACACACACACACACACACACACACACACACACACACATACACCTACACACACACTCACACACACACTCACACTCAACACACAAACACGTGCGCGCACACACTCCCACAGACAAGGACATAGAGAGAATGTTGGAGGTCCAAGAGGAGAGGCCAGCGGCGGCAGGTACAGCAGCGACACATTTCAGCAAGAAGGAGCGAGGGAAGAAAGAGAGGGAGGAGGCCAAGGACGGTCGGGGAAACCTGTCCAACATTGGGAATCCTGTTCCTGGCTCCAGGAACGTGCGTCCAAAAGCGCCACTCGCACACACAGGCAGCCCTCACCAGCTCATCACTCCACCTTGTTCTGTAGTCCTGGGAGCCCCATCAATGCACTCCAATAGGTTAAAGAACTCCCCGTCCACCAACACACAAAGGTGAGTGGGCTCGCACGCCGACAGCTTGTGGGTCTAGCGTTGTCACGGTAATGATAATCAAGCGCTGGTCTGTGTGCAAATGTGTGACTGAGATCCAGATTGTTTTAACAGCCCACTCAGCCAAACACTGATCTAAATATTGATTATGGTTATGCATTTAATCCTGGCTGCTTATGAACAGCTGCACGGCATTTTAAATGCACAGGCGGTCATTTTCAACTGAACCACGTTTAGCTGATTGCCCTAATAGCTAATGTAGATGTTCGTGACAATCGACTCATTTATCCAAGACGCCGTCGTTGTTTGTTATTACTAATATTGACTGAACCCTAAAATTTTGTTATTAAGCTTAAATAATTAAACAGCCTTTAGTGGGGGAAGTGCAAGCTGTTGACAGTTGGAAGCAGATGACATATCCAAACGCGATGCTCTGTTCAGAGCCGAATGAAGTGAAATAACCGATTCTTACACTAAAATCTGAAACAAAGAGGCAACCTGAAGCCAAGTACAGATGCCAGTTATAGCAGTCCATTGGCTCGTAGGATTGTTTGCAGAATGATTAGAGCTGCATTGCTCTTCTAAGTGTTTGGTATGCTACAAAATACTACAAAATCTTATCGGTTACAAGATGCACAATGTTATGAGTTGTTTGCAGTTCTGGAGTAAATCTACAGAAAATGTCAGCCGTGGTTCTTAAGCAGCATTTTTTTGTTATACTTTATTAATCGCGTTGTGAAATTCGATCCATCTAAACTATTAAAATACAGCATGCAAACATTCTCTCCTACATGATCACCGAAAATACAATGATCTAGATGAAACCTCAGTAAATTTGAAGACGACGCGCCAGGAGCCAAGGCTGAGAACTTATCAGTGTTAACTCTGAAGCAGCTAAGCAGCTGTAGCTAGTTGTGAGCCTACATGGTATGTGATCAGTAGTGAAATCAAGCCTTGGCAATGTGATTACGCTGACACAAAACTTTGCCTCACCCATGCCGTATAAAGCTGAAATCTAGGCCAGGTGTGATGCAGATGTAAAATCAGCTTATTCCATTATTATTAATTTACCTGAGGAGTCTTGATGTGTGATCCAGAGTTGTTCTAGGGTCAGGGAGTACATTGTACTTGGAGGTTTTCCCTGCTGACTCATGGTTCTGGATCCTCTGGAAACAGCTGTCTGGACTGCCAAAACTCTGGCTTTGCCTCCTCTTTCTACTAGCTGTGTGTCTGCATGCGTACATACAGTGTGCTAGTTCTGTGGCTGTACTTTTTGGACGTGTGGGCATATGTTTTGTGCTACATGTACAACTGTGTGTGTGAGCAAGAATGACAGAGAAATATATCAGGGTGTGGTAAGGGTGTATTCTGCCAGTTGAACGTGTCCTCCTTCCCTGAAATGAATAGTCCCATAACTAGTAAGCAGCCGTCATTAGTAGATGGCCCTTGTTTCTGCGGTCTGTTCCAGGTCTATCTATGTTCAAGTCTTCAGTGAATTCCCAATGCCAGTAACCTAACCTTGCATACATATATCCTTGCAGACATCTATCCCAGTGGCTGTTAATGACGCTGTGTTAGTGGTTGCAAATGGAAAAAATGAGGGCAAAAAAGAACAATCACATTCCCTTTTTAGTGTTCCCTCTACCACCTCTCCTTGGTACCACACTGAGGAACAAGGGCAGATATTATAATTGGGTGCTGGGGAATATCAGACCTCATGGATAGCCAGCTGTCTCGGTATGCACCCCTCCTCTCGCCTGGTTTATGCCCAATTCCAATGCATGTTTATTGGATGAGCTAACACAGAGTCTCTTTTTCCTTGTTGTATGTGTTTTACGAGTGGAAACTTGTCACAAATTAACAAAGGAAGACAAAAGATAACGTTCTTCAAGACCCAAGTGAACAGTTTTGTTAAAGTTTATTTTAAGATGCATAGTTTTACATGCATATTTATTTATTTTTTGTGGAAAAAAAACAGTTTTAATCATGGTGGAATTGGGCTGAGTTTGACTGTGATCTCCTTTTATCTGCTCTTGTCCTGTCAGCCCTAAACCTAAGACGGAGGCCATGGTACGATCACCTCCTGTCATGTCCCCCTCCACTGCCGCCCAGATGGACTCTAAAATGCCTAATCAGGGTAAACCAGGGAGCACGGGCAACCAATCACAGCCCTCGCCCTGTGACCCCAAGACGCTTGGTTCTAAAGGGGCTCAAAATGTTGCAGGGGGAATGGGGCTGAAGAACGGCCAGGGCTTGAACTCCGGGCCAAGTTCCAAGGTGAAAGTCAAAAGGGAGAGAAGCACATCGGTGGAGTCGTTTGAGCAGCCAGAGAGTGGTACACCTACCAGTGAGGAGAAAGGTAAGACCTGCTGTAGGCAGCACAGTATTATCAGACCATATACCTTTCTTGTTCTGCACATTTTTATTTTCTCTTGAGTAAATAACACGATCGTGGTCAGAGAAAACAAGAGTTTAGGCACCTTAGAAAAAATATACTTTGCAGTGCTTCACTGGCACTAACGGCAACAAACCCAAGCTCACTGATGGCTGTGTGTGTCTGTACAGATAGTAGCAGGGTGAAGAGGATGTGTGTGGCAGAGAGGAGGCAGCCGTACAGTGGAGCTGACTGGTGCTCTGGGGGAGAAAGTGACGAAGATGATAAAGGATTCTTCAGTAAGTGTGTTAACGTGTGTGTAGTAGTCACTCTACTGATCAACTTGAATTTATGACAACTCCTCAGTCCCACTACATTTCCCATAAGCCTGTGCTGCTCCTAACACCATGGTGTTCCTGGTTGTCTCTCTGCAGACTGTAACTCCAGTGATGTGAAGCCCCAGGACTCCGTCACACATTCTACCTCCAATGCCGGACTCAGTCGCTCCTCCACACCCTCCCACAATACACTGGGAGGCCAAGGCTCCACAACAGAACCCGCTAGTGGCCAGAAACCAGTCCCGAAACTTGTTTATGTCTTCACCACAGAGATGGCAAACAAGTAAGGAAGCTTAACATTACTATCTTTTACTGCTTGTGTCTTCCAAATTAAGAAATCTGGCTCTTGGTGCTAAATTACACTTTAAAGTATTTACAGTTAAAGTTTATCTCTACTTGTATTAAATATTAATGTGTTCAGGCAGGCTAATTAAATCATCTACCCGACACTTACACCTTGTTTTTTTTACGTAAGAAATATATACACCCAGAGCAAAATCCTTTGTTGGATTGCAGTTCAAAATTAAATGGAATTACTAACAATGTCAATTGCCTTAAGTATATTTTTGTGCCCCTGTTGTTGATGTCTTTGATGTTTGTTGCAGCTGTATGTGTTTGTGGCACTGAGATGCTTCCACCCCCCAACTTTCTCAGTTATTGCCTAAATCTGTTGTGTGTGTGTGTGTGTATATATGTGTGTGTGTGTATCTGCACAAGCATGTGTGTTTCTCAGTAGGAGTATACGCTTGGCTTAGATTAGCACTCTCCGTTGAGAATTAGGGATCAAAGATGTGGATGCTCAGTGGAAGTTGTGTGTGTGTGTGCAAAAGTTTGCTTAGTCTGTTAACCTTGGCATTACCTTCATGGTCCCATCTAGTACTCATTCATCCGGCTTACCATCTCTCAAATACACATATACACACACATATACTATTGTGTCTGATGACTGATATCTGACTGTCTGCCTGCTTGTCCTCAGGGCAGCTGATGCGGTTCTAACTGGCCATACAGAAAACATCATTGCCTTCCACATGAAAAACATCTCCAACAGCAAGGACAAAGCTCACCTCCTCTTGGTAAAGACACACACAAGCTCATTTGATGGCACTTGCATACATACATACAGAGAACATCAATAACATTATCTTGACAGTGTTGTAACTTAAACCAATTTTGTTCTTCTCTCTTAAAGAACAATGCAGCGAACGTCCTGCGAAATGACTCCAAGCCTCCCCAGCAGCCCCTGTCCCATGCCCAAGATCAGAGTCACCAGCCTGGATCCAAGCCGTCCTTACCTGGCAT
Source organism: Planiliza haematocheilus (assembly GCA_005024645.1). NCBI lineage: Eukaryota > Metazoa > Chordata > Actinopteri > Mugiliformes > Mugilidae > Planiliza > Planiliza haematocheilus. The sequence goes on from SRSE01000725.1 coordinate 10,497,300, forward strand.
GGCAGAGCCAGCCCCACCCCAGCCTTCAAATCAAGGAAGCCAATCTGGTGTTCTTCCACAGGAAGGGCCATCCTCTGCTGGCATGGAATCCAAAAATATTCCTGGCAGTAGCCCCAGTAACAGTACAGCCCCAGTTGACCAGACCCCTGTCACCCAACCCGAGGCAGGCCTCAACCCTCCAACATCAGTTGAAGGAGGGCAGGGTGGCAGCTCTGGTGGAGCAGGCCTGACACCCCAACAGCAGCAGCAACAACAGATAGCCCAGGAGCTTCTGAACATGGAGGCCAACACAGAGGGACTGTCCCAAGAACAGCTGGAACATCGGCAGCGCTCCCTGCAGACCTTGCGAGATATTCAGCGTATGCTGTTCCCAGATGACCGTGACGCCCCACAACCTGGGCCCCCACAGTCTCATGGTGGACCCCATGATGGAGGCCCTGATGGTGCACCACGGAGGTCTGAACAGGGCCCCCTACAGGCTATGATGGCACAATCTCAGAGCCTCGGACCACCAGGTGGCCCAGGAGGACCTCGTCCACAAGGTCCACCCTTTGGCCCGCCACATGGTCCCAGGGACATGCCCCCATTTCCACAAGATGAAATGGGTCCACATATGGGAGGTCCAGGTGGTTGTGGAGATGGTGATCAGATGACCCCAGAACAGGTGGCTTGGTTGAAGCTACAGCAAGAGTTTTATGAAGAGAAGAGGAAGAAACAAGAAATGCAACACCGGCCACTTCCTCCAGACATGATGATGCACCCCCATGGTCCACGTGGTATGATGCGAGGACCCCCGCCGCCGTACCAGATGGGCCCCGGAGAGATGTGGGGAGGACCAGGTGGTCCACCAGAGCACTATCAGGAGCGCATGGGCATGGGCCCGGGCCCAAGGGGTATGCCCCCACATATGCAGAGGATGCCTGGATTCTCTGGTATGATGAATCCTGAGATGGAGGGACCCCCAAGGCCTGGAATGGGCTGGCCTGATGATATGCCTCCACGGATGGGAGAAGCAAGAGGCTTCCCTGGAGGACCTGGGGGAATGTTTCCTGGTCCAGGGGCTCGTGGTGAGCGTTTCCCAAACCCTCAGTCAGTCCAAGAAGCAATGTTTCACCAAGGAATGGGTGGAGAGAAGGGCCTCCCTCCTGGGATGATGATGGAAATGCAAAGGATGATGGGGCACCAAAGAGGTGGAATGGAACCTGGTAATAGCATGGGTATGTTTCCCAGAATGCCTGTTGATGGCCCGATGAGCCCATCTTCAAGGCTCCAGGGAATGGGCGGCAGGGAAATGGGCCCTGAGTTTGGCATGGGGCCAGGCCCTGGGCCAGGACCTCATATGCACCCTTCAAAACTTCGAGATCCCCCTATGAATATGAGTCCCGATGAAATGTTGAGAATGAGAGGAGGTGGAGGACCTCCAATGGAGAATATGGGTCCACAAGGCAGGCCCATGCAGGGTCCTCCCTTTCCTGAGCAGGCACAGTCAGGAGACTTTCCTATGGGGCCTGGACGGCCTTTCCCCGGGGGTCCTGGAGGAATGAGGGGTCCACATGCTGACCAAGCCTTTGGTCCTGAGCACAGATCTACGCCAACAGGAGGTAATGGTCGCATGAACCATCTCCCTTCTGCGGGTGGGCCTACACAAGGTCAGAGAGGCCGCAAGCCAGCAGATCTGAATGTCCAAGGAGGGGGAAACTCCCCCAGTGTTAACCCCCTCAAGTCCCCTCCTCTGAGGCAAGTTCAGTCTCCCATGATGGGCTCTCCCTCGGGAAACCTTAAATCCCCCCAAACACCGTCCCAACTTGCTGGCATGCTCACTGGTCCCACAGGCCCCAGTGCTCCTCCAGCTCCTCAAGCTTCTGCACCAATGAAGTCTCCCCACTCCATGATGGGTTCAGCAGGTGCCTCTCCTGTTCATATGAGGTCTCCTTCTCTTCCTAACCCCTCTCCAGGATGGGCCTCATCACCAAAACCACCCATGCAGAGTCCCGGAGTACCCCCTCAGGGTGGCAAGCCTCCTCTAAGTATCACCTCACCAAACATGATGGGGGGCATGGAGCAAGGTATGCCTTTCTACGCTTGTTTGTGCTCATCAAACCTCTGTTTCTTCTTTCAATATTTGATCCCTTGCCTTTTAATTCATTTATATGATGCATTTACTTAATATTGGGATAAATGAATAAATAAAATTAATTATTAAAATACGGTGTCAGCAATAGTATCTCATGTAAAATGTTTGACTTATCTGTCCTTGAATCCCACAATTGATTATATAACTGAAAATAAAATAGAGGAGATATGATGGCTTTCTATCAGGTGTATTACTCATTCAAGTTAACAGCTGTATGAGGGGTGGGGTTGGGTGGGTGATGGTCCAGTGGCTCCCTCTTGTGGCCACATGATTTAAGGGCCGTGTAATTTTACTGTTCCCCATATATTGCACTTCATCACCATTGCTATTATCATCAAAAACAAAAAATAAATATGCCAAGAATTAAAACTTTCTCTTTCTGCCTTCTATTGTTCCTTTGTCATGTCATCCCTAGGTGGTAATGGCCCTCCCTCAGCCCCTCCCTCATCAGGGGCTCCATCTGGTCCCATGTCCCTCCCAGGCAACGTCCCGTCTGGCAGTCCATACACCATACCCCCTGAACCAACACTATCCCAGAACCCTCTCTCCATCATGATGTCACGCATGTCCAAGTTTGCAATGCCCAGTTCTACCCCACTATACCATGATGCCATAAAGACTGTTGCCAGCTCTGATGATGACTCGCCTCCAGCTCGCTCCCCTAACTTGCCTTCTGTGAACAATAATGGTAAGACATCTTAAATATCTTCTATTGTGTTATATTTGTAGTTTTAATTGTGGATTTACACTCGTCTTCCCTTTTAAGTGCTTCACTCAGTATAAATGTACTGTTTTCGGCTTATAGGTATGGCAATGAACCACCAAGGCAATCCACGTATGATGGGACCTGGAAATGCTGGACCCATGCCTGCCCTCAGTCCCCTTGGTATGAATCCAATGGGATCACAGCCTCTCTCCCATGGTATGCCACCACAGATGCCCTCTCCCAATGCCCCTAACATGGGCCCAGGCATGATGCCTCATGGTATGATGATACCACCAAATCCCCAAGATCCTGGCATGGCAAACCCTCAAATGATGCCCCAGGGACGCATGGGTTACCCTCACCGCAGCCAGGGATATCCCCTCACCCAGTCCCCTTCCCAGCAAGGCCCCTTTTCCCCGCACAACGGCCCTGGTCCCCAAGGTTTTCCTGGCCACCCTATGGGCTTCCAGGGAGATGGAGGACCTATGGGAGGACGGATGGGGAACATGCCTCATGGGGGAGGGGGTGATGGGGGTATGTGCAAGCCCAATACTCCTGGTGGGCCAGAATTCAACAACATGCAAGGTGGATTCAGTGAAGCAGATCTTCATGAGGTTATGCGGCCGGGAGCTTCTGGCATTCCCGAGTTTGACCTGTCCAGGATAATCCCATCAGAGAAGCCCAGCCAGACTCTGTCATACTTCCCTCGAGGTGGAGGAGACAACCCTGGGGGGAAACCACCACACCCGTCTGGTTTTCCCATGCAGGGCATGATGGGCGATGGTCCACCAAGGATGGGGATGCCAATGCAGGGAATGGGGGGGATGTCAGGGGGACCTGGTGGTGGAATGGGCCCTCAAGACATGCCAATGAGCAACCCTGCCCACAGTTCAATGCGGCCACCAGGATTCATGGGCCAAGGCATGATGGGCCCCCAGCACAGGATGATGTCCCCTGGGGGTCCAGGAGGGATGATGCAGGGGAGACAAATGGCTCACCCAGGTCCTGGTGGGTCACCTAACATGATGATGTCACTGCAGGGCATGGGCGGCCCCCCACAGCAGACAATGATGATGGGGGGTCAGATGAGGCCGCGTGACATGGACATGGGGTTCAGTCCGGGCCCTGGAATGTTCTAATCCAACAGAAACCTTGTATCTAGAATGTTCTTGAACAATACACAAGGGTGGAGTAAAGATCACGGAAGTGTGGAGAGTATTCAGAAAACTGATGGACTCAAGTAAAGGAAGTATAATGTGTGAGAGGATTTACCCAGAAAATGAACAGAATGGAGCTAACCAGTCACCTAGTAATGTCCTGTGGGAACTATTCCAGTGGAGACTTGGACAGGCCCAGATTGGAGTACCTTTGCCACAAGAACATTTAATTTTGACTCATGAACTTCAGAATGTATGGGATTGTTGTGCATCAATTTCGCAAAAACTGTTCATGTGTTTTTTGATTATCTGACTATAAAGATGACTTCAACATCAAAGAGGAATCAACCTAACTAAAAGTCAGCGTGGAGATGCTACAGTATATGTCTACTTTTTTCAAACTTAAAAACAAATTTGTCACGAAAGTGGTATGGAACAAGAGAAAGGAAGAAGAATTTGTGCTTTGTGAAGACTTTAGTGGAAATCCATCTTGTCTCTCGCTCCATTGTTTTGACTGTTTCTGTACAGTATATACGTGAGAGTGCGTCTGCGTGCTTGACAGATTGTATGTTTGTGTGGTATGTATGTATGTGTCTGTATGTATAGGCATTCTATCAGTGACCTCTCAACTCCTCTTACCCAACTTTCATTGGGGGAGGAACGCCCCCTAAAAATACTGTACTGTTTACCATTGGTGGGCTATTCAAATTTTAGTCTATTTTAATTTCCTTTGTAACTCCAGTGTATAACAAACCAAACAATGACCTCATTAAGATAATAGTATTATTAAAAAAGCACAAACATGGACCATCTGCAGAAAGCGTCTTCTTTCTCTATTTTTACCATTGAGAACACCACATTAAGTGTGAGGATCCTGGCAGCTTTGCAGCACCATGATAATCTCCAGTCCATTTCAAGTTGTGGATGACATTTGACTTTGTGCTCCAAAACTTTCAGGACTCAACTTCCGCCAGCGTGAATAATATTGCTAATACCCAGATGTGCTATGTGTGTTCTTCTTGTTCCTGTTGTGTTCCTCTTTTGTTTTGACTCTTGTTGACTCTGGGTAATAATCATTCCCACAGCAATAATCCCCCGATGGTCAGCAGAATGGGACAGGATTGGCTGAAATCCACAGCAGGTATGCCAGGTATTATAGAAATAGTGCTAGGTAGATCTGGTTAAATTTAGTCAGGCAGGTGTGGTGTCCGGAGTGAGACACGTGGAACTGTAAACACGTACTGCTTACCATCCAGTTGACTTCCTCTCTTTTCTCTATTGTATAAGCTTGTCATGTGTTTCTCCATTGGCTTTGGTGCAGATTAGCCTACCAGGGCTGTGGTGATGGACTACAAATAAAAGATATTGTTTTGGTATATACATGTTGTCTATGGAGTGTGTGTGGGTATGCGTGCGTCCACATGGGTCTTGGCTATTCACATCCAGTCAGTTCTGTGGACCAGGTCTTTGTCAATCTACATTTCAAACCAGCTAAAACAAGGAGTGAGTCATGCTAAGATGCACTGATACGTTTACATTTTCATCATAAATTGCTGAGGACATTTTTCAGAGGACACCACACGTCCCAAAGGGATGCATTTGCATGTTTTTTCACTAGCTGTGTTTTTTTTTTAACTCTGGATTTAAAGTTTTGCTTGACTGGACGGAGTAGAACAGAGCCCCTTATATGAAGTGAACCAAAAGAAAAAACAGACGCAGATTAAAATGTGTTTTTATGTCTTATCAGTCCAAACCAAACATCTTAACATTTTATGCAGCAGCCTGAAGGAAACTGATTTGCTGCCAGGTGTTATTGTGACACTCAGATCTATGTCAAGGTCATATATTCATGCATATAATAATACAGTGTGGTGTGACTGTACCCCACAAGAAGGCAACCTAATGCTCTTACGTGAAACGCACTCGAGCAGAATTATTACATAGTTATGAAGACATTCATGTAACACACAACCTACACTGCACTCGCCATTATTTATGAATATTCGATACATGACATTCTTAGTATCCCCCTGAGGAAGAATATGATCGATGATGCAGCTGGGGAATCGACCAGTTCGGCAGAATAATTGCATTAGTGATCAGATACATGTATTGAGACCACGACCTTTAAGAGGTCCACATTTCAGTGAAAGAGTTGAAACAGTGAAATGAGGTGAAGGTTGATAATAATGTGCGTTTGTCTTCTTTTAAATCTAAAACACAGACCTCATGTTAACAAGAATATCTGTAGACGAAGCCTGATGCAAAATAATTCACCTGTGCCGTATGCCTTTCTCCAAAAGTATTAAACACGCAACCCCAAGATTCCAGTGAGGGACGTGTCCCTTCGTTACAAAGAGCACAAGTTTATTTTAAAACAGTTGCACATAACATTCATTGTCCATGTTCAGCACATGTATCAGTGTGTAAGCGACCACAGAGCAGCCCCCAACAAATGCATAATTTAGTCCTTTATGAGAACTGCTTCATATTGCTTAATATTTTCTATATGACACGGAGTATTTGGGATCTGTTTCAGTAGACAATGAGAAAGACAAAATAACTGAGCAATCATAAAGCCCAACAGACTAAAGTGGTGCATTCAGATACACACATATGCACAGCTTCACGGCAAAACCATTCCTCATATACACTTATCACTTTAACTTTATTAAATTAACTTACCTAAACTTAAAATGTGGTTACCATGATTACAGAAAGAGGAAGCATGAAATTAAAAGTTTGACGTTCTCCACAGGTGGCTGCCAGGATGGATTGATAAGTGAGGATGTAAACAAAAAAAAATATATGATGTGTGCGCTTACTGTCAGAGTGTAATGTCACGGGTGGTACTGTGTTCACGTAGCGGTTTGTCGGGGGTTCAGGGTTTCGTCGAGTCTTCTTTGCTGTTACAAAGTGACTGGTATTGTCCGAGGCTCAGTGAGTACGCTGAGACGACCTGTTTGAACTCCTGCAGGGGGCAGTAGACTCCACTACAACCTGGTATAAGTTGATCCTACAGAAGGAAAAGCAAATTAGCAAACTTGAACGCTGAAAAAAAAAACATCCAGCTAAACGTCTAAACACATTCTCACACCATACCTGGCCAACGTATGACACTTTAACAAAGGCCTCATTGGTCTGCTGCTTTTGGTGCAGCTCCAGAGTGATGTCGGCGGCATATGGTGGCCATCTCATGTCAAAGATCCCAAGGGCCATGAGGCAGGGAATCAGAGTGGTGTCGTGTGCCGAGTACAAAAACATCTTCCTGTGTGAAAGAGCAGTGGATGGTTTAGAATCTGAATACAGCCTGCGTGAGAAACAGGTGTGTTCGTCCCGATGCGTCCAACCTGTTTGGCTGTGAAGAGGAGCCCTGGAGTGTCTCTTCAATGTTGTCTAACAGTGTTTGCAGGAGGGGTCCCACACACAGCTGCAAGTTCTCCCTGCAGCAGACAAAGAGTTAAAAGTGGCACGTTGAACTCGATACAAAAGCGTGAGGAAAGTCTTATACTGTAGCCGTTCCTCTGGTTGGATTCGTTTGATCTCACCTCTTGCTGGGTTCGTAGACATAGTGCATCATGTCCACAGCCCTCCTTTCCACTGTTTCCCTCCAGGTGTCCAGCGCCGGTGGACAGGGCAGACCGTGCGTCTATTAATGCGAGAAAAAATTAAACCGTTTCCAGAACTGTCATCAATATATTGAGAGATTCATTGTTCGACTTTTCTTTTCCACAATTTAGAGAAAACGGGGTGCCAATATTAAACCATTTAAAATCTACCAGTGGATTTAATTCCTGTTGTAGGACCTGGCTCTGGCCCCTCGATATAATAATTTACAATGTTCGGTGGGGTTTTAGTATTTGGCTTTGGGTGGTGAGGAAAAATCCAATAAAAACGCCCCTTCTTTCTTGTTCAGTGCAGCGGCCCTTGTGTGCACATTCATACTTTATTTGAACATGACCCTCTTAAGCCTGAGAGTACCATTACACCTGGTTCTGTCTCTATTTCTTTCACTAAGTGTTAATATATCGAATTATGGCACACACCGTCTATAAAAAGCTGTCAATCATTAGGCTCCTCTCCTGTTTTAACTGGTTAAAAAACCTCCACGTTAACTAACCGTCAGTGTGTGAGGCTGCGGCTCCAGGCCGAGTCTTTAGAATAATCCTATGTATTCTGATAGCTCGCGGTGAGACCGAACAAAAAAGTCACATGAGTCACAGTGTGGTAGTGTCACCTCTCTGGCAACCATGTCATCCCTAATGAGGATGAAGTCGACGTGCTGGTGAGCAGCGATCCCCAATGCACTCTGGATGCTCTGCAGGTCTGCTGCAATGTCTGGCAGAGTGGACGACTCTGCCCAGCGGTGGCTGCAAAGAACACACACGGTGTCAGCCTCAGAACACATATACGCCGTGACAGCCTGTCAAAGGCATCTCGGCTCGGCTTATAATTTTGCACAACACATTATTCAGGATTCCAGTTTTGGGTTGTGACTGCATATCATGGCTTAGACTTGATGGGACCCTGTGCCTGGTATGAAAATACTCTCCACGTACCTGCCAAGGATTTTGAGCAGCTTGCACCCGTGATAGTTAGGATACAGAATTTCCGATTCTGCCCCCGTTGTTAATATAGTCACGATTTCTTCAAGTAGAACAGAAAATTGCAAAAACAGATGAGGTGAGATAGAGAACAGAACAAAGAACATTGTGCGCATATGGATCTCTGCTCTACCTTTTTGTTTTTGCTGGAAGAGCCCTGCAAGCAGGCACTTGGCAGATTCAATGGTCCTCACAATGTTAGTGGAGCGCACACTAAAAATGGAAATAGAAAAAAAAATAAAAATAGGTCACGGATGTCAGCCTGCTTTTAAACAGCAAACCGTTTAGGCAGATATTCTTTGTGCCACACTCATGAACCCGATTTCTCCGTTACTGTATGGAAAAGTGTTTGTGTTCTTGTGTGACACCTACTAGACCTCAGCTGGGTTAAAGCTGGAGCTGAGGAAGCGCCTCTCCACAACGTATCTCCTCCTTAGCCTCTCGCCCAGCTCATACAGCTGCTGCATGCCCAATGTGGTTAGCTGACCGGGGAACGAGCCACCCTGCCAAGAGTGCATCAGAGAAGCTCAAGGTATAATCACAGATGTAGCCAACAGAGACACACACCTGAGATCACATGCAAGGATCCGGGCTGAATGTGGTACGAGCATTGTGGGATTTGGTTTTCTAAGCTAAATCCAGTGAAGCTAAACCTCTTTGGCAAAGCAGCAAATTCAGCACAGGAAACTAACATTTCCACGGATGCAGCAGCTGGCAAATGGACGCTATATCTCACTGCGAAGCTCCACGTACAAGTTAGGCAGCATTACAAAGAGGATCTGAATGAATGAACACGCTTCAAGGACAACTGTAATGACTCCTTTAGCCACTAGAGGGAGAAATGATAAGAAGTTTTAACTCTCAATATGAGAGTTAAGTACATTTAAGTAAATTCTGATTCTGATTTCATACCATTAACCATAAAGAACAGTATCATTGATCACTCTATTCTAGTAATATCTCAGTAAGAGGTAAACTATATCAGATTCCCCACTGTCTGACCTGGCTCATTGTGAACTCGCATCTACATCTTACTAATAACACCTTCTTGTAATGATTTGTCTAAATGTCTTCTGTCTGTATTTCTGAGGCTTTGTTTTATTTCAACAAGACTCCTGCATTTTAAACTACAGCAGACATCTGGATGTAACAATATTGTGTTGACAGTCAGACAGACTACCTTGATTTTACATGTATTTATTTATTATCTCCCCCAGAGCCTGTTTCAAAGAACGAGGACAAGTACTAGATTTGGTGTCTGACTACATCCACGAAGCACACCTACTCACGGTCAGGATGTTTTTGCGGTAGTTGTCTTCTAGAGGAGCTGGAGGCCTGGGCCCACCTTGAAGATCTGTCACCACGTAGTTGATGTTGGTATGCGCAGGAGGCTCCAAGAGTGTCGGCACCCACTGGGCCTTCAATGACACGAACGTGCCCACACAAAGAAGTGCACATTTGTTAATCAGGGATGTTGTGCAACTAAATCAGTTGAGGTGATGTGGAAAGAAGGGTTTTTACCTCCAAAACATCAGGTATTGACTTTAGCGGCGTTCGGGCCCCATGCCTGAACAGGACCTGGACCAGTTTTAGTTTGTACGGTGGAGAACTGGGGTCTGTGTCAGCGGGCAAGTAGCTGGCGGTCTGGTCTGGTTCAGTCTTCTTTTGTGACCACAGCATCGACCCAAAAGCCGCAGACACTGAACCGAACACACCGGCTTTGCCCCAAAGTTTCCTCATGGCTGTGCTGTGTACAGAACAGATAAAAAGAGAATTCACTGCACATGCATTCATGCTAATATCATGTGGAAGATAAAATCCTTTTACAGCATCATAGCGACATTAACATAAAGGTACATTAACATAATCGTTAGGAAAAAACTTGTGTGTTATATGCAATTATTACGGTTTTACTGTAGTACTTTTTTTTTTACTACTGGCTGCAGATACAAAAATACATTTCACCGTGCATTGTACTATGTATAACTGCACATGTGATTAGAGTCATTAACACTTTCAATTTCCTTCAACTATTATAGTAGTAGTTTCAATTTATTGTTATAAAAAAGACTACAAAACTACAAAATGACTACAACTTTACCCAGCAAAGTCATACTCAGATCTCATACTCATTTGCAAAGCCGGTAAATGAGTTCATATTTTTCTCAGTCTATACCTGATTGATTCTGTCAACTACTCCATAAAGCTAAATCTGCAACTTCTTTTAAGAAGAAATAAAATCAGTTTACAATGACAAGAAGCATGTGAGAAGCCAATTATGTTAGCTTACCTTTGAGATGCAACATGCAATACATACTAACCTGAACAAATTAAAGCTATATAGGAGATGATGATAATGATGATGAGGATGATGCAGCTAAGCTAACTACAGCAGCTAAAGAAAGGTGAAGTTAGCTTCTTAATAAAGACGAGAGCAGAGGAATATGCTCACATTTGTAGTACTGATATTTGACCTTATAAAAGTTACACGACTCAAAGCTAACCAATGAGGCTCCATCAGTCGGTACAACGAGGTCTTTTCTAGGGGGCGTAACGTTTCCTGGTCACATATTTTTCCAATAGACAATGTAAACTTTTGCCATTAAACTGATTAAATATTGTCAGACTCTGTCTATTTACACTGCAGATAGCCCCAGTTAGGCAATACACGATGCTAACTGAAGCCTCTTACGAAAACAACCACCGGTGTGTTAACTCTTTCAAAACTAGCCCTTCGCAACATGATGCCACAAAGTCCAACCTCGCGGTTTGTAGGCTGCTAAGCTAACTGCGCTACGAGAATGAAGTTCGCTTTTGTCACAAATGCAACTACTTACTTTTTTTGACTGAAGATAAAGTGAAGTTATGGGCGTCCACGGTAACGTTAAATTCACTTGTCATTCGGTAGCCCTCTCTACCGGTTTAAGATATAAACGACATGTCGGGAGCTGTAGGCAGTCAGCTACCATTTACTATGGAAGTAATGGTGATATAGCCACGAAGAAAACTACAGTTCCCAGAATTCTCGTTACTCTGTTGCTGTTTTTCTTCTTCGTGTTCATGATTTATGGCCGAGGAGACGTATGAAAGTGTCCTACTGCCTTCTATAGGGCGCTTGAGGACCACAAGTAAAAATAAAACAATTAAATAAAATAGTAAAAATGTAGTAATATAAAAAATTCAATTTTTTTTAAATAGTGTATATGAAGTTAATATATATTATAAACATAGAAAATATTGATATGGTGCAAAAATGTGCATTAACATGAATAACATGGTGTTAACTGTTACAGAAAGGTGAGTTGTTATAAAGTTGGATAGAGTTTGGTATGAATGAAGTCCTGTAGCGTTCACTGTGGGAGCAGAGTTGGATCAGTCTTTTGGAGAATGAGCTCTGCTGTCCCTAAATAGTCCGGTGTAGTGGATGTGACGAATTGTCCATGATGGAGAGCAGTTTGTCCAGTGTCCTCCTGTTCCTCACTTACACAAGTGTCTCCAACTCTCTGCCGATTACATGACCATCCTTTTGGATCAGTGATGTTCTTTTTTTGCTGGTACTGCTCCCCCAACAAATCACATCAAAGTACAAGGTGCTCGCAAAAGTTATGTAGATGTTTGCATCTGTTTTGTATCACTGTATCTTTTTAAAAAATATATCTTTTAGGCTGCCTGTCTTGCACTATTTTTGCAGCAGTAAAATAAAATAATTGCAAGAGAAGGTGTCTATAAATCAATGAATAACTATAAGCCGCAATGAGCAGCAGTCTTTGCTAGATTTATAGCACTACTTCATATTCTAATGTACATCACTTCTACTTAAATCCAATTTATACCTACTATATTTCAGAGTTCAGAGGAATTGCAGTAGTTTTATTCCACTATATTTAATTCAATTAATTAATTATTATTTTTAATATTGAGAGATTTCAGCTTAGTTCCAACAGAAGTTATATGTTGAAATATGCAAATCCTTGACCAGCTGCAACATTACCACATTTTGTTGTATGAATAATAATCAATCAGAAATTTCCATACTTTAGTAGGTTTTGTTGTTGACAAAATAATAATAATAACCGAATTAATTAAAACACAAACCTGAGATTTTGGACGTACACATTGGTTAATTTTTTCAACAAATCAGGATAAATTCAGTAAAACAAATATACCTGACAATGAAATCATTTTTATTGACTACTGTTCGGACTCAAAATACATGCAGGATAATCTCATTAATGAAGAAATATAGTCAGCTTTGCAGAATTCAGTCCACAAAAATAGAATAAATCCTCTTCTCTGGTTTTCAATTCTGTATCAGCCTTTCAGCTTGTGACTGATCAAGCTGGATACCAGCGCTCAGCTTCCTGGCAGAAATGGCGCAACAGTCTTTGTTTGTGTAAATACTGCTCATCTTCCCCAATCTGTCTCCTGCAGGTCCTCTCTGGTGACAACAGACTGAAAAATGCAAGTGGTGATGGGATACTGACAGGAAAACATGCAGAATTCTCCTGTTATGCTTCAGTGTTTCTGCAGCTGTGGGTTTAAAAAGCTGGATCTCAATATCAAAGCATGACATAAAGCAATGAATTAATAACACACTTTTTAGAACAACACTCTGTACAGTTGATGATTTATTGATTTGTTATGGATTAGTGATCACATTTATTGCACAAAGGTATGTGTGAAAGAACCAAATACAGTTGCAGTGAATGTATAGTACGCTGAATTTGTGTTTTTAAAATGAATGCTTGCTTTGTTTTGTTTAGTGAAATCTCCATTCCAAACACCTGGTATAATTAATTTGCATAGACACTGAAAATGAAATGAAATACATTCAAAAACATGAACTCAAATGTACACTGCACGAGAACAAATTCACTATTTACACAATGACTCCAGGAGAGAAACTTAAAAAAACAACAAGTGCATTGCTGCCACCTAGTGGCTGAATCTGCTCATAACCAGCACTTAAAGCAGGACCTCGTCTTTTCTTTTGAATATCTTTCACTTACAAAATCCCCAAACACGCCACATTCCTTAATCATTTCAGATACAGGACTCATGGATACAGCTTTACTCACATGCTTTAAGATTAAAGTAATTATTCTTGAGTTGCATTTTGTGTTTGTGGACCTGCAGGTGTAGTGCAATCAGGTTATCGTGATTTAATTTAAACTTTTTGCAAAAATCAAACAAACAAACGAACAAACAAAAATAGATATTATTCCACACTTGATAAGGCACTTTGTGCAGAACGCTTCACAGTTTTTATTATATCAGGTCTCTGTTTTTATTTATTGCAACTCTAATTGTTTTGCAGTTGGGAAACATTGGTTGTATATTTTTAAAGTTACAAGATTTAATTAACTGAGTCGTTGAGATACGTGCGACATTTCACTTTATGAAAAAAAGCATTCCCTAACCTGCCTCACACCAATCAGCATCGTGCATTTTCGTCTTCTCTTTTCCTTCTGGTTTTGGCTTTTAAGTAAAACATAAAATGTGCAATAGTCAGGTTTCACACCTGTTACCCTGTTCTCAGTCTTCTCCTTTTGCAGTTCCTTTTTTTGCTTTAAGCCACAGAACAGACTACCTGTTCACAAAGCTCACACATAATCCATTTAGTATAAATTTAGCCCATCTGTAGTCAAGTGTCAGGTCTCAATGCCTGACTTTGCATAGTTATAGTTGGGTCACGATCTGATCCCTTAGTCTCATGTTCTTAATAAGTTTGTTCTTTTTTTTCCCTCTCTCCCTGTAAGCCACTCTTTGTGGATCTATACTGCCAGATCATCTTGCCGTGCCCGGCTGCTGGTGCCGCTGGTCTTGCTCAGGCGCCGTTTGTCCTTCGTGAAGCCTTGGGGCAGCAGAGGCATAGGGGTGCAGGCGTTGGGCAGCTCCGTGGGCGCCTGGTTGTATCTCATCCCCAGGAAGTCTTCCTCGTCCTCCAGGTTGTCACAGCTGTGATGCCGCTCTGTGGCTAAGTTGGCGGAATTCTGCTGCAGGGCCATCCTGGTGTTGAAGGGGTGGGAGGCCATGGAGGTCATGGGGTTCATGGAGCTTGGGTCTGTCAGGCACTGGTTGAAGTCAGGAGGTGGGGTGCAGGAGACTGACGGTCGCGGTGTGTTGTTAGGCTCCAAGGCTGCGATCACGGCCACCGTCTCGCTGTTCCTTTGCAGCGTCCTTTTGCGTAAATACCTCCTGATGCCCTTCCAGCTGAGATGGTAGAGCTCCAACAAAGACAGGAGCAGAGACACACCAGCCACCACCAGCATGAAGATGATGAAGACATTCTTCTCTGTGGGCCGAGACATGTAGCAGTTGACGGGGTTGGGGCAAGGCCATGCCTTGCAAAGGTACAGCGCCTTGAGGAACACCCCATAGATCATGTACTGCACCACTACAAATGTTACCTCCATCACTGTACGGATCAAGATGCTCAGGATGTAAGTCTGCAGCAAAGCCCCTTTTAGGCGAACACGGCCATCAGATGCCGAGCTTTTTGTGGTCTCTTTTTGCTGGAGGTACTCCTTCTCCCCCTCCAGGTCTCCCCCACCTTCCCCCCTTGCCTCCCTCTCCTCCTGCTCCTTCTTTCTTTGTTTCTCCTCCCTGCGCACCGTGTGCAAGGCGTGGCCCATGTAGATGAGGGACGGCGTGGAGACGAAAACGATCTGCAGGACCCAGTAGCGGATGTGAGCAATGGGGAAGGCGCTGTCATAACATACGTTCGTACAACCGGGCTGCTGAGTGTCACAAAGGAAATCGCTCTGCTCATCGCCCCAGGAGGACTCGGCCGCCGTGCCCAGCACCAGGATGCGGAAGATGAACAGAATGGTGAGCCAGACCTTCCCAATTGAAGTGGAGTGTTCCTGGACCTCTTCTAGGAAATTCCCCAAGAGACTCCAATCGGCCATCGCTGCTCACAGTCCGAGAACACACCTGAGACACAAAGACTGAGGAAAGAAGACAGGCAGAGGGCGCAGCAGAGGTGAAAAGGTGAAGTCTCTGAGGTGGAGGATGGATGAACAGAGCTGGAAAAGGAAGTAAAAGGAGAAAAAGAGAAACACAAATAATCAGTCACGGACTGCTGCAGATCCTCCACATTCCCGCTGCATGGAATGACCTGGATGCATGTGTGGCATTGTATGCATAAAAATAGCTTCTCTCCCTGTGAATTGCTTGAGGACTTGATACTGTGGCATGAGAACGACCATTTTCCCATGGGAGAGAGAGAGTGAGAAAGAGGGAGAGTCATGTAAAAGTAAATAATAAAGTTGTTTTAAGAAATAGTATTCAGTATTATGTGTGTTTACATTCCCTCTCGTGCTATTCCAAATTATGTATGGGACACAGACAGAGTAACAGGCTACCAAGAGGCACGTCAAAGCTGGAAGGCTTTGTCCTTTTAATGCTGTGACCTGACCCGAGGTGCATAGTCTCCATTTCGCCTGCGGCGCATCACCAGCAGACTTCACTCACAACGACAGCGCAGCAGTTCCTCTCTGCGATGATGAAATCCTCCCACATGCTGCAATCTGGACCAGTTCGAAGGCATCAATCGGATTTCCTCATCTGTCCTCATCTGGTGAGCCTGTCCGACTTCACCTCTTGACTCAGGCATTAAACGAGAGTCTGGGCGAGACCCAAACATGGCAGTGACAGGCTGGCGAGTCTCAGCTGAGAACGACCCTATAAGGCAGCTCACCCGGACAGCTTTATGTGAGCAATAAATGACCCCCGTCATTGAGAGGTGGAGAAAACCCATTAAATTCCACAAAAGGGTCGACCTCTAACTTCTCGGCGTACATATGTCTACCTCCAGCTTTCACAATGTGACTAGAGATCAAAGAGAGTTATAACATCCACCGAATGAGAAGGGCTCAAAGTGATTTCACCAACACGTCACACATTTGAAGTCCCACTTGGTGAGGCTGTATACATTTAGCTGTGTCTTAAGCCAAACAGTTATCTTAAAGGTGTGCAAAGAAGAAAAATGACATGCAGCATAACTGCTAAAATTACAGAAGAGTGGAGAAAAAGCCAAACAGGGAATTAATGATCTCTCTTACCACCTCTCATCTCTCCCTGAATGTAATCCACGAGCAGTTGCTTCCAGAGAAAGTAACTGTTCAGTCCACTGTGAAGGGCTTTGACTTGGCTGACACTGGTTATGTGTGAGAGAGAGATGGACTAAATGACCATGACCATCTGTCCTTCTGTCTGTCTCTCCCCCTCCCTTAGAGCTTCTATGAAGTATATATATGGTAATAAAACGGAAAATCAGACCGTTGTGTTCTCTATCTGCAAAGCGTGGAAACAAATCACGCTTATGACGGCGTTTGGGAGAGGAAATATCCAACTTCTATCCGCGCCTAAGGCTCGAGCGCCGACGCATAGGAAAGCTTGTTCTGGTCCAGCGGTTGCTTTCCAGGCATACAGCTAATACCTGCCACAGCTGGAGACTGGTTGGCAAAACCGGGTCCATGTCCCACTCAGGCAACTGGCTGGAAGCCCTGCAGGGATGAAGCTGATGATCTTTACTGGAAGTAATTCACAAAAGGGCTGAGAGCCGGAGGAAGGGAGTGAGAGTCCAGGCTGCACAATAGCAGGAGGTTGAACATGAAAAACTAATACTGCCAGTACTGACATCAGCTTTTCCTCATGTACGGAACAATACATCTCCCTCTGGATTAGAAAATCAAAGATGTATATCTATATTGAAGGCAATGTGAATGATTTGGTAAAACTATGTTCTTTGTTGTTTTAGTCCAGGAGTAAATCTACAGCTATGCTAGTGTAGCAGTAGTGTTCCTGTGTTGTGTTAATTATGACCAAACAGATACCAAACTGGCTGTTTATGGCCATTTATTCCTGATAAGAGAGTGTACAAGTCAGTCTCATCCCAAACTCCCAAACCTGCTCTCACACTGTGAAGCTAAAACAAAAAAAATGCTAATTAACTCACCACATGCGACGAACACACAAGTAACAAAACAAGTAAGCGACAGGGAGTTAAAACATTACAAAAACATAATTAACATAAAACAACCACTTAAATATGAAATTAAGATGAATAATCCAGAATAATTACGGGGCTAACAACGTGTGCACTCAGCAGGGAGACAGCGCTAGCAAAACTGTTGCTATCTCTCCAGGGTGAACGTCTCTAGTCTGCAGGGGTGCTGTGTTTAATGACAATAAATAAAACTGTAATTAATACAATAAACAGTTTGGGAATCACACTAACCCCATAGACGCAAAGCGCTAAAGACAGTGAGCTAACATGCTCTGTGTGTTGTTCATCATCTTAGTATGTTAGCATTGTCAATCTTGGTAATTAGCATCAAGCACAGCTAATGGTCAGGTTCAACTGGACCCACAAAGACTGAACTTTAAGGAATGGCGATTTAATGTTAGTCTAAACCAAAGTAGTGGACAAATTCCATATTCTAATGGTGGATGTTTTGTATACAGACCTTTAAACTACGAAGAAACTCACTTCATTTGGACAATACTTGAGATTAGATATTATTTATATAATAAAACACTCTGTGGATTACTGAAAAAAATAACCTACTGTATTTTAGATATACAATAGACAATAGACAATATTTGTATTATATACCATCAGTTTGGGTACATATTGTATACAAAGTAAAACAATACATACACGCAAACTAGTATTATATAGTAACACACAGCGGTGAGAGAGTAAGCTTTTCTTTTCTAGGGGTAAAAAAAAAGAGACAGCGTTTTGTACAACTGCAGGAGCAGTCTTATCCGCCTCCCTCCCTCGACTATCTCTTCCTGCTCTCAGAGGAAGCAATCTCAAACAATATGATTTCCGGAAGGACAAAAGAAACGAGGTATTAAAAGCAGGGGTTGCAGAGGTTACGGCCGAGCTGCTCTTTGCAGTGGGAACATCTTTATCCACCGCCGTTTGTCCATCACACCTGCGCTGCTGGCCGTAACCAGGGATTTGCTGTGATCCATAGTGCCTTTAGCTGAGCCGCCTGGTTTCCCTGCGCACCATCATGGCTGTCAGATTTGTTTATAACCCCGGTGGCAGAGTAATGAAGGAGTAATGGACAATCTGGTTATAAAGGTATTCGGGGCGGCAACGGGTGCATTATGCATCTCTGACTTATTTCTCTGTGACATTAATGAAAGCATCAGGGATGAGTCTGTGTCTATGTCTATGTGTCTGTGTGTGTGTTTGTGAGTGTTACTGAGCTAAAGTAGTTCCATGGAAACAACGTCTACAATAGATGGTGGAAAGATATTATGATAAAGTAAGCGAGGGGGCAGACTCTGTATGAACTCCAGCCAACAATGACGTCGTTTCGCGTCTTAAACTCAGGCCATTCACTGTATGCAGCCATGTTTAAATTTCCATGTGCATGTCTCGACACCGAGCTGGTCTGGACCGAAGCCACGACGCTCAGAGAGGTGACGGGAAAAAGTAAGAAGTTACTACATGTGCACGGCTGCATAGTGATAGATGCTGCTGTGACTTGCAGCAGACTAACAGGAAAAGTGTTGTATGTGTTTTTCTCTGCCAGGCAACACAAAGGTGAATCCTCGGCGCTGCCTTAAAGGGCACTGACTCTGGTTTAGGGCTGGGGCAAGTTGGTTTTATGGGGCCATCAAATAATGTTTATGTGGCTTTGCACACGGAGCCCAACAAAAGAGAGGCTTTTTTTTTTTTTTCTCACTTGCAGCTTAAAAACTTGATAACATTTTGCTGATGATTTCCAAAAGCTATCATGTAGTGTATCCACAGGGCTGATTTAAACATTCCCCTCAGTGATCTGCACATTTCAGCATTAAGCCGTGTTTGACAGAGTCCCGATCCCCTCAGAGGAGCAGGACACGTCGCTCGCTCTGCTGTCCTCACACACACAAAGACAGTCAGATGGTCGGGTATACATTCTCTCTGAGCACTTCCCTTTAATGGCCCATGTTTAGACTGACATCAGTGGAGGAAAAAAGTATTTACACTGCATTTAGTACAGGTGTGTCATTATTGTGTGAGCGTTTGGGAAGGTTCGACGTTTTCAGCAACGTGATCTCAACACGCTCTTTTAAAACCACGTTATCTGTAAGTAAAGTGTATTTTCATCAGGAGCGAGACCCTTTTAAGTATGTTTATTCTAAAAGAGACGTATTTGGCCACATTTGGCTGGAGGTATTAGTGGAGAGCACCCTTTGCTGCATATCTGTTCCCAGGACATGCGTTAACAAAGTCCAATAAAGAGTTATACCTGCAGGCTGCTACTACATTTTTATATTTTGCAGCATCTGATGGCTTTACCCTGAACCAAAAGTGCTCTTGGTGAGCTTGTTTGTAAATTGCATGCCCGCTCTCTATTAAATCTTGTTAACTGCAGTACACAGTGTTCAGTGCTTCACACCTCGCACAATCTACACAAAGTTTTTATTAACTCTTGATTTGTTTGTCTGAATTTATGTGACGCGACGTTCCTGGGAATCTTTTTCCGTCTTAGCGAGGAGACTATTAAATGGTAGCAAACAAAAAGCCTCTGCCAGGAGCCCTGTAACTAAAATATCTTTGCCAGCCAGAGTCAGTTGTGCAGGTGCCGTGTTGTGACAGCTCAGCAACGTTTCGCTGGAACAACCGCGGCGGAGACAAAGCACACAACCGCTCCGTTCTGACAAATTTATACGCAGGTTTCATCCCGTCTCGGCTGAAATCAACAACCGCGTCGAGGATGCCAAACATACTTAAGCTGTACTTAATAGACAAGTGACGCTTATTTCCTGCTCTCTGAGAGACTGGTGATATTTCCAGAGGCCTAACAGTGAGATTAACAGAAGAAATGAGGCTTATTTATTTTTATTTGCATCTATTTGCAGATATATGTCAATAGTTATAATTAAAGTGTGGCTTTTGAACTTTAAATCCCACGTCTGGCGGAGTCAATCCCAGCAGCTGTTTGGCCGCAGGAATGCCCCCAGACGAGTCCCACCATTACAATCAAGGATGAGCACGTTTAAGTTTAGCTATAGCGCTGCTGTTGGAGGGGTGATTTGGGGATA
The DNA here is from genome assembly GCA_005024645.1 of Planiliza haematocheilus. Taxonomy (NCBI): domain Eukaryota; kingdom Metazoa; phylum Chordata; class Actinopteri; order Mugiliformes; family Mugilidae; genus Planiliza; species Planiliza haematocheilus. The sequence goes on from SRSE01000725.1 coordinate 10,517,958, forward strand.
ACGTGACCTAGAGGTCTGATGCGGGGTGAGTGGTGAGGATACTTCCCACTCATGCAAGTCACCTGTTGTCACCCCTTACAGGATCCCACTGCCATGCGTCAGTCAGAGCAGCAGAAGCCAGCGGGCCGACGCGCTGCCTGCCTGTTACCTTACATGGCTGTCTGGCTCTTCATCTGCCCACTACTGTACACAGACCCACAGCCCCGTTATGATCTATTGTTTAGCTGCGCATGGCATTACGCCGGAGCCTTCAAACCAGACAGCTGCGAGGTGTTTCGTGGAGGAAAATTCTCTCTCTAACACAAACCCGATTTAAATTCCTGGACAGCTGCTATTTCTGGGTGGTGAATGAACAGACAATTGGCATCCATGTTGGTTTCTGTCCTTTTAATTTTGAAGACTGCGTCGGTAGTTACAGATTAAATCCTTGGCAGTGTATTCACGTTTAGTCTTTTATCTTCTGCTGTTGGACATATTCACACAAATAACACTTATTTGTTTAGCGTGTTATAATTAAATCCAAGGGAGTCAGGGATTTTAATGCTGTATCTTCAAAGTCAAATGGAAAAACACAGACTTGAGTTAAAAACTGATATTATCTCATTTACACTTATATAATTTATGATATATAACTTGATCTTTTAATTTTTATTCCCCTACATTTATCTGCTAGCTATATCCGTCTATTAGATTAATGTAGATTAAAAATATATAATCAGTTTACAGCTGTTCAGTAAATTAAACAGAGGGGAAAAGGGAAAAATAGGTGCAACATTAAATGGTCTCTCATATTGACATTTTGAATAAAATATTAACGTATTAAGGAGTGTTTTTTATTTTATCAGTACTTTTCCAAGAAAATAATCACTTAAACTGAGCAAAAGTTTCTTGTTTTTCTTTTATTGGACAAAATTATTAAATGATTAAATCAGAAATTCAGCCTCCAGCTGCCGAGACAGTGCTGACATAACCATTCCTCAATTGGCTTCATTCAGTATGTACACATCGCCGGTGGCTCTGTACTCTGTACTAAGGTTCCCAGTGCTGAACTTTGTTTGAGAGTTGAAGGGAAAGAAGAGAGACAGAGAGAAAGAGAGTTGACGGTTGTACCTGCTGGGAGGACCAGGAGTCTAATGCACATCAGGCCTCCCAGTCTGCCTGCTGATCAGGATGTCTCCCTCAGGAGATCGCGCTACTTTATCAAGAGCATATCCTTTTACTGTGAGTTTTCACCTGAGGAAGAATTGTAGCTGATCTGCCCGGCTTACCTGCAGTCTGGGTATCTGCTTCTAGTTCAGGTGCAGGGTCCTTATCTGAGAGGAGGAGAAGAAGAAGAAGAAGTCCTCCTTAAAGTCGGCGTACAAACGTCAGGTGAAGGTGCAGAGATGATCAGACGACCACTTTGTCTCGACAACGTCAACAGGAGCTGGCTCTTGAGGGCGGCGTGTGAGCAGTTTGCTGTCCCAACAACAAGCTGTTAGTCCACACAGGGGGCACGAGAAGAAAAGCAGGGGCATCACGAGAGAGCGTTTCCCCCCACGGACCTCCCTTCTCTCTCTTCCTCCTCCTCCATCTCCTCCTCTTCCTCTCCCCACTCCCCCCTTCTTCTCACATCTCTGGTGCCCAGTTGTTTTTTTTTTTTTTTTTTTTTTTTGGGAAGCAGTCTCCGGCAACAGGAGGGGAAGTGGAATTGTTTTCTGGGATCAATGGCAATTCCGTTCAGAGTAAACGTCCAGAGCGCTGTTATTTACTGCGTGGCCCTTAAGGTTTGCAGCTCCGTTGTCTGTGTTCGTGGAGACAATCCAGGATTTAGTGCAGGATTTAAACGAAAAGTTTGTTCAGCATCGTACAGTATTTTGTCTAAAATATGCTAATCTATCTGTCCACGTGTGTTTTTAGATTAAAGTTAAACTGAAGGTTGTAAAAAAGAATGTGATTTTAACTTTTCTTTGCAGATGGAAAACTTTTCAGAGGCTGAAATCAATCCAGCAAACACAGTGTAAACAGTCATGAGGCTTTGGTGAAAGTAAAACACCTACTTTGTTTCTGTGAAGGTCATCAGTCATCCAGGTCTCAGTCATCCAGGTCACGGTTTAAAACACTTTTAGACATACTTTGTTCATCTGTCCGTCCCTTCGTTTCTCTCCCTCCTCTATAAACTCACGCTGCTCTCAGAACCACTTGCTGAAGTTTGAGATGTTAACAAAGAGCTCATCCTCCTCCACCTCCCCTTTCCTGCCTTTCACCTCGTTTCCCCGTGTCTCGTACATGGTGTGAGTTTCAGCCCGGGACTCTCAGCTGGGCAGCCCGCCCGTGGACACATGTTGCATTATATAATGAGAATCTTTTAGGTTTAATTCCTCCTTGCTGAGGGCCAGCGTGCACTCAAAGCCAGTCAAATGGCTGTAATTATGTGGCGAGGGCACAGACATACAGACAGATCGCTCTGATGGCTTTTCAACAGATGTGACTTTACTTGACCGCCATCCTGTCTCTCTTTCTCTCATTCTTGAGGTGTGTCAAAGTCAAGTTTTCACAGTTTGAAATTTTGGGAATCTACATTTAGAGGCCTCATCAAGCTTAACATTAAGACCACTTTCCTATTATTAAGTTGGTCCCCCATTCCCGCCAACACAGCCCTGACCCATCGAGGCATTGGCTCCTAGACCGCTGAAGGTTGCACAGTGGTGTCTGGTGCCAAGATGTTAGCAGCAGATCCTTTAAGTCCTGTAAGATGCTTGGTAAGGCCTCCATAGATCGGATTCATTTGCTCAGCACATCCCACAGATGCGAGAATAGAATTGACATCTGGGAAATTTGGAGGTCAAACTTGTTGCTGTGCTCCTCAAACTGTTGCTGAACCATTCTTGCTTCGTGTCAGGGCACGTTACCCTGCTAAAAGAGGCCACTGGGATTCAGGGAATACAGTTTCAATGAAAAGGTGTACAACACATGTATGGCAAGACCCAAGGTTTCCAAGCAGAACATTGCCAAAAGTATCACACTGCCTCCGTTGGCTTGCCTTCTCTCTATAGTTCATCCTGGTGCCATGTGTTCACCAGGTAAGCCACTCGCACGCACCTGGACGCCCACGTGATGTAAAAGAAAACATGAGTCATGATTCTTTTCCACTGATCTGTGGTCTCCAAGCCAATCGGTCCCAAGTTCCGGTTCTTTAAATTCATTGCAATTCTGTCACTCTGCTTTTCAGACCATCTGTCCTGCTCCATCATCGGCATCTCAACTGAAGACTCCATCCTCCTATCTGCTCCATCGCCACTACCCTTAGCTGGGACTCTCTCCTCGTTCAAAATTCATAACAAGACCACACCACAAAGCATAAAAAGAAGTTTATTTTGACCAGGTTAAGGGGAGGAAAAGGTAGGGCATGGGATGAAGGCGTAAAGAATGAGCGGGTATGGGATGAAGGGGTCGAGGGGATGGGATGAAGGGATGATGTAGGACCGATGGTGGTCCGGACAGAGGAACCCAAGGAGCGAGATTCAGAGTGGGATCATATCTCCGGAAGTTTCGGCTCCTTGCACCCCTGGTTCCTGCAATGAGAAAATAACAAAGAGGGTCGGGCTGGGAGGGGTTAGAGAACTGAGCCAAACAGGCGAGGAGAGGTTAGACGCGCCCATGTAGGCGGGTGTGGGTAATTCAGACGTGGCCTTGTTCCTGAACCTAAGTTGTATAACTTCATCAAAACCAACTCAGTTTGTGAAATAAACGATTCGTGTCAAATAAACGACACCTTGCATGTTTTCGCAGTTTGAATTTTATACACATATAAATTTTTTTGGAAAGATGCAAAAAACTCTGAATCAGAATCGTATTTATTGCCACATACGCTCACACGTACAAGGAGTTTGTTTTATGTTTTGTAGTATTTGTGGTAAGCGTAGCTTTAACTTCATATCTAGCACGCAGGTAACTTTTGGTAAGAATGGTAATGGAGTTATTTATGTAGCAAAGTGTCAAGCCGTACCATGAATGAGTAATTTCCCCCTCGACCTTGGCCTTGAATCTTAAGTGCAATCAAAGAGACCTATCATTTAACTCATGTTCACTGACTTTGTTCTCTTCTTCCTGCCAGTGTCATGGCCTAATCAGGGATCTGAATGGCTAAGTTCTCCTCTTCAACAACTGCGCCTTTGACCATGTAAAAATAGCAGAAGGAAGCCAGAGATAAGGATCTCATGACAAGCTCTCTAACATTTTTGGCCTGGAGCTATGCCCTTGAAGCTTCGGACATATACCTCCCAATACACAGTATGTATGAACACATTTATGTCTCAGACTTGTGTTAATTTAGTAATTTGATGCTCTTACAAGGCAGAATAAAAATTTCCTTCACACATAAAATCTTATTGCAACGAGTGTGTCAGGGTGTTTTCTCCCTCAACACAGACTAATGCAAAGACCAGAGCATATTTTTCCCCCCTTCTGCATCTTGCAAAGGTCGCTGGTGAAAAATAAAAGAGTTCACTGTGATTTCTGCAGTTCATTAAACAAAAGGCTATGGAGCATCTAACACCCCTTCAGGCCTCAGTCAGTCATTCTGAAGGGATGGAAAAGCTGCTGCTAATTCCTAAATTACGCAGCCTTCCTCAGCTGAAACGCTACTCTGACGTTTCCATTGTGCTGCCCATCAGGAAGGATTTAGGAGTGGAAACAACATTCACGCGGAATAACAGCATGAAGTGATTTGTAACAAAGAAAACGATGTTCCACGGCTTCATTTAATCGCATCCCTAAGAGCTTCTCGACAGCGCCGGGACGAGGTCTGAGGGTGCGTGTGTTTACGTGTGCTTGTGCGAGTAAAATGCAGTGTATGTGTATGCTTGACGGAAAAAGCCCACCCTGCCAGGATGCATTAACGTAACCCTCCCCAACAGCCTGCCAGCCTGACCCCTCGCCTGCCATTCTGTTCATGACACAAACCCGTTTTACCCAAGTCTGAGGAAAGCCAGGCATGATGGACACGTGCTGCTGAATATTTATCCCAACTTCATATACACCCTTTAACTTATCTGTGTCTCTCTGTATACTGGAGGCCGCCTAGGCCACAGTCAAGGAATGTAGAACATAGCAACAAATGTCACAGTGGAAAAGGTTGAAGAGATAAGGTTGTTTTAAGATATGGTGTCTCATATATATCAAGCACAAACCTCAACTAACTCAGTCGCAGAAATGATCCACAGCAATGTGGAAACGCTCCCCGCCTATCACCAGCATCTTCAGTCAGATATTATAGGTGACTATTAAAAGGCGATATGCAGTGATGGATATAAAAAAGGGGGTAAAATAAAAACATTGTTGAACCGGGTGACTGCTGATAGAGCCTGTTGTCAGTTGATTGCAAGGTTGGTTGTTTGACCACCAGCCCCTCCACATGCCGAAGTGGCCTCAGGGCAAGACAACGACCTCCATATTGCTCCAGATGGCAGACGAGCACTATGCGTGGCAGCTCTACAGGTATCAGTGTGTGGGTGTGTGCATACAGCAGAAAATATCTTAAACAGTAACAGCAGAATAAGGGTGATCTGTCTTGACTGTCTCTTACTTGACTGATTTTTCTGCTGATGTCTCCAGTCAAATGCTTCATATCGTATAACTGAGCTTCCCAGTTTGATATAAGTGTAAAACAAAGCGCATCAGTCCACACTTTCTTCCCATGAACTCATTATAGGGTGGCAATGCTTTGAACCGGCAGGTGAGGGATCGCGAGAGGCCGTCATGTATTTCAGACTTCTGTCTCCACAGATTTAGATTGCTGCTATTCTCACCGGCTGATCTCTGACCCTCAATGAAATGCTGCCCCAGACCGGAGGCATAGACGATGGATTGGCTGTGAATGCATATGTGGGTCACACATGCCTTACTGCGTGCGTCAATGATGTACGTTTCCACGTTCCGTGTTTGGTTTTGTTTTTCTGTCAGCGCTGCACGCGTGTGTATAGCAGCACCGCGTGACTAATGTGAATATATGCTATAAGAGACAGTGGTTAGAGGATGGGAAATTGAATTTCCATTATGCAGATTAATGGAATAATTCTAACTCAATTCAAAGATGTTTATTGTCAATTCAGGACATACAGAAGAATCACAAAGCCATTTCTCTAAACCTCACCTTAAAATAAACAGTATAGATATAAAATTAACAAAAATAAGGATGAAAATAAAAAAATAAAAAATCAACCGACGTACAAAAGTGGTGGCAGTGTGATATAGTAGCATATAAACAATTCATATTTCATATATGTCACTGACAAGTTTGTTTTTTCAAATATATATTTCTAAACATATTTTAGGGATTAAGAAGAACTGCCAGTCAATATGACGTTGTTTCTACTGTAATGCCGAGGTTGTCAAATTTTTCGACTTTTTCAGCGTCCTGGTTTCGTGTAGGCAGACTCCTTAATGAGTTCAACTAGAACTTCAGGTTACAAACGGTAATTCGTACACAAAAAAATGCTCGGCATTCAAGTGGTAACATCATCCTTAAGTCGCTGGTGTCTAGAAGCCACCAAGGTTAACGCTTCAGCAGCTAATAACTGGGTAAATGAATGGAGGAAATGCAAAGACATAATAAAAGGATGACGCTGTTGTAAATATCAGTATTTTCCTCAGACGTATACATTTATGGAGAAAACTCTGTACAAATTATTACAATATGACAATGGTTTGAATCACAATTCCTGTGTGACCTATGACCTGATTGAAAATGTCACGAATACCACAAGAGGGAGCCGTCCATATGTTCTACATCACATGGATGAGAACGCTAGACTATTTGAAGACAGCAGTTGTCACACTTTATAAATGAACATAACCATATCCATACAGTTGTTCATAATATCTGCAGAATATGAAGTCATAATGTCGGCCTCAAATATTAAAATACTCAAAATCCTTTATGAGTGTTTTTTTAAATTCTAAGATAAGATTATCAAATGCACGAATGTTGAATAAAAGCAAACAAAAGTCATGCAGTGGGCCTTGTGAGTTCCTCTCCCACCCTACCAAGAACAAGGTTATCAAGATGTGGAGAGAGCCGAAGGAAACTTGGACTCTTAATGCCATGTTTTCCCCTCCACGCCACCACCGTGGAGTCTCAGCATCCCAGTGTGCAGCCGCGGAGACAGAGCGCCTTAACAAACGCAGGAAGAGGGATATCTACAAGACCCCTCACCCAAGACCACCAGCTACCTCAGACATGAGGACAGACGGGCGCTGTGTGCGCGTGTGCTGGCGTATGTGTGTGGACAGACGGACTTTGTCCAGCGTATAAGTTTTATGTGTGTGTGATGACTGAAGAAAGACGAGGGGTGTATGCCCCCATACGTCCCTAAAAACAAACAGTGAATGAAAGGACGCCATTGTTCATGAGGGCAAGCAGAAGGGCCACATGCACGGGCAATGAAAAGGCTATTCAGCAATGTTTTTTTTTTCTTTGCAGGACCCTTGACTGGAGTTATTTAAAATAATAAAAATTAAAATAAAAAGCCAGAAACAGTTTTACAAGTGTTTTGAGAATCCATGCATTTTTTTTATTTATTTATTTTATTTTTTGGAGGGGCTTGGCATGTTTTCTGTCTTATACCCCTGACTTATAGACTTTTATTGCAATGTTTTATGACTTGTTTGTCCTGGTCATTGTTAAAGTCATTTGTGGAAACAACATTAAAATATAAATCATTACCCGCTGAGCATATGTGAGAAACTTGTGGGTGTTTGGCGGTGGACGCTTGACCGTGTGTGCCGGCACACCTATCCGTAGATAACATTGTGTTGGGCTGCTGGCTGACTAGAGGGACCTAGATGTATGAAATCATCCTGTGTCTGGCAGCGTGTTCCCCTGATAGAGGCACAGAGGGCGTAACCCTCCTCTGAAATCTACCTCTAGCCCTTCGCACAGCTCTTCCTGCCCGGAGCGATACGCACCCTCAGTTACACTCTTCCTTCTTACGCTGCGCTTCTCAGAACCTTAGTCACCCTTCGTGCATTTTTATTACACAACAGTTACCACTGCTTTCATCCTCCTTTTGTTTCCTTGCATTTTTCAAAATCCAATAACAGCACCTTGCTGTTTTTCCCAGGGCCAGTGTACTGAGATCCATTGAGTGATGGTATTCACATTAAACCTGAAAACGTTCTTTATGTAACTGATGAAGCCACCGTAAAGGCACTTTATGCTAAAAACAGCAGAACAGACAAAGTTTATTGACATATTAAAACAGCGGGATGTTTCTCAGTAACAACGGTTCTTTGACAGTACATTCAGAATATCCTGTAAGGTGTATAGACTACAATTTAAACTAAATAAATAAGTCACAGCAGTGGAAACCTACCCTAGATGGCCATTCAAGCTTGTGTGCGTCCATCCATCACCTGTATATATATACATCTGATAGGACGTCACCCATGTGATTCCTGAAGAGTGATTTTGAAGCTCAGTGCGGTGGTTTAGGAAGCCGCCATCTTGGCAGTGCCTGACTCCACCTTACTCTTCGAAAATGGGGAAGAATGAGAGGAGCTTGATCCAAACAGTATAATTGAAATGGATGAGTTATATAATAATAATTCACCCTGGAGAATACAGCTATAGAGACCAAACGCTGTTGGATACTCCACAAGGCTGTTACGTAACAACATAAACCTTTTTCTTGTGTGGTGTTCTCTGCTAGCTCCCAGATGCTAACATTCGCACTGTGACTGCTAATTAAGTAGAGATCAGCATACTGTGTGTGGGTGCATGCTGAATGAACAGTGTGAGCCAACAGACAGGGTCGTGAAAATGACTGGCCAATGTCCGAAAACAATAAGAAAAATGCCTCTGGTCGTCCATCTCTCACGTATCCCACAATGCTTAGCGTGGGCTGTAGTGGGAGGACCCTATGAGGACTTCACGGAGTTCTGCACTTTCTTGTGAAGTATATCTGCCCAAAACAAATGTTTTTTCTTGTTCTCGCCGCCCTAAGAGCAAGAACAAATGTCTTGCTTCTCCCTGAGTATGTAACAAGCTTTAAATTTTCAGGTTCAGAGGACTGAAACAGAGTAAATATATCTATGTAAAAGGTGAAAGAGTGTTATATTTTGAATGCAGGATACATTTCCATTTAAAATCCCCAAATAACATCCAACAAAACACAGCCAAAGTAAATGTTCTGACTCTTTCACAAACGTAACGTCTTTGACATTACTCCAGTGATATCTGATTCTGAATCAGACGGATCTGTTATTTTAATTCCTCATATGTGTGTCTGTCATCACATGCTAACATAAAAAGGAAGGATTTATTCTCAAATTACTAGAGTGTATTCCTGTAAGGGGCTGAGTCAACTATTTTCTTACCAGCTCATGTGAATGCAAAGCAGCCTCAAGGGATGATATACTTCACAGAGGTTGTCATCAGGCTGTGGGAAAGTGAGTGTACCCAACAAGACAAAACAAAACACATGTACAAGAGTCTTGGAATTTTCTCTGTCTCCACCAGGCATCCCCAGACCACAGTCTCTCTCTCATCCAGGTCGTTACATCCAGTCTCGCACAGCACTTACATCCTTCCTCCATTATCGCCTCCTGTCTGCCCTCCTCCCTCCTCCCACCCCTTTCTCCATTGTGTGCGCAGCGATTCTCCTCTCTCTCCCAGCGTGCCCGGCGTTGCACAGAGAGGAAGTTGCCCTTCCACTTCCTTCTTTGCTGGTGAGAACAATTCAAGCCCTGTCTCTCTCTCTCTCTCTCTCTGTCACACTTTCTTGTAAGGCCAGACTACATGAGGCTCTCAGGACAGCTGATTTCCTGACACAGAGTCTGACGCTTAGATCTCTCTGGAAAAATCTTGATCTAGTATTGACGTTGGCTAGGACTCAAGGAATGAATTCTTAATACGACAGTTTGTTGGGAGGGTATTCTATCATTCATTCATTCATTCATTCATTCATTCATTTTCTGTAACCACTTCTTGTCCTCTGTGGGTAAGGGTTAACCTATCCCAGCTGTCACTGTGCGATAGGCGGGGTACACCCTGGTCAGGTCACCAATCTATCACATGGCTAAAACAGAAGAAGAAGAAGTACCAGAGTCCTGTACGTCTTGTGCTTGTAGGAGTTTATTTAGGCTCTATCGAGGAGAACCGAAGCTTCGTCATCACAACATAAGTGCATGAGTCCACCTCAGTTCTAAGGGACAAACAGTAAACTCAAAGTCTTATAGTAAGAAGGTGGACTGAGGCAGGGGGACATGTGTCAATATCCAATTGGCTATTGTACATAAACATGAAGATAAGGATTCACACCAGCTGTGTCTGTAGACAGCTAGACAGTGAGATTGGAGACGCCAAAAGAGGGACCATGGCCTTGGCATGTTCCTCAGAGAGAACATAGGGCAGATAACTGACCCACCACCACCATAGCACACCATTGTGCTATAGAAATGACATATGTTAGTGTAGGCAGCCTCAGTTCTTATCAGAAAACAAGGTAGCATGCCATTTGGATTTTATTATGGAGTGTGTTTCAATGGAAAAGAACAAAAAACAAACTCTGCACACAATAACATGGTCCTACAACCAATCAGAGCCGTTCAACTCAATGAAATGACAACCTACAGCTGCTGAATAACGCATGCTACAGCGTCTGATTGTCATTCGAAGATTTTAGGGAAACGAGGGCAAAAATGGCGGACAGGAGGGACAAGAAGCTTCTAGTAAGTACTGTCAAAAACTGCTGTCATTTAAGATATGTGGCAATAACAGTATACTCCTGTAGGTTTAACTGTTAAAACATAAACCAAACTAGGTAGCAGTGGACACTGGAAACTGACATGGACAATCTCAAATGTAGCGAACAATTTCAACAATAGATTCAATGCAAGATAGTAGGTGACTGTTTATGTAGCGATGCTAAGAGCCCGGTGGTTATGTGACCGTAAACTATGGTCTTACTGCTCTCGGATGTACCGAACAGCATGTGCGGTATGTAGTGTCCAAGTATGTGACTCAGAGCATACTCACTGACTACAGCCACAAGCTAAGAAGCTTTGTTCTCATGATGAATTACGTAATTATACTTTATTTTACGTTGTTTAGACTACATCCCATAACCATAAGGGACATAGTCTTAAATGTAGCTGCAATAAAGGTTTATGACGAGGTGCAAGTTGCTCCCATTTGTCCTGCAGGGTCAGGGTAAAAGACACATGCTTATTTATGGAACATTTCATGCAGAAACAGAAAACAATAGATACGCAGACAGCACAGCACACACAGGTGGCGGCGTTACATTGCACAAATAATGTAAACATTATACACAGCATGTGCCAACTCTTTTTACGAACCGCCTGCATCACGCTCTTCAAGACATCTCCTCAAAAGTCTTTCAGTACAGGTCAACTAACACATAGCAGACAGAGATGACATTTCAATAATGCATGTGTATAAAACAGCTAAATAGTTTAAACCCATCAAGAGTTCAACAACAGAAATTTTAAATTATGGGAAAAATATCTGTTTTTTTCTTCTGTTTTTCTTATGTCAAAATACAATCTTAAACTACTGTTTTTTACAACCTATTGGACGATATTTAGATCTGTGTATATCCATATAGTGGGAGTGACTGGGGCACCGAAACGCAGCCTCTCAATAACGAATGATCTGCTGCGAAACTCGTTCATTTCATTGATATTTTGTTATGATGAGTCAGGAGTTGCCTGTTATCGTCATCCGGGGTCTGTAGATTGACCTACTAACTTCTGACCTGTGATGTCATCTCTGGGGGCCGTGCACCTGCGACAGTCGGCTTGTTTACCTAATATTTTCTACTGCTAGTTTTTTGCAACATGGCTGAATATTTTTCTGATTTTGAGGTTGTGGACGATTACTTTATTTACGGCGGACATCCTTACGGTTTTGAGCCAGAGTTTACTGATGAGGAGCTTGTCGAAAGGAGGATGCGGAGGCAAAGAGCTGGCCAAAGGACAACAACCCGCTGCACGTCCGCGAATAGATAACACGTAACTCCAGACTCAACAGGGAATAGCACTAGTGTATCATAACAAAATATTTGTGAAATGAACGAGTTTCGCAGCAGATAATCTGTTGTTTAGAGGCTGCGTTCCAGTGCCCCAGTCACTCCCACTATATGGTTATAGGGGGATCTAAATTTAGATTGTAAAAAAGGGAAGTCCATTAATTTAAACAATATGGTGTGAGAGTTATCCGTCATTCTGAGGGGAGACACAGAACCTTGGCTCCTCATGCCATGTTTACTTTATATATTTGTTGCGAATAACACTTGTAATTATGCTTTCTTTGTTTGACCAACACAATCAGAAGTACATTATATGATAACAAATAAGGTTCTGCCACTTTTCTGCCATAATATGTGTTTACCAGATCACAATGACTTGAGGTCAGAACAATCATTAGTGGCAGGTCCCCTCACAGACGCAGGAGGAGGGGTGTGTGCCGGTGTTGTAACAGGATATAGAAGGGTAAACCTTAACCACAAATTCAGGTAGTGAGTCTAAACAGTCCCGTCTTCTCACCATTTAAACACACGCCCCTCTTTCGTAATCTTACAAACGATCAATCTGTATTTAAGTCTCCAACAAAACTGTCGCACAATAACCGGTGAAAAATATTTACCAGGGAACAAACTTTAACATTTGAGCACCACTTTTCTTTCGTAGTGACGCATTTCACTTCAGTGGCGAAAATTTTTTGTGCACTTGGGTGTTTTTGTTTGCCTGTTCCTGTAGTAAAGTGTGTTTAACAGACCTGGTTATGAACTTCCAGGCCCTGAACGACCTTGTCCCATGAGACTATCGTCTGTGAGAGCGCTTAAGCACATGAAGGACAGTGGGCTGGTCCAAATTCAACAAGTCTGACCTCCCAAACACAATGGCACAAGAACCCAAGTCCAGCTGGGCGACAAGAACTCAGCCCTCAAAAACACAATGCCATGGCGAGGGACCAGATGTGACACTTGTGTGCGTGTGTGCAGCTCTTGTGAGAATGTCCACAAGTATGCGTTTATAATTCAAACTCTGACGGACTGTCTAGCAAACATTTCTGCCTCAGTTTAAGACTGTCGGCTGAAGCCTTTATCAATCTTCTCACCAGTTTCCGCTGGCTAATGAAGCGAGTGGCCCAAAGTGTCACCGCGGTGTTTACTCTGTGAATTTTGAATTCTTCTGTGAAACGTTTCACACTTTCTCACTGTTGCCGGAAAAGAGACGACAGCTCGGTTCTCAGAGGAAATGAGAAATAGCTTTAGAAGAATGCTCACACTTGAAAGTGAGACAGAAAGGTGTGTGTTTAATGTGGCAGGGGAATAGAGAAAGTTGCAGTTGTCGGTCTGTGTCTTGTGGTCTGGTACCTCCATTTAAAGCAACAGGCCCTGCTCCAAAGAGATGAGTCATGAGAAAAAAAAAAAGAAAATCTTACAAAAAGAGCAAAACAAAGGCTTTGTCACTGAGGCAGTAGGTCACCAAGACACAAAGAGAAATGATGAAACTCACAGATATTTGCGCAAATATCTATGGGTGTATGTTTGCACACTAAACAAACAAGAGTTTAGAAAGAAATGCATCTCTGTCTTTGAGCATAAGCCTTACGCTATTGAGGTCTTAGTGTTGTGCAGCGTCATGGGACACAGTCCTGCCCCAAGGTCATGTTGTATCTGTGAGGGGCATCACTGACGCTATCACTTTAAACTCGCCGTGAATGTCTCCTCTGTCCGTGTGAAACTGCATAGGACACAGACGACTCGTGAAGTTCATGTGATTAAAAGAGTCAAAGTGAACAAGCACTGTTTGGAATTACAGGCTTTATTTTCAAAATGCTTTGAGAGCAATTCTGTTTTGGAGACTACACTGACAAACAAAAGATATCATATGCTATCATATGCAATATTGTATCATATTGCATCGTATCGTATCGTATCGTGTCGTGTCGTGTCGTGTCGTGTCGTGTCGTATCGTATCGTATCGTATCGTATCGTATCGTATCGTATCGTATCGTATCGTATCGTATCGTCATAATATGATTTCCTCAATTCCTCAATGTAAAAGCACAACATTACAGATAAAAGTCATATCATAACACATCCAATCATATATCTTATCGTGGTATACATGCTGTACATGTTATCACATCATATCATATCATAAACAGCATTGTTTCGTATTGTCATAATATCATTTCTCCTCAATCCTCAATGTCAACATTACAGGTTGAAGTCAAAGAGGCATTCAAAGGGCTACTATCATAGCACATCAAATCATATATCTTATTATGGCATATGTGAATGTTATCATATTATATCATAATCAGTATCGTATCGTATCATAATATCATTTAAAAATATCAATTCCTCAATGTAAAAGCACAACAATGCAGGTGAAAGTCCTTTATTCAAAAAGCTAATATCATAGCACATCTAATCATATATCTTATCCTAGTATACATGATGTTATTATATCCATTCATATCAAATGACATCATATCCTTATTAACTGTATCGTATTGTATCTTAACAATAAAAATTGAAAAATGTAATTCCACATCATAACTTTAGTAGCAAATCCTTTCTGTAAAAGTGCATCACCACAGTTAAAATGTTCCTTTGTTATAAGTGTCAAAAGTGCAATAAACTTGCCAGCAAGTCTGGAAGGCAACTGTAATTCTTTTTATTTACAGATTACTGTATTGTAAAGTTTGTTTTTGTATTGTGTATTTTTTATTTTATTTATACTATTTCATTTTTTCCTGCTTTTGCTTCCAACAGAGGCACTCTTGAGGTAAATGTACATGCTTTAAATGTTTTAAAATTAAAGTAATATTTTACAATACATACACACATACGAGACAGTCTTGTAGCTAGATTACAAGAAAAAGCCAGACAGAATAAAACATCTTAGTGAGTGATGATGGTAGCTGCTGTATAAACAAGCCCAGCAGCTGATACTCTGAGATCTCCCTTAAGCTCAGTCCTCTGCTCGGAGGATGAATGTGGATACAAACTTTAATGAAAGGCGAGGAATCTCTCTGACTTCGGTAATCTCTGTCTGCTCCCCTCAGATTTTGAGAGCAGTCAAAATAGCTGTTTGAAGTCGCTGAACGTTATTTGCGCGAGTGGACATGCACGCTCACATTTGTGTTTGAGTAAAGGATGCCCCCTATCAGCCTATTAAATTCAAGTCTGCGGCGTGTAATGCACGCAGACTGCTGTGTCTAATAATTAAGCCGACTGTAAAACCTTGAGGCCTTTAACCGTGTATCCTCAGAGAGTAGCACGGCAGAAATGTAGCTCGGCAGGACATTTTCTCATGAAAGATGTTATTATAAAAACATGATTTGTAACTAACTTTTCATTTGAGTTGTTGGCTCAAAGGACATGTACATTATAATGTACCATGTAACACTACATATTACAGTCTAGGATTTATGGTGTCATTTCCAGACATTCATTATAATTATCTGATTGTTTTTGTGTAATTTCACTGAAGTTATTGGTGCCAGGATTGAATGGTCATGTATTCTTGTCCACCACTAGATCTACAATACTTAGAGAATATTTTTATCGTAAGACTATTCTTGGTCTATGTCAGATCTATATCCCTCAAAACAGTATGGGCTGTTACTGATTTAGCTCTGTAAACTGTAAACTCTGTATTAAACTGGGAAAAAGGGGCATTTATTGAGTACTATTTTTAAAATCACCAAAATCTCAGGGACCTGGTTTCTCTAAAGTAATTTAAAAGATACACAGGCAACAACGTCCGGCTGCAGAAGCTCTGACTGACCCCGTTTCCTTCCTCATATTGATAAAATGTGACCATGAACATTTGATAAATGTGTTTTTGTATTTTCATGTAAATTGTCGAATATATGCCTGCGATGTGAAACTGTCATGATAAAAAAAAATATGACTCAATGAGTACATTTATGTCCAATTAAATGTAATAAAAAAACAACACAATAAACAATTAAAAAAAAAAGAAATAAACAATAATGTAATTAAAAATAAATGTATGCATTAATCATGTTTTAAATTGTGACATAAATCTTCTTGGCATAATTTTTTAATGTATTTGTATATAGAGAGCGTATTTATATCTGTACTATTTCCTTTTTTGTTTATCCCTATTTAAAATATATTTATGAAATTTAATTAAAAAACTGAATTTAGATTAATACAGTGTTGGTTTTATAATCTTGTTTGTTATTTGTTCTGCTGGCCTGTCTTGGCCAGGGTACTCTTGCAAAAAAGATTTTCATTACATTCAGAATCTTTCCAGGTTAAATAAAGGCTACGATAACAAATAAATGTTTTTATTTTTATTCATCTCATTCCCCCTCTTTCCTCATCTTGTAAAGAACTCTGAAACCTACTTTTGGGCAAAGCGCTTTCTAAATAAAATTTGCCTGCTTGCTTGAAGCTTGTGCAATTCTCTGTGCAGTCTGTGTTGATGATCACTCACACAGAGCGATGACAGACCAAACATTTACAGCAACCAGGACTGGAGCTCTCGATGTGGCCAAACCAATGGCACAGATGAAACTACTTCTGCTTCCATGATGGATCAGATGTATGTTTGTGAAGTTCTCCTCCTGAGGGAGACGTAATGAGGCGGCCAAATCAAACCAAACCCCTTGCCGACGTGTAAGAATCACATAATGCATATTGTTACATGAAAGAGATCATAAATTGCATCACGTTGATAAGGGCATCACAAAAGTAAGATTTTAGTTACTTCCTGTCTCTCAAAGGGCCTGCGAGCAGGAAGCGCGTGGCACCGCGCCGTAGGCAGATCGCCGTACGATATGTTTGTTAGCGTGTTAGCATTCTGATTAACGGCCAGTTGGTGCTCTGCTTCGGAGGTCTAATCTGGCCTCACGCCTCACTGCACATGCTCAATGGAGTCCGCACCCTGCATCATGACATCATGTCTTTGTGTGAAATCCCGGTACCATTCACGGGCCCACCGTGGGGCTTAGCATGCGAGCGTCCACTATACCAACACACAGCTCTTTAAAGGGAGTCCCCTGGTCCCCCAGCTCAGTGGATACACCCCGATGCCTCCACAGAGCTCTGAACATGGCGTCCATCCTCCGACAAAAATGGGCTGAGCCAATGTGCCACCCAGGGGCCAGAGGAGACCGAGTATTTTTGTTGGGGACATTTTTATTTGAGAAGATATCACTGTTCCTGGATGCCATGTCAGGCAGAGACAGTAAATGATTTGGGGACACTGGGTTAGGGTTTGCTCTAAGATGACATCATTCATTTGTGAAAAGCAGTGGGATCAATGAAGCTCAGTACGGAGGCCAAATCTGCCACCAACCAGCAGATCAGAGAGCAGGCACCAAGAGGTGGACTTTTTAGTCCACCAGCCCACTGGACTATGAGCACTATTGGCTGAAAGACAGTGAGGGGTGGCTGTACTGTAGCATGGGCAGAGTCGAGACACGCCCATAGAAGGAATGAGAGCTTCCACTGATTAATGATTGTAGATTTAGACTTCTTACATGTGGCCTTCTAGCACGAGGACACTGTTTAGCTAAGAAATTGAGTAAAACTAATTGATTAAAGAACTTAAAAGTGATTCTGAATTTTTCTATTTATCCCATTGTGCATATTCTTCTAAAGCTTTTCAAAATTTACTTGGAGATTAAAGTGAAATATGCTGAACAGACACATTATTTCCCAGTTTTTGATCCTATAAGAAATAGCCATATCTAATGCACACAGGCCTTTAGGGAAAACGCCATTGTTCAAACCCATTTCATTGTCTCCTGGGAATACGTCGCAGTTGTTGAACCTGGAAACTTGACTGCGCAGAGGGGAGTAAGTTGTTTAACTGCGAATAAACGGTCTGTTCCTTCCTTTAATTTGGTGCATCAGCAGTTTACCAGGAGAGCCAGTTTTCAACAGTTTAGATAACCGCCAAACAAAAGCTTTCTTCGTGTAAACTTTTCCAAACGCTTAAGTGTGGTTCATAATAAACGTATTAAATGTTGGCACAAAGAAATTGTTATGTTGCTACCCAGCAGATCTTTCTTCATAATGGTACAGTTGTGCAATGTGTAACGTGTTGTACGTCCTGTTTTCATTTCGCTCATGTAGAACGTTAGGAACAGTGGGGAAAACGTTTATGCACCACGTTAGCTGAGTAGAAACACCCCAGTTGTTCTCGCAATTGCGAGCAACTTTAAACTTCAAATTGAATGTCATTACTCTGTGTTATCATGTGTACTATAAATAACAGTTAATGTCAAATTTCTCTTATTTGATTAAGAATTTGTAGCCTTCAAGTGTGTTTAGGTTTTTCATGCCATCATTTAACCAATTTTAGTAGTATCGGGATTAACTTTTGAGTTGAGCATTAAAAAATAAAATTATTTGCTGTATAAGCTTCTCTATATATAATGTTTAATCACATTTATTGGCCAAGTATTTACACACACAATGAATAAGTTGTCTGCATCTGTATGTGCATATATGCCATGTATCCAGTGCCCACTGATCTACAGCTCCCCTAATAATATTTTAATATCATCTACTATTAATCTTTTAACGTATTGAAAAGCACAAAATATTACTTTATCTCAAAGTTAAGGATTAAATGACACAGCCAGATAACTGACAGTGACGCCACATAAATAACAGATTCATTGATCTATATGTGCTTTAGAAATCTCCTTACAAGAGAATGTGCAAGAAAGAAGTGAAGCCACAGATTAGCAAGCAACCACAGTCACTGGCTAGCATCAGACAAAACTCAAACAGTTAATACTTACGTTGCTGTCTTTTTGTCTTGCGACGTTAGAGACCTCTAGGATGTCATGGGCCATGTCAGCCTTTCAAAGAGTGCAGAGGACTACTTTATTACGACTGTTAAAAGAATTACCAAACTTTTTCAATAATCAGCTTCAGCATTTTTATGATTAAGTCCATTTTTTCAGGTCAGCACAGTGGCAGAGTGGTTATAAAGAAGGTTCCAGGTTCGAATCCATGGGTCGACTGGGCCTTTCTGTGTGGAGTTTGCATGTTCTTGTTGCATGTTAGGTTCATTTGTGATTCAAAAATGGCCATAGGTGTGCATGTGAGTGTGAATGGTTGTATTTATGTAGCTGATTAAGTTGAAGCATATTCCAGTCCTGGTATTTTTTATATTCAAAGCAGCTCTATAACATAGACATGGATTTCCTCTATGTTTCAGTCACCAGAGCTTTCAGTTCATTTTGTCAAAAAAACAAATGGCAACAAGAGTAATTTCTGTCATATCCACCAGTTTTGGATGATTTATAAAATTAATACATGTTCACCAAGACCCCTGGACAGGAAACAGACTTCCTTACTTTACCTTTAGCACAGTATGTGTTGTACTTTCTAACATGCCACTATCCCTTGGTGCCCAATCTCTATGTGCTCCTGTCTACTGCTGATGTCTGTGTCTGCCTGTCCTCCGTCCTTCATCAGTCCTCAATTTACCTTTTTGCCCCAGTGGATCCAGTGACCTGCTCTGTGCTCTGCCTGACCTTTGAGCTCACTACGTCATCTTTGCCATTTTAGCTGTAGCCTTTAATATACCAGTTTAATGTAATCCACAGTGGGTGCACAGTACTGAAGTTTACATAGGTCTAAAGATGAATGTGTCCCACCAAGTCTGACCAATCAGAGGTTGTCCATACATGCATTTGTTGACTTGCATGTGTTTGTTCTCAGATGACAACCTGATTCTGAACTATAAATGCGTTTTTGCTAGTATAGAGACAGTGAGAAGTGAAGGTGAGAACAGACGTGCACCTATTTTTTCATCCCAGAGTCACCAGACTAAGTCTTGGATGTATTTTCACAAACCACATCTTTTCCAAACTTCCCAGTATTAAAACCAGGAGAAAATGAGCTTTGTTTGAAACCTGTACTCAAAGACCTGGAAGAAACACATATTGGATCTTATTTGATTCTGATTATTCACCTTATTTTCCGTTGACATTATGTTGTGCGCAGCCAGGCCTTTCTGGCCCAGCATCGACTGCTGCAGCTTTTACTTTTGTTCAAACATCTGCGGAATGATTACGAGATCAAAGATCGCTGCTGAATGTTTTTAATTCCCTGAGCCGGGAATGTTTGACTAACCTCCCTAAAAGAGACATTTCAGCTCGTCCTGTCACCCGGTATAGCGCACATTCTTCACATTCCAGTTAAGTGACACAGATATGATGATACGCGCATGCACATGGGCACACGCAGGTGGACCGGTCTGACTTTGTGTTAACTCACATTTGATTAGCGTTGATTTCAAGTAAACCTGTGAGTTGAGATGTGGGATTTTGCACTGGAGAAAGAAATCCCAATAAGAATCATGATCACAATTAACGAAGCGCAAATTAAAGACATAATATCAGTAAATATAAGTTTACTTCATATATGTTTCCTTTAGATACTGAGCTCTGGAAAGTCAAATATACTAAATGTGCTAATGAGGAAAACAGAATATGTGACCTGGCAGAATTAAAAGATGTGTCCAATTTATTTTTGTACTGCACATGGTGTCTGTATCTGTCAGATTCTGATCAAATGACTTCACAAAACCCTGGAATTTGGATTGAGCTTAATTTGGTAACTTTGCCTCAAAAGCCTTGAAAAGAAGCTGAGCATTAATGAGCGTTGCAGACATGAAGGTGCAAGAATGTGATTTCTTTCTATAATATTCGTTGAAAATGTATGCATGACAAAGCCTGTGCAGTTGTTGCTTGTTTCAGAGGTGATTCATTCAGATTCATTTATATTATTCAAGTATTATTTCCAAGACTGTGTTTAGATCTTTAGTTGGAATCAACCTAAACCTTCCTATATGAGATCCTATTGTCCAGCTTTAGTGCACAAGGACATAAACTCTCCTTCATCCCTGCCTGAGCCAGTTGTTTGTCACTGACCTGCCTCTCTGCTCTAATGTCGGACATGGCAGTAAAGCTGGAGGCACATGCTGCTGCTGCTGCCGTTGTTTCATGTACTGTATCAGTATGTATGTGCGAGGAAGTTGCATGCATTGAGCTTGACTGCTCCGCTGTGGACCCGGTGCCCTGGCCGTACAGTGTCCATGTTGGTGTGGGAGCCTGAGGCCTGCTCCCATACATACTCTGGCTTTGTTGATCCTATTGTCTCCTGCGTCACCACACGTCGCCCGGCAAATAAAGGCCGTCTGGCTCCAAGCTTAAATATTGCAGCAAACTAAAAACCAACCATCAGAGCCGATTCATTCACATCTGCTCAGTGGGGCGACAAGGACAGGGCTTTAGGTGGGAAAGAGGGCAGAAAAAAGTTCACTTTTCCCTGCCGGGTGCCAAGAGAACGGGACAGGACTCAACTTCGCCGGAGCCGCAGCTGTGGCAAGTTGCCCATTTCATTCCATTTATTCTATATCATATATTACAGAGGAGGGGGCTTTCTGTTATTTATTGATC
Source organism: Planiliza haematocheilus (assembly GCA_005024645.1). NCBI lineage: Eukaryota > Metazoa > Chordata > Actinopteri > Mugiliformes > Mugilidae > Planiliza > Planiliza haematocheilus. Next base: position 10,539,436 of record SRSE01000725.1, read on the forward strand.
TTTCTTTAATTGGTTTTATTTGAGGTGGGGTCTTGAATGTTTAGAAGGGAAGAGCAGAATATTTTTTGTGTTCATTTTTTGTTAACATTCACGGTTTATAGAGAGAATTAGCAGCCATCAGTACAGCTAAACCAATGTCTCGTTTAAAATATGAGTTTAATATTAGAGAAAGTTAGTTTTTTCGATTATTCGTCTAATTAACTGAAACAAAATTACCTTAAACTAAAGTTTTCATCTTTAAAAAAGTGTCAGATTCTTCAGGTTTTCTAACAGAACATATACAGCAGCATAAAATAGTTAGATTTGATTTTCGTAGAGTTTGTAGTTTGAGTTTTTCTCTTCTGCATAGCTTACTTTTGGTCCCCTTTCTCCCCTCCCCCCGCCGGCCCTGCCTACCCCACCCTCCCTGTCCGTCTGCACCCTTCGTGTCCCTCCCTACCCCACCCTTCATTCTGCAGTGCTACGGACCGATCATGGGTGACTGGAGCTTTCTGGGTAACATTTTAGAGGAAGTTAACGAGCACTCTACGGTGATCGGCCGGGTGTGGCTCACGGTGCTCTTCATTTTCCGCATCCTCATCCTGGGCACGGCTGCAGAGTTTGTGTGGGGTGATGAGCAGTCTGACTACGTCTGCAACACGCAGCAGCCCGGATGCGAGAACGTGTGCTACGACGAGGCCTTCCCCATCTCCCACATCCGCCTTTGGGTGCTGCAGATCATCTTTGTGTCCACGCCGTCTCTAGTTTACGTGGGCCATGCCGTGCACCACGTCCACATGGAGGAGAAGCGCAAAGAGCGTGAGGAGGCAGAGCTCAGCCGGCAACAGGAGTTGAGCGAGGAGCGTCTCCCTCTTGCACCCGACCAGGGAAGTGTCCGCACTACAAAGGAGACCAGCACGAAAGGAAGCAAGAAGTTCCGGCTAGAGGGCACCCTGCTGAGGACCTACATCTGCCACATCATCTTCAAGACACTGTTTGAAGTGGGCTTTGTGGTGGGTCAGTACTTCCTGTATGGCTTCCGCATCCTGCCGCTGTATAAATGCAGCCGCTGGCCCTGCCCCAACACGGTAGACTGCTTTGTGTCTCGCCCCACCGAGAAGACCGTCTTCATCATCTTCATGTTGGCTGTGGCCTGCGTCTCTCTGTTTCTCAACTTTGTGGAGATCAGTCACTTGGGCCTGAAGAAGATTCGCTTTGTCTTCCGTAAGCCAGCTCCAGCTCCAGCCCCATCCCAAGGTGAGGGCCCGGCCCCGCTGCCTCCACAAGGAAAGAGCCTGCACCCCCTGTCTGTTCCCGCTCTGCCGAGAGCAAAAGGTTACAGGTTGCTGGAGGAGGAGAAAGCACCCGTAACTCACCTCTACCCACTGTCTGAGGCCTGCATGGAGGCCGGCAGAGGGGCCCCACCCTTCCAGGGGCTGGATGAGAAGGTGGAGGAGGCGCTGCCCATGGAGGACATCTCTAAGGTGTACGACGAGACTCTGCCCTCCTACGCCCAGACCACCGAGACGAGCGGGGTGACATTACACGAGGAGGAGGAGGAAGAGGAGGCCGTGGAGGTGCCGCCACCAGAAGTGGAAGCGGAGAGGATGGAGGAGGTCGTGGAAGAGGACGCGCAGGTCGAGGAGGCGACGAACGGGGAGGGGGTAACTCCGGCGGAAGCGGGAACGGAGGCCGCGGATACGATAGAAGACACCAGACCGCTGAGCCGACTGAGCAAAGCCAGCAGCAGGGCCAGGTCAGACGATCTCACCGTATGAACCTGTGAGAGGAAGCACACGCACACCTGCACACGCGAAACAAACGAGAGAGAGCGCACACACACCTAACTCAAGACAATGCACACTCTTTGAACAGGCAGGTCGAAAAAATCAAGTGGATGACAAACGAAAAATCAACAGGGATAGATTGAGACAAGACAACAAGAAGTTAAAAATAAATCTGAGTGTTTGTGATAAAAATGAAATATCATAAAAAGTAGAGGTTAAAGACGGGAGGAGTAGATTTTTTTTTATCAAGCGTGTTCTTATATTTAAAAAATAAAGAAATATGGAAAGGACACATGCAGGGGGGGAAATGTTTTTACTTGATGAAAATTCATGTTCAATTTTTAGAGACATCTTTTCTATTGAAAGAGTTATAAACATATACAATGGAGGAGTAGACATTTTTACACGGGGTTTGAGTAGATAGGGGGGAAAAGAGTTATACTATGCCTGTGTGTCTGGAAAGCAGTTCTTCTGCAATTCATTCCCATTCAGGCGGCGACATTCTGCAAATGCAGCATGTGGCTGGCTGTCAGCCTTGCGGGTGTGAAGGCTCGTACACATACCACAAAGTGCGGGACCATATACAAGTACACAGCTCTGTGAAGAGAGGCAGTCCGTTTATCAGGTTGAGAAGAGCATAACTCTTTTTTTTTTTTTGCACATTCAGAGGTTGCAACTCTGTGCAAGGCCTTTAACCCTCATACCACCTCATCTATGCATCCATTTACACAGGATTCTTTCAAGTGAAGAGAGATGTGCATCAATTTCAGAGCATTTCTCTCCTTTTTGTGTTTATATACCAAGTAGCACAGCCAGAGCTGAGTTAGTGAGGAAAAAAAGAAAAAAAGACCACATGTTGAATGTCTTTTTAAATGTGATTCTGCATCTCTTCATTTTAGATTTGCTTATGTAGCCTTTAAGAAAACCGTGTACTGTGATATGAGCCGTCAGTGGAAGGAGAGCAGGGCTCGCTTTTGCCCCGATCAGAGAACGAACTATAGTCGCGACCTCAGGCCAAATCCTCTCTTTTCGTGCTGTACAAACAGGCGTCCGGGCGATAAAGATCACGCACCATCAGCACAAAGTATTGTTGGAGGCGAGACAATAAAAGAAACCGTGATCAACCGTGAAAACAAGCATCCTTGACCTGGCTGTGACAAAAAAAATAAAATAAATCCTTCTGCTTGATTTTATGTGAGCGTAGTCGACCCTTGCCACGCAAGAAAACACAATAGTTTTGGCAGGCTTACACATTCAGAGAGAAACAAACAACTAGGGGGCTAGTCCCACTGTACATAATACCCCATGCTCATGCCTCGCAATGTACATAATGTGCAGGGATATATTTTAAACTCATCACAGTAAAGGCAGAAAATGCCTACGCAGCAGTACTGTGCATGTACCTGTGTAAAGAAGACACATTTCTTTGCAAAGAGTTTTCATACAAATTGCATTAATGCTTAAAATATGCCTTGGTTTTATCACAGACCTTCACACGTTCTCTGGCTTTGTTTACTGTGATTGCCCGTGCCTTATCTGTAAATGTAAAATCTCAATTGTTGTACAAGTTGTAGCAAGTGGTGATATTGCTCTGGGAACTACTGTATGTAAACTTGATGTTTTATGTGCTATTTTATTTTTAATTTGATACTTTTCTTTCTGTATGTGACCCCTCGACGCGCACACACACATTTCTGTTACACAGCTAAGACGGTTAAACAGCGAGCATTAGCGCGATCATTTGATTTTACCCGTGCATTAGGTTGCGCATTGCCGGGCACACTGACATAATGTTTACGCCCTAACGTGTGCATGTACGGCTGACACTCTCCCCCCACAGTGTTGGCTTTAGGGGGGTATGAACAAATGGTAACTCGGAAAGAAAAGGCAACTTTGACCCCTTTGTGACCCCCGTAATCTCCTCACCTCCCACAATCCACTGCAGCAGAATCTGAGCCTTCACCTGAAACACGTGAAAACATAAAGCAATGTTATGATCAAGGCACGATGCCGGTCCTTTTGTACACCACCGTGATTGGTAATGTATGAGTTTTTGTATTTTAAAACCGTTGCATTGCCTGTATGTTTGTAAGAAGACATGATTAATCTTTGGAAAGAAAACAAACCAAGAAAAAAAAAAAAGCATCCTTTTTACTAACTTGTAGTCTTCTTTGCTGATAGATGTGTGGCAGTATCTTCTCTTGGAATGTGAACCGACACAATAAAAAGTCACAAGTGGTCAAGAAGAGTGTCAGCGTTTTCTCTGTCACACGGACACACCCAGACAAAGTGTTAAGCAGAATAAAACTGAACAGGCTTTATTTGACATTTGCACAGGTACAAGAAAGTACTGGTACTTTGGAAAGCGTGTACGAGGTTCCCCGAGTCAGCCTTTTCATAAAACAGACAAACCAAAAAATAAAAGTCAGCCAGCTTTTTTCTGCCCTCTTTCCCACCTTAAGCCTGTCCGTGAAATAAAGCTAAACATGTTAAATAACAACACACTATTAACACTAAAATATAAACACTTTGTGAAAGTATATAAAAAAGTATGCAGTAATAAAGGTAATTGCACATAGGCTTACTGCAGCTCTCAGTTTAACAGAGAGACCAGAACAAACATGTTCTGCATGTAAACTCATGATGAAACTTCTAAAGAAGCAAAAGCTTAAGTTCCTCCTTTCCATTTAACATTGGTGCGAGTACTTTATTTATTCCCGCTGAAGGAGTTTATGATTAAAAGTCAAGGATTTATTGATTTAATTACGCCTGGAGTAACAATAGTAAAACATATATAGGGTTGTAACAGTGCCTTCTCCTGTGAAATCTCTCAGGGAGAGTTTTAATGTTGAATATTTACATTAACAGCAAATTAAATAGACAGTTGCATTTATCCAGGAAGCAATAACACGACTGACCACTAGATGACGCCGTTGGCTTTAAAGACAGGCTGTGAGGATTACAGCTACCACCAGGGGGCAGTATTGCGTTGTAAAAGTTACTCTGGGAGAGCATTCATTTGACTGTCTCGTAGCATTATTACAGTTTTTCTCGATTGTTTACACACAAAAACAGGTACTTGAGACACAGTGACCACAACATGTAACTTGTGCACCAACCCCTGAACCAATACCGCCAAACTACAAGCACAATTCCTGCTTTACACTCAAATTGCAATTCTAAAACACACTTTTTTCACAACACTACACACAATTCTCTGCATTTGGCACAATTTTCATGACGAAAATCTCGTTTTCACAAGGAACACACTACCATTCAAATTCTAAAGTTAAGTTGTCCTACTATGCACACTGACTCATCACATGGGGTAAACACCTGTCACACAGGTTTACAATTAGCAATCAGAGCAAGTTTTTTAGTTGTTTGTCTCCCTCCATATTCCTATTGAGGATTTTTTTTCTGCCTGGAGATGGAAAGTGTATGACCGAAATCCACAAACGCGTATACACCTTCTCCAAGCTATTGAAGACGCATGTAGAGATATAGCAGTTGATGCTTTTCATGGCTGGATTCGCCATGGTAGGTGCTGGCCAAAACATTGCTTGTGATGTGGATGAGGTGCTGTGGCCAGACTGAAACAGAAGACAGATGCAGCAGTAACTGTATACAGTAAATTCTTCTGTTTTGTATGTAGACCACTGTACAGTATGTGGAACTTTGTGTTGGTTGGGATGAACACTGTGTACATTGTTTTTGTGGGAAAAATAAAATATACTTATTACCGTGTATTTGTGTGTTCTGAATATAAAAATAATATTCTTAAATATTTTACATTACAACACACTTATGTATATAATGTCTGTAGTAAGTGTAAAAAAAAGGCCTAAGTCATTACAATGAACGGAGAAGCACATCAGTGTTCAACTGGTTCTTATAAATGTCGATTGATATGGTGGTTTGTGTGTGTCATTTGAAAACAAAATACCATTTGAGAAGAAATAACATTGTTTTGAATGTGAAGTTTAATTTTGCAGGAGAATTGAGAGGTTTTGCTCATTGCGTGTGTGTGTGTTTTTGGATTTGTGTGTTCTGAGAATATGAGGCATGCTTTCAGAAAATGTGTGAAAACAATCGAGAAAAACTGTAAAGCTTTCACTGGATACATCCTTACTTTAGGATTGTTTTTTTGTTTTTTTTAAGGTACTTTAATATATTTGCTTGGTTGTCATGGAGCAAAGGAACAGCAACACTCCCTAACTCAGTGAATCATGGTAATGTTACGCTCCACAGACCACTTTGGTCACAAAGCTGACAGCTGACATGAAGCGACATGAAAAGTTCACCGAAAAAATCTCAAGAACGTTGTGTTTGTTTGTTTTACAAACCGGCGGAACCATTAGCACAGTCTCAGAGTCACGGAGAACATCCTTGATAGTTAAACTGTGTTTTGAACTGGATGTGTGTTTCTGTTCTGCACATGTGGATGCGTTGTACATAGTACGTCCATTGTCTCCGAGCCACTCCTAGTTTTAAATGACATGTCTCTAATGATGGATGACTTTGTAACTTGGGATAATGCTGCCGTTGTTTATGCCTCACTGCCATTTGATATGACACAAATACATTTGCGGTTTGCAAGCAGATATATCATTGTCATCCTAGGATTAGTCATGAGTTGGATGAAGTACTAAGATATTTCCTCAAGCAGATATGGCTGGGGGGTCAGCACAGTGGTGAGGTGGTTATCACTGATGCCTCAGTGGTTGTCTGTCTCTCTGGCAACCTGTCCAGGGTGCACCCCGCCTCTCGCCCAGTGACAGCTGGGATAGGCTCCAGCAGACCCTGCGACCCTTATCAGGACCAAGCGTTTACAGAAGATGAATAAGTAACAGCAAGTTAAATAGACAGTCACATTTACCCAGGCAGCAATAAAAACGAGAGACCACTAGATGGCGCCTTTGGGTTTAAAGGGATAGGCTCCAGCTGTCACAACAAAGAGACAATTAACTCATTTGTAACTTTCCCCTTGCTGATCAATAATACTTATATCTTCATAACGTTCAAAGTACTTTGTATGTTAACCTGTTAGTTGAGGTGTCTGACACATGTAGAAGAGCAAAGGCATGAAATAGCTGAAAGAGGAAATAGAAGATTATTATTATAGCTGCTTTATTTAACTCGTTTCAGGAAGTCCACTGAGATTATATTTACATTTTTGGGACGTTGCATGCACGTCTTTGCCAGCGCTTCGCCAAAACACACAAGTAATCACATTCGCATCTAAGGACAAAGAAGTTCACGTTTCATCTTTCAAGTGTGGGATAAACCGTTTGCAGCGGGAGGTCAAGCGAGACTAACAGTTCCTCAAAGCTGTCAGTGCATATGGGCTTAGTGGCTTATTTGCCAAAACAAAGAGTTTTTTTTAGACAAGAGTAAACTTGTGCTATGCACGCTGTGGTTATGGTTCAAGGCTGTGAGGATTGCAGCCAGCAGGGGGCAGTATTGCATCTGGAGAGCCTTCATTTGACTGTTCCATGGCATGACTTAAGCTTTAACTGGGTAAATCCTAACTTAATGATTGTTTTTCTATTTAAAGGTACTTCAGTAGATTTGTTTCGGTGTCGCTGGGCAGAGGAACAGCAACATAGGCTGACACAGAGACACTCCTAGCTCAGTCAATCACCACATCCACCCAAGTGTTACGCACAGACCAGACAAGGCGTTTCACAAAGCTGACAGCAGACATTAGGCAACATGAACATTTCACCCGATACAGTGAGAAGCCATGTTATTTATCACACCCTAACTCTATCTAAAAACTAAAAATACCCCACTGATGATTAACATTTAGCCGTAGGAGTGAGGATAAGGTCTGTGAACCTTCACAGGACAAGTGGTTACAGAAATAAAAAAAAAGAATGTGTCATCCTACATCATCTTGATCAGTGAGGGTGTAGGTGTAAAATCCTGTGTGAATTCTAATGAAATTAAGTTGTTTTTTGAAAAAAATAAAAAAATAAATAAAAAAATCACAAGGGAGTATCTAGTGAGTGTCTCATGGCATATGGACGGCCTAAAGTTGATATCTGACATGAAGCGACATGAAAAGTTCACCGAAAAAATCTCAAGAACGTTGTGTTTGTTTGTTTTACAAACTGGCTGAACCATTAGCACAGTCTCAGAGTCACGGAGAACATCCTTGATAGTTAAACTGTGTTTTGAACTGGATGTGTGTTTCTGTTCTGCACATGTGGATGCGTTGTACATAGTACGTCCATTGTCTCCGAGCCACTCCTAGTTTTAAATGACATGTCTCTAATGATGGATGACTTTGTAACTTGGGATAATGCTGCCGTTGTTTATGCCTCACTGCCATTTGATATGACACAAATACATTTGCGGTTTGCAAGCAGATATATCATTGTCATCCTAGGATTAGTCATGAGTTGGATGAAGTACTAAGATATTTCCTCAAGCAGATATGGCTGGGGGGTCAGCACAGTGGTGAGGTGGTTATCACCGATGCCTCAGTGGTTGTCTGTCTCTCTGGCAACCTGTCCAGGGTGCACCCCGCCTCTCGCCCAGTGACAGCTGGGATAGGCTCCAGCAGACCCTGCGACCCTTATCAGGACCAAGCGTTTACAGAAGATGAATAAGTAACAGCAAGTTAAATAGACAGTCACATTTACCCAGGCAGCAATAAAAACGAGAGACCACTAGATGGCGCCTTTGGGTTTAAAGGGATAGGCTCCAGCTGTCACAACAAAGAGCCAATTAACTCATTTGTAACTTTCCCCTTGCTGATCAATAATACTTATATCTTCATAACGTTCAAAGTACTTTGTATGTTAACCTGTTAGTTGAGGTGTCTGACACATGTAGAAGAGCAAAGGCATGAAATAGCTGAAAGAGGAAATAGAAGATTATTATTATAGCTGCTTTATTTAACTCGTTTCAGGAAGTCCACTGAGATTATATTTACATTTTTGGGACGTTGCATGCACGTCTTTGCCAGCGCTTCGCCAAAACACACAAGTAATCACATTCGCATCTAAGGACAAAGAAGTTCACGTTTCATCTTTCAAGTGTGGGATAAACCGTTTGCAGCGGAAGGTCAAGCGAGACTAACAGTTCCTCAAAGCTGTCAGTGCATATGGGTTTAGTGGCTTATTTGCCAAAACAAATAGCTTTTTTTAGACAAGAGTAAACTTGTGTGCTATGCACATGTGGTTATGGTTCAAGGCTGTGAGGATTGCAGCCAGCAGGGGGCAGTATTGCATCTGGAGAGCCTTCATTTGACTGTTCCATGGCATGACTTAAGCTTTAACTGGGTAAATCCTAACTTAATGATTGTTTTTCTATTTAAAGGTACTTCAGTAGATTTGTTTGGGTGTCGCTGGGCAGAGGAACAGCAACATAAGCCGACACAGAGACACTCCTGGCTCAGTTAATCACCACATCCACCCAAGTGTTACGCACAGACCAGTCAAGGCGTTTGACAAAGCTGACAGCAGACATTAGGCAACATGAACATTTCACCTGATACAGTGAGAAGCCATGTTATTTATCACACCCTAACTCTGTCTAAAAACTAAAAACACCCCACTGATGATTAACATTTAGCCGTAGGAGTGAGGATAAGGTCTGTGAACCTTCACAGGACAAGCGGTTACAGAAAAAAAGAAAAAAAAGAATGTGTCATCCTACATCATCTTGATCAGTGAGGGTGTAGGTGTAAAATCCTGTGTGAATTCTAATGAAATTAAGTTGTTTTTTGAAAAAATAAATAAATAAATAAATAAAATCACAAGGGAGTGTCTAGTGAGTGTCTCATGGCATATGGACGGACTCAAGTAAAGGACGTACAAATGTTATTTGTGTAAGCCTTTTAGAAAACAACAATCCTCCTCTAACCCTAATCCTGTGACTCTGAGTCAGCTGAGAGTCACAGAGTTAGATGAGGATCATTGATGAGGATGAGGATTTTTAAGCTCTCAGTATCATGGAGAACCTTCCTTCTTGATAGTTACACTTCATTGCCTCCGAGCGACTCCTTAAGTCTTAAGTGACGTCACTAATGATGGTTGACCTCACAACCCGCTTGTAATGCTGCCACTGTTTCCGCCTCATTGCCATTTGATATGAGGTGACATGATTACATTTCTCAAAGTCAAACGTCACTTTGAAAATGAAAATGCTCGGTTTGAATTTTCGTTTTGAGGGTATATGGGTGTCGGGGGAACTAATTCAAATGGCAGGTGAAAGCTTCCTGAAAGCTGTTTGCAATTAGATATTTTATTTTTTTCCAAAGACGAAAATAAAAGTAAGAGATACGATGTGAAACCTCTCACCCTCCAGGTATGTGTGTGTGTGTGTGGCGGGAGGGGGCAGGGGGACCCAGGGGGTTATGACTTGAACAGTACAGTGCCAGACAATGAAATGTAGCCTACGCCTGACAGAGGAAAGTGTCTAACTGCTTCAGCAAGCAAACAAAAAAAAAAAATCAAAAATTTTTTTTGCGTGGCCACAGATCACCCGTGGCATTTAACAACTGACTTCCTGTGTGGAAACCATTTCCGTTGTGTGCGCGGGGCTCTGGTCAGGTCTAATCTTCTTCAGATGAACTGTATGTCAGTAGAAAGCGGCACGTTTCATTTACATTTACAACATTTTCTTGTTTAGCTTTTGTTGCCCTCTGCCAACACTAAAGTTGCTGTTCAGACATAAGGAACTGAGAACAGAGCTGCTGATACTAACGGTAAGAGGCTGCAGCCAATCCATTCACTGATGTCTTTGATTCTTTCTGACAGTTTGATTTTTGACTGATTTTTGATCTCAGAATCACCCGTTTGTTAAATTCATATCTCGTGTTTTTATTTGTCAGCATGCTGCTTTGTGCAGACCGGGCCCGAGTTTTTAATCTCAGTAAGGTTTTCCTGGTAAGGGAAGTGAATGCGAAATAGCAAAAGCCACATCAACAAAGTGTATTGACAATAAAATTGTCTTTCTTTTCAGGATGGGATGGAGCACTTTAGTAGATATTTGGGCATCAATGGGACTTGGACTCTGAGTCTGTGTTTGATCTTCCGGATTCTCTTGCCGGCAGGTACACACCGTCTGACAATGAGTATGAGCCACAGAAACAGTTTTGCTTGCTTTTAGACAGTTAGATAGGAACAATGTAGACTTGCAGCCACAGAGTCAGGGTTTTTACTGTGTTTCTTAGCCGATGTGCTAAACTAAGCTAAGCTAAGCTAAGTTAAGCTAAGCGGCGGGCGTTTTATCAATCAGAAAAGAAAAAGAAAGAAAAAAGGCAAACCTTTGAATTAACTGAAGTGTGCAGTGTGATGGTGACAACTTGGGTGAAACAAATATACTGATTTATGATTTATTTGTTTTAAATTATTTGCAGAAGGGAACATCATCACAGAGGTGGCTGGCAGAAAGGTGACCTTAAGATGTAACAGTAACAACAACTCGATCAGCAAACTCAGGCAACTGAAATGGACAATGAATGGAGATCACCTGTTCAGTTTCTCGCCAAGCGCAGGGCTCTACAACACTTCACAAGCTATAAACCTGAACTTATACATGTCTACGCTAGAGCGCGAATGGTACGCACTCATCATAGAGAAGGCCCAGGTGAATCACACGGGAAACTACACTTGTGAGACGACCTCAGAAGCCGGAGTCGATCAACAGACCTGGCAGCTCATAATTACAGGTGTGTTAATCAGTATTAAATATCTGTATCAAATGAAACTGAAATCCTTCCTGTCACAACAATAGAGAACAACACAATCCTGTGATTACAGTTCAGCATGTAAGTTTACATTCCCAGGTTGTATTATGTGTACCCTCCTTAAGTGTAAGTTAATTATAAGGCATCACAGAAAGGAACAAAGAAGGCACAGCACTGAAGGAAATCACATTCAAAAGGCTGCATATGCCTGATTCAGTAATGAGAGATCAAGTCAGAGTGCAGGATTAACGTTTACTGCGGTAACATGAGTGTGCAAAGCGTTGTTGCAGTCTAGGTGTGAGATGAGGAAGAGGAGAGATGCACAATAGCTGACCTGAAAGCAAAGTGATGGATCCATATGGATTTAAAGACCAGAGAGATAAGGATTCAGTGATGTCGACATCATGGCACCCTTGGCTTCATTTCTCAATAGTGTCTCTCAACCCTCAGCCAATTCATCAGAAGAGTGTTATGTTTTGGAAATCTCATGACTTAATATCCAGTAAAAACAGAAGGTAGAAAGCAATCGACTATTTATGCAAAGACGGTAATTTAAAACAAAAGTGTCATAGATGAAACTCACCAACCTTAGCCATCAAAACCTGCGTGTGTCAACCACTGATCGCACATAAAGATAGATGAACTTTCCATGATGTATGGTTTCCTCAAGAGCAGAAAAAGGTAGTAAGGCTTTTTTTAGACAAGATTATCTGAAGATTATCTCGCTTTTTAAGTAGAGTTTTACAATTACAGGTTTATTTCAAGGCTAAATTAGAGCCCATGCTGCTGAAAATTATATGTTAGAATTGGTTCAAAGGGTGAAACTAAATGTCTGTGGACTAACATAACCTCTCCTTGAATCACGGGGGTGGTAATGTCCTTCTTTGGGCCTGTTTTGCTGCATATTAGCCAGGATGGATTATGAACTTTGCCAGCAACGTCTAAAAGAACATATAAGGACATCTGTCTGTGAGCGGACTTCAGAGAAATAGGTTCATGCAGCAAGGCATCAAAAAGAATAGTAAAAGAACAAAATGAATGCTTTGCAACGGCCAAGTCAACCGAACTGTTGAGGAAGGACAGGGAGGAAGTAGTTTATGTGAGGAAACTAACCAGCATCTCAGTGTTGAAGCGGTCCTCTGATGAGGTTTGGGCTAAAATCCGTCACAGGCGCTGTAGACGACTTAGTCTCTGTAGTTAACTGGATGTTTAGCTGCTGTTGGTGCTGCATACGGGCGTTCACCAGTAACCGAAAACATAGGGTTCACTTACTTTTGTACCTCACAGATATAAACAAATGATTCATTTTCTCGGATAAGTGAATAAAGTATCTTTGATTGATTGGCTTCTCTACTGTCAGGACTTGTCTATAAATCTGTTGATAGTATGAGTCATTTTTATGCAGAAATGATGAAAATCTTCTGTTGAAGCGTGCAAATACTTCATGCATCACTAGGCCAAACATTCAACAGCATACACTTTTTATCAGGGCATTTGGGTTGTTATAACGTATTATAGTTTATAACCTGTAGATTTTATAGATGTCATAGACACAACTTAGACATAGACACTACAAGTTGTATAAAGGTATGTACCTTTATGAGCAAAACTGTAGTTCTTGTTTAGTTATATAGTTATATTTTTTTAATGGGCAGCTGCAGCAATAGGAAGTGTTTGTTGCATTTATATAATTAATTAAGACCTTAATTTGAGGGTATGTCCATCTCCGGTCCATACACAGTCCCCAATTTACAGGGATGTGATTTCAAGTAACTGGACGCGTCCCTCAAAATAACTGCGTCGTTTTCATGCAAGGGGATATTTCTTCATCGATTGAGCAGATGAAAGGTCAAGAGTTTCTGAGTCTGGCGTTTGCATGTGGAAACTGTTGCTTTAGACTTACAGTATGTGCCAATGGGACCAGTCACTGCAAATGAAACACAGCCCGTACACAGACTGGAAGAAATGTGCCCCAAAAAAGAAAAAAAACAAAAAAACATCAAAGAGCTGAACTGAGTTAGGCGCAAAAACAACATCTACATCTGAATGCAACTGAACACTGTTGCTGTGGGGAGTCAGGGCTAAACGCCACGCAATTGTGGTGCCAGGGAAGATAACGTATGATAAGATAGGACTTTATTTAAGCCCTGTGATAGAGGGTGTACCCCACCTCTGGTCCGATGACAGCTGGCATAGTCTCCAGCAGACCCTGCAATGCTTCACAGGAACATAGGTGATGAATGAATGAATGATGACTTTGTTTGAAACATTAAAAAAAGAAAGAAAAAAAAAACAGACGCTCTGGAAAGGTAAGGCGTAACAGGATGGCGTGAAGAAAGAAGTATGTTGTTTTGGAACGGCTCATGAGGCCTGTGATGGCATTATAGTATGCTCACTGCACTGTTTCTCTAGCACTTATCCAAAGGAAACTGAATCACGCCTCTGAATAGACACAGACAGTAAATAAGCCAAAACTATGAAAGCAGACATGATCTCACACCACAAAATCATGAAATTGTGAAGCGTCACTAATCAAACTCCATGTTTATGGTAGACCCAGACCCAAGATATATATATATTTTTATATTTTTTTCAGAGAAATCAGAAAAGAATGAGGATCTGATGATTGCTGTGGCGGTTGGCGTTCCTTGCATCTGTTTCCTTGTCTTTTTATTTATTTTCATCCCCAGGGAAATTCGCAGACGGCGTGCGGAGTAAGTAAAACTTGCCTCTGATCAGTTTGCGTTAATGTGACACTGTACAGCTGGAACACACACACAACATGCTCCTTTGTCTTACAGAAATAATGCCTCCCCTCCTGTTGTTGAAATGGTAAATATAATAATCATCTTGCATGAAGCTGTTGTTTTGAAAAGTGACTGATGCACCTTGAGAAACTGAACTTTTTTTTTTTTGCTCTGTCTTTGTAGTCCACCCAACAGCCGGAGCGAAGTGAAGACATTTATGAAAACTGCCTTGAAAATCAGGCTAGACGGGCTTACCTGAAGACCGTGGCTCGCTGACATGCATCACTGCATTACATCACATTATCTTTTACAATACTACATTTTTCTAACTGCTTTTTTTCAAATAATGTACTGTATAATGTAATGAAAACCATAATGCTTGGATAAAGTGTTGTATCATCCTGTGGTGGCATATACAACTACTCAGGGAAATGTACCCAGGGCTGCAGGATGACAGTCTGACCGTGCGGTTTTATTTTCACACTGCTAAATCATGCCATCTCAGCACTATATGAGACTGCTGGTTGTAGAGCCCTCTGCTCCATGTAGAGATCGGGTTTTCTGTGGTGTGCCGAGAGGAAGATACAGCAAAGACATCTTCCTTCCTGTTCTTTTGTGGGGGGAGTTCTCACACTTGTAAATAAGACAAGGGGCAGTCTAAGCCTCAAAGATGCATTTACGGTAGGTTTCAATAGTAAGACATAATAGTGAAAGCTGAGAACAACAAGTGGCAAGCATCCACAAATTCACCTAATCACAAAACAGCCTACAACACAGCATTGCCCAGAAAAATATGTCAGTTCAACAATGAACTGAGGGGAAACAGGAAATAAATATGGCTGAGCATGCAACACGTTCATGTAAGCTTTTTTTTTTTTTTATCTTTTGAAGACTTCATTAAGAAGTGCCAGGCAGGCTTCAAAATCATCATAAATGTACCTATTAGTGCTTTACACTCTTTGTAAACAGAGAGCAACAATGTTAAGCATAGTGTAGGGAGTGGTATTTATATATATACATATAAAAAAAGAATGAGTGGGCCCATGGAACATTGTTCACGTATGTGTGAACTCTTGCAGATGCTTCATCTAAATATAATCTACCCAGGAAGACCACGTTTTAATAATTTAGACTATATTAACATTGATACCAAGTAACTCAGTTAGTTCACCTGTTTGGGAAGTGAGTGCAAACATAAATGCCCCCATGAAATCACATTTGATATGAAGTGTTTTTATGCAGTATATATAACCTATAAGTTATATATATATATATATATATATATATATAACCTATAAGTTATATATATATATATATATATAACCTATAAGTTATATATATATATATATATATAACCTATAAGTTATATATATATATATATATATATATATATATATATAACCTATAAGTTATATATATAACCTATAAGTTATATATATATATATATATATATATATATATCCTATAAGTTATATATATATATATATCCTATATATATATATATATATATATATATATATATATATATATATATATATATATATATATATATATATATATATATAGGTCTTCACTGGTCTTTTGGGGGTCTGTTAATTCCTGATTTGCTGATGACACATCCTACACTTTGGCGTGTATACTCATTTGCATCCAGTGAAAGATTTACTTCATTTCTATAAGTATAAATGCCCCACCAGCCTCTTCTTTGTCCAGCTCTGCTTTGCGTCTCAGCTTGATCGTGTGTGGGCGGTGCCTGACTACTTAGACGTACAAATCATACTGAGGTGGTCTGGAAGGGGACATACTCCTTAGCTTGGTTGCAGTAAAGACAGAAACAACAAACTAACAATTTCATTAGGACTTTAAAGTCAGGATTATATTTGATTTGTACAATATAAGATTTAATAATAAAGGTGTAAGTTGGTCATTTAAAAGTTATAAAAACAACAACAGCAAAAAAAAAAACTATCTATTAAGACAGTAGCAGTCAGATGCTGAAGTGTCAGATGCTGAATACTTACAGAGTTTAGCCTAAGTTGTCAACTTGGCAAGAGTAGAAACGTGACATGATGTCTCATCTGATGAAGACACTGATCCTTGCTCATGTGCGCCCTCTGGTGACCTCATTGATCGACCCGTTTCACCGATCAACCCAGTATTGGGAGTGGTTGACGCCATCATCTACCTCCTGAATAGAACTCTCCCTGGGAACACTGTGAGAATGATGTTGTTTTGTTTGTTTGTTCTTTCTTTATCTGTTTTTAACACCATACAAACAAACTGGTGCACACAGGAGTGGACCACCACCTCACATCATAGATGCTGGAGTACCTTACCAACAGATCACAGTATGAAAGGACACAAGACTGTGTGAGTTGTCTGCAGCACCGGAGCTCCACAAGGAACTGTCCTGGCTCCGTTTCTTTTCTCCCTCTGCACCACAGACTTCAGACATCTTTTAGCAAACTGCAGTCTTCTCATGACTCTGAAATCTCCTAATTACAGAGAAAGACTGTTTACATATCCTTTATTCTCTCATTGTGCAACATGTCAAACTGATCTACACGCTTATGTATGATTTCTATTGTATTTCATTGTCTATATTTTCTACTTACTTAATGTTTACTTCTTTTATCTCCTGTGTGCACCGTCTTTAAAATGTCCGCTGCGGCAATGCTGCAAATGTCCCTACTGTAGGATAAGTAAAGGATTATCTTATCTAATAAATACCATTAATAGAGTATGCATGAATGAAGTGAAACGTATAATAAATAGGATGCAATGTGCAGAACAAACACTAGCTAAACTTGCACGAAAAGAGGTTGCATTTTGGTTTTGTCTTTTTTTTCCATTTTAATTATAAGGAAAGACACAAACAAATATATAAGAGAAAGCAAAGCACAGATGTGTAAATAGTTAAAGAAAGATGGCTAAACAATACTAAAACACACTGTTAATCATTTAACGCTAAAGATTAAAATACAGCAAGCAAAAAGCTACTTCACTCATAATATTCAGTGCTGGAGTAATTAGGCGCAAACTAATGAACATAGCAAGACAAAACCTGGAAATTATATAAATATACATATCAGATTCAATAGTCCAGTTTGTTTACTGGGAGGTAGGAGCATCTTTGTTTATGCTGTTTGTTTGAAGAATGTTTTATGTCTTTTACAGTGTATTAAAATAACTATTGAGGTGTTTTGTACCGCATTACAACTGGTCTTGACTGTACAAACCCAAGAATAAAGATGAATAAACTCACAACAGAAGAAGAAGCAAAAGAAATGAAATGTATAAAAAATGAAAAACAAACTGTTACAAAGCAACTAAAAGATAAAGCGTAATTCAACAAACTAAGCCAAAAGTAATAGCATAACAAAAACCTCCCTAAAATGTATTCAATGTATTCAACAGCTTTTTCATGATTTGTGAAATCACAGAAATGATGAAAATACTGAGAGAAATACGACACCTTGTTCCCATCCCATTCCACTTTTATGCCCAGATACATATTTTTGCACTATCCAATTAAAACATTCATATCACTGGTTTTACGAGCTCTATCAATGTTGAACTGAAACTAGCACAGACCTGCGAGTGAAGATAAAATCACGTGACCAGCGTGACCATAGCCTAGCAAAGGTTAAAGGATCTAGCATATTTAAGGTGTTAAACTCCAGTTGTAACGTACCGTAGTGACCTAGTACCGGTTGCAGTTATAAATTACACTTATTTATTCAGTCGTATAAAAAGCCTTCATGTCAGTTTCAGCAGCCAAAAGGGAAAGCAAATATTGTACCTGGTCTTAAAAGGTTAAAACACAATGTGTGTGTACTTGTGTTTTTGCAGTAGCTTTGTTTTCAGACATTGGTAGTGAGGATGTTTTAGATGGCGCTCCCATTTGGATCCTGCTTTATTAATGCTACTTGAGATTTCAAGTTTACATTCCACATTGACACAAGTGTCACAGAAAAGTATGTAAGTCAAACACATGGGACAAAATCATAAAAATAGAAGAATGCAAAGAGTGTGAGGTTCATTGGTCAAGGTCTCTGGAGATTAATCTTCATGGAATTTTTAACAAGCAATCATGGTCCATAGAATAGTGTTTTTCCAGTAATGCTCTGTGGTCCCCTCATATTTCCTATTTGAGGATTGTTATTTAGAGTGAAATGTCTTGACAGTTAGATTATTTTAGATATTTTAATTGTATATATAATTCATCAAGTGTTGGGTTGTTAATTCCCTGCTAGCAAACACGTTCACAAGGGTTTGGTGATGATTTGTGATGACTATAGTAGTGACTGCTCGTTTTAAAATATGAAGTGTGATGGCTGAAGATGGTGAACACGGCAATCTTTTTAAACAACAACATATTAGGACAGTGACTTGTGGGACTGTGACGATAAAAGCAAGGCCTGACAAGGAAAGATGGTCTAATCACACATGCATACTGAGGACCTGGACGTCTTGTTTCTTTCTCAAAGTTGAAGTTGAAGTTGAGGAAGACAAGATGTTCATTCTGTAACTTGTGTACCAAGTTAATTTGACTGCTGATGATCTTGCAAAAGTAAAAAAATAAATAATAATTGCTGACTGACTGTGTTATTATATCCACAACAGTCTGTTACAACCCATAACAGAAACTGCTGGAGGATTTAATTAACATTGCTGTTGTGAAAACAAGTCTGCTTTTTCAGAAGGTAATGAGCTAGCAGCTAGTGTGTGGTCAGCATGACTGTACATTTATAGAATCATGTCCAATTGAGCAAATTTGAGGTGCATGTATAAATAAATAAATAATAATTTAAAAGAAGTCCAAATGTGTACTAATCGGCCACAACAATAAGACCACCAAATGGTAAAGTAAATCACGGCGATGATCTCAACACAAGGTCATGTTCTCCTGGGAAACCCAAGTCATGTTTTTTTTATGTGGCTGTTAATTGGATAGAAACCAGCATCTACGTCTTGTTCCATGCTAAACATGCCTGCATGGAAATGGAAGGTGGTTTTCCTTATATCCTGGAGCGATGTGTGTCCAAGGTAAAGGGCACACACATACTCGGTCATGCATATAATGCCAAGGAAAACATGATTCATCAGCTCAGGTTACATTCTCTCATTGCGCTGTGGTTCTCATCTAATGTGCAGGCAGGTGCCACGACCATGGTCCTAATGTTATGGCCAATTAGTGTATATTAGTACAATATTATACAGACAATGGTCTGTATAATATTGTGAAAGGACAGGCCTTTGTGAAACACCAACGGAATAACATATATAGAATAACACAATGATGTTATCACACATCACACAATCTATCAGTTCTTTGTTCAATTAATGTATCATCTTTTTGAGTAGTCGATTAATCTTTTGGTTTTATCCAAGCATAATGATGACATCTTTGAACACTGTGTCTATGAATGAAAAACACACCTAATACGTTTTACCAAATAATACTATTCAACAAAAGTTTGTTTACAGAATGTAATAAGGATGATAAAATGTTTTAACTTGAACTACATGTGTATTATCCTATAGAGGATCCCTATTCCTACTCATATTACCATAACATGCATGTCTATGAGAGAGGAAACGCAGCAGACACAGACAGAACGTGGAAACTCCACACAGAAAAACCTCAGCCAGGCAACAGAATTTAGAACCTTCATGTTTGGAACCAACAACCTTCATGCTGTGAACCAACAACCTTCATGCTGTGAACCAACAACCTTCATGCTGTGAACCAACAACCTTCATGCTGTGAACCAAAAACCTTCATGCTGTGAACCAAAAACCTTCATGCTGTGATGCAACACTAGGTGGCTTCTGCTAGAAAAACACTATGGATTGTATCATTGTGTTCTCTGGTCAGCTTCAACTTTAGACTAGCTACACATAGACTTGTATAACAATGACAGCCAGTCAATCACAGCACAGTTTACCTTAATCTGGTGGGATTGGATCTTCCATGCTAGTCAGGTGCTACTCAAAATACGGCACTTTGTGACATATTACCTCGAAACATGCTGAAAAAGTCACTCACGCAATTACAAAGGAACCAAGAACAGTGAAATGTTCTATTGTGGGTGATTTTAATATTCATGTGGACAACCACAATGATAGTCTTAGTACTGCGTTTATCTCTCTACTAGACTCAATGGGCTTCTGTCAAAGTGTAAATAAACCGACTCACTGTCTGAACCACACTCTTGACCTCATTCTCTCTTATGGCATTGAAATTGATCACTTAATAGTTTTTCCACAGAATCCTCTCCTATCCGACCATTTTCTAATAACCTTTGAGTTCATTTTATTGGACTATAAGCCTTTTTGCAGAAACTCCTACAGCAGATGTTTATCTGACAGTGCTGTAGCCAAATTTAAGGAAATGATTCCTTCAGTACTGAATTCAATGCCATGTCTCAGTGTAACAGAGGACTTGTCTGCTTCCTTTATCCCCTCACAGATAGATCATCTCGTTAATAGTACCACAGGCTCATTACAGGCAACTCTTGACTCTATTGCACCTCTGAAAAAGAAGAAAATTAAACAGAGGAGATTAGCACCTTGGTATAGCCAGCAGACTCACAAATTAAAGCAAGTGGCACGTAAATCTGAACGCAAATGGCGTGCCACTAAACTGGAAGAATTTCGTTTTGTGTGGGTAGATAATCTTAAAACTTACAGGAAAGCTCTCCGCAATGCCAGAACAGCCTATTATTCCTCATTAATAGAGGAAAATAAGAACAACCCCAGGTTTCTCTTCAGCACTGTAGCCAGGCTAACAGAGAACCACAGCGCTATTGAGCCATCCATTCCTTTAGGTCTAACCAGTAATGCCTTCATGAGCTTCTTTAATGATAAAATCACAACTATTAGAGACAAAATTCATCAGGCCTTGCCTTTGACAGGCACTGATCTGCATTGTAATACAGCAAACTTGGAAGTAACTGCAAAAGCAGATATACATTTAGACTGTTTCTCTCCGATTGACCTTGATCAAATAACCTCAATAACTTCTTCATCTAAGCCGTCAACCTGTCTCTTAGACTCCATACCAACTAGGCTGCTCAAGGATGTTCTACCTCTAGTTAGCTCTTCTTTATTGGACATGATAAATCTATCCTTATTATCAGGATATGTACCACAGTCCTTTAAAGTAGCTGTAATTAAACCTCTTCTTAAAAAGCCCACTCTAGATCCAGAGGTTTTAGCCAATTACAGACCAATATCAAACCTTCCCTTTCTCTCTAAGATACTTGAGAAAGCAGTTGCTAATCAGCTATTTGACTTTCTCCATAAGAACAGTTTACTTGAGGATTTTCAGTCAGGTTTTAGAGTGCATCATAGCACAGAAACTGCATTAGTCAAAGTTACAATTGACCTCCTAATGGCATCAGACAAAGGACTCATCTCTGTACTTGTCCTGCTAGATCTTAGTGCCGCATTTGATACCATTGACCACCAAATTCTTTTACAGAGACTGGAACATCAAATTGGCATCAAAGGAACCGCCCTAAGCTGGTTTAAATCATATTTTGCAGATCGATCTCAGTTTGTTCACGTCAATGATGAATCGTCCATACATACCAAAGTCTGTCATGGAGTACCACAAGGTTCTGTCCTAGGACCACTTCTATTCAGTTTATACATGCTTCCTCTAGGAAACATTATCAGGAATCATTCCATTAATTTTCATTGTTATGCTGATGACACCCAACTGTATCTCTCGATCAAGCCTGATGAAACCAACCAGTTAACTAAACTCCAATCATGCCTCAAGGATGTAAAAAATTGGATGACCTACAATTTTCTGATGTTGAATTCAGACAAAACTGAAGTTCTTGTAATTGGACCCAAACACCTCAGAAACTCTTTTTCCAGTGACTTGGTCACTTTAGACGGGATCAATCTGGCCTCCAGCACCACCGTAAAAAATCTAGGCGTTGTTTTTGATCAGGATCTGTCCTTCAATGTCCACATAAAACAAACTTCTAGAACTGCATTCTTTCATTTGCGCAACATTGCCAAAATCAGACACTTTGTGTCTCAAGTAGATGCAGAAAAACTAATCCATGCATTTGTAACCTCTAGGCTGGACTATTGCAACTCTTTGTTATCAGGCTGCTCCAGTAAGTCTTTGAGGACTCTGCAGCTAATCCAGAACGCTGCTGCACGCGTTCTGACAGGAACCAAGATCAGAGATCACATCTCTCCCATTTTGGCTTCCTTGCATTGGCTACCTATTAAATCTCGAATAGAATTTAAAATTCTTCTCCTTACATATAAAGCTCTTCATGGTCAGGCACCATCATATCTAAAAGAGCTTATAGTATCTTACTATCCCTCTAGACCACTGCGCTCTCAGGATGCTGGGTTCCTTGTGGTTCCTATAGTTTCCAAAAGTAGATTGGGAGCCAGAGCCTTCAGCTATCAAGCTCCTCTTCTGTGGAACAAACTACCTTTCTGGGTTCGGGAGGCAGACACGGTCAACACCTTCAAGAGTAGACTTAAGACTTTCCTTTTTGACAGCGCCTATAGTTAGGGGTGACTCAGGTCATCCCTTAGTTATGCTACCATAGGATTAGACTACCGGGGGACCTCTGGGTTATGCCTAGCCAGGCACAGTACTGGTCGAAGATGTAATCATCTCCCTTTACTGATATCCCTCTCTCCCTCTCTCCCTCTCTCCCTCTCTCCCTCCCTCCTCCTCTCTCCCTCTCTCCCTCTCTCCCTCTCTCCCTCTCTCCCTCTCTCCCTCTCTCCCTCCTCCCTCTCTCCCTCTCTCCCTCTCTCCCTCTCTCTCTCTCTCTCTCTCTCTCTCTCTCTCTCTCTCTCTCTCTCTCTCTCTCTCTCTCTCTCTCCTCCCCCCCCCCCCCCCCCCCCCCCTCTCTGTGCTTTGTCGTCCAGCAGGTTCTCATGGATCGTGGATGCTGCTGTGGTCTACTGCTGACATCCACCATATAAAGCATTACTGTCATTATTGTTACCATATCTCCACTTCAGTTAGTTCATGATTTACTGCTGCTGTGCATTTGTGTCTCTCTATCACAGGTTCCACTGCTACTGTAATCATTCTATCATTCATTGTAATTCATTGTCATTTCATCTTTCATTGTAATTGTACAATATGTCTGTGTTGATTTGTACATGTGACATCCATTGCACGTCTGTCCGTCCTGGGAGAGGGATCCCTTCTCTGTGGCTCTCCCTGAGGTTTCTTCCACATTTTTTCCCTGTTAATAGGGTTTTTTGTGGGCAAGTTTTTCCTCACTCGAACCGAGGGTCTAAGGACAGAGGGTGTCACTCCCTGTACAGATTGTAAAGCCCTCTGAGGCAAAACATGTTTTGTGAATTTGGGCTATACAAATAAAATTTGATTTGATTTGATTTGATTTGCTAACGAAGGTTTCTCTTCCCCCAGTGAAGTCTTCTCTCAAAGGGAAGCGATCTGCTTCCACTGCAAGTGAACAGGTCATCTTGGGAGGGAGTGTTTTGCTCCGACTCCAGCGGAGAGGAGAAGGCTAGTGGAAAACAGGGAGGCTGTGGAAGAGGCAACCACAGGAGCTATTATAAGCACGGGGGATGTAAAAAAAAAACAAAACTAAAGGGCTAGCTACCCTGAGTTAAGGTCATGCACACAAAGCCCACAAAGAAACTGATTCCAGACACTAACACAGGCTTTAGATTTTCACTATGAGAACACTATGAGTAGGACAGAAACCTTACATTGAAAATAAGCAGCCAGGAAGCTGTGTTTCTCTGTGACCCAGGAGCATGCAGAATAAAATTTTGTGAAATCGCAGATAACATCTGCATTTGCATATCTAACGACAAGATATGGGACACAGTGTTATGGAACCTCTATCAGCGGCAACAGCCATATTCAGTCCAGTGTCAAGGCTGTCCACGAGGATTGAAGTGGTCATTTCTAAATCCTGTCCTATAAATTTAGTGGGCAGAGATGGTATGAACCAGCACAGACAGGAAAGGTAGCAGAAAGGCTGTGTGGGAACAATGAACTCTTTGTGCAAAGTGATGTGAGCACTATTGTCAAACACAAGTAACCAGTCATTACTAGAACAAACAGAGCAATGTAGGAGCAGCTGTCAAGGGGCCAAATGAGCAGGTCATGTTTCATTCCTCACATTGGCCTTGCTAAAACATCTAGTCAACAGTGCACATTGAAGACAATGATACAATCCGTAGCATTTTTAGTTTTCTATCAGTTTCCACCTATTTAGAGCATAGCACTGACGGAAATGTACGTCATCTAGTTCTAAGAGTCAGTAAGTGCAGACATAATCTGCTTGCAAATTATGAATGCACAGGAAAGCAGCGCTGCCAAATCAGTTCATCTTTTTCTAAAAAACAACTGGTCACACTCCCAGCCTCTCAGCACAAGCCAACCTTCAGCCTAAACTCATTGTAACCGTCCAAACAGTCAGGGCTCAGCTACAATTTTGTGCAGTTTAAAGAACCTGGGCCTCCGTTTAACGACTACTGATATAATAATAATCATTCATAATAAAGTGTCACCCCTTGGGCCTCAAGGCTTACTTCCTGTTCTGGTTGCTAGGCTCTGAAGTTGATTGTCTGATTGCGGTCTATATACTGGTGCAGGCAGCTCACACTCTTCTCACACAATTTTGAGGTTTTTGGCTACAGTTTTATTTAAGTTTCATCAATAAATTTGAATTTGACTTTAAAGAAATGTGTGGTCTCAACACGTGTTCTCTTTGTCCCTCCTCTGAGCCAGGTCTTAATTTCTTCCTTTCCTCTATTCTGATCCTTGTACTCACTGGTTCCCATCCTAAAAGGCTCTCTGAGCTGTGTTTGATAGCATGATCTTAGTGAGAAGCCTGATATCCTGTGTGTCCAGAGTATATGATTGATTCAACTGATGCTAGTCGTATTTGTCCTGCTTCCTTCCAGCTAGCTTCGGCAATTGTAAGTATTTAGGTGCCACATGCCTTTATTTCATTCATGAGGGTCTGCACTTTTCCTGTAATATGCATTGAGCTCACATTTCATGTTCCGATCTTTGCTATAGTCTTCTCCTTGCTCAAGGCACTGCCTGAACCATTCTTCGTCTGTTCCCTCCCCCAAGACCTGCTTGCCGAGGGAGACCCTACCAGGAGCCCTCAGCTCCAGACAATATAGCTCTCAGGTTCACTGGGACGCCCAAACTTCTCCACCGCGTTAAGGTGATGGTTCATGGAGAGGGGTACAACAAAAAAGATTTTTTGGCCAGGCAGTGTTGGATTAATTTATCAGCAAGATGTTGTGTTGATGACGAGAGAGTGTCTGGCCATTGCACAAAGCAAGGATGCAGCTTTAGATATAGTTGTTTTAGAACTGAAAAGCTTCTCATTGCATCAGAACTGACTTAAACCATAAACAAACATGAAGCACCAGGGTGTTGGCTCTGGATTGTGGCTATGGGTTGATTGTTGTAATATTATGGTTAGGAAACACTGATAGTAATGGATCTAACAATAATTATACCCAATGATAAGAAGAGAGCCATGGTGCAACTGTGACCACACCTAAAGCTCCACCAAATACAACCAGACAGGCAGCCACAGATAAATACAACACATCAAAATACAGTGTGTAACACTTCTATGGAAGGGCACCCTCAGGGTCTGTTCATACTAAGAGTGAGGTGTAAACACTGAGAAATAAGGACATTACTTTTCTTTTGTGCTATCTGAGGTTATGATGTTAAGGCACAGGCTTTCTTTCTGTTTGGAACAAACAGGCAGGTGGAAAAAAGCCGCAGACAGTTGCTCCAGAAACCACATCCTACTGAATCAACAGAGATAATAAAAGTCAGTTGGCTATATCTTGCAGTTGCTTCTGATGTGACACTAGTAAGCAATATAAAAACATGGGTATAAACGTCAATCCAACACCTGTCCTTGCTACCCAACTGCTTACTGTACAGATGACTCACAAACATTTATCTCCAGTTCTCCAGTTTTCAGCTGTCACTCTTGTCGATCTTGTTGCTCCTGCAGTTGTCAAACAGGTGCCTGCGGTCAAAAAATAAAAAAGACACAAATAAATTGAATCTGATTAGTTTGAGAATCTTTGTAGATTTAAGAAAGACACAGAAACAGTAGTACACTGAAACGGAACACACTACTAAATTACACACTACACCTAGACACGTGTAGTATTCATCCATAAAACATGTTTATGACACAGGTTAAACTTTGAGGGATCAAAACAGAGCTAGGATACATTTTAACAAATTAACTGTAATCTTTCATTTACCTCTGCTGCTTCCTCATCACTTGAAGATGTTGGCACAGGACGTCTGCCCGCTGCTGTGCTGCATAATAAAACACCAATAAATATACAACAAAATGTTCACATAGCATGAGCAGCATGTACTTGTATACTAAGTAGCACCATATGTTAACCTTAAATGTATGGAGGGCGACTGTAGTTGGTACCTTTGTGCCGTATTCTTGTGTTTACGAAGGTACCACATGGCTGCAATGGCTACAATGACTACAATGTTCAGGGATAGCAGAAGACCAAATAATGTCCAGCCAGCAGTGTAGTTACCTGAAGCAGCAAAAAATACAAGAATAAGGAAAACATTCAGATGAAAATACTTAATCATCAGTGTCACTGTTATGAGACGCTGTTCTTCCTGTCTCCTCCTGGTCGTCCCTCACTTGACCTGCTGAGCATGTGAATCTGAATTTTCCCCCTGCTCTTGCTTTCCGTTTAAAATAAAACACACTGTTTTGAACCTTCAATTGTGGTCTGCCGTACCTGTTGTATGTTACGTGTCTAGTGTCTCGTGAGCCGTTTTAGGAAAAAGACCAGGTTCTCTGTTGGTTTTCTTTCTCAGTTCTCTTTGTTGAAACTGTAGACTCCAGTTATTAACTGTGCTTTGGGGAGATTTTTGATTTTCTTGGTTATTTAATTTTATATTACACACTACTTTGGCAACGGCATGTAAACATTACTGTACAGAACAAAAAGCACCTGACATATGAACTTACAGGAACAGAATATTTCACAAGACAGAACTTGCTTCTGTCTTGTGAGTTGAGGTCAAAGAGTTGAGGTCAGAGTTGTCTGGGATGGGCAGTCATTCATTCATTCAGTTATTCAGTGGGCTGTGCTGGCAGCAGACTCAACCTCTGCTATCCAAGAGATCTATATCTCCATTTGCTCTGTGTGATCATGATATAGATCCCTTGGATAGCAGACTGAACATCTGCTGAAGTAGCAAAAAAACACAAGAACACTTGGATAGCAGACTGAACATCCAAGGGATCTATATCTCCATTTGCTCTGTGTGGTCATCTCAGCCTGAGATGTCTTGAATTTCTCTGTAAGGAGGAGTTCAGACATGAAGCATGCTCATGTTTTATAGCAGACTTTGTCAAGACATGTGAACATCTTTTCAATTGACCATTGAAGATGACATGTTCATATGTATAGGTCAAACCATACTCTTATTTTATTTGACAATGGTGGGTCACATGTTTATGTTTTAGATGTTTCTGAATAAGACACCAGACGCTGAGGTCATCAAGTGTCACGTATGTCCTTAGATACAATAGACAAGTCCAGAACAAACATATCAACAAGTATTTTGACAATCTACACATCCAACTCAAATCTTACCAAAATCCATATACACATGGAGCAGACCTCCACGTTTCTTTCCATATGCGTTGGCAGCTTCACACTCGTAGAGGCCATTCAGATTAGAGGTCTTCCTCACAAACTGCAGAGTTGCACCCTGCACTTTAATATCAGCCTCGGGCAAAGACTTGCCGGATCTGGAGGAGACAAATGAAGGTCAACATAAGATATAGACAAAGACTAACAGGAGAACATGTTAAAACTAATTTTCTTACTCTGCACAATAACCAGAGTGCTAAGATGACAGTTTGCTGTTCCAGGGTAGATTGATGAATGAATTGATGATGATGAATTATTTTGCAGCTGACCCCTGACTGGAACTAACCAGATGCTGGTAAATGATTAATTTGAATGGGGAAATAGTACGGGGGTTATCGCTGCAGTTATTTACCATTTCATGAACTTCATTATTCTGTGTTCCACCCTCCCATGTGATGTCAGTGGGAAAAGGTTTCAGTAATTCAAATACCACACCACAATAACACGTTTTCTGACCAGGCACTGAAACTTTATAATGGAGCACTTTGCAAGGTTGTTAAGAAAGACTAACATTTAAAACATTCAAAAATGAAACAGAATTATTAACAGAATGTGAAGAAATAAAAGCTACAATTTATGTGAAAGACCTTTTTCTGTTGTTTGGCACAGATATCATGTGACAACAGCATACAAACCGGCTAACATGAGGCTCTTCTACTGTCACATGATACTTTATCCATTATATTTTTAAAAACAAGGCAAGTGAGTGTTGAGTTTTTTGAGAAGACGTTTCAGCACTCATCCGAGTAACTTTTTTTTAGTTCTAGGGGACTGGTGGGACGTTGAGGTTTAAATTGGAAACTCCCTGTCCTCCTTCCCTTTGAATGGTTCTCTAATGATCCTTGTCCGCCAGAGGCTCCAGTTTCAATGTGTGAATGGGGATGAAACATCCTGGGGACGGAAGTTAAAACTGTATTGTAAATAAGAAGCTACTCGGATGAGTGGTGAACTGTCTCAAAAGTCCAGCTGCCTCTTTTTAAACCTTTTTTGGATGTATCATGACCTGGGTGACTGGAAAAAACCTTCACAGACACTGATTCAATATGACTCTGTATCCCAGAAATGACAAGATAAACAGTGACACATTTAACAACTCAAGGGTCAAACAACACAGGGTAAGAGGATTCGGCCACAAACATTACTCAAAAAGAACACTCTGTTACAGGTGTTCAGAGGCTTAACATCCTGTTAGAGTAGGTTTTGTGGCCACGTAAGATAGAGCAACAGTAAATATTTAAATACTCTAACAGTGCAGTAATCCAAGGAATTGTCCGCATTTAAGACTCTGCAGTAAACTGTGGACACTGATACAAGAAGGACTGTTGCAGGTTCGTACCATATAAAACTGATCAGATGAAACTACCAAAGTGCGCAAACAATTATCTCCAATTTCACCAACTACTGACACATTAATATACTAGAAATAATAATCTAACAGCAACATTTCTGTGTGTTTATTTGTGCTCCAACCAATGGCAGTATTTCATTTTAATGATCATTACTACTAACTGTGCTTTTACTTTCAGTGTGAACTTAACATTTCAACCAACTCTGAACAATAAGCAGTTGTATGAAACCTCTGGAACCGCCAGACCAGTTCATGATTTATTTAGTGGTCCCTCGTTTAATGGCTCTTACAATGCTTTTAGTGCTCAGAATCTGTCTGCTTGTGCCATCCCTGTACTGGACTAAGACCTTTTATCTAAGATTCAAGAGCGACGTCAAGAGTGACCGTCCTCAGCCTTTTCTTTTCGCTGCTCTGAGCTCCAGCAGCCAACACATCCCTCCAGTTTCCATGAAACCTCTTCATACTTGTTTTGAATGAATCTAATACACTGATATGACAATGATAATAGCTTCACAGAACGAAAGGATTATGTTACCCATGTGCAGGGTGGTAGGATTAACAGCCTTGTTTATAGGGGAAACACCTGGTGCCCGTCTGACTAGACTGTAAGCTCTCTAAAGAAAACAAAAAGCTGTTTTGGGCTGTTTTTAATGTCTGTAATCGTGAATCCATGGCTTATCCATACTGCACTGCTCATTGGCTGATTTCAGTAAGACAAGTTTTACCAGTTTAGTGTCAACTATCCAAGAAAAGACACAACCAAAGATACTAGGTAGATAATACATTCAATTCCTGTGTTTATGAAGTTATTTCTTATATCTTGTGTCCAGTAATTCCCAAAGACATATTAATCATAGTCATAGTAATCAAGAGGACCTTCATTACAGTGACAAAGTGACAACTACAGTTTGCCAAGAGACATTCAGACAAATGCAAACCTTTTAAAAAAAAACATGCATTGGAAAGATGGTTGAAAGGAATCTGTTTAGTCTGAGTAACAGGCATGCATCACTCAGACCAAATACAGACTTAGACATAGACATATGAACATAGACATATGAAGGTGAATCACAAGAGTCACAGGTCAATTTGCTTATCCAAGTACGGCTACAAATTTGTCCTATTACTTA
Organism: Planiliza haematocheilus; assembly: GCA_005024645.1. Taxonomy (NCBI): domain Eukaryota; kingdom Metazoa; phylum Chordata; class Actinopteri; order Mugiliformes; family Mugilidae; genus Planiliza; species Planiliza haematocheilus. The sequence goes on from SRSE01000725.1 coordinate 10,569,855, forward strand.
CTTTTAACTATCATTGCATGTCAAACTAAACTGACCACAAAACTATCAGTAGAACCTGATCATTTCATTTCACTCATTATTTTTATACCTGCCTTTGCCTTGGCCTTACAGCAGAACTTGTATGCCTCATTAACAAGTAGCACTCACATATTTTGCATTTAAATAGGTGGGTGTGGTCAATTAGTTATCTGAGCTTTACAGCAGAGATGCTAAACCTACGGCCTACGGGACAAAAACGGCTCCAGCACAGGATCCGTTTTGACCCTATGGCATGGATTTGCAATTTGCAAGAATCACATGTAAGACTGAAATTTTTAAGCTGCAATTTTTTAATAATTTTTCCAGTAAATTCCTATTTTCTCCACTAGGGGCTGTGCTGAGAACCAGAACTGAGCAGCAGATGGCAGCAATGTACTGAAATTACGTTTTTCTATTTCTTATGTTTTGTAAAAGTATAGTTCATTAAATTTAAACATTTTCATAATGTACTTAATCACACTAAAACCCTCAAATGAAAACAAGTTTGACACCCCTGCCCTACAGTAACATGTGATGAGTCTCAGAGTTTAGCAACTGCTAAATCACATGATCGAAGGCGAAGAATAAATATCACAACAAAATCAACAGGGAACCTGCAACGTTGTTGCAACAGTCTGTCCACTGCAACAACGAGTAAGTTGATAAAACTTCTAGGCTACCAGTTGCAAAAACAGTCTGACATATAAAACTGTCATAAAAGCACCAGCTGCCTTTGAAAGACTGTCGCGGTGAAGATTATTCTTACTTCATGATACTCATGTTACTGCTGTTATTATGGGAGTTTGTGAGATTTTCTGTTGTCTTTTCTGTCCACATACTGTACGTGCTGCACAACGCTTTTATTTACTGATCGAGCTGTGCGATACCGCAAGATTTGGTATCGATCCGATACCACGTAAATACAGGGCTAGTATTGATTATACCAATATCGATACTTGTTAATAATTACAGTGGATGCATTAACCATCTTAATCTAAATTAATATAAATCTGAATGAATTTTCGTGACATTTAAGTGCTTTTGTAATTTGCCTGAGACAAAAAGTTTTTGTTCAGAAACAAAACAAAATGATCACTTGAGGACAAATACAAACAAATTATTTTTCAGACAGAGTTCAGAAACTACAATACAATTATGAAACTAAATCTCTCCCTTCCATGCAATTCTTTCTGGATTTGGATGTACAATGTACAATTATCACTCCACAACAAATATTATAAAAATGTAAGGAAGTGTTTAAGAAGTAAATGGTAAATGGTAAATGGCCTTGCTTTTATATAGCGCTTTTCTACCTATTGGTACTCAAAGCGCTTGTACAGTCAGAGACACATCTACCCATTCACTCACACATTCACACACCAGTGCCACGCACTGGGAGCAACTGGGGGTTCAGTGTCTACTGAGCCACAGTCGCCCAACAATACATTACAAAAACAAGACAACATTTCTCCCCTTTAGTGCACTTTTTCTTCTTTTCAGGCGTCTGTAGGGGCCAGGGGGCTGGGGATTTAAAAAATTTCCTTATGCTTACACAAGATTGTATTTGTGTTGTATTTGTAACACAACAAACAGTACAACTGTGTATCGTTTCATTTTCGTCTCGAAAATATAACCCTACTCTTTCTCTCTGCCGTTCTCCTGCTCTTTTTCTACGTTGTGCGTAATGTGTTGCTGCTGGCCGGGCCTGGCTGGTAGCGGTACCAACGTTGGTATCGATATTATCGATATTTGGATTGATCCGCCCACCATTACTGATGCAATGGTGCAATGATTAACACACATAATATGTATCTACTCTATGATACTTAGTCTTTTTAGTCTTAAAAAACAAATCAATATACAAAAAAGGGGGAAAACATTAAAGATTAAAAAGGAATTCCTTGAGTTAGAGAATCCTCAGTATTATATTCATTCAGCTTATTATTTCAAGTCAAAGAAACATTCATGTTTAAAAGTGACTCTACACTTGTTATTAGGCAGATGCCATTAAACCACATAAACCATGAGCCTTTTCAAACTGTAATTAAGTAGTAAACCAGACTGCTGACAACAACACTGGGCTTTGATTTTTACAATGTGGCCGAAAATGTGTGTAAATTTTAAATTATTTTCACCAAAGATACATTTTAGTGTATTTTCCCACCACGCACAGTTGAAAGCACAGATGACATTCAAATTTCGTTCGCTTTAGGCAAAACTGTCAGAGCACACAGTGCTTCGAGATCATGCAAATTCCACTGTTTGATTAATAGAGTCTTAACTGATACTGTTATTTACTGTACCTGATCCAAGTAAAATCTGCCTCTGGGTTAGCTTCGGTCACACACTCATATGAGTTTTCAGAACGTTGAACAATCGTAACGTCCATAGGTGCGACTGTAAAAACAAAAAGCAGGGAAAGAATAAGTTGTGTTATTTCTATAAGGGTGGAGACACTGATGAAATCAAAATAAGGTTTAACATGAATGACTCCTGTTATTAAAGTCTTATGGATTAAACGGTAACAACCTGACACTGCTCTGTATTGGGTACTGATGTGTGCTGTGATCAGAATAACATATGTTGGTGCTTTTAATCCTTGTGTTATCTTTGGGGTCTCTGGGACCCCAAGTGAATGGACAGACATATAGAGAGCATGCAGGAGGCTAGCATGAGCGTTAAAGGCACTGCCGAATGTATGAATCCATTCATTAAGGTGTGTTTGCAGTGTTGCATTTCAACCTCACACTTTCCCATGACCTCAAATGAGCTCATGCTGATACATGACACAGCACCTTTTAGATACCTTATTCAAACAGACATGCAGACAATGTTGGAAGAAGACCAGTACCAACTGGACAGCTGGGGGAATTCCACCAGAAACTAAATACCACGTGACAGACAACGAACAGAAATACTATATTCAAGTTGCGGTTTCTGACACACAAGAAAAATGTCAGTCATGTGCTGCATCTGCTATTGTGAACAGCTGAACTAGAAACTGAAGTTCTTGTTGTATGTTAATCTACAGATCTGGGATGATGATAACAGATAACTCCGGACTCGAGGGGAAATAGCACTAGTGTATGACAACAAAACATTGATGAAATGAGAAAAAAGTTTTGCGACAGATAATGCGTTTCGGTGCCCCAGCCACTCCCACTATGTGAAAATACACAGATCTAAATATCTAGTGAAGGAATACAATGGTGGCTGTGAGACTACTGAACACTGGAGGACCCCTGTAGCCCCCGACTAGATTTAGTAAGCTAATTTTATTGTGTTTTTATACTTTTTACTGTCTCTGCTACTGGCTTGCATCGGGACCAGAGTAACTAACTAACAACATGTGTTAAATTGACAGCTAAATACTCCTTGAGTCCTTGAATTATCGGTAGACATAAAGCCTGTCTGAACTATTCGACATCACTTTAAGTCTGGAAACACCCTGCCTTAAGGCTCATATGTCTGCCTTCCTGGACTGCTAAGAAAACACAGCTGACAGACATGCGGCAGAGATGGTGCCTTTAAGCACCTGCACTGCTCCAGGTTTCCACTAGATTTGAATGGGGATGTGGATGTGATAACAATGATAAAATGTAAATATGAAATGTAAATCATACAAGGTTTTTGTTCTCTCCATCCAACCCATCCCTTTGTGCACACAGAGAAAATGTGCAATTAGTATGAACTTCCACCTTAAACTGAGTTGGCTAACTTATATTGCAAATATAGACGTCTGCAAAAACGAGAAACTTAAGGCACCTAAACTTAGCCATGTCACAACCACAGAAGAAATTAAGAAATTACTTTGGTCTGCCAGGCCCCTTATTTTAGTCTAGATGTCCTCATTTTGTCTTGACCCTCTCCCTCTTTACCCAGTCTTTGGGTCCCTTTCTGCCTTTATCTAGAAAAACAGTGTAGAGTAACACCAGACTGGAGGACTGGATGGACAACAGTGATGCTGTGTACAAGAAGGGCACGAGTAGACTTTACTGTCCTTTTTATATATACACATTTTATTATATATAGTTTAAAATGACATTCAGAGTCTGTTTTATCCTTGTTCTTTTTACTTGTGGTTCTCAAGAGTGTTTTTTATGATTCAACTAAGCTGCTGTGACCATGCAACTTCCCTTGTTGATAATTAAAATCTGTCTAGTCGATGAAGTAACAATCCCACAGAGGAAAGAAATCCAAAAATATTCAAGAAATATTCAAGGTTAAGCAATGTTTGCGCTCCCACATCTTGTCGGTTTTATGTCTGTGTTAGAGGCCTTCACGGGTCCAATTTGACGGACCCGAACCCAAATGGACCCGTGAAAATTCGACCCGGAGCCGACTGGCCCCGAGCTATTATTGTAAATATGAGTTCCGAAACCGAACCGAACCCTTAAAAACCCGTGGACCTGAAATGCCCGAGTTGCTTTATGATTTAATACAAGTTGTCTTAAGACTTGTTTTTATAAGCTATTACTTTCTGTTTCTTACCTAAACGTAGTCTTCTTCTACCTGGTTCCGGCTGCGGCTGCGGCCGCTGCCAGCCCCCACCCCTGGCCATAACGTGATGTAAACATAAATAAATCCACGTCGTCATGTTCTTGTTTAGATGGTCATGCACTGTAATCCTTCTTCTTAGCCATTGCTAACGCTAATCCAGTAGAACATTTCTTCTTGTTTAATTTAACATTATAATTTTGGAGTTTCCATGTGCTTTGCGGAGCATAACGTTACCGCGGTAACAACACGCTAAGTCACGCGGGCTGGTCGTAGCCAATCGTAGCCTCGCATTGGAGTCGGGAAGGGGGGAAAGGGGAGGGCGGCGGTGATTGACAGCTGTGACCGGCAATCGCCGGGTCCTCTCGGGTACTGTAGGACCCGGCCTTTCACAATAAGAGACCCGAGACCCGAGACAAACTCCATCGGTTCCGACCCGGCCCCGGCGTCACTTCTTGTGAGTGGACCCAAACCCGAGCCGGGTCGGGTCGGAACCTCGGGTTTTCGGGTTGTCGGTTTTTTCCGAAGACCTCTAGTCTGTGTACATTTTCACAATACCTGTAATTATGTAAACAACGGCATAATCCACAAGAATTCAGTGTAAGGCAGTATTTGTATACTCACAGTAGACGTTTATGCTGAAATTCAGGGTTTTTTCTTCAGACAGGGCAGCTGTTCTGATGACACACTGAACTGACTGCTTGTTGATTTCTCTGGTAGGGACTCCAAACAGTGAGCTGCTTGTGGTAGTCGTATCATTGGCGTGTTTGGTGGAGTTGGTTGTGGCCCTCACTGGCAGGGTACCAGTGAGCCAGGTCACCTCAGCAGGAGGCTTGGAGTCTTCAGCCGTGCAGGTAGCAAGAGAAACTTCTTCATTACCCAAAGTTACATCATTGCCTTTCAGGGTGGTGACTGGAGGCACTAGGATAGTCATCACACAAGAAAACAGTCAATATGAAAGCTAAAAGGTAAAAACAACATTTTAAGTGTATAGTTTCATCCTACCAAGCAGCTCCAGAGGTATCTCTGTCTTGTGATTTCCACTGGGGAACAAAGTGAAGATGCACGAGTAGCTGCCTTCATCCTTCAAATCAACACTGGACAACTGTAGAGATCCATTTTTATTGTTAAAATCCCCAATAAACTTAAATCGATTAAGATCTCCATTAACAAATCGGGGCCCATCCTCTTGGATGGTAAGGAAATTGTCATTATTGGGTTTTTCCCTGGTTCTCCTCTGCCATGAAATCTGAGTCAGTGTCTCTGTGGTGTCGATGAGTATGCAGGGTAAGATAGCAGTCCCTCCTCTCACCACGGTCGCGCGTCCACCGATCACCTGGAGGGCTGTAAAATAAATAATATTGTATTAGGCTTTCATAATACCTCTCACCACTTTAATGTGTGTGGCTACATTGCAGTAAAATGAGTTTGAAGTAGAATGTATGCATCAGCACCTGATAGTATTTTCACTTTCATAAGCCTAGCCTTGCTGCTTCTGTCAACTCCTTCTTTTCATGCTGTGTCTATCTTAACGTCGACATCAGTGATTTCCTCCGGCAACTTTCAGCCTCTCCTACCATAAGCTTCCCATACATGTATGTAGAACGGCAAAGACCGAGCCAAACCACAAAAATCTCTTAGCTTAAACTGGCCTTGACTGATTGTTGTGCCAAGGCAAAACAGCATTCATTCATCCATCCATCCATCCATCCATCCATCCATCCATCCATCCATCCATCCATCCATCCATCCATCCATCTTCTGCAACCTAAAACCAGAGAACCCGGAGAGAGCCCACACAGACATAAAGAGAACAGGAAAAACAGCAGCTGCTCTAAATTTTACTTGAGGTTTAACATGTCTAAAAACACTACAAAAAACACCACTCATGGGCAGGAACATATGACACAGCACTAAAAAAAGCAAATAGTCAAAGAAAACAGAAGTCACATCTTCAACTGAAACGTTCTTCTTGCGATTGCTTTTTATAGAGCTGAACATGTTCAATTGTTTCACATCTGCAGTTTATTTGGAACACTTGTGGTAGGGCCCAGCTTAAGTCACGTGGTTCAGTTCCCACACATTGACTGTTTTGTTTCTGATCTCTGCATTCTTCTTTGAAGTGCAGTATAAAAATCGAAGTAGCTATATAAATAGCACCCCCGCCATATCTGTCTCCACTGGTCCAAGGACAAAACACCAGGCAGAGCGGTGCAGTTCATGCAGTTCAGTGCAGTGCAAGAAGACTTGTACAATGTGGGAAACAAAACGACTCCCACAAATGCATAGCTCAACACAAAGGAGTTAGTTCTTCAGACAAAATGAAACACGGCCTTGGGCGGGAGTGATGTATTTATCACCTACTTATAACACAATGTCATTATCTTTCCCCAAACCAAGGCTGCTGAATAGTGTGACACCAAAAAGTTTCACACTGGAAATATTTGGACTGTAGGAATTATGAGTGAGAAGTTGATTTACTTTGACGATTAAAACAAGAATTAGATAGAGCCCTAAAGCATTCTATTGCATAAATCAACCAATCAGGGATAACATTATGACCACATTCCTAATATTGTGTAGGTCTCCCTTGTGCGTCCAAAATTGTTGTGACTCATCAGAGACTGGACATGGGCCTTCTGAGGGTGTCCTGTGGTGTCTGGAAACAGGTGTTTATGAGAGCCTTCTAAAATATTCTGTCGGTATTCTGACGGTGCATAAGGAGTCATAATCTGAGTTTTATGTAGTTCTTCGTAATTAACTATAAGGCCTCGTCCACACGTACAAAAATTATCGTTTCCCGTTTTCCCTGGCATCGTTTCAAGAATATCTGCGTCCATACGGATCCGTCTCAACACTACTCAAAACGCTACTTCATATTCCAGGCCTACAGGTGGCGCTACTTCGGTTTCAGAAATTCACCAAAAACGGAGAGGACGAGGCGGAGCATGCGCATAAAGCTTAAGCTTTATGCGTTCCTCTCAGCTGGACTCGGAGCCTGGGGGCACAGAGGCTTCATCTGCACCGGCCAGCGGCGTCTCTTCAGCTCCTCGCTCTGGTGGTCCATGCCGGAAGTTCGGCAGCGCAGCGGCCCCGTCTACTCCGGCCTGCGGCGTTTCTTCGGTTTCTCGCCCAAGTCGCCCGGCGTTTCCCTCGCGGGTGACTGATGGCGCCCGTAGCCGCTCCGCCGCGGGACCAGAACAGCAGGCCCCACGCCAGGCGACGTCCTCCGCTTCGCGCCGGAGGCTTCTGAGGGAGTCAGTACTCTGTCGCTCTGGGGACCTCCATCGTCCAAATTACACACCTGACTCTACTCCCGCGGTTACCCCTCCCACTTTGCAGCAGCTACAGACACCCTACCGTTGTCCACCTCCTCGTCCCCTCTTCCCCCCAACTACCTTGATAGTGGGTGACTCAATAATAAGAAACATCCGTTTTTTCAATGCCACCACAAATTGTTTCCCTGGAGCCACAACATCAAAAATGATGGCTGTGATCCCAAACCTACTCCAAGCACTTCCATCCTCCGTAGAGCGGATTCTCCTGCATGTTGGCACAAACGATGTGGCCCACGAAAATTCGGAGCAGGTCAAGGAACATTTTAATGCCCTGTTTGGTATGCTAAGGGACTCTGGGAAAGCCATCTTCATCAGTGGCCTTCTACCAACGTTCCAACGTGGAACAGAACGCTTCAGCAGGCTCCTGTTCCTCCACTTCTGGCTCCAGGCAGCCTGCCGGATTCATGGTTTCATCTACGTTGATAACTTCAATCTATTCTGGAACAGGCCATCCTTTTACAGGAATGACGGACTTCACCCTAACAGGCTGGGCACCCGCATGCTCACAGACAACATACTACACACGGTACAATACGCTAGGTGTGCATGACTATGTACATCTCACGCCCCCCTGTGTTCCACCCTGGTGTCGCCCCAACCCATGTTATCCAACGCTGGCCCCCGCCCCTACTGTCTTCCCATCCATCACTCTTATACTGTCATTCCCAAGTCTAAGAGTAACTCATTTACTCTCTCCCCAAGTCGGAATACCAGACACAGTAGATCTCTGTCTACCGTGAACATTGACCACCAACTGATTCACACCATTATTGGAAACCGTCCATCTCACCACAAACTTACAGAGCAGAACAGAACTCGTGGAGTAAATTTCAGACTCCTTCGTCATCTCCCAAGACACATAAATACACGCAAACTAAAAATTGAACTGTTTAATACACAATCTCTGAACAATAAATCATGCCTACTTCACGACCACATCCAGAACAAATTAGACCTCTTGTGCCTCACAGAAACATGGCAGCAACCTGATGTTTTTTCTGTGCTAAATGAAACCTGCCCTCCTGGTTTCTGTTACCTCCAGAGAGCCCGCACAACTGGTCGTGGTGGTGGCCTTGCTGTCATCCACCGCAGTGACCTGGACATATCCCCAATGCCCCTGCCTGAGCTGTCGTCCTTTGAGTGTCTTGCATTTAAGTGCAAGCCCCCATTCCACATGACAATACTCCTTATCTATCGGCCACCCAAACCAAACCCCGTCTTCATCTCTGAAATGTACAATCTCCTTTCAATGTTCTACACTACCTCCGCCAACCTGATTATACTTGGAGATTTCAACCTGCATGTTGACTCCCCTTCCTGTCGCCCTGCAGTGGAATTTCTTCAACTCCTAGACTGTTTTAACCTTAGCCAACTTGTTGACGTCCCAACACATACTAAAGGTCACACCCTTGACCTGGTCATCACTGATTCTGTTCCTCTCAGTAATCTACAGGCTTATGATCTCGGTGTTTCTGACCATAAAACCATCTACATGGAGTTGCCTTTTTCGTCACCTTCCATTAGGCCACAACGCCAAATCCATTTCAGAAACCTGAAAAAAATCAATCCTGCATCCATGTTCTCTGACCTCCAGCATCTCCTCTCAGTTAATTTCTCAACAGCAAACGATGCCGTGGTATTCTACAATAAAACCCTGAGCAGCATCCTGGATCTCCATGCTCCAGCCAAAACTAAACTAGTTTCCTTTACCCGCACAGCACCCTGGTACACAAGCCAGCTACGCAAAATGAAAGCGTCTGGGCGGGCACTCGAGAGGCGTTTCAAAGCCACAGGTCTCACTGTCCACAAGCTAGCTTTCCGGGACCATCAAAAGGCCTACTCCAAGTCTCTCAGGGAGGCGCGATCTCTTCATTTCTCCAAGATTATCAGTAACAACCCTGGTCATTCAAAGCACCTCTTTTCAACCATCAACCATCTCCTCAATCCACAGCCTCCTCCACTGCCAGAAACAACAGAAGAATACTGTAACAGATTCATGGATTTCTTCAAAAATAAAATTGGCTCAATTCGTTCTGGCCTCACTAGGTCCTCCACTACACTTGCCATGATCACTGAACCACAAAATGCAGTTACCCAGCCTCTAAATTTCTTCCCTCTCGTCGGCCTTCCCGAGGTCGAGGACATCATCCGAAGAATGAAACCCTCCACCTGCGCTCTGGACCCGTTACCAACAACCCTGGTCAAAGATCACCTCTCTGCTATCTGCCCTCTCATAACTACAGTAATAAACCTCTCCCTTCAGTCCGGAATTGTCCCTGCTGCCCTCAAATCCGCCATCATTAAACCAATTCTCAAAAAACCAACACTTGCCCCAGAGGACTTTGCCCACTACCGACCAATCTCAAATCTCTCATTCCTTTCTAAAGTTCTTGAAAAAGTAGTTGCTGCTAATCTCCTGGATCATCTTAAAAACAACAACATCTTTGAAAAATTCCAGTCTGGTTTCCGATCTGCTCACAGTACTGAAACAGCCCTGGTAAGAGTCACAAATGACCTTCTGATGGCAGCAGACTCCGGTTCACCATCGCTCCTTGTCCTGCTCGACCTGTCTGCGGCCTTTGACACCGTTGACCATTCTATACTCCTCCACCGGTTACACCACTCCATTGGACTCAACAACACTGCCCTAAACTGGTTTCACTCCTACCTCTCTGACAGGACTGAATACATTTCATACGGCAACGCACAATCAAAGACACACACGGTTACCTGTGGGGTCCCTCAGGGGTCAGTCTTGGGCCCCATCCTCTTCAACGTATACATGCTCCCACTCGGACAAGTTATCACTCGTCATGGGATTTCCTTCCACTGCTATGCTGATGACACACAACTCTACATCAAATTTGGCACACTCCCCTCTCCAACCTCTCCACCAACGTCATCACCCCCATCTGCCCTGTCGTCTCTTTCAGCCTGTCTGGAGGAGATAAAGGCGTGGATGAATCTCAATTTTCTACATCTCAACAGTTCAAAAACAGAGGCTATTATTGTGGGCACTCCTAACCAGATCCAGTCAGCTTCCATATCCAGCATCACCCTCTCCGGTCATGACATCCCTCTCTCCTCATCAGTAACAAATCTTGGCGTAAGATTCGATCCCCATCTCACTTTTGAAAGACATATCAAACATCTCTGCAAGATCTCCTTCCACCACCTCAGAAACATTGCTAAACTCCGCCCAAATCTCTCCCTCCAAGACTCTGAAAAACTAGTCCACGCCTTTGTCTCCTCCAGACTTGACTATTGTAATGCACTCCTCATCGGGACCCACTCCAAACACCTTCAGCAGCTACAACTGGTCCAGAACTGTGCTGCCAGGATCCTCATGAGAGTACGGAAAACAGAACACATCTCACCCATCCTTCACGCTCTACACTGGCTTCCCATTTCTGCAAGAGTCCAGTACAAGATCTCCCTCCTCACTCACCAATGCATCCATGGCAACGCACCCATCTACCTCAAAGAACTGCTCAGCTCACAAACCCCGACTCGATCCCTTCGCTCCACTAACTCAAACCATCTTTTTTGCCCCAGGACCAAGCTCAGCACTATGGGCGACAGGGCCTTCTGTGCCGCTGCACCCCGCCTTTGGAACGCCCTCCCCGACCATCTGAGGGCACCACAGACCCTTGATAGTTTTAAAAAAGGACTTAAAACCTACCTTTTTTCTAAATCTTATAATTTTTAACCCTTTAATTATGGTACTGCTTTTGCTGTTTTGCTTTTCGGTTCTATGTATTGTAGCACTTTGAGATTTGCCTAAAATGTAAAGTGCTTTATAAATTAAATATATTATTATTATTATTATTATTATATTCAACTAGGACACGTCCTTTAATTTGCACATACAGCAAGTAACCAGGACTGCCTTCTTTCACCTGTGCAATATCATCAAAATTGATGCAGAGAAACTAGTTCCGGCATTTGTTTCTTGCAGGCTGGATTACTGTAAATCATTACTGTCTGACTGTCCAAACAACGCTTGAAAAAGCCTCCAATTGATTCAAAATACCGCAGCAAGAGCACTGACAGGAATTGGCAAGAGAGATCATAGTACTGCAGTACTCCAGATCATAGTACTTTAGCTTCTCTTTATTGGCTCCCTTTAAAATCTAGAATTTAAAATCCTCCTTACATACAAGGCCTTTAAAGGCCTAGCTCCATCGTATCTGAAAGACCTCTGATAGAAAAGTATTGAGTTTAGTTACTAGATCGAGAAAACAGGTTATATGTTGGAGTGTTGGAGGCGTGAGACCTTGGTCTTATCTCAAGGAAGATACTCCCTCCTTCCGGTTAATAGAGAACAATATACAAGATAATCTACCACTGTGTATAAATACTGTTTCAGTTTTCTGTTCTATTCATAACCTTGTGTTGTGTTAGATTCTGCGCACTGCTTGAAGAAAGAAACACTGACTTCTAGATCCTCATTGCAAGAGTGACGATCCTTTTTCCACCCCACAACCTCAGCGTACCATATCATCCCAACAGATCACTTCACTTCTCAAAGCACAGGCCTACCTGTGGTTCCTAGAATTTCAAACAGTAGAACTGGAGGTCGCTTTCAGCTATCAGGCTCCTCTTCAGTGTAACCAGCTCCCAGTTTGGGTTCAGGAGGCAGACACCCTCTCGATTTTTAAGATCAGGCTTAAGACTTTCCTTTTGATTGAGCTTATAGTTGTAGGGTTGGACTGTACTATCCCTTAATTATGCAAGTTTGGGTGTCTGTCTTCAATCGTCTGGCTTTTGTAAAAGCATCTTGAGGCATGTTTGGTTAGGCACCAATGTGACCCAGATGAGCTTGGATTATTTCCCCAGAACTTCTATGAAATCAAGAACATGTGACGGAGAACAAGACTCACGTGTCGTAAAATAATGTTTATGATTGTGATTCTGAAGTTTTTGTTCCCTTACAAAGTCACTTCCTTGAGTGTTCGCAGCAGGTGGTTTCTGACTCATATCCAACCCAAAGATGAAATCATTTACTGCAACACGATTGTAGTGAGTTCTTAAATTTAATCCAAAATAAAGGATCCGTAGTATAAGTTACATTCATTCAAAACACTTGGGCACAGTAAAAACACTGTCTGAGCCATAGCACACACCTGACTAAATAAAAAGCGCACAGCTGTCAAATCACTAAGAACAGCAGCGTACGTCACCAGGCATCAGACTCACTTCAAAAAAAAAATCACATGAAATGATAAACTAGCATAATCAAATTAGATCTTACTTCAAATGTTAATGGATATTATACAAAATTCTGAAAACAACATTTTCACCTGATATGGCTCTTACACTGATATTAATACATGAACATTCAGTGCTGGTACTGAGCCTTTCAAACGTACTGTAGCCTTATTAACTGTATGTAGACCAGGCCAGGAACCCCAGCTCCATAATAATTACACTCCTTGATGGCAGCAGCCATCCCCAGCAGGATGCAGCCTGACGCAGGCACACACACAAAAATGGTCCACATGATCCACAGAGGCCCCTCCCCTCAACCCACAGGACTCAAAGGCCACAGTTAACATTCTGTTACCAGACACCACAGGACTCCCTCAAAAGGCCCATGTCTGTTGTTTTGGTGAAGCAGAACTATTTTGGGGGTGTGACTGCTGCACCCACAGCCACACAGTAAGAAAGAAACATCTGTAACCCTTTTCTTTGTACCAACTCCCCAACGGCTCCATAGGAGGAGTATTTAGCTTCGTCCGGCTATGTATTTTCTTAGTATATAGAATTTTGATATTTCTTTGTTAATGGCTTTGTTTAAAGTATTTTCTGTTAAATGTTTGTGTAGTATGCCTTAGTGATGTTAACGGTTTCTCAGTGTGTAAACTGTTTCTCAGTCTCCTCAATTGTGTCAACATGGTGTGATCAACCACTGTATGTGTCAATTTGTTTTTCTCAGTAACAGCTTTCAGTTGCAGAGCATTATCAATGTGTCCTCTTTTATGGACCCAAGAGCTTAATTAACTTTACTTTTTGCATTCTGCAGTAAAAAAAAAAAAATATTATTTTTTTTTTCATTGAACCACTTATCCTGCTTTGACCAGCTTGGTCTCTCACAAAGGAACAACAAGACCTACATAGTATTAGGAGGGTGTTCATAATGTTATGCCTGAGCAGTATAGCAATTTTAATCTATTAAATACTTCTATTTAGCACTGTGCTATCAGGTCAGTATGTTCCCATACTCGGTTCCCTTCATGTACCGCAGCATTCTCAAGAATGCACGCAAGCTAGATCAATTACAATATTCATTTTCTTTTCAGTTACCTGTATGACACCTGAGAACATTGAAGGGACACTTATTTGCCCGAGGGTAACACCTGAGCACAGTTACAGCAGACATTGAAAATCTAAAGTGGTTGAAGAAAAAAAAGTCGTCAGTCTACAAAAGAATCATGTGGGCTCACTGACGCATGTAGGGAGTGAAGGCTGGTACAAAGGTAAGTATTGAACAGCCAGAGGTTTAAAAAAAGTTTTGGTTACTTAAAACTGAAAAATAATGTACATTTCAGAATTATACAAAAAGGCCTCTTTCAGGGAACACTAAGTGGGTCAACAATTTAAAGCTGATCTGGAGCAATGAAAGTTGAATCATACTACTACTACTACAGGTAAACTCTACCAGGAAGAGGTCTGGAAGACCCAAAGCCACAACTAAATCAGAGGACAACTTTCTGAGAGTTAACAGCTTGCATGATGGGTGGCTCACAGGACAACAGCTTAATAGTGGCCGTAGTAACCAAGTCTCAGTTTCAACTGTGAAGAGACTTTGAGCTGTAGGTTTGACAGGATGAGTTACAGCAGGATCTTTGTACGCCGCCGAGTGGGCCAACTGTCAAACATGGAAGAGGAAGTGTGATGGTCTGGGGCCCCTTTGCTGGATCCAGGGTCTGTGGCTTAAACAGAGTGAGAGGCCCCCTCAACCAAAATCCAAAATGGATACCAGAGCATTCTGCAGCGGCATGCAATACCCTCTGATATGCGCCTAGCTTGGTTCTACATCATAACCCAGAACAACCTCAGGGATAAAAGAACAAGATGGCAAGCATGAAAACATGGAGTGAGCCAGCACAGTCTCAAGACTTAAACCCCATCAAGCTGGGTTGGGATGAACTGGACAGAAGAGTGAAAGCCAGGCAACCTACAAGTGCCAAACATTTATGGGAACTTCTGCAACAGACTTGGGAATAACTTTCTAAATAATATTTGATTTCTATTGCAGAAACAATGCCAAGAGTGTGTTCACACTAAACTGAATCATTTTCTGTAAACTTGCACCAAGTATTGCACAAAAAAGACATGAGTTAAAGACAGGGATGAATTGGCATATATTGTCAAGTTAAGTCAAGTCACGTTTATTTATATAGCACACTTAAACGCAATGTAATTGACCCAAGGTGCTCACAGAAATAAAATATATACAGTAATAAAAACAAATATATAAATGACAAAAATAAAATAAATAAAACATAAAATAAATGAAAAAACAAAATACTACTACTAATAATAATAAACAGGATCCAGGTGACACTCCTGCTCTGTCTGACGTTGAAAGCGATGTTAGAGCAGAGTCCTGGAAGGTGCTCTGCTGTGTAGAAGACAGTTGGTAGGCAATAGGCAGGCCAGAGCTAGTGTCTGTAGCCCGCCGGGAGATGCGACCAGAGCTGCGATGTAAGGGTAAGACATGCTGATGTTAAAACGCCTGACTGCTGAGGGGACGAAACACCTCCAGAAGCACGCAGCAGTCTTTGGCTGAAGGAGCTTTCTAAAGTCCCAACGGTCTCATACAGGGGGTGAAAGAGGTTGTTCCTGATGTTTGACAGTTAGCCAGCATCCTCCTCTCCCCCATCTGCTCCACAGAGTTCAAAGGACAGCCCAGGATGGAGCGAGCGTTCTTGATCAGCCTGCCCAGTCTCTTTTTGTCCCTCTCTGTGACTCCGCCACACCAGCAGACCATGGCGTAGGAGGTTGCCGATGCATCACCGTAGAGGTGACTTTGTATATCACAAATAGTTTGTATAAAATAATAAACTACTACACTGTTTGAAATTCAAGATATTGCACTGTATTAGCAGCATTCTGAAGCTGCTTTCAAGTCTCTTTGGCTGCATCTCCTCCCAGAGGGCAGACAGTTCTGGTCCATTTTGCGCACTGAACGAAATGTTCCTTGTTCTGCGACATTTTAAACTTGCACTGTCCTCCAAAGAAGGCAACAACACTTTTACACCTGCTGCAGAGCAATGGTGCAGTGGTACAATATCTTGAGAGGATTTTACGGCTTATTCGTTTTAAGTTGTAGTAGTTGTAGTCTGAAAAAGTGTGATCTCTGTATGAACTTCATGACAGTAAATCTTTACTCTTTCTAATAACTTCAGATTACTGATCAACATGGAATTGAAGTTAAACCATCCGCAACCTGATCATTAATGGTTAAACAAATAGCTACTAAAGACTAGACCACATCTAAGGCATCAAAGAGTCAGTGACCCGGTGGGACATTTAAGAAAACACATACATAAAACTAAAACCAAGCAACGCTGTAAACAAATACATCACATGTCCCGTCACACACCTCCCAGATGCGCATAGTATTTCCTTGAAATGTGTTTTATCATTAAATCCAGATACTCTACGGTGTATGGCGCAGTCAAAAACATCCATACATCTTGTAGTTATTTAAGACAGGCACATGTTGTTATAACAATAGTCATGGTTCAGCAGTCCAGAGGGGCTCAGCGGAACAAAGAGAGTAAATTTGACTATGCACACACTGTGACTTTACGGTGTTTTGAGTATCTTATCAGCCATATAACTTCCCTCTGAGGCTAATACGTTACGTCTTTGTTACTATGAATGATCACAATGGTGCTGAAAATAAATTTAAAACCATTCAAGTGTCAGGAGAACGTGTTTTTCCTCCATTCTTCATCTGTGTCGCACCTGCGCAAACAAGCAATTGCGACGGAAAATAAACGATTTACCTTCGACGTTTCTGCTCACCAGCATAACATACAGCACCAACAGTAGTCCACATCTCACGGAGACATCACGGTTCAGGAAAAAGTTGCCCACGAAGGGCACACAAAAAAGACACGGCTCCATCCATTCGGTCGCCTGCTACTCTGCTACAACATGGACTGTGTGTAACGCCATGACGTCACGTTATGCAGATATACTTTAGCGAAACAAAAGCGGTTTGTTTGGCTAAATAAATGATATATCAGTTACTAAGAATCGCGAACACGCCCATGTGTTGTTAACCAGTACAATGCAGCGATGCAGCGTCAAGAGGTCGTGAATTCTATAACTTCCATAAATTGTACATCCCATTTTCAGTAACTCATATGCACCAGCATCTATTCCTACCTGGTCTGTCGACGAGATTCTTCTTTAAAGCATGCTCAGTTAGTCTGGAATTTGTCGGTAGTCATTTCATGTCTTATAAACCAACAACGATAAACCTTAACATGTTTGAGAGATAAGATATGACTTTATCCATGCCTGTGGGGAAATAAGGGCGTTACAAGAAACAACAGTGCAAGATGCAGAAGATAGAATAGAATAGAATAGAATAGAATAGAATAGAATAGAATAGAATAGAATAGAATAGGGCAGACAAATGACTATCATGAATAAAAACAACAACAAGATGGTGTGAGATGATGATTGCCTACACTTTTTAGAAACACAACTCCATACACGATAAGACTTAACAGACTTACAATCTGTGTTTAACGTTTGAACATGTCTCCATCTACTGACTAACTGAATGCATGAATGACTCCCACTGGCATGACAGCCAAGGACGATACCGATGGGGTTATAGTGGAAATAACGCAGTTTCACAATTACCATGAGTTTGGATGTACAAAATCACATTTGTATATTTTGTATTTTTCCTTTTTATAATAACAATAATAACAATACATTTTATTTATCAGCACTTTCAATAAAACTAATACACTTTACAAGATTATTGAAGGCTTTGTAAATGATGAGGAGGATCTTGAAGTGGATATGCTTCATCGGAGCCAGTGAAGGTGTTGCAGGATGGCTGTAACGCATTTCTTTGAGTAACACAGTACACTTTGACTTCTAAAGAAGTCTCTTATGTCCACTTTTCTTTTATAGACATCCTGGCTGCGCCTAATTACCAAACACACATACACACATGGACACCGATTCAAACGTTAATGTAATGAAACCTCTGATGCCACAATCCTTCAAGCTGACATGATCCAAAATGACTTGCGCAGACCTGTGGGACAGCAAGGTTGGAGTGACAGCGGGGACGACAAATCACACAAAGACGGCAGAGCCAATGGAGGAGCTTGTGGGCTGGACTAAACTGAGGGAAACAGCGGCCGTTTTCCGCTTGGTCCTAGTGCTTGACGTTTCTCTGTGTAGGTTCTCAGTCATCCAGGTCATGGTAATCCAAAAAAGGTTGGATTCGTCCAAATCTTAGCCAGAGAAGACAGATGGTTTGAAAGAGGAGTTAAGGAAGCCATCTATGTCAGACTGGAAAAACCTTCACTAAACAGAGGAGGTGGACTGAGATTCAATTTGCCATCTATTTACAATACAGTGTTAACTTCTGTCCCCAAGAAGTTTCAGTCTCCTTCACACCTTGACGCTGGAGCCCCAGACGGACAAGAGTCGTTAGAGAACCATTCATAGGTAAGACTAAAACAGTCCCCCCCTCACAACAGGTAAGTACCCAGTCGTTAGTGGGAATAGCTGCACCAGTTTCGGGTTATTAGCATAACAAGCAATGTTTCTCAGGAGTTCCTATTTAAACCTCAGACTTCCCACCAGTCCCTCAGAACTGAAGAAGCTACTCGGATGAGTGGTGAAAGTCTTCTCCAAAATCTACAAGTCCAGTTGCCTTTTTTGAAACCTTTTTTGGATAGTGCTTGACGTTTCTCTGTTACTACAGTATGTAACATTGTTTTGAAAAATAGACTCAGCAGAGTTTTTCTCTTCTCCCATGGGGTCAGTGAAGGCCTATAAACAGTACTGGGTTATGGGTAAGACCTATTGGACTTGGGTGTCAGTTTTCAAAATTCCCACAAAGCTGAAATGTACATATAAATAAAATATGAATATAAATCAAAAAAAAAAAGGAGATGTCATTTTTCTGTTCTGGGAGCTCCTCTCCCACAACCCTGCGCTGGGTAGCTTAAGCACAAACCACGTGGGCTTGTACAGTAACCCAGGAACAGGTAATGCTACAAGAAAACACAGAAATGTCCAAAGATAACCAACAAAAAAAATAAATAAATAAACAGACACAACCCAAAGGAGAAGTGTCCTACAGCCTAGCAGAGAAATCTCTGCACCCAGCGTATCGAGACAGTTACTTACTGTCTGAATGGCACGTAGCAATCCTACATCAGGTCACAAACAGTTGCTAACAGTGACCACGTGGTGTATCTCCCCAAATACCGGAGCAAAAACTCCAAGCAAACCAAAGTTCTTAACTTTGCCCCGACAACAAAACACATCAAAACCAACAATGAACTGGACCAAACCAGTGTACAAGCAACTTGTGGAAGCTGCCACCACAGGCACAAACTTCTTAATCTAACCTGCTTTGACAGACAACCCCCATTGTCATGACCATAACAACAGAAAGACACACTAGTATTTCAATACTTAATTTATTCCCGGAATAAAACCAAATTAATGTACAGATTAAGGATCAACATACATCAACATGAGTGAAGAGACCCCTTGTTGTTGTCTTGAATGTGTATACCACCTGTGCAACTCTTTAAAACCTTAAGCCATGCAGTGAGTCAATGGAAATCAGTGCGAGTAGACATAAATACTTTCAAAAAGTGTAATTTATTAACAGTACAAAAATGTATACTCCATCACAGTAATGAATCTTAAAGCAGCATTTATCCATTTTTACTTTATGCACTACTGGGTTTTTGGCATTTTGTTGGCTCTGTAACATAGAAGGCTAAGGACGGGCAAAGTGACCTATGTCTTCCTGCTCTCTGCTCTCCTCTCTCTCACTAACACTCTCCTCTTCTCATGATGCTATCTCACTCTAGCTCAACAAAACATGATTAGAGACTGTGGGGTGAGTTTTTCTTTTTACATAACGATGCAGTCAGGTTCAGAATGATGATTGGATAAACGGACACAGAGCTACACTGGCAATGAACAAAATTATGTAATTTCTTTTTTTTCAAAATGATGTCACGTCTGTTCATTGCTATTTTCCCTAACCACCTCCATAAAAACTGCCCAGCACATTTTTCCACGGCCAAAAGTAGCTTAGCCTTGGGTTAGCCTACTACTCACCCCACAAACAATAACATTCTAATAAATAAGCTGCCTGCTGACTTACTGTTATTGTTACTGAATGGTAGATAGTCTTGTTTTTATATAGTGTTTTTCTACCTATTGGTACTCAAAGGGCTTTACAGTCATAGACACAGCTACCCATTCGCTCACACAAGCACACACACATTCACACACCAGTGCCGTGCACTGGGCATTAGGGGTTCAGTGTCTTGCTCAAGGACACTTCGGCATGTGGCACATTCTGGAGGTCAAACCGCTAACCCTCTGGTTCGTGGACAACCTGCTCTACCTACTGAGCCACAGCCGCTCCAATGGTAATTTTAAAAAATGTTCTCACATTCAGTATTATTTAGTTCAGGAAGGACGACATAAAAGTACTAATCTAGGCTTATTTCTTCATCCAGTCAGTGTACACAGTGTCTTACAGCCACTAGTGGACGTTAGTTAATTTTACCTGTGTTTACAATACAAACTAACTTCGCCATAAAACATTAGCCAAAATGATTTTATTACGTTTTATCGTATTTACCAATGGGTTGTGTTGTTTTTTGCCTACTCATTACATAGCCTTAGTGTGTAAATAGCACGTCGGTCCACAGGGAAAATGCCCGCTATGCCAAATGGCCTGTCCGTCCCTGTGTGACACCAATGAGTAAAAGAAACCCTTGGATATAAACTGAAACACTGGTCATCTGCCCATGTTGTCCAACTCTTCATTGACCAGCTGATTCTCAAACAGAATACTTTATTAATCCATCAAGGACATAGTTTTGTTGCTGATACTCCCCTAAAGTGGCAGTTGCTAGTTGACAGAGCAAATACAATAGAATAAAAGGTATATAAAAATATATAAAAAAATAAAAGAGTATTCACAACATACAGAGGTAAGAGGCTGCAAATATATTAACCACCCCTACTACATCACTGGCCTTGCAGATCAGTTTGCTGAGTCTATTTGCATCTGCTGCTCAGAGCCTGCTGCTCCAGCATGTCAAACTCTTGTCAGTCTCATTACTTCTTCTGCAATAGATTCCTGCAGTAAAAAACAAGAAACTAATTAAAATTGAATCTTCAGATTACAGAAAGAATATATAAAAATCACTTGGAGGAAATGTGAGAGCAGCATCTGGGCTACATAATGAGCAGCATGAGCAGCATGCATTTGTATATACTAAGTAGCACCGTATGTTTAGCTTCAACGTATGAAGGGCGACTGTAGTTGGTACCTTGGTGGCTTGTTTTTGTGTTTACAAAGGTACCAAACAGCTACAAAGACTGCAATGTCCAGGGACAGCAGAAGACCAAATAAGGTCCAGCCAGCAGTGTAGAGGCCTGAAGCACAAAAAAAACACAAGAATAAAGAAAACAGTCAGATGAAAACACTGAATCATCAATGTCAATAATTAAACCAGGTTCTCTGTTGGTTTTCTTTCTCTATTCTTTTTCGTTGAAACTGTAGACTCCAGTTATTAACTGTACTTTGGGGAGATTTTGGAGACTTTTTTTCTTGGTTATTTAGTTTTATATTACAAACTACTTGGTAATGGCATAAAATCGTTCCTGTACAGACAGGCCCTGAAGCACAAAAAGCACCTGACACGTGAACTTACAGGAACAGAATATTTCACAAGACAGAACGTGCTTCAGGTTTTAAAGAGCTGATGTCTGAGTTGCCTGGAATCGATAGTCATTCATTCAGTTATTCAGCGGGCTGTGCTGGCAGCAGAATCAATCTCTGCCATCCATCTACATCTCCATTTACTCTGTGTTGTTGCCTGAGATGTCTTGAATGCCTCTGGAGGAAGGAGTTCAGGCATGAAGCACGCTCATGTTTTACAGGAGATTTTGTCAAGACAATAATCTTTTCAGTCTTTTCAACTGACCATTGAAGTACACTAAGCAGCTTAAACATAACACCAAAGAATTATTTGCTTGGACTGATGGCATGGAGGAAAAGAATGTGCTGGAATTTTAAGTGCCAAATACGCCATTTGCCAAAGGAAGCAATGGAAACTCACAAAAAGTAGAAGACGTGTTCATACGTGTAGGTCAAACCAGACTATTTTAGATTATTTTATTTGACAAAAAAAAAATACTGTATATAAATTTGTTTTTCAACAATTTCAGATTCTTCCCATCCAAACCGAAAAAGGAGCAGCAGTGTTGTCAGATGTTTTTGTTTTAGATGTTTCTGAATAAGACACCAGACGCTGAGGTCATCAAGTGTCACGTATGTCCTTAGATAGAATAGACAAGTCCAGAACAAACATATCAACAAGTATTTTGACAATCTACACATCCAAATCAAATCTTACCAAAATCCATATACACATGGAGCAGACCTCCACGTTTCTTTCCATATGCGTTGACAGCTTCACACTCGTAGAGGCCATTCAGATTAGAGGTCTTCCTCACAAACTGCAGAGTTGCACCCTGCACTTTAATATCAGCCTCGGGCAAAGACTTGCCGGATCTGGAGGAGACAAATGAAGGTCAACATAAAATATAGACAAAGACTAACAGGAGAACATGTTAAAACTCATTTCCTTAATCTGCACAATAACCAGAGTGCTTAGATGACAGTTTGCTGTTCCAGGGTAGATTATATGATGAATTATTTTGCAGCTATGGGCAGAGAAAGAATCAGAATACTTTATTAACCCTTCAAAGAAATTGCTTTGTTGTTGTTGCTCCCATAAAGTGACAGTTGCAAGGTGACTGAGCAAATACATATGGAATTAAAAGATAGCAAGGAAAAAAATAAAAAAACAAAAGAAAGACGAGTTCAATAGCTTTTAGTTCCAGTCCACTGCCGCTGTTACACACATACGTTTAACAACATATGAGTACCATATAAAATTGAACTCACTATCAGTTGAAACAAGTGCGCATTCAATTATCTCCACTTTCCCCAACTACTGACATATTAATTTACTAGAAATAATAATCTAACAGCAACATTCCTGTGTGTCTATTTGAGCTCCAACAAACTGCAGTATTTCATTTTAATGATCATTATTAAAATCAATTGTGTCTTTTCTGTGTGAACTTAACATGAGAACAACTAACTCTGAACAATAAGCAGTTGAATGAAACTTCTGAAACCACCAGACCAGTTGATGATTTATTTAGTGGCCACTCGTTTAATGGCTCAGAATCTGTCTGCCTGTGCCAACCCTATACTGGACTAAGAGTGACCTTTTATCTAAGATTTAAGAGCGACGTCAAGAGTCCTCAGCCTTTTCGTTTCGCTGCTCTGAGCTCCAGCAGACAACACATTCCTCCAGAGTTTAGTCAAGTACAGACCACAACTCAAATGACTTTTCAATTCCTTCTGCAAGTCATCCTTAGTCTGGTGTTTCAGATGAATGAATGTATTGGACTGGATAACTGGCACAGGCTCCAGCCAGACTGACATCGGGCAATTGCTTTAAACTTTGATGAATAAAACAAAAATACTTTTTTTTGTCTTTTAACTATAATTGACTAAAATTAGACTAAAACACCTTTTTGTGTTTTCGTCGACTAAAACTAAAACATCATATATAGAAATGACAAAAATGTGATTAAAACTAACAAGCATTTTCATCCAAAAGACTGAGACTAAATCTACAATGGCTGCCAAAAACAACACTGGTCCAGAGAATTCCTGAGAAACTGTGAACTCCCTGCCCTCGGACAGTGCTCTGTACGCCAAAACCACATGCCACAACGCAGTTACTTCCGCTGGGCTATTCAGTGCCATTACACACGGACACAAAGACACCACCTTGTCTTATTGCTTTCACTTTTTCTCCCTCTCAGTTTCACCCACTTTCTCTCTCCCTTCCAGGCTAGAAGGTCTGAGTCCCTGTTATTCTCGCTGACTTATCTGTGTCCTGTTTCTGAACATACACATAAAACTGTCTGAATGCTTCATGCTGACATGTTTTGACTGTGTGAAATGTTATGTCAGGACTTTGGATATTTTTTCAGGGCTTCTGATACTTTCCTTTGGATTTTCACGTTCACAGACTGGATTACAGTATATAGCAGATAACAAGAGGACACAAAGGGCACACACTTCTGAGAGTTTGTACAACGACAAATGTTAACACTTATCTGGTTAACCTTCTAATCTGCTTTGTGAAACAGTCTCTTAGTTTCATTAAGTTTCATTATATGAACTGTTATCAATATTTATTCAGTATTTCCAAATCAGAATACATTGTTCTTTTGTTGCACTTCAGCAAAAAGTTTGTTTTTTGTTTTTTTAGAAAGCAGGTGCTGTCTGAATGTAGCAAGTCTAAATTCATGTTAAAATAAAAGTCAAAGTGCATTGAGAAGCTGATTTGTTCTATATTCACAAAGCACATTTGGTTGTACTTTATAGATTTTGTGAAGACTGCTAATTCATTTTTAAACAAGTTGTCAGTAAAGTGGTGTCAGTATAATGTTAAAAAAGAGTAAATGCTGTATTTGTAACGGTACAAAACTGTACATTTTAGTGACAGTAAAAATAAAAGTGATTACAGTTATACAGTAAAATTATGGCAACCCTGCTGCCAGTTCTTCACTGAAATTTACAGGAAAAGATTTAACAGTGTAGAGGAAATACCTGGTGCCCGTCTGACTAGACTGTAAGCTGAAAACAAAAATGATCCTGCGTCTGAGCTGTCTTTAATGTCTATGATCCTAAATCCATAGGCTCATTTCGGTAAGACAAGCTTTACCAGTTAAGAGGCAACTATCCAAAAAAAGACACAACCAAAGACACAATAAAATACGTTCAATCCCTGTGTCTATGAAGTCAAATCCATGGGCCGACTGGATTTGTCTGTGTGGAGTTTGCATGTTCTCCCTGTGTCCTCGTGGGTTCTCTCTGGGTACTCCGGCTTCCTCCCACCATTCAAAGACATGCTCATTAGGTTAACTGGTGGTTCTAAATAGGGCTGTAGGTGTGCGTGTGAATGGTTGTCTGTCTCTCTGTGTTAGCCCTGTGATGGGCTGTCGACAGTGTTTTGTCGTGAGATGTGAGCTGGAACAGAGGTGCGCATAGCTCAGACTAAATACATACTTTAGTTAGAGATATGACGCTATGAATCATAAGAGTCTCAGTAAAGATGACATCCAAGTGCTTGTTCAAGTATGGATGCAGTGCTATAAACAACACTGCATGCCAAACTAAACTGACCACATAATATCTATCAGTAGAACCTGATCATTTCATTTCAATCATTATTTTTATACCCGAAGCTTGAAGCTTATTCTTACTTTATGATACTCTTGTTGCTGCTGTTATTATGGGAGTTTGTGAGATTTTCTGTTGTCTGTTCTGTCCACATACTGTACGTGCTGCACAATGCTTTTATTTACTATATAGTGCAGTGATTAAAATACTCTATGATATATCTACCAATACTCTTTAGTCGTCTTAATAAATAAATATACACTGAAGATTAAATTCAGCTTATTATTTCAAGTCAAAGAAACATTCATGTTTAAAAGTGACTCTATACTTTTTATTAGGCAGATGAGATTAAACCACATAAACCATGAGCCTTTTCAAACTGTAATTAAGTAGTAAACCAGACTGCTGACAACAACACTGGGCTTTAATTTTTACAATGTGGCCGAAAATGTGTGTAAATTTTAAATTATTTTCAGCAAAGATTCATTTTAGTGTATTTTCCAACCACGCACAGTCGAAAGCACAGATGACATCATTCAAATTTCTTTCGCTGAAGGCTCCACTGTTAGACCATTACGCAAAGCTTTGGAAAATGACAGAGCACACAGTGCTTCGAGATAGATCATGTAAATGCCACCGTTTGATTAATAAGAGTCTTAACTGATACTGTTATTTACTGTACCTGCTCCAAGTAAAATCTGCCTCTGGGTTGGCTTCAGTCACACACTCATATGAGTTTTCAGGATGTTGAATGATCGTCACGTGGATGGGTGCGACTGTAAAAACAAAAAGCAGGGAAAGAGTTGTGTTGTTTCTATAAGGGAGGAGACACTGATGATATCAAAATAAGGTTTAACATGAAATGACTGGATCCTATCCCCTCAGATAAACCAGGTACCATTCTTGTCCCGACCTGACCTTGAAAAGGCTATTCATGCCTTCATCAGCTCGCGGATTGACTACTGCAATGCCCTTTATGCTGGACTTAACCATTCTTTCCTCCAAAAGCTCCAACTTGTACAGAATGCAGCAGCACGCCTTCTCTCAGGCGCCTCCAAACACTCACACATCACACCAGTCCTTTGTTCCCTTCACTGGCTCCCGGTGTGGTACAGGGTGGACTTCAAAGTCCTTTTATTTGTGTTTAAAGCCATTCATGGCTTGGCCCCGGCCTACCTTAGAGAACTTGTAACCCTGTACAGCCCAGTTAGGAATCTGCGCTCCACAGATCACACCACCTTGGTCATCCCTAGGTCCACGTACAAGGCTTTGGGGGGGGGTCTTTTGCTGTCTTAGCCCCTAAACTGTGGAACGCTCTCCCAGCTCATATTCAATCTGCCACTGAGCTCACAACTTTTAGGTCAGAGTTAAAAACGCATTCATTCAGGCTGACATTTCACACATAGCCACTAACTCTGACTGTTGCTCCTTTATTTTACAGTCATGTTCTAATTTTGTTTTAGTAGTATTGCTTTTATTCTTGTTTTTACCCTTGAAAGCACCTTGTGCACCATTGGGTGCTGGGAGGTGCTACACAGATAAATATTGATTGATTGATATGTTGGTGTTTTTAAAAGCACTGTTGAATGTATGAATGCATTCATTAAGGTGTGTTTCAAACTCACACTTTCCCATGACCTTAAATGAGATCCTGGTGATGGTGACACAGCAGCTTTTAGATACCTGAGAGGTGAGACATGCCTGTAGACATTGTTGGTAGAATACCAATACCAACTGGACAGCTGAGGGAATTCCACCAGAAACAAAACACTGACTGATAATGATGAAACACTATATTCAAGTTGCAGTTTCTGACACATAGAAGAAAAATGTCAGTGTGCTGCATCTTCTATTGTGACAGTATCATTTGAGCCAAAGCCTTAACTGCACATTCATACAGTGAACTCAGGTTGTACTGTATCCAGAACAGGTGAGTAGAGAAGAAACTAAAGTACGTACAATGAACTCATTGTCAAGTTAGAGACGTATTGCGTGACCTGGTGAATTGTGACCCGGGAGCAGAAGGAATGGGATGACGAATTTACAGATAGGGGTATGCAAACAGTAAGTGTTTGTACTGGTATTTCACTATTATTTAGTCAATACAGAGAAAAAAACATCGGTCCACATAAAGCCTGTCCAAAGTATCTGACATCACTTTAAGTCCGGAAACACGTGTCTTAACGTGTTCTAAGGAGACATTCCTCATATGATAGTTTGCAGACATGCAGCAGAAAGGATGCCTTTAAGCCCCTGCACTGCTCCAGGTTTTCACTAGATTTGAATGGGGATGTGGACGTGATAACAATAAAAAGTTAATATGAAAAGTAAATCATATAAGGAATTTGTTCTCTGTATCCAACCCATCCCTTTGTGCACACAGAGGAAATGTGCACATTTGGAGGAGAGGGCAGCCAGTATGAAGTTTAACTGAGTTCACTGACCTCACAGGTGAACAAGTGAGTTATTTGTACTTATTTAGACATGTCATTACAAATACTGACACACCATGTCACACCCACGGTTTGCTAGCTTCGTTTTTTTTATTTTATTTTTAAGAAAATACTTTGGTCTGCCAGGATCCTTGTCCTTGTCTAGATGTCCTCATTTTGTCCTGACCTTGTCCCTCTTTACCTCGTCTTTGGGTCCCTTTCTGCCTTTATCTAGAAACAATGTAGAGTAATTCATACCCGACTATATTCAACTGTACAACAACTCACCCTTTCCACTGTTTTTTTAATTTTATTTTACTAGATTTGCACTTTATTTTATTTTAATCTTGTTTTTTTCTTTCTTTCTTTTTACTTGTGGTTCTCAAGAGAATTTCCCTTGTGGACGATTGAAGCCTTTCTAAGTCAGTGAAGTAACAATCCCACAGAGGAAAGAAATCCTAAAATGTTCAAGGTTAAGCAATGTTTGCGCTCCCACATCTTGTTGGATTTGTGTCTGTGTACATTTTCACAATACCTGTAATTACGCAAAGTATTTGTATACTCACAGTAGACGTTTATGCTGAAATTCAGGGTTTTTTCTTCAGACAGGGCGGCTGTTCTGATGACACACTGAACTGACTGCTTGTTGATTTCTCTGGTAGGGACTCCAAACAGTGAGCTGCTTGTGGTAGTCGTACCATTGGCGTGATGGGTGAAGTTGGTTGTGGCCCTCACTGGCAGGGTACCAGTGAGCCAGGTCACCTCAGCAGGAGGCTTGGAGTCTTCAGCCGTGCAGGTAGCAAGAGAAACTTCTTCATTACCCAAAGTTACATCATTGCCTTTCAGGGTGGTGACTGGAGGCACTAGGATAGTCATCACACAAGAAAACAGTCAATATGAAAGCTAAAAGGTAAAAACAACAACATTTTAACTGTAGAGTTTCATCCTACCAAGCAGCTCCAGAGGTATCTCTGTCTTGTGATTTCCACTGGGGAACAAAGTGAAGATGCACATGTAGCTGCCTTCATCCTTCAATTCAACACTGGACAACTGTAGAGATCCATTTTTGTCGTTAAAATTCCCAATAAACTTAAATCGCTTATCGTGTCCATTAACAAATCGGGGTCCATCATCTTGGATGGTAAGGAAATTTTCATTATTAGGTTTTTCCCTGGTTCTCCTCTGCCATGAAATCTGAGTCAGGAGCTCTGTGGTGTCAATGAGTATGCAGGGTAAGATAGCAGTCCCTCCTCTCACCACGGTCGCGCGTCCACCGATCACCTGGAGGGCTGTAAAATAAATAATATTGTATTAGGCTTTCATATCACCTCTCACCACTTTAATGTGTGTGACTACATTACAGTAAAATGAGTTTGAAATAGAATGTATGTTTTCTGTATCCTGGCCAGGTTTTGCTCCGGCTTCTCCTGCCTAAATATTAAATACCTGTAAATATTGTCCATATGCTGTAAAAAACCTGTACCATACTGCTTTTACACCACAATATTTATGCCACCTGCAATTACTGCCTATTGTACTTCTGGTTAAACGCTAAACTGCATTTCATTGCTCTGTGCCTATACATGAGTAATGACAATAAAGCTTAATCTAATCTAATCTAATCTAAGGCTTCCCACACAAGGATGTGTAAAGGCAAGGGACTGAGTCAAACCACCAAAGAAAAAGTTCCTGCAGGTGGAAACAAAACACTTCTTTGTTTAAACTGGTTTTGACTGATTTTTGTGCCAACTCACTTGAAGTGTATAAATATCTAGACAGTGGTAGCTTTCAAAGTGCTTTGTGAGTCAAACCAGGCTAGCTGGATGGGGTACTATGCTTTGATTGCTTCCTCAGGCAAAACAGCATTCAGCATTCATTCATTCATTCATATTCTGTAACCGCTTGTTCCTGTGAAGGGTCACGGTGGGGCTGTAGCCTGTCCCAGCTGTTATCGGGTGAAAGGAAGGGTACACACTGCACAGGTTGCCAGTCCAGACAAACACTCACATGCACACCTACGGCCAGTTTAGAGTCACCAGTTAACCTAACAAAGATGTCTTCGGACGTTGTGTGAAGGAAGCCGGAGTACCCAGAGAGAACCCACGCAGACACAGGGAGAACATGCAAACTCCACAGAGAAAGGCCCGCTTCTATATGCACTCATGAACAGGCAGAGAAAAAAGTAAACAGTGACTATTTAACGTGATATATAGACTTTTACATCAAATAAGTCGTGTTCATGCACGTATGCCTTGACAGTTTTGTTTCCTGTCTCTGCATTCCTCTGTGCAAACTATCCCACGCCATATCCACGTGCACTAACACAGAAAGTTATTCAACCCAAGGACAAAACACCAAGGTAACGGCATATGGCAATGCAATTTATGCAGTTCAGTAGGAAGTCCACAGACTTGCACATTGTGGTAAACAACTCCCTCACAAGAGACTAAATTCTTCAAACAAGCACTCACAACACAGTGTGAATATCTCTCCCCAAACCAAAGCATGTGAACAGGATTAAACCAGAAAGTTTCACACTGGAAATATTTGGACTGTAGGAACTGTGAGTGAGAAGTTGATTGAGATGTTCTGATAATTAAAACAAGAATGCAGCATTCTATTGCATAAATCAATCCACTGATCATGCATAACATTATGACCACCTTCCTAATATTGTGTAGGTCTCCCTTGTGCCTCCAAAACATTTGTACCTCATCAGAGAATAGACATGGAGCTTCTGAGGGTGTCCTGTGGTGTCTGGCAACAGGTGGTTTCAATTTTCCAGGGTCTGAGTTATGTGAACCTAAAACCAGTAACCAGGACTGCCTTCTTTCACCTGCGTAATATCGTCAAAATCAGGAACATCCTGCCTCAGAGCGATGCAGTGAAAACAGTTTGTGTCCAGGATGTGCACTGTCCAAAATGTTCCTTGTTCTGCAGAGACATGAGCTTGCAGTGTCCTCCAAGGGGACAGCCATTCTCAGCCATTTTAATTATTCTCTAAAACGTAGAATGTCTGGAGAGGATTTTCCGGCTAATTAGTTTTGCCATGTAGTCTTAAAAAGTGTAATCTCTGCAGGGACAATAAAGAATCTTGACACTTTCTCCTAACTTCAGATTACTAATCAACATACTTGGACGTGGAAATAAAGTTAAACCATTCACAACCTGACCATCAAAGGTTAAACCAGGAGCTATTAAAGTCTAGACCACATCTAAGGCATGCACGAGTCAGCGATCCAGAGGAACGTTTAAGGAAACACACGCCCATAAAACCAAAACCGAGAAACATATAGCCTACTTCAGATATTCCTCCACACAGACAGAATACCATCTCGCTACAGTGCTGCTTTTAGTTTTTCCTCGAAATGTGTGTTTGTTTGTTTTTTATCATAATCCATATACTGTAAGGTGCGTGGTACAAACACATCTCGTAGTATTTAAGACAGGTATCGCGGTAGACACGTGTCTTCCAAGATGCCTGTCTTAAATACCTTACGCCTCTTGTCATAACAACAGTCACGCTTCCGCAGTCCCAAACATCATAAATTTGTAGCCTAAAAAAAAACAAAAAACAAAAAAACAACAACAACAACAAAAAACCGAACAAATAAAGGAGATGTTTTACGGGTCTGAAAATTGAAGCCTTTGCAGAGGTGTAAAACGAATGCAGTTCATCCCCTTGAGGATGCTCTCCAAAAAGGAGCAAATCCATAGACTTCCATGTTAAAATGCCCAACTTTACAGGAAATATGTGTTTAAAAAACGGGTTTAGTCTCAATGCCTTATGACAATATGCATGACATCAGTATGGGGGTGAATTATTTTCTAACTTTTTTTTATTAAGGTTTAAAATTGCGCATATTTAAGAGTCGCGCTGAGTGAAACTTCTTCTCTGCAAGACGATCTGTGCGATTATGCGATTTTAAAAGTAAGCGACTTACCTTCAGCGTGTCTGCTCACCAGCATTACTGACAGCATCAAAAGTTGTCCACATCTCACGGAGAAATCACGGTTCAGGAAAAAGTGGCCCACGAAGGGCACACAAAAAAGACGCGGCTCCATCTACTCACGGCGACACGGACAGTGTCAGACCAAACCCACAGCACCCGGAGATTTCATAGTGATACCTCAGCTTCCTCCCACCATCCAAAGCATGAATAGGTGCAGAGGCGGTCCTGGCCAGATTTACGCCCTGGGCGAACAATCCCTTACCCACTTAATTACATGTAGGTATGGGTCTATGTTAATTTTAGGAATGAAATACATTTTATTTGGAAGCAGTTTGTGTTGTGTGGCCTGGGATCAGTCTATCCCTCGCCCCCCTCCTCTTTGCCAACCTCTAAAGTCCCAACTTGACCCCCTGTCCCCCTCTCCCGTATGACTCTCAGCAGCAGCAAGTTGACGTGACAATGAGGGCGCCCCAGCGCCCAGTCCACTAACTTGACGTGGAAATGAGCGGTAGTCTAGAAAACTGGTGAGTTTTGTTTCCTTTTTTTTTTTCACATGGATTGCGCCCTGGGTGGTCGCCCACATTGCCCATAGCAAAAACCGGCCCTGGATAGGTGGATTCTAAATTGGCCATAGGTCTGAATGTGAAGGTGAAGGTTGTCTGTCTTTCTGTGTTGGCCCTGTGATAGACTGGAGACCTGTTCAGGGTGAACCCCCGCCTCTTGACGGCTGGGATAAGCTCCAGCAGACCCCCGTGACCCTTACAGGATGGACTTTTATTTATATATTCATTTATTTTACATCCCACTCTCAGTAACCCACATGAAGCGTAAACATGTTTGCCTCCACTCTTTAGCGACACAACCCCAAACACAACAGATAAGACTTTACAAACTAACAATTACCAAAAATCCATAAATACCAAAAATGCCTAGTTGAAGGTTGGTCACATTTAAATGTATTTGAAGACACAAATCCCAAATTTCCTGGTGTAGAAAATAAACACAAATTTATTTACCAGTGAATTTCAAATGATTAATTTAAAACATGTGTCAGCTTAACTGTCTCAGCTTTAAAAAGAAGAGTGGTCTAGATGTGATCTATATGCACCACATCAAAGCTGAAGTCTTATCGTTATATCTCGTCTCTAACTCACCACTTAGTCCTCATGAACACTCAAAAACATTTGTTGTGGCCATGTAGGTGATGTTCTTAATCGAGACTCAGAATCTCATGAATGTAATACTCTACCTAGTTATGACACAAGTTGTCATAATGAGGAGAGAGTAATTAAACGGTTCAGAATTATGAAAAAATGTCTGCAGCTGTGGCCGGAGGCATCATGTTTTCAGGTTGTCTGTTTGTCAACTTCTTTTGAACCCAATGTCCCAGGAACGCCTTGAGGTTCAAAGGTCACAGGTCAAAGTCACTTTGGTCTCACAAAAATGGTTTATAACTCGACAAATAAATAGCTGCAAAGACCATTATTAGTTTTCTGCACAACAAGCTTCACTAAATACTAATCCTTTAGAGGACATTGTAGTGTTACAGCAGCAGTAGTTCACACAACCATCACAGTAAAACAACAAGAAGTCCATACAACATATCATACATAAGAATAAATAGTAGAAAACAAATTTGGACAGGCATGAAAGTGAACTGTGTGCAGTAAGCAGAGATGGCTAACTAGCCAATGCAGTATGTTGTAACTTGTGCAGAGTAACAGGGGAAGAAAGATTCAAACACATTTTCCGCACTAGAGGAACCTTCTTTTTTTTTTAACATCCTGAGAACAACTTGTTGTTTGTCCCAGTCCTTCACCTTCTGCCAATAATAACACAATTTTCCAGCTGTTTCACCTTGTTCTGCATGACTCAATTAGAAGCTATCCAGACATGTGTTTTTGCAGAAAGAGTAGTGAACTACGATGATTAAATCCCATTTCATTACATTTTGTTTTTCATGTACAAGCCTGTTACTTCAAGAAAAGTCCTACAAAAATATTTCCAGTTAACTTTAGCTTAAAGTACACATTCTACTGCAGAGTGCTGGGTTCCAAAAACATTTCAATTTTGCAGTTATTGTTTTAACTTGTGAATTATTGGTTCATTTTATAAAATGGCATAATACATTTGGTGGGTAGATGTGAGTGTGAAAGGTCTGTCTCCACAGTCATCCTCTTTGGAGCAACAATAACAAATTAAGCTTCCCTGAATGCAATGTTTGACATTTTAATTAAAGACTACAAAAATATGTTCAAAACTATTTTCACTGGTGGCGGTGGTGACTGACTGCTTAAAGTGGTGACTTGCGCCCTCTGCTGGCCTTCCTTGTTGCTGCCCTTCTACTCAGTGGTGTGCTGGTTGGAGCTGCTGGACATTTACTCCGGGTACTCTGGCTTCCTCCCACATGCTCATTAGGTTCACTAGTGATTCTACGTTGGTGATAGGTGTGAGTGTGAATGGTTGTCTGTCTCTCTGTGTTAGACCTGTGATGGGCTATTGACCTTGGTTTGTCGTGAGCTGGAATGTTAGGCATGATGCAAAACTAGTAGCTGAATGAAGAGCATGACGGCTTGGCTTACACGAAACATGGTGACCATCAGACAGAGAAAGAGGGACTGAAACTTTACAACAACTTTTTAAATGTAGGGTGTATGTAGATACAGCGGAAAGGAAGTGGTTAGTTACAGTTAAAAAACAACAACAACAAAAAACTAATGTATATGTCACACGTCCATGTAAAATCCAAAATGAATTAGTGATTTAATGTCAGATTCACCAATTAGCCTAATGAGCATGTCTTTGGATGGTGGGAGGAAGCTGGAGTACCCAGAGAGAACCCACGCAGACACAGGGAGAACATGCAAACTCCACACAGAAAGGCCAGCCAGCCCATAGATTCAAACTGGTGACGTTCTTGCTGTGAGGCATCAGTGCTAACCACCTTCTTGCATACCGTCTTGTGTGTCTAGCTCGAAATATGAGGGACCCTTGGGTTCGTTTTATTTCCATTACAACAAATCATGCTTAGGATCTTTCTTTGGTGAATTCACAGCAAGGCTATCTAAAACTACTTACGTGTACAGTGTATCCCTTAATATTTAGACTATAGAGTCCACTTCCCTCAAAGCATCTGGATTCAATGCAACTAAACTTAATTTACAAAGCACTTGGAAAAACAACCACAGCTGTAACAAAGTGCTGTACGTAAGACAAATTACTAAAAACAGTAAAACAATAAAAATAATAAAAACAATAAAAGCACTAAATAAAAGCACTAAACAAGGTCTCATGTTGGGTCAAAAGCCAAGGAATAAACAAAAGAGAAAGCTCTGTCCCCTCAGAGCAGCCCTCAGAGCAGCCAGTTGTGTGCTCCAGTTAAGAGACAAACAACAGCATTTTGGACTAACAGAGACATGCCAGGAAGGACTGGCCGACCCCAAAATAAAGTGCGTTACAGTAATCCAGCCAAGATGTGATGAAGGCATGAATTAACATCTCAAAGTGCTAATGTGTAAGGATGGGCTTAACCTTTGCAAACCACCTAAGGTGAAAAAAGCTAGACTTAACCACTGCACCAATTTGCCGATCCAATTTAAAATCACTGTCCATCCTGAAGCCCCAGGACTATTGGCTTTACATAAGATGACAGGGAGCCCAATTCAACAGGGTAGACACTTCTGTTTTGTTTTCATTAAGGTCATCCAGGTTTTAATGTCTTCAAGACACAACAGCAGTGGTTCGAGTGAGAAGGCATCCTTCTTCTTTAGCGGCACATACGTATATCTGACTATCGTCAGTAGATACAATGAAAAAACAGGGGCCCTAAAATTGAGCCCTGTGAGCCCCACATGACAGCGGAGAGAGCGGGAACAAGGTCTAATGTGCACCCTTGTTAGTGTGTGGGACCAGACACACACGACTAAATTAAAAGAGTCAATAATGTCTAAAAGTCCTTCACCAGTGGCTTATCCAGATAACACACACGGGTATTAAAATCTCCAATTAAAGGGCACGATCATGATTTCAGCCAAAAGATCAGAAAAGTGAAACAGAGGAAATCCAGGCCACGGGAGTTGAAGAAATCCCTCAGGATAAATGTTCTGTTCGCCAGTGATCTGGCATCCACCAGGCCCACCTTGGCAGGAGCTGGAGCTTGTGGTTTGGCAGAACGGGGAGCCCAGGGCAGCGTCTTCAGGAGCTGGTGATTCACAGTACGAGTGCTATACAAAACACCTGCTTTAGCAAGGAGAGGGTGAGATGATGTGCTGGATCATACCCTGCTGTGTGACATTTAAGGTGATAGTAATGATATTAATGGTCAGGCATGGTGGGAATGCTGGTATGATACAGCATGCTGCGTTAGTTGCAAGCAAGCAGCTACCAGACTTGTTTAGATAGCCGTCAGGTGAAAACAGAGAGGGGCGGGACCAAAAAGAGTCAAAATTGTGGATAAAGTTCATCTTGAGTGAGCCACATACTGACACCTGCAGCCAGGTGTGAAGATAAGGAAGGTGGCTGAAATGCTCTGAGCCGCGGCCCGACATGGGGATAGGGCCAGAGATGAAAAGCAGTTGATGAGGAGATCAAATAAAAAGTAAACTCTAAATGCTGGCGATTGGTGTTACATGTGCCAGTATGAACAATTATCTTTGTGATGGACGAGGGAAGTGACATTAATAGACCAGGACGTTTGTCCAGGATATCAACAGTTGTGGCTGTGAGCATACAGGTGTCATGATGTCCAACTCTTCATTGACCAGTTACTTCAGACAGGTTCCTGCAGTGATAAAACAAAAGATTTTTATCTTTGCATATTACAAAAAGACTATTTAAAAACTACACTAAACTGAAACAGAACACGAAAAAAAAATTAACTTTACTGTTCAACGTTTCAGATCTTCAAAAAAAAGCAAATACAACTAAAGCCACAACTGCAAAATATAACATGCCTAGACACATGTAGTGTAATCTTACCTTAACCTCTGCTGCTCTGTCATCACCTGGAGGAGGAGCTCAGGCTTTCTGCTCACCTGCCCTCTTCTGCGCTACATAATGAAACACAATAAATATGCAGATTCACATAGCATGAGCAGCATGTATCTGTATACTACGTAGCACCATATATTTAGCTTAAATGTATGGAGGGTGAGTATAGTTGGTACCTTGATGTATTCATGAAGACACCACACTGCAAATGCTGGAATGTTCAGGAACAGCAGAAGACCAAATAAGGTCCAGCCAGCAGTGTAGCTGCCTGAAGCACAAAAAAATCACAAGAATAAGGAAAACATTCAGATGAAAATACTGAATCATCAGTGTCAGGTTCTCTGTAGGTTTTCTTTCTCAGTTCTCTTTGTTAAAATTGTAGGCTACAGTTATTAACTGTACTTTGGGGAGATTGTGGATATCTTTTCTATTAGTTTTATATTACAAACTACATTTAGATGACTAATACTGCATTCACATTTCAGGGTTCTCCAATTTCAGTTTCTGCACATCTAACTCCAATCTTACCAAAATCCATACACACATGGAGCAGATCTCCGCGTTTCTTTCCATATGCATTGACAGCTTCACACTCGTAGAGGCCATTCAGATTAGAGGTCTTCCTCACAAACTGCAGAGTTGCACCCTGCACTTTAATATCAGACTCAGGCAAAGACTGGCCAGATCTGGAGGAGACAAATAAGGGTTAACATAAAATATAGACAAAGACTAAAATATTAAAAAGAAATTAATAGACTTTCAATTATTATTGAATTGTTGAATTCAATTATTAGCTCTTCATCGTTTGTTTTTCTTGTATTGTTATCTTCCTTATTGGTCAAAAGCAAACTGACATACATCTGTGAAGCTCATGTAGGACCATGTCAAATTTAATTTCTTTAATCTACAATAACCAACTCTTTTTTCACTGAGATAATCAGCTGCTGGTTATAACTAATGTAACACATTTTAATAGGTATTAAGTATTAAAACTGTTCTGCTCAGTTTATCCGGCTCTGTTTTCTCTTTATGGTTTCTTATTTGCAGTACTTAAGATTTAGAATATTTGAGTTAAGCAGTGGTGGGAGTCTGATGCAGTCATGTGTTGGTGGCGAGTACAGTCAATGTTGTTGTGCCAACACAAACAACTTAACGGTGAGGAAGTTATGCAATAGTTGATTAAACAGTGTGTTGAGTTGATGTAGTTTCTGCTTTCAAATAATTTAAATTCCTTTAGTGAAAGCCACAACCGTTTCACCATCATACAAAGCTTTAGAAGATGACAAAGCAGACAACGCTTCGACATGAATCACGAAAATACTGTTTTTGATTTAGAGTCTTAACTGAAACTTAAACATTAACTATTGTACCTGCTCCAGGAAAATTTTGCCTCTGGGTTAGCTTCGGTCACACATTCATATGAGTTTTCAGAACGTTGAACTATCATCACGTCCCTGGGTGCGACTGCAAATAAAAAAAAAAAAACATGAAAAGAAAGAGGCATGTTATTTCATCAAAATAAGGTTTAACGTGAATGACTGGATCTAACCCCTCAGATAAACCAGTGAGTACTGTCCTCATCGTGCTGCATCTTTTCTTGTGACACATAATTTGTGTGACGAAGCACAAACAACAACAGAAGTGTTCCCAGGACCCTATGAACTAGACACACTTATTCAAAGCTTTATGACCTTTTGAGCAGTTGATGTTTTATTTCCACAATGAAGAGACAAAGCTGTAACAATCCCAGAGTAAAGAAATCCTCAGATATTCAAGG
Organism: Planiliza haematocheilus; assembly: GCA_005024645.1. Classification (NCBI taxonomy): domain Eukaryota; kingdom Metazoa; phylum Chordata; class Actinopteri; order Mugiliformes; family Mugilidae; genus Planiliza; species Planiliza haematocheilus. The sequence goes on from SRSE01000725.1 coordinate 10,608,386, forward strand.
TTAAGTTTTGTTGATTTGTGCCTTTGTACATTTTAATAATAAATTTAATAATCCATAAGAATTCAGTGTAAGGCAGTATTTGTATACTCACAGTAGACGTTTATGTTGAAATTCAGGGTTTTTTCTTCAGACAGGGCAGCTGTTCTGATGACACACTGAACTGACTGCTTGTTGATTTCTCTGGTAGGGACTCCAAACAGTGAGCTGCTTGTGGTAGTCGTATCATTGGCATGTTGGGTGGAGTTGGTTGTGGCCCTCACTGGCAGGGTACCAGTGAGCCAGGTCACCTCAGCAGGAGGCTTGGAGTCTTCAGCCGTGCAGGTAGCAAGAGAAACTTCTTCATTACCCAAAGTTACATCATTGCCTTTCAGGGTGGTGACTGGAGGCACTAGGATAGTCATCAAACAAGAAAACAGTCAATATGAAAGCTAAAAGGTAAAAACAACAACATTTTAAGTGTATAGTTTCATCCTACCAAGCAGCTCCAGAGGTATCTCTGTCTTGTGATTTCCACTGGGTAACAAAGTGAAGATGCACGTGTAGCTGCCTTCATCCTTCAAATCAACACTGGACAACTGTAGAGATCCATTTTTGTCGTTAAAATTCCCAATAAACTTAAATCGATAATCAGGTCCATTAACAAATCGGGGTCCATCATCTTGGATGGTAAGGAAATAGTCATTATTTGGTTTTTCCCTGGTTCTCCTCTGCCATGAAATCTGAGTCAGTGTCTCTGTGGTGTCGATGAGTATGCAGGGTAAGATAGCAGTCCCTCCTCTCACCACGGTCGCGCGTCCACCGATCACCTGGAGGGCTGTAAAATAAATAATATTGTATTAGGCTTTCATGTCACCTCTCACCACTTTAATGTGTGTGGCTACATTACAGTAAAATTAGTTTGAAGTAGAATGTATGCATCAGCACCTGATAGTATTTTCACTTTCATAAGCCTAGCCTTGCTGCTTCTGTCAACTCCTTCTTTCATGCTGTGTCAATCTTAACATTGACACCAGTGATTCCCTCGGGCAACTTTCACTGCAGCTTCTCCTATCATAAGCTTCCCATACATGTATGTAGAACGGCAAAGACCGAGCCAAAGCACAAAAATTTCTTAGCTTAAACTGGCCTTGACTGATTGATGTGCCAAGGCAAAACAGCATTCATTCATTCATTCATCTTCTGCCTAAAACCAGAGAACCCGGAAAGAGCCCACACAGACATAAAGAGAACGTGAAATCTCCATACAGAAAGGCCCCAGGCATCAGTGATAACCACCACACCATTGTAGCATGGACAGTCACATAGGTTTGCTTCAAAGAAAACAGAAGTCACATTTTCATTTGAAATGTTCTTCTTGCGATTGCTTTTTATAGAGCTGAACATGTTCAATTGTTTCACATCTGCAGTTTATTTGGAACATTTGAGGTAGGGCCCAGCTTAAGTCACGGTCTTCTCATGAGTGAGAAGCTGACTTATTTTGAATAGAGTGCTAAAACATTCTATTGCATAAATCAGCCTATCAGGCATAACATTATGTCCTAATATTGTGTATGTCTCCCTTGTGCCTCCAAAATTGTTGTGACTCAAACAATTATCAACAAATGAAAGTTTTGAATACGAGTATACTGTGTGTGATAAATAATGTATCAGCTAGAGTTAATAATTAATGGGGTCATGCTGATAATGAATAGGAAGCTGCGTGGAGTTAAGTATATTATCTCACTCACTGGTGTCTTTGTTTCACTTTAATACCAGACATGACGGTGCATAAGGAAGTTTCCTGGGTCTTAGTTCTCATCTGAGTTTTATGTAGTTCTTCATAAATAACTATAATTCAGGGCAGAGATCAATACGTAGCGCCCAAAATAATGCCTGTGTTTATTTGCATTTAGAGCGTGGAACTGAGATTAGATCTGAAATCCTGGCTGGACATGTGGCGTGACCACAGGGTCTTAAAGTTGACCACTTGCAAATGGGCTGGAGTAAAGTTACAGTTCAGGGAGCTCATTTTCTACTTTTAAACTCAGTCAAAAGGTGTTTAGGGTCAAATACAAGGATTGCTGATGATTGTATTGCCCTAAACATCTCAGAGATTAATTATTTAATGACTTGGTTTCTTTGGATGGCATTACCATGGCCTCCAGTACTACTGTGAAAAACCTTTGCGTTATATTCAACAAGGACATGTCCTTTAATTTACACATAAGGCAAGTAACCAGGACTGCCTTCTTTCTTGTTTCTTGCAGGCTGGATTACTGTAAATCATTACTGTCTGGCTGTCCAAATAGCTTTTTGAAAAGCCTCCAGTTGATTCAAAATGCTGCAGCAAGAGCACTGACAGGAACTGGCAAGAGAGATCATAGTACTGCAGTACTCCAGCTCATAGTACTTTAGCTTCTCTTTATTGGCTCCCTTTAAAATCTAGAATTTAAAATCCTCCTTACATACAAGGTCTTTAAAGGCCTAGCTCCATCGTATCTGAAAGACCTCTGATAGAAAAGTATTCTCGATTTTTAAGATCAGGCTTAAGACTTTCCTTTTGATCAAGCTTATAGTTGTAGGGTTGGACTGAACTATCCCTTAATTATGCAAGTTTGGGTGTCTGTCTTCTATCGTCTCATTTATTTTCTCTGGCACTCATCTCTTCTCTTCTAATTTTCTTCTCAGTTACTAGTCATGCAATTCTGTGCTGCTACTACTCTTAACTGCTGTGTGTCCCTCGCCTCCAGGCTTGCTCTGGGGGTTTCAGGCTGGGTTTCAGATTGGCTTTTGTAAAAGAATCTTGAGGCATTTCTAGCGTCAGCCCAGTATTGGTTAGGCACCAATGTGACCCAGATGAGCTTGGATTATTTTCCCAGGACTTCTATGAAATCAAGAACATGTGACGGAGAACAAGACTCACATGTCGTAAAATAATGTTTCTGATTGCAGTGGCTTTATAAGTTCGTTCCCTTACAAAGTCACTTCCTTGAGTGTTCGCAGCAGGTGGTTTCTGACTCATATCCAACCCAAAGATGAAATAATTTGCTGGAACACGATTGTAGTGAGTTCTTAAATTTAATCCAAAATAAAGGATCCGTAGTATAAGTTACATTCATTCAAAAAAGACTTGGGCACGGTAAAACACTGTCTGAGCCATAGCACACACCTGACTAAATAAAAAGCGCACAGCTGTCTAATCACTAAGAACAGCAGCGTACGTCACCAGGCATCAGACTCACTTCAAAAAAAAAATCACATGAAATGATAAACTAGCATAATCAAATTAGATCTTACTTCAAATGTTAATGGATATTATACAAAATTCTGAAAACAACATTTTCACCTGATTTGGCTCTTACACTGATATTAATACATGAACATTCAGTGCTGGTACTGAGCCTTTCAAACGTATTGTAGCCTTACTAACTGTATGTAGACCAGGCCAGGAACCCCAGCTCCATAATAATTACACTCCTTGATGGCAGCAGCCATCCCCAGCAGGATGCAGCCTGACGCAGGCACACACACAAAAATGGTCCACATGATCCACAGAGGCCCCTCCCCTTAACCCACAGGACTCAAAGGCCCCAGTTATCATTCTGTTATCAGACACCACAGGACTCCCTCAAAAGGCCCATGTCTGTTGTTTTGGTGAAGCAGAACTATTTTGGGGGTGTGACTGCTGCACCCACAGCCACACAGTAAGAAAGAAACATCTGTAACCCTTTTCTTTGTACCAACTCGCCAACGGCTCCATAGGAGGAGTATTTAGCTTCGTCTGGCTATTTATTTTCTTAGTATATAGAATTTTGATATTTCTTTGTTAATGGCTTTGTTTAAAGTATTTTCTGTTAAATGTTTGTGTAGTATGCCTTAGTGATGTTAACTGTTTCTCAGTCTCCTCAATTGTGTCAACATGGTGTGATCAACCACTGTATGTGTCAATTCGTGTTTTTTTCTCAGTAACAGCTTTCAGTTGCAGAGCATTATCAATGTGTCCTCTTTTATGGGCCTAAGAGCTTAATTCACTTTTTCTTTTTTCATTGATCCACTTATCCTGCTTTGACCAGCTTGGTCTCTCACACAGGAACAACAAGACCTACATAGTATTAGGAGGGTGTTCATAATGTTATGCCTGAGCAGTATATAGCAGAAGTGACGTGTTGTTGAAGAACAATTTTAATCTATTAAATACTTTTATTTAGCAACGTGCTATCAGGTCAGTATCTTCCCATATTCAGTTCCCTTTCGTACCGCAGCATTCTCAAGAATGCACGCAAGCTAGATCAATTACAATATTATAGATGTATAAGTGGTGGACAGGATGAGGAGGAGTATAGAAGGCTGGTGGACGGATTTGTGGGGTGGGCTGGAAGGAATCACCTGCTGCTTAATGTGGACAAGACCAAGGAGATGGTGATTGACTTCAGGAGGAAGGGACCAGCTCCTCTGCCTATCACCATCCTGGGTAGGGATGTGGAGATGGTGGAGGATTACAAATACCTGGGAGTGACCATCGACAACAGACTGAACTGGAGGACCAACAGTACAGCTGTGTACAAGAAGAGCTGCAGCAGACTCTATTTCCTGAGGAAACTGAAGTCCTTCAATGTGTGCAGCAAGATGCTGGAGATTTTCTACCAGTCTGTTGTGGCTAGCACACTTTTCTCCGCTGTGGTCTGCTGGGGGAACAGCATTACAGCCAATGATAACAACAGACTGGACAAACTGATCAGGAAGGCTGGGTCTATCATTGGCTGCAGACAGGACACCTTTGAATCGGTGGTGGAGAGGAGGACTCTGAACAAACTGTTATCAATCATGGATAACCCTGACCACCCTCTCCACCACACAATAGACAGACAATGGAGCACCTTCTCCAGAAGGCTCAGACAACCTTTGTTGTCTCAAAGAACGCTACAGGAAATCTTTCCTACCCCAAGCCATCAGTCTGTACAACTCCTCATCTGTGTGTGACAGATGACACTTGGACATTTAATTTAACACGTCTTTTCAATATTCACCTGTAATACCTGGTAATATATTTCGTGTGTATACTAATTTAACACTTCTTTAATATTCACTTCTTATACTTTGTATACTGTGTATACTTTTTGTTCTTCTTATAGTTCTCTATTTGCTCATATTGTTGATTTTTAGCTTTTGTTTTATGTATGTACTGTATGTATGGAGTTGAATGCTGCTGCAACAGAGAAATTTCCCAGTTTGGGATGAATAAAGAATCTAATCTAATCATCTAATCTAATCTAATCTAATCTAATCTAATCTATTCATTTTCTTTTCAGTTACCTGTATGATACCTGAAGAACATTGAAGGGATACTTATTTGCCCGAGGGTAACACCTGAGCACAGTTACAGCAGACATTGAAAATCTAAAGTGGTTGAAGAAAAAAAAGTCGTCAGTCTACAAAAGAATCATGTGGGCTCACTGACGCATGTAGGGAGTGAAGGCTGGTACAAAGGTAAGTATTGAACAGCCAGAGGTTTAAAAAAAGTTTTGGTTACTCAAAACTGAAAAATAATTAACATTTCAGAATTATACAAAAAGGCGTCTTTCAGGGAACACGAAATGGGTTAACAATTTAAAGCTGATCTGGAGCAATGAAAGTTGAATCTACATAAAACATGTTATACATGTTTTACAGTAAGTTCGCTTAACTGTATTGTTATTTAATTGTCATCACTGGCACTTTTAATGGGTAAATTGCAATAAATGGACTTAGTTTTGGAGCCAAATGTTGGAGTTGGAGTTCTGTTTTTTTGAGAAATGAAAGGCAAGTGCTTGATCATTTTACAGCCACATAATTTTCGTTACGCATTATTTGTTTTGGTTGTTTAAAAACGTAAAAAAAATTATCAGATTAATCGATTAATCGATCGATAAAGTGCTAGATTAATCGATTACAAAAAGAATCGATAGCTGCAGCCCTAGGTGGTACATGCCGTGTAGGGGCTTGTCCCTCCAGGTGGTCTGCTCCTCTTCCTCTGCACTCTTATCGGATTTCAGTTGCCTGAGACATTCACTTAGCAGTTCATCCTTTGTGGCCATCTTCCTGATGTACTCTTGGATTTTTGATGTTTCATCCTGGATAGTGGCCTTGATGCTCACTAGTCCTCGGCCTCCCTCTTTCCGCTTAGTGTATAGTCTCAGGGTGCTGGATTTGGGGTGAAACCCTCCGTGCATGGTGAGGAGCTTTCTTGTCTTGATGTCTGTGGCTTCTATCTCCTCCTTTGGCCAGCTTATGATCCCAGCAGGGTATCTGATAACTGGTATTGCATACATGTTGATGGCTTGGATCTTGTTCCTGCCATTTAGCTGACTTTTCAGGACCTGCCTTGAAACAGGTATTTGGTTGTGGTCGACTTCCTTGTGGCTTCCTCATGATTTCCGTTAGCCTGTGGGATACCAAGGTACTTGTAGCTGTCTTGGATATCACCTATGTTGCCCTCTGGTAGGTCTACCCCTTCAGTTCTGATCATCTTGCCTCTCTTTGAGACCATCCGGCCACACTTGTCCAATCCGAATGACATCGCTATGTCGTTGCTGTAGATCAGTGAGTCGATTTCTCGCTCTTTTCTGGCGTACAGTTTGATGTCATCCATGTAGAGCAGGTGGCGACTGCTCTATCGACCAGTTGTTGGTGCTTGGCTCCTCTGGTGTTGCTACCAATTCCCTTCTGAGCCCCGCTCATGTACTGACCTATGTCAGTACATCTACTCATCTTAGCCGCAATGATGCCTGACAGGGCCTTCCATGTTGTGGAGAGACAGGTTATTGGCCGGTAGTTGGATGGGATAGTCCCCTTCTGGGGGTCCTTCAGGATTAGGACTGTTCTGCCCTGGGTTAGCCACTCTGGGTGGGACCCATCCCTTAGCAGCTGGTTCATTTGTGCTGCTAGGTGTTCATAGAGTGCTGTTAGCTTCTTCAGCTAGTAGGCATGGATCATGTCGGGGCCTGGTGCTGTCCAGCTCTTCATCTTTGACACTCTTTCTTGGATGTCTGCCATTGAGATGGTTACTGGTTCTTGTTCTGGGAGGTTGCTGTGGTCTGCTCTTAGATCCACTAGCCACTGGGCATCTGGGCGGTGTGATGCCTCTTTTTTCCATATGCCCTTCCAGTATTCTTCCACCTCAGCTCTTGGTGGGTCTGACCGGTTGTTATTTCTTCCCTGCCACTGAGAATACACCTTGGCTGGTTCAGTGGAGAACAGCTTGTTTATTCTCCTAGCCTCTGCCTCCTTGGTGTATCTCTTCAACTGGGTGGCCAGCGCTGTTACCGTGCACTCACACTGAAAGCGACAGAGGCGATCTGAGCGACGAGCGACCATTCATTTTCAATGTACACAGGCGACGAGGGGCGTTTGGGGCGACGAGGGCGGCGAGCGACGCGAAATGAGCGAATTGAGCGACGGGAAAAGTTGAGAATATCTCAACTTTATGCAAATGAGAAGCGGCGCGACCGCAGCGACAGCCAATCGTGAGCCGAGCTTGTTGAGGAGGTCATCAAACTGACTTTTATCCAGCCTGAAATAACGCTGAAACCAGGCATTATCGAAACGGAGCTCCTGAACCAGCCGGTGAAACCTCGTGGTGACTCCGGGCTCTGAGGATTTTATGGACCCAGATGGACCTACGGCCCCGGTTTCTTCTTTTGTTAAGCAAATATGCCGACGCAACACAAAGAAGGTTTCCCAAAGTGCGATCCATGGTGAAAGAGGAACCCCCCCTAAAATCCCGCTTGTCAGAAAGCGCCAAATCTGATGTGCTTATGAGTGGTTTTTCATTTAATCAATGTCATGATACAATTTACACGAATTAGTAGGCCTGAAACAACGATGACACCATAGACCGTATGGATGACACATGCATGTCACTACTGTCATGCCCGGGCAGACACATCCGGGCCGCAGCTTGAAGCACCGCCCCGCAGTCGCTTCCAAATCGCCTGCACAAACTGACACAAGCGACGCGAATTGAGCGAACTGAGCGACCACAGGCGATTTTGTCGCTTTCAGTGTGAGCGCCCCATTAGTCTCTGTTTGGCAGTTTCGAGTGCTTCAGGTATGGAGAGCTTGGTGTACCTCCTGGGTGCCCCTTTATTCACCATGTTGCCTTTCTGCAGTTTTGTTAGTTGGCTGACTTCTCTCCGCGTCGCCCTTATCTTGGCCTCTAACCGTATTCTCCATGGTGGGTCCTGTCATGGTTTGAGCCCATCTTGTAGCCAAGCAATTCTAGGATTACTGTTGCTGTATTGTGTATCAGCTTGTTGGTCTCAGTGATGGTTCCCGTAGGGATTGTTGTTAGTGCAGCATTCACATCCACTAGCAGATCTTCTGAAGGCACTTTACAACAACTAGAGATTGGTGATATATATATATAATATGAGTGGGCCCAAGGAACATTGTTCATAGTACACGTATGTGTGAACTCTGGCAGATGCTTAATCTAAATATAATCTACCCAGGGAGACCACGTTCTAATAATTTAGACTATATGAAGTGAGTGCAAACATAAATGCCCCCATGAAATCACATTTGATATGAAGTGTTTTTATGCAGTATATATAACCTATAAGTCAGTGTCTGGTCCAGCAGCAGTGAGAGGTTTCTTTTTTTATTTTTATTTTTTAATATAGGTCTTCACTGGTCTTTTGGGGGTCTGCTAATTCCTGATTTGCTGATGACACATCCTACGCTTTGGCGTGTATACTCATTTGCATCCAGTGAAAGATTTACTTCATACATACAGAGTTTAGCCTAAGTTGTCAACTTGGCAAGAGTAGAAATGTGACATGATGTCTCATCTGATGAAGACACTGATCTTGCTCATGTGCGCCCTCTGGTGACCTCGTTGATCGACCCGTTTCACCGATCAACCCAGTATTGGGAGTGGTTGACGCCATCATCTACCTCCTGAATAGAACTCTCCCTGGGAACACTGTGAGAATGATGTTGTTTTGTTTGTTTGTTCTTTCTTTATCTGTTTTCAACACCATACAAACAAACTGGTGCACACAGGAGTGGACCACCACCTCACATCATAGATGCTGGAGTACCTTACCAACAGATCACAGTATGTGAGGACACAAGACTGTGTATCTGACAGAGTTGTCTGCTGCACCGGAGCTCCACAAGGAACTGTCCTGGCTCCGTTTCTTTTCTCCCTCTGCACCATAGACTTCAGACATCTTTTAGCAAACTGCAGTCTTCTCATGACTCTGAAATCTCCTAATTACAGAGAAAGACTGTTTACATATCCTTTATTCCCTCATTGTGCAACATGTCAAACTGATCTACACACTTATGTATGATTTCTATTGTATTTCATTGTCTATATTTTGTACTTACTTAATGTTTACTTCTTTTATCTCCTGTGTGCACCGTCTTTAAAATGTCCTCTGCGGCAATGCTGCAAATGTCCCTACTGTAGGATAAGTAAAGGATTATCTTATCTAATAAATACCATTCATAGAGTATGCATGAATGAAGTGAAACATACAATAAATAGGATGCAATGTGCAGAACAAACACTAGCTACACTTGCACGAACAGAGGTTGAGTTTTGGTTTTGTCTTTTTTTTTCCATTTTAATTATAAGGAAAGACATAAACAAATATAAAACAGAAAGCAAAGCACAGATGTGTAAATAGTTAAACAAAGATGGCTAAACAATACTAAAACACACTGTTAATCATTTATTGCTAAAGATTAAAATACAAGCAAGCAAAAAGCTACTTCACTCATAATATCCTGTGCTGGAGTAATTAGGCGCAAACTAATAAACATAGCAAGACAAAACCTGGAAATTATATAAATATACATATCAGATTCAATAGTCCAGTTCGTTTACTGGGAGGTAGGAGCACCTTTGTTTATGCTGTTTGTTTGAAGAATGTTTTATGTCTTTTACTAAACTGGTCTTGACTGTACAAACCCAAGAATAAAGATAAGTAAACTCACAACAGAAGAAGAAGCAAAAGAAATGAAATGTATAAAAAATGAAAAACAAACTGTTACAAAGCAACTAAAAGATAAAGCGTAATTCAACAAACTAAGCCAAAAGTAATAGCATAACAAAAACCTCCCTAAAATGTACTCAATGTATTCAATGATTTGTGAAATCACAGAAATGATGAATATACTGAGAGAAATACGACACCTTGTTCCCATCCCATTCCACTTTTATGCCCAGATACACATTTTTGCACTATCCAATTAAAACATTCATATCACTGGTTTTACGAGCTCTATCAATGTTGAACTGAAACTAGCACAGACTTGCGAGTGAAGATAAAATCACATGACCAGCATGACCATAGCCTAGCAAAGGTTAAAGGATCTAGCATATTTAAGGTGTTAAACTCCAGTTGTAGCGTACCGTATAAAGAAACACATTTGACCTAGTACCGGTTGCAGTTATAAATTACACTTATTTATTCAGTCGTATAAAAAGCCTTCATGTCAGTTTCAGCAGCCAAAAGGGAAAGCAAATATTGTACCTGGTCTTAAAAGGTTAAAACACAATGTGTGTGTACTTGTGTTTTTGCAGTAGCTTTGTTTTCAGACTTTGGTAGTGAGGATGCTTTAGACGGCGCTCCCATTTGGATCCTGCTTTATTAATGCTACTTAAGATTTCAAGTTTACATTCCACATTGACACACGTGTCACAGAAAAGTATATAAGTCAAACACATGGGACAAAATCATAAAAATAGAAGAAAAAAGAATCATGTCCAATTGAGCAAATTTTAGGTGCATGTATAAATAAATAAATTACAGTAAGATGTGGTTATTATTTATTAATAAATAAATAATAATTTAAAAAAGGACACGTGCACTACTCGGCTACAACAATAAGACCACCAAATGGTAAAGTAAATCACGTTGATGATCTCAACACAAGGTCATGTTCTCCTGGGAAACCCAAGTCCTGTTTTTTTATGTGGCTGTTAATTGGATAGAAACCAGCATCTACGCTTTGTTCCATGCTAAACATGCCTGCATGGAAATGGAAGGTGGTTTTCCTTACATCCTGGAGCGATGTGTGTCCAAGGTAAAGGGCACACACATGCTCGGTCATGCATATAATGCCAAGGAAAACATGATTCATCAGCTCAGGTTACATTCTCTCATTGCGCTGTGGTTCTCATCTAATGTGCACGTGTCCTTTGTAGGAGCTTTCAGCTGTGGATAGAGGTCAGCATGGGCACCCTGACTGGTCTGCGGCCAAGCATACAAAACTGTAATGCAGAGTGATTATTGGCACTGTCTTCACTGCCTCTGACTGAATGACATGTTTACTTCCTGTCTAATGTATCACACACACAGGCAGGTGCCACAACCATGGTCCTAATGTTATGGCCAAATGGAGACTGCTGTATAATATTGTGAAAGGACAGACCTTTGTGAACTCCAACGGAATAACATATATACAATAACACAATGATGTTATCACACATTACTCAATCAATTCTTTTCTCAATTAATGTATCATCTTTTTGAGTAGTCGATTAATCCTTTTGGTTTTATCCAAGCATAATGATGACATCTTTGAAAACTGTGTCTATGAATGAAAAACACACCTAATACGTTTTACCAAATAATACTATTCAACAAAAGTTTGTTTACAGAATGTAGTTAGGATGATAAAATGTTTTAACTTGAACTACATGTGTATTATCCTATAGAGGATCCCTATTCCTACTCATATTACCATAACATGCATGTCTATGAGAGAGGAAACGCAGCAGACACAGACAGAACATGGAAACTCCACATAGAAAAACCTCAGCCAGGCAACAGAATTTAGAACCTTCATGTTGAGAACCTTCATGCTGTGAACCAACAACCTTCATGCTGTGAACTAAGAACCTTCATGCTGTGAACCAAGAACCTTTATGCTGTGAACCAAGAACCTTCATGCTGTGAACCAAGAACCTTCATGCTGTGAACCAAGAACCCTCATGCTGTGATGCAACACTAAAGGTGGCTTCTGCTAGAAAAACACTATTGATTGTATCATTGCGTTCTCTGCTCAGCTTCAACTTTAGACTAGTTACACATAGACAGACTTGTATAACAATGACAGCCGACAGTACCTTCGGTGCAGCAGGAAGCATACAGCTCACACCTGCACGTACACTAGCACAAAACATGCTGAAAAGGTCACTCACGCAATTACAAAGGAACCAAGAACAGTGAAATGTTCTATGCTAACGAAGGTTTCTCTTCCCCCAGTGAAGTCTTCTCTCAAAGGGAAGTGATCTGCTTCCACTGCAAATGAACAGGTCATCTTGGGAGGGCGCGTTTTGCTCCGACTGCGGTGTGTCGGAGAGGAGAATGCTAGTGGAAAACAGGGAGGCTGTGGGAGAGGCAACCACAGGAGCTATTATAAGCACGGGGGATGTAAAAAACCAAAACTAAAGGGCTAGCTACCCTGAGTTTAGGTCATGCACACAAAGCCCACAAAGAAACTGATTCCAGACACCAACACAGGCTTTAGATTTTCACTATGAGAACACTATGAGTAGGACAGAAACCTTACATTGAAAATAAGCAGCCAGGAAGCTGTGTTTCTCTGTGACCCAGGAGCATGCAGAATAAAATTTTGTGAAATCGCAGATAACATCTGCATTTGCATATCTAACGACAAGATATGGGACACAGTGTTATGGAACCTCTATCAGCGGCAACAGCCATATTCAGTCCAGTGTCAAGGCTGTCCACAAGGATTGAAGTGGTCATTTCTAAATCCTGTCCTATAAATTTAGTGGGCAGAGATGGTATGAACCAGCACAGACAGAAGAAAGGTAGCAGAAAGGCTGTGTGGGAACAATGAACTCTTGGTGCAAAGTGATGTGAGCACTCTACTAATGTCAAACACAAGCTTTTATAAAGAGCAAAAGCAACCAGTCATTACTAGAACAAACAGAGCAATGTAGGCGCAGCTGTCAAGGGGCCAAATGAGCAGGTCTTGTTCCTCACATTGGCCTTGCTAAAACATCTAGTCAACAGTGCGCATTGAAGACAATGATACAATCAGTAGCATTTTTACTTTTCTATCAGTCTCCACCTACTTAGAGCATAGCACTGACGGAAATTTACGTCATCTAGTTGTAAGAGTCAGTAAGTGCAGACATAATCTGCTTGCAAATTGTGAATGCACAGGAAAGCAGCACTGCCATTATCAGTTAAGCTTTTTCTCAAAAACAACTGGTCACACTCCCAGCCCCTCAGCACCAGCCAACCTTCAGCCTACACTCATTGTAATAGTCCAAAGACTCAGAGCGAGCTCAGCTATAATTCTGTGTAGTTTAAAGAACCTGGGTCTCTGTTTAATGACTATTGACGTTTCAGTAAGTGTTTTTTTTAGCAAACATTGTGATGTCGATGCATTCTATGCTCATGGATGTGTTTATGTCAACACTGATACCGACGAGTCGTTGCAGCCTTAACCACAATTATGTGATGTAACATTATGTTTGATGGAAATCTTTATACATATTCTCATGAGGACATTCCACATGTCATCATATATATATATATATATGATATAATAATAATAACAATAATAATAATCATTCATAATAAAGTGACACCCCTTGGGCCTCAAGGTTTACTTCCTGTTTTGGTTGCTAGGCTCTAAAGTTGTCTGATATACTGGTGCAGACAGGTTTTTAGCTACGGTTTTATTTAAGTTTCATCAATAAATTTGAATTTGACTTTAAAGAAATGTGTGGTTTCAACATTTTGTCCCTCCTCTGAGCCAGGTCTTAATTTCTTCCTTTCCTCTATTCTGATCCTTGTACTCACTGGTTCCCATCCTAAAAGGCTCTTCTGATCTGTGTTTGATAGCATGATCTTAGTGAGAAGCCTGATATCCTGTGTGTCCAGAGTATACGATTGATTCAACTGATGCTAGTCGTATTTGTCCTGCTTCCTTCCAGCTAGCTTCGGCAATTGTAAGTATTTAGGTGCCACATGCCTTTATTTCATTCACGAGGGTCTGCACTTTTCCTGTAATATGCATTGAGCTCACATTTCATGTTCCGATCTTTGCAATAGTCTTCTCCTTGCTCAAGGTAGTGCCTGAACCATTCTTCGTCTGTTCCCTCCCCCAAGACCTGTTTGCCGAGGGAGACCCTACCAGGAGCCCTCAGCCAGTGGTGGACAGTAATGAAGTAAATTTACTTGAGTACTGTACTTAAGTACCGTTTTTGAGTATCTGTACTTTACTTGAGTATTATTTTTGGGGGATACTTTTACTTTTACTCCATTGCATTTGAAGGGCAAATATTGTACTTTTTACTCCATACATTTATGTTTTGGCTCTCGTTACTCACTACTTCTGAGCTTACATCAGCTGATTATTTTTTTTTATTTTATTGTATTTTATTTTATTTCAAAATAATTTTTTTGATTTGCTGATTCTCTGCGTCATGCCACACAATCCATACAATGCAGGAAGAAACTGGAGAAACACCTGGAGAAGCAACAGTGGCCTTACGTCAAAACCATGTTTGAGATTTTTGCCACAAAAAGTGATTCGTTACAGTTTAAATGTTTGATGTGCTTACCGCGAACAAATGATATCACGGCCTAAAAGATATCGTCGAATGAAAAAGCATGTCGTGGAATGCAAAGTAGCTACTGACAGCTAGCTAGCTTAATGTTTGTTAAATTGCTGATGAACATTAAGCAAATACTTTAGTACTTTACTTAAGTAAATTTTTGACTAAGCTACTTTTACTTGTATTGGAGTAACATTTGACAATATCTGTACTTTTACTCAAGTAGGGAAGGTGTGTACTCTGTCCACCTCTGCCATCAGCTCCAGACAATAGCTCTCAGGTTCATAGGGACGCGCAAACTTCTCCACCGCGTTAAGGTGATGGTTCATGGAGAGGGGTACAACAAAAATGTTTTGGCCAGGCAGCGTTGGGTTAATTTATCACCAAGATGTTGTGTTGATGACGAGAGAGTCTGGCCATTGCACAAAGCAAGAATGAGGCTTTAGATATAGTTGTTTTAGATTGATTGTGACAAATAGAACTGACTTAAACCATAAACAAACATGAAGCACCAGGGTGTTGGCTCTGGATTGTGGCTATGGGTTGATTGTTGTAATATTATGGTTAGGAAACACTGATTGTAATGGATTTAACAATAATTATACCCAATGATACCCAATATACCCAAAGAAGAGCGCCGGGGTGCAACTGTGACTACCACACCTAAAGCTCCACCCAATACAACCAGACAGGCAGCCACAGATAAATACAATACGTCAAAATACAGTGTGTAACACTTCTATGGAAGGGCACACTCAGGGTCTGTTCATACTAAGAGTGAGGTGTAAACACTGAGAAATAAGGACATTACTTTTCTTTTGTGCTATCTGAGGTTATGATGTTAAGGCACAGGCTTTCTTTCTGTTTGGAACAAACAGGCAGGTGGAAAAAGCGGCACAGACAGTTGCTCCACAAACCACATCCTACTGTCAATCAACAGAGATAATAAAAGTCAGTTGAATATATCTTGCCTCGCCCTTGCTGCAGTCATTCTTCAGTTATTTGCAGTTGCTTTTGACACTAATAAGCTAGACACTAGTCACCCTTGTTGCTCCTGCAGTTGTCAAACAGGTGCCTGCGGTCAAAGAATAAAAAATAAACAAATTAATTGAATCTGCTGAGTTTGAGAATCTTTGTAGATTTGAGAAAGAATATTTAAAAACAGTAGTACACTGAAACAGAACACACTACTAAATTACACACTACACCTAGACACGTGTAGTATTCATCCATAAAACATGTTTATGGCACAGGTTAAACTTAACTTTGAGGGATCAAAACAGAGCTAGGATACATTTTAACAAATTAACTGTAATCTTTCATTTACCTCTGCTGCTTCCTCATCACTTGAAGGCACAGCATGTATGCCCGCTTCTGCGCTACATAATAAAACACCAATAAATATACAACAAAATATTCACATAGCATGAGCAGCATGTATTTATATACTAAGTAGCACCATATGTTAAGCTTAAATGTATGGAGTAGTTGGTACCTTTGTGATGTATTCTTGCGATTACAAAGGTACCACACTGCAAACGCTACAATGTTCAGGGAAAGCAGAAGACCAAATAAGGTCCAGCCAGCAGTGTAGTTGCCTGAAACAACAAAAAACACAAGGAAAACATTCAGATGAAAATACTGAATCATCAGTGTCACTGTTATGAGACGCTGTTCTTCCTGAGGTCTGAGTTGTCTGAGATGGGCAGTCATTCATTCATTCAGTTATTCAGTGGGCTGTGCTGGCAGCTGACTCAACATCTGCTATCCAAGGGATCTATATCTCCATTTGTTCTGTGTGGTCATGATCACACAGAACAAATGGAGATATAAATGCCTTGGATAGCAGACTGAACATCTGCTATCCAAGGGATCTATATCTCCATTTGCTCTGTGTGGTCATCTCAGCCTGAGATGTTTTGAATTTCTCTGTAGGGAGTTCAGGCATGAAGCATGCTCATGTTTTATAGCAGACTTTGTCAAGACATGTTAACATCTTTTCAACTTCATTGAAGAAGACATGTTCGTATAGGTCAAACCATACTCTTTTAGATTATTTTATTTGACAATGGTGGGTCACATGTTTATGTTTTAGATGTTTCTGAATAAGACACCAGACGCTGAGGTCATCAAGTGTCACGTATGTCCTTAGATACAATATTTTGACAATCTACACATCCAACTCAAATCTTACCAAAATCCATATACACATGGAGCAGATCTTCGCGTTTCTTTCCATATGCGTTGACAGCTTCACACTCGTAGAGGCCATTTAGATTAAAGGTCTTCCTCACAAACTGCAGAGTTGCACCCTGCACTTTAATATCAGCCTCAGGCAAAGACTTGCCGGATCTGGAGGAGACAAATGAGGGTCAACATAAGATATAGACAAAGACTAACAGGAGAACATGTTAAAACTCATTTCCTTAATCTGCACAATAACCAGAGTGCTAAGATGACAGTTTGCTGTTCCAGGGTAGATTGATGAATGAATTGATGATGATGAATTATTTTGCAGCTGACCCTCCTGACTGGAACTAACCAGATGCTGGTAAATGATTAATTTGAATGGGGAGATAGTACGGGTGTTATCGCTGCAGTTATTTACCATTTCAAGAACTTCATTATTCTGTGTTCCACCCTCCCATGTGATGTCAGTGGGAAAAGGTTTCAGTAATTCTAATACCACACCACAATAACACGTTTTCTGACCAGGCACTGAAACTTTATAACGGAGCACTTTGCAAGGTTGTTAAGAAAGACTAACATTTAAAACATTCAAAAACGAAACAGAATTATTAACAGAATGTGAAGAAATAAAAGCTATAATTTATGTGAAAGACCTTTTTCTGTTTATTGGCACAGATATCATGTGACAACAGCATACACAAGGTAACACGAGGCTCTTCTGCTGTCACATGACACCGAGTCATTATCCAATATATTTTTAAAAACAAGGGAAGTGAGTGTTGAGTTTTTTGAGAAGACATTTCAGCACTCATCCGAGTAACTTTTTTTTAGTTCTAGGGGACTGGTAGGACGTTGAGGTTTAAATTGGAAACTCCCTGTCCTCCTTCCCTATGAATGGTTCTCTAATGATCCTTGTCCGCCAGAGGCTCCAGTTTCAATGTGTGAATGGGGATGAAACATCCTGGGGATGGAAGTTAAAACTGTATTGTAAATAAGAAGCTACTCGGATGAGTGGTGAACTGTCTCAAAAGTCCAGCTTCCTCTTCTTAAACCTTTTTTGGATATATCTTGTCCTGGGTGACTGGAAAAACCTGATTCAATATGACTCTGTATCCCAGAAATGACAAGATAAACAGTGACACATTTAACAGCTCAAGATGCAAACAACACAGGGTAAGAGGATTCGGCCACAAACATTACTCAAAGAGAACACTCTGTTTCAGGTGTTCAGAGGCTAAACAACCTGGCCACGTAAGATAGAGCAACAGTAAATATTTAAATACTCTAACAGTGCAGTAATCCAAGGAATTGGCCACATTTAAGACTCTGCAGTAAACTGTGGACATTGATGCAAGAAGGACTGTTGCAGGTTCGTACCATATAAAACTGATCAGATGAAACTACCAAAGTGCGCAAACAATTATCTCCAATTTCACCAACTACTGACACATTAATATACCAGAAATAATAATCTAACAGCAACATTTCTGTGTGTCTATTTGTGCTCCAACCAATGGCAGTATTTCATTTTAATGATCATTACTACTAACTGTGCTTTTACTTTCAGTGTGAACTTAACATGAGAAGAACCAAAACTGAACAATAAGCAGTTGTATGAAACCTCTGGAACCACCAGACCAGTTCATGATTTATTTAGTGGTCCCTCGTTTAATGGCTCTTACAATGCTTTTAGTGCTCAGAATCTGTCTGCTTGTTCCATCCCTGTACTGGACTAAGACCTTTTATCTAAGATTCAAGAGCGACGTCAAGAGTGACCGTCCTCAGCCTTTTCTTTTCGCTGCTCTGAGCTCCAGCAGACACACATCCCTTCAGTTTCCATGAAACCTCTTCATACTTGTTTTGAATGAATCTAATACACTGATATGACAATGATAATAGCTTCACAGAACGAAGGATTATGTTACCCATGTGCAGGGTGGTAGGATTTACAGCCTTGTTTATAGGGGAAACACCTGGTGCCCGTCTGACTAGACTGTAAGCTCTCTAAAGAAAACAAAAAGCTGTTTTGGGCTGTTTTTAATGTCTATAATCGTGAATCCATGGCTTATCCATACTGTACTGCTCATTGGCCGATTTCAGTAAGACAAGTTTTACCAGTTTAGTGTCAACTATCCAAGAAAAGACACAACCAAAGACACTAGGTAGATAATACATTCAATTCCTGTGTTTATGAAGTTATTTTTTATATCTTGTGTCCAATAATTGCCAAAGACATATTAATCATAGTCATAATAATCAAGAGGACCTTCATTACAGTGACAACTACAGTTTGCCAAGAGACATTCAGACAAATGCAAACCTTTTAAAAAAAAAACATGCATTGGAAAGATGGTTGAAAGGAATCTGTTTAGTCTGAGTAACAGGCATGCATCACTCAGACCAAATACAGACTTAGACATAGACATATGATCATAGACATATGAAGGTGAATCACAAGAGTCGCAGGTCAGTTTGCTTATCCAAGTACGGCTAAAAATTTGTCCTATTACTTACTTTACTTTACATTGCATGTCAAACTAAACTGACCACATAATATTTCATTTCACTCATTATTTTTATACCTGCCTTTGCCTTGGCCTTACAGCAGAACTTGTATGCCTCATTAACAAGTAGCACCCACATATTTTGCATTTAAATAGGTGGGTGTGGTCAATTAGTTATCTGAGCTTTACAGCAGAGATGCTAAACATACGGCCTACGGGCCAAAAACGGCTCCAGCACAGGATCATTTTTGACCCTATGGCATGGATTTGCAAGTTGCAAGAATCACATGCAAGACTGAAATTTTTAAGCTGCAATTTTTTAATAATTTTTCCAGTAAATTCCTATTTTCTCCACTAGGGGCTGCGCTGAGAACCAGAACTGAGCAGCAGATGGCAGCAATGTACTGAAATTACGTTTTTCTATTTCTTATGTTTTGTAAAAGTATAGTTCATTAAATTTAAACATTTTCATAATGTACTTAATCGCACTAAAACCCTCAAATGAAAACAAGTTTGACACCCCTGCCCTACACTAACATGTGATGAGTCTCAGAGTTTAGCAACTGCTAAATCACATGATAGAAGGCGAATAAATATCACAACAAAATCAACAGGGAACCTGCAACGTTGTTGCAACAGTCTGTCCACTGCAACAACTGCGAGTAAGTTGATAAAACTTCTAGGCTACCAGTTGCAAAAACAGTCTGACATATAAAACTGTGATAAAACCACCAGCTGCCTTTGAAAGACTGTCGCGGTGAAGATTATTCTTACTTTATGATACTCTTGTTACTGCTGTTATTATGAGAGTTTGTGAGATTTTCTGTTGTCTTTTCTGTCCACATACTGTACAACGCTTTTATTTACTGATAAAGCTGCGCGATACTGCAAATTTGGTATTGATCCGATACCAAGAAAATACAGGGCTAGTATTGATGAGACCAATATCGATACTTTTTAATAATTACAGTGGATGCATTAACCATCTTAATCTAAATTAATCTAAATCTGAATGATTTTTTGTGATATTTAAGTGTTTTGGGATTTGCCTGAGACAAAAAGTTTTTGTTCAGAAACAAAGCAAAATGATCACTTGAGAACAAATAAAAACAAATTATTTTTCAGACAGAGTTCAGAAACTACAATACAATTATGAAACCAAATCTCTCCCTTCCATGTGATTCTTTCTGGATTTGGATGTACAATTTACAATAATCACTCCATATTGACATGATGGCATCACACAGTTGGCGCAGATTTGTCGGCTGCACATCCATGATGCGAATCTCCCGTTCAACCACATCCCAAAGATGCTCTATTGGATTGAGATCTGGTGACTGTGGAGGCCATTTGAGTACAGTGAACTCATTGTCATGTTCAAGAAACCAGTCTGAGATGATTCCAGCTTTATGACATGGCGCATTATCCTGCTGAAAGTAGCCATCAGAAGTTGGGTACATTGTGGTCATAAAGGGATGGACATGGTCAGCAACAATACTCAGGTAGGCTGTGGCGTTGCAACGATGCTCAATTGGTACCAAGGGGCCCAAAGAGTGCCAAGAAAATATTCCCCACACCATTACACCACCACCACCAGCCTGAACCGTTGATACAAGGCAGGATGGATCCATGCTTTCATGTTGTTGACGCCAAATTCTGACCCTACCATCCGAATGTCGCAGCAGAAATCGAGACTCATCAGACCAGGCAACGTTTTTCCAATCTTCTATTGTCCAATTTCGATGAGCTTGTGCAAATTGTAGCCTCAGTTTCCTGTTCTTAGCTGAAAGGAGTGGCACCCGGCGTGGTCTTCTGCTGCTGTAGCCCATCTGCCAAAAAGTTCGACGTACTGTGCGTTCAGAGATGCTCTTCTGCCTACCTTGGTTGTAACGGGTGGTTATTTGAGTCACTGTTGCCTTTCTATCAGCTCGAACCAGTCTGGCCATTCTCCTCTGACCTCTGGCATCAACAAGGCATTTCCGCCCACAAAACTGCCGCTCACTGGATATTTTTTCTTTTTCGGACCATTCTCTGTAAACCCTAGAGATGGTTGTGCGTGAAAATCCCAGTAGATCAGCAGTTTCTGAAATACTCAGACCAGCCCTTCTGGCACCAACAACCATGCCACGTTCAAAGTCACTCAAATCACCTTTCTTCCCCATACTGATGCTCGGTTTGAACTGAAGGAGATTGTCTTGACCATGTCTACATGCCTAAATGCACTGAGTTGCAAGCCATGTGATTGGCTGATTAGAAATTAAGTGTTAACGAGCAGTTGGACAGATGTACCTAATAAAGTGGCCAGTGAGTGTATGTATCTTCTCTATGATACTTAGTCTTTTTAGTCTTAAAAAACAAATAAATATACAAAAAAGGGGAAAACATTAAAGATTAAAAAGGAATTCCCTGAGTTAGTGAATCCTCAGTATGTCAAAGAAACATTCATGTTTAAAAGTGACTCTATACTTGTTATTAGGCAGATGCCGTTAAACCACATAAACCATGAGCCTTTTCAAACTGTAATTAAGTAGTAAACCAGACTGCTGACAATAACATTGGGCTTTGATTTTTACAATGTGGCCATAAATGTGTGTAAATTTTAAATTATTTTCACCAAAGATTCATTTTAGTGTATTTTCCCACCACGCACAGTTGAAAGCACAGAGGACATCAT
The DNA here is from genome assembly GCA_005024645.1 of Planiliza haematocheilus. NCBI lineage: Eukaryota > Metazoa > Chordata > Actinopteri > Mugiliformes > Mugilidae > Planiliza > Planiliza haematocheilus. The sequence goes on from SRSE01000725.1 coordinate 10,630,326, forward strand.
TCAAATTTCGTTCGCTATGGGCTAAACTGTCAGAGCACACAGTGCTTCGAGATAGATCATGCAAATTCCACTGTTTGATTAATAGAGTCTTAACTGATACTGTTATTTACTGTACCTGCTCCAAGTAAAATCTGCCTCTGGGTTAGCTTCGGTCACACACTCATATGAGTTTTCAGAACGTTGAACAATCGTAACGTCCATAGGTGCGACTGTAAAAACAAAAAGCAGGGAAAGAATGAGTTGTGTTATTTCTATAAGGGTGGAGACACTGATGAAATCAAAATAAGGTTTAACATGAATGACTCCTGTTATTAAAGTCTTATGGATTAAACGGTAACAACCTGACACTGCTCTGTATTGGGTACTGATGTGTGCTGTGATCAGAATAACATATGTTGGTGTTTTTAATCCTTGTGTTATCTTTGGGGTCTCTGGGACCCCAAGTGAATGGACAGACATATAAAGTCCTTGAATTATCGGTAGACTACTAACTATTCGACATCACCTTAAGTCTGGAAACACCCTCTTAAGGTGTTGTAATGAGACATTCCTCATATGTCTGCCTTCCTGGACTGCTAATAAAACACAGCTGACAGACATGCGGCAGAGATGGTGCCTTTAAGCACCTGCACTGCTCCAGGTTTCCACTAGATTTGAATGGGGATGTGGATGTGATAACAATGATAAAATGTAAATATGAAATGTAAATCATACAAGGTTTTTGTTCTCTCCATCCAACCCATCCATTTGTGCACATGAAGAAAATGTGCAATTAGTATGAACTTCCACCTTAAACTGAGTTGGCTAACTTATATTGCAAATATAGACGTCTGCAAAAATGAGAAACTTAAGGCACCTAAACTTAGCCATGTCACAACCACAGAAGAAATTAAGAAATTACTTTGGTCTGCCAGGCCCCTTATCTTAGTCTAGATGTCCTCATTTTGTCTTGACCCTCTCCCTCTTTACCCAGTCTTTGGGTCCCTTTCTGCCTTTATCTAGAAAAACAGTGTAGAGTAACACCAGACTGGAGGACTGGATGGACAACAGTGATGCTGTGTACAAGAAGGGCACGAGTAGACTTTACTGTCCTTTTTACATATAGACATTTTATTATATATAGTTTAAAATGACATTCAGAGTCTGTTTTATCCTTGTTCTTTTTACTTGTGGTTCTCAAGAGTGTTTTTTATGATTCAACTAAGCTGCTGTGACCATGCAACTTCCCTTGTTGATAATTAAAATCTGTCTAGTCGATGAAGTAACAATCCCACAGAGGAAAGAAATCCAAAAATATTCAAGAAATATTCAAGGTTAAGCAATGTTTGCGCTCCCACATCTTGTTGGATTTGTGTCTGTGTACATTTTCACCAGTGTTGCCACAGTTACTTTGAAACAGTAATCCGACTACTGACTACTGACTACTTCTTTAAAAAGTAACTTAGTTAAGTTACTGACTACTTGCTTTTAAAAGTAACTAAATTAGATTACTTTTAGTTACTTTCAGCAGATCCCCCGCCGACCTGGCCCGGCGTTATAACATGACAATGACTACCAGTTCTGCCAATACTCTCTTTATTGACACCAACATTTGAAAACATGTCCTTGAAATAGGCTTACTTGTTTTTTAAATGAAAAATAAATCAAAGACAGTCTTTCTTGACTTAACGTAAACATTTTTTTAAAAACTCTTACGTAATACATAGGCCTAATAATTCATTTAACTGAAATACTTATTACAAATGAAATTGACTCCATTAAATCTAATTTAAATACTTCATATGAAAAATAAAGAAGCCTTTCTTGGCTCAATTTGACATAAACACTTCTTTAAACAAAAACAAAATACAATATACATTCTTCACTCCATGCATTTAACTCTGATTGCATTTATACATCTGAATTACTGTAACACTTAAGTTATATTGAACATTTTAATGAACCTGTAGTTGTCCCGCATTAGAGCAGCAAGGAGGAGTTTTATAAAACAAATCAGAGCAAACCCCGTATCTGGATTCATGACTTCACTTGCATTTATGCAAGGAACTGTGGAGTGGGGGAAGTAAACCAGTGATTGTACCTCATTAACAGAAGCTTCTCGAACCTCTGGTCAGACAGTCTATTTCTTCTTGGTGTGAGTACCAAACCCCCCAGACTGAAGAGACGCTCCACAGGAGCACTGGATGGGGTTGGAGTGTTATACTTCATGAAGATCTTCTTTATGTTTGCAAACTGATGCAGAATCTGAAGATCATTGGATGAACTCAGGTAGTTCATGACTTCCTTTTCTGCAGAGTAGGTCTCCTCTGGCTCTGCCTCAAAATTGAAAAAGTCCATCTCACCTTGTGGGACAGGTGTGTTGGCCACACTGGCAGAGCTCTGTGTTGGAGGAGCAGTTGTGCGGCATTCTTCAGTTAGAAGCTGTTTCACTTGCTCCCTCCTATCTGCATCTCTCAGCCACCGGAGTTTGAATTTCGGGCAACTCACAGCTGCGAGAAGGGCATCTCTGTCTTCCAGGAGATAACCAAACCGGGTCTTGACTGCCTGAAAAATAAAAATAAATTTCTATGGTTAGGATATGTGCAATAACCTGTGTGTCTGTGTTTCTCTTTTTATCTGTGTTTCTCTTTTTATTTTTTCTCTTTTGTACTGTGATGTAAATATCCCATGTGTGTGTGTGTGTGTGTGTGTGTGTGTGTGTGTGTGTGTGTGTTTATTTATTTATTTATTTATTTATTTATTTATTTATTCATTCATTCATTCATTCATTCATTCATTTATTAAATAGCACACTGTTGAACATAATATTGGCATAAGTGAATGTTTATAGTGTAAATTGTAGACAGTGAAACATGGAATAGCTTAAACGTGGATCATACCTGCACTATGGCATCTGGAAGGCCTGCGGTCATGCTGGAGAGGGCATCTTTGACAGCCAGGGTCCTCTGCATCAGGACTTCCAGTGTTGGTAATAAAGTCCCATAAGGACAGTCTGCTTGGAGAATGTCCAGAGCTACAGTCAGGGGCTTTGTGGCCGTGCAGTATTCATTAAGGAATTGATATTCCCTCTCTTTGAAACATTTCACTCCCAGCTTGGTGCACAGAGTGTTGAGCTCATTCATGGGGACTTCTGTTACTCTCTTCAAAGCATCAAAAAAGGAGTTCCACCTTGTGGAGGTTGGTACCAGGAGCTTTCTTTTGCTGACTTCCTCCACTGCCTCTGATGCGCTGGTGGACCTGCTGGCTTTTGTCCAAAGTGCTGAGCATTTTGCTGTGCTGCTCCTGTACACAATCTTAATCTCTGCATTAGATGTTAAATATTTGTCCAAATCGTTTGTGGAAATTAGGTTTATTGTGTGGGAAGCACACCTGTGGTGTGGAGGAAGCACAATCTGGGCCTCGGCATCACTCTCATGCTCAGCTGACAAGAGTTCTGCCATAGGTAAAAATGTGACCTCATCATCTGGGTTTGGATCTTCCTCCATCTCATCATCGCTAGACACAGCCTGGTAAACTTTAAATGCCTTGACAAAGTTCGTGCCGTTATCTGTCACGGTTGCAACTACCTTGTTCCCAATCCCATACGCCGAGTGGATGTCTTCAATTTCTTGACCAATTACGTCATACGTGTGTCTCCCTCGTACTCTTCTGCATGCTAAAGCTGCCGTTTTGCGTTCTAACGTGTCTTTTCTAAGCCAGTGTAATGTCACCCCCATATAACTTTTGTTGTTAGCTGTCCAAATATCAGCTGTTGTTGACACAAAGTCAACCTCATGTAGCGCAGCCTTCAGATTTGCCTCCATCGTTTCATATTGCTTGTCCAGGTAGCTAGAAAAGCATGTTCTGTGAGGCAGCTCAGCATCGTTACTGGTAGGGATCTTGGATATGATGGTACGAAACGATGGTGAGTCAACAGTGTTCACAGGCAGCATTTCCTCGACCACATAATGCCCAACCATCCTGTTCAACTCCGCCCCACGTACTGGTTTTACACCGAAATCCAGCTTCCTCTGCTTGCTAGGTCTGGGACCTCCTTCACCTGTGTCTTTCGCCATTGGGACTTGATCCGTTAGCTTCGTTGTGCTGTGCTGTTTCTCCAGATGTTTTTTCAGGTTTGACGTTGTGTTTTTGAAGGTAGACAACACTTTGTCACCAGCGCAAAGTGTACAGCGGACCTTAATGTTGTCATCCTTAACAGAAATAAAATCAAAATAATGCCTGTATTTCCAGCTGCTAAAGGCGGACTTCTCTCCTTCCATGTTCATATCTGACGAGATAGAATCTTTGATCTGATTTTGGCGCCGCGGAGCACATAGATATGCGCGGAGCAGAGATGACGTAATTCGTCATAGAAACAACAACAACAAAAAAAGAATGCATAGTAGACCTAGGCCTAAATATAGATCTAACCTAACCCACGTTCCCCCGAAATGCAGAAATAGTAACGCACGGTGTTTTAGAAAAGTAACTTTAATCTGACTAGCAGTTTTGGAATAGTAGTTGCGTTAGACTACTCGTTACTGAAAAAAGTAGTCCGACTACAGTAACGCGTTACTAAGTAGAGCGTTACCGGCAACACTGATTTTCACAATACCTGTAATTATGTAAACAACGGCATAATCCACAAGAATTCAGTGTAAGGCAGTATTTGTATACTCACAGTAGACTTGTATGATGAAATTCAGGGTTTTTTCTTCAGACAGGGCAGCTGTTCTGATGACACACTGAACTGACTGCTTGTTGATTTCTCTGGTAGGGACTCCAAACAGTGAGCTGCTTGTGGTAGTCGTACCATTGCCGTGATGGGTGGAGTTGGTTGTGACCCTCACTGGCAGGGTACCAGTGAGCCAGGTCACCTCAGCAGGAGGCTTGGAGTCTTCAGCCGTGCAGGTAGCAAGAGAAACTTCTTCATTACCCAAAGTTACATCATTGCCTTTCAGGGTGGTGACTGGAGGCACTAGGATAGTCATCAAACAAGAAAACAGTCAATATGAAAGCTAAAAGGTAAAAACAACAACATTTTAAGTGTATAGTTTCATCCTACCAAGCAGCTCCAGAGGTATCTCTGTCTTGTGATTTCCACTGGGGAACAAAGTGAAGATGCACGAGTAGCTGCCTTCATCCTTCAATTCAACACTGGACAACTGTAGAGATCCATTTTTGTCGTTAAAATCCCCAATAAACTTAAATCGATTAAGACCTCCATTAACAAATCGGGGCCCATCTTGTTGGATGGTAAGGAAATTGTCATTATTGGGTTTTTCCCTGGTTCTCCTCTGCCATGAAATCTGAGTCAGTGTCTCTGTGGTGTCAATGAGTATGCAGGGTAAGATAGCAGTCCCTCCTCTCACCACGGTCGCGCGCCCACCGATCACCTGGAGGGCTGTAAAATAAATAATATTGTATTAGGCTTTCATATCACCTCTCACCACTTTAATGTGTGTGGCTACATTACAGTAAACGTAAAATGAAGCCCTAAAACATTCTATTGCATAAATCAACCAATCAGGGATAACATTATGACCACATTCCTAATACTGTGTAGGTCTCCCTTGTGCGTCCAAAATTGTTGTGACTCATCAGAGAGTGGACATGGGCCTTCTGAGGGTGTCCTGTGGTGTCTGGAAACAGGTGTTTATGAGAGCCTTCTAAAATATTCTGTCCTTGTAGCTGTATTCAAACAATTATCAACAAATGAAAGCTTTGAATATGAGTATACTGTGTGTGATAAATAATGTATCAGCTAGAGTTAATAATTAATGGGGTCATGCTGATGATGAATAGGAAGCTGCGTGGAGTTAAGTGTATTGTCTCACTCTCTGGTGTCTTTGTTTCACTTTAATACCAGACATGACGGTGCATAAGGAGTTATAATCTGAGTTTTATGTAGTTCTTCGTAATTAACTATAAGGCCTCGTCCACACGTACAAAAATGATCTTTTCCCCTCTGTTTTCCCTGGCATCGTTTCAAGAATATCTGCGTCACACGGATCCGTCTCAACACGACTCAAAACGATACTTCATATCCCAGGTCTATAGGTGGCGCTGTTTCAGTTTCAGAAATTCACCAAAAACGGAGAGGAAGAGTTTGCAAATCGGCTTTAGAAGAAACCAAACTCAAGGAGAAATTATATTTTACCCTAATAACCATAATAGGCTCAATATCTTCTCCAGCAGGAACACAAGCATGTAGTCTGCCATTGTTGTTGATGTTGTAATGAGACGTTTCACGGGATATAAGAGGTGGAAGGCTGCTCGAGGGGTGTGGCGATGGTGGCGATGACACCATCATCGCCACCAACGCAAGAGCTGCATTTTCAAATTTTTCCACCCTGGGACCTGGTTTCAAAAAAAAGGGCGTTTTAGGGCTATGCGTTTACAGGATTCGTGTGGATGATAGGCCAAAACGATGCAAAACATCTGCATTTACACCAAAATGCCTTTCCATCTGGACGGCCCTTAAGTCAGGGCAGAGATCAATACGTAGCACCCAAAATAATGCCTGTGTTTATTGTGATTAGATCTGAAATCCTGGCTGGAGATGTAGCGTGACCACAGGTTCTTAAATTGGCCACTTGCAAATGGGTTTCCAAATGGACTGAAGTTACAATTTACGCATTTTTGGGAGGACTCATTTTCTCCTTTTAAACTTGGTCAAATTGTATTGATGATTGTATTGCCCTAAACATCTCAGAGATTCTTAGTTTCTTTGGATGGCATTACCATGGCCTCCAGTACTACTGTGAAAAACCTTTGTGTTATATTACGAGGACATGTCCTTTAATTTGCACATAAAGCAAATAACCAGGACTGCCTTCTTTCACCTGCGTAATATCGTCAAAATTGATGCAGAGAAACTAGTTCAGGCATTTGTTTCTTGCAGGCTGGATTATTGTAAATCATTACTGTCTGACTGTCCAAACAGCTCTTGGAAAAGACTCCAATTGATTCAAAATACCGCAGCAAGAGCACTGACAGGAATTGGCACGAGAGATCATAGTACTGCAGTACTCCAGATCATAGTACTTTAGCTTCTCTTCATTGGCTCCCTTTAAAATCTAGAATTTAAAATCCTCCTTACATACAAGGCCTTTAAAGGCCTAGCTCCATCGTATCTGAAAGACCTCTGATAGAAAAGTATTGGGTTTAGTTACTAGATCGAGAAAACAGGTTATATGTTGGAGTGTTGGAGACGTGAGACCTTGATCTTATCTCAAGGAAGATACTCCCTCCTTCCGGTGAATAGAGAACGATATATAAGATAATCTACCACTGTGTATAAATACTGTTTCAGTTTTCTGTTCTATTCATAACCTTGTGTTGTGTTAGATTCTGCGCACTGCTTGAAGAAAGAAACACTGACTTCTAGATCCTCATTGCAAGAGTGACGATCCTTTTTCCACCCCATAACCTCAGCGTACCATATCATCCCAACAGATCACTTCACTTCTCAAAGCACAGGCCTACCTGTGATTCCTAGAATTTCAAACAGTAGAACTGGAGGTCGCCTTCAGCTATCAGGCTCCTCTTCAGTGTAACCAGCTCCCAGTTTGGGTTCAGGAGGCAGACACCCTCTCGATTTTTAAGATCAGGCTTAAGACTTTCCTTTTGATTGAGCTTATAGTTGTAGGGTTGGACTGAACGATCCCTTAATTATGCAAGTTTGGGTGTCTGTCTTCTATCGTCTGGCTTTTGTAAAAGCATCTTGAGGCAATTTCAAAACATTCAAGGCATATACATTTGTGGCGTCAGCCCAGAAATGCCAGTATTGGTTAGGCACCAATGTTCTTCTACTTCTATGAAATCAAGAACATGTGACAGGAGAACAAGACTCACGTGTCGTAAAATAATGTTTATGATTGTGATTCTGAAGTTTTTGTTCCCTTACAAAGTCACTTCCTTGAGTGTTCGCAGCAGGCGGTTTCTGACTCGTGTCCAACCCAAAGATGAAATAATTTACTGCAACACGATTGTAGTGAGTTCTTAAATTTAATCCAAAATAAAGGATCCGTAGTATAAGTTACATTCATTCAAAAAAGACTTGGGCACGGTAAAACACTGTCTGAGCCATAGCACACACCTGACTAAATAAAAAGCGCACAGCTGTCTAATCACTAAGAACAGCAGCGTACGTCACCAGGCATCAGACTCACTTCAAAAAAAAAATCACATGAAATGATAAACTAGCATAATCAAATTAGATCTTACTTCAAATGTTAATGGATATTATACAAAATTCTGAAAACAACATTTTCACCTGATTTGGCTCTTACACTGATATTAATACATGAACATTCAGTGCTGGTACTGAGCCTTTCAAACGTACTGTAGCCTTACTAACTGTATGTAGACCAGGCCAGGAACCCCAGCTCCATAATAATTACACTCCTTGATGGCAGCAGCCATCCCCAGCAGGATGCAGCCTGATGCAGGCACACACACAAACATGGTCCACATGATCCACAGAGGCCCCTCCCCTCAACCCACAGGACTCAAAGGCCCCAGTTAACATTCTGTTATCAGACACCACAGGACTCCCTCAAAAGGCCCATGTCTGTTGTTTTAGTGAAGCAGAACTATTTTGGGTGTGTGACTGCTGCACCCACAGCCACACAGTAAGAAAGAAACATCTGTAACCCTTTTCTTTGTACCAACTTCCGGCTCCATGGGCGGAGGATTTAGCTTCGTCTGGCTATTTATTTTCTTAGTATATAGAATTTTGATATTTCTTTGTTAATGGCTTTGTTTAAAGTATTTTCTGTTTATTATTTGTGTAGTATGCCTTAGTGATGTTAACTGTTTCTCAGTGGGTAAACTGTTTCTCAGTCTCCTCAATTGTGTCAACATGGTGTGATCAACCACTGTATGTGTCAATTTGTGTTTTTTTCTCAGTAACAGCTTTCAGTTACAGAGCATTATCAATGTGTCCTCTTTAATGGACCCAAGAGCTTAATTAACTTTTCTTTTTGCATTCTGCAGTAAAAAAAATGATGATTATTATTATTTTTTTTTCCATTTCCACTTATCCTGCTTTGCCCAGCTTGGTCTCTCACACAGGAACAACAAGACCTACATAGTATTAGGAGGGTGTTCATAATGTTATGCCTGGGCAGTACATAGCAGAAGTGATGTGTTGTTGAAGAACAATTTTAATCTATTAAATACTTTTATTTAGCAATGTGCTATCAGGTCAGTATGTTCTCATACTCGGTTCCCTTCATGTACCGCAGCATTCTCAAGAATGCACGCAAGCTAGATCAATTACAATATTCATTTTCTTTTCAGTTACCTGTATGACACCTGAGAACATTGAAGGGACACTTATTTGCCCGAGAGTAACATCTGAGCACAGTTACAGCAGACATTGAAAATCTAAAGTGGTTGAAGAAGAAAAAAGTCGTCAGTCTACAAAAGAATCATGTGGGCTCACTGACGCACGTAGGGAGTGAAGGCTGGTACAAAGGTAAGTATTGAACAGCCAGAGGTTTAAAAAAAGTTTTGGTTACTTAAAACTGAAAAATAATGTACATTTCAGAATTATAGAAAAAGGCCTCTTTCAGGGAACACTAAGTGGGTCAACAATTTAAAGCTGATCTGGAGCAATGAAAGTTGAATCATACTACTACTACTACAGGTAAACTCTACCAGGAAGAGGTCTGTCAGACCCAAAGCCACAACTAAATCAGAGGACAACTTTCTGAGAGTTAACAGCTTGCATGATGCAACAGCTTAATAGTGGTCGTAGTAACCAAGTCTCAGTTTCAACTGTGAAGAGACTTTGAGCTGTAGGTTTGACAGGATGAGTTACAGCAAGATCTTTGTACGCCGCCGAGTGGGCCAACTGTCAAACATGGAAGAGGAAGTGTGATGGTCTGGGGCCCTTTTGCTGGATCCAGGGTCTGTGGCTTAAAGTGAGAGGCCCCCTCAACCAAAATCCAAAATGGATACCAGAGCATTCTGCAGTGCCATGCAATATCCTCTGGTATGCGCCTAGCTTGGTTCTACATCATAACCCAGAACAACCTCAGGAAAAAAGAACAAGATGGCAAGCATGAAAACATGGAGTGGCCAGCACAGTCTCCAGACTTAAACCCCATCAAGCTGGGTTGGGATGAACTGGACAGAAGAGTGAAAGCCAGGCAACCTACAAGTGCCAAACATTTATGGGAACTTCTGCAATAGACTTGGGAATAACTATCTTAATAATATTTGATTTCTATTGCAGAAACAATGCCAAGAGTGTGTTCACACTAAACTGAATCATTTTCTGTAAACTTGCACCAAGTATTGCACAAAAAAGACATGAGTTAAAGACAGGGATGAATTGGCATATATTGTCAAGTTAAGTCAAGTAACGTTTATTTATATAGCACACTTAAACGCAATGTAATTGACCCAAGGTGCTCACAGAAATAAAATATATACAGTAATAAAAACAAATATATAAATGACAAAAATAAAATAAATAAAACATAAAATAAATGAAAAAACAAAATACTGCTACTAATAATAATAAACAGGATCCAGGTGACACTCCTGCTCTGTCTGACGTTGAGATCGATGTTAGAGCAGACTGCTGGAAGGTGCTGTGCTGTGTAGAAGACAGTTGGTAGGCAATAGGCAGGCCAGAGCTAGTGTCTGTAGCCCGCCGGGAGATGCGACCAGAGCTGCGATGCAAGGGTAAGACATGCTGATGTTAAAAAGCCTGACTGCTGAGGGGACGAAACACCTCCAGAAGCACGCAGCAGTCTTTGGCTGAAGGAGCTTTCTAAAGTCCCAACGGTCTCATACAGGGGGTGAAAGAGGTTGTTCCTGATGTTTGACAGTTAGCCAGCATCCTCCTCTCCAACATCTGCTCCACAGAGTTCAAAGGACAGCCCAGGATGGAGCGAGCGTTCTTGATCAGCCTGCCCAGTCTCTTTTTGTCCCTCTCTGTGACTCCGCCACACCAGCAGACCATGGCGTAGGAGGTTGCCGATGCATCACCGTAGAGGTGACTTTGTATATCACAAACAGTTTGTATAAAATAATAAACTACTACACTGTTTAAAATTCAAGATATTGCACTGAATTATGTATTAGCAGCATTCTGAAGCTGCTTTCAAGTCTCTTGGTCCGCATCTCCTCCCAAAGGGCAGATATTTCCTGTCCATTTTCCACACTGAACAAAATGTTCCTTGTTCTGCGACATTTTAAACTTGCACTGTCCTCCAAAGAAGGCAACAACACTTTTACACCTGCTGCAGAGCAATGGTACAATATCTTGGGAGGATTTTCGGGCTTATTAGTTTTAAGTTGTAGTAGTTGTAGTCTGAAAAAGTGTGATCTCTGTATGAACTTCATGACAGTAAATCTTTACTCTTTCTAATAACTTCAGATTACTGATCAACATGGAATTGAAGTTAAACCATCCGCAACCTGATCATTAATGGTTAAACAAATAGCTACTAAAGACTAGCTAGACCACATCTAATGCATCAAAGAGTCAGTGACCCAGTGGGACATTTAAGAAAACACGTCCATAAAACTAAAACCAAGCAACCCAGCCGGCACACGACCGACCTTCAACGTTGAAATATAGGTGAAATAACGTCGGTCGTTGCGTCAATGTTGAAACAATGTTGAAACAATGTTTAATGCTAAATGGTTGTAAATCCAGCCGGCACACGACCGATCTTCAACGTTGAAATATAGGTGAAATAACGTCGGTTGTTGCGTCAATGTTGAAACAATGTTGAAACAATGTTTAATGCCAAATGGTTGTAAAAAGGTCAATAAACTCAATGTTGAATTATAGGTGAAAAAAATGTCATTTGTTGTTGTGTCAATGTTGAAACAGTTCCTATTTATTTATTTGTGATCGTACAGTAGACAGTAAAGGCTCATTTATGCTCCACGTACGGACGTAATTGTACGCGTCCGTTTCAAACGTTGTTACCGTCACTGCTCACATACTTCCATGCGTCCTTTACGTTGGCATAGATGTTAACCAATACATCCACTAGGGGGCAGCGCAGAGTCAAAGGTTTATGACAACAAACCATAGACTGTAAAAAGAAAACAACAAACATGGCGACTATGGAGGAGGTCTTGATTATGTACATAATAAACAAAAGAAGAAAACGGGCTCGTTGTAAGAGGCGGTGGTCGGTAAGGCCGTTAAATTCATCGCGGCAGGAGGACGGAGAATTTTTCTCTCTCGTCCGTCCGATGCGATCTATGGACACAGAGCGCCACTTCCAATATTTTCGGATGTCGGCTGGGGCGTTCGATGACTTGCTGCGCCGGGTGGCCCCTCACATCCAGCACAAACCATCACACAGCGCGCCTGTGAGTAATTCCTTACTAACTCACATAGTCTCTCTTCAAAAAGTTCAGCCATCGTGTGTCGTCGTCTTCTTCTTCTGTCTCACACTGGCTCTAGGCTCCGTATCGGGTAGTGACGGCAACAGCGCCCCCACGGTTTCCGGTGGTACTGCTCCGTTTGGTGCGTATCCGTAAGCTTTGTGGAAATGGACGAAAAACGGACGAAATGAACGCAGAGTACGGACGAAAGGCTCCGTCCGTATCCGTATGCGTATTTAACGTTGAGCATAAATGGGCCTTTACGGTATCCCTCCTTGCGTCTTCACGGACCTTCGCGGGGTTTAACCAGACGTTCCACGAGTTCCACCAATCAGATACATCACTGTGGGATTGTGGGATTGTTCAGGATTGTGGGTAATGAAGTACTTATCCAAGACATCGCGAATAAAAGCAATTTATCTCAAAACGAGGTTAGTGCCCCATGAACTTTTGGTGTCTACATGAGCATATACAATTGCTTATTACATCCGTAGCTGGTTTTAAGTCAACCGTGTGCAGTTAAGTTTTTATAGCTTATATCCTAACGGAGAAATTGCATTGGATTCTTACTTCCGGCATCGGCTGTGGGCGGGAATATGACGCGACACAGCAGCGGGAAAACTCGACAACTGGACACTACGCTGCAGTACGGCCAGCTGAAGTAAGTAAGTGATTTCATTAATGGTTTGATTTTGAGTTCATTTTCTTTTATTTTAAACAAATAGTATTAACATAAACGTTACTAGATATTAACAACAAGTATTAACAAAGTTATTTATTCTAGCTCGTGAGGCTCTAATTTCCTAGCTAGCTAACGTAAGCTAAGGTTAGTCAGTCAGCCGTTAACGTTAACATTAGCTGCTGAAATTTAAACCAGTCTGCGTTTCTCTATAAGGTCTCATTAGCTAGCTAACGGTAATGTTAATGCTTTAATTTGACCGAAAATGTATTAATGTCAACATGAATCTGTCTCAAATCGCGTACTTCTGCATTTACAATACCTAATTTGAGTACGTGAGGGCATTCACACGGAAAATTCCAACGAGACGAAATGCGCTGCAAATACCCGGATGGTGTACTCATAACGGTCAAAAGGCTGGAGCTGGACTGTCAACCCCATTTAAACGATAAGCGATAATGGCGGCTGATATCGGCGGCAGTGATTTGGAAGCGGTGGTGGAGCAGAAACTTACAGGTCCATACAGATGTAAGTTGGAATATGACATTTAATAAAAATTATCAATATTGCTGTTTTACACGTAGTACTATTAAATTGCTGCTCGATATACGCGCCCGCGAACCAATGGGCTCTTTGCACATGACAACATGACGTCACATCCGCAACGAGCAAATACGGCTCACCTATTTCCGGTTTGGCGAAATAGCGGCGGCGTAAACGGCAAACAGCGAGCAGCGGAAAACGAGCCTTAAAAAGATACGTTTTTTTTTTTCCAAGAGGCAACAGAGAAAATATCATGAACATTGTTGTGTTCCCACATGCACGTCATCATCTAAATTCAACGGCGTTTTAAGTTACCACGGATTTCCCAGCGATGTTGAACTCAGAATGACCGTGTTAAGCACAACACATAACTTGAACTCGAACGTTTTGGAACTGCTAAACTCGGAACTCTGACACAAATTACAAGTGCAGCCCTACATTAACACAATGAGGTTTTTCGTGTTTCTTCACGCATCTGAAGCAGAAAGCCTGCACAGCGACTTCACTTGTGGCACTGTCTTTGTTTGACACCAATGCCAATCACATATTAACACAATAAGAAGTTAGGAACATGCATGTACGCGTACAGGACACAACATAGATATTTTCCGCTTAACACTAGAAAACAGTACAACACGCATATTCTGTCAGACCGGGATTGTTTATTAGCCTAGCAAGCCTAGCCTAACGTAAGCTAGCAAGCTAACGTAAGCCATAAAGTTTCCAATCAGTGCTTGTGTTTTTTTTATTCGTCACTGTGTTGTATATTTTGACAATTCTGTGCTACTGTGACAAGTTAATTTCCCATACGTGGGGTCAATAAACATGTCTTATCTTACCTTATTTTATCTATTGTAGAATAGCGTACGTTTAGACCGGAAAGCTGTGTCTCAAATCCGAAATGACGAATGACCGCCGTATTTTTGACCGCGAGCGTGACAAATTTAAATATGAATTGATATGTTATATATGAATCTAAATATGACCTTTTTGATCGCTTTTGCGAGTTCGTTCACTGCACCGAGTCAATACAAATCGCTAATTTAACTAAATTAACATCGTTATATCGAGCAGAAATATAATAGTACTACGTGTAAAACAGTAATCACTTAAATTAAATGGCATATTATAACTTACATCTGTGTGGACCTGTAAGCTCCACCACCGCTTCCAAAACACTGCCGCCGATATCAACCGCCATTAGCGCAAGCTTGAGTTGGGTTGATAGTCCCGATATATTGAAATAAATGATATGATGCACTGTGACCATCTCAAAGACATTACATTTTATCCTGTGTGTAAACCTGCACATACAACAACACTGAACAGTATAGCAATTATAACATATCAAGTTGCTACAAGAACATATATAAAGGCTCATGGCTCAATATTTAGATTTAGATAAGACTATAAAACAACTATGAGAAACACTAACATGTGGTTTTAAGCTAGGCTATATTTGTTAGCTAATTGTGTGTTCAATTCTTCAGGAGTTCTACTGAGAAAAAGGCGTAAGCGTTAGCTGGAGAGGGCAGAAGATTTTAAGGTAAGATACGGAACAGTTTTGAATGGTATTTTTTCTAGACTATGATGTCTCACCTGCAGTGTAATTCCATTACTTTTAGTGGTAATGAGCATGTAACTATGTATTTTTGTAAATCAAGTAACGCAATTACAGTTACTGAAATTTAAATTTGTTCGTTACTTGCTCTTACTTTTTTTTATTAAAGAAAAACAAGTAAGGTGCTTACAGGACAAGGACAAAAACGGTGTACAACATTGAACAAGATAAATTGTGCTAGTTGTACGTGTGGTGTTGTGTGGGTGGGTGAAGAAAAGTAAATGAATAAAACAACATAAAAGGAAGAAAAACAAAATGAAAATAAATAAGTAAAGAAATTGCAATACTACTAAACAAAGAGTGGAGAGGGTGACAAGAATTCAATGCTATCTGTTTGCTTAATTGTAAGATAAATGTTTTCCATGATAAGAAGTATAACAGTGTAAATGGATGTCTTTTTTTCCTCCAAAAGAAATAAAACATATCTGACAGGACCTTTATCTATTGAATAGAAAAGAAAAAAAGAATAAATCAATCAATAAATCACAGTTTAGGAAAATGAAAAGAAAAACGTTCAGTTTCGGCTTAATTGTCAGAGAACGTTGCCACTTGATACACCCTTATTAGTCATGTGCAAGTGCCCTATAGAGCACACCAGAGCTCTGTGGTCTGTAATGCGCTCATTTCTGCTTGCACTTATTTCTGCTTGCTTTAATAGATGGATTATTATAAAAAATGGAGACGTCAAACGGCTGAACTGAATGCCATGTTACATGCCAGCAGTGACTCCGACATGGATCAGGCTAGTGTTGGGGTTGGCCTCGGTCCAAGCAGCCACAGGATTCCGATCCACACTCAACATGTGGTTGATGAAGGGAGTCCACCAGGCATTGAGAATGTCCTAGATGAAGGGAGTCTATCACACATTGAGAATGGCCTAGATGACCAACAGTATGACTACTCCAGTGAAAGTGATGATGCAGAAATTGGCACCGCCTCAGCTGAACCCATGGATTTTCAGACTGATTTGGCTAAATGGGCTGTAAAGAATAAAATAGCACGCACAGCTGTTGACGAGCTCCTCTCTGTACTCAGAAAACATGGACATCGGCTCCCTAAAGATGCTAGAACTTTGTTAAAAACTCCACGCCACGTAGAGACAAAAGAACTATGTGGTGGTAAATACCGGTATTTTGGCCTTGAGTGTGGACTTCTGAAAATACTTGCACATCATCCAGACAAATTCTCCAGAGAGAATGATGTTGTCCTGAATGTCAATGTAGATGGTTTGCCTCTGTTCCGTTCATCAAATGTGCAGATTTGGCCAATTCTTTGCAATGTGCAAAGGTTTCAGCCCTTTGTTGTAGCCTTATTTTGTGGCACTGCAAAACCCACTTCTGTCAGTGACTTCATGTCAGACTTCCTTGAAGAGGTTAACAGGCTACAAGAAGATGGAATTGCATTCCAAGGTGAAATCCTTAAAGTTAAAGTCGGCACTTTTATTTGTGATGCACCAGCCAGATCTTTTTTGAAATGCATTAAGGGACACAATGCATTCTATAGCTGCGAGAGATGCACTATTAAAGGACAGTATGTGAGCCACAGGGTGACATATAATTATGATCCAGAAGAAAATATTTGTCCTAGAACGGAAGAAGAATTCAGCAGGCAGTCTTACGAGAATCACCAATCTGGACACTCACCCCTGGTCGATGCAGGCTTCCCCTGCATAAAACCCTTTGTCTTGGACTACATGCACCTGGTTTGTTTAGGAGTGGTTAGACGGATACTGGTCTTCCTCAGACAGGGCCCAAGACAGTGTAAACTGTCACAAAGACAAATTGGAGAGATTTCATCCCAACTTGTGTCTCTCAATGGCAAATTACCTAGGGAATTTGCCAGACAACCGCGCAGCCTGTCTCTTCTGGACAGATGGAAAGCAACCGAATTCAGACAGTTCCTCCTTTACACCGGCCCTGTTGTTCTCCGCAGAGTCCTACCGGACAGCTTCTACAACCACTTCCTGACACTGACAGTCGCAATGTCCATTCTTTTGGACTCTGATGATGATGCAAGGTCTGAATATGCCACCTACGCAGAAGAACTGCTGATGTACTTTTACAAAATGTGTACTCAGCTTTACACCCCCATCTTTGTGTCATACAATGTCCACTCTCTTACTCACTTAGCAGATGATGTTAAGAATTTTGGCACTTCTTTAAATGAGATCAGCGCATTTCCCTTTGAGAACTATCTTGCCAAACTGAAGAGAAGTGTCAGAAATGCCAACAACCCCATTTCACAACTCTGTAAGAGGATAGCTGAAATGGACAGTGCCAAAGTTGGCATCATACCAGCACCACACCAGATTTGTGTATCCACCAAAGAAAAAGACTCATGTTTCCTTGTAGGAGATAGCTACGCCTTTGTAAAGGAAAAGAGGGCAGATAACGTGTGTGTGTGTGATGTGTACCACCTTGACCACCTAGAGAGTTTCTTTCACCATCCATGTGACTCTAAACTAATCAATATTGCACTGCTAAGAGATGCCAGACAACAGGGAAATAGAAAGCTCATTGAGCAGAAGGACTTAAAGAAGAAAGCTGTCTGTCTTCCCTATGGAAATGGTCTGGTTCTTCTACCAATGCTTCATGGCAGTGAAAGGCATTAAGGAAAGGTAAGTGGGTATGGTGCATAATAATGCATGGGTCTTTTTTTGTCTGTGAAAAATATGTTTGGCTAGTAGAATTTTGGAGGACTTTTCCCCAGGGAGTTGGAACAACCCTGCCCTGCACAAAGAGTCTGGGCGAAAACGGGCTAATTTAAACCCTGTTTAGAGTGAAATGTGTGTCTTTGCTCATGGGGAACAAATTTGTCTCAATAGCCTGTAAAGTCCTCTTGGATAACCCATCATTGTGTTTCTGTTTTTATGTTTGTTGCATAGTGGAGGAATGTGGGTAAGAGCAGTATGGAGGGAAGGGGAAACTGAGATGGAGGAGGTCATCCCATCCTGCTGGTTAAAAGATGGGCAGATTCATTGGCCAGATCAGGCAGTGAAAAAAGCCTTGAAAACAATGAAAAAGCCAGAGCCATCATGGATGACATTTCCTTTAATTAAAGTAAAGATGCAATCAGGTATGCAATTCTCATTTTGTTCTCATTCTGCATGATGGTCTGTGTTTATGGTCTATGGCAGTGGTTCTCAACCTTTTTTCTCCTTCGACCCAAATTTTAATATACCAACTCAGTCGCTACCCAATAGCAAATTTACAGCACTCATTCATCAAGCCAATTTATTTAAAAAAATAAAAATATATGATGATCACACATTCAAATACATGAATATACAAATTTAATAGCCTGATGAATACACATTGTTCGACATTCAGTTTGTTTCTGTATGTTCTTTAGCTGTGAGAGCGGAGAAACTAGTCTCGCATAAATATATACTTTATTTTATTTATTTATATTTATCCCCAAGGGGAAATTCAAGAATAGGTGGTAATGAAAGGCAAATGCACTCTTGCATGGGCAAGATATTTGTGCACAACGCTGCACCAGAACTGAGTAAGTAAGTAAGTGACGCTGGGTATGTTGACACATTTGAAATTAAATATCTGCAGGCTTGGCATTTGATTGGTTTAATGTTCAAAATGGTTGGTAGGTCTAATTATGTGCAGAACCAGGTTCAGATAGCGTAATTTTAGAATGGGGGCTTGGAAGTTTGCAGACTGAGTACATTTTTTTTTGTTGTTATTGTTTTTTTTATTACTAAAAAAAAATTAAAAATCGGAATTCAGTCCGCGACCCTTAGGTTGAGAAACGCTGGTCTATGGTATGGGAACAGGCACAATGCCATACAGCAAATACAAGTGAAGGTACAATGGATTATCAAGCCTATTCAATTTGTATTTCAGTTATTAATTCTATAATATCTTTCAGATAACAAAAAGGAGTGTGAAACACACAATTTTACAACCACAGCTGAATTGAGCAGCTCAGATGAGGAGCCACAAACCTCGAAGAGGAAGCAAAAAAAGAGGATTTTACCGGATTTTGAAATGAGTAAGTACTAATAGTACACGGGTCATCCTTTCCGAGCAACAGAATGTCAGCCCAGTCAAACAACATATTAAGGGAAAATGTATCTTTTTTTACATTCTTACTTCTTACAGGAGCAATTTCAAAAATTTAAGTCCTGCTACTTAATTAGATAAAAGTAGATGGAAGAATAGGGCCCAGGTTAAAAAAAAAGTCAGCTCAGCTTCTATACGGTGGAACAAGAGCCAACTGTTATTATTGATGTTATTCTGCAAGCTAGATAACTTGAAAAAGAAAATAATACTGTAACTTAATCATACTGCAACCTATTCAACTTGTTGCAGATGACCTATCCGACAGTGATGCTGTTTGCATTGAAACAGTTCTTGCGGAACCCCAAACAAATGATGGTACAGTAATCGACTGTTTTTGCATATATGGTGTTGTATCGCTTGAGTAGAGCCCTAGAGACTTGAGAAACAGTGCTTGTTAAAGGGCCAGACCAGTGATTATCTTGTATTCCAAAAATAAGGCTAATCGCCCTAAATGTATTCAGGTAGTAGCATTCATTTTTATACAGCCATAGATACCATTCATACAGGAGAAATTTCAAAGAATGAAAATGTCACCACCATTACTGAAGGTAATGGTATGGGGAAAATAGAGTCCAGGTTTCTTTAGTAGTATCATTGTCATAATTAACATTAATAATGCTGTTGCCTATTCTGTCATAGACCTCGTCCTTCCCTCCATTCCCAAGAAAGCTAAGAAGAATAAAGAGCCTGGTAGGTGGTTAAGTTCAACTTTTTTTTCTTCCAGAATTCTCACATTGAACTTCATTTCTGTGGTTCGTGAAAGTTGATGCAATGGATTAACTTTTTTGTCAGTTGTCTTCATGATTACTAGAACAGCAGGCACTTAAAGGTTGACTGCCAATTAGCAATAAGTCGAAATCTTCCAGTGGAACTCTGGAAATATGGTGTTTTTTAGCCTCAGGCCTAAACAGCTAATGATTACATCACTGATGACATCACTGGAGGATTTTGGCTCAGGAAAACATAAGAAACAACAGACAGAAAGAAACTGCTGTTGGGTGCACCATCATTACAATCTTCTGGCGGTCCTCTTATAATACAAAGGTTATTGCCAATCGGCAAAGTCGCCTTTTAATGTTATGCCATCTTTTCTTTGAATGAGCAGAAAAAAATGGTACAAATGACACCCTCCCAAGCCCAAGCAGTCCCTATGAGTCTGTTAGAAACAGCCCAAGGAATACCTCCTCCGTAAGCAGTCGATGTAGCCCCAATGTGAGTTTTTTATTATTATCATTATTATTTTTATTCATGTTTTGTTATTGATTGATAATTGATATTCACATGATAAAGGAATGTAAAACTGCTATCAATCTTATGTTTATACTTTCTTTTCTTGTCTGTTAGAGTAGATGTACGATTGTGCTCATCATTTCTTTGGCCATCTGAATGCCTTTTTCCTCCTGCTGTTTCCCACAGAGCCGAAGGAGCCCGACGCTCTCATCTCACAGCCGAAGGAGAACGACTCTCTCCTCCCACAGCCGAACGAGCCCAAATGTGAGTTTCGGTTTGTTTGAGTTGACAGACATCTAATCTTTTTGACAAGCTGAAGCTGAAGCCTGTTCCGTTCTGTTGTGTTCTTCTCGCAGACTCAAAGGAGCCCGCCTCTCTCCTCTCACGGCCGAAGGAGCCCGCCTCTCTCCTCTCACGGCCGAAGGAGCCCGCCTCTCTCCTCTCACGGCCGAAGGAGCCCGCCTCTCTCCTCTCACGGCCGAAGGAGCCCGCCTCTCTCCTCTCTCAGCCGAAGGAGCCCGCCTCTCTCCTCTCACAGCCGAAGGAGCCCGCCTCTCTCCTCTCTCAGCCGAAGGAGCCCGCCTCTCTCCTCTCTCAGCCGAAGGAGCCCGCCTCTCTCCTCTCTCAGCCGAAGGAGCCCGCCTCTCTCCTCTCTCAGCCGAAGGAGCCCGCCTCTCTCCTCTCTCAGCCGAAGGAGCCCGCCTCTCTCCTCTCTCAGCCGAAGGAGCCCGCCTCTCTCCTCTCTCAGCCGAAGGAACCCGACTCTCTCCTCTCTCAGCCGAAGGAACCCGACTCTCTCCTCTCTCAGCCGAAGGAGCCCGCCTCTCAGCCGAAGGAACCCGCCTCTCTCCTCTCTCAGCCGAAGGAACCCGACTCTCTCCTCTCTCAGCCGAAGGAACCCGACTCTCTCCTCTCTCAGCCGAAGGAGCCTGACTCCTCACAGCCGAAGGAGCACACCTCTCTCCTCTCACAGCCGAAGGAGCCCGACTGTGTTTACACACAGCCAAAGGAGCCCAAACGTGAGTTTGTTTGTTTGAGTTGACAATAGGGCTGTTGCAATGTGAGCTTTACATGTGATGTATAATTGCGATGGGATATGACCTGCAATAAATAAAATTGGAAAAACTGATTTTAAAGGGGACCCCAAAAATTAACTTTTAGTTTTTCTCTTATTCAATTCGGTTTCTGGGTTTTCAAATTTGCTGAGCCATTTAATGCGTCACTGTCGAGGCAGCGCCTAGACTTATGTAGGCCCCTCAACTTAAAAACACATGTATTATATAGGCTATGTGTTGTGTTCTTCTGGCAGAGCCAAAGGAGCCTCAGCATATCCTCTCACAGCCGCAGGAGCCTCAATGTGAGTTTTAGTTTGAGTTGACAAACATCTCATCTTTTTGACCAGCTGAATAACTGCCTGTTCCCTTCTGTTGTGTTCTTCTTGCAGAGCCGAAGGAGCCGTACTATGTCCCCCCGCAGCCGAAGGAGTCTCTCCAATCTCCCCCCAAATGGCAACAGGAGCCCTTCTGAGTTCCTCCCAAGAGGGTGTTCCTTAGACTTCGAGGCATACAGCCACCATGGTGAAGTCAGAAAGGGCAATAAGAGGTGAGTCACATAGTAGACTCAAGTAGAAGCATACCACAAAGATAAACAAAGTGTTTGACTAGAACAGTGAAGAGAGGATAAGCTAAGCTAACCCATTCAGTTAATTGTTTTAACAGCAGCCTCTTTCTGTTAGTTGGTAATATTGATGTGTGTGTGTGTCCGTCCGTCCGTCCCATCAGTGGCAGCCAGAGTACAGTTAGCCAGCTACATAGGGAAAGACCAGAGCCTACTCAGACTTCAACCCCAAGTGTGAAGGACTTTCCTATGTCAAATGCTAGTAAGTACTGGTAGAAGCTCTTAAAGGACCATGCCAGTGTTGAAACAAGTTTATTTCTAAAGATTCCTCAATTTGCTGAGCTTGGCAAAGCAAAAAAGTAAGACTCTTAACACCTTTGTGGGATTTATGATTTAAAAAGAACAATTTTGCCAAATCTTCTACGCCAAGATATTTTTTATTTTGTGGATGGGCTCATAAATCAGGTTTTGGAATGCTTCATCACCCAATTACCATGTTAAACTTAAAACATGTTTATGTATCTTATCTAGGATTTCAGAAGAATGTCCTCAGAATGCTCATGGAAATCAGAGACTCTATAAAGATTGCTCTCCCATCTGCTGGCGTAGCATTACTGATCCAACCAGCCAAGACGGATACAGAATTCATGGAACTAGAGAGTCGACTGGCAGATGAAAAGGAGAGGACAGACTTGGTCAGTTTGACAGTTTCTAATTATTTATCTTCATGGTCCTGTTGGCTACTCAGACTAGGGATAGTTTGTCATTTTAAGCATTAAGACATTTCTTTTACTTTAAAATTTACCTTTAAAATATTTTTTTTTACAATGCACACATTTCATATTATGCTAGAGCCCAAATTGGCACATATTATAACTTACTAAAACAACTGATTGTACCAGAAAGCAGTGCTATTTTGTCTAACTTGGAACATTGTTTTACTCTTTAGCTTGCTTATTTTAGAAGACTTGGAGGTGCAGATGAAGCAGACATGGTGAAGAAAGCAATGGCTGCGTAAGTGCCATAATTATTTTTCAGCCCTCAACCATAGCCTGGATTCCAAGGGGTAATGGAGTAGATAGATAGATAGATAGATAGATAGATAGATAGATAGATAGATAGATAGATAGATAGATAGATAGATAGATACTTTATTGAACCTCAAGGGGAAATTCAAAGGTCTCAATGGCAGCTTACAGACATCA
This sequence comes from Planiliza haematocheilus, assembly GCA_005024645.1. Taxonomy (NCBI): domain Eukaryota; kingdom Metazoa; phylum Chordata; class Actinopteri; order Mugiliformes; family Mugilidae; genus Planiliza; species Planiliza haematocheilus. The sequence goes on from SRSE01000725.1 coordinate 10,653,642, forward strand.
ACACACAACATGACAGTAGAAGATAAAAATATACTAGAATACAAATATACTAAATCAAACTATATCTTAATCAGGTGAAATGGAACAACCCTGAATTCTTGATACTGTATCAGTGTCGAAACCAGTGTTGGCTCAAAAACAATGGATAGGATGGGATCTAAATTCATACTGTGTGTTTTCCAGAACTCTTTCAAACGCATTGATGGCCAAGATGAGTTTAAAAGGGAGATCGGGGAAGCTGTCGTTTTCCGAGTCACTGCTCTGCAATACCATCTGTGGTAAGTTTAAATCAAATGTCATATTTTGGCGCTATATGGTTTTGTGAAATGAATAGAACACACGCGCGCAGTCAGTCATCTTCTATAACCGTTTAGTCCTGTTAGGGGTCACGGGGGTCTGCTGTAGCCTATCTCAGCTGTCATCGGGCGAGAGGCAGGGGTACACCCTGGACAGGTCACCAGTCCATCACAGGGCCAACACAGAGACAGACAACCATTCACACTCGTGTGCACACCTACTAGGGATGCTCCGATCAGGGTTTTTTGCCCCCGATCCGAGTCCGAGTCCTTTGACTTTTGAGTATCTGCCGATACCGAGTCCCGATCCGATACTCTGTGTTTGTTTTTTAAGTGCCGAATTAAGTTTGTGGTATTAAACGACGCTTTGTCCTTACCACCCCTCGATATTCCAACTTTGCAAATTTGACAGTTTGCGACTGCATCGTTCTCCTCACATACTTTAAAATACTTCCACACAGCAGACATGGTGCGCCACAACTCGCCACTCCGCTTCAAAACAAACTAGCATGCTGGTCTTCTGCACATGCGCATGCCGTAAACGGTGGTAGTAAATACTCATTTTATTTTTTATTTTTTTGAATCACCAATAGCCCATATATCAACAATCTAATACAAATGATGACTAAATAAATATATATAAAACCGATCTCTGATCGGGTCGTAACGTCCGAGTCCCGATCGAGTCTTCAGTTGCGTGATCGGCCCCGATTTCCGAGTCACGTGATCGGATCGGTACAACCCTAACACCTACGATTTTTTAGAATCACCAATGAACCTAACCAGCATGTCTTTGGATGGTGGGAGGAAGCTGGAGAACCTGGAGAGAACCCACACAGACACATATGGAATTATATTTGTGCCAGTATCCTGAGCGAGCAATGATATATTCTGAGCGCACAATGAGAGATTTTGAGCACAGAAAAATATATTTTGCAAGCACATCAATTATATTTCAAAAAGAAATTACACTTGAGCAAACAAAAATATATTCTGTGCTCTATAAATGTGTTTGCATGTTAGTTTTAGTCATAATGTTCTCTCACAAACAGACCGCTCGCTCTTTCGCTCCCCCATCCCTCGCTTGCTCAACCTCTCTCGCTCTGCGTGCTCAGGTTTGTTCTCTCCTCGCGCTCAGCTTGGCACACATGTTATAAATGTGCCACAAAACCAACCAATCAGAGAGCTGGCGGAAGTATATATCATTGCTCGCTTAGAATACTGGCACAAATATAATTCCATTGACATAGGGAGAACATGCAGACTCCACACAAAAAGGCCAGCCAGAACGGTGACCTTGCTGTGAGGCAACAGTGCTAACCACCTCGCCACTGTGCTTCCCACATTCACGCAGTCTTGCAGCCAAAAGTGTTAAAGGTTGTATCAGCGAGTTCAGGCCCAAAAAAGGCCCAAACATACATGATCACGTTCATCTAATCTTTTCTAACAATCCACTAGCTGCCTGCCCCATAAGCAGGCCATCAAATAAACACGTCTGTAGGCAGCGAGCTAGTGTTCTGTTTTGTTTGAACATAAACAGAGTGATGTAGCCATTCTTTTTGTGTACAGATCTCGGAGCCTAGGCTGCCTACAGAGACACATTTTTTGACGGGCTGCTTATGGGCCAGGCAGCTAGTGGATCGTTAGGAAAGATTAGATGAATGTGATAATTTATGTTTGGGCATTTTTTGGGCCAGAAATCACTGATCATATCCACAAGCATGTTAGACTACGCAACAGGTTTAAATAAGTGATCACAACCACGAAAAACGCAAAAACGTGAGGTACCTAATGATTCTGCACTCACTGTACTTAGACTTATCCACGAGGGGACAAAGCACTTTACAATGACCTCTCATTCACCCATTCACACACACATTCATACACCAATGGTGGCAACTGCCATGCAAGGCACACACAGACCCACATACTATGCAAATGGATATTTTTTCTTGTTCACAAATGTCCTTGCGGCTGGTTGGTCGAGCGCAGCTCAGTTGGTAGAACGGGTCGTTCAGTGATCAGAATATCCCGGAGAATGTCCACAGGCTTTTTCACGTTTTTGACAATAATGGTTTGTTGTTTCCTTTTTAGATGCGGTCTTGAGCATCCATAAAACCACCCTGACCCAAATAATGGCCATCATGTCGAAATTTCTGAAGTATGCACCGGAGAGGGTGGGTGGTGGTGGGCGTCGAAGATCTGTTGCTGAATGATCATTTATGTTGTAAAACAAAATAAAATAATGTAAAAAAACAATAAGTTGACTGGTTCTTGATGGAGGTGTTAATCATTTTTGTGTGTGATAGGCCTACTGCAAGTTGCATAGGCTAATAAAGGTAAAATGTTGAAGCAATGTTGCAATATCAACGTTTATTCAACGGTGATTTGTAGTTGAGGCTTTAACCATGTTGGATTTTACTGCGTTGTTTCAACGTTGCAATATATCATATTCAATATATCATATTCAATATATCATATTCAACATATACTCAATATATCATATTCACCTATGTTGAAATAGCGGACGTTGAAACAACGTTGATACTGCAACGTTGATTCAATTTGCAAATCCGACACATAATTCAACGTTGATTCACCCTCTGTATATAACGTTTATTCAACGTTGAATCAATGTTGAAATGCCAGCAGGGAACGCTGTAAACAAATACATCACATGTCCCGTCACACAGACCATTCCAGATGCTCATAGTACTTCCTTGAAATGTGTTTTATCATTAAATCCAGATACTCTACGGTGTATGGCGCAGTCAAACACATCCATACATCTTGTAGTTATTTAAGACAGGCATCTGTTGTTATAACAACAGTCATGGTTCAGCAGTCCAGACGTGCAGCGGAACAAAGAGAGTAAATTTGACTATGCACACACTGTGACGGTGTTTAAGTCTCTCATCAGTCCCATAACTTCCCTCTGAGCCTAATACGTTACGTCTTTGTTACTATGAATGACCACAATGGTGCTGAAAATAAATTCACGTGTCAGGGCAACGTGAATTTTCCTCCATTCTTCATCTGTGTTGCACCTGCGCAAACAAGCAATTACGACCGAAAATAAACGATTTACCTTCGACGTTTCTGCTCACCAGCATAACATACAGCACCAACAGTAGTCCACATTTCATGGAGAAATCACGGTTCAGGAAAAAGTTGCCCACGAAGGGCACACAAAAAAGACACGGCTCCATCCATTCGCTCGCCTGCTACTCTGCTACCCACAACATGGACTGAATGTATGTATGGAGGACAGTGATGTCACGAGACGTGCCGAGGCTTCGAAGCGTGTGTCGAGTAATGGAGGTATGGCAAGCCAAAGTACCCACAATTACGGGTCTTTTTAACGTGTTATATTGTAAAACGGCGTTAAAAACGCCGTATTTTCTGCACAAAACGCCGTATTTTCTGCACAAAACGCCGTCTTTAACGCCGTTTTTGTGGACTACGACGTTAAATACGCCGTATTTTGCCGAAAAAAACGGCGTTTTCAACGCCGTTTTGGTCTATTTACATAACGACGTTTAACGACGGCCATGAACGCCGTTAAGAACGCCGTTTTGTGTCAACAAAGACGGCGTTAAAGACGGCGTTTTCCCTATGATAATGATCTCCTCCCACTGGTTTTCACAGTCAATGAATTTAAAGTGCCTTCACCCAATCACTAACCGAAACAAACAGACCAGAACAGTCCGACACAGACCTCCCTGTGCACCGATCTTTCCTAATGCAATCAGTTTTCTCAAACTCACCGTAGGCCTACTGCTCATCATAGTTATCTGTCAACATAACTAAGAATAAAGCTTCTTCAGTCCAGATGCATGTTTAGAAAATAGGCTACTGTGCATTTTGCAGGAGAGTTAATTTTTGGCCACAAATGCCCTGTAATGGACCATGACTGCCCAGTCAAGGACGAGGAAACACATTTATTTAAAATAACGTCGCAGTATATAGCGAGTGACATGCAAAAACATGAGCACAACATTAACATAAACACAAAGAATTGCTGGAGGAAAGTCTGTGAAAGACTGCCTTGCAATCGCAGGGGATTCGAACTCTCACCGAAAATGACCACTCCATAACAGGCAGTTGTCTTCACCACAGGGCTACCGACTTCACTAACACTGAGCAAACACAGTGTAATCTAAACCAAAGCTTGTCAGGCAGAAAGGATGAATACGGTAAATGTTTCATTCGGTTTCGTTTTATTTTAAAATAACAACAAAGCCAGCATCTGGACTGAAGAAGCTTTATTCTTAGTTATGTTGACAGATAACTATGATGAGCAGTAGGCCTACGGTGAGTTTGAGAAAACTTAGGAAAGATCGGTGCACAGGGAGGGAGGTCTGTGTCGGACTGTTCTGGTCTGTTTGTTTCGGTTAGTGATTGGGTGAAGGCACTTTAAATTCATTGACTGTGAAAACCAGTGGGAGGAGATCATTATCATAGGGAAAACGCCGTCTTTAACGCCGTCTTTGTTGACACAAAACGGCGTTCTTAACGGCGTTCATGGCCGTCGTTGAACGTCGTTCAAAACGTCGTTATGTAAATAGACCAAAACGGCGTTGAAAACGCCGTTTTTTTCGGCAAAATACGGCGTATTTAACGTCGTAGTCCACAAAAACGGCGTTAAAGACGGTGTTTTGTGCAGAAAATACGGCGTTTTTAACGCCGTTTTACAATATAACACGTTAAAAAGACCCGTAATTGTGGGTACTTTGGTTTGCCATATGGAGGCGGGGTTTCACGACATACGCTTCGAAGCCTCGGCACGTGCCGAGGCTTCGACGCGTATGTCGAGTAATGGAGGCGGGGCTTCCGCGAAGCGCGTATCGAGCATTGGTATCGAGCAGATGGCACTGGTATCGAGGCTTGCTTCATTTAGGGGAGGGGCCAAAAATAATGACGTCCGAAGCCTCGCTGCCCGGCTGTACCACGTGACTGCTTCGGAAAGTGGTTCGGATTTTGCCGCGAGGTTTGACTGCACTATAATATAGATACCTCTCTGGGTTTTTGATAGAGAGTTGCGGTCAAGTTGCGAGTTTGGAAGCAGTACAAATATTCACTACTAAACTACTAAACCATGATACCAAGAGCAAAAGAAAAATGCTGATGTAAGCGCTGAAACATAAACATTAGTGCAAGTTAGCGACACCCCATAGAGTGTAGTAGTAACGTAATCAAAACGGTCCAACGACATGCGTACGAGACTAGCGGGATTAGTGGTACACTGTGAAATCACCCGTCTATCGTCATTGAATCAAGGGTTCGATTCTCATTAGTTTTGTTTATTTATTTTATAGTTATATGTATATAATTTTCTTATAATCAACTTTAAACCATATCCACGTTACGTAGTCAAATAGGAATTTGCATGGCAAATCAAGTCCCATACAAGCATGAACCAGTACAACACATCTCCATTGCACTACATTTTATTGTCCACTAGATGCAAAAAAAATATAAAATAAAAAAAAGTTGAGCACGGTGTCAGCTTCGCTTAATGAACCTTTTTTGAATCACGTGTCGATCACTAATTACAGACACAAAAAATCAATGCATCATTATGTGGTTAAGAGCTAGAGCTGCCTGTAATTATACACCTGGCCAGTAGGTGGTTTCGTGTGCACATGAAGCTTCGAGAGATGAACCCTTTCTCGAACCAGTTGGCTGAAGTGGTTCGATGCTTCATGAGGCTTCATCTCACCATCACTAATGGAGGATAGAGTTGTGACGTTCGCGAACGAACCGATTCTTTTGAACGGCTCATACACATGAACGATGGGAGCCGAGTCGCGGCTGGGGGGGAGCCGTTCTTTCTGTCGTTCTTTTTTCCTCTATGCGTGTTTCACACAGATGCATTGCACAGAAATTAGCTCCTCCTTGCCTCTGTGTCTACGCGCCTTGCTCCTCCCTCGGCTAGAGATAACAGTTAAGGGTATGGAATGAAATCCCTATCAAAATGCAAGAGCATTTAAAATTGTTGCGAGAGCAGGATTTATCAATTTCATTCTCAGATTTTGTGATATTATCTCTCAAAACTCTGCTCTCGCTCTCAAATGTGCTCTGCGCGTGCTCAAACTGTGTCCACGCACTCGTTACGATGTTGCTCGCGCAGATTTCCTGCGCTCAATCTCCAACTCTCCTTCTCGCTCTCACGGAATATATGCGCTCTCGGAATTTTTCTCTGCTCGCGGAAGTTTAGTGTATCAACGCTGTCAACCAATAGAAGGCCGGCTGGTAGTGACCAATCAGATGATCCCTGTTTGTATACGGGTGCGTTGGCTGTTTTTCGAGGAGCGTCGCATACGGGCGGGCACTCTTTCAACAGGTTTTATCCACTCCCTACCCCCGGGGCAGTAATAAATTTGATTTCTTTTATTTGTTGGACCACTGTTCGAATAAAATATCATTCAACACATACAAGAGCGTCCGAGCTTCTAATTAAAATGGCTATATTGTATAATAATAGCCGCACCGAACACTGCTCTTTGCGGTGTGCTGGTGCAGAAAACAATGTCATCCTGAAGCTAGCGGGACGATTCCCGACGATTCATTTTGATGAAAACTGTAAACTGTTTATTTGATCATATACCTTGTATTAAACATGCATGGACACCATACGAAATATATTTAAATAACCCAAACATCATGCTTATTAATGACTTAGCCAGTGACTTCGAGGAGCGTCGCATACGGGCGGGCACTCTTTCAACAGGTTTTATCCACTCCCTACCCCCGGGGCAGTAATAAATTTGATTTCTTTTATTTGTTGGACCACTGTTCGAATAAAATATCATTCAACACGTTCAAGAGCGTCCGAGCTTCTCATTAAAATGGCTATATTGTATAATAATAGCCGCACCGAACACTGCTCTTTGCGGTGTGCTATAAGGGATTGTTCGCCCAGGGCGTAAATCTAGCCAGGACCGCCTCTGGTCACGCTTCCGCAGTCCCTAACATAAATATGTGGCCCCAAATACGAACAGCGGATCCGAACAAATAAAGGAAATGTTTTACGGGTCTGAAAATTGAAGCCTTTAGAGAGGTGTAAAACGAATGCAGTTTATCGAGTAGCCGCTTGAGGCTATAGCTCCAAAAAGGAGCAAATCCCTATAGACTTCCATGTTAAAATGCCCAACATAGGAAATATGTTTTTAAAAAACGGGTTTAGTCTCAATGCCTTATGCCAATATTCATGACAACTGTACGGGGGTGAATTATTTTCTAACGCGTTCATTTTTTTTATTATTATTATTAAGGTTTAAAATTGTGCATATTTAAGAGCGTACCCACTCTGAGTGAAACTTCTTCTCTGCAAGACGATCTGTGCGATTATGCGATTTCAAAATAAGCGACTTACCTTCAGCGTGTCTGCTCACCAGCATTACTGACAGCATCAAAAGTTGTCCACATCTCATGGAGAAATCAGGAAAAGGTTGCCCACGATCATACTCACGGCGATACGGACAGTGTCAGACCAACCCACAGCACCCGGATAGGTTTCGAAGTGAAGTCATCATCCAGGAACTTTGTTTCATAGTTTTATTTAGGGCGGCAGGCGCGGCCTGTCTTTCTGTGTTGGTCCTGTGATAGACTGCAGACCTGTTCAGGGTGTAGGCTACCCCCCACCTCAGGGATAAGCTCCAGCAGACCCCCGCGACCCTTACAGGAATAAGCCGGCACAGAAGATGGATGGATGGACTTTTATTTATTTATTCATTTATTTTACATCCCACTCTCAGTAACCCACATGAAGCATAAACATGTTTGCCTCCACTCTTTAGTGACACAACCCCAAACACAATAGATAAGACTTTACAAACTAACAATTACCAAAAATCCATAAATACCAAAAATGCCTAGTTGAAGGTTGGTCACATTTAAATGTATTTAAAGACACAAATCCCATATTTCCTGGTGTAGAAAATAAACACAAATTTATTTACCAGTGAATTTCAAATGATTAATTTAAAACATGTGTCAGCTTAACTGTCTCAGCTTTAAAAAGAAGAGTGGTCTAGACGTGGTCTATATGCACCACATCAAAGCTGAAGTCTTATCGTTATATCTCTTCTCTAACTCACCACTTAGTCCTCACGAACACTCAAAAACATTTGTTGTGGCCATGTAGGTGATGTTCCTAATCAAGACTCAGAACCTCATGAATGTAATACACCACCTAGTTATGACACACGCTGTCATAATGAGGAGTGTTAGAGAATAATTTCTACATTCATAGGCCCAATGACCTGCCCTGCCACATCTACGGCAATTACCCTTCTTTTTCCTTTCTCTCCTCTCTTCATTCCGCTGAGTTTGCTGAACCATCTGTTTGGGAAGAGTTTTCGTCATAACAAACACCATTCCTCTGCATTCCAATCAGACTAGCAATGAGTGTTTTCCAGTCAAATGTGGTCCATGCTGGATATGCTATTTTGAAAGAAGCAGCGAACTGTGGTATCATGTTGTTCAAGAAAGTGGAGATGCAGAATTGTTGCATCTCTTCTCGTGGTATGGAAGAATTCAAATCCCACGATTTTGTAAATCTCTGAATGAAGTCTGGCACTGTTTCGTTCTCTCCCTGAATACAGTGGACTACGGCTGAGAAATCAATTTTCTGACGAGCACATTTATTAATGGCAATTTTTGCAGTATCTTCTAGCCAATCTGACAGCGGCCTGCCTTCAGGCCACCTACCACCAGTAGCAGCACTAGGGAACAAAAACTCATCAGAACACATTTGCCAATTTTCACCATATGAATATGACAACAGCTGCTCAACATCAGGAATCAAACAATCGTATGTGCAGCATACTCGTTTTAACCATGCCAGGTAAGGTCCAGGTTGTGTGATTGGATTGGGGGCTTTGTGGATCATATCCAAAATTTCACTTGGGGTCCACGGTTTACAGATAGGGGTATCACCTAGCATTATTTTAGGGGCACTTAAATGTACTGTAGAGGCTCGTCCGCGTCCTCGTGCTACACCTTGCCCTGTTATGCTTGTTGTCTGCATTTGTGATCTTGTACGCCTAGACATGTCTGTGTCTGTGTTAAATTCCACCCCCCTAGGTCTGGCTTCTTTCTCAGTCATTTTGGAGTCAGTCGGTTCAAAGTCTTCGTCTGTGTCATATGTTTCTTCTCCTGGGCCACTTGTACTATCATGTGATGTATGTTTTGTTTTGCGTTTACACTTTGTCACAGGTTTGTGTTCCATTGACTGTTTAGAGTCAGTGGAGTGTGTGTGTGGTTGCTCTGTTTCAATGTCTGTGCTAACTGTGAAGCTGTGTGTAGCTTGTGTTTTGTTTTTCATGTCTGTGTGTATCTTCACTGGTGTGAGCGCCTGCATTAGTGTGTGCCTCTGCTGACCTGTCTGCTAATGCCTGTTCTCTGTCTCTTTTTGTTGAATCATTGCAGCAGCATGCAAAATCAAATCATTGTTTTTTACGACACGATGTGGGATTTTTGTGGAGACCTCCAGTTTCGGGCAATTAACAACAGCACCCTCCAGTTCAGTCATTCCACATTCACTCAGCATTTTCTGAAAATCTCGAAGAGAAACTGGTTGTTTAGACTGTCTTTTCACCCATCCATACAACATTGCTTTCGCACACGCTTTCACATCATATACATGTTTTTGTTTTAATCGTGTCATCTCTGCCGCTCTTGTTTGTAAACTCACTTCTAGTCTAGGCATCAGAGATGCACTCATACGATCAGCTACTTCCTCAATTGCAACTCTCAATTCATCTGAGATTTTCTCTTCCTTAGACACATCTGTTCCATTTCTCTGTTTTGCCACACTCATCCACATCTGTACACATTCTTTCATATATGGATAACTCCACACAGCATTACCCACGGCGGGGTCCATGTTTGCTTTGGCCACTCTCAGTTTATCTGTTTCAAATGACCCAACCATAGGCCATTCTCCTTGTGTCCAATCTTGCATAAGAGTGGTGAATGGATACACATATTTCCAACCTTTTAGACGACCAACTATGCCGGCTGTATTCTTAAAGAGAACATGCTCTGTAGATATTGTGGCTGCAAATCGCCTGCACCATGTATCTCTGCATCAGATCGTTTAGAGTGTGGTGTGTCATCTTGTTTTTTTGATTTGTGTGTCAATTTTGTGTGTGAATTTTTTTCACCCCCTGTTTTGGACTGACGAGCACCCATTGTATAAATTCAAACAAACAGGACACACAATAAACATACAAAAACTACTTCAGCAGCATACAGGTTTTCTGGTCTTACATAAATTTTCAGTGTTGTACGTGTGAAGGTAGATATTTAGTCTCGGTGTATACACATTTCATTTTGTTCCCAACGGACACAGACGGGTAGTCCCCAATCTTGACCTCTGGTGAAGCAGATCCCTTTTCAATCCACCCCGAAAATACCTTTCCTATGACCAGAGGTCTCGGGTGGGCCCTTCTGTGACAAGCACGGACTTTCACCGCACCCAGAACTGTTTCCCAATGGACACAGAGGAGTGATCCCCGATCTTGATCTCTGGTGAAGCAGATCCTTTTTCAATCCACCCCGAAAATCCCTTTCCTATGACCAGAGATCTCAGGTGGGCCCCTCCGTGCCGGGCACGGACTTTCACCGCACCCAGAAAAGTGAATAAGCTCACCCAGCTCTTCCTCACAACCATACAAGCACTTTGCAAAACTGGTTTGCTTTAAGTTGAAATGTTTCTCTTATACAGAATTAATAATGAAGTATCACTATTAATACGAGTTCTTTATCTAAGGTTTAGCTCCCATTTTACATTGTTTTTAGTTCGTGATCTCGTCAAACGCAGACACGGCAAGGCACAATATACAACAAGACATTATACATTTGCACTTACCGAGTCTTTGTTCTATTGAGATCCTGTTTGTGACGCCAATTGTTAGGGAGAAATTTGTGGTGATGCCGATGTAGAAGAAGAAGTACCAGAGTCCTGTATGTCTTATGCCTGAAGGAGTTTATTTAGGCTCGATCGAGGAGAACAGAAGATTCGTCATCACAACATAAGTGCATGAGTCAACCTCAATTCTAAGGGACAAACAGTAAACTCAAAGTCTTATAGTAAGAAGGTGGACCGAGGCAGGGGGAGATGTGTCAATATCCCATTGGTTATTGTACATAAACATGAAGATAAGCATTCACACCAGCTAGGAAATACAAATTGTCAGACAGTGACGGAGGACATTATCATCTAACTCTACAGCTGTGTCTGTTGACAGCCAGACAGTGAGACTGAAGACGCCATAAGAGGGACCATGGCCTTGGCGTGTTCCTCAGAGAGAAAATAGGGCCGATTAATCGGCCGATAACCCCCCAAACCCCCAAAAAGAAAAAAATTCAACACTGTTGGAAGTGAACAATCTGACTTTATTACCAACTGATTAAATAAATATCCAAATATATAAAATCTCAAAGTGACTGTGCTTTTCCTGGGGCAATTTCAACAAAATGTTCCCATACAGCAGTGCTTCTCAAATAGTGGGGCGCGCCCCCCTGGGGGGGGGCGCCGTGCAATGCCTGAGGGGGCGCGAGTGCTTGCTCTTGTTGTATTCGATTAAAGTGTAATTGCACATCCAGAACGTAGGTGGCAGTGGCGCTCTCATTGTGCGCACTATTAGCTCTATGGTGTTTTTTAACAGAGCCGGCGGTAAGAGATGTAAACAAACTGAGGAACATGGAAAAATATTTGACAGGGATGAAAAGAAAGGCCGTAAAAGAGGAAGATAATAAGACAAAGTAAAGTCACTCAAAACCCAAGACAAGGAAATATGACGAAACGTCGAAACGTATGTAGCGCTTGGCTTCACTGTAACTACGGTCGGGGACGAGGAAAGACCGTACCGGTATGTTTGTTCAGAGAAAACGCTCCGAATATTGCCAGCAATCATCCCGTTTTGTGACTGCTACGTCAGTTAACCAGCGAGCACTGCTGGCATCATATAAGGTAAAATAGTTTAAATAATCAATAAATCATTTAATACCTACAATAGTTTAAATAAGGATTTATTTTTTATTTAGGCAAATTGCACTTTAATGCACTAATCTTTTCTGTAAGAGACTGAGAAACAATGTTAATTAAGTTATTCCATGTATTTTTTCTTTTCTCTGTAACAAGTTTTGGAAAAATGATACTAATTGTAAGGGGGGGGGGGCGCCGCAACATATTCTTTTCCTAAGGGGGGCATAACAGAAAATAATTGAGAACCACTGCCATACAGGAACTTTTGATCCTCCGACTGCCATCTGTAATGTAAAAACAAGATGCAAATCAAATTAATGTAAATTAATTCAATATAGCTAATGGATAAAAATGTATTAATAATACATACAAATGTATAAATAATAACATAATAGCTGTGATTGAACTGTGATTTTCTCATCCTCCCATAGTCAGGCTGCAACCACTAACCAGCTATAAGGATGGTATGCTAGGATTTTTTCTTTATCTTATCCATACTCTTAACAGTCCTGTTCTTTATTAAAACTAAAGAATTTACAAGAATTTACCAAATTTTAAGATTGATGGCAAACTAAGATGCCATGAATCTTATCTATCTATCTATCTATCTATCTATCTATCTATCTATCTATCTATCTATCTATCTATCTATCTAAAGCCACCCAGAATAAGTGTATGTTTAAACGCAGCAGTGAAAAGGGAACGCCATATCCTCCCTGCAGGGGATCAAACTCTAGCAATGATGAAAGATGCTAAAGTGTTCACAAAACTAGATGTTTGGGTTTTTGACTAATCCCTCTCACACCAGAGTCACGACCCCTCACGACCTTCATCACTCCCTTTGGGAGATATCAGTTCAACTGACTTCCTTTTGGCATAGCTTCAGCTCTGATGGTTGTGTTTCTGTGGTTTCTGTGTTTGCGTTTTGACTTTTGTTTATGTTTCTCATTTTCCTGTTTCCTGTTTTATTCTTTGATTTCCTGTTGCACTACTCCCTGTGTTTCCCTGTGTTGATTAGGTCATTGATTTCACCTTGTGTTGTCTCTTGATTTGCTTCACCTGTGTCTCGTCACCGCTATTCCTCGTGTGTGCATATATAGCCCTGCCTTCCCCTTTGTTCCTTGTTGTGTCTCTCCCCATGTTTTTTTTTTTTTTTTAAACTGTGTGTCTTCTGTGTTTTTTTTGCCATCCCATGTGTCTCCAGTGTTTTCTAGTGAGAGAAAAGAATGGACATGGGCAGAGCCCCAGGAAACAGCGTTTCAGAGAGTGAAAAAGGTACTGAGCTCTCCAGAAGTGCTCGCTCAATACTCCAACACAGCTGACACAAGCGTTGCTGCAGATGCATCGCCATACGGTATCGGAGCCGTGCTCACACACAAACGGACTGATGGTTCGTGGTGACCAGTAACCTACATCTCAAGAGGACTAACAGACACAGAGAGGCGCTAGCACTCACGTGGGCTTGTGAAAGACTCTCATCATACCTTATGGGTCTACAGTTCACACTAATAACAGACCATAAGCCCCTGGTTCCTCTACTGAGCACAACAAGTTTGGATGATCTTCCACCACGGATCCTGAGATTTCATCTCATTCAGCATCATCCATGTTCCAGGGAAGAACCTTGTCACAGCTGATCCTCTATCCAGAGCCCCGTTAAGTGGCTGTCCCTCTGCAGGAGATCTTCAGCAGGAGCAAGAGGTCTTCATAGACTGTGTTGTGGCCTGTCTCCCAGCCACAGACAAAAGACTGGAGGAAATAAAGATTACTATTAGATTTATTAATGAGGTCTTTGCTAGACATGGAACTGCAGAGATTGGTGTATCGGATAACGGGCCGCAGTTTTCATCAGAGCTGTTCAAACAGTTTGCAAAGAGTACCAGTTCACACACATCACGAGCAGCCCACGTTATTCTTAAGTCAACGGAGAAGCTGAACGTGCTGTTCAGACCATCAAAGCCTTGTGGAAAAAGGACAGTGAGCACAGCAGATCTCTGCCGGCATACAGAGCCACTCCTCTGGAGCATGGGTTCTCACCAGCTCAGCTGCTTGTGGGGAGAAACCTGCGCACCTCCCGCAAAACTTCACGAGATCATTTGAGATATCGCAAGGTCGTATTTAATATTAATCTGGGTCAGCTAATGAAAACAAACAGACACAAATGTGGAGTGGGAGAAATTTATTGAATTTTATTTTGAAATTCAATTTTCAATTTCTATTTTAAAATACAGTGAGATAAAAACTGTGCTCGGCAGTAGACACGGCTTTGAAATCAGCAAGAGACAACTCAAAAGATTCCTGAGCGAGAGAGGACTTTCTCGACGTAAGGACTATTCGGATCTTGCAAACTTGTTTGAAATCCTGGTCGCTCCTCGTGAAGTTATCGCACAGTAGAAGCAGCGCCACGGGCCGATTTGCCTCAACCTGGATGTGCATCACCCACTTCCGGGTTCCTCTTCTTCTTCTACAGTTGCAGTTCCGAATACAAAAGTGCGACGCGTAATATATGGACATATAGTGTGAGCAGTCAAGTCGCATCAGAGCATCGGGCCGTATAGTCTGAGAACATGAATCGTAGGCTGTGAACTTTTGAACTCAGCGATCTGGTCGTGCAGTTTGAGATGGAGCTGAGTCAAAGGATTTAAAATATCGCACAGTGTATGCCCAGCAGGAGCCCTAAATGATTTACAGACATGTTCTGTAAGCAGTTGAAATGGATACAGCAAAGATTTAATGAGTCAGCCATCTGCTGTTCTTGCTGCTGCTGCTTGTTGCTCCAGATAAATTAACTGTTATTACAGTTTTTGTCAGTCGCTAACAAGCGTTTGTCCAATCAGTGGTCACATTTTCAAAACTCTAAACACAATTAGCACAGCATCGGTCTTTTGTGGCCATACCATTCACACATTTCATGTCGTTTTCACACAATATGCAGTCAGTGAACACATTTCCACAATGCTTACATGTTCTTAACAGACCAGCTGTACCTCCCAACAAAATTATGGATAGTTTTTGTATTATTTTCAAATGTTAACACACAACATACCACAATAGCAAAAGCAATATTCCAAACCTTAGATACAGTATAAAAACCTCTTCTTCTGCAATGATATCAGTTCAAAAATAACATATCTCAGCTGATATAGTTTTTTTCAATCGCTAACAACATAGTTTGAAGTCCAGTGTTGAAGAAAAAAAACAATCCAAGTCTAGTTCCAAGTTTGGTGAAGTGTTGCAAGTTTATTGGAGTTCCAGGTCATGGTGAGCCTACCAACACAGAGTGGGTCAGAGACTGGAGACTGACCCTGAATGTAGGGCCAGAGCACAGATATACCCTGTCCCCAGGTGTGGTTGCATATTGGTTAGTCAAGGTCAACTTTACACAAGAGGATGAACTCAGTGGAGGGGTAGAGATGGCTCCAGACGTGGTCAGAACAAAAGGACAAAAGGACAAAGGAGGAAACTCTGATCAGCAGGGCAGCAGAAGCAGGAGAGGTCATATCAGAGGTCAGTATATGGCTGGAATTGCCCCAGGCATGTCAATTTCAATGCCCCTTCAAAGTTTTCTTCACCACCCAAGACTGGTACATCTCTCCCTTCCACCCTATTCATCTTTCCTCAACCCCATAGAGGAGTTCTTTTCTGTATGGAGGTGGAAGGTTGATGACCATTAGCCACATGACCAGATGTCCCTCCTTGAAGCCATGGGTGCTGGCTGCAGGGACATCACAGTTCATGATTGCCAAGGGTGGATCCGACATACCAAGCGCTTTTATTGCACGTGCATCGCCTTAGATAATATCTGATGCAATGTTGATGAAAACATGTGGCCTAACCCTGAAGATCACAGAGACTACATACAGTCATTTTGTGCTTTTAGTTACACCCCCTCTCAATCTGGGCTTTTTGCAGTTGTATTTTTTGTTCAGAATACTCTTGTGTGTTTCATGGATATTTTGTTGCTGTATTGTAAGCAACACTGTAAAACCTTTTATGTTCTATCATACTGTAAACTGTATTTCTACTGTGTCTCCTGTAGTAAACAGTAAAGGGAAAAAAATGATTTGCTTTTTACTGGAATGCTTTTGAATCTGAACAATACATGTGGACATAGAGTTCCCAACCAAAAAATTTAGTGTAAAAACAGTGGATTGCATGTTTTGCACACAAATACCTGTAAAACTGAAGCATAAAAGTCTATGCAGTTTTTGTAATGTCAGCAATAGCCAGTATTTTGAAACCTGGTGTACTTTGATTCACTGCATGTACCTTGTGAAGTGAAAACAGGAGTTATTCTTTGACAGAATCATTTCATTTTGAGTCATATTTCCAGTGTTTTGGTAAGTTGGTGTGTGCAGAGAAAGATATGTTCTATTTTGAAATGAAGAGTTAGTATATATTTAACAAAATGTGTTTTTGAGAAGAAAATTATCCATTTGGCCAATTGTGTTTTGTAGGTGTGAATCTGTGTTAAGAGTTTAGAAAAAATATCTGAAGTATGGGTAAGCGCTTGTTAGCGATTGTAAAAAACTGTAAATTACTCAAACTGAGAAATAGAGGCGTGCAGTGTCATCCATTAAACGAACGCGCGGAGAAGAGGAAAGAGGTCAAAAAGGGACTGAAACGGCCTTCAACACCGTCCCTTGAAAAAAGGAATCATCCTGTATTTAGAAACAAAGGGACGCGTCCCGTATTGAACTGAAATGGGACGCACTTTGTCCCGTATTACCGTGAGAATGAAAGACAGTGTGTAAAATGCCAATGGACTGAATGAATAACAGGGTACGGTAAACTTATTCCCAGGCCATCTCCTGCTCTGTGACCAATGAGATGACAGCAGGAATCCAGCTCATCTCACTGGTCGAGGTACTGTCGCTTGACAAGAAGATACCGGAAGACAACAAAGCAACAACCTTTCCTCACACTTTCTGTTTGCACTATTACAAGAGGAATGTTCTGCTTTCTATTGTTTTATATTAGTTTATACAGTTTTAAGTTAAGCAGGACAGGTTTCTGTCTGAAATATTTTTTATTTTATTTTAAAAAATAATTTGTTGAATAATATTTTGTTCAATGTCCACATCACTCAAGAACATGCATCTAATTCAATTGAGGTCTGAGTCAAGTAGTTAAAATATAATTTCACACACAAAAGAGGGCTAAAAAAGGAAGGGTGAAGGCAACTGGGTCGGCCGGTCCTGACAATGAGGTGTCCTTTATTTATTTTTCAGGAAGTTGGCAACCCTAGTCAAGAGGGAACTGCAGTGTTCCACAACGAAGCTCTGCTTTGCTCAATCTGCCTTCTCCTTTAATGCCAGGAAAGAATCAGAATCAGGAAAGACATTATTGCCAAGCATGTTTGTGCATACAAGGAATTTGCTTTGGTGTTGTTACGCATAAAATACACGCTTCAGAGTCCTGGAAGCGTACAGCTCGTTGAGAGATTTCAGACTGCAGCCAATCACCTTCTCTGCAGAGCGAATGACACGCTGCAGTCTGCACTTGTCCTTAGCAGAAGCTGCAGCATACCAGGTGGTGATGGAGTTGGTGAGGATGGACTCGATGATGGCAGTGTAGAAGTGAACCATCATTGTCTTTGGCAGGTTGAATTTCTTCAGCTGCCGCAGGAAGTACATCCTCTGGTGTACTTTTTTAATTAGGGCGCTGATGTTTAGCTCCCATTTGAGGTCCTGGGACATGATGGTGCCCAGGAAATGGAAGGAGTCCACAGTGTTGACTTTAGAGTCACACAGAATGATGGGAAGGAGTGGGGCTGTGTTCTTCCTGTAACCCAAGATCATCTCCACTGTCTTGGAGGCGTTCAGCTCCAGGTTGTGACGGTCTCCAGTCTGTAGGCGCTCTCATCTCCACCTGAGATGAGCCCGATGAGGGTGGTGTCATCCGCAAACTTCAGGAGCTTGACAGACTCATGACTGGAGGTGCAGCTGTTGGTATACAGGGAGAAGAGCAGAGGAGAAAGGACACAGCCTTGAGGGGAACCCGTGCTGATGGTACAGGAGTCTGAGATGTGTTTTCCCAGCTTCACATGCTGCCTCCTGTCAGACAGGAAGTCTGTGATCCACCTGCAGATGGAGTCAGGCACGGTCAGCTGGGAGAGTTTGTCCTGTAGTAGAGACGGAACCACTGTGTTGAAGGCCCAGCTGAAATGCACAGGACCCTGGCATATGATCTGGGGGAGTCCGGGTGCTGGAGGATGAGGTGGAGGGACAGGTTGACGGTGTCATCCACAGATCTGTTTGATCTGTAGGCGAACTGCAGGGGGTCCAGGAATGGGTCTATTAAGTCCTTGAGGTGAGAAAGCACAAGGTGCTCAAAAGACTTCATTACAACCGATGTCAGGGCAACAGGGCAGTAGTCATGGAGTCCGGTGGTCCTTGGCTTTTTGGGGACTGGGATGATGGTGGAGGCCTTGAAGCGAGCTGGCACGTGACATGACTTCAGTGAGATGTTGAATATATCCTGAAGACTGAAGACTGCTGATCAGTGCAGTGCTTCAAGGTGGATGGAGACACAGCGTCTGGTCCAGCAGCCTTGCGGGGGTTCTCTCGTAAACAACCTCTTCACTTCCTTCTCCAGGATGATGAGAGGTGAGATGGAGCAGGGAGGCTCTGAGACCACCGGCAGTGAAGGAGCCTTGGCCATTGTTGTTGTCGGGGAGGAGGGGGGCACTGGTGTGAGGGCCTGTGAGGTTTCACAGACACCAGTGCTGGTGGGAGAGGTGTCACCATAGGGGGTGGTGGTCGTGGTGCTGTTCCATTGTCTTTCAAAGCGGCAGAAGTATACTGAATACTGCAAAGTAATGACAACACATGTTTTATTCATGAGATGAGAGAGAAAGAAAAAGATCCGTAAAACACACCAAGATGTCCGATTTTTAATACTAGCTGCAGTTATGTTGCAACATCAATATGATGTTAACAGTTACTTTAGGTTGTGTTTAAAGGATGTGTTTAGAGTTGCTCACAGTGATGCATCTTACCTGTGTATCTAGTATGAGCAGGCCATCAGCTGAGAGCAGCGGGAATTGTAAATCCTGCATAGGTGCTGCATGCAGCCCTGCACCCAAATTATCTCAAATTAACTATTACTACTGATATATATAAACTGTTAATATGGCAGTGCATTGCTTTATTTTACTGGCTAGGCTTCAGTATTTCTACCTCCATTTTCTCTAAATGTTCCTGATTATTTCACATTACCTGTATGAGATCCTCACTGCTGCTTCTCACTGCCTCCTCATCGCCAAGGTCATCTTCAGAATCCCATAGTAGCGTATGGGCCTCTTCAAAAGTTTGAAGAGCCAGTGGGTAGTGGGCAGTGGAGAGTGCTCCACTAGTCAGATCAGTGGTTTGCTGTTCTGATCTTTGTTGCATCGCGTTTCTTTACTTGCACCTTGTTTCTGTATTTGCAGCGTGTATCTGTACTTGAAGAGTGTTTCTGTACTTGCAGTGCGTTTTTGTTTTTGCTGATGTTGTGACTCTATTTGCACGTGTTTTCTTAAATTGCAGTTCATTGAGCTCTCTCGGCCAGGCAAGCTGCTGACACGGAGCTCTCTGCTCTGCTCATGCACAGAGCAGGAGTGCAACAAAGTCTACACATATATGTGTATATGTGCATTTTTCCTGCATACCCACTCTACCCCGTCACTATTAGCAACGGGTACTGGTAAGAAGTCGCTTCAGTATACTTCAGTATACAGTATTTTCATTAGTTTTCATGAAAATGTCATTGACTTTATGTTTTCAGTATTGACAGTATTGACTTTACAGTAAATGGCAGGAAAAAAAAGTTTGGGCTGCCAACACGTCTCATACCGGGACTGTTTACTTCAACAAGAATTTGAATAAAATTTACAAAACCTGGACAAGAGGAGAGCAGAGTGAGTAACAGAAGAGACAGGAATGAGAGGCAGAGGGCGACAAACTCACTGAGAGAAGAAACCAGGAAATAGTGTCTGAGAGAGACAACTGTGATATGAGACCAGAAATGATGATAAAAAAACAAGTGTAGAGGATGAAACAGAATTAGCAACAGTCTAAATTAGCCTCCACCTCGTTTGAATATGATGGAAACATGCTGTATGTGTATTTATATATCACTATGAACATTTTATCAATCAGAGCTAAAAATGTAATGTTGATTAATCACCATAAATATCTTCATCTTCTTCTGTAACCACTTGTCCTGTGAAGGGACAAGTATGATTTGTTGTAATGGAAATAAAGTTATGTCAAAATTAACCCGAGGGTCCCTCATATTTCAAGCTAGATTCAGCTTCAGAAAACTTCTTGTCCCCGGCAAAGTCACAAGTGAGCAGCTTAATGAGCAAGTACAGACATTTTAAAGAGCAAAAAACAGAAACAGAACAAGATACAAATACAAAGTATATGTAAGTTACCATGCCATAAATGTTTATGTTTTGTACTATCTAATTTATCCATGGAAAATGTAAACAGATTGTAACAGGCACACAAGACAGTATATTATTAGACGGTTAGAACTGCTTCAAGTCAGCAGACTTAGGCCTCAACTACGTGTTTTAACTCTCTGAGCCACAAGATGTGGGTATTCAGGTGCAACATACACGATTCATGCACTCACAGAAAGGATGCTCAGTTTTCACACCATGTGGTCAACGTGTCTTCAGTGTGAGAGGAGGTTTTCCTGCAGCAGAACATGAGGTGCATTTTATATTTCAGTTCATTGTATGATTATAGTGACGAGAAATACATTTGAAGGTTTATTTTCAATTAAGTTGAAACATTAAATCATTTATTATTTGGGGTTTTACATGAATGTGTGACATATGCATTAGTTTTTTTTGTTGTTGTTTTTCAACTGTAACTAACCACTTCCTTACCGCTGCATCTACATACACCCTACATTTAAAACGTGTGGTAAAGTTTCAGTCCCTCTTTCTCTGTCTGATGGTCACCATGTTTCATGTAAGCCAAGCTGCCGTGCTCTTCATTCAGCTACTAGTTTTGCATCGTGTCCGTGGACATTTTGTCTCTCACTGCCCTTTAAAAGACGGGGCTCACCAGTGAGAGAGGAAGTCCTGGTGAGTCACACGGCAGCAAAGTCTTCTTCCTCGAGCTAACGCCCCCCTGTTTCTTTTTTTTTTTTTTTCAATTCTTTTTTTATTGTGATTTTCATGGTTCACATGTTCATTTACATCTCACATTACCAATCTCATCCTTTCATCTGTAAATTACATCTGAATAGCTCAGTAATACATCCACGATTGCACTGACAATACACAGATATGGATGATTGGTCCTCCCTCAATCACATAAGAGATGAAAATAATAAAATACAAACATTTAGAACGTAACTCCTTAGACTTTGAACAAGAATGCTGGGGTGGACATCCGTTATATTAGAGGGAAAAAAAAAAAAAAAAAATTAAAATACTGATGCGTATGGGTTGACACAGAAAAACATAGATGACTAAAGGAAATGGATATGAAATCTGGTACTAGACAAACGATGGACGAATCGGAGTGACATATCTAATCCATCTTTCCCATCTTTTCAAAAATAGATCCTGTTTTAGCCTTATAGCAAAAGTAATTCTTTCCATTTTAAAAATGTTATAAATGATGTCAAACCACTCGTCCACTGTGGGTTTCTCTAGTTTTAGCCACTTCCTTGTTATGGCTTTCCTAGAAGCGGCACTTAAAATCTGAAACAAGTATTTGTCATTAGAGGAGACATTCTCTGATGGTAAAACTCCTAAATATAATGATACAAACTCAAAAGTAATGTCTGTCCAGAATACTTTTTGCAAAATGTTGTAGACCTCGTACCAGAAAGGCAACAATATTGAACAAGACCAAAATATGTGAAAATGGTTTGCCTCGAGGCATCCACATTGTCTCCAACATATAGATGAATTGGAATAGTGTCTTTTTTGAGCTGGAGTGATAAAAAATCTAATAAGGGTTTTCCAACAAAACTCTCTCCATAGTGTTGAATTTGAAGTTTTCCATTGTATCTCACATAAATATTCCCAATCTTCTTCGTTTAAGACTAGATTTCCTTCCCTCTCCCATTTCTGTTTTACATGCAATGAGCTACCCTTCATTTGTTGTAAACCCTTATAGAGTCTTGAGATGGTTTTTTGGCCTGGGCCTGAAACATATGCATCCATAAATACTTTTAGTAGAATGTTATCCCATTGCTCTTGTATAATCTTTTTCCTTATTTGTTCAACATGGTGACGAAGCTGTAAGAATCTAAAGAAGTCATCATTATTTAGACCAAATTGTCTCTGAAGGTTTTGAAAACTGTTCACTGACCCCTTAAACAAAAAGGTACAATATGCTGTGAGTCCATGAGTTTTCCAGGCCTTGAATCTTGCATCCAAAATTTTAGGCATGAAATCTGGATCAAATGCACACCATCTCAGTATTTTTATCGCCTCTTTCAACTTCTTTTTAGTTACTACCTTATTCCACAGCTTAAGTGGTAAAGCAATCCAGGGGTTTCCTATATCAGATAACTTTTCCATCAAACCCTTATCTCCTATTGCCGCTTGAATTGGGAACTCTGCTGTTATGGCCCCCTCTAGCTCCTTCCATCTAGCAGTATATTCTGGATTGCACCAACACACTAACGGTCTCAACTGAGCTGCAATATAATAATTTTTTAAACATGGGAGCGCAACCCCCCCTCTATTTTTTGCTAACTGTAAATTCTGATATTTGATTCTTGGTCGTCGCCCCTGCCAAATGTACCTGGAGATGAGTTTATCCCACTCCTGCAATTGTTGATCAGTTATGTCTAATGGAAGGGACTGAAAGATATACAATAACCTCGGCAGGATAACCATTTTAACAGATTCAATACGGGAACCAAAATTAAGAAATGGTATTAAATCCCATCTTCTGATGTCTTCTCTGATTTTGTTGTTCAGGGGAAGAACATTCAGTGAGAACAGTTTTGACAAATCTACTGGTATATTCACCCCCAGATACCTCATGGATTCAGCTCCCCATCTCAAATTATATCTTTTTTTCACATTTTCTGAGGGACTATAATTGAAACTGAGAATTTGTGTTTTTGAAACATTTAACTTATATCCAGAAAAGGATCCATATTGATCTAAAAGTGAAAACAAATGTATTAGAGATTGTTCTGGACTGGATAACTGTAACAGTATGTCATCTGCAAACAATGAAATCTTTTGTTCTCCTCCTTTCATGTGTATTCCTTCAATGTTCTTATTTTGAATAATCCATTGACTCAGGGGTTCAATAACGCCCCCCTGTTTCAAGTCAAGTTCCTCCTTCCATTCAACCATGACATCGTCCAAGATTCCCTTTCCGATGGTCTCATTCTGCAGATGTTGCCTTTCAGACCCTGAGAGACAGATCGTTTGTTTGTGCCTGCGGCTCTGAGGTTGGAGGTAGTCCAGTGGGCCCACGCTTCTGGTAATAAAAACATTTTCAGAGCATTGCAGTAATTTCATATCATGTTCTGTTTGAGAGCAAGATGCTGAGAAAAGAGGTTAGAGGAACTTTGATAATACACAAATTAAAGTCTCACAATGTATTTTAATCAGTACCACTCATTTCTTGTCCATTTAATTGTTATAGGTGGCCACTCCACAACTCTAAAGCTGTGCAGTGTAGGAACCAATCACAGAATGAAAAGCAAAGAAGAGAAAGAAAGAATCACACGCACACACACACACACATACTGTATATACATATATGCATTTTATATGTTTTGTCCATTTTTGGATGCATGCAGGTGCTTATAATTTTATGCAATTTTTTCTGTTTTTGCTTGTTTTATTGTCCAGCAGACGTTGCTAATGACACAAATATGTCTTGCTTCTGTTCTGAATTGTTGGATTGGTTCTCCTTGTGTGCTCTGCCCTCATTCTCTTCATCTGTGTCTCATTACTCCTTGCATTTGGATCCTACCTTCACTGCTACATTTGTGGCATTTACAGCCGAGTGTTACTGAACTGAATACTGTTCAAAGAAACAACAAATAAACAAAGCTGAACATTTGAGCACTGCTGTCTTCATACCAAATAAAAATGTTGATGTTAAACTGTATTGAAATGAGTAGAGGTGTCTTTTATCACTGGGGTGGCCGTGGATCAGTAGGTAGAGAGGGTTGTTGACAAACCAGAGGGCTGTTCAATCCTCGGTACATGTGCTGATGTGTGAATGTGTGTGAGAGAATGTGAGTGTAAAGCGCTTTGAGTACCAACAAGTAAAACGGCCCTATAACAATACAAATAAAACACCACTGACTTTAATTTCAGCAGCTAAAGAGCAACAAAATTATGGGCCTCATTGTGAGACTGTTTTCTCAATTATAAAATAATTAAAATCTGAGAAGACGATGTGTCAGAGGCCAAAGGAGAAAAAAATATCCTATGCATGTCTGGCAAGATGTGAAAAAGGAAATTTATTTTTTCAGCTATCACCCTTGTAGTTATTTCCATCACAACAATGTGTAGTTACATTTCTGGGGAGGTACAGGTCAGAATAAAATGTAGAGTAAAGACCTACAGAGCACCTACTGCATAAATCTGATGCAGAACCATACATGTGGTTTAACTCCACTGCTATTACCTGCAGAATATCTACCTCTTGCACAGAGAGAGGATGGGCCCGTCAATGTAAGAGTGAGATGTCATTCTTCTAAATCAGAGGTGAGAAGAGCTTCGTCAGCTTTAGTTCTGCTTTATTTAACCACTTCCTTTCTGCTTGCAACTACATATACCCTACATTTAAAGTTCTTGGTAAAGTTTTACTTCCTCTTTCTCTGTCAGATGGTCACCATGTTTTGTCTAAGCCAAGCCACCGTGCTCTTCATTCAGCTACTAGTTTTGCATTGTGTCCTTGCAGGTATAGTGCATATGTGGTTTTATTTGGTTTATATGGAGATTACGTTTTTTGCTGATTATTTGTTTTGCTCTCTTCAGTATTAGCGACTGCAACAGCTGACCACAGGACTATGCTGGTATCCAGAGGAGACTCGGTCACATTCAACTGCAACATATCTACAGAAAATCCTTCGGATATTACCTGGAACATAAAAAGATTCATTTATAAACATTCCCCCTTGATAAATCAGACTTTTTCTAATGTATCCTCTCACAGACTGAGAATAGATCCTGACTTACATTTAAAGTTAAATATTTTCAGCGCTCAGCCTGAAGATGCAGGACTTTATTCATGTGATGTGACTGACAGACAGGGCATTAACAGTATTACATGGAATTTAACTGTGTCTGAGGACACTGAAGGTAGGTGGATCAGAGTAAAAAGCAGGACTAATCATTTCATTTCATTGTGTATCTTACAGTTCAAAGTTCAAACTGCACGCTACTTAAATATAATTCTGATTTGATTTTATGCAGAAGTCAGTTCATCGTGCTATTTTCTTTACATACTCACACCTGCAATGGGATTGCTTCTATGTGTCATCACATCAGCTGTCTGCCTCTGCAGGTGAGTGATGCCTTTCAGCTTCAGATTCAGTACGAACAAATAAATTTCATTCGATCACATTATGTCCTTACATCTGTGGACACTTAAAAAGTAGTTTTAGGCAAAATTTCAAATAATAATTTATATTGATAGTGTTTTCGGAAAACCTAGCACATTTATTCTTGGTATTAGATCTTTCATAGATTACACACGGCGTCGAAGCACTCAGACCGCATTGTTGTTGATGGCCTACCTCAGGAACATGAGAATACAGATAAATGACATACCGGCTCGGACGTTGCCTAGGTCAACAAGGTCTATGTCAGGGCGGCCTGATGAGAAATGGGCTACTGGAGCAAGACATAGATGGACAAGGGCGGAAAATATGGAACTGTTGGAATTAGAGGTCGACCGATAGTGGATTTTTGAATGCTGATATTATACCGATAGAACAAAAAAAAGAAGAAAAAATCAACACTGTTGGAAGTGAACAATCTGACTTTATTGCCAACTGATTAAATAAATATCCAAATATATAAAATCTCAAAGTGAAAATAACATAACAGAACATAATAAATACAGAAATCTGGATAACTGAACACCTAAACATCTTATCCATACTCTTAACAGTCCTGTTCTTTATTAAAACTAAATAATTTACAAGAAATTCCCAAATTTTAAGATTCATGGCAAACTAAGATGAAGAGACTACACACAGGCAGCTTTCATTTTAGCCTGTTAACAAGCTAACTGTTGTTAGCTTAACAAGCTCATGTAGGCTAAATCATGCTGGTGGAGATGTGGCTGTTTATGCTGAAATATGATGCACGTTTATGCTTGTTGAAGTAGTGGTACTTATTGCCTCTGCGAAGGAGGTTATGTTTGTTGACTTTCAACTTGTGAAGGTTTTATTTCACTTACAATGACACGTGTTGTCGTCCAGTCGACTTGTCTTCTCCACAGATCACTTAACTCCTCTCTGCTGCCGCTGCACACGCTGCGTTTCTCTCTCCCTCTCTCTCTCTCTCCCATGCTCTCTCTCTCTCGCTGTGTGTGAAGAGCAGCCCCGCCCCTCAGTGATCAGAGCGACAGAGCAGAGTAACAGAGAGCAGTGCAGGGAAGAAGCAGTTATGGCACTGTGGAAAAAATGGCAGCTATCGGCAACTATCGGCGCCAAATTCGGCCAATGCCAATAGTTTTTAAAACGTCCTATCGGCGCCGATTAATCTGTCTGCCTCTCTAGTTGGAATGCTACTATATGAGCAACCCCAGAGAGACGGAATACATGCAGAGAATGAGTAACCAATGGTCACTTTGAAACACACAATCGAGGCTAACAACGAAACAGTTGTTATCCCAGTGTTCCAACATCCGCAATTGAAAACTCCTATCACAACTAGAGATTGGTGAGATACAACAACAATGCTACGGCAAGGGGGCGCCAGGACGACAGGTCAGTGGGGGGATGCCACCATCACCCCCACAATCAGATATTGGGTACCAAGCCCCAACAGGTACCAGCCTCAGTGCAAGAGCTGCTGACCTGAGAATGAAGATCATGGCACAATTAGAAACCTGGAACCCCTGTCGAATACGGAAGCTGACTTATAAAGTACCTTCAGAATATCTGCTAGTGGATGTGAATGCTGCACTAACAACAATCCCTACGGGAAGCATCACTGAGACCAACAAGCTGATACACAGTACAGCAACAGTAATCCTAGAATGCTTGGCTACAAGATGGGCTCAGACCATAACAGGCAGCATCCACCATGGAGAATACGGTTAGAGGCTAAGATAAGGGCAACACGGAGAGAAGTTAGCCAGCTAACAGAACTGCAGAAAGGCAACATGGTGAATAAAGGGGCACCCAGGAAGTACACCAAGCTCTCCATACCTGACACACTCGAAACTGTGGAAGAGGTAGAAGAATACCGGAAGGGTCAGTCATTTTCTATACCCGTTTAGTCCTGTTAGGGGTCACGGGGGTCTGCTGGAGCCTATCCCAGCTGTCATCGGGCGAGAGGCAGGGGTACACCCTGGACAGGTCGCCAGTCCATCGCAGGGCCAACATTCACACTCACATGCACACCTACGGGCAATTTTAGAATCACCAATTAACCTAATGAGCATGTCTTTGGATGGTGGGAGGAAGCTGGAGTACCCGGAGAGAACCCACGCAGACACAGGGAGAACATGCAAACTCCACACAGAAAGGCCAGCCGGCCCATGGATTCGAACCGATTCGAACCCAGATGCCCAGTTGCTAGGTGACCTAAGAGCAGACCATACCAACCTCCCAGAACAAGAACCAGTAACCATCTCAATGGCAGACATCCAAGAAAGAATGTCAAAGATGAATAGCTGGACCGCACCAGGCCGCGATATGATCATGCCTACTGGCTGAAGATGCTAACAGCACTCTATGAACGCCTAGCAGCACAGATGAACCAGCTGCTGAGGGATGGGTCCCACCCGGAGTGGCTAACCCAGGGCAGGGCGGTCCTAATCCTGGAGGACCCCCAGAAGGGGCCTATTCCATCCAACTACTGGCCAATACCCTGTCTCTTCACAACATGGAAGGCCCTGTCAGGCATCATTGCAGCCAAGATGAATAAGCACGTAGCTTGGTGTTAAACCTTGGTGGTATATTTGACGAGGATATGTCCTTTAAACGTCACATTACAGTTTTTCTCAGTCGCTTTGGTGCATTTCTCACATCAGTATTAACATTTGCACAATAGTTAGTGCATTTCTCAGAACAATAAGTACAAACTGCAAAACCTAGTGGATAACCTCTCCTTGAGTGGCGAATCCACCCAGGACTCCACTGCGATGTCATCACATGCAGCATCCAGAAAAAAACTCTTCAATTGGATTAAGGAATGGGGAGTTGGGGGAGAGATATTCAACCACCATGCTGCCATGTGCTGCAAACCATGTTGCGTGTTCTAAGGACCATGGCAGAAATTGAATGATGGATTTCACAGTGGTTCTCCCTACCATTTGGTTGCACTCGTCGACCAGCCTCAGCCATAGTGAGGCCGTGATTCACAACATGGTCCACAAGTGTAGCCCTAATTTCATCAGGAATTTGCCTATGTACTTCACCTCTTCTTGCTCTGCCCCTGTTTTGTCCCCTTCCCCTTCCTCCATGGATTCTCACCCCTCCTCCACGACGGTGACGTTCCATTTTTGTGTCACAGAATTGTAGAAATGGTACACACATATCGTGTTTGGTTCATATATGCTTGCCAAGTGAGGGTTCATGGGATTCAGCTCTGAGTGACTGTGGACCAGTGGCTTGTCACTGGTTACAACTAATGCTTCACAGACCTCCTCATGAGTGAAAGCTGAAGTTCACCTGAGAGCAATTGTTCAATTTAGGAGACATCAGGGACTTATGGGGGAAAAAAAAAGAAAAGATAAAGGAACGTATGACATTAGCGTGATAGATTTTGACAACTAGTTCAACAATTTTGTATGTAATGACTCAAGCAATCAAATGAGGACTATTAGTTTTATAGGGAATGACTATTCAGCATTCATAAGTATGTTTCATTTTGACTGACATTACATAAGTGACACGCCGGTAACAAAGGAGTAGGACTCAGATGCAGAGGTAGCAAAATCCAGAGGAGCTTTATTAAACTCGAACTCAAAGTATCCAATCTCAATAAAGTATCAAATAAAAATTCACTCCGTAGAGGAAAAACGTAGCTAAAACAAAACATGAAGAAACTACTCATCCAATTCTTGAGAACATGAAGGCTGGCGAACACAAACACATGACATGAAACATAACACACTGGCACAGGACAGGGGAAGACGCAGACCATATATACACACGAGGGTAATGGGGAACAGGTGGAAACAATCAGGAATCAGGAAGACAATCAGACCAGTGACACAAGAGGAAGGGCAAGTGACCTGAAACGAGAGGAGAGTTAGACTTTCAAAATAAAACCGGAAATCACGAGACAAAACAAAACCAAATCACCGCTGTGTGACAATAAGCAAATGATAATGTTATAAAACAGCAGAGAATTGTATGAAAGTAACTGATACATGTCCAAAAGCATTTGCAGTTTATTCAAAGGAATGAGAAACTGCTACGATGTTGTGCACAAATGACTCAATGTTGTGGAGGTTGAACTAATAGTTGTGAGAACTTTCATTCTGATCTGAGAAAAGCACCAAAGTGACTGAGAGTGATGTGTCTCAGAGTGATGCTGAAAAACTAGTTCATGCATTTGTGTTATCCAGACTGTCATCAGTCAGTCATTTTCTATACCCGTTTAGTCCTGTTAGGAGTCACAGGGGTCTGCTGGAGCCTATCCCAGCTGTCATCGGGCGAGAGGCAGGGGTACACCCTGGACAGGTCGCCAGTCCATCGCAGGGCCAACATTCACACTCACATGCACACCTACGGGCAATTTTAGAATCACCAATTAACCTAATGAGCATGTCTTTGGATTACTGTAATTCATTACTGTCTGGCTGTCCAAATAGCTCTTTAAAAAGCCTCCAACTGATTCAAAATGCCGCATATTACTTTTAGCTTCTCTTCACTGGCTCCCCTTAAAGTCTAGAATAGAATTTAAAATCATCCTCCTTACATACAAGACCCTCAAAGGCCTAGCTCCATCATATCTTAAAGACCTCATTGTACCATATCATCCCAACAGATCACATCGGTCTGAAAGTGCAGGCCTAATTGTGGTTCCTAGAATTTCAAAAAGTAGAATGGGAGGTAGAGCCTTCAGCTTTCAGGCTCCTCTCCTGTGGAACCAGCTCTCAGTTTGGGTTCGGGAAGCAGACACTCTCTCTTTTTAAGGTCAGGCTTAAGACTTTCCTTTTTGATCAAGTTTATAGTTAGGGCTGGACTAAACCATCCCTTAGTTATGCTGCTATAGGCCTAGGCTGCTGGGGGACAATGCACCAAACACATGTTCTTTCTTAGAAAGAGTATCACCGGAGCAGCTCAGATGTGAAAACTTATCTTTATTTACGGTGCCAATATAAAAAAAAACAAAAAAAAACAAGGATGATGTCGTCCATCTTAAGACTCTAATGAAGACGCGGTAGACGTCGAAACGTTAGTCCTTGTTTTTTTTGTTTTTTTTTATATTGGCACCGTAAATAAAGATAAGTTTTCACATCTGAGCTGCTCGGGTGATACTCTTTCTAAGTTTCAAGTTCAGTCCTGTCCCGTGGATGCACCAGAGAGTGAATTAGCCTACAGGAGCGCGGAGGATACTCTGTTTTTTACATGTTCTTTCTTCTCTCTTTCTCTCTCGCATCCTCCACTTTCTTTTCTCTGGCACAGAGCTCTTGCCCTCTAATTTCCTATCTGCTACTAGTCATGCAATTCTGTGCTGTTACTGTATAGAATGTTTACTGCTGCTCTCTTCTCTCTTTCTTCTGTCTGTACCCGGCTGGCCTTAGGCAGATGGGTCCCTCCATATGAGCTGAGTTCTGCTCAAGGTTGCTTCCTGTTAAAAGGGAGTTTTTCCTTGCCACTGTCGCCTTCAGGCTTGCTCTGGGGGTTTCATGATGGGCTTTTGTAAAGCGTCTTGAGACGATTTGTATTGTTATTGACGCTATATAAATAAAACTATTGAATTGAATTGAATACTTGAGCGGGGCTCAGAAGGGAATTGGTAGCAACACCAGAGGAACCAAGCACCAGTTACTGGTCGATAGAGTAGTCGCCCGAGACTGTAAGAGCAGACAGACCAACCTGTCCACTGCCTGGATCGACTTCAAGAAAGCTTACGACTCAATGCCACACACATGGATACTGGAATGTCTGGAACTGTATAAGATCAACAGGAACTTAAGGGCCTTCATCAACTAGATGGGAATGTGGAAGACAAGCCTAGAGGCCAACTCAAAGCCAATTGCCCAAGTCAACATCAAATGCGGCATATATCAAGGAGATCATCACTGCTGTTCTGCACCCCCTCAGTCAGATCATCAAAAAGAGTGGTTACGGGTACCAATTCCGAAGTGGAGCAACAATTAGCTACCTGCTCTACATGGATGACATCAAGCTGTATGCCAGCAATGAGCGAGAAATCGACTCACTGATCCACACCACCAGGATCTACAGCAACGACATAGGGATGTCATTCAGAATGGACAAGTGTGGCCAGAAAGCTCCTCACCATGCATGGAGGGTTTCACCCCAAATCCAGCACCCTGAGACTATACACTAAGCGGAAAGAGGGAGGCCGAGGACTAGTGAGCATCAAGGCCACTATCCAGGATGAGTACATCAGAAAGATGGCAACAGAAATCCGATAGGAGTGCAGAGGAAGAGGAGCAGACGACCTGGAGGGACAAGCCCCTACATGGCATGTACCACCGTCAAATTGAAGAAGTGATATCGAGAAGATCTACCAATGGCTGGAAAAGGCTGGACTCAGAGACAGCACAGAGGCACTGATCATGGCAGCACAAGAACAGGCCCTAGGTACAAGAGCCTTAGAGGCCAAGATCTACAATAATAGATCAGATCCCAGGTGCAGACTATGCAAAGATGCCCCTGAGACAGTCTAGCACATAATAGCAGAGTGTAAGATGCTAGCTGGGTCAGCGTGCATGGAGAGACACAACCAAGTGGCTGGGATAGTGTACAGGAACATCTGTACCCAGTATGGAATAGAAGTACCCAAATCATAATGGGCCGCACCACAGAAGGTGGCTGAGAACCACAGGGCCAAGGTGCTGTGGGACTTCAGCTTCCAGACTGACAAACAGGTCCTGGCCAACCAACCGGACATAGTGGTGGAAGACAAAGAGCAGAAGAAGGTTGTGGTGATAGATGTGGCAATACCAGCAGATGCCAACATCAGAAAGAAGGAACACAAAAAGGTTTAAAAGTACCAAGGGTTGAAAGAACAGCTGGAGCAAATGTGGAAGGTCAAGGCAAGCGTGGTCCCCGTGGTAGTAGGAGCACTCGGGGCAGTGACCCCCAAACTGGAGAGTGGCTCCAACAGATCCCAGGAACAGCATCAGAAGTCCCAGTCCAGAAGAGGTACTGCGCAGAACCCTCAAACTTCCAGGCCTCTGGTAGAGGACCCGAGCTTGAGGATGACACAGATACCACTGAGGAGGGTGAGAGGGACGTTTTTATATATATATTTATACATATTATGGCATGCCATTCAGGAAATTAATCTTTGAATATATTAAATGAAACCTTGAATATATGGAATGAAACTTGAATATATGGAATGAAACTTGAATATACTGAATGAAACTTTGAATATATTGAATGAATCTTGAATATACTGAATGAACTTTGAATATATGGAGTGAACCTTTGAATATATTGAATGAAAGTTGACTGACTTTACGGAAGTGGCTGCGGCCATCTTGTTTAGCGTGTGGATGTTGCAGCAAAAAGTAC
Source organism: Planiliza haematocheilus (assembly GCA_005024645.1). Taxonomy (NCBI): domain Eukaryota; kingdom Metazoa; phylum Chordata; class Actinopteri; order Mugiliformes; family Mugilidae; genus Planiliza; species Planiliza haematocheilus. Next base: position 10,686,831 of record SRSE01000725.1, read on the forward strand.
AGAGTGACAACAGGTTAGGCCACTCGCAATCTTGTTGCGACACTATTAAACAATGAGGACATGATAAACACACTGGCGAATGCATGTACGGACCAAAATCCTCCCAATACTCCTGCCCAATAATAAAATTAGCAAAAAAACAGAAACAGAACAAGATACAAATACAATGTATATATCATGTCATAAATGTTATGACTATCTAAAATATCCATGGAGAATGTAAACAGACTTAAACAGGCACTTGAGACGGTATAATATTAGATGGTTACAACTGCTTCTAGTCAGCCGACTTAGGCCTCATGTAAGTGTTTTAACTCTCTGAGCCACAAGATGTGGGTATTCAGATGTAACATACACAATTCATGCACTCACAGAAAGGGTGCTCACTGTTCACACCATGTGGTCAGTGTGTCTTCAGCGTGAGAGGAGGTTTTCTTGTCAGCAAATTCTCACGTTTTGAACCACCTGGAAGTCACTGAAATGATAATTAAAATAGTTGTGTGTAGTCACTGTAAGACCTGCAGTGAAATGTGTCTCCTGTTCATTTTGCTTATACGTACACAGTCTCTGTTCTAAGAAGGGCAATGTTATTATTGGTAACTGCTTTATCTCTGCAGAAGACGTATGTCTGGGGCAGTGAACCAATATCCAGTCCAGGATCAGACTCATTCTAAATCAAGAAGAGAGGTGAGAAGAGCTTTGTCAACTTTAGTTCTGCCTTATTTATTTCCTGCCTTAGAGGTTGTACTGAACCTTTTCCTATTTTCTATTTCTGTCACCATAGGTCCACAATCAAGAGCATGACAACACGGATCAATGGAGAAATAACAAGAGGAGGAGTCAGTACATGGAGAGGCTGAATTCAATCTATGATCACATCAGAACTGACGAGTCATGTAGACGATGCTGAAAACAGAGACATGTTGTGAATGTTATCTGAGTTCACCAAAGCAAAGTCCCAAATATGATTTGTTGTAATGGAAATAAAGTTAAGTCAAAATGAACCCAATGGTCCCTCATATTTCAAGCTAGACACACAAGACGGTATAATATTAGATGGTTAGAACTGCTTCAAGTCAGCAGACTTAGGCCTCATGTAAGTCTTTTAACTCTCTGAGCCACACGATGTGGGTATTCAGATGTCATGTACACAATTCAGTTTTCACACCATGTGGTCAACGTGTCTTCAGTGTGAGAGGAGGTTTTCCTGCAGCAGAACATGAGGTGCATTTTATATTTCAGTTCATCATATGATTATAGTGACGAGAAATACATTTCACTGTTTATTTTCAATTAAGTTGAAACATTAAATCACTAATTCATTTTGGATTTTTCATGGATGTGTGACATATGCATTCGTTTTTTGTTGTTGTTTTTCAACAGCAACTAACCACTTCCTTTCCGCTGCAACTACATTTACCCTACATTTAAACACGTGTGGTAAAGTTTCAGTCCCTCTTTCTCTGTCTGATGGTCACCATGTTTCTCATAAGCCAAGCCACCGTGCTCTTCATTCAGCTACTAGTTTTCCATCAGGTCCTTGCAGGTATAGTGTATATGTGGTTTTCTCTGGGTTTATTTAGAGATTAAGTTTTATGCTGATTATTTGTTTTACTTTCTTCAATATTAGTGTCTCCAACAGCTGACCACAGGACTATGCTGGTATCCAGAGGAGACTCGGTCACATTCAACTGCAACATATCCACAGAAAATCCTTCGGATATTACCTGGAACATAAAAAGATTCATTTATAAACATTCCCCCTTGATAAATCAGACTTTTTCTAATGTATCCTCTCACAGACTGAGAATAGATCCTGACTTACATTTAAAGTTAAATATTTTCAGCGCTCAACCTGAAGATGCAGGACTTTATTCATGTGATGTAACTGACAGACAGGGCATTAACAGTATTACATGGAATTTAACTGTGTCTGAGGACACTAAAGGTAGGTGGATCAGAGTAAAAAGCAGGACTAATCATTTCTACAACATGTATCTCACAGTTCAGGCTTCACGCTACTTAAATGAAATTCTGATCTGATTTTATGCAGAAATCAGTTCATCATGGTATTATCTTTACATACTCACACCTGCAATGGGATTGTTTCTATGTGTCATCTCATCAGCTGTCTGCCTCTGGAGGTGAGTGAAAATTTTCACTTTGTGTCTCTTGTTATTACAAAAACTACATCCTTATTTATTTTTATTTGAAAGTGGTTCAAACTAATTCTCAGGTTTTTGTCTTTGCTGACACTGACTTCCTACATGACAACTGGACTGAGATAGCTGTTTCATTTCCTTTTTGTTCTGCGTCTATATAGATTTTTCATTTTCAAATTTTTCTCTTTTCTGGTAATAAAAACATTTTCAGAGCATCGTAGTAATTTCATATCACATCACTGGATTAAAGCAGACATTTTGACTTCCAACCATCTCTGTGAGCGACATTAGTGAGGGCTCACGCACAAAACTAAAACTGTCTCATCTAAACAAAATGCAGGTTTAATGGTTAACATTAACTATACTTTTCATGCAGAGACAAGTCACAATATCAGTGGTGCTGCTAAGTTTTGAGTAGTTTCTTGTTTAACCATGATACTTTTCCAATGCTAGATGTATCTATTACTCTCATATGGAGAAAGATCTTACTATACTCTCTCATTATCTCTCTTTTCTGTAGTATTTATGTTTATTTGTTGTCCAGTTATAACATAATGAGTTGGAATATGACACTCAGATTTAATATTAATGATAAATTATGATGTTAAAATAAGAAAATACATACACGCTCACTGAGTGTTAAACAACAAATACTTGTTAAAATTTTGATATTGACAGATATTAGTAGCTATGGTGGGGACATGAAGGGATGGTTAATCTTTTTCTAAGTCAGGTTAAACAAGCTACTTATTTAGTGTAGCTGGTAGTGTGAGGATCCCCAGTTTGAAGAAGTAGACAGGAGTATGGACACGGAAGATAAGCTTGTCTCGACCGTGTAAGCAGCAAAACGTGTTTAGGCCACATAAAACAAAACTCACTGAACAATAATTTCTCGTTTAATTTATTTAAAATATTATCACTGTGTTATCTTGCTGCAGTAGAGTTGCTGGTTTGCCACTGTGTGACTTGTTGTAAAACATTATTGTTGTAAACGTATTATCAAACCAAAGTCCACAAAGGAACTAATCAAAGCCGACCAGAAAGTGATTTGTTCTGTTAATATTTTTTCTGTGTAGTCAGTCTTTTAAGAAGACATCAGATTCAGATTAAGAAAACTTTATTTGTCCCTGGGGGTCAATTTAAGGCTCAAGTGAGCAGCTTAGGTGCCAGTACAGACAAAAAAACAGGAGGAGGATGGCTTTCATCAGTTTCAGTTCCCTGCTGGAAAATGATATAAAGTTGAGTATTTTTTTGTTTTTGTTTTTTTTTGCGGCAAGTATTGTAGCAGAGTTAACATTTAACCGATAATATTTGTTCAGTTTTACTTTTGTGTTTGCAGAAGGAGCCGAGCCAGGACTCCAGACTTGAACGTGTATGCCAACTGCTGAGAGAAGAGGTTGGAGTAACTTCGATAATACACAAATTAAAGTCTCACAATGTATTTTTTAATCAATACCCCTAATTTCTTGTCCATTAAATTTCAGTTCTTATAGGTGGCTACTCCACAACTCTACAGCTGTGCAGTGTATGAACCAATCACAGAATGAGGCATGAAAAGCACAAAGTGTAAAATAAATAAATAAATAAATAGAATAAATAAAGACTAAATTCTGCATGTGTTTTGTCTATTTTTTCAAGCATGCAGATCATCTTTCTTTGAATTTTATGCCATTTTCTTTATTTTCTTCTTATTTTATTGTCCAGCAGATGTTGCTAAAGACACAAATGTCATGTGTGGTTCTGTGCTTTGAGTATTTCCTGGGACCCTGTTTGGTTTTGCTTCTTCTTTGGTTTTCTGTTCTTCCTTGGTGTTTCATGTCCTGTGTTGCTGGCAATCAGCTAAGTTTTTTTCAAGATTAGATGTGTTTGAAGTCTTTCCTTCCCCAGTTACTTTGCACAAGTTACAACATATCGCATTGGCTAGTTAGCCTCTCTGCTAAGTTAGTCTCTGCTGACTGCACACAGTTAATTTCTACTATTTATTCTCATGTATGATATGTTGTAGGGACTGCTTGCTGTTTTACTGTGATGATGGTGTGAAGTACTGCTGCTGTAACACGACAATGTCCTTTAAAGGATTAATAGAGTATCTTGAATCTTGAATTGTAAAACATGTCTTGTAGAAAATTAACTGTCAACAAAAATTGTTTGTTGAGTTATACCTCATTTCTATTTGACCTCATGACTTTTGAACTCCCATTTAAAAGAAGGTGACAAACAGACAACCTAAAAAAACATAATGCCTCAGGCCACAAGTGCAGAATTTTTTTCATAATTCTGAATCCTTTAATTACTCTTTGTTATGACAGTGTGTAGTCCAGTAGGTACTGTATCACATTCATCATAGCCTGAGTCTTGATTAGGAACGTCACCTAAATGTTTTTCGATGCTCGAAGGCAGTGTCGCAGGCTAAGCAGGGTCAATGGGTGAACTGGGAGAGTGTGGAGAAAAGGAAGGTAAAGTGGAGAGAGCTTTGGAGCATGGAGGCTAGCAGGATTAGATTTATGTTAGGGGCTACATGATGTGCTGCCAACTCCCCAGAACCTGAACCAGTGGGTAGGTGAGGATGCTGCCTGTCCACTGTGCACTTGTGTCTGCACGCTTAGTCATATTCTGACAGGTTGTAAGGTTAGTCTCTCCCAAGGACGTTATACCTGGCGTCACAATCAGGTATTGAAATGTTTAGCAGCTGCAATAGAGGAAAAACGGGTGAATGTAAATTCCGTGACCGTTAACAGAGAGAATAGATGTATTAAGTTTGTACGGGAGGGAGAAAAGGCTAGAGGAGCAGGCTTCAGGCATAACACGGGACTGCTAAGGGTAGGAGGAGCCTGGGAGATGAGGGCGGACTTAAATAGCCAACTGGTTGTCCCAGGTGAGATAGCTAGCACTTGACTACGGCCAGATCTGCTGTTGTGGTCTGAGCCAGAGAAAGTAGTCTATTTCATAGAGCTGACTGTCCCGTGGGAGGATAGAGTTGAGAAGGCTAACGAGAGAAAAAGAGCTAAGTATGCAGAGTTAGCAGCAGATGCTCTGCTGAGTGAGCTGGGCATGCAAGGAAGAAGCCAGAAGACTGCGGTTAGCAATATGTCCCAGGCACCAGAGAAAGCCAGTGACTGGTTATGGGTGCGCAGGAAGCATGCTAGCTGGGGAGCTAGCTAAGGTAAGGACGTAGGCCGCATGTAGGCCGCATGTAGGCCGCATGTAGGCCGCATGTAGGCCGCATGTAGGCCGCATGTAGGCCGCATGTAGGCCGCATGTAGGCCGCATGTAGGCCGCATGTAGGCCGCAGTTGATTTGTTTGTTGCTTCAGCTTGCATCAACGGAGCAGAGCATGGTAGATTTGTTTCTTTGGCTTGTGGTTATTAGTTTCCATACTAGTTGTTGATAGACATCGAATGGTGAGGAAGAGAGGGTTTGTGTAGTGGCAGCGTGGAGGGGGGTGATTCCAGGATGCTGGAAGCCTTCTTGAGGTGTCGTGGGCCTAACTTAACGAAACATCGGTGAAGGGAGGTGCCCACTTGAAAACCCCAATGATATGCTGCATACTGCTGTTGTTCAGATCATGTTCTCATGGTATTTGGTAGCCATGGTTTGCTGCTGAGCGGGCCATACAAGCCAGCAGCTTCTAGTTAGAGTAGGTAGAATATAGGTTATTGGTCATATTACATGACTGTAGGCTTGGTAGGGCCTCTTAGTCGAACAGGGCCTCTTAGTCGAACAGGGCCTCTTAGTCGAACAGGGCCTCTTAGTCGAACAGGGCCTCTTAGTCGAACAGGGCCTCTTAGTCGAACAGGGCCTCTAAACGTGTTTTGCCTGGGATTTCAGCACAAGGACCTCTTGTCCTGTGTATTACTAAATGTTTTCATGAGGATTAAGTGGTGCGTTAGAGACGAGATAGCTTTGATGTGTGGCATACAGACCAAGTCTAGATGACTCTTCTTTTAAAAGCTGAGACAGTTCAGCTGATATTTTAAATTCATCATTTTTAAAATTACTGGTAGTTTTAATTTAATCTTTTAATAGTTGTTACAATTCTCTTATTCCTCTCTGACTTACAGCAGCTTTGTTTGATTCCTCATTGAGTTCATGATGTCTGCACGTACACAAACAGCTCAACATTCCACACTGGGAACTTTGGGATTTCTGTCTTCAAATCTAAATGTTTAGTTGTCTTGTGCATACATTTAAATGTAGGTGACCAACCTTCAACTGGGAATTTTTAGTATTTATGGATTCAATACTGGCAGAAGAATTAAAAAAATGCCAGTGGGTGTCGGTGCATTTCATGCATTTAGTCAGTAGATGGAGCCATAGCGTTGTTCTACAAGGAATATTTTCAGTACTTTTCTGTTGCGTTAGCAGTTGTGTTATTAAAGACTGAAGGCAAACATGTTTGCACTTCATGTGGGTTACTGGCCTCGGTAAAATACTAATGATGATGTAAAGTAAATGAATAAACAAAAATAAGAAACAAGTCTCTCTTGTAAACTGAAATGTAATGAAAGCAAACGCATTAAAAAATATAGCATTACAGTGAGTTCATCATTTTTTCTATACCCGTTTGTCCGGTTAGGGGTCATGGGGGTCTGCTGGAGCCTATCCCAGCTGTCATCGGGCGAGAGGCAGGGGTACACCCTGGACAGGTCGCCAGTCCATCGCAGGGCCAACATTCACACTCACATGCGCACCTACGGGCAATTTAGAGTCACCAATTTACCTAATGAGCATGTCTTTGGATGGTGGGAGGAAGCCGGAGTACCTGGAGAGAACCCACGCAGACACGGGGAGAACATGCAAACAGAAGTTGTTATAATTTGTATTGTTTCTCATGTCACTAGGGAGCCTGTTCCATGCCTGACTCCATCTGCAGGTGGATCACAGACTTCCTGTCTGACAGGAGGCAGCATGTGAGGCTGGGAAAACACATCTCAGACTCCCGTACCATCAGCACGGGTTCCCCTCAAGGCTGTGTCCTTTCTCCTCTGCTCTTCTCCCTGTATACCAGCAGCTGCACCTCCAGTCATGAGTCTGTCAAGCTCCTGAAGTTTGTGGATGACACCACCCTCATCGGGCTCATCTCAGGTGGAGATGAGAGCGCCTACAGACTGGAGATTGACCGCTTGGCAGTGGTGGAAAGTAACGGAGTAAATTTACTTAAGTACTTTACTTAAGTACAGATTTTAAGGATTTGTACTTTACTTGAGTAGAAAATTGATTTAATACTTTTACTTTTACTCGAGTAACATTTCCAGGACGAATTTGATACTTTTACTCGAGTAGATTTCTGTGAAGGGCAAAAAGTAAGCGTTACTTTTAGTGACGTATTGTTTGTTTTTTTGCCAAACAGCCGATCTTGATTGCAGCGGTGAATGATGATTGACAGCCGCTTACAACGTAACGCGAAGTTGTGCCCCTTGTTTTCCCTCAATACGATTGGCCACCCGCTGTGTTCGTCAAAGAAGGAGCCTATCACAGCGCACGTTCGCGCACGTCCGCGTTAACCACGTAAAACCGCGCCCATCATCATCGGGTAGACGCCGCGAAAGCATGCAGCGCTTCATCAACCCAACAGCGGGAATGGCGAGTGTAGGAGGTGAGGTTGCAGTCCCAGACGAGTCCAGCAGCACAGAATCTGAATGTGAACATGACAACCAAGATGTTCGACATGGCGAACAGGAAGAACACCCGTGGCCATACTTGAAGTCACTGTTTGAATTTTCAATGGTGAAAAACGCGAACTCTACGTCGAAGTCCTACGTTTTCAAGTGCCTCCTATGTCTTCCGAAGACAAATCACATCACCGCGTTCAACAACTCTACATCTAACCTCAAGAAGCACGTTGACGTGAGTAAACATTTCATTGTTGGGAACAATGGACTCATGTGGGTCTCTGAGTGCACAGTTGGAGCTAATGTGGTTTTAGCCAGCAGCAATAATAATCATACCAATAATTACACAGTATATCAGGGTTCCCGCAGGGTCTTAAAAAGCCTCAAAAAGCATTGAATTTCAGAATTTGGAAGTAATGCCTTAAAAAGCCTTGAATTTTAATGTGGAGATCTGAAAATGTGTAAATAAAAATAACAAGAAATTGACCACATTTGGCCAAAAATGACAAAAAAAATTTAAAGTGGGAAAAAAATGACAAACTTGACCAAAAATGCCACAAATTTAATGAAAAAATTCATAAAAAAAGTCAAAAACATGACAAAAATGACACAAAGAAGACAAAAAAATTACCAAACAATACAAAAAATCACAAACTGACAAAAAAATGTGTGCACGGTGCAGCTGCAAAGTGAGTTATTGACTTTGTGTATAAATGGTATTAGAAAGCCTTGAAAAGTCTTGAATTTGACTTGAAGAAACCTGTAGGAACCCTGTATATTCTTGATTCTCAAACTGCTTAGGTCTAACTCAATGTATAAATGGAACCAGATATACCTGTTCATTCTAATGTCAAATTAACATTGACTTTACAATTAACGTGGACCCCAGAGATTGAGATGCCATAAAATGCATGTAAAATTGTGGGTCCTTGAAATTAAGTAGTTGAGAAACACTGCTCGAGCCATAAACAGATCTTCTCTTATGGGGGCCGTGGCATATCTTTTCAAATGGGTTCTGTGGGCTACTAAGTGTCAATTTCGAGTCCTATTTGATTCTAATCTGTGTCCACTATTGTAAACTGAACTGTACTTTGTATTTTACAGAGAAAACATAAACAACATGCAGCAACGTACGCAGAATTAACCACAACATCACAGAAGAGAAAATATCAGAGTGACAGCTCTTCTATCCCCATGAAACAAAGAAAAATTGATGAACCTGGTCAAAGTTTCTCTAGAGTCACACAGAAATTTGTAGACAACAGAGTACTCAACTTCATCACGCAAGGCCTACAGCCGTTCTCCATGGTTGAGCTGCCTGCTTTCCAGGAACTCATCACTGATCTCCATCCTCAGCGAACAGTAATGTCCAGAACCACCCTCCGCAGCAGACTTAGCCGTGCAACCACTCAGATGAAGGCCTGTGTGAGGGAGGAGATGAGGAAGGCTTCGTACATAGCCACGACCACCGACTGCTGGTCTGCAAGAAGAAGGAGCTTTCTTGGCATTACAGCACACTGGTTAGACGCAGGCACCTTTAAGAGGCATTCTGCAGCTCTCGCATGTCGACAGTTGAAGGGCTCTCATACTTTTGATGTCTTGGCAAATGCGTTGCACGACATACACTTGGAGTATGACATCCGGGACAAGATTGTCAGAACCACTACTGACAATGGATCCAATTTCATTAAAGCGTTCCGTATCTTTGGAGATGAAAACAATAATGTTGCTGCTGTTGCTGCTCCGGAGGAAGAAGTTGATACAAGTGACGACCCTGATGACCTTGACAATGAGGAGGAGGTGGAGTTCCATGAGGTGGAAGCCATTTTGGCTGAAGACGATGGTCTCCAGTACCAACTGCCAAAACATCAGAGGTGTGCATGCCATTTGTTAAATTTAGTGTCTTCTGTTGATGCTGCTGATGCGGACAAGGCAGGCAACTACAAGAAGCTCTCAAGGTCTGCTGTTGGCAAATGTCAAGCTCTCTGGAATAAGACGTCCAGGTCCACTATTGCCGCAGAGATTGTGGAAAAGCATTGCAAACTCCAGCTTGTACAACCGTGCGCCACAAGATGGAACTCCTTTTACCTGGCTGTGGAGCGAATCCTGAAGATCTACAAGGACCAGGGAGAGAATGCTTTGAGAAATGTCTGTGCTGACCTCAAGGTTGTAATGTAAGTAGACGGTGAATGCATTTCATGTTCTGCAGTAGATGTACCTACCATACTAGATCCTGATACTTGCCACATGCTGAACCTGTTAGGTTTTTATTCTGAAAGTAACTAGTTTTTCCCCCTAAGTTAATTTTTTTCTGTCTCTGTGTGTGTGTGTGTCTGTGTGTGTTCGTAGGTTCAGTCAGGCTGAAATGTGCTTTTTGGCTGAATATGCCAAAAGCATGGCTCCAGTTGCCAAGGCCCTGGATGTGCTGCAGGGAGAAGTCAAAGTTACCATGGGATATCTCCTCCCTACCATCAACATCATGATCGACAAGCTCGAGAAAATCAGACCGTCACTGAAATACTGCAAGCCGCTGGTTGATGCCATCCTAGGTAGGGATGCGTCAGAATAATTAAGTATTCACATAATTGCTACAAGGGTAAAAATGATTGTTTTACAGCAAAGGCTACATTGTAATTAACCACTAAACCCCAGCACTGATATAGTGAGGAAAGCTTCCGATGAAAATAGTGGACTGACAAGCTCACAATGCTGCGTCAGATTGGGAACTGTCGATCAGCTACTTTCATTGAAAGCTTTCTCCAACAGAAATTAGGAAAGTATTGCGCCCTGAGTGACTCCAGTTACCCATAGGAGGTTCATATGATTAAACCCTGCTCACAGCAACCACATTTGAGAGAATACATAATTTAAGTGTGATAATGCTATTTTGCATCGAGGTAATTAAAAAATGTAACCCTCCCTGTTTTACACATCGCTACTACTCCTAGGTGGTGTAGAGAGGCGATTTAAGGGAATGATGTCGGACCCAGAGCTGATTGCTGCAGCGATCCTTCACCCAAAGTTCCAAACATCCTGGGCAACTGATGATATCCTCCAACTAGGTGAGAATTGTACCATTCCACTTTGGTACCTTGCTATGATGTAACTAAAAAGGTTGGCAAGATGTCTAAATAATTCCTATTATTGACTAGAAATTGATACATCAAGATTATGCTCCTCATTGACTTGCATTGTATGGAAAAAAAACTTTAACAGTAGCACATCACCAGACAGTTTATTATAGGATTGTAATGGGAAGTTGTCCTTTATATTAAACTAAACATACTTGGTTTGGTGTTATACATGTGAGAATAAACTTTGTTTGAGTTTGTTTACAGGAGCACATTTTAAATCAATTTGTAGTTTATGGAGAAATGATAAAAATTCTATGACTGATGATTGTTTCATTTAGGGCTTGTGTACATAAAGGAACACCTTCCTTCCTTCGATGAACCTCGGCAGCAGCATGTTTCCTCTTCAGGCACCTCTGATGAAGAGGATTACTTTTCTGGTTTGAGGCGCACACATACACAGGAGACCACAAAGCAGCTAGATACCTACCTGGCATGCACATCTGGAGGTATGGAAACGTTTGCACCTTGTCCAGCTGTTGCCAGATTGGCACTCAAATTGAACACTGGCCTACCGGCCTCGGCGGCCTGTGAAAGGCTGTTCAGTACAGCTGGACTGTTGTTCACACCAAGAAGAGGAAGGATTCTTTCTCAGAACCTGGAGAACCAGTTGCTTTTGAAGTTGAACAGAGCCTATTTTGATTTCAGGCAGACATAGACTGACAGACACAGAGATCCACACAGATACACGCACACGCAGACAGTTGTGGCACATGCAGCGTTGTTATATGTTGTTGTACTTGAAATAGAGTTGTGTTGTTGTAGTGGTCATCACTGCTCCTCAGTGAGGGACGAGACACAATCTTGATGACTTGACTTGCGATGCCTTGGAATATATTTCTGCACTGTTTATTATTATATATATTCTTGCACAGATTTTGTCTGTTTAAAAAAAAGTATATGTGCAAATTTAATAAATAGGATCATCAGAAAGGACAGCAATTTGTCATCCTTGTTTGATTGTTTGCAGCCTTTTTCAGAACAAAGTCCAATTTATAAGCCGTTTGACGGAGGGACCCCCATTGGGTGATATGTCTGTTTCTGGATTGTCCACAATGACACGCTGTATTGATCTTGGTATCATAGGAGGACACATAACTGGTTCATAACAATACTCACTACTTAGACCTTCTGGAAGAGTTGACTTCTTGTAAATTAGTAATGACATTTTGAAGGTAGATCATTAACAATTTAACTCTTGAGAGCATGGACAGGTCCATGGAGTTACAACAAGGTGCTATCAATCAAAAAAGAAAAAAAGGCCCTATCAATTAAAAAGGGGGCGGGGAAGGTAAGTCGAAAGAAGAAATTTACTTTTACTTTTTACTTTTACTTGAGTACTTTTAAAAGCCTGTACTCTTGATTACTTAAGTACCTTTAAAAGCAAGTACTTTTTTACTCTTACTTGAGTAACATTTTGACAGAGCTACTTTTACTTGTAGTGGAGTAAATTTGACAAGGAGGATTTGTACTCTTACTCAAGTACTGGAGTCGTGTACTCACTCCACCACTGCCGCTTGGTGACTTGGTGCAGCTGTCACAACCTGGAGCTGAACGCCTCCAAGACAGTGGAGATGATCTTGGATTACAGGAAGAACACAGCCCCACTCCTTCCCATCATCCGGTGTGACTCTACAGTCAACACTGTGGACTCCTTCCATTTCCTGGGCACCATCATCTCCCAGGAGCTCAAATGGGAGCTAAACATCAGCGCCCTAATTTAAAAAAAAAAAAAAAAAAAAAAGCACAGCAGAGATTGTACTTCCTGCGGCAGCTGAAGAAATTCAACCTGCCAAAGACAATGATGGTTCACTTCTACACTGCCATCATTGAGTCCATGCTCACCAACGCCATCACCACCTGGTATGCTGCAGCCTCTGCTAAGGACAAGAGCAGACTGCAGCGTGTCATTCGCTCTGCAGAGAAGGTGACTGGCTGCAGTCTGAAGTCTCTGGACAAGCTGTACGCTTCCAGGACTCTGAAGCGTGCAGCTAAGATTGTGGCTGATCCCTCTCACCCTGGACACGGACTATTTAACAGACTCCCCTCTGGCAGACGGCTGAGATCCATTGAGTGTAGGACCACTCGCATGGCGGACAGTTTTTTCCCATCCGCAGTCCGTCTGCTGAATAATACCAAGCCCCCCTGAACACTCACCATCATCCCACATATAGTTGTATTTTTTGAAATTTATATATACTTTTTATATTTTATTTTATTTATGCATATATGTAGTGGAAAGTGCTGACTATCATAACAAAATGTTGATGAAATGAAAGGGTTTTGTGGCAGATAATGTGTCTGCAAAGCTAAAACTGTGAAGAGAATCTGCAGAGTTTTTCACAGATGATTCTTCCCCCTTCATGAACGGTTAACCTTTTTTTTTTTTGCAATAAAACGCACGAAGGCAAAACCTTTGTTTTGAGATCCTTTTATTCGAAGTTGTGAAAAAAACCCACAACATATACTACTACAGAAAGTTGATGCAGGCGAACTTTGGTGTGTCGTCCTCTGGTTGGCTCGTAATCTGACTCAGTCTCTCCTCTTCACCTGCCACTCACGCCCATAACATCTGACTCCATCCTTGCTCCATCTCCTCAAGTGCACGGCCTGGAATATTCTGTGGTTAGTAAGATACATTAAGCAGTACACACACTAAACTACTATACATTTTGTAACAGTAATCATCACACCATATTATTAAACTACTATATTTTCATCAATTATATCTACAACGGTTAACCCTACTGTTGACACAGATCTAAGAGCCCTCGTACTTTTTCCATCCTTGCGCCATCTCCTCAAGTGAGTGCCTGCACACAACAACCTTAACAAAGAACACACTATTCTCCCTGATATGGACGTCCGGTTAATCTAGCATTAGGTCATCTGGACCAGCTGCATCCCTTCCTTTATCTGTTACTGACATTCTTCCATTCCTGCACGGCCTGGAATATTCTGTGGTTAGTAAGATACATTAAGCAGTACACACACTAAACTACTATACATTTTGTAACAGTAATTATCACACCATATTATTAAACTATGATTAACTCCTCAGGTATTTTCATCAATTATATCTACAACGGTTAACCCTACTGTTGACACAGATCTAAAAGCCCTCGTTCTCAGCTCAGAACAAGTACTTTTTCAGTGTATGTGTGCTGTGAGGCATCAGTGCTAACCATCTGCTTTGAAATCATGACAATGACTATGATTGTTTTTTTTTAATTTTATTATTATTATACATCTAATTATAAAATGACATTAAAAAAAAAAAAAAAAAAAAAAAGGGAAAACCGGAGCCCCCGGTGTAAACCCCAGTAAACCACTGTGTTGCCAGAACTGCAACTCAGTTGAAGTCCTGTCACTACATACAGGTCAGCCTCTGTTCCAGGGAAGTTACCTCAATATAAGCCATCCTTTAAATTAATGATTAAATGGGAACTTCCATCCAAATAAACTGATGTCCCGGGGTATTCGCTTGCCGATATTATGAAAATGAGACACCTGAAACTGTAACAACCACTAAGCCAGCCAAAACTGCACAAACAGCAACAGGTTTCCAGGAAAAATGATTTCTAAAAAACGTTTTTTTTCCATCGATGCATTTTTGCAACTTTGATCTCAGCAGATAATTCTTTATGGACAAGATGACTGACTGTTGATTGTAATTAGGAAAGTCATCCATTAAACCTGACAGTAATGAGAATTCATCACCCGCTTTTTGGACTACGTCCCTGAGCAGTACATCAAAATGATCGAATATTTGCTTTGAAATTTCGAAGTTAGTATCAGAAACCTGGGCCCATACTGACTGATTTAAACGTTCTTCTATTGACTTTTTTGTCTCTCCGGATAAAGTCATACGACTTGCAGTCTCCAAATGAGAAAGCAGATCTCTAACTAGTGACCCAATAAACTCTTTCCGTTTTAGAATGCCTACTGGATTTCTTTCTAACTCTACAGAGCCCATTTTCCTTCTGCGATGTAAGATTGATTAGCTGTGAATAACTCTGATGATCTGCTGTTGAACCCTGCGTGTAAATATTTCTCTTAACTCGTCTTGTTACTGAGCTACTCAAAAATGTACCTTAACAATTCTGAAATACATCAAAGGACCTAAGATGTCTATGATAAGAAAGTAGTCTGTCCATAAAGGGATGGCTTTGATCTTGTTGCCTGGCAACAGGCTCCACCCACTTAAACATAGCCTGTGAGGTCACATGACCAATTCAATTCAATTAAGCTTTATTTATATAGCGTCAATAACAAGCTCCATCACCACCTGGTATGCTGCAGCCTCTGCTAAGGACAAGAGCAGACTGCAGCGTGTCATTCGCTCTGCAGAGAAGGTGATTGGCTGCAGTCTGAAGTCTCTGGACGAGCTGTATGTTTCTGACGCAGCCAAGATTGTGGCTGATCGCTCTCACCCTGGACACGGACTATTTAACAGACTCCCCTCTGGTAGACGGTTGAGTGTAGGACCACCCGCATGGCGGACAGTTTTTTCCATCCGCTGAATAATACCTGCTCGTAATCTGACTCCGTCTCTCCTCTTCACCTGCCACTCACGCCCATAACATCTGACTCCATCCTTGCTCCATCTCCTCAAGTGAGTGCCTGCACACAACAACCTTAACAAAGAACACACTATTCTCCCTGATATGGACGTCCGGTTAATCTAGCATTAGGTCATCTGGACCAGCTGCATCCCTTCCTTTATCTGTTACTGACATTCTTCCATTCCTGCACGGCCTGGAATATTCTGTGGTTAGTAAGATACATTAAGCAGTACACACACTAAACTACTATACATTTTGTAACAGTAATTATCACACCATATTATTAAACTATGATTAACTCCTCAGGTATTTTCATCAATTATATCTACAACGGTTAACCCTACTGATGACACAGATCTAAAAGCCCTCGTACTTTTTCAGTGTACGTATGTGTGCTGTGAGGCATCAGTGCTAACCATCTGCTTTGAAATCATGACAATGATTATGATTATTGTTTTTTCATTGTTTTTTTTTTTTTTTTTATTATATGTCCAATTAAAAAATGACATTAAAAAAAAAAAAAAAGGTAAAACCGGAGCCCCCGGTGAAAAACCCTCTAAACCACTGTGCTGCCACAAGTGCAACTCAGTTGAAGTCCTGTAACTACATACAGGTCAGCCTACATACTACATACTACATACTACACTACACTACATACTACAGGCCAGCCTCTCTTCCAGGGAAGTTACCTCAATATAAGCCATCCTTTAAATTAATGTTTAAATGGGAACTTCCATCCAAATACCGTGATGTACCGGGGTATTCACGTGACGATTTTATCAATGCATGAGACACCTGAAACTACAACAACCACTAAGCCAGCCAAAGCTGCACAAACAGCAACAGGTTTCCAGGAAAAATGATTTCTTAAAAATATTTTTTTTCCATCGATGAATTTTTGTCCTGTCACTACATACAGGTCAGCCTACATACTACATATTACACTACACTACATACTACAGGTCAGCCTATATACTACATATTACACTACACTACATACTACAGGCCAGCCTCTGTTCCAGGGAAGTTACCTCAATATAAGCCATTGCGCTGAAATAAATAGTCAAATTGGTTCGTGCATGCACAGCGAGAAAGAGAGAGCTTTAGCAGGCACCTGGCCGACCCCCGAATTCACCAAAGCCCTAGACGCTGGCTATCGCGTCGCTGAAATAACTGAAGTCTGGAATTTTGATAAAAAGAGTGACTCTATCTTTAGGGGTTACATCAACACATTTTTGAAAGGGAAACAGGAGGGTTCAGGCTACCCCTCTGAAGCATCGGACGAGGCTAGCAGGGACAGTTACGTCAGAGACTACAAGGCTAACCAGGGTATCCGGCTAGATCCGGCTAAAATCCATCCTAACCCCGCCAAAAGACAGATTGCTAAATTATGTCTCAACAGCTTTTGGGGTAAATTTGCCCAGAGAACCGAGCTGGCTCAGACCAGCCTCGTCAGAAAACCTGAAGAATTTTTCAAGTTTCTCTTTTCAGAGCAGCACGTCGTCAAACATTTCACCTTTCTGAATGACGAGGTGGTGATGGTGCAGTGGCGGTACGGTGAGCGTTACATTCTCCCTGCCTGGAGAAGCAACAACATTTTCATCGCTGCATTTACCACCGCCTATGCTCGTTTGACGCTCGTTTGACTCTACAGTTTTATGGAGAAGGTGCATGATCCTGAGAGGATTCTGTACTACGACACGGACAGCTTAATCTTTTTCTTTTTTTTTTTTTTTTTTTTTTTTTTTTAATTCCTTTATTTAAAGTGTGTAAGACGGGTGAAAAAAACAAACATATATAGCAACACAGGACAAGACAATACACAGTGATAACTACTATAACCGATCAAATGAAAAAAAAAAAACAAAAAAAACAAAAACAAAAAAAAAACCCAGTAAATGAAAAATAAAGAATAAAATAACACAATTAAAATAACAAAAACAATGTTTTTGTTTAGAATATACGTTGTGTGTGTAAGTGTGTGTGTGTGTATGTGTGTGTGTGTGTGTGCGTGCGTGTGTATGATGAACATAAGTATGTTGGACTTCTGATGTAAATATGGAAGAAAAAAAAAAAAAAAAAAAAAAAAGGGGGGGGAAGAGATAGCAGAACAATAATAATAAATAATTAAATAGGTAGTAAATAATAATAGTGAGAGAGAGAAAAAAAAAAAAGAAAAAAAAAAAAAAAAAAAAAAAAAAAACAATAATTCAGAGACCAATATATTTTTTTTCTTTTTTCTCCCTTCCTCCCCCTCCCCTCCCCTTTCCTTTCCTCCCCCTCCTCCCTTCCCTTTCCCTTCCCCCCCTCTCTTCTTCTTCCCTTTTATTTGTTTGTTTGCTTGTGTTGGTAGGGGGAGGGTGATTGGTTCTCAGGCAAAACAAGTAATGCAAATACCATTTGATAATAAGAAATAAAAAAAAAAAAAAAAAAAAAAAAAAAAAAAAAAGACAGATGACAAATCAGGTCTGTAAGAAGTTTATGAGTGAAGACCAGATGGAGAGGGGTTCTATTGCTGAGTGTTGGATGGAATCTTCCATGGAGATGTGGTCAGTGAGGAAGTTTTTCCAATGTGTTGTATTGATATTGTTTTTGGATTTCCAGTTCATGACGATGGTTTTCTTGGCGATAGTTAGCGCTATAAGAATTAATTTATTATTAGGTCCTATCAGATTTATTGTTGATGTGTCGCCGAGTAGGCAGAGAGACGGAGATAGTGGGATGTGGCAGCCCAAGAGATGTGACAGTGACTTTGTGACCTCATGCCAAAATTGTTGAACAGGGGTGCAATGCCAGATGGCGTGGATATAAGTGTCTGGTGTCTTTTGTGTACAACTGGTGCAAATGTCTGAAGAGAAACCCATTTTGTGCATTTTCTGTCCTGTGTAGTGTGTCCTGTGAAGAATCTTATATTGTATCAACTGTAGATTTGCATTTTTTGTCATAAGATAGATGTTTTGACAGATTTGAGTCCAGAAGTTGGCATCAGGAGCAATCAACAGGTCAGTCTCCCATTTTATTGTTGGAATAGTGAATGTTTTATCTGAGTTTGTGATGATTCTGTATATTTTGGAGAGGAGTTGCTTAGCTGATTGAATGTTAATTAAGTCATTACATGATGGAGGAAGATTCAGGTTAATAGTTTTAATATCAAGTACCGCTTGAATTGATAATTTGAGTTGTAGGTATTCGAGAAATTGATTGCTCCTGATGCCAAACTCCCGGACTAGGTGAGTAAATGAAACCAGTGTGTTGTTCTGAATGATGTGTTGTAAGTGGGTGATCCCTTTAGTTGACCAGGTGGAGAAGTGATGTGGTTTCTTGTTGTTACGAAGGTCAGGATTGTTCCAGATCGGAGTGAACTTAGATGGGCTCAATGTGGAATTTGTGACTTTATGGAATTTCCACCAGGCTGTCAGAGTCGCTGCTATTGTTGTTGTTTTGAAACATTGGTGGTGTTTAATCGAATTACTGAGAAATGGTAAATCTGAAATGGAGATGGTTTTGCAAAAAGTCTGTTCTATATCGAGCCATGTATTGTCTGATTGGTGGGGATGGATCCATTTATATATGTATTGTAACTGATTTGCAAGATAGTAATGGTAGAAATTTGGAGCTGCAAGACCTCCCTGTGTTTTTGGTTTCTGAAGAGTTGTGAGTTTGATTCTTGGTGGTTTGTTTTTCCAGTAAAATTTTGTTATGATAGAGTCAAGTGATTTGAACCAATTCAGTGAGGGTTGAGATGGAATCATAGTGAGAAAATAATTAACTTTGGGAAGTACTGACATTTTTATTGTAGCGATTCGACCTAATATGTTAAGTGGGAGGTTCATCCAGCGAACAAGATTGTCACTTATTGTTTTGAGAAGTGGGGTGTAGTTGAGGTTGGGCAACTCTGACAGCCTGGGGGAGATGTTAATACCTAGATATGTGATATGACTAGTGCATAGTGGAATAGGTGGGGTTTGAGCTGCCACATCCCAGCTGTTTTTACGTAGTGGGAGGAGAGAGGATTTGTGCCAATTTATGGAGTAGTTAGAAATTCTGGAGAATGAGTCTATGAGTTTTATTGTTTCTGGAAGAGATGAGTAGGGGTTTCCTAGAAAGAGTAGGATATCATCGGCATAAAGACTAATTTTATGATGTGAATTTGGTGTTTGGATTCCTGTAATGTTATTGTTTTGACGAATGGCTGCGGCTAGAGGTTCGATGAAAATTGTAAATAAAAAGGGAGAGAGTGGGCATCCTTGCCTAGTCCCCCTGTGCAGTGTGAAAGGTGGTGATGTTAGTCCATTGGTGATTACTGTGGCTGAAGGTGCTGTGTATAAGATTTTGACCCAGTTAATAAATGATTCCCCAAAGCCAAATTTTTGCATTGTAGAAATGTCAAATGACCAATTGACCCTATCAAAAGCTTTTTCTGCATCTAATGTGGCAATGATAGTTTGTGTTTGAAGATGGGATGAGTAATCCATTATGTTAAAGAGTCTGCGTGTGTTATTGGATGAGTGTCTGCCTTTAATGAAACCGGTTTGATCTGGGTGAATTATGGATGTGATAATTTTTTCCATTCTACGAGCAAGTGTTTTAGCAATGATCTTAGTGTCAACGTTGATAAGAGAAATTGGGCGGTAACTTGATGGTAATGATGGATCCTTGTTAGG
Source organism: Planiliza haematocheilus (assembly GCA_005024645.1). Classification (NCBI taxonomy): domain Eukaryota; kingdom Metazoa; phylum Chordata; class Actinopteri; order Mugiliformes; family Mugilidae; genus Planiliza; species Planiliza haematocheilus. The sequence goes on from SRSE01000725.1 coordinate 10,706,965, forward strand.
TTTGAGAAGCAGTGATATTGTAGCTGTGTTCATGTCTTTTGGTAATTTGGAATTCTGTTTTATTTCTGATATGAGTCTGTTGAAGAGTGGAGAAAGAATGGGCCAAAAGTGTTTGTAGAACTCAGCAGGGAAGCCGTCGGGTCCTGGTGATTTGTTATTTGGCATAAGTTTGAGGGCGTTAGATAATTCTTGCTCAGTTATTGGTGATTCTAGTATAGTTATTCTGTCAGGAGAGAGCTGTGGTAAATCGATATTGTTGAGGAATGAATTGATATCATCTTGGGTTGGATTTATTTCTGGTAGGTATAAATTTGCGTAAAATTTTTTGAAAATTTGATTTATTTCTTCTGGTATATGTGTTGGCTTCCCTGCTGAGTCCTTAATAGTGGTAATTGTTGTTTTTTCCTTATTTTGTTTGATTAGATTAGCCAAATATTTTCCGGATTGATTACTGTGGTGAAACTGTTCTTGTCTAAGTCTGTTTATTAAAAATTGTGTTTTCTTATTTAAGATTTCATTTAGCTGAAACTTGTATTTCCTTAATTCATTCTGTGTTTGGTCCGTTAAATTATTTATGTTAAGGTCCTCAAGTTGCTTAACTTTTTGTTCCAATTCAGCTTCTTGTTGTTGTTCTATCCTTTTTTTATAGGTTGAGAATGAAATAATAATACCTCTTAAAACTGCTTTACCTGTTTCCCAGAGAATAGACGGAGATGACTTTGGGGAATCATTTATTTCAAGGAAGGATGCCCACTCTCTTTTGATCAGACTGTCAAATTCTGAATCGTTAAGGAGTGATGTGTTAAAGCGCCACCTAGTGTTGGATTTGTATGGACGGCCTGTATTCCATGTAAATGTTATCGGGCTATGGTCACTGATTAATATGGGGTGGATAATTGAGTCTGAGATATTTGACATAATTGAATTACTGGTGAGGAAAAAGTCAATACGTGAATATGATTTATGAACCGGTGAGAAAAATGAGTATTGTCTTACAGTAGGGTGTTGAGAGCGCCAACTATCGCCAAGACCAACATCACTCATGAACCGTTTGATTATTTCTGAAGACTGCCAGGTGCGTTTATTTGAGGTGTTACTTCTATCTATTAATGGGTTAATGACTGTATTAAAATCACCTCCTATTATTATTGGGCCGATACAGTTGGTGGAGATAGTAGAAAAGAAATTATTGAAAAAAGATGGATCATCCGAATTTGGACCATAAACATTGCCAATTGTGACCGGGCTATTGTTAAACAAGATGTTAATAATAATAAAACGTCCATCTTGATCTATAATGGTGGACTTGTGAATGAATGGGATTTTATTGCTTATTAGAATAGCAACCCCTCTTTGTCTTTTATTGTAATTAGCTGAAAATACTTGTTTGAATTGTGATGACTGTAATTTGTTATGGTCTGACTGGGAGAGATGTGTTTCTTGTAGTAAACATATATCTGCTTGTAATTTAGTTAGGTGATTAAATATTTGTATTTTTTTTGCCTGAGAACCAATCCCCCGGATGTTCCATGATACAAATTTCAGCTGTGACATTTAAGAAAGAATACAGTAAATCTGAGAACCATGCTGATATGTGTATATGTGCATGTAAGCGTGTGAGCATACTCAGAGTGTGTGTGTGGGTGTGTGTGTGTGTGGATGTGCATGTATGCATGCTTGTGTGTAAGAAGAACCATGACATAGAAATGATAACATATAACTACAAAAACAGAAACAAAACAAAACACGAGAGTGAAAAAAAAAAAAAAAAAAAAAAAAACACGAAGAAAAGAACACTTACGAGAATCCAATGCAGGTTACGGACAGCTTAATCTACATCGTCAGAGAGGGAGAGACCCCGCTTCCGACGGGTAACTACCTGGGACAGCTGACCGACGAGCTGGGTGGGGATAGCGTCCAAGAGTTTGCAGCGGCGGGGCCTAAAAGTTACGCCTATCAGACCAGAGGGGGTAAAGTGTCTTTACGTGTTAAGGGAATCACGCTGACTCAAGAAAGCTGTAAAGAAATCAGGTTTGACAGCATTAAACATTTGGTAGAGGGTTACATTCAAAATCCTGAGCACGGAGCCGTCATCACGGTGCCGCAGCAGAACATTGTGAGAGATAAAAAGGGCTTCCGTCTGAAAAGTTCCTCATTCCAAAAGAAGTTTAGGGTGGTGTACGACAAAAGGCGTCTTTTGGCTGACGGGCGAATCGAACCCTTTGGTTATTGAAAATAAAAATGTCAAAACCCCCGGGAGAGGAGGTTGAGTTTGATCCCAGATTGCAGTTGCCTTTCTCATGTCTGGTGGTGGGACCTAGCGGGTGTGGAAAAACTGTTTTTGTAAAAAGTGTTTTGGAAAACTGTGAACATGTGATGAATGATGTACCCGAGAATATCGTATGGATTTATACTTCTTTTCAACCTTTGTATATGGAACTGCAGAAGAAAATAAAAAGATTAAATTTGTCAAGGGTACTGGAAGTCAGATGTGCACAAGGTGAAGAGGACAGGAGAGAGCACGGTCCCCTGTGGTGCTCCGGTGCTGCTGACCACAGTGTCTGACGTGCAGTCCTTCAGTCTGACGTACTGTGGTCTCTCTGTGAGGTAGTCTGGAATCCCTCTCACCAGGTGTGAGTCCACCCTCATCTCTGTCAGCTTGTCTCTCAGAGGAGGGGCTGGATGGTGTTGAAGGCGCTGGAAAAATCAAAAAACATGATTCTCACAGCACCGCTCTCCTTGTCCAGATGAGAATAAGCCCTGTGTAACAGATAGAGGATGGCATCCTCCACGCCCACCTTCTCCTGGTGTCCAAACTGCAGTGGATCCTGTGCGTGGTGGACCTGGGGTCTGAGGAGATGGAGCAGCAGCCGTTCAAAGGTCTTCATGATGTGAGATGTTAGTGCCACTGGTCTGAAGTCACCCGGCTCCCTGGGGTGTTTTGTTTTGGGAACCGGGATGAGACACGAAATCTTCCAGAGCACGGGGACCCTCCCCAGCTGCAGGCTCAGGTTGAAGACATGCTGAAGCAGAGCAGGCCTTGAGCATCCTTGGACACACTTTGTCCGGGCCTGCTGCTTTCCTTGGGCGCAGCCTCCTCAGCTCTCTGCTCACCTGATCCTTGGTGATGGTGAAGGGGAGGGGGGTTGAACTGTCTGTGGGTGTGGTGGGTCTGTGCTGCCGCCCTTCTTCTTGCAGCCTGTGATGGTTTTCATCCCAGACCTCCCTCATGTTGTTTTGCTGCAGCTTCTGTTCCACCTTCCTTCTGTACTCCTCCTTTGCCTCTCTCAGCTGGCCCTTGAGTTCCCCCTGTACGTGCTTCAGCTCGTCTCGGTCTCCATCCTTGAATGCCCTTTTCTTCCTGTTCAGGATGTCCTTGACATCACTGGTGATCCAGGGCTTGTTGTTTCGGAAGCAGCGTACAACAAACAGGAGGCTTCCTTTTACCTCTGCTAGGAGTATGTGATGAAAAAACTATCCAAGAGCGACAGCGGCTGGACTCCGAAAGGTGAATTTATCTACAGTGGAAAAACTGTGAGAGGATCTCATATGCTCGATCTGGTCAAACATCTGACCAGCTTCTATAAAAAAGTGAATGAACAACCTCCTGAAGGATGGACAGAATTTCTCATGACTCTGTCAGAGCTTAACATCCCTGAGACCTCTGTGACCAACCCGCGAGCCCGTGAACAGTTTAGAAGTCTCAAAAACTTGCAGACGGATGCTGCTGCTGCTGAACCCCCATCTGTTCGTCGATCAAAAAAGAGACAACACTCGCCTGTGAAGTGGGAAGAGTTTACTCCTTGATATCGTCATTAAAAAAATAAATTGTACGACAAGAATTTGTGTTTAATAAAGCTTTACAACGGTGTAGACTTTTTCATTCTAATATCACAAGCGGTAGCAGTCTTTAAATATTTGTAGAGAACAGACCAACTGGTTACAATTTCCCCGGGATGGGACCGCCAGACATTTTTGAGATTTTTTAACAAATCCAGATACCATGGCATCGTTTCTGATGACATCATCGGTGTAGTGAGATAGCACGCTGGCGTAAGACAGGCCGCTTCCTCTCTGACACAAGTAATACGCGCAGACGTCTGATAATTCATGCTGGAGCTGACGATTGTGGTATAGGATCTTTTTTATTCCGCGTTGACGTTCCAGGAAATGCATGATGCTCTTAGGATAATATTCAAAATTTGGGCTGAAACCGAAAGAGTCAAAGAACGTGGCCTTTCCATCTTTTTCCAGAGTGAGGGCCAGCCAGTGCTCTCCTGGTAGATGACGAGCGTGGGTGTTGACGATATAGTAGACAGGTAGCGAGGGCTGTAGGGAAGGTAATTCGTCCGAAGCCCAGACACCGCGAAATACACCGGCCAGTAACCCGAGCGTTTCCAGCTCGGTAGAATTCAAAGTTTCAGTAATAATCCACCAGCACTTGTCATTTTGAATTGATTTCCAGAATGGAATCGTAACAAGTGTAGACGATGAGGGTGAGGGTGTGAGGTAAGGGAACTCGGAATCTCATCTCCAGCCTCAAACTACTGCTGGATACGAGTGAGAAGGTTGAAGACGAATAGTGTATAACCTCTTTCAAAATCTTCGCGGTCGATAGACAGAGGTAAATCCTTCAGATGTCTCCTGGTGGCGGTGAACAGATTATAAAATTCTCTCACGGAAAGCCCGTTGTTAAATCGGGGCTGGAAAGCTTTGGATGGGATCTGCCTGCCGTTATGACACAGAGCCAGGTACTCCATGTCGTTGTGGGTAAAGTTGAAAGGCGAGAGATCTTTTCTTCCGGTGAAGGCGTTGTGGTTCACCATGCCTAAAACAACGTATTTAGGCATGACGCCCAGAAACAGGTTCTCCTTATTGCATAGTCTGGAGTTTTGAGGAATAGAGTAGGTTTTCACATTGATTCTCGACAAGGGGTAGAGGGCGTTGCCTCCATCAGAGCTGCTGAATGACCTAAACGTACTGCGGGGGAAACAGTTACTTTTTTCACAAACAGAGAAGCTCCCAGTATTTTTAGATGGAAGTCGGCGTTGGGCTGAAAGCGTCGCTCGCTCGGGTCAGTTTAATGCGCAAGTCGACGCTATTCAAAAGAAGTTTCTCGCTGAAGAAGATATCCGCGTGCAGGGTCCCCAACACTTGAAACTCGCTTGAGGCGGCGCTAAACTGGGCCCTTTTAACCAGGCCCCTATTAGGACCGTCAGGCGCTATCCCGGTGAATCCATAAAACCGGCTGTGTCTTTGTAAAACAGCCCGGTGCTGAACTGACTTTTCAGGGAATTGTCTGTTTCAATCATAGCTCTGTAGGGGTGTGTGGCGCTGGATTGGGAGATTACTCTATCTCCCAGGGTCACATCGACCTGAGAGAAAAGGGTATTGAGGGGATAGTTGTCCCGTCTTTGTTAATAATTTGTAGACATAGGATAAGCAGAGTGTTGGTGAGAACCAGGTATTTCTCTCCATCACCGGGGATGAAATATTCAATAGGGCCGGCGTCGGTGAGAGCCGATAGAGGGGAAATCCCTGTGTACTGGCTCAGCTCGATAGACAGCTGCGTGGCCGGAGCCGCAAATAAATCCAGCTCCGTCATGCTGCATTCCGGCGATTTGTGATGTAAAAGAGCCATGATCTTCAGAAGAATATGTCTTCGGACTTCCTTCCGTTAGCCCTCCGTCTCCGCACTGATTTAGTACGAGAGGGTGGCTCGCGCTTTTTATGAGCTGCTACGCGACGCCCGGGGGGACTCTTTCCAGCTCGTCGAGTGAGAAGCATAATTCCTGATCCTTCTTGATTCTCCCCCTCCGGACCTCTCATGACTCTGCTGACTACGTCCGATGCAATGTTTTTGGCGGCGTTTTTAAGATGAGGCTTGGCGATGGTAAATCCTTTTTTGACCTAAATAGTTTGGAAAATATGGATCCCAGCCCCTTGCCGTACATCACGGGGGCCCCATGGAACCCAGGCAGCACGCTCCCCACTTGATCGTCGTAATAACTTACGAATCAATAAAGGTCAGGGTGAGCTTCCGCCACCACCATTTTCAGGACTGTGGTTTAATCGGTTTGAAATGTAAAGTCACAATCACTTTGCCGAACTTGAAATTTATCGGCTGGTTCTGATCGTTCTTGAGTTCGACACTGATGTTTTCAATGTGTCTCTTCGCTACCAGTACATAGTAGGTGGGGCTGAAGGACTGTGTCACCACGTCTCCAAATTTCCCCTCGATTGGAATCGTTCGTAAGAGAGGAGCGTACGCGTTGCCCACCACCTGATGCTGCACCACGTCGCTATAACAGAACATATGATAAAAACCTGCTTTTATATCGGCGAGGTGAGGAAACTTTTTTAGTAGGCCGCTCGTAAACCACTCGCCGGGATTTAATCCTAACATGTAGGCCATTGGTGGGAAAAAGTGTAATCTATAGCAACCGCTGCCTAACCACTGAAACCTCTGTCTACAATTATTATATTGTAGTGTGATGTCGCTCTGCATGTCCCTCATACACACGTTTATCTGTTTCACGTCACTTTCTTTGTCGGTGTAATATCCGCATTCAAAACGCTTGGTGTGCAGGGAAAATTCTTCAGGTTTTCTGACGAGGCTGGTCTGAGCCAGCTCGGTTCTCTGGGCAAATTTACCCCAAAAGCTGTTGAGACATAATTTAGCAATCTGTCTTTTGGCGGGGTTAGGATGGATTTTAGCCGGATCTAGCCGGATACCCTGGTTAGCCTTGTAGTCTCTGACGTAACTGTCCCTGCTAGCCTCATCCGATGCTTCAGAGGGGTAGCCTGAAGCCTCCTGTTTCCCTTTCAAAAATGTGTTGATGTAACCCCTAAAGATAGAGTCACTCTTTTTATCAAAATGCCAGACTTCAGTTATTTCAGCGACGCGATAGCCAGCGTCTAGGGCTTTGGTGAATTCGGGGGTCGGCCAGGTGCCTGCTAAAGCTCTCTCTTTCTCGCTGTGCATGCACGAACCAATTTGACTATTTATTTCAGCGCACACGCGGCAGAGAGTAAACACTAGTTTACCTCGCTTGGTCTTGTACGGCAGAATCGGCAGAAATAACCCTCGGGGAGGATGCACGACGGCTTTGATCAGACCAAAGTACATATGCGGATCTTTAAAATCCCGGCGGATAATTTCAGGGTGACTGAGGGGGTACTCAAAGTGCGCGTTGACATAGGGACGTCCACGTAACGAACCTGCTCGGTATCGCTCGGCGTGTACCTCAGACGGATGGGACAAGTTCTACCTCCAAACAGCGCATTGCGAGGGTTTAAAGGCTGCGGAGCTCGACGATGACTCGGGAACTGTTTTACTCGATCGTCAGACTTTGTCATGCAGGTCCAGTCATGCTCCCATATGAACTGCACCGAGACCTTTAGCTTAGACCGCAGGTTTAACAGCTTTTCCTGCCAGGCCCAGTGGAGCTGCTCAAAGGGAATATTTGTCAGGGGTTAACTTCATGGGGAGAGAAACATTTGGGACACCCGTGAAAGAAACACCCGAGAAACTCCCACATTTTTTTCACACCATCAATTTCTGCGTACCTGTCTACAACATTTCCCCACCCTCTTCTCACCTCCGTTGAGGGCGTGTTGAATAGTGACGTTTTCGCTGTGTGAAATCCACTCTAACCACAGAATCCCCGCATTCGAGTAGTTTTTGAATTGACGGTTGTAGTTATCGGTGGGCAGAAGGGCCAGAGTGTGGGGAGGAAGAAAGTTTGTTTTAAACACTTTCATGCAGGCGGAAGCGATCGTGATGCAGGTGAGAGGGTCGACGCGTGTCTCTTTGATGAATTCCCTGCAAAACTTTAAACAAGACGCGGCTAGAATCTCAGTGTCTTTGTCGCAATAAAGCACGGCCTCTTTTTTGAAATCGAATGCACAACCATCCTTGGTGGCGTACCAGGCTGTGAATTTTTGCATCGTCTTCGCCGACATTCTGTCTACGCCATAAACATCCGGAAGAGGGTAAGGGCCTACATAATAATATACATATACATATAATTAGGGTTGTACCGATCCGATCACGTGACTCGGAAATCGGGGCCGATCACGCAACTGAAGACTCGATCGGGACTCGGACGTTACGACCCGATCAGAGATCGGTTTTATATATATTTATTTAGTCATTATTTGTATTAGATTGTTGATATAGCCTATGGGCTATTGGTGATTCAAAAAAATAAAAAATAAAATGAGTATTTACTACCACCGTTTACGGCATGCGCATGTGCAGAAGACCAGCATGCTAGTTTGTTTTGAAGCGGAGTGGCGAGTTGTGGCGCACCATGTCTGCTGTGTGGAAGTATTTTAAAGTATGTGAGGAGAACGATGCAGTCGCAAACTGTCAAATTTGCAAAGTTGGAATATCGAGGGGTGGTAAGGACAAAGCGTCGTTTAATACCACAAACTTAATTCGGCACTTAAAAAACAAACACAGAGTATCGGATCGGGACTCGGTATCGGCAGATACTCAAAAGTCAAAGGACTCGGACTCGGATTGGGGGCAAAAAACCCTGATCGGAGCATCCCTAATAAATAAATAAATTCAACTTTATTGTCATTACACATGTACATGTACAGGGCAACGAAATGCAGTTTAGCATCTAACCAGAAGTGCAATAGGCAGTAAGTGCACGTGGCATAAATATTGTGGTATATAAAAAGTATGTTACATGTTGTGGACAATATTTACAGATCAGAACCTATGTACAGGTGAGACCATATATACAGGTTAATGAGCAAGATACATAATGATTGAGGGAGGTACTATGAACATATTATACAGATGGATTGTTCGTTAAGTGGGAGAAGACTATAAACATGGAACTAGCATAACATAATTTACAATAGAGGAGATGACAGATGATAAATTAGGCGATACAAAAACAGATGACATGAGCAACTACAGTGCAAAAATAAATAACAGCAGTGGTTATCTAAGTTAGACGGCGCTTCTTCTGGACGTCCTCAATGGCAGGGAGTGGAGTTCCCGTGATGCGCTGGGCAGTATTCACTACGCGCTGCAGGTGTTTGCGCTCCGCAGCATACGCATGAAAACATGACGTTGAAAAGGTCAGGAAAAACATTTGCACACAGACAAACAGGACTCAACAGATTTCACTATCTTTTTAAACTCCTTCTAATAAGTTTTAGAGTTTGAGATTAGACTGTAGTTTGTTCTATGCAGCAGGGGCAAGAAAGACGGCGTGTAAATGTCACTTTTGAATATAAGACACAATAAAATCCTAATAAAATCTTCCGCTTCTTTGTAACATATCGGACATGTGCCTTAAAAGATAACTTGTCACTGCACTTGAAGTGGTAAAAAAACAAAAAAACAAAACACAAGTTTTATGTGAGTAGTGGGACCAGACAGATCTTCACCAACCTTCTGACCCAGGCAGTCATTCACTTGAAGCATGTGGATTTGACTGCTTGATAACTCCCTCTCTCAGGTTCAGGAGCATATTACGTCTAGCTAGCTTCCACTACACCCTCTCCAGGTTGCTTATCACTCCACTGATAACACAATTATGTGCCCTTCTGAGAGAGAATTTCAGATTTTCAGCCTCAATGCGACTTGACTGCTCACACTGTACGTTCATACAGACAAATCCGCCACAAACTCTATGGTCGCTGCCATCTTGCCTGCCGCCATTACTGTGTGCCTGCGAAGTGTGACGGTGTACAGTACAGTCGCCGGTCTACCCTCTAATGACATTTCAGTGAAAGCGGATCCTTACTGACAACATAATGTATTAATGTAAAAAAGTGTCAGCCAAATGTAATGTAATGTAATTAAAATGTGATGACAACAATAAAACCGAACGTCATGCTACACTAGCTGTGTTGCTAATATGTTCACAAGTTGCAAATAACTATTAGCCACGACCAGTTGTAGCAATAAAATACCCTACATGTTCTTACAGATATTCAAGATAATTTTATTAATCATCTGGCATGAATGAGCTTCAGAACCTAAACTACAGGGCATTGATTGAAGGTCAGAATTACATGAGCTCCGGATGGATTGGCCAGATACTGCATACCATTGCAGATGAGCTCATCACATTAAAAGGTGTCGTGAGATTTTCACAGGCAGTGAACTCATAACATAATGTACAATACGATCTTCCCGGCATCACTGGACAGCATAGGTACTAAAAAAAAACTAAACTGGCTAAAAATGTCCTACAGCTATCTGCTACTGCCGCCTACGGGTCTATGGGACCAACACGCTACTTCCGCTATTTCCTTAGCAAAAAGGCACGCAGTAATAGTGGCACTGCTTTTCTTCCGTGTTTCGCCGGATTTGTCTAAATGCACGAGGAAGAGGGGTGACGAGACACAGGTGAAGCAAATCAAGAGATAACACAAGGTGAAATCAATGACCTAATCAACACAGGGAAACACAGGGAGTAGTGCAACAGGAAATCAAAGAACTTAACAAAATAAAACAGGAAAACGAGAAACATGAACAAAACACAAACACAGAAACCACAGAAACACAACCATCAGAGCTGAAGCTATGCCAAAAGGAAGTCGGTTGAACTGATATCTCCCAAAGGGAGTGATGAAGGTCGTGAGGGGTCGTGACTCTGGTGTGAGAGGGATTTGTCAAAAACCCGATCGAGCATCTAGTTTTGTGAACACTTTAGCATCTTTCATCATTGCTAGAGTTTGATCCACTGCAGATAGTATATGGCGTTCCCTTTTCACTGCTGCGTTTAAAGGTACGAGGTTTACACATATTCTGGGTGGCGATAGATAGATAGATAGATAGATAGATAGATAGATAGATAGATAGATAGATAGATAGATAGATAGATAGATAGATAGATATCCATTGCCTCTTACTGGTCTGGTCCAGAATACTTTGTTTCTCAGGAGAAAGTTTTGCAAGATCCCGAGAAAGTTTTGGGGACAAATGTTAAGCTGCTCAGGATATTTATTTATTATTTTTCAGATAACGTCAGGTGGCTATTCAAACATGAACCAAATGAGCTGTTTACTTAAAGAAAGCAGAGTCAAGCTGATGTTTGAAGCCATCTGACGTTGTCTATGAAAATAAATGCAGTTTTCTTAGATGGAAATGGCCTATGATCTCCCATCATATGCTGCTGTGGCGATGCGGGGACAGACATAACCACTTTGGACTGCATTATTTGAGTGGTTTCAGAGTACTAACACCTGAGACCAGTGAAGACCAGTGAGAGCACAGAACCTCTGGTAAAAATTGATCTAGAAAGAAAGACGCTGAAGACAACTTTTGTTTGAATAACTGAGAGGAAGCATAAATGTTTGCAAAGATTTATCCACAGATTTAGCAGATATGCAAAGATATCTTATGTCTTAACTGTCATGATTAACTGTATCTCTATGTTTTGGGCATCTCCTATTTTAATTTGTAAGTCACAAAGATTTTTGCACACACCCATGCAGGTGTTTGTATGTGATGTTTGTATGCTTACAGTTCTGTTGCTGTGTCCAAAGTGGTTTGGAGAAAAAGACTTTGAATAAAAACACTGAAATATTCTACATTTGTTGCGTGAAGAAGTTTATTTGAGTATTCTGAACTTAGCAGTTTAAGAGCTTTGTAAAATTAACTTTTTAGTTACAAACCAGTGTATTTTTTTGAGTTTAAAGATGTTGATCAGTTAAGTACCATAGCATCAGAACAAGTCATTACAGAGAAGTTATATATATATATACAGTATATGTATAAATTAAAACATCCATTTGCACGTGTTTTCTGAAGTTGCAGTGCGTTGAGCTCTCTCATAAATAAACAAGCATAAATCAGGTTTTAAGCTAAAATCAGATCAGATTATGTTAATAACTGGTTCTTTCATTCACCACCTAAACTGATGCATTTGGCCTCCTTGTGCTCAAACACCTAACATTAGGCTACATCTGGTTTATGTACTAACTTTGACACATTTTGATTTAAAAACATTCATTCTTCAGGAGAAGCACTGTACACAGCGAATCAAATCAAATAAACTCATCTCATTTTTCAATAAAATTGTTCTTCAGCTTGCAGAGAAAGAAATAAAGCCTTGCTACAGCCTTACACAAGATGGATGTAATTTACTGACTCTGGAGTGTGACAATGTTAATGTTAATTGGATGCTTTTACACAACAAGTACACTCGGTTCACCTTTCGTAAAAAAAAAATGCAGTTTAAGGTTGGTGAGCACGGCGGCTTGGCTTACACGAAACAAGGTGACGATCAGACGGGGGCAGAGTTACTAGAACTTTAGCATGCGTTTTTAAATTCGGGGTATATGGAGTGACAGTGGAAAGGAAGTGGTTAGTTGCAGTTGATAAACAACAACAAAAAACTGATGCATGTGTCACACATCCATGTAAAACTTAATCAGTGATTTAATGTTTCAAATTAACTGAAAATAAAAGAGTAAATTATTTGTCGACATTATAATCATATGATGAGCTGAAATATAAAATGCACCTCATCGTCCGCTGCATGAATCGTGCATGTTTCATCTGAATACCCACATCTTGTGGCTCAGAGAGTTAAAACACGTAGATGAGGCCTAAGTCTGCTGACTTGAAGCAGTTGTAACCGTCTAATATTATACCGTCTTGTGTGTCTAGCTTAAAAATATAAGGGACCCTTCCATTACAATGATTCATACTTGGGACCTTCCTTTGGTGAACTTTGGTGACAACATTCACATCATGTCTCTGTTTTCAGCATCACCTTAATGACTCGTCAGCTCAGACGTGATCATAGATTAAATTCAGCCTCTCCATGTACTGACTCCTCCTCTTGTTATTTCTCCATTGATCCGTGTTGTCCTGCTCTTGATTGTGGACCTATGGTGACAGAAATAGAAAATAAGAAAAAGGTTCAGTACAACCTCTAAGGCAGGAAATAAATAAAGCAGAACTAAAGTTGACAAAGCTCTTCTCACCTCTCTTCTTGATTCAGAATGAGTCTGATCCTGGACTGGATATTGGTTCACTGCCCCAGACATACATCTTCTGCAGAGATAAAGAGTTACTAATAATAACATTGCCCTTCTTAGAACAGAGACTGTGTACGTATAAGCAAAATGAACAGGAGACACATTTCACTGCAGGTCTTACAGTGACTACACACAACTATTTTAATTGAAGTTAAATAACTGAGGTTCAGGAACAGGACCACACCTCAAACACCTAATTACCTGCTGATGCCTATACAGACGCACCTAACCTCTCCTCGCCCGTTTGACTCAGTTCTCAAAGCCCTCCCCCCCGACCCTCTCTGTTTTCTCTTCTCCTTTACAGTCGCTTGTAGGAACTGCGGGGTCAAGGAGCCGACACCTCCAGAGATATGCTCCCACCCTGAATCTCTCTCCCTGGGTTCCTACGTCCAGTCGTCCAAGGATCATCATCAGTCACTACTCAATTCTCTTTTCCTTCCCCTCGACCCCTCGACCCCTCGACCCTTCTTTTTGCACTTACTGTCTATTGCACTTCTGGTTAGATGCTGAACTGCATTTCTTTGCTCTGTACCTGCACATGTGTAATGACAATAAAGCTGAATCTAACCTAATCTAATGATGTTTTTTTTCCTTCAGCCTCCGACACATCGTCTTCTCAGACGGCAGGAAGTAAATATTTTATAACTGAGCAAACAATCTCACCACATGGCACATATTATTGTTGTTCTTTAGCCTCTGGACGTTTTACCTTAGCCCAGTCTCTCACACACATTCACACACCACTGGGATTGAACGGCTAACCCTCTGTTTTTTCAACAACCCTCTCTACCTACTGATCCACGGCCGCCTTGGTGATAAAAGACACCTCTGCTCATTTCAGTGAGTGTATCAACAGTCTTATTTGGTCTACAGTAGCTTATGGTCACTAACATCAGATAAGATGAAGACAGCAGTGCTCAAATGTTCAGCTTTGTTTCTGCAATTAAAGACCATTAATTTAATCATCGGCTCCAGCCTCCCTGTATATGTGGAAGTCTGATCATTTACAAGTTTCAGCAACAGTGATATGCAATGGCACACAGCCAGGAACGGCAAGACGAACAACACAAAGTCAGTTTGACAATGACTAAATAACTAAAAATAAAGAACAGACACGGCTATATATACACACGCTAGGGCTGATGGATTAACAAGATATGTGAAACCAGTGAAGGCGAAACACAAAATCAAAGAGGGACAACACAACAAAGCTAAAAATAAATAATAATAATAATAAAGGCAGACCAAACTTCCTCAAAACAACACAGCCACTGAAATGAAGTTTTAGGACTTAAAGCAGTTAAAATGTTTTGTTTTAAATGAATTAACTGCTGCTTCAGAGGTCAAACCACAAACTAAACTACGCTTTGCACAAAAAAAAAGGCGAAAACTCTGACACAGGAGACTGAAAAGTCCAGAAATAGATAATAATTATGGTGAGTAATGAAGCTCGTGTTGTGTCTGTGTGCAATTCAGCTGCAAGTAGCTCTTTCTGAGAAAAGGGAACAACTTCGTGAAAGATGACCTCTGTCCTTTAGGTCTCACCATGGTCAGCAGTGACATGACATCAACAAAAAAGTGATCTGAGTGCTTCGAGACTGTGTGTAATCTATGAACGATCTAATAGCATGAATTAAATTTTGTCTAAAACAAACGTTTAACACACAACGAGTGAAATTTATTTGTTGATACTGAATCTGAAGCTGAAAGGCATCACTCACCTGCAGAGGCAGACAGCTGATGTGATGACACATAGAAACAGTCCCGTTGCAGGTGTGAGTATGTAAAGATAATACCATGATGAACTGATTTCTGTATAAAATCAGATCAGAATTTCATTTAAGTAGCTGTGAACTGTGAGATACATGTTGTAGAAATGATTAGTCCTGCTTTTTACTCTGATCCACCTACCTTTAGTGTCCTCAGACACAGTTAAATTCCATGTAATACTGTTAATGCCCTGTCTGTCAGTCACATCACATGAATAAAGTCCTGCATCCTCAGGCTGAGCACTGAAAATATTTAACTTTAAATGTAAGTCAGGATCTATTCTCAGTCTGTGAGAGGATACATTAGAAAAAGTCTGATTTATCAAGGGGGAATGTTTATAAATGAATCTTTTTATGTTCCAGGTAATATCCGAAGCATTTTCTGTGGATCTGTTGCAGTTGAATGTGACCGAGTCTCCTCTGGATACCAGCATAGTCCTGTGGTCAGCTGCTGGAGTGTTTGACACTGAAGAAACCAAAGCAAATAGTCAGCATAAAACTTAATCTCCAAATAAACACAGAGAAAACCACATATACACTATACCTGCAAGGACCTGATACAAAATTAGTAGCTGAATGAAGAGCACGGCGGCTTGGCTTACAAGAAACATGGTGACCATCAGACAGAGAAAGAGGGACTGGAACTATGACAAGAACTTTTAAATTAGGGTGTTCTTGCAAGCAGAAAGGAAGTGGCTAAATAAAGCAGAACTAAAGCTGACAAAGCTCTTCTCACCTCTCTTCTTGATTTAGAATGAGTCTGATCCTGGACTGGATATTGGTTCACTGCCCCAGACCTACGTCTTCTGCAGAGATAAAGCAGTTACCAATAATAACATTGCCCTTCTTAGAACAGACAGTCTCTGTACGTATAAGCAAAATGAACAGGAGACACATTTCACTGCAGGTCTTATAGTGACTACACACAACTATTGGCTACAAGTACCTGGGCGTCCACATCTCTGACGACCTCACCTGTAACACCAACACTTCCTGCCTGATTAGGAAGGCACACCAGCGCCTCTATTTTCTCAGGAGGCTGAGACGCGCCGGACTGGGGAGCTCAGTCCTGACATCGTTCTACAGGTGTGTGGTGGAGAGCGTCCTGTGCTCCTGCATCACTGTGTGGCACGGCAGCTGCTCTGCAGCAGAGAAGAAGGCTCTGCAGAGGGTGGTGAAAGCTGCACAGAGGACTGTGGGACGCTGTCTATCCACCACCACGGACATGTACACCTCCAGATGCAGGAAAAGGGCCACCTGCATCAGGAAAGACCCCACCCACCCTGCACACACACTGTTTGTCCCTCTCCCCTCAGGCAGGAGGCTACGGAGCATTAAAAGCAGGACCACCAGACTGAGGAACAGCTTCTTCCCGGAGGCTGTGAGACTGTCAAACGCTGGAGGATCCCCCCCCCCACTAGTGAAAATAGTCACCCCCACGGACAGACTGCATTTGCACTGCACTGTCACTGTAAATCCATTTGCACACTACCTCAATTGCACAGGACAATCACAGTCAATTTCGTAGTTTTATTTATACACTGTACAGTTAGCTAATTTTATTCTCTATATTTATACCTTTCTATATTTATACGTGTCTTTTTTTACTTATGGCTTGAACGGGACCAGAGAAACCATTTTCGTTCAAAGCATAAGAACCTGCTGACATGTATGGTCTGTGTAAGTCCAGCTGGTGACTCCTGTTAAACATCTGATGTGGAGCCGTACACGGGTAACAGCAGTGGAGTTAAACCACATGTATGGTTCTGCATCAGATTTACACAGTAGGTGCTCTGTAGGTCTGCAACTACACATGATGTGATGGAAATAACAACAAGTGTGATAGGTGAAAAAAAAAACATTTCCTTTTGCACATCTCACAGTGGCCAGACATGCGTAGGATATTTTTTTACTTTCAGCCTCTGAGACGTCGTCTTCTCTGATGGCAGGGAGTATTTACTTTATGGCTGAGAAAACAACGCTTTACACTCACAGTGACACCTACACACATTCGCTCATTCGCAGCACATATACCGTGGACCAAACAGCCCTCTGGTTTATCTCTACACTTGTTTTTTTATCCTTCACATTTCTGGTCTCATATCACAGTTGTCTCTCTCAGACACTATTTCCTGGTTTCTTCTCTCAGTGAGTTTGTCGCCCTCTGCCTCTCGTTCCTGTCTCTTCTGTCTCTCACTCTGCTCTCCTCTGATGTTTTTCTTTTTTTTTACATTCACTGCACTTTCATATCGTCAGAATCCGGGTCAAATTTATTTAAATTTATGTTGAAGAAAACATGAATACTGTGTAGGAAGCTCAGGCAGGACACAAGAATGAAGCAGGAGTAGGAAACAACATGTATTTAATGAAAACTTACAAACCAATATTTGAATCGCTGTGTGGATGAGTGATTCTAACACACTAACACACAAAGAAGACACTGGTGAAGGCCAAAAAACACAAAGGAGAGAACACAGGAACACAATGAGGAGACAAACCCAGTGTAACAGCCAAGGAGGGGAACAACACAGGGTCACAGGAAATATTCACAACACAGAACCAAGACACATTCGAGTCATTAGCAACATCTGCTGGACAATAAAACAAGCAAAAACAGAAAAATATGTGTAATGTAATTCTTTCTTTTTCTTGTACTCTTTGCTTTTCATGCCTCATTCTGTCATTGGTTCATACACTGCACAGCTGCACAGAGTTGTCGAGTGGCCACCTATAACAACTGAAAGTAAATGTGCAAGAAGTGAGTGGTATTGATTAAAATATATTGTGAGACTTTAATTCGTGTATTATCAAAGTTCCTCTAACCTCTTTTCTCAGCATCTCGCTCTCATACAGGTTGTAGTCTAGGGTCCTGCCGCTCCATCTCGGCATCTGCGTCTTCTGCAAAAGTATAAACACTGCTACAATACTTGCTGCAAAAACATTTTACATCAACTTTACATCATTTTCCAGCAGGGAACTGAATCTGATATCTTCTTACAGGCTGCCAGACTACACAGACAAAACTGGTTGGCTTTGATTGGTTAGTTTGTGTGACTTTGGTGTTTTCTGGTCTCCAAATAAGGTGTTACAACCAGGCACACAGTGACAAAGCAGCAACTCTACTGCGGCAGTGATCATTTTTTAAAAAGAACTCGTGATGTTCAATGGTTTTCTGTGGCCGTTTAGCTGCTTACACGGATGAGAAAGGCTTATCTTCCGTATACTCCTGTCTACTGCTTCAGACTTGTCTCGGCATGAAAAGTATAGTTAATGTTAACCACTAAACCTGCATTTTGTGTAGATGAGACAGTTTTAGTTTTGTGCATGAGCCCTCACTAATGTCGCTCACAGAGACGGTGAGAAGTCAAAATGTCTGCTTTAATCCAGTGACGTGATATGAAATTACTACGATGCTCTGAAAATGTTTTTATTAATAGAAAGAAGAATGTCAGTCAGTCAGTCATTTTCTATACCCGTTTAGTCCTGTTAGGGGTCACGGGGGTCTGCTGGAGCCTATCCCAGCTGTCATCGGGTGAGAGGCAGGGGTACACCCTGGACAGGTCGCCAGTCCATCGCAGGGCCAACATTCACACTCACATGCACACCTACGATCAATTTAGAATCACCAATCAACCTAACGAGCATGTCTTTGGATGGTGGGAGGAAGCCGGAGTACCCGGAGAGAACCCACGCAGACACAGGGAGAACATGCAAACTCCACACAGAAAGGCCAGCCAGCCCATGGTTTTCGAACCGGTGACCTTCTTGCTGTGAGGCATCAGTGCTAACCAAAAGAAGAATGTGAAAAGTCGATTTAGAAATAAATGTAAATAAATTAAAAATGAAATACAACTAGCTCAGTCCAGTTGTCATGTAGGAAGTCAGTGTCAGCAAAGACAAAAAAACTGAGAATTAGTTTAAACCACTTTCAAGTGAAAAATTTCACTCACCTACAGAGGCAGACAGCTGATGTGATGATGCATAGAAACAATACCACTGCAGGTGTGAGTATGTAAAGATAATACCATGATGAACTGATTTCTGTATAAAATCAGATCAGAATTTCATTTAAGTAGTTTCAAGTTTGAACTGTGAGATACATGTTGTAGAAATGATTAGTCCTGCTTTTTACTCTGATCCACCTACCTTTAGTGTCCTCAGACACAGTTAAATTCCATGTAATACTGTTAATGCCCTGTCTGTCAGTCACATCACATGAATAAAGTCCTGCATCTTCAGGTTGAGCGCTGAAAATATTTAACTTTAAATGTAAGTCAGGATCTATTCTCAGTCTGTGAGAGGATACATTAGAAAAAGTCTGATTTATCAAGGGGGAACGTTTATAAATGAATCTTTTTATGTTCCAGGTAATATCCGAAGGATTTTCTGTGGATATGTTGCAGTTGAATGTGACCGAGTCTCCTCTGGATACCAGCATAGTCCTGTGGTCAGCTGTTGGAGACACTAACACTATAAAAAAGCAAAACAAATTGTCAGAATAAAACGTAATCTCCCAATAAACCCAGAAAAAAACACATACTATACCTGCAAGGACATGATGCAAAACTAGTAGCTGAATAAAGAGCACGGCTGCTTGGCTTACACGAAACATGGTGACCATCAGACAGAGAAAGAGAGACAAGAAACTATATCACTTGCTTTTAAATATAGGGCATATGTAGTTGCAGTGGAAAGGAAGTGGTTAGTTGCGGTTAAAAAAAAAAAAACTAAGCATATGTTACACATGTACAACCCCAAATTCATTAGTAACTTAATGTTTCAACTTAACTGAAAGTAAACTGTCAAATGTATTTCTCGTCACTATAATCATATGATGAACTGAAATATAAAATGCACCTCATGTTCTGCTGCAGGAAAACTTTCTCATGACACGTTAGCCACATGGTGTGAATACTGAGCAGCTTTTGTCTGAGCACATAAATCGCATATTGCACCTGAATACCCACATCTTGTGGTTCAGAGAGTTAAAACACTTAGATGAGGCCTAAGTCTGCTGACTTGAAGCAGTTGTAACCATCTAATATTAAACCGTCTTGCGTGTCTAGCTTGAAATATGAGGGACCCTTGTGTTCATTTTGACTTAACTTTATTTCCATTACAACAAATCTTACTTTGGTGAACTTATACAACATTCAATGCAGCAAAACGATCTAAAACTGTACCTCTTAACATTAAGACTGTAGTTTTATTGTATTTATTAGAGTCTGTAGAGTCCACTTTCCTCAAAGCACCTGTTTTCAAACTAGAAAGTGGAATGTCCTTATGTCCATATCTCTCTCTCTTGTCCATGTCTCTGTTTTCAGCATCGTCTTAATGACTCGTTGGCTCAGACGTGATCATAGATTAAATTCAGCCTCTCCATGTACTGACTCCTCTTCTTGTTATTTCTCCATTGATCCATGTTGTCCTGCTCTTGATTGTGGACCTATGGTGACAGAAATAGAAAATAAGAAAAAGGTTCAGAATCAGAATCAGCTTTATTGCCAAGCATGTGTACATACAAGGAATTTGCTTTGGTCCTACAGAAAAGACAATGGCCGCCAATGGGTATCGGTGCCAATTATTGGGAAATTGGGGACAAGAAAGGGGGAAGGAACAAGAGGAGAGAGGAGGAGAAAAAAGCAGCTCCCAGACTACACACCTCTGGGGGAGTACGGCCTGGGTCCAGTAAAAAACCTCAGCCTACTGTTACGAACCTGGCTCAAAGGTTCACAACAAAAGGAGAGAGTTCACACACCGGTGTAGTGCAACCAAAACATTTATTTAACTAAACATAACACAACCTAAACTGTGTGAATGTTATTTGTCCGTGGTGTAGAGCGGATGTGTGTGTGAGTGATAAATAAAGGAACAAACTGAAAACAAACTGAGCTCCCATGCTGGCCAGAACAAAAGAGAAGAGACAGACTCTAAGATGGCCGCCCTTTTTATGTCATCCCACTCCGCCCTCTCAAGGTGCAACCAACCAGCTGACGGCCTGGAAGATACTTGGAGGCTACAGAGATAAAACATGAGGGAAGGTTAGAGAGAGAGAGGCCGTCACACTACATAAGCACATATGAACACACTTTACAACACAATAAGTCAAAAACAACTTGCACCGGGGAGGGGGAAAAGGGAGGTGAAGGTATTCCAGCTCAGACAGGCAGCTATCCACGTAATCGGACCCCGCCTGTTGGACTGGATGGGTAAAATCTGCGAAGGCGTGGGATTGGGGCTAGGGAGGTGAAGTGCATATGTGCATGTGAGTGAGTGTCCTTGTGGTGTGAGTACATAAGCCTGGAGAGTTGCTTTGTCTAGCCTCCCAGTCAGTGCCTCAGTTCGCAGGATGTCATCGCGATAACACAGCAGGATTGCCATGGAGATGTCCCTGACTGGGTCCCAGACGAAGTCGACCATCGCAGGTGTCCGTGAAGGAAGGGAGCAGGGATGGGACAGAGCGTCTCACAGCAGCGATCTCATGGGGCGTTTGTTCCAGCAACGGCCTTGGCCAAGGCCCGCTGGCTCCGGAATGCAGATTAGAATATGATTGTTTGGGTTAGGGCGAGTAGTCGTTTTTCAACAGACACGGCTTACTCTGTTTGTCCATTCTGGTCTCCAGGTCTGTCCATTT
Source organism: Planiliza haematocheilus (assembly GCA_005024645.1). Classification (NCBI taxonomy): domain Eukaryota; kingdom Metazoa; phylum Chordata; class Actinopteri; order Mugiliformes; family Mugilidae; genus Planiliza; species Planiliza haematocheilus. The sequence goes on from SRSE01000725.1 coordinate 10,728,391, forward strand.
CGCCTTTGCAAAGCCGAAAGCTTCTCCATGATGTTTTCCATGTTGCGGCTACTGACCGCATTCAGAGCACGAACAGCCTTGTCCAGGGTGGTATCCATGTTGCGGTTAATAATCACACTCAGTCTCTCCATGGTGTCATCCGTGTTGCGATTTATAGCCACAGTCAGTGCGCTCATAGCTCTCTCCATGGAGATCTCCATGGTGCGGTTGCCGGCCACAGTCTGAGCGCTAACAGCTCTGCACACTCCATCAATTAATTCGGGCAGCTTCATTGGGCTTTGGACTGCTGACACCGACCGAATTTTCTGATACAACAGGGCAGTGCCTAATCCAATCAGCAGAAAGCCTGTTATCATGGTTCCAAATATGTAAAGATCCTCAATGTCCTCAACGGAAAGAGGCGCCAGGCACACGACCCTCCACTTCTCCCAGGAGTCCATCGTGTATCCAGCAGCAAACGTTCTGTCAGGGCAGATAGGTTCCCCCGAACCTAAGCTTCTCGTCGAGAAGATTCTGTCAATTGCGTTGAGAGACCAGTTCACCAATGCCATGATTTAGAATTTAGAGAGCAGTGCAGAAAGAGGCTCTTCAAGTTTGAGACAAGACAGGACGAGACGTAGAAGCAAAGCAGGAAAGATAAGGGAGAGGAGAGAGGGAGAGATGCGACCGCCTCTGTCGAGAGCTAAAGAAGTACAACCTCTAAGGCAGGAAATAAATAAAGCAGAACTAAAGTTGACAAAGCTCTTCTCACCTCTCTTCTTGAAATAGAATGAGTCTGATCCTGGACTGGATATTGGTTCACTGCCCCAGACATACGTCTTCTGCAGAGATAAAGCAGTTACCAATAATAACATTGCCCTTCTTAGAACAGAGACTGTGTACGTATAAGCAAAATGAACAGGAGACACATTTCACTGCAGGTCTTACAGTGACTACACACAACTATTTTAATCATCATTTCAGTGACTTCCAGGTGGTTCAAAGCGTGAGAATTTGCTGACATGTATGGACTGTGTAACTCCAGTTAATGACTCCTGTTAAACATCTGACATGGAGCCATACATCTGGCTTAAGTCTGCTATCAAATGTCAGTTGCAACCATCTGTATATTTTGAATGACATCTCATTACAATCACAGGCCCATCCTCTCTCTCTACGTTCGCACAGAGGTAGATTTTCTGCAGGTAACAGCAGTGGAGTTAAACCACATGTATGGTTCTGCATCCGATTTACACAGTAGGTGCTCTGTAGGTCTTTACTCTACACAGGTGCCTTTGATGTGATTTCCAAGTTGGCCCGTTTTGTTAATTAAATTAACTTGTTTTATTGGCCGCTGGTGTAATGCGTCTCCTTCTTGTTGTAGCCACTTGAGCCAGGTCATAACCTTTTTGAGTTCTTTGACACCTTGTGTGATCTAGGAAGGATCTAATAGCAGAAATAATCGTGCCAGGTTTTCAAGAATTAAAACACAAACTATCAATATAGAAATTCATTCATTCATTCATCTATCTTCTGTAAGCGCTTGTCCTGTGAAGGATCCCAGGGAGGCTGGAGCCTATCCCAACTGTCAACAGGCGAGAGGCTGGGTACACCGTAGACAGGTTGCCAGTCTATCGCACAGCTAACAAAGAGAAACAAGCAACCATTCACAGTCACATGCACACTTACGGCCAGTGTAGAATGACCAACCAAACAAGCATGTCTTTGGACAGTGAGAGTAATTTTGCATAAAACCACTTTTTAAGTGCGCACAGACGTAATGACACAATGTGATGGAGTGAAATTTATTTGTTCACACTGAATCTGAAAGGCATCACTCACCTACAGAGGCAGACAGCTGATGTGATGACACATAGAAACAATCCTACTGCAGATGTGCTTATGTAAAGATAATACCATGATGAACTGATTTCTGCATGAAATCAAACGAGAATTATATTGAAGTAGAATGCAGTTTGAACTTTGAACTGTAAGATACATGTTGCAGAAATGATAAATCCTGCTTTTTACTCTGATCCACCTACCTTCAGTGTCCTCAGACACAGTTAAATTCCATGTAATACTGTTAATGCCCTGTCTGTCAGTCACATAACATGAATAAAGTCCTGTATCTTCAGGTTGAGCGCTGAAAATATTTAACTTTAAATGTAAGTCAGGATCTATTCTCAGTCTGTGAGAGGATATATTAGAAAAAGTCTGATTTATCAAGGGGGAATGTTTATAAATGAATCTTTTTATGTTCCAGGTAATATCCGAAGGATTTTCTGTGGATATGTTGCAGTTGAATGTGACTGAGTCTCCTCTGGATACCAGCATAGTCCTGTGGTCAGCTGCTGGAGTGTCTGACACTGAAGAAACCAAAGCAAATAGTCAGAATAAAGCTCAATCTCCGAATAAACCCAGAGAAAACCATATATACACTATACCTGCAAGGACATGATGCAAAACTAGTAGCTGAATGAAGAGCACGGCGGCTTGGCTTACAAGAAACATGGTGACCATCAGACAGAGAAAGAGGGACTGAAACTTTACCACACGTTTAAATGTAGGGCGTATGTAGTTGCAGTGGTAAGGAAGTGGTTAGCTGCTGTTGAAAAACAACAGCAACAAAAAAAACTAATGTATATGTCACACATCCATGTAAAACCTAAAATGAATTAGTGATTTAATGTTTTAACAAAATTGAAAATAAACTGTCAAATGTATTTCTCGTCACTATAATCATAAGATGAACGGAAATATAAAATGCACCTCATATTCTGCTGCAAAAAAACTTTCTCACGCCACGTTGGCCACATGGTGTGAACACTGAGCATCCTTTGCCTGAGCGCATGAATGGTGTACGTTACACCTGAATACCCACATCTTGTGGCTCAGAGTTAAAACACGTAGATGAGGCCTAAGTCTGCTGACTTGAAGCAGTTCTAACCATTTAATATTATACTGTCTTGTGTGTCTAGCAAATCATGCTCGTCCCTTCACAGGACAAGTGGTTACAGAAGAAGATGAAGACATTTATGGTGATTAATCAACATTACATTTTTAGCTCTGACTGATAAACTGTTCATAGTGATATATCAATACACATACAGCATTTTTCCATCATATTCAAATGAGGTGGAGGCTAATTTAGACTGTTGCTAATTCTGTTTCATCCTCTACACTTGTTTTTTTATCCTTCACATTTCTGGTCTCATATCACAGTTGTCTCTCTCATACACTATTTCCTGGTTTCTTCTCTCAGTGAGTTTGTCGCCCTCTGCCTCTCATTCCTGTCTCTCACTCTGCTCTCCTCTCTTCTTTTTTCTTTCTTTTCTTTTTTTTTTTTTTTTTTTAAAAAATACACTGCACTTTCATATGTTAGGAATCTAGGTGCAATGTTGTGAACATGTGAAAATGTTGGAGCCTGTGGTTAAAGCAGTGAGCTGCAGTGAATCAGCAGGTAATTTATCTTTAGATCAAGAATAAAATATTTCTGGTCTGACAAGGACGTGGCCTATTTGTGCAGATTCTCAGGTTAGAAACCACTGATGACCCAAACAATTGCAGATTTACAGTGTACAGACAAACTGTGTTTAAATCTATAAAATAAAAAATATTCATCCAGTTTCAAAGTTTTTGTAAATACTTTGGTCGACTGTTGGCTGTTTGGTTGATCAGTCAGGGTCTCAGGAAATACTCAAAGAACATGAGACATTTGAGTCACTCCAACATCTGCTGGACAATAAAATAAGCTAAGCTATGAAAACAGCATAAAATTCAAAGAAAGATGATCTTTCACTTCCCCCACCATCTCCATCACAAAAGGTCTAGCAACACCACAAACCACACCCGACCCCCTGCCTGCGCTGAGGATCTGCGAACAGGATGTGCGTCAGCTCTTTCAGAGACAGAGGATTAGGAAGGCCCCGGGACCCGATGGAGTGTCTCCGTCCTGCCTGAAAGTCTGTGCTGACCAGCTGGCTCCCATCTTCACTCAGATCTTCAACAACTCCCTGGAGCTGTGCGAGGTCCCCTCCTGCCTCAAACGCTCCATGAAATGTTTTCTGTGTCTTGACCTTGTGCTCATCATCTCAGTAGACTCAACAGATTTAAAGGAGCTCTGCCTCATTCTGTGATTGGTTGTGGAGGGGCCACGTATAAGAATTGAAAGTAAATAGGTAAGAAATTAGTGGCACTGATTAAAAACACACCGTGAGACTTTACTTTGTGTATTATCAAAGTTCCTCTAACCTCTTCTCTCAGCAGAACTTGATACTGAGCCTGGCTCTGGATCTCGCTCTCATACAGGTTGTAGTCTGGAGTCCTGGCTCGACTTCTTCTGCAAACACAAAAGTACAACTGAATAAATATCATCAGTTAAATGTTAAAAGTACAAACACTGCTACAATACTTATGCAAAAAATAAATAAATAAATTACGTAAAATTTACCTCATTTTCCAGCTTTGATGAGTTAGTTTGTGTGACTTTCGTGTGATAATACATTTTCTGGTTTCCAAATAATGTGTTACAAGTCACACAGTGGCAAACCAGCAACTCTACTGCAGCAAGATAACACAGTGATAATATTATAAAAATAGTGAACAAGAACTCATTGTTCAGTGAGTCTTGTTTTATGTGGCCTAAACACGTTTTGCTGCTTACGTGGTCGAGACAAGCTTATCTTCCGTGTCCATACTCCTGTCTACTTCATCAAACTGGGGATCCTCAAACTACCAGCTACACTAAATAAGTAGCTTGTTTAACCTGACTTAGAAAAAGTTTAACCATCCTTCATGTGCCCACCAGAGCTACTAATATCCATCAATATCAAAACATGGTGACCATCAGACAGAGAAAGAGGGACTGGAACTTTATCACGCGTTTCAAATGTAGGGCGTATGTAGATGCAGCGGTAAGGAAGTGGTTAGTTACAGTTGAAAAACAACAACAACAAAAAAACGAATGCATATGTCACACAACCATGTAAAACCTAAAATGAATTAGTGATTTAATGTTTCAACTTAGCTGAATGTAAACTGTCAAATGTATTTCTTGTCACTGTAATCATACGATGAACTGAAATATAAAATGCACCTCATGTTCTGCTGCAGGAAAACCTCCTCTCACGCTGAAGACACATTCGTTGACCACATGGTGTGAACACTGAGCAGCTTTTGTCTGAGCACATAAATCAAGTATTTTACACCTGAATACCCACATCTTGTGGCTCAGAGAGTTAAAACACGTAGATGAGGCCTAAGTCTGCTGACTTGAAGCAGTTCTTACCATCTAATATTATACCGTCTTGTGTGTCTAGGTTGAAATATGAGGGACCCTTGTGTTCATTTTGACTTAACTTTATTTCCATTACAACAAATCATGCTTGGAAACTTTCTTTGGTGAACTCAGACAAAATTTAACAATGCAAAACGATCTAAAACTCTACCTCTTCACATTAAGACTGTAGTTTTATTGTATTAATTAGAGTCTGTAGAGTCCACTTCCCTCAAAGCGCCTGTTTTCAAACTAGAAAATGTAATGTCCTTCATCTCTCTCTCTCTCTTGTCCATGTCTCTGTTTTCAGCATCGTCTTAATGACTCGTCAGTTCAGACGTGATCATAGATTAAATTCAGCCTCTCCATGTACTGACTCCTCCTCTTGTTATTTCTCCATTGATCCGTGTTGTCCTGCTCTTGATTGTGGACCTATGGTGACAGAAATAGAAAATAAGAAAAAGGTTCAGTACAACCTCTAAGGCAGGAAATAAATAAAGCAGAACTAAAGCTGACAAAGCTCTTCTCACCTCTCTTCTTGATTCAGAATGAGTCTGATCCTGGACTGGATATTGGTTCACTGCCCCAGACATACGTCTTCTGCAGAGATAAAGCAGTTACCAATAATAACATTGCCCTTCTTAGAACAGAGACTGTGTACGTATAAGCAAAATGAACAGGAGACACATTTGACTGCAGGTCTTACAGTGACTACACACAACTATTTTAATGATCATTTCAGTGACTTCCAGATGGTTCAAAGTGTGAGAATTTGCTGACATGTATGGACTGTGTAACTCCAGTTAATGACTCCTGTTAAACATCTGACATGGAGTCATACATCTGGCTTAAGTCTGCTACAAATGTCAGTTGCAATCATCTGTATATTTTGAATGACATCTCGTTCCATTCACAGGCCCATCCTCTCTCTCTCTACGTTCACACAGAGGTAGATTTTCTGCAGGTAACAGCAGTGGAGTTAAACCACATGTATGGTTCTGCATCAGATTTACACAGTAGGTGCTCTGTAGGTCTTTACATTGTAGCCTGACCCGCACCTCCCCAGAAATGCAACTACATAACAAGAAGTGTCATAGGTGAGAAATGCATTTCCTTTTTCACATCTCACAGTGGCCATACATGCATGATATATTTTTTTCCTTCAGCCTCTGACACATCGTCTTCTCACATGGCAGAAAGTAATTATGTTAGAACTGAGAAAACGATCCCACCACAAGGTGCTTAATTGTGTTGTTGTTTAGCCTCTGACTGAAGTTAAAGTCAGTGGTGTTGTATTTGTATTGATAAAGGGCAGTTTTACCTGCTGGTACTCAAAGCGCTTTACACTCACAGTGACACCTATACACATTACTAATACCTTCATGACGTCATCTGCTCTCAGATAAAACTATGGAAGTGTTTAATTTCTTGCAGCATGGTGAAGAAGTGGTCAACTGGATTCAAATGTGAGAAGATGACCTCTGTCCTTAAGGGCTGGTCACCGTCACAACCCAGGAGACCAGTGATATGACATCAACAAAAAAGGGAACCGAGTGCTCCTAGATTTTGTGTCTGTGAAGATTCTCAATCATCCAAAAAAGGTTAAAAAAAAAAAAGGCAACTGGACTTGTAAAGTTTTTTGAGAAGATGGAAAATATATATACTGTATATATATATATATATATATATATATACCTTCACTAAACAGAGGAGGTGGATTGAGATTTAATCTGCCATCTATTTACAGTACAGTTTTAATCTTCTGTCCCTAAGAAGTTTCAACCTCATTCACATCTGGACGCTGCAGCCTCTGATGGACAAGAGTCGTTAGAGAACCATTCATAGTGAAGAGGATAGGGACAAAAAATAAATACCTCCCCCCCAAAAAAAACTCTACAAGTCCAGTTGCTTTTTTGAACCTTTTTTTTTTGGATATCCTAGACTTTGTGTAATCTATGACAGATCTAATACCAAGAATAAATGTGCTAGGTTTTCAAAAATTAAAACACAAACTATCTTTATAGAAATGATCATTCGTAATTTTGCCTAAAACAACTTTTTAAGTGCACACAGACGTGATGATACAATGTGATCACGTGAAATTTATTTGTTCATACTGAATCTGAAATGTTTCACTCACCTCCAGAGGCAGACAGCTGATGAGACGACAAAAAGAAGCAATCCGATTGCAGGTGTGAGTATGTAAAGATAATACCATGAGGAACTGTTTTCTGCATAAAATCAAATCAGAATTTCATTTAAGTAGCGTGAAGCCTGAACTGTGAGATACATGTTGTAGAAATGATTAGTCCTGCTTTTTACTCTGATCCACCTTTAGTGTCCTCAGACACAGTTAAATTCCATGTAATACTGTTAATGCCCTGTCTGTCAGTCACATAACATGAATAAAGTCCTGCATCTTCAGGTTGAGCGCTGAAAATATTTAACTTTAAATGTAAGTCAGGATCTATTCTCAGTCTGTGAGAGGATACATTAGAAAAAGTCTGATTTATCAAGGGGGAATGTTTATAAATGAATCTTTTTATGTTCCAGGTAATATCCGAAGCATTTTCTCTGGATATGTTGCAGTTGAATGTGACCGAGTCTCCTCTGGATACCAGCATAGTCCTGTGGTCAGCTGTTGGAGACACTAACAGTATAAAAAAGCAAAACATATAGTCAGCATAAAACTTAATCACCAAATAAACCCAGAGAAACCCACATATACACTATACCTGCAAGGGCATGATGCAAAACTAGTAGCTGGATGAAGAGCATGGCGGCTTGGCTTACGAGAAACATGGTGACCATCAGACAGAGAAAGAGGGACTGGAACGTTACCACGCGTTTTAAATGTAGGGCGTATGTAGATGCAGCGGTAAGGAAGTGGTTAGTTGCTGTTGAAAAATAACAACAAAATAATGCATATGTCACACATTCATGTAAAACCTAAAATGAATTAGTGATTTAATGTTTTAACAAAATTGAAAATAAACTGTCAAATGTATTTCTCGTCACTATAATCATATGATGAACTGAAATATAAAATGCACCTCATGTTCTGCTGCAAAAAAACTTTCTCACGCCACATTGGCCACATGGTGTGAACACTGAGCATCCTTTGTTTGAGCGCATGAATCGTGCATGTTGCACCTGAACACACACATCTTGTGGTTCAGAGAGTTAAAACACGTAGATGAGGCCTAAGTCTGCTGACTTGAAGCAGTTCTAACCATCTAATATTATACCGTCTTGTGTGTCTAGCTTCATTCATTTTGACTTAACTTTATTTCCATTACAACAAATCATGCTTGTCCCTTCACAGGACAAGTGGTTACAGAAGAAGATGAAGACATTTATGGTGATTAATCAACATTACATTTTTAGCTCTGATTGATAAATTGTTCATAGTGATATCCCACACGGAAAGAACTTATATGAGGATATATGCACATGTATGAAACCTATATTCAGTTTATCTGTGCATATATGCTGCATATATAACGTATATATGCAGCATATATGCACAGATATATATTATCATATACGTGCATATATATGTTATATATGCACATATATATATAAAATATGTGCATATATGATAATATGCCATATATATATATATATATGACACATATAGGCCAAATTCAGGTGCATATATGCGCATATACAGGGCATAGGTCTCCTATATTGCTTCTTTATATCCACATATAAGCCCTATATGTACATAGAAGATATGTCTCCTATATAGCTCACATACACAGTGGCAGGTGTTATATTGTATAGCTCATATCTCACTTTTGAAACTGTTATACATGATGCCAAGCTCATATTTTTTATTCTCAAGGTAATAACTGCAATAACTTCCATTCTGTGAATAGTGAGTGCTTGTGTGAGGGAATGGGTAGATGTGTCTGTGACTTATATAAAGTCACACTTATATATAGGTTGTTTACCGTTAATGCCAAGCTTAGAATTTTTGGTTTTTCTATTCAGTTTTTGATTGTTAATTTATTATTTGTGTTTTTGTTCATGTTTTTGTCAGTCAGTCCTTTTCTAAACCCGTTTAGTCCTGTTAGGGGTCACGGGGGTCTGCTGGAGCCTATCCCAGCTGTCATCGGGCGAGAGGCAGGGGTACACCCTGGACAGGTCGCCAGTCCATCGCAGGGCCAACACACTCACATGCACACCTACGGCCAATTTAGAATCACCAATTAACCTAACGAGCATGTCTTTGGATGGTGGGAGGAAGCCGGAGTACCCGGAGAGAACCCACGCAGACACAGGGAGAACATGCAAACTCCACACATGGATTCGAACCTTCTTGCTGTGAGGCATCAGTGCTGACCACCTCGCCACTGTGCCGCCCTCATGTTTTTGTTTCATTTGATAATGGGAATAAATGATGTAAAGTTCTACATTTTAGTTTTTTATTTGTTTGTGTAGGCCATGTAGCTATGGATTTGAATAATTTCACGAATATATATATATATAAGGAGTGTACATATATAACTGAACATACAGGTACATATATGTAACTATATATGTGCATATATGTACATATAATATATGAAAACGGACAATTTTATGTAAATCACATATATTCAAACCCTATATTAGAGCCTATATTAAAACCTATATGTTTATAGGTTCTTTTCGTGCTGGATATCAATACACATACAGCATTTAACCATCATATTCAAATGAGGTGGAGGCTAATTTAGACTGTTGCTAATTCTGTTTCATCCTCTACACTTTCTGGTCTCATATCACAGTTGTCTCTCTCATTCACTATTTCCTGGTTTCTTCTCTCAGTGAGTTTGTCGCCCTCTGCCTCTCATTCCCGTCTTTTCTGTCTCTCACTCTCCTCTCTTCTGATTTTTCTTTTCTTTTTTTTTTAAATACACTGCACTTTTATATGCAGAATCTAGGTTTAGCAAATACTGAGATCTGGTTGACTGTTGGTTAGCAAAAGTATGAAAGAGTTATCAAAGGAGAATGTGGATATGCAGGACACAGGAACGAGGCAGGAGAAGGAAACAAAATGTATTTAATGAAAACTTACAAATCAATGCTTGAATCGCTGCGGGTATGACAGGGTAATTCTAACACAAAAAAGACACTGATGAAGGCCAAAAAAAAACAAAGGACACAGGAATACAATGAGGAGACAAACTAGGTGATATCACAGGACAATGAGAACATAGCAGACAACATGACACAGAACAAAAGCAATGACAGGGCCATATGTACAGGTGGGCAAAGGAGTGACAAGACACAGATGAAGAGAATGAGGATGAGGGCAGAGCACACAAGGAGAAACCAGTCCAACAATCAAAGGGGGGAACAACACAGGACATGAAACACCAAGGAATCAGAATCAGAATCAGCTTTATTGCCAAGCATGTGTGTACATATAAGGAATTTGCTTTGGTCCTACAGAAAAGACCATGGCCGCCAATGGGTATCGGCGCCAATTATTGGGAAATTGGGGACAAGAAAGGGGGAAGGAACAAGAGGCGAGAAAAAGCAGCTCCCAGACTACACACCTCTGGGGGAGTACAGCCTGGGACCAGTAAAAAACCTCAGCAAACATAAGCACATATGAACACACTTTACAACACAATAAGTCAAAAACAACTTGCACCGGGGAGCCTCCTTTGTTTTTCACTGCTTAGGTCAAGCACTCTTCTTTTTCAACTTCCTTTTTTCTTCCATCTCCGTGATGTGGACGCTGGCGAAGGCTACAAGCCATCCATGTTTATTATTTGCTTTTATAGCCCCTTTTTCAGCAATAGCCGTGAAACCTGGCATTGTATGGTTCTATTAATAAACGAATCGTGTGGAAATCCGTCCACCTAGTCTCCTGTCTTGTTGCCTCCGTGATGCCTTCTGCTATCCGACGTGGCTAAGCCAACCCCGACTCCACATTACAAACGGGAGGTGAAGGTATTCCAGCTCAGACAGGCAGCTAACCGCGTAATCGGACCCCGCCTGTTGGACTGGATGGGTAAAAGCTGCGAAGGCGTGGGATTGGGGCTAAGGAGGTGAAGTGCATATGTGCATGTGAGTGAGTGTCCTTGTGGTGTGTGTACATAAGCCTGGAGAGTTGCTTTGTCTAGCCTCCCAGGAAACACAATGAAAACCAAACAGGGTCACAGGAAATATTCAAAACACAGAACCATGAGACATTTGAATCATTAGCAACATCTGGTGGACAATAAAATTAACATCTTTTTAAATGTTTTTTTTTTTGTTTTTTTTTTTTTTTACACGTAATGAAATGTCTTCTCTTGTACTCTTACTCTTACGTTTCATGCCTCATTCTGTGATTGGTCCATAGATTTTTTTGCAGCTCAGTAGACTCAACAGATTTAAAGGAGCTCTGCCTCATTCTGTGATTGGTTCATACACTGCACAGCTGTAGAGTTGTGGACGGGTCACCTATAAGAATTGAACGTAAATAGGTAAGAAATTAGTGGCATTGATTAAAAATACACCGTGAGACTTTACTTTGTGTATTATCAAAGTTCCTCTAACCTCTTCTCTCAGCAAAACTTGATACTGAGCCTGGCTCAGGATCTCGCTCTCATACAGGTTGTTGTCTGGCTTGGTGTGGCTTCTTCTGCAAACACAAAAGTAAAACTGAATAAATATCAGTTAAATGTACAAAGTATAAACACTGCTGTGTAAGATCTGAGATTTTTACAATACTTTTTGCAAAAAACATTTTTTTTCTTGCAAGTTTGTTTCGTCACTCATCAATCACTGGTTTTAACTTTGCATCATTTTTCAGCAGGAAACTGAAACTGATCTCTTCTTAAAAGCTGCCAGACTACACAGACAAAAGTGAACAGAACACAAACTTAAATGTAGGGTGTATGTAGTTGCAGCGAGGCGAGCAACAAGAGACATGAAGTGAAAATTTTCACTCATCTAAGGAGGCAGACAGCTGATGTGATGACACATAGAAGCAATCCTATTGCAGGTGTGACAATATATTTAAAAAAAAAAATACCATGATGAGTGTGGTGTTAAGTTTCAACTGTGAGATACATGTTGTAGAAATACTTAGTCCTGCTTTTTACTCTGATCCACCTACCTTTAGTGTCCTCAGATACAGTTAAATTCCATGTAATACTGTTAATGCCCTGTCTGTCAGTCACATAACATGAATAAAGTCCTGCATCTTCAGGTTGAGCGCTGAAAATATTTACCTTTAAATGTAAATCATTTAGAAATACACAGTACAAGATGTTACAATCCCTTGTGCTGAAATCCCAGGCAAAACACGTTTAGAGGCCCTGTTCGACTAAGAGGCCCTACCAAGCCTACAGTCATGTAATATGACCAATAATCTATATTCTACCTAGGCTAACTAGAGGCTGCTGGCTTGTAAGCCCATTGAGCAGCAGAGGATACCTCAAACATTGTAAAACATACCTAACTAAACGCTGCTGGCTTGTATGTCCCGCTCAGCAGCAAACCATGGCTACCAAATACCATGAGAACATGATCTGAACAACAGCAGTATGCAGCATATCATTGGGGTTTTCAAGTGGGCACCTCCCTTCACCGATGTTTCGTTAAGTTAGGCCCACGACACCTCAAGAAGGCTTAACAGTGATTTCCAGCGTCCTGGAATCACCCCCCTCCACACCGCCACTACACAACCCTTTCTTCCTCACCACTCGATGTCTATCAACAACTAGTATGGAAACTAATAACCACAAGCCAAACAAACAAATCTACCATGCTCCGCTCTGTTGATGCAAGCTGAAGCACGTAACAAACAAATCCATAACAAACAAACAAATCTACCACGCTCCGCTCCGTTGATGCAAGCTGAAGCAACAAACAAATCAACTGGGGCCTACGTGCAGCCTACGTGCAGCCTACGTGCGGCCTACATGCGGCCTACATGCTGCCTACATGCTGCCTACATGCTGCCTACATGCTGCCTACATCCTTACCTTAGTTAGCTCCCCAGCTAGCATGCTTCCTGCGCACCCATAACCAGAAACTGTCTCTTTCTGCTGCCCGGGACATATTGCTAACCGCAGTCCTCTGGCTTCTTCCTCGTATGCCCAGCTCACTCAGCCGAGCAATGACCGATTTCCTGCATTTTGTTTAGATGAGACAGTTTTAGTTTTGTGCGTGAGCCCTCACTAATGTCACTCACAGAGACGGTTGGAAGTCAAAATGTCTGCTTTAATCAAGTGACGTGATATGAAATTACTACGATGATCTGAAAATGTTTATATTAACAGAAAGAAGAAGAATGTGAAAAATCTATTTAGACACAGAACAAAAAGGAAATGAAACAATGATCTCAGTCCAGTTGTCATGCAGGAAGTCAGTGTCAGCAAATACAAAAAACCTGAGAATTAGTTTGAACCACTTTCAAATAAAATGAATAAGGATGTAGATTTTGTAATAACGAAAGACACAAAGTGAAGATGTTCACTCACCTACAGAGGCAGACAGCTGATGAGATGACACATAGAAGCAATCCCATTGCAGGTGTGAATATGTAAAGATAATACCATGATGAACTGATTTCTGTATAAAATCAGATCAGAATTGAATTTCAGTAGATTGAAGCCTGAACTATAAGATACATGTTGTAGAAATGATTAGTCCTGCTTTTTACTCTGATCCACCTACCTTTAGTGTCCTCAGACACAGTTAAATCCCATGTAATACTGTTAATGCCCTGTCTGTCAGTCACATAACATGAATAAAGTCCTGCATCTTCAGGCTGAGCACTGAAAATATTAAACTTTAAATGTAAGTCAGGATCTATTCTCAGTCTGTGAGAGGATACATTAGAAAAAGTCTGATTTATCAAGGGGGAATGTTTATAAATGAATCTTTTTATGTTCCAGGTAATATCCGAAGCATTTTCTGTGGATATGTTGCAGTTAAATGTGACCGAGTCTCCTCTGGATACCAGCATAGTCCTGTGGTCAGCTGTTATAGTCACTAATATTGAAGAAAGCAAAACAAATAATCAGAATAAAACTTAATCTGCGAATAAACCCAGAGTGTCTTAACACTGGAAAAAACCAAAGCAAATCACCAATAGTCAGCATAAAACTTAATCTCCAAATAAACCCAGAGAAAAACACATATACACTATACCTGCAAGGACATGATGCAAAAGTAGTAGCTGAATGAAGAGCACGGCAGCTTGGCTTACACGAAACATGGTGACCAGACAGAGAAAGAGGGACTGGAACTTTACCAAGAACTGTAAATTTAGGGCGTGGTTGCAAGCAGAAAGGAAGTGGTTAAATAAAGCAGAACTAAAGCTGACAAAGCTCTTCTCACCTCTCTTCTTGATTTAGAATGAGTCTGATCCTGGACTGGATATTGGTTCACTGCCCTGGACATACGTCTTCTGCAGAGATAAAGCAGTTACCAATAATAACATTGCCCTTCTTAGAACAGAGACTGTGTACGTATAAGCAAAATGAACAGGAGACACATTTCACTGCAGGTCTTATAGTGACTACACACAACTATTTTAATTATCATTTCAGTGACTTCCAGGTGGTTCAAAGCGTGAGAATTTGCTGACAAGTGTGGTCTGTATAAGTCCAGTTAAGCATGCAGATCATCTTTCTTTGTAGCAGACTTAAGCCATACATCTGGCTTAAGTCTGCTACAAATGTCAGTAGCAACCATCTGTATATTTTGAATGACATCTCGTTACATTCACAGGCCCATCCTCTCTCTCTACGTTCACACAGAGGTAGATTTTCTGCAGGTAACAGCAGTGGAGTTAAACCACATGTATGGCTCTGCATCAGATTTACACAGTAGGTGCTCTGTACGTCTTTACATTGTAGCCTGACCTGCACCTCCCCAGAAATGTAACTGTACAGTGTTGTGATGGAAATAACAACAAGTGCTATAGGTGTGAAATACATTTCCTTTTTCACATCTCACAGTGGCCAGACAGATGGCAGAAAGTAATTATTTTAGAACTGAGAAAACAGTCTCATCACAAGGTGCTTAATTGTGTTGTTGTTGTTTAGCCTCTGACTGAAGTTAAAGTCAGTGGTGTTGTATTTGTATTGATATAGGGCTGTTTTACCTGCTGGTACTCAAAGCGCTTTATGCTCACAGTGACACCTATACACAACCTTCATGACGTCATCTGCTCTCAGATAAAACTATGGAAGTGTCTAATTTCTTGCAGCATGGTGAAGAAGTGGTCAACTGGATTCAAATGCGAGAAGATGACCTCTGTCCTTAAGGGCTGGTCACCGTCACAACCCAGGAGACCAGTGATATGACATCAACAAAAAAGGGATCTGTGTGGTAATGCTCCTGTGGGCATGTGTGGTTAAGTTCTCTGAGGCAATAACTCTGGGCACCTGTTCCCAATGAGCACATGAATCGTATGTTGCACCTGAATACCCACATCTTGTGGCTCAGAGAGTTAAAACACGTAGATGAGGCCTAAGTCTGCTGACTTGAAGCAGTTGTAACCATCTAATATTATACCGTCTTGTGTGTCTAGCTTGAAATATGAGGGACCCTTGGGTTCATTTTGACTTAACTTTATTTCCATTACAACAAATCATATGTGTTCCTTCAAAGGACAAGTAGAAGATGAAGATATTTATGGTGATTAATCAACATTACATTTTTAGCTCTGACTGATAAACTGTTCATAGTGATATATCAATACACATACAGCATTTTTCCATCATATTCAAATGAGGTGGAGGCTAATTTAGACTGTTGCTAATTCTGTTTCATCCTCTACACTTGTTTTTTTATCCTTCACATTTCTGGTCTCATATCTCAGTTGTCTCTCTCATTCACTATTTCCTGGTTTCTTCTCTCAGTGACTTTGTCGCCCTCTGCCTCTTGTTCCTGTCTCTTCTGTCTCTGCTCTCCTCTCCTGTGAAAATGTTGGAGCCTGTGGTTAAAGCAGTGAGCTGCAGTGAATCAGCAGGTAATTTATCTTTAGATCAAGAATAAAATATTTCTGGTCTGACAGGGACGTGGCCTATTTGTGCAGATTCTCAGGTTAGAAACCACTGATGACCCAAACAATTGCAGATTTACAGTGTGTAGACAAACTGTGTTTAAATCTATAAAATAAAAAATATTTATACACTTTCAAAGTTTTTATTAAGACTTTGGTCGACTGTTGGCTGTTTGGTTGATCAGTCAGGGTCTCAGGAAATACTCAAAGAACATGAGACATTTGAGTCACTGCAACATCTGCTGGACAATAAAATAAGCTAAACTATGAAAACAGCATAAAATTCAAAGAAAGATGATCTCATGCACAAACAAAATAGATAAAACATATAAAAATAATGAAAACTGGTATTTTTCCAAATTACATGAGCAACACAAACATGCATACATGAAATGTTTTCTTTGTCTTGACTTTGTGCTCATCATCTCAGTAGACTCAACAGATTTAAAGGAGCTCTGCCTCATTCTGTGATTGGTTCATACACTGCACAGTGGTAGAGTTGTGGAGTAGCCACCTATAAGAATTGAAAGTAAATTACAAGAAATGAGTGGCATTAAAAATACACAGTGAGACTTTACTTTGTGTATTATCAAAGTTCCTCTAACCTCTTCTCTCAGCAGAACTTGATACTGAGCCTGGCTCAGGATCTCGCTCTCATACAGGTTGTTGTCTGGAGTCCTGGCTCGGCTTCTTCTGCAAACACAAAAGTAAAACTGAATAAATATCATCAGTTAAATGTTAAAAGTACAAACACTGTTACAATACTTGCTGCAAAAATATTTTACATCAACTTAATTCATTTTGCAGCTTTAATGAGTTAGTTTGTGTGACTTTCATGTGATAATACGTTTTCTGGTCTCCAAATGAGGTGATAGAACAAACCAGCAACTCTACTGCAGCAAGATAACACAGTGATAATATTATAAATATAGTGAACAAGAACTCATTGTTCAGTGAGTCTTGTTTTATGTGGCATAAACACGTTTTGCTGCTTACACGGTCGAGACAAGCTTATCTTCCGTGTCCATACTCCTGTCTACTTCATCAAACTGGGGATCCTCACACTACCAGCTACACTAAATAAGTAGCTTGTTTAACCTGACTTAGAAAAAGTTAAACCATCCCTTCATGTCCCCACCAGAGCTACTAATATTCATCAATATCAAAATTTAAAAAGTTTTTGTTGTTTAACACTCAGTGCACCTGTATGTATTTTCTTATTTTAACATCATAATTTATCATTAATATTAAATCTGAGTGTCATATTCCAACTCATCATGTTATAACTGGACAACAAATAAACATAAATGCTACAGAAAAGAGAGATAATGAGAGATTATAGTAAGATCTTTCTCCATATGAGAGTAATAGATACATCTAGCATTGGAAAAGTATCATGGTTAAACAAGAAACTACTCAAAACTTAGCTGCACCACTGATATTGACTTGTCTCTGCATAAAAAGTATAGTTAATATTAACCATTAAACCTGCATTTTGTTTAGATTAGACAGTTTTAGTTTTGTGCGTGAGCCCTCACTAATGTCGCTCACAGAGATGGTTGGAAGTCAAAATGTCTGCTTTAATCCAGTGACGTGATATGAAATTACTACGATGCTCTGAAAATGTTTTTATTAACAGAAAGAAGAAGAATGTGAAAAATCTATTTAGAAATAAAAAACAGAAATGAAAAAAACGCTGTCTCAGTCCAGTTGTCATGTAGGAAGTTGGTGTCAACAAAGACAAGAAAACTGAGAATTGGTTTGAACCACTTTCAAAGAAAATAAATAAGGATGTAGATTTTGTAATAACAAGAGACACATGAAATGTTTCACTCACCTCCAGAGGCAGACAGCTGATGTGATCACGCATAGAAACAATCCCATTGCAGGTGTGAGTATGTAAAGATAATACCATGATGAACTGATTTCTGTATAAAATCATATCAGAATTTTAGTGTCAAGTTTCAACTGTGAGATACATGTTGTAGAAATGATTAGTCCTACTTTTTACTCTGATCCACCTACCTTTAGTGTCCTCAGACACAGTTAAATTCCATGTAATACTACTAATGCCCTGTCTGGCAGTCACATAACATGAATAAAGTCCTGCATCTTCAGGTTGAGCGCTGAAAATATTTAACTTTAAATGTAAGTCAGGATCTATTCTCAGTCTGTGAGAGGATATATTAGAAAAAGTCTGATTTATCAAGGGGGAATGTTTATAAATGAATCTTTTTATGTTCCAGGTAATATCCGAAGGATTTTCTGTGGATATGTTGCAGTTGAATGTGACCGAGTCTCCTCTGGATACCAGCATAGTCCTGTGGTCATCTATTGGAGTCACAAATACTATAAAAAAGCAAAACAAATCATCAGAATAAAACTCAAACTCCAAATAAACCCAGAGAAAACCACATATACACTATACCTGCAAGGACATGATACAAAACTAGTAGCTGAATGAAGAGCACGGTGGCTTGGCTTACGAGAAACATGGTGACCATCAGACAGAGAAAGAGGGACTGGAACTTTACCACGTGTTTTAAAATGTAGGGTGTATGTAGATGCAGCGGAAAGGAAGTGGTTAGTTGCTGTTGAAAAATAACGCATATGTCACACATCCATGTAAAAACCTAAAATTAATTAGTGATTTAATGTTTCAACTGAAAATAAACTGTCAAATGTATTTCTTGTCACTATAATCATATGACAAACAGAAATATAAAATGTTCTGCTGCAGCAAAACCTCTCATGCAGAAAGACATGTTAACCACATGGTGTGAACACTGAGCAGCTTTTGTCTGAGCACATAAATCGCATATTGCACCTGAATACCCACATCTTGTGGTTCAGAGAGTTAAAACATGTAGATGAGGCCTAAGTCTGCTGACTTGAAGCAGTTCTTACCATCTAATATTATACCGTCTTGTGTGTCTAGCTTGAAATATGAGGGACCCTTGTGTTCATTTTGACTTAACTTTATTTCCATTACAACAAATCATATTTGTTCCTTCACAGGACAAGTGGTTACAGAAGAAGATGAAGATATTTATGGTGATTAATCAACATTACATTTTTAGCTCTGACTGATAAACTGTTCATAGTGATATATAAATACACATACAGCATTTTTCCATCTTATTCAAATGAGGTGGAGGCTAATTTAGACTGTTGCTAATTCTGTTTCATCCTCTACACTTTGTTTTTTTTTATCCTTCACATTTCTGGTCTCATATCACAGTTGTCTCTCTCAGACACTATTTCCTGGTTTCTTCTCTCAGTGAGTCTGCCTCTCGTTCCTGTCTCTTCTGTCTCTGCTCTCCTTTCTTGTGAAAATGTTGGAGCCTGTGGTTAAAGCAGTGAGCTGCAGTGAATCAGCAGGTAATTTATCTTTAGATCAAGAATGAAATATTTCTGGTCTGACAAGGACGTGGCCTATTTGTGCAGATTCTCAGGTTAGAAACCACTGATGACCCAAACAATTGAAGATTTACAGTGTGTAGACCAACTGTTTAAATCTATTAAATAAAAAATATTCGGGTCTGGGATACAGTCAAACAGTCATCCAGAAACCCTGACCACCAACAGATTCATCTAAATTTTATTCACAGAACTTACATGACTCCTCGTAAACTTTACAGTATGAAAATAAAAGATAATCCGAATTGTACACTTTGTACTACAGGCACAGTGGGCACCTTTTTCCACATGATTTGGGAATGCCCAGGGGTTACAAATTTTTGGAAAATGGTGCAGAGTGAACTGTCGTTGCTATTGTCCATTCCCATCCCCCTGTCCCCATCCGTTTTTATTTTAAATGATCTCTCTCAACTGAAACTTATGAAATCCTCAAAGCGAGTGTTTCTGTCTGGCCTAACTGCAGCTAAAAAGATGATCGCAACAAGGTGGAAACCGCCCCATATACTAACTCGGCGACAGTGGCTGCTCAACTTCATAGATGTTGCACTTCTGGAATTGTCCACAGCACGTATCCATGGTGCAAAAGAGGAAGTGACATTGTACTGGGCTCGAACAGTAGAGGCTCTCAAAGGCATTTTGGTGTGAGCTGACACCCCCCTTCCCCCCTCTGGTCTTGTTTGCTTTGGTTTATGTTCCCTGTTTGGGTTTTTTACTATGTACTGCAAACTGTGGATGGCATATAACCCTTTGATAGGTCTAACTAAGTTATGCTTCAATGGCACTTTTTTCCTTTCGCATTTGTGACAGTTGATGTATTTTACTTACTTGCCTTTTGTATTTTTATTATTTATTTATTTATTTATTTTCACTCATATTTTCATTTTATTTTTATGTTTTCATTATATTATCATTTTTACTCGGCATATTTCTGTCTGTGTACACGGGTATGCACTTGTTTATATGGTAATTAGGCTACTTAATTTATGTGCTGTTGAATGATAATTGTTGTCCTCAAAATCTCAATAAAAATTTGATCACAAAAAAAAAAAAATCTTCATCCACTCTCAAAGATTTTATTAATACTTTGGTTCACTGTTTGGTTGAACAGTCAGGGTCTCAGGAAATACTCAAAACACAGAACATGAGACATTTGAGTCACTGCAACATCTGCTGGACAATAAAATAAGCTAAGCTATGAAAACGGCATAAAATTCAAAGAAAGATGATCTGCATGCACAAACAAAATAGACAAAACATATAAAAATATGAGCTAAACTCTTTGAAATGAAAAGTGGTATTTTTCCAAATTACATGAGCAACACAAACATGCATACATGAAATGTTTTCTTTGTCTTGACTTTGTGCTCATCATCTCAGTAGACTCAACAGATTTAAAGGAGCTCTGCCTCATTCTGTGATTGGTACATACACTGCACCGCTGTAGAGTTGTGGAGTAGCCACCTATAAGAATTAGAAGTAAATGAACAAAAAATGAGTGGTATTAAAAATACACCGTGAGACTTTACTTTGTGTATTAGCAAAGTTCCTCTAACCTCTTCTCTCAGCAGAACTTGATACTGAGCCTGGCTCAAGATCTCGCTCTCATACAGGTTGTTGTCTGGAGTCCTGGCTTGACTTCTTCTGCAAACACAAAAGTGAAACTGAATAAATATTATCCATTAAATGTTAAAAGTATAAACTCTGCTGTAATAATACTTTCTGTTAAAAACATTTTACATCAACTTAACATCATTTTCCAGGAGGGAACTGAAACTCACGTCTTCTTAAAAGACGCCAGACTACACGGACAAAAATGAACAGAACAAATCACTTTCTGGTCGGTTTTGATGAGTTAGTTTGTGTGACTTTGCTGTGATAATAAGTTTTCTGGTCTCCAAATGAGGTGTTACAACAAACCAGCAACTCTACTGCAGCAAGATAACACAGTGATAATATTATAAATAAATTGAACAAGAACTCATTGTTCAGTGAGTCTTGTTTTATGTGGAATAAACACGTTTTGCTGCTTACACGGTCGAGACAAGCTTATCTTCCGAGTCCATACTCCTGTCTACTTCTTCAAACTCCTCACGCTCCTCACACTACCAGCTACACTAAATAAGTAGCTTGTTTAACCTGACTTAGAAAAAGTTAAACCATCCCTTCATGTCCCCACCAGAGCTACTAATATCCATCAACATCAAAATTTAAAAAAGTTTTTGTTGTTTAACCCTCAGTCAGCATGTATGTATTTTCTTATTTTAACATCATAATTTATCATTAATATTAAATCTGAGTGTCATATTCCAACTCATCATGTTATAACTGGACAACAAATAAACATAAATGCTACAGAAAAGAGAGATAATGAGAGATTATAGTAAGATCTTTCTCCGTATGAGAGTAATAGATACATCTAGCATTGGAAAAGTATCATGGTTAAACAAGAAACTACTCAAAACTTATCAACACCACTGATATTGTGACTTGTCTCTGCATAAAAAAGTATAGTTAATGTTAATCGTTAAACCTGCATTTTGTTTAGATGAGACAGTTTTAGTTTTGTGCGTGAGCCCTCACTAATGTCGCTCACAGAGATGGTTGGAAGTCAAAATGTCTGCTTTAATCCAGTGACGTGATATGAAATTACTACGATGCTCTGAAAATGTTTTTATTACCAGAAAGAAGAAGAATGTGAAAAATCTATTTAGAAATAAAAAACAGAAATGAAAAAAACGCTATCTCAGTCCAGTTGTCATGTAGGAAGTTGGTGTCAACAAAGACAAGAAAACTGAGAATTGGTTTGAACCACTTTCAAAGAAAATAAATAAGGATGTAGATTTTGTAATAACAAGAGACACATGAAATGTTTCACTCACCTACAGAGGCAGACAGCTGATGTGATCACGCATAGAAACAATCCCATTGCAGGTGTGAGTATGTAAAGATAATACCATGATGAACTGATTTCTGTATAAAATCATATCAGAATTTTAGTGTCAAGTTTCAACTGTGAGATACATGTTGTAGAAATGATTAGTCCTGCTTTTTACTCTGATCCACCTACCTTTAGTGTCCTCAGACACAGTTAAATTCCATGTAATACTGTTAATGCCCGTTTTGTCAGTCACATCACATGAATAAAGTCCTGCATCTTCAGGTTGAGCGCTGAAAATATTTAACTTTAAATGTAAGTCAGGATCTATTCTCAGTCTGTGAGAGGGTACATTAGAAAAAGTCTGATTTATCAAGGGGGAATGTTTATAAATGAATCTTTTTATGTTCCAGGTAATATCCGAAGCATTTTCTGTGGATCTGTTGCAGTTGAATGTGACCGAGTCTCCTCTGGATACCAGCATAGTCCTGTGGTCAGCTGTTGGAGACACTAATATTGAAGAAAGCAAAACAAATAGTCAGCATAAAACTTAATCTCCAAAAAACACAGAGAAAACCACATATGCACTATACCTGCAAGGACATGATGCAAAACTAGTAGCTGAATGAAGAGCACGGTGGCTTGGCTTACACGAAACATGGTGACCATCAGACAGAGAAAGAGGGACTGTAACTTTACCACACGTTTTTTAAATGTAGGGCGTATGTAGATGCAGCGGAAAGGAAGTGGTTAGTTGCTGTTGAAAAATAACGCATATGTCACACATCCATGTAAAAACCTAAAATTAATTAGTGATTTAATGTTTCAACTGAAAATAAACTGTCAAATGTATTTCTTGTCACTATAATCATATGACAAACAGAAATATAAAATGTTCTGCTGCAGCAAAACCTCCTCTCATGCAGAAAGACATGTTAACCACATGGTGTGAACACTGAGCAGCTTTTGTCTGAGCACATAAATCGCATATTGCACCTGAATACCCACATCTTGTGGTTCAGAGAGTTAAAACATGTAGATGAGGCCTAAGTCTGCTGACTTGAAGTAGTTGTAACCATCTAATATTATACCGTCTTGTGTGTCTAGCTTGAAATATGAGGGACCCTTGTGTTCATTTTGACATAACTTTATTTCCATTACAACAAATCATATTTGTTCCTTCACAGGACAAATGGTTACAGAAGAAGATGAAGATATTTATGGTGATTAATCAACATTACATTTTTAGCTCTGACTGATAAACTGTTCATAGTGATATATCAATACACATACAGCATTTTTCCATCTTATTCAAATGAGGTGGAGGCTAATTTAGACTGTTGCTAATTCTGTTTCATCCTCTACACTTTGTTTTTTTTTATCCTTCACATTTCTGGTCTCATATCACAGTTGTCTCTCTCAGACACTATTTCCTGGTTTCTTCTCTCAGTGAGTCTGCCTCTCGTTCCTGTCTCTTCTGTCTCTGCTCTCCTCTCTTGTGAAAATGTTGGAGCCTGTGGTTAAAGCAGTGAGCTGCAGTGAATCAGCAGGTAATTTATCTTTAGATCAAGAATAAAATATTTCTGGTCTGACAAGGACGTGGTCTATTTTCGGAGATTCTCAGGTTAGAAACCACTGATGACCCAAACAATTGAAGATTTACAGTGTGTAGACCAACTGTTTAAATCTATTAAATAAAAAATATTCGGGTCTGGGATACAGTCAAACAGTCATCCAGAAACCCTGACCACCAACAGATTCATCTAAATTTTATTCACAGAACTTACATGACTCCTCGTAAACTTTACAGTATGAAAATAAAAGATAATCCGAATTGTACACTTTGTACTACAGGCACAGTGGGCACCTTTTTCCACATGATTTGGGAATGCCCAGGGGTTACAAATTTTTGGAAAATGGTGCAGAGTGAACTGTCGTTGCTATTGTCCATTCCCATCCCCCTGTCCCCATCCGTTTTTATCTTAAATGATCTCTCTCAACTGAAACTTATGAAATCCTCAAAGCGAGTGTTTCTGTCTGGCCTAACTGCAGCTAAAAAGATGATCGCAACAAGGTGGAAACCGCCCCATATACTAACTCGGCGACAGTGGCTGCTCAACTTCATAGATGTTGCACTTCTGGAATTGTCCACAGCACGTATCCATGGTGCAAAAGAGGAAGTGACATTGTACTGGGCTCGAACAGTAGAGGCTCTCAAAGGCATTTTGGTGTGAGCTGACACCCCCCTTCCCCCCTCTGGTCTTGTTTGCTTTGGTTTATGTTCCCTGTTTGGGTTTTTTACTATGTACTGCAAACTGTGGATGGCATATAACCCTTTGATAGGTCTAACTAAGTTATGCTTCAATGGCACTTTTTTCCTTTCGCATTTGTGACAGTTGATGTATTTTACTTACTTGCCTTTTGTATTTTTATTATTTATTTATTTATTTATTTTCACTCATATTTTCATTTTATTTCTATGTTTTCATTATATTATCATTTTTACTCGGCATATTTGTGTCTGTGTACACGGGTATGCACTTGTTTATATGGTAATTAGGCTACTTAATTTATGTGCTGTTGAATGATAATTGTTGTCCTCAAAATCTCAATAAAAATTTGATCACAAAAAAAAAAAAAAATCTTCATCCACTCTCAAAGATTTTATTAATACTTTGGTTCACTGTTTGGTTGAACAGTCAGGGTCTCAGGAAATACTCAAAACACAGAACATGAGACATTTGAGTCACTGCAACATCTGCTGGACAATAAAATAAGCTAAGCTATGAAAACAGCATAAAATTCAAAGAAAGATGATCTGCATGCACAAACAAAATAGACAAAACATATAAAAATATGAGCTAAACTCTTTGAAATGAAAAGTGGTATTTTTCCAAATTACATGAGCAACACAAACATGAATACATGAAATGTTTTCTTTGTCTTGACTTTGTGCTCATCATCTCAGTAGACTCAACAGATTTAAAGGAGCTCTGCCTCATTCTGTGATTGGTACATACACTGCACTGTAGAGTTGTGGAGTAGCCACCTATAAGAATTAGAAGTAAATGAACAAAAAATTAGTGGTATTAAAAATACACCGTGAGACTTTACTTTGTGTATTAGCAAAGTTCCTCTAACCTCTTCTCTCAGCAGAACTTGATACTGAGCCTGGCTCAGGATCTCGCTCTCATACAGGTTGTTGTCTGGAGTCCTGGCTCGACTTCTTCTGCAAACACAAAAGAAAAACTGAATAAATATTATCCATTAAATGTTAAAAGTATAAACTCTGCTGTAATAATACTTTCTGTTAAAAACATTTTACATCAACTTAACATCATTTTCCAGGAGGGAACTGAAACTCACGTCTTCTTAAAAGACGCCAGACTACACAGACAAAAGTGAACAGAACAAATCACTTTCTGGTCGGTTTTGATGAGTTAGTTTGTGTGACTTTGCTGTGATAATAAGTTTTCTGGTCTCCAAATGAGGTGTTACAACAAACCAGCAACTCTACTGCAGCAAGATAACACAGTGATAATATTATAAATAAATTGAACAAGAACTCATTGTTCAGTGAGTCTTGTTTTATGTGGAATAAACACGTTTTGCTGCTTACACGGTCGAGACAAGCTTATCTTCCGTGTTCATACTCCTGTCTACTTCTTCAAACTCCTCACGCTCCTCACACTACCAGCTACACTAAATAAGTAGCTTGTTTAACCTGACTTAGAAAAAGTTAAACCATCCCTTCATGTCCCCACCAGAGCTACTAATATCCATCAACATCAAAATTTAAAAAAGTTTTTGTTGTTTAACCCTCAGTCAGCATGTATGTATTTTCTTATTTTAACATCATAATTTATCATTAATATTAAATCTGAGTGTCATATTCCAACTCATCATGTTATAACTGGACAACAAATAAACATAAATGCTACAGAAAAGAGAGATAATGAGAGATTATAGTAAGATCTTTCTCCGTATGAGAGTAATAGATACATCTAGCATTGGAAAAGTATCATGGTTAAACAAGAAACTACTCAAAACTTAGCAGCACCACTGATATTGTGACTTGTCTCTGCATAAAAAAGTATAGTTAATGTTAATCGTTAAACTTGCATTTTGTTTAGATGAGACAGTTTTAGTTTTGTGCGTGAGCCCTCACTAATGTCGCTCACAGAGATGGTTGGAAGTCAAAATGTCTGCTTTAATCCAGTGACGTGATATGAAATTACTACGATGCTCTGAAAATGTTTTTATTACCAGAAAGAAGAAGAATGTGAAAAATCTATTTAGAAATAAAAAACAGAAATGAAAAAAACGCTGTCTCAGTCCAGTTGTCATGTAGGAAGTTGGTGTCAACAAAGACAAGAAAACTGAGAATTGGTTTGAACCACTTTCAAAGAAAATAAATAAGGATGTAGATTTTGTAATAACAAGAGACACATGAAATGTTTCACTCACCTACAGAGGCAGACAGCTGATGTGATCACGCATAGAAACAATCCCATTGCAGGTGTGAGTATGTAAAGATAATACCATGATGAACTGATTTCTGTATAAAATCATATCAGAATTTTAGTGTCAAGTTTCAACTGTGAGATACATGTTGTAGAAATGATTAGTCCTGCTTTTTACTCTGATCCACCTACCTTTAGTGTCCTCAGACACAGTTAAATTCCATGTAATACTGTTAATGCCCGTTTTGTCAGTCACATCACATGAATAAAGTCCTGCATCTTCAGGTTGAGCGCTGAAAATATTTAACTTTAAATGTAAGTCAGGATCTATTCTCAGTCTGTGAGAGGGTACATTAGAAAAAGTCTGATTTATCAAGGGGGAATGTTTATAAATGAATCTTTTTATGTTCCAGGTAATATCCGAAGCATTTTCTGTGGATCTGTTGCAGTTGAATGTGACCGAGTCTCCTCTGGATACCAGCATAGTCCTGTGGTCAGCTGCTGGAGTGTCTGACACTGAAGAAACCAAAACAAATAGTCAGCATAAAACTTAATCTCCAAAAAACACAGAGAAAACCACATATACACTATACCTGCAAGGACATGATGCAAAACTAGTAGCTGAATGAAGAGCGCGGCAGCTTGGCTTACAAGAAACATGGTGACCATCAGACAGAGAAAGAGGGACTGTAACTTTACCACACGTTTTTTAAATGTAGGGCGTATGTAGATGCAGCGGAAAGGAAGTGGTTAGTTGCTGTTGAAAAACAACAACAACAAAAAAATAATGCATATGTCACACATCCATGGAAACCTAAAATTAGTGATTTAATGTTTCAACTGAAGTTGAACTGTCAAACGTATTTCTTGTCACTATAATCATATGATGAACAGAAATATAAAATGTTCTGCTGCAGCAAAACTTCCTCTCATGCAGACAGACATGTTGACCACATGGTGTGAACACTGAGAATCTTTTGTCTGAGCACATAAATCGTATGTTACACCTGAATACCCACATCTTGTGGCTCAGAGAGTTAAAACACGTAGATGAGGCCTAAGTCTGCTGACTTGAAGCAGTTCTTACCATCTAATATTATACCGTCTTGTGTGTCTAGCTTTAATTATGAGGGACCCTTGGGTTCATTTTGACATAACTTTATTTCCATTACAACAAATCATGCTTGTCCCTTCACAGGACAAGTGGTTACAGAAGAAGATGAAGATATTTATGGTGATTAATCAACATTACATTTTTAGCTCTGGCTGATAAACTGTTCATAGTGATATATCAATGCACATATAGCATTTTCCCACCATATTCAAATGAGGTGGAGGCTAATTTAGACTGTTGCTAATTCTGTTTCATCCTCTACACTTGTTTTTTTATCCTTCACATTTCTGGTCTCATATCACAGTTGTCTCTCTCATACACTATTTCCTGGTTTCTTCTCTCAGTGAGTTTGTCGCCTTCTGCCTCTCGTCCCTGTCTCTTCTGCCCCACACTCTGCTCTCCTTTCTTCTGATTTTTTTTTTTTTTTTTTTTTTTTAAATGCACTTTATTATGGTCAAAATCCAGGTTTTGTAAATACTTTGACATTTGGTTGACTGTAGGTGAAATTTATTCAAATTTATGTTGAAGAAAACAGAAATATTGTGTAGGAAGCTCAGGCTCAAGAGCAAAAGTTATGAAAAAGGTTATCAAAGAACAATGTGGTGGTGCATCAGAAAATAAATTCTGAAGTTGGATCCAAATGTAGGACACAGGAACAAGGCATGAGTAGGAAACAGATTTAGTATTTAATGAAAACAAACCAAAACTTAAGCCATGGGGATGACAGGTTAATTCTAACACACTAATCAAAAAAGACACTGGTGAAGGCCAAAAACACAAAGGAGAGAACACAGGAACACAATGAGGAGACAAACTGGGTGATATCACAGAACAATGGAAACAGAGCAGACAACATGACACAGAACAAAGGCAATGACAGGGCCATATGTATAGGTGGGCAAAGGAGTGACAAGACACAGACGAGAGCAGAGCACACGTAACAGAGTTAACAGCGTGTGTGATTCTACTTGTCATCTCTCACACTGTTTATTAATTACAGTTTTATTTTAAGGTCATTAAATGCAGCACCCCTGCAGTCTTGGGTAGTGCACCCTGTAACAGTAACAGTAACAGTTTTGCCATGCTGTCTCTGTGGTGAGTGCACGTGTTGCTAGCTCTGTAATTATTCTCTATAATTCATTTTAATTTCATATTTAAGTGGTTGTTTTACATTATTATGTTTTTGTAATGTTTTAGGGCCCTGTCAGTTGAGCATATCCATTATGTGAGAGACGATGTTTTTACTTGTTTGTTCGTTGTCTGATTAGCATTTTGTGAGCTAGCTAATATGCATTCCTTTGTTTTAGCTTCACAGTGTGAGAGCAGGTTTGGACGTTTGGGATGAGACTGACTGTGTACTCTCCTGCCAGGAATAAACGGTCAGTGAAAGCAGTGGTTTGGTCTTTGGACGTAATTAACACAACACTTGAACACTACTGCTACACACACAAGGAGAAACCAATCCAACAATCAAAGGGGTATCAACACAGGAAGTAACATGAAATGCAATGAAAGAATGAGGGTCACGGGAAATACTGAAAACACAGAACCATGACACATTAGCAACATCTGCTGGACAGTAAAATATCAATAAAAAGAAAATAGCATAAAATTCAAAGGAAGACGATCTGCATTCATGAACAAATAGACAAAATAAAAATGTGAGCTAAACTTTTCAAAATAAAACTAGCAATCTTCCTCATCACAAGAGCTACATAAAAATGCATATATTACATGTTTTTTTTTGCGTATTTTACATTCTTTATCTTAACTTTGTACTCATCATCTCAGTAGACTCGACAGATTTATAGGAGCTCAGCTTCATTCTGTGATTGGTTCATACACTGCATAGCTGTAGAGTTGTGGAGGGACCACCTATAAGAATTGAAAGTAAATAGACAACCTAGAAGAACTGAAATGAGTGGTATTGATTAAAAATACACCATGAGATTGATCTTCGTGTATTATCAAAGTTCCTCTAACCTCTTCTCTCAGCAGAACTTGATACTGAGCCTGGCTCTTGACCTCACTCTCATACAGGTTGTGGTCTGGAGTCCTGGATCGGCTTCTTCTGCAAACACGAAAGTAAAACTGAATGAAATATCAGTTAAATGTTAAAAGTACAAACACTGTTACAATACTTGCTGCAAAAATATTTTACACCAATTTTACATAATTTTTCTACTTTTTATCAACTCATTGTTCAGTGAGTCTTGTTTTATGTGGCCTAAACACATTTTGCTGCTTACACGGTTGAGACAAGCTTATCTTCCGTGTCCATACATCCTGTCGACTTCATCAAACTGGGGATCCCCACACTACCAGCTACACTAAATAAGTAGCTTGTTTAACCTGACTTAGAAAAAGTTTAACCATCCCTTCCAGTCCCCACCAGAGCTACTAATATTCATCAATATCAAAATTTAAAAAAGTTTTTGTTGTTTAACACTCAGTGAGCGTGTATGTATTTTATTAATTTAACATCATAATTTATCATTAATATTAAATCTGAGTGTAATATTCCAACTCATCATGTTATAAATGGACAACAAATAAACAAAAATGCTACAGAAAAGAGAGATAATGAGAGATTATAGTAAGATCTTTCTCCATATGAGAGTAATAGATACATCTAGCATTGGAAAAGTATCATGGTTAAACAAGAAACTACTCAAAACTTAGCAGCACCACTGATATTGTGACTTGTCTCTGCATAAAAAGTATAGTTAATGTTAACCATTACACCTACATTTTGTTTAGATGAGACAGTTTTAGTTTTGTGCGTGAGCCCTCACTAATGTCGCTCACAGAGACGGTTAGAAGTCAAAATGTCTGCTTTAATCCAGTGACGTGATATGAAATTACTACGATGCTCTGAAAATGTTTTTATTACCAGAAAATAGAAAAATCTGAAAACATAAAATCTATTTAGACACAGAACAAAAACAGAAATGAAAAACAGCTGTCTCAGTCCAGTTGTCATGTAGGAAGTCAGTGTCAGCAAAGACAAGAAAACTGAGAATTAGTTTGAACCACTTTCAAATAAAAATTAATAAGGATGTAGTTTTTGTAAAAACAAGAGACACAAAGTGAAATGTTTCACTCACCTCCAGAGGCAGACAGCTGATGAGATGACACATAGAAACAATCCCACTGCGGGTGTGAGTATGTAAAGATAATACCATGATGAACTGATTTCTGTATAAAATCAGATCAGAATTTTAGTGTCAAGTTTGAACTGTAAGATACATGTTGTAGAAATAATTAGTCCTGCTTTTTACTCTGATCCACCTACCTTTAGTTTCTTCAGACACAGTTAAATTCCATGTAATAATGTTAATGCCCCGTCTGCCAGTCACATAACATGAATAAAGTCCTGCATCTTCAGGTTGAGCGCTGAAAATATTTAACTTTAAATGTAAGTCAGGATCTATTCTCAGTCTGTGAGAGGATACATTAGAAAAAGTCTGATTTATCAAGGGGGAATGTTTATAAATGAATCTTTTTATGTTCCAGGTAATATCCGAAGCGTTTTCTGTGGATATGTTGCAGTTGAATGTGACCGAGTCTCCTCTGGATACCAGCACAGTCCTGTATTCAGCTGTTTCAGTGGCTAATATTGAAGAAAGTAAAATAAATAGTCAGCATAAAACTTAATCTCCAAATAAACCCAGAGAAAACCACATATACACTATACCTGCAAGGACCTGATGCAAAACTAGTAGCTGAATGAAGAGCACGGTGGCTTGGCTTACGAGAAACATGGTGACCATCAGACAGAGAAAGAGGGACTGGAACTTTACAACATGTTTAAATGTAGGGCGTATGTAGTTGCAGCAGAAAGGAAGTGGTTAGTTGCAGTTGAAAAACAACAACAACAAAAAACTAATGCATATGTCACACATCCATGTAAAACCTAAAATGAATTAGTGATTTAATGTTTCAACTTAATTGAAAATAAACTGTCAAATGTATTTCTCGTCACTGTAATCATATGATGAACTGAAATATAAAATGCACCTCATGTTCTGCTGCAGGAAAACCTCCTCTCACACTGAATACAGGTTCGTTGGCCACATGGTGTGAACACTGAGCATCCTTTCTTTGAACGCATGAATCGAGTATGTTGCACCTGAATACCCACATCTTGTGATTCAGAGAGTTAAAACACGTAGATGAGGCCTAAGTCTGCTGACTTGGAAGCAGTTCTAACCATCTAATATTATACTGTCTTGTGTGTCTAGCTTGAAATATGAGGGACCCTTGTGTTCATTTTGACATAACTTTATTTCCATTACAACAAATCATACTCGTCCCTTCACAGGACAAGTGTTTACAGAAGAAGATGAAGACATTTATGGTGATTAATCAACATTACATTTTTAGCTCTGACTGATAAATTGTTCATAGTGATATATAAATACACATACAGCATTTTTCCACCATATTCAAATGAGGTGGAGGCTAATTTAGACTGTTGCTAATTCTGTTTCATCCTCTACTCTTGTTTTTTTATCCTTCACATTTCTGGTCTCATATCACAGTTGTCTCTCTCAGACACTATTTCCTGGTTTCTTCTCTCAGTGAGTTTGTCGCCCTCTGCCTCTCGTTCCTGTCTCTTCTGTCTCTGCTCTCCTCTCCTGTGAAAATGTTGGAGCCTGTGGTTAAAGCAGTGAGCTGCAGTGAATCAGCAGGTAATTTATCTTTAGATCAAGAATAAAATATTTCTGGTCTGACAAGGACGTGGCCTATTTGTGCAGATTCTCAGGTTAGAAACCACTGATGACCCAAACAATTGCAGATTTACAGTGTGTAGACAAACTGTGTTTAAATCTATGGAATAAAAAAATCTTCATCCACTCTCAAAGATTTTATTAATACTTTGGTTCACTGTTTGGTTGAACAGTCAGGGTCTCAGGAAATACTCAAAACACAGAACATGAGACATTTGAGTCACTGCAACATCTGCTGGACAATAAAATAAGCTAAGCTATGAAAACAGCATACAATTCAAAGAAAGATGATCTGCATGCACAAACAAAATAGACAAAACATATAAAAATAATGAAAACTGGTATTTTTCCAAATTACATGAGCAACACAAACATGAATACATGAAATGTTTTCTTTGTCTTGACCTTGTGCTCATCGTCTCAGTAGACTCAACAGATTTAAAGGAGCTCTGCCTCATTCTGTGATTGGTGCATACACTGCACAGTGGTAGAGTTGTGGAGTAGCCACCTATAAGAATTGAAAGTAAATTACAAGAAATAAGTGCTATTAAATATACATTGTGAGACTTTACTTTGTGTATTATCAAAGTTCCTCTAACCTCTTCTCTCAGCAGAACTTGATACTGAGCCTGGCTCAGGATCTCGCTCTCATACAGGTTGTTGTCTGGAGTCCTGGCTCGACTTCTTCTGCAAACACAAAAGTAAAACTGAATAAATATCATCAGTTAAATGTTAAAAGTACAAACACTGTTACAATACTTGCTGCAAAAATATTTTACATCAACTTAATTCATTTTGCAGCTTTAATGAGTTAGTTTGTGTGACTTTGCTGTGATAATAAGTTTTCTGGTCTCCAATTGAGGTGTTACAACAAACCAGCAACTCTACTGCAGCAAGATAACACAGTGATAATATTTTAAATATAGTGAACAAGAACTCATTGTTCAGTGAGTTTTGTTTTATGTGGAATAAACACGTTTGCTGCTTACGCGGTCGAGACAAGCTTATCTTCCGTGTCCATACTCCTGTCTACTTCATCAAACTGGGGATCCTCACACTACCAGCTACACTAAATAAGTAGCTTGTGTAACCTGACTTAGAAAAAGATTAACCATCCCTTCATGTCCCCACTAATTCATCAATAACAAAATTTAAAAACGTTTTTGTTGTTAAACACTCAGTACACCTGTATGTATTTTCATATTTTAATATCATAGTTTATCATTAATATTAAATCTGAGTGTCATATTTCAACTCATCATGTTATAAGAGAGATAATGAGAGATTATAGTAAGATCTTTCTCCATATGAGAGTAATAGATACATCTAGCATTGGAAAAGTATCATGGTTAAACAAGAAACTACTCAAAACTTAGCAGCACCACTGATATTGTGACTTGTCTCTGCATGAAAAGTATAGTTAATATTAACCATTAAACCTGCATTTTGTTTAGATGAGACAGTTTTAGTTTTGTGCGTGAGCCCTCACTAATGTCGCTCACAGAAATGGTTGGAAGTCAAAATGTCTGCTTTAATCCAGTGACGTGATATGAAATTACTACGATGCTCTGAAAATGTTTTTATTACCAGAAAATAGAAAAATCTGAAAATATAAAATCTATTTAGACACAGAACAAAAACAGAAATGAAAAACAGCTGTCTCAGTCCAGTTGTCATGTAGGAAGTCAGTGTCAGCAAAGACAAGAAAACTGAGAATTAGTTTGAACCACTTTCAAATAAAAATAAATAAGGATGTAGATTTTGTAATAACAAAAGACACAAAGTGAAAAATTTCACTCACCTCCAGAGGCAGACAGCTGATGTGATGACACATAGAAACAATCCCATTGCGGGTGTGAGTATGTAAAGATAATACCATGATGAACTGATTTCTGTATAAAATCATATCAGAATTTTAGTGTCAAGTTTCAACTGTGAGATACATGTTGTAGAAATGATTAGTCCTGCTTTTTACTCTGATCCACCTACCTTTAGTGTCCTCAGACACAGTTAAATTCCATGTAATACTGTTAATGCCCCGTTTGTCAGTCACATAACATGAATAAAGTCCTGCATCTTCAGGTTGAGCGCTGAAAATATTTAACTTTAAATGTAAGTCAGGATCTATTCTCAGTCTGT
The DNA here is from genome assembly GCA_005024645.1 of Planiliza haematocheilus. NCBI lineage: Eukaryota > Metazoa > Chordata > Actinopteri > Mugiliformes > Mugilidae > Planiliza > Planiliza haematocheilus. The sequence goes on from SRSE01000725.1 coordinate 10,763,397, forward strand.
GAGAGGATATATTAGAAAAAGTCTGATTTATCAAGGGGGAATGTTTATAAATGAATCTTTTTATGTTCCAGGTAATATCCGAAGCATTTTCTCTGGATCTGTTGCAGTTGAATGTGACCGAGTCTCCTCTGGATACCAGCATAGTCCTGTGGTCAGCTGTTTCAGTGGCTAATATTGAAGAAAGTAAAATAAATAGTCAGCATAAAACTTAATCTCCAGATAAACCCAGAGAAAAACACATATACACTATACCTGCAAGTACATGACGAAAAACTAGTAGCTGAATGAAGAGCACGGTGGCTTGGCTTACAAGAAACATGGTGGCCATCAGACAGAGAAAGAGGGACTGAAACTTTACCACACGTTTTTTAAATGTAGCGTATATGTAGATGCAGCGGAAAGGAAGTGGTTAGTTGCCGCTGAAAAACAACAACAAAAAAATAATGCATATGTCACACATCCATGTAAAACCTAATTAGTGATTTAATGTTTCAATTTAATTGAAAATAAAATGTCAAATGTATTTCTTGTCACTATAATCATATGATGAACTGAAATATAAAATGCACCTCATGTTCTGCTGCAGCAAAACCTCCTCTCATGCAGACAGACATGTTGACCACATGGTGTGAAAACTGAGCAGCTTTTGTCTGAGCACATAAATCGCATGTTCCACCTGAATACCCACATCTTGTGGCTCAGAGAGTTAAAACACGTAGATGAGGCCTAAGTCTGCTGACTTGAAGCAGTTCTAACCATCTAATATTATACCGTCTTGTGTGTCTAGCTTGAAATATGAGGGACCCTTGTGTTCATTTTGACTTAACTTTATTTCCATTACAACAAATCATGCTTGGAAACTTTCTTTGGTGAACTCAGACAAAATTTAACAATGCAAAACGATCTAAAACTCTACCTCTTCACATTAAGACTGTAGTTTTATTGTATTAATTAGAGGCTGTAGAGTCCACTTCCCTCAAAGCACCTGTTTTCAAACTAGAAAATGTAATGTCCTTCATCTCTCTCTCTCGTCCATGTCTCTGTTTTCAGCATCGTCTTAATGACTCGTTGGCTCAGACGTGATCATAGATTAAATTCAGCCTCTCCATGTACTGACTCCTCCTCTTGTTATTTCTCCATTGATCTGTGTTGTCCTGCTCTTGATTGTGGACCTATGGTGACAGAAATAGAAAATAAGAAAAAGGTTCAGTACAACCTCTAAGGCAGGAAATAAATAAAGCAGAACTAAAGCTGACAAAGCTCTTCTCACCTCTCTTCTTGATTTAGAATGAGTCTGATCCTGGACTGAATATTGGTTCACTGCCCCGGACATACGTCTTCTGCAGAGATAAAGCAGTTACCAATAATAACATTGCCCTTCTTAGAACAGAGACTGTGTACGTATAAGCAAAATGAACAGGAGACACATTTCACTGCAGGTCTTACAGTGACTACACACAACTATTTTAATTATCATTTCAGTGACTTCCAGATGGTTCAAAGTGTGAGAATTTGCTGACATGTATGGACTGTGTAACTCCAGTTAATGACTCCTGTTAAACATCTGACATGGAGTCATACATCTGGCTTAATTAAGTCTGCTACGAATGTCAGTTGCAACCATCTGTATATTTTGAATGACATCTCGTTACAATCACAGGCCCATCCTCTCTCTCCCTACGTTCACACAGAGGTAGATTTTCTGCAGGTAACAGCAGTGGAGTTAAACCACATGTATGGTTCTGCATCAGATTTACACAGTAGGTGCTCTGTAGGTCTTTACATTGTAGCCTGACCTGCACCTCCCCAGAAATGCAACTACATAACAAGAAGTGTCATAGGTGAGAAATGCATTTCCTTTTTCACATCTCACAGTGGCCATACATGCATGATATATTTTTTTCCTTCAGCCTCTGACACATCGTCTTCTCACATGGCAGAAAGTAATTATGTTAGAACTGAGAAAACGATCCCACCACAAGGTGCTTAATTGTGTTGTTGTTTAGCCTCTGACTGAAGTTAAAGTCAGTGGTGTTGTATTTGTATTGATAAAGGGCAGTTTTACCTGCTGGTACTCAAAGCGCTTTACACTCACAGTGACACCTATACACATTACTAATACCTTCATGACGTCATCTGCTCTCAGATAAAACTATGGAAGTGTTTAATTTCTTGCAGCATGGTGAAGAAGTGGTCAACTGGATTCAAATGTGAGAAGATGACCTCTGTCCTTAAGGGCTGGTCACCGTCACAACCCAGGAGACCAGTGATATGACATCAACAAAAAAGGGAACCGAGTGCTCCTAGATTTTGTGTCTGTGAAGATTCTCAATCATCCAAAAAAGGTTAAAAAAAAAGGCAACTGGACTTGTAAAGTTTTTTGAGAAGATGGAAAAAAAAAAAATATATATATATATACCTTCACTAAACAGAGGAGGTGGATTGAGATTTAATCTGCCATCTATTTACAGTACAGTTTTAATCTTCTGTCCCTAAGAAGTTTCAACCTCATCCACATCTGGACGCTGCAGCCTCTGATGGACAAGAGTCGTTAGAGAACCATTCATAGGGAAGAGGATAGGGACAAAAAATAAATACCTCCCCCCCAAAAAAACTCTACAAGTCCAGTTGCTTTTTTGAACCTTTTTTTTTTTTTTTGGATATCCTAGACTTTGTGTAATCTATGACAGATCTAATACCAAGAATAAATGTGCTAGGTTTTCAAAAATTAAAACACAAACTATCTTTATAGAAATGATCATTCGTAATTTTGCCTAAAACAACTTTTTAAGTGCACACAGACGTGATGATACAATGTGATCACGTGAAATTTATTTGTTCATACTGAATCTGAAAAGTTTCACTCACCTACAGAGGCAGACAGCTGATGTGATGACACATAGAAGCAATCCGATTGCAGGTGTGAGTATGTAAAGATAATACCATGATGAACTGATTTCTGTATAAAATCAGATCAGAATTTAATTTAAGTATTTTTAGGTTTGAACCTTGAACTATAAGATACATGTTGTAGAAATGATTAGTCCTGCTTTTTCCTCTGATCCACCTACCTTTAGTGTCCTCAGACACAGTTAAATTCCATGTAATACTGTTAATGCCCTGTCTGTCAGTCACATCACATGAATAAAGTCCTGCATCTTCAGGTTGAGTGCTGAAAATATTTAACTTTAAATGTAAGTCAGGATCTATTCTCAGTCTGTGAGAGGATACATTAGAAAAAGTCTGATTTATCAAGGGGGAATGTTTATAAATGAATCTTTTTATGTTCCAGGTAATATCCGAAGGATTTTCTGTGGATATGTTGCACTTGAATGTGACCGAGTCTCCTCTGGATACCAGCATAGTCCTGTGGTCAGCTGTTGGAGACACTAACACTATAAAAAAGCAAAACATATAGTCAGCATAAAACTTAATCTCCAAATAAACCCAGAGAAAACCACATATACACTATACCTGCAAGGGCATGATGCAAAACTAGTAGCTGGATGAAGAGCACGGCGGCTTGGCTTACGAGAAACATGGTGACCATCAGACAGAGAAAGAGGGACTGGAACTTTACCACACGTTTTAAATGTAGGGCGTATGTAGATGCAGCGGTAAGGAAGTGGTTAGTTACAGTTGAAAAACAACAACAAAATAATGCATATGTCACACATTCATGTAAAACCTAAAATGAATTAGTGATTTAATGTTTTAACAAAATTGAAAATAAACTGTCAAATGTATTTCTCGTCACTATAATCATATGATGAACTGAAATATAAAATGCACCTCATGTTCTGCTGCAAAAAAACTTTCTCACGCCACGTTGGCCACATGGTGTGAACACTGAGCATCCTTTGTTTGAGCGCATGAATCGTGCATGTTGCACCTGAACACACACATCTTGTGGTTCAGAGAGTTAAAACACGTAGATGAGGCCTAAGTCTGCTGACTTGAAGCAGTTGTAACCATCTAATATTATACCGTCTTGTGTGTCTAGCTTCATTCATTTTCACTTAACTTTATTTCCATTACAACAAATCATGCTTGTCCCTTCACAGGACAAGTGGTTACAGAAGAAGATGAAGACATTTATGGTGATTAATCGACATTATATTTTTAGCTCTGATTGATAAATTGTTCATAGTGAAAGAACGGAAAGAACTTATATGAGGATATATGCACATTTATGAAACCTATATTCAGTTTATCTGTGCATATATGCTGCATATATACGTTATATATGCAGCATATACTGTATATTATCATATACGTGCATATATATGTTATATATGCACATATATGAAAATATGCCATATATATATATATATATATATATATATATATATATATATATATATATATATATATATATATATATATATATATGACATATATATGCCACATTTAGGCTGCATATAGGCCAAATTCAGGTGCATATATGCGCATATACAGGGCATAGGTCTCCTATATTGCTTCTTTATATCCACATATAAGCCCTATATGTACATAGAAGATTTGTCTCCTATATAGCCCCAATACACAGTGGCAGGTGTCATACCTATTGTATAGCTCATATCTCACTTTTGCAACTGTTATACATGATGCCTAGCTCATATTTTTTATTCTCAAGGTAATAACTGCAATAACTTCGATTCTGTGAATAGTTAGTGCTTGTGTGAGCGAATGGGTAGATGTGTCTGTGACTTATATAAAGTCACACTTATATATACTGTAGGTCGTTTACCGTTAATGCCAAGCTTAGAATTTTTGTTTTTTCTATTCAGTTTTTGATTGTTAATTTATTATTTGTGTTTTTGTTCATGTTTTTGTCAGTCAGTCATTTTCTAAACCCGTTTAGTCCTGTTAGGGGTCACGGGGGTCTGCTGGAGCCTATCCCAGCTGTCATCGGGCGAGAGGCAGGGGTACACCCTGGACAGGTCGCCAGTCCATCGCAGGGCCAACACACTCACATGCACACCTACGGCCAATTTAGAATCACCAATTAACCTAACGAGCATGTCTTTGGATGGTGGGAGGAAGCCGGAGTACCCGGAGAGAACCCACGCAGACACAGGGAGAACATGCAAACTCCACACATGGATTCGAACCTTCTTGCTGTGAGGCATCAGTGCTGACCACCTCGCCACTGTGCCGCCCTCATGTTTTTGTTTCATTTGATAATGGGAATAAATGATGTAAAGTTCTACATTTTAGTTTTTTATTTGTTTGTGTAGGCCATGTAGCTATGGATTTGAATAATTTCACGAATATATAGGTGAACATATAAGTACATATAAGGAGTGTACATATATAACTGAACATACAGGTACATATATGTAACTATATATGTGCATATATGTACATATAATATATGAAAACGGACAATTTTATGTAAATCACATATATTCAAACCCTATATTAGAGCCTATATTAAAACCTATATGTTTATAGGTTCTTTTCGTGCTGGATATCAATACACTTACAGCATTTAACCATCATATTCAAATGAGGTGGAGGCTAATTTAGACTGTTGCTAATTCTGTTTCATCCTCTACACTTTCTGGTCTCATATCACAGTTGTCTCTCTCATTCACTATTTCCTGGTTTCTTCTCTCAGTGAGTTTGTCGCCCTCTGCCTCTCATTCCCGTCTTTTCTGTCTCTCACTCTCCTCTCTTCTGATTTTTCTTTTCTTTTTTTTTAAATACACTGCACTTTTATATGCAGAATCTAGGTTTAGCAAATACTGAGATCTGGTTGACTGTTGGTTAGCAAAAGTATGAAAGAGTTATCAAAGGAGAATGTGGAAATGCAGGACACAGGAACGAGGCAGGAGAAGGAAACAAAATGTATTTAATGAAAACTTACAAATCAATGCTTGAATCGCTGCGGGTATGACAGGGTAATTCTAACACAAAAAAGACACTGATGAAGGCCAAAAAAAAAACAAAGGACACAGGAATACAATGAGAAGACAAACTAGGTGATATCACAGGACAATGAGAACATAGCAGACAACATGACACAGAACAAAAGCAATGACAGGGCCATATGTACAGGTGGGCAAAGGAGTGACAAGACACAGATGAAGAGAATGAGGATGAGGGCAGAGCACACAAGGAGAAACCAGTCCAACAATCAAAGGGGGGAACAACACAGGACATGAAACACCAAGGAATCAGAATCAGAATCAGCTTTATTGCCAAGCATGTGTGTACATATAAGGAATTTGCTTTGGTCCTACAGAAAAGACCATGGCCGCCAATGGGTATCGGCGCCAATTATTGGGAAATTGGGGACAAGAAAGGGGGAAGGAACAAGAGGAGAGAAAAAGCAGCTCCCAGACTACACACCTCTGGGGGAGTACAGCCTGGGACCAGTAAGTGTGAGTGAGTGTCCTTGTGGTGTGTGTACATAAGCCTGGAGAGTTGCTTTGTCTAGCCTCCCAGGAAACACAATGAAAACCAAACAGGGTCACAGGAAATATTCAAAACGCAGAACCATGAGACATTTGAATCATTAGCAACATCTGCTGGACAATAAAATTAACATCTTTTTAAATGTTTGGGGTTTTTTTTGTTTTTTTTTTTACACGTAATGAAATGTCTTCTCTTGTACTCTTACTCTTACGTTTCATGCCTCATTCTGTGATTGGTCCATAGATTTTTTTGCAGCTCAGTAGACTCAACAGATTTAAAGGAGCTCTGCCTCATTCTGTGATTGGTTCATACACTGCACAGCTATAGAGTTGTGGACGGGTCACCTATAAGAATTGAACGTAAATAGGTAAGAAATTAGTGGCATTGATTAAAAATACACCGTGAGACTTTACTTTGTGTATTATCAAAGTTCCTCTAACCTCTTCTCTCAGCAAAACTTGATACTGAGCCTGGCTCAGGATCTCGCTCTCATACAGGTTGTTGTCTGGCTTGGTGTGGCTTCTTCTGCAAACACAAAAGTAAAACTGAATAAATATCAGTTAAATGTACAAAGTATAAACACTGCTGTGTAAGATCTGAGATTTTTACAATACTTTTTGCAAAAAACATTTTTTTTCTTGCAAGTTTGTTTCGTCACTCATCAATCACTGGTTTTAACTTTGCATCATTTTTCAGCAGGAAACTGAAACTGATCTCTTCTTAAAAGCTGCCAGACTACACAGACAAAAGTGAACAGAACACAAACTTAAATGTAGGGTGTATGTAGTTGCAGCGAGGCGAGCAACAAGAGACATGAAGTGAAAATTTTCACTCATCTAAGGAGGCAGACAACTGATGTGATGACACATAGAAGCAATCCTATTGCAGGTGTGACAATATATTTAAAAAAAAAAATACCATGATGAGTGTGGTGTTAAGTTTCAACTGTGAGATACATGTTGTAGAAATACTTAGTTCTGCTTTTTACTCTGATCCACCTACCTTTAGTGTCCTCAGATACAGTTAAATTCCATGTAATACTGTTAATGCCCTGTCTGTCAGTCACATAACATGAATAAAGTCCTGCATCTTCAGGTTGAGCGCTGAAAATATTTACCTTTAAATGTAAATCATTTAGAAATACACAGTACAAGATGTTACAATCCCTTGTGCTGAAATCCCAGGCAAAACACGTTTAGAGGCCCTGTTCGACTAAGAGGCCCTACCAAGCCTACAGTCATGTAATATGACCAATAATCTATATTCTACCTAGGCTAACTAGAGGCTGCTGGCTTGTAAGCCCATTGAGCAGCAGAGGATACCTCAAACATTGTAAAACATACCTAACTAAACGCTGCTGGCTTGTATGTCCCGCTCAGCAGCAAACCATGGCTACCAAATACCATGAGAACATGATCTGAACAACAGCAGTATGCAGCATATCATTGGGGTTTTCAAGTGGGCACCTCCCTTCACCGATGTTTCGTTAAGATAGGCCCACGACACCTCAAGAAGGCTTAACAGTGATTTCCAGCGTCCTGGAATCACCCCCCTCCACACCGCCACTACACAACCCTTTCTTCCTCACCACTCGATGTCTATCAACAACTAGTATGGAAACTAATAACCACAAGCCAAACAAACAAATCTACCATGCTCCGCTCTGTTGATGCAAGCTGAAGCACGTAACAAACAAATCCATAACAAACAAACAAATCTACCACGCTCCGCTCCGTTGATGCAAGCTGAAGCAACAAACAAATCAACTGGGGCCTACGTGCAGCCTACATGCGGCCTACATCCTTACCTTAGTTAGCTCCCCAGCTAGCATGCTTCCTGCGCACCCATAACCAGAAACTGTCTCTTTCTGCTGCCCGGGACATATTGCTAACCGCAGTCCTCTGGCTTCTTCCTCGTATGCCCAGCTCACTCAGCCGAGCAATGACCAATTTCCTGCATTTTGTTTAGATGAGACAGTTTTAGTTTTGTGCGTGAGCCCTCACTAATGTCGCTCACAAAGACGGTTGGAAGTCAAAATGTCTGCTTTAATCCAGTGACGCGATATGAAATTACTACGATGCTCTGAAAATGTTTTTATTAACAGAAAGAAGAAGAATGTGAAAAATCTATTTAGACACAGAACAAAAAGGAAATGAAACAATGATCTCAGTCCAGTTGTCATGCAGGAAGTCAGTGTCAGCAAAGACAAAAAACCTGAGAATTAGTTTGAACCACTTTCAAATAAAATGAATAAGGATGTAGATTTTGTAATAACGAAAGACACAAAGTGAAGATGTTCACTCACCTACAGAGGCAGACAGCTGATGTGATGACACATAGAAACAATCCCATTGCAGGTGTGAGTATGTAAAGATAATACCATGATGAACTGATTTCTGTATAAAATCAGATCAGAATTGAATTTCAGTAGTTTGAAGCCTGAACTGTAAGATGCATGTTGTAGAAATGATTAGTCCTGCTTTTTACCTTTAGTGTCTTCAGACACAGTTAAATTCCATGTAATACTGTTAATGCCCTGTCTGTCAGTCACATAACATGAAGTCCTGCATCTTCAGGCTGAGCACTGAAAATATTTAACTTTAAATGTAAGTCAGGATCTATTCTCAGTCTGTGAGAGGATACATTAGAAAAAGTCAGATTTATCAAGTGGGAACGTTTATAAATGAATCTTTTTATGTTCCAGGTAATATCCGAAGCATTTTCTGTGGATCTGTTGCAGTTGAATGTGACCGAGTCTCCTCTGGATACCAGCATAGTCCTGTGGTCAGCTGTTATAGTCACTAATATTGAAGAAAGCAAAACAAATAGTCAGAATAAAACTTAATCTCCGAATAAACCCAGAGTGTCTTAACACTGGAAAAAACCAAAGCAAATCACCAATAGTCAGCATAAAACTTAATCTCCAAATAAACCCAGAGAAAAACACATATACACTATACCTGCAAGGACATGATGCAAAAGTAGTAGCTGAATGAAGAGCACGGCAGCTTGGCTTACAAGAAACATGGTGACCAGACAGAGAAAGAGGGACTGGAACTTTACCAAGAACTGTAAATTTAGGGCGTGGTTGCAAGCAGAAAGGAAGTGGTTAAATAAAGCAGAACTAAAGCTGACAAAGCTCTTCTCACCTCTCTTCTTGATTTAGAATGAGTCTGATCCTGGACTGGATATTGGTTCACTGCCCTGGACATATGTCTTCTGCAGAGATAAAGCAGTTACCAATAATAACATTGCCCTTCTTAGAACAGAGACTGTGTACGTATAAGCAAAATGAACAGGAGGCACATTTCACTGCAGGTCTTACAGTGACTACACACAACTATTTTAATTATCATTTCAGTGACTTCCAGGTGGTTCAAAGCGTGGGAATTTGCTGACAAGTGTGGTCTGTATAAGTCCAGTTAAGCATGCAGATCATCTTTCTTTGTAGCAGACTTAAGCCATACATCTGGCTTAAGTCTGCTAAAAATAACAGTTGCAACCATCTATATATTTTGAATGACATCTCGTTACATTCACAGGCCCATCCTCTCTCTCTACGTTCACACAGAGGTAGATTTTCTGCAGGTAACAGCAGTGGAGTTAAACCACATGTATGGTTCTGCATCAGATTTACACAGTAGGTGCTCTGTAGGTCTTTACATTGTAGCCTGACCTGCACCTCCCCAGAAATGTAACTGTACAGTGTTGTGATGGAAATAACAACAAGTGCTATAGGTGTGAAATACATTTCCTTTTTCACATCTCACAGTGGCCAGACAGATGGCAGAAAGTAATTATTTTAGAACTGAGAAAACAGTCTCATCACAAGGTGCTTAATTGTGTTGTTGTTTAGCCTCTGACTGAAGTTAAAGTCAGTGGTGTTGTATTTGTATTGATAAAGGGCCGTTTTACCTGCTGGTACTCAAAGCGCTTTATGCTCACAGTGACACCTATACACATTACTAATACCTTCATGACGTCATCTGCTCTCAGATAAAACTATGGAAGTGTCTCATTTCTTGCAGCATAGTGAAGAAGTGGTCAACTGGATTCAAATGTGAGAAGATGACCTCTGTCCTTAAGGGCTGGTCACCGTCACAACCCAGGAGACCAGTGATATGACATCAACAAAAAAGGGATCTGTGTGGTAATGCTCCTGTGGGCATGTGTGGTTAAGTTCTCTGAGGCAATAACTCTGGGCACCTGTTCCCAATGAGCACATGAATCGTATGTTCCATCTGAATACCCACATCTTGTGGCTCAGAGAGTTAAAACACGTAGATGAGGCCTAAGTCTGCTGACTTGAAGCAGTTCTAACCATCTAATATTATACCGTCTTGTGTGTCTAGCTTGAAAACTGAGGGACCCTTGGGTTCATTTTGACTTAACTTTATTTCCATTACAACAAATCATGCTTATCCCTTCACAGGACAAGTGGTTACAGAAGAAGATGAAGACATTTATGGTGATTAATCAACATTACATTTTTAGCTCTGACTGATAAACTGTTCATAGTGATATATCAATACACATACAGCATTTTCCAATCATATTCAAATGAGGTGGAGGCTAATTTAGACTGTTGCTAATTCTGTTTCATCCTCTACACTTGTTTTTTTATCCTTCACATTTCTGGTCTCATATCACAGTTGTCTCTCTCAGACACTATTTCCTGGTTTCTTCTCTCAGTGAGTTTGTCCCCCTCTGCCTCTCGTTCCTGTCTCTTCTGTCTCTGCTCTCCTTTCTTGTGAAAATGTTGGAGCCTGTGGTTAAAGCAGTGAGCTGCAGTGAGGACGTGGCCTATTTGTGCAGATTCTCAAGTTAGAAACCACTGATGACCCAAACAATTGCAGATGTACAGTGTACAGACAAACTGTGTTTAAATCTATTAAATAAAAAAATCTTTATCCACTTTCAAAGTTTTTGTTAATACTTTGGTCGACTGTTGGCTGTTTGGTTGAACAGTCAGGGTCTCAGGAAATACTCAAAACACAGAACATGAGACATTTGAGTCACTGCAACATCTGCTGGACAATAAAATAAGCTAAGCTATGAAAACAGCATAAAATTCAAAGAAAGATGATCTGCATGCACAAACAAAATAGACAAAACTAATAAAAATAATGAAAACTGGTATTTTTCCATTGTAATCAAGTTTCTAAGCTTTAAAACAAAGGAGACATTACTCCGCAAGGCATGGCAGAAGAAGGGGTTTATCTGGCAAGAAAACCATATAAGCCTAGACCACGATTATCCACCTCTAATTCTTAAGAAACGAAGAGAATACGCTGAGATACGCAAAGTACTGAAGGAAAATCAAGTTCAGTTCCAGACCCTCTTCCCTGCCAGGCTGCGCGTGAGACACGAGGACGGGACCAAAACCTATGATACCATAGAGGAGGCATCAGAGGACCTGCAGAGAAGAGGTTACGCCGTGACAACCATCACACCTCCGGTGACACTCATGGAAAAGGTGCAACGGCTGTCCTGGAAGAGAGTGGATAGACGAGTAAAGAAGGGCACAGCCGAACGGGAGCCAGGATACAGGGAGAAGCTCCGAGCCTTCAAGAGAACATCACCATCTCCCTCCGGTACCTAACGGACTTAACCCACGGCCTGAGGACGACGGAGTAAACTGTGAAATCTTTGTTATGTAATAAGACTGCAATTAGTGGTGGAGATCCACCATTTAATAGACTGGTTCGTTTGGGGCTAGTTTATCATTTTCGATTTATTATTTTTCCTTCCTTTTTTCCGCATGCGACTGTTGCAGGTAAGGGCCTCTCCCTCTCAATTGAGGGCGATTTTTCCCTTCGAGCCGCTTTGGGAGGCTCAACAGGGTCAGGATAACAGACCCCTACATAGGAAGTCACAAAGACCAATTATGTTCAGTTTATTGTTCACTACCGTGTTAGTTGTTTATTCCCTGCTGTTTCTTGTGGGGAAGGGGGAGCACACCAGGTTTTTGTTTGGGAAGGAGGAGGAAATCACATAGATGCAAAAAATGTCATTAAAAATAGCATCATTTAATATAAATGGAGTACTCAATCCAGTTAAGAGGGGAAAAATCTTATCAAAATTAAAAAAAGATAAAATTCAAATAGCTTTCTTACAGGAGACACACCTCAGCGACAGTGAGCATACCAAATTGAATAAATCAGGATTTAAACATGTTTACTTTTCCTCGCATGGATCGGGGAGGCGGAGGGGGGTGGCGACTCTGATATCGGGTGCAGTGAACTACGAACACATTTCAGAATATAAGGATAAGGAAGGCAGATTCGTTTTGGTGGTGGGACGATTAGAAGGTGTTCTGATAAGTCTTTTTAACGTGTATGTCCCACCGGGCAGTGACTGGTCCTTTTATAAACGTATGGTTGATTTAATGACGACAAAAAGTCAAGGGATTTTAATATGTGGCGGAGACTTTAATATCCGATTAAACCCGAAAATTGACTCCTCAAACGGGAAATCCGACACAAAAAATATTAGCAGAAAGTTAAATGTTTGGATGCGTGAAGTGGGGATTGTGGATGTGTGGAGAGAGATAAACCCGACGAGACGAGACTACTCACATTACTCGTACGCCCATAATGTTTACTCGCGCATAGATTACTTTTTTATGCTTAAAGGAGATCTATTTAGGGTGGGTGACTGTGAAATAGGACCCAGCACCATTTCAGATCATGGACCTATCTATATGTCAATCCATCTAAATAATAATAAGAAATCCACTCTTTGGAGACTGAACTCAAACATTCTGAACAACCCAGTTATTAAAGATAAATTGAAAAGTGAAATTGAATTGTATTTGGAAAACAACGATAATGAGGAAGTGACACCACCCATTCTCTGGGATGCATTAAAAGCAGTGTTGAGGGGCAAAATAATAGCTATCTCTTCATATGAGAAGAAAATTAGGGAGCAAAAATTAAAAAAATTAGAAGAGGACTTGAGGAGTCTACAGAGAGAACACTCAAAGTCTCTCAATGAAGACGATAAAGGTAAGATTATAAAATTAAAAAAGGAAATAGATGAAATAAATACTCAGGAAATTCAAAAAAAGCTAATTTTTATAAAGCAACAATACTATGAGTCAGGGGGGAAATCACTGAAACTTCTATCATATAGGTTAAGAAAACAACAAGCGGACAGAACTATACATAAAATAAGAAACTCTGCAACGAATGTAATAGAAACTAATCCAGAGAAAATACAACGGTGCTTCCAAGAATACTATAAATTATTATATTCTCAACCACGAACAAACAACGATAACCAAATTGATGCCTTTCTGTCCCAGGTAAATCTCCCAAAAATCACTGATGAACAAAATGGAAAATTAATATCTAAAATAACAAAAGAAGAAATCCAATTAGCAATCAGAAGGATGAAAGGGGGGAAGTCTCCAGGGACTGATGGTTTTCCCACTGATTGGTACAAAACAATGCAAGACCAACTAATACCAACACTATTAAAAACGTTTAACTGGGTTTTAGAAAACAAAAATATACCCCCCTCATGGAGGGAGGCAATGATCTCGATCATACCTAAAGAGGGCAAAGACAAATTGAACTGTGGGAATTACCGTCCAGTAAGTCTTCTAAATAATGACTACAAATTATTCACCTCCATATTATCTAAGCGAATAGAATTGATATTACCAGTACTAATACATGAGGACCAAACTGGCTTTGTCAGACAGAGACAGACCCAAGACAACATCAGGAAAACACTGCACATTATGAGACAAGTCACACAACAGAGACAGGAGACATTGATTTTAAGTTTAGATGCGGAGAAAGCGTTTGACTCAGTGAGGTGGTCATTTTTATATAAAGTACTTTCAAAATTCGGCTTCCATACAACTATAATTGACACGTTCGCAGCGCTGTATGACAGACCAACTGCTAGAGTGAAAATCAATGGAGATCTATCCAATTCATTCATTCTGGAAAGAGGAACGAGACAGGGATGTTGTGCGTCGCCGCTCCTCTTTGCTTTGTTTGTAGAACCCATGAGTCAACTAATTAGACAGAGGTCTGATATAAAGGGTGTAACAATGATATCTGGGGAGCAAAAACTGTCCCTATTTGCAGATGATTTGTTAATGAGTATAACACAACCTACTCAGACACTCCCAAAATTGATGAAACTGTTAGAGGAATTTGGTTCAATTTCGGGTTACAAAATTAATATTGATAAAACTCAAGTATTAACATTTAATTATGACCCCCCAGCTTCAATTAAGACCATGTACAACTGGAATTGGGATGCTGAATCCATTAAATATTTGGGTGTCTTGTTACCTAGGGACTTCACAAGGTTGTATAACGTCAACTATGACCCGTTAAATTCAAGGATAAAAGCTGACATACAACGATGGAACGTTATTCCCTTTTTGAGTTTAAGCTCCCGGATAGAGTCAATTAGGATGAATGTTCTTCCACGGATGCTGTATCTTTTTCAATGTCTGCCAGTTAGAATACCGTCTAAGCAGTTTCTAGAATGGGACAGACTAATAGCAAGATATCTGTGGCAAGGGAAAAAGGCCAGAATTAAATTTAAAACGCTGCAATTAAAAAAAGAAAAGGGGGGGATGGGCCTTCCCTGCTTACAGGAATATTACTATGCAGCCCAATTAAGGCCATTAGTCTGCCTGTGTTCACCAACATACACTGCAGCATGGAAGGAAATAGAAGGAACGATGGTAAAGGGTATCCCAATAACAGCTCTACTAAGTGACATCAAACTACAAGCAGAACATGAGATCCCAGAAGACTCTATGGCGAGCAGCCTCCTCAAGTCCTGGCAGGAAATAGTCAAAATTTGCAGATTAAAAAACACATCTAGAATTATGAGGTGGTGCGCCTACGACTCAGATTTTATACCAAATAAAACCGATGGCAGATTTAAGACATGGATCACAAAAGGTCTAACTTCATATTATTCATTTGTCCACAAGGGAACATTTCGGAGTTTTGAAACCCTACAGAAGGATCACGGTTTGGGAAGAGACGATTTTTTTAGATATCTACAAGTGAGACATTATTTTAACAAAAATATTAAAGAGGAATTAGTGAAGGAAGAGTCAGGGTTAATGGAGGTGTTTTTATCATTGACAAGATCCGGGACATGTAATAAAACAATCTCTAAATTATATAATGCCATACAACTGTCCAAACAAGAAAATACAGAATATATAAAGAGGAAATGGGAAAAGGAAATACGGGTAACGATCTCAACAGAGAATTGGGAGAAAATTTGTAAATTACAGTGGCTCTCGACCGGGTCGAATATTTGGCGGGAGTTCTGTTGGAAAAATGTTGCAAGATTTTTTATCACACCCATACAAAAGAGACACCAGGGCAGCGGAGACGCTTGTTGGAGGCAATGTGGATCGAATGGAGCCAACCATTTTCATGTCTTTTGGGGATGCCAGAGAATTAGATCTTACTGGGAAGAGATCCATAAACATATTGAAAATGTATTTAATGTGAATATCCCAATAGCATGTGAAACACTGTTTTTGGGCAATATTATGTTTGAAACATGGAACATAAAAGACAAAAAACTGCTTGCTATATTGTTGGCAGCTAGTAAGAAATGTGTCACAAGGAAATGGCTAAAGGTGGATCCTCCCACTATTGAGGAATGGGTTGACATTGTGTACGAAATTTATGTCATGGAGAAGATTTCTTTTTCCCTCAAGGTTCAGAAAGAAAATTTTTATAAGATATGGTCGAAATGGACTGAGTATGTGAAGTCAATTAGAGCTGATTTTACCTGATATATTTGTGCTTTGTGTGAAGCTATCCTCATTCTTTTTAATGTGATGTGCGCTCCCCTGCTATGTTCCTTTTTATTTTTGTTACTGTTCTTATACGAGGTAATTTTGGTCTATAAAACAAAACATTAGAAAGGCAGTGTTAATTTTTGTTAAATTTTTTACTTCAATATTTTCTTATTTATTTGACAAACTAAAGCTGTAATTAATGAAAGTGAAGGAAATGTGCCTTTCTAAATAAAAAGAGAATTTCAAAAAAAAAGAAAACTGGTATTTTTCCAAATTACGTGAGCAACACAAACATGCATACATGAAAGGTTTTCTTTGTCTTGACTTTGTGCTCATCATTTCAGTAGACTCAACAGATTAAAAGGAGCTCTGCCTCATTCTGTGATTGGTTCATACACTGCACAGTGGTAGAGTTGTGGAGGGGCCACTTATAAGAATTGAAAGTAAATTACAAGAAATGAGTGGCATTAAAAATACACAGTGAGACTTTAGTTTGTGTATTATCAAAGTTCCTCTAACCTCTTTTCTCAGCAGAACTTGATACTGAGCCTGGCTCTGGATTTCGCTCTCATACAGGTTGTTGTCTGGAGTCCTGGCTCGACTTCTTCTGCAAACACAAAAGTAAAACTGAATAAATATTATCAATTAAATGTTAAAAGTATAAATACTGTTACAATACTTGCTGCAAAAACATTTTACATCAACTTAATTCATTTTCCAGCTTTGATGAGTTAGTTTGTGTGACTTTGCTGTGATAATACATTTTCTGGTCTCTAAATGAGGTGTTTTTAGAAATAAAAAACAGAAATGAAAAACCGCTCAGTCCAGTTGTCATGTAGGAAGTCAGTGTCAGCAAAGACAAAAAACCTAGAATTAGTTTGAACCACTTTCAAATGAAATAAATAAGGATTTAGATTTTGTAATAACAAGAGACACAAAGTGAAAAATTTCACTCACCTACAGAGGCAGACAGCTGATGAGATGACACATAGAAACAATACCACTGCAGGTGTGAGTATGTAAAGATAATACCATGATGAACTGATTTCTGTATAAAATCAGATCAGAATTTAATTTCAGTAGTTTCAAGTTTGAACTGTGAGATACATGTTGTAGAAATGATTAGTCCTGCTTTTTACTCTGATCCACCTACCTTTAGTGTCCTCAGACACAGTTAAATTCCATGTAATACTGTTAATGCCCTGTCTGTCAGTCACATCACATGAATAAAGTCCTGCATCTTCAGGTTGAGTGCTGAAAATATTTAACTTTAAATGTAAGTCAGGATCTATTCTCAGTCTGTGAGAGGATATATTAGAAAAAGTCTGATTTATCAAGGAGGAATGTTTATAAATGAATCTTTTTATGTTCCAGGTAATATCCGAAGCATTTTCTGTGGATATGTTGCAGTTGAATGTGACCGAGTCTCCTCTGGATACCAGCATAGTCCTGTGGTCAGCTGTTGCAGTGGCTAATATTGAAGAAAGCAAAACAAATAGTCAGCATAAAACTTAATCTCCAGATAAACCCAGAGAAAACCACATATACACTATACCTGCAAGGACATGACGCAAAAGTCGTAGCTGAATGAAGAGCACGGTGGCTTGGCTTACACGAAACATGGTGACCATCGGACAGAGAAAGAGGGACTGAAACTTTACCACACGTTTTAAAATGGAGGGCGTATGTAGATGCAGCGGAAAGGAAGTGGTTAGTTGCTACTGAAAAATAACAGCAACAAAAAAAAATAATGCATATGTCACACATCCATGTAAAACCTAAAATTAATTAGTGATTTAATGTTTCAACTGAAAATAAACTGTCAAATGTATTTCTTGTCACTATAATCATATGACGAACAGAAATATAAAATGTTCTGCTGCAGCTAAACCTCCTCTCATGCAGACAGACATGTTAACCACATGGTGTGAACAATGAGCAGCTTTTGTCTGAGCACATGAATCGCATGTTGCACCTGAATACCCACATCTTGTGGCTCAGAGAGTTAAAACATGTAGATGAGGCCTAAGTCTGCTGACTTGAAGCAGTTCTAACCATCTAATATTATACCGTCTTGTGTGTCTAGCTTGAAATATGAGGGACCCATGGGTTCATTTTGACATAACTTTATTTCCATTACAACAAATCATGCTTGTCCCTTCACAGGACAAGTGGTTACAGAAGAAGATGAAGATATTTATGGTGATTAATCAACATTACATTTTTAGCTCTGGCTGATAAAATGTTCATAGTGATATATCAATGCACATATAGCATTTTCCCACCATATTCAAATGAGGTGGAGGCTAATTTAGACTGTTTTTATGTCTTTTATGTGCACTTTATTATGGTCAAAATCCAGGTTTTGTAAATACTTTGACATTTGGTTGACTGTAGGTGAAATTTATTCAAATTTATGTTGAAAGAAAACAGGAATACTGTGTAGGAAGCTCAAGCTCAAGAGCAAACGTATGAAAGAGGTTATCAAAGAACAATGTGGTGGTGCATCAGAAAATAAATTCTGAAGTTGGATCCAAATGTAGGACACAGGAACAAGGCATGAGTAGGAAACAGATTTAGTATTTAATGAAAACAAACCAAAACTTAAGCCACAGGGATGACAGGTTAATTCTAACACACTAATCAAAAAAGACACTGGTGAAGGCCAAAAACACAAAGGAGAGAACACAGGAACACAATGAGGAGACAAACTGGGTGATATCACAGAACAATGGAAACAGAGCAGACAACATGACACAGAACAAAAGCAATGACAGGGCCATATGTATAGGTGGGCAAAGGAGTGACAAGACACAGATGAGAGTAGAGCACACGTAACAGAGTTAACAGCGTGTGTGATTCTACTTGTCATCTCTCAAACTGTTTATTAATTACAGTCTTATTTTAAGGTCATTAAATGCAGCACCCCTGCAGTCTTGGGTAGTGCACCCTGTAACAGTAACAGTAACAGTTTTGCCATGCTGTCTCTGTGGTGAGTGCACATGTTGCTAGCTCTGTAATTATTCTCTATAATTCATTTTAATTTCATATTTAAGTGGTTGTTTTATATTATTATGTTTTTGTAATGTTTTAGCTCCCTGTCAGTTGAGCACATCCATTATGGGAGTGACAATGATTTTACTTGTTTGTTCGTCGCGTGATTAGCATGTTGTGAGCTAGCTAATATGCATTCCTTTGTTTTAGCTTCACAGTGTGAGAGCAGGTTTGGACGTTTGGGATGAGACTGACTGTGTACTCTCCTGCCAGGAATAAACGGTCAGTGAAAGCAGTGGTTTGGTCTTTGGACGTAATTAACACAACACTTGAACACTACTGCTACACACACAAGGAAAAACCAATCCAACAATCAAAGGGGTATCAACACAGGAAGTAACATGAAATGCAATGAAAGAATGAGGGTCACAGAAAATACTCAAAAAAGATAACAATGACACATTAGCAACATCTGCTGGACAGTAAAATATCAATAAAAAGAAAAGAGCATAAAATTCAAAGGAAGACGATCTGCATTCATGAAAAAATATACAAAACAAATAGAAATGTGTGCTAAACTTTTCAAAAAAGAACTAGCAATCTTCCTCATCACAAGAGCTACACAAAAATGCATGTATATATATTTTTACATGTAATGTAATACTTTCTTTATCTTAACTTTGTACTCATTATCTCAGTAGACTCAACCGATTTTTAGGAGCTCTGCCTCATTCTGTGATTGGTTCATACACTGCACAACTGTAGAGTTGTGGGGTGGGGTGGGGGGGTCACCTAGAAGAATTAAAATGAGTGGTACTGATTAAAAATACACCGTGAGATTTTACTTTGAATTGTGGACGGGCCACCTGTACGAATTAAAAGTAAATAGGTAAGAAATTAGTGGCACTGATTAAAAACACATTGTGAGACTTTACTTTGTGCATTATCAAAGTTCCTCTAACCTCTTTTCTCAGCAACACTTGATACTGAGCCTGGCTCAGGATCTCGCTCTAATACAGATTGTGGTCTAGAGTCCTGAATCGGCTTCTTCTGCAAACACAAAAGTAAAACTGAATAAATATCATCAGTTAAATGTTAAAAGTATAAACTCTGCTACAGTACTTGCCGCAAAAATATTTTACGTCAATTTTGCATCATTTTTCAACTTTTTATCAACTCAGTATGTTCAGTGAGTCTTGTTTTATGTGGCCTAAACACATTTTGCTGTTTACACAGTCAAGACAAGCTTATCTTCTGTGTCCATACTCCTGTCTACTTCTCCTCACACTACCAGCAACACTAAATGAGTAGCTTGTGTAAACTGACTCAGAAAAAACTTAACCATCCCTTCATGTCCCCACAGAGCTACTAATATCTGTCAATATCAAAATTAAAAAATCTTTGTTCTTTAACACTCAGTGCACCTGTATGTATTTTCTTATTTTAACATGATAATTTATCATTAATATTAAATCTGAGTGTCATATTCCAATTCATCATGTTATAACAACAAATAAACATAAATACTACGGAAAAAAGAGATAATGAGAGAGTATAGTAAGTCTGTCTACTTCTTCAAACAGGCAATCCTCCCACAACCAGCTACAGTAAATAAGTAGCTTGTGCAACCTGACAAGTCCCTATTGCGACATAAAAAGTATAGTTAATGTTAACCATTAAACCTGCATTTTGTTTAGATGAGACAGTTTTAGTTTTGTTACTAATGCCACTCACAGAGACGGTTGGAAGGTTGGTTAGTTTGAACCACTTTCGAAGAAAAAAAATAAGGATGTAGATTTTGTAATAACAAGAGACACAAAGTGAAAATTTTCACTCACCTCCAGAGGCAGACAGCTGATGAGATGACACATAGAAACAATCCCATTGCAGGTGTGTGTATGTAAAGATAATACCATGATGAACTGATTTCTGTATAAAATCAGATCAGAATTTCACTTAGGTAGTTCCAAGCTTGAACTGTGAGATACATGTTGTAGAAAGGATTAGTCCTGCTTTTTACTCTGATCCACCTACCTTTAGTGTCCTCAGACACAGTTAAATTCCATGTAATACTGCAAATGCCCCGTCTGGCAGTCACATAACATGAATAAAGTCCTGCATCTTCAGGTTGAGCGCTGAAAATATTTAACTTTAAATGTAAGTCAGGATCTATTCTCAGTCTGTGAGAGGATATATTAGAAAAAGTCTGATTTATCAAGGGGGAATGTTTATAAATGAATCTTTTTATGTTCCAGGTAATATCTGAAGCATTTTCTGTGGATCTGTTGCAGTTGAATGTGACCGAGTCTCCTCTGGATACCAGCATAGTCCTGTGGTCAGCTCTTGGAGTCTCTAATATTGAAGAAAGCAAAACAGATAGTCAGAATAAACTCAATCTCCAAATCAACCCAGAAAAAACACATATACACTATACCTGCAAGGACATGATGCAAAACTAGTAGCTGAATGAAGAGCACGGCGGCTTGGCTTACAAGAAACATGGTGACCATCAGACAGAGAAAGAGGGACTGGAACTTTACCACACGTGTAAATGCAGGGTGTATGTAGATGCAGCGGAAAGGAAGTGGTTAGTTGCTGTTGAAAAACAACAACAAAAAAAAACTAATGCATATGTCACACATCCATGTAAAACCTAAAATGAATTAGTGATTTAATGTTTCAACTTAATTGAAAATAAAATGTCAAATGTATTTCTCGTCACTGTAATCATATGATGAACTGAAATATAAAATGCACCTCATATTCTGCTGCAGCTAAACCTCCTCTCATGCAGAAGGACATGTTAACCACATGGTGTGAACACTGAGCATCTTTTGTCTGAGCACATAAATCGTATGTTACACCTGAATACCCACATCTTGTGGCTCAGAGAGTTAAAACACGTAGATGAGGCCTAAGTCTGCTGACTTGAAGCAGTTCTAACCATCTAATATTATACCGTCTTGTGTGTCTAGCTTGAAATATGAGGGACCCTTGGGTTCATTTTGACTTAACTTTATTTCCATTACAACAAATCATGCTTATCCCTTCACAGGACAAGTGGTTACAGAAGAAGATGAAGACATTTATGGTGATTAATCAACATTACATTTTTAGCTCTGACTGATAAACTGTTCATAGTGATATATAAATACAGCATACAGCATTTTTCCACCATATTCAAATGAGGTGGAGGCTAATTTAGACTGTTGCTAATTCTGTTTCATCCTCTACACTTGTTTTTTTATCCTTCACATTTCTGGTCTCATATCACAGTTGTCTCTCTCATACACTATTTCCTGGTTTCTTCTCTCAGTGAGTTTGTTGCCCTCTGCCTCTCGTTCCTGTCTCTTCTGCCCCACACTCTGCTCTCCTCTCTTCTGATTTTCTTTTTTATTTATTTATTTATTTTTATTAAAAAAAACAATAATTAAAAAAACAACAACTTTATTATGGTCAAAATCCAGGTTTTGTTAATACTTTGACATTTGGTTGACTGTTGGTGAAATGTATTCAAATTTATGTTGAAGAAAACAGGAATACTGTGTAGGAAGCTCAGGCTCAAGAGCAAAAGTTATGAAAAAGGTTATCAAAGAACAATGTGGTGGTGCTTCAGAAAATAATTTCTGAAGTTTTATCCAAATGTAGGACACAGGAACAAGGCATGAGTAGGAAACAGAGTTAGTATTTAATGAAAACAAACCAAAACTTAAGCCACAGGGATGACAGGTTAATTCTAACACACTAATCAAAAAAGACACTGGTGAAGGCCAAAAACACAAAGGAGAGAACACAGGAACACAATGAGGAGACAAACTGGGTGATATCACAGAACAATGGAAACAGAGCAGACAACATGACACAGAACAAAAGCAATGACAGGGCCATATGTATAGGTGGGCAAAGGAGTGACAAGACACAGATGAGGGCAGAGCACACGTAACAGAGTTAACAGCGTGTGTGATTCTACTTGTCATCTCTCACACTGTTTATTAATTACAGTTTTATTTTAAGGTCATTAAATGCAGCACCCCTGCGGTCTTGAGTAGTGCACCCTGTGAGATAGTAACAGTTTTGCCATGCTGTCTCTGTGGTGAGTGCACGTGTTGCTAGCTCTGTAATTATTCTCTATTATTCATTTTAATTTCATATTTAAGTGGTTGTTTTATATTATTATGTTTTGTAATGTTTTAGGTCCCTGTCAGTTGAGCACATCCATTATGGGAGTGACGATGTTTTTACTTGTTTGTTCGTTGTCTGATTAGCATGTGGTGAGCTAGCTAATATGCATTCCTTTGTTTTAGCTTCACAGTGTGAGAGCAGGTTTGGACGTTTGGGATGAGACTGACTGTGTACTCTCCTGCCAGGAATAAACGGTCAGTGAAAGCAGTGGTTTGGTCTTTGGACATAATTAACACAACATTTGAACACTACTGCTACACACACAAGGAAAAACCAATCCAACAATCAAAGGGGTATCAACACAGGAAGTAACATGAAATGCAATGAAAGAATCAGGGTCACGGGAAATACTCAAAACACAGAACCAAGACACATTAGCAACATCTGCTGGACAGTAAAATATCAATAAAAAGAAAATAGCATAAAATTCAAAGACGATCTGCATTCATGAAAAAATAGACAAAATAAAAATGTGAGCTAAACTTTTCAAAATAAAACTAGCAATCTTCCTCATCACAAGAGCTACATAAAAATGCATATATTACATGTTTTTTTTGCGTATTTTACATTCTTTATCTTAACCTTGTACTCATCATCTCAGTAGACTCGACAGATTTATAGGAGCTCAGCTTCATTCTGTGATTGGTTCATACACTGCATAGCTGTAGAGTTGTGGAGGGACCACCTATAAGAATTGAAAGTAAATAGACAACCTAGAAGAACTGAAATGAGTGGTATTGATTAAAAGTACACCATGAGATTTATCTTCGTGTATTATCAAAGTTCCTCTAACCTCTTTTCTCAGCAAAACTTGATACTGAGCCTGGCTCTGGATCTCACTCTCATACAGGTTGTGGTCTGGAGTCCTGGCTCGGCTTCTTCTGCAAACACAAAAGTAAAACTGAATAAATATCAGTTAAATGTTAAAAGTACAAACACTGCTACAATACTTGCTGCAAAAATATTTTACATCAATTTTACATAATTTTTCTACTTTTTATCAACTCATTGTTCAGTGAGTCTTGTTTTATGTGGCCTAAACACGTTATGCTGCTTACACGGTCGAGACAAGCTTATCTTCCATGTCCATACTCCTGTCTACTTCTTCAAACTGGGGATCCTCACACTACCAGCTACACTAAATAAGTAGCTTGTTTAACCTGACTTAGAAAAAGTTTAACCATCCCTTCATGTCCCCACCAGAGCTACTAATATTCATCAATATCAAAATTTTAAAAAGTTTTTGTTGTTTAACACTCAGTTCACCTGTATGTGTTTTCTTATTTTAACATGATAATTTATCATTAATACTAAATCTGAGTGTCATATTCCAACTCATCATGTTATAACTGGACAACAAATAAACATAAATGCTACAGAAAAGAGAGATAATGAGAGAGTATAGTAAGATCTTTCTCCATATGAGAGTAATAGATACATCTAGCACTGGAAAAGTATCATGGTTAAACAAGAAACTACTCAATACTTAGCAGCACCACTGATATTGTGACTTGTCTCTGCATGAAAAGTATAGTTAATATTAACCATTAAACCTGCATTTTGTTTAGATGAGACAGTTTTAGTTTTGTGCGTGAGCCCTCACTAATGTCGCTCACAGAGACGGTTGGAAGTCAAAATGTCTGCTTTAATCCAGTGACGTGATATGAAATTACTACGATGCTCTGAAAATGTTTTTATTAACAGAAAGAAGAAGAATGTGAAAAATCTATTTAGACACAGAACAAGAAGGAAATGAAACAGCAATCTCATTCCAGTTGTCATGTAGGAAGTCAGTGTCAGCAAAGACAAAAAACTGAGAATTAGTTTGAACCACTTTCAAATAAAATAAATAAGGATTTAGTTTTTGTAATAACAAGAGACACAAAGTGAAGATTTTCACTCACCTGCAGAGGCAGACAGCTGATGAGATGACACATAGAAACAATCCCATTGCAGGTGTGAGTATGTAAATATAATACCATGATGAACTGATTTCTGTATAAAATCAGATCAGAATTTCACTTAGGTAGTTTCAAGTTTCAACTGTGAGATACATGTTGTAGAAATGATTAGTCCTGCTTTTTACTCTGATCCACCTACCTTCAGTGTCCTCAGACACAGTTAAATTCCATGTAATACTGTTAATGCCCTGTTTGTCAGTCACATAACATGAATAAAGTCCTGCATCTTCAGGTTGAGCGCTGAAAATATTTAACTTTAAATGTAAGTCAGGATCTATTCTCAGTCTGTGAGAGGATATATTAGAAAAAGTCTGATTTATCAAGGGGGAATGTTTATAAATGAATCTTTTTATGTTCCAGGTAATATCCGAAGCATTTTCTGTGGATATGTTGCAGTTGAATGTGACCGAGTCTCCTCTGGATACCAGCATAGTCCTGTGGTCAGCTGTTGGAGTGTCTGACACTATAAAAAAGCAAAACAAATCGTCAGAATAAAACTCAAACTCCAAATAAACCCAGAGAAAACCACATATACACTATACCTGCAAGGACATGATACAAAACTAGTAGCTGAATGAAGAGCACGGTGGCTTGGCTTACGAGAAACATGGTGACCATCAGACAGAGAAAGAGGGACTGGAACTTTACCACGTGTTTTAAAATGTAGGGCGTATGTAGATGCAGCGGAAAGGAAGTGGTTAGTTGTTGTTGAAAAATAACAGCAAAAAAAAAATAACGCATATGTCACACATCCATGTAAAAACCTAAAATTAATTAGTGATTTAATGTTTCAACTGAAAATAAACTGTCAAATGTATTTCTTGTCACTATAATCATATGACAAACAGAAATATAAAATGTTCTGCTGCAGCAAAACCTCCTCTCATGCAGAAAGACATGTTAACCACATGGTGTGAAAACTGAGCAGCTTTTGTCTGAGCACATAAATCGCATGTTGCGCCTGAATACCCACATCTTGTGGCTCAGAGAGTTAAAACATGTAGATGAGGCCTAAGTCTGCTGACTTGAAGCAGTTGTAACCATCTAATATTATATCGTCTTGCGTGTCTAGCTTGAAATATGAGGGACCCTTGGGTTCATTTTGTCTTAACTTTATTTACATTACAACAAATCATATTTGTTCCTTCAAAGGACAAGTAGAAGATGAAGACATTTATGGTGATTAATCAACATTACATTTTTAGCTCTGATTGATAAACTGTTCATAGTGATATATCAATACACATACAGCATTTTTCCATCATATTCAAATGAGGTGGAGGCTAATTTAGACTGTTGCTAATTCTGTTTCATCCTCTACACTTGTTTTTTTGTCCTTCACATTTCTGGTCTCATATCACAGTCGTCTCTCTCAGACACTATTTCCTGGTTTCTTCTCTCAGTGAGTTTGTCCCCCTCTGCCTCTCGTTCCGGTCTCTTCTGTCTCTGCTCTCCTCTCTTGTGAAAATGTTGGAGCCTGTGGTTAAAGCAGTGAGCTGCAGTGAATCAGCAGGTAATTTATCTTTAGATCAAGAATAAAATATTTCTGGTATGACAAGGACGTGGCCTATTTGTGCAGATTCTCAGGTTAGAAACCACTGATGACCCAAACAATTGCAGATTTACAGTGTACAGACAAACTGTGTTTAAATCTATTAAATAAAAAAATCTTCATCCACTCTCAAAGATTTTATTAATACTTTGGTTCACTGTTTGGTTGAACAGTCAGGGTCTCAGGAAATACTCATAACACAGAACCATGAGACATTTGAGTCACTCCAACATCTGCTGGACAATAAAATAAGCTAAGCTATGAAAACAGCATAAAATTCAAAGAAAGATGATCTGCATGCACAAACAAAATAGACAAAACATATAAAAATATGAGCTAAACTCTTTGAAATGAAAAGTGGTATTTTTCCAAATTACATGAGTAACACAAACATGCATACATGAAAGGTTTTCTTTGTCTTGACCTTGTGCTCATCATCTCAGTAGACTCAACAGATTTAAAGGAGCTCTGCCTCATTCTGTGATTGGTGCATACACTGCACAGTGGTAGAGTTGTGGAGTAGCCACCTATAAGAATTGAAAGTAAATTACAAGAAATGAGTGGTATTAAAAATACACAGTGAGACTTTAGTTTGTGTATTATCAAAGTTCCTCTAACCTAATACTTGTTATTGTCGTCTATTTTTATTATTATTCCCACGGATTTTCGGTCGCTATCTCCTCCCGCACAGTTCATCGCACATACACGAAAAATACATCAAAACGTGCGTATCGATCGGGGCGGGTGTGCTATTATTCAGTTTCTCCAGGTCGGAGCTATTCGCGACATAGTCGCGAATATTGTTTTTTGGGGGTTTATAATGGGTGTGTATTGCGCGGAATGTTCGCGCTAGAGTGAGAGGCCCAACAGTTAGAGGGCGGGCTGCTCTGAAAAAATGTTCAAAATATTTTTTTAAAACTGTGATTGCTTCCACAAATTTCACTCTACACACAAAATTTTCTCCAAAGTAGTAGTCATACTTGTCCTGATGCCTACAATGTGTCTACCTAACCGATAGGATTCACAGTTTTTGAAT
This sequence comes from Planiliza haematocheilus, assembly GCA_005024645.1. Classification (NCBI taxonomy): domain Eukaryota; kingdom Metazoa; phylum Chordata; class Actinopteri; order Mugiliformes; family Mugilidae; genus Planiliza; species Planiliza haematocheilus. Next base: position 10,791,344 of record SRSE01000725.1, read on the forward strand.
GAGAAGCCTAGAAGTGAGGAGTGGACAGCCTAACTGCTCCATAGGACCCAATGTTAATTCAGCAAAGTTTTTCGTCACAAAAGTTTAACGGACGGTAGTTTTCAACTCGCTAGAATGTCCACTTTTTTTACACTAGGAAGAATAAAAAATACATGTCTGTGTTCATGGAAGCCTTGTGGTAGTCACTGTGAAAAAAGTTTGTGAGTAACTGGCATACGTTTTTAGTAAATGGCAGTGGTTCGAGGGAGTGGTTCTGTGCTTCTCGGCTAATCAAAGCACCTGCGCAGCAGCAGTTAAGGAGGGGGAGGGCTGTTTCCCGCTCTGTCTCACTGACGTCACACACGCGCACACACACAGAGGGAGCGAGGCTTGGGAAAAAAAAAAAAAAAAAAAGGACGGAGCGAGGCCTGTGGCGCATATGCTAACATATGCTAACTTCGACGGAAGTTAGCATATGTTAGTTAGCATATGTTAACATATGCCAACATGCTAACATATTAGATGTCCCTGCACTGCTCTCGGTCTCTCTCTGAAAAAATAAAATAAAAATAAAACCTCCGCTCTGTCGCTCTGATCACTGAGGGGCGGGGCTGCTCTTCACACACAGACCCGTATCGGGGTCCAGATGCACTCAGGAACTCCGCCGTGGCTCCGCGCTGCTCCGCATCCGCGATTAAAGCCTCACCTCCGCGGCGGGTCCGTTTGGGACCCGCAAATTGATACATATACATACGCTGCGGACACGCAGCGGACTCATATGGCTCATCCGGCCCGGGTCCGTTTTGGACCCGTTTATCTCATTTTCAAAATCCCTTCTGTTCATGTTGTAGGATAAACTAAACTATAGGACAAAAAAACGAGGCTATCACTGGGCTTAGCCTGGCTACTACAGCAATTGTGTAATCTTAAATCTGCATTGCCTTGTATTTTTAACCTAACAATATTGTCAACAGAAAATGTTCAAGTCATGCATTTACTGTACAAAAGTGATAGCTCAATGGAAATATAAAATTGACATTAACATTTATGAAATGTTATAGGTTATAGTCTATGTTTTTGTTAGGTTACTACATTCATTATGTGGTGAAAACCTAATTTAGTGCTTTAAACAGGCGCCAGGTCTGTGCAGACATAAAATATGCCATCTATTAGGCTACAACTTCAGTGAAATGCTGCGTTATACACAGCTCAAATATCAGAAACTGGTGAACGACAAGAAGTTCAATAAAAATATGTTTTAATTATTATTCCTCTTAGCCTAGGCCACACCTGACACTATGACCCCTCCACTCCATTTTTACATGACAGTCACAGGCTGCCAAAACATTATGACCACTTCACTCAATACAGGACTATATTAGGGTGCCAGAACATTACTCTATGACCCCCCCCCCCCCCCCCCCCCTTCCCCAATCAGTTGGGATTTCTAGAATTATCCATGTGTTAAGTGTGTTTGTGCCCAACATAACTTCACTGCTAATATATGTTAACTATTAGCCGACCAATGACTTAGCCTGATGCTGGCTTTCAGGTGGAGCTGGGAGGGGTCTGCTGCATGTACTACTGACCCATATAGCAAAGCTATAGGGCCAGTAGTGGGCTGTGCGAAGCACTACTACAGCCTCTGCAATAGCAACTGCGAGGATAAGATTAGGTGAAAAATTGTAGCATGTTAGCATCGTAGCATCGTAGTGTTGTATCATGTCATCTTAGCGCAAACTGCTGCCGACACAGCCCCACTCTCGCGATTTCCCGCAGGGGAATTGTCTAGTTATCTGTGCCGGTGCACTGGCTCCCATTGCTGCGCAATGGGAGCCAGTGCACGCCCCTGCAGGCAGGCGCAGCCTGCCTGCAGGGGCGTGGCACATATATTGTTATTGCTCGCGTTTAATATTCTTATAGCTTCTTCTGGTACTTTTTTCGGTTCGCTTCTTCTCCCAGAGTTTTGGAGTCATATAGACGAATTTATATGGAGACGTGCGCATTGATCGGGAATGGTGTGCTATGTCTCACATAAGCGATCCGTCCAACGGGGCGAGAATAAACGGCGAAATTCGAGCGTCTCGTAACATGGAAGTGAATGGAGAAGCCCGAAAAAAAACGGCAACATTCCAAAATGGACACCTTGGCTTTGCTGAGCAATCACTCAGCCGTGCTTTGGAGTAGAAAAATGCTTTGAAGTTTGTACGAGGCACGGGAAGTGTAGCTTCGTTTTTCTGAAAACGGCGTTTCGATAGCTTTTACGGTTTGGTCGGGGTCGCAGTTTACGTTTTGGTGAAATTTTGGAAAAAAGTTCAAAAATCGTCGTTTATAATGGAGCCCTATGGGCGCACTCTAAGTCCCCCTCTAGGTTCAGAGTTTCGGCCAAATTCAGAAAAAAAAAGGTTTCAATCTCAGTGGCGGCCACAGGTTTTGAGCTACAGAGATAAAAACTACATAAAAACGTAGGGATTTTTGTCTGCTTTCAGATGATGTGTGTCTTATATGTGTGGGACGTACGGTTTGGACTGCAGGCTCCTCCGAGCGAGGAGTGCGCCGACAGCTTTTCGAATTTTTTCCCATTCGTGTGTATGTAGAAACCGAGAGAGATTTCTCGACGATTTTTCTCGTCGCATGCCTTTCTTTCCAAAACGAGTACGGCCACAATTTTGGCAGCACGCTCGTGGGAACAACACTAATTTGTAGAAAACCCTCGGCCGACGCTCACAATGCGTTCGTTTTCGAGATAGGACTTGTAGTTTTCGAGATATGAGCGTTTGTTCTGACGCAGATTTCTAGGGTGCAGGAGAGAGGAGAGTGAATATATAGAATATCATGTACGCATAGCGTAGCCATGGCAACGGCCCCCAACGAGCAGGCAGAGCACAGGTGCGCTGAGACAGTGGAGGGAAAAGCGTCACGATCTGCCAAAAGATTAGGGTCTGTCAGTGTATTACAATGGGGAGGAAGAACACCCCATACAGGAGCACATTCACACAGACGCAGAGTGCCATAACATTATGAACACTGAACCGATCCTGATGAACAAACACATCGCAGGTGTGCACACAGAAGGCTGAGGGGCACAGAGGGAGACGATATGCCAAAACATTATCACCCCCCTCCCCTTCCCACTATAGCATTACAGACACAGATTGACAAAACATTAGGGACTCTCCTCAGTCTATTACAATGGGGAGGCATAACACCCCATGACACCCCCCCCCCCCCCCACCTCCCTCCCTATCTCCCTCCCTCCCTCTCTCCCTCCCTCCTCAGTTAGTGCTTTCACACAGCCGATCTGCCAAAAGATGAGGGACTCTCCTCAGTCTATTACAATGGGGTGGCAGAACACCCCATGACCCCCCCCCCCTCCGTCTCTCCCTCTCTCCCTCTCTCCCTCCCTCCTCAGTTAGTGCTTTCACACAGCCGATCTGCCAAAAGATTAGGTACTCTCCTCAGTCTATTACAATGGGGAGGCAGAACACCCCATGACCCCCCCCCCCCCCCCCCCCCCGTCTCTCCCTCTCTCTCTCTCTCCCTCCCTCCTCAGTTAGTGCTTTCACACAGCCGATCTGCCAAAAGATTAGGGACTCTCCTCAGTCCATTACAATGAGGAGGCAGAACAACCCATGACCCCCCCTCTCCCTCCCTCTCTCCCTCTCTCCTTCCCTCCCTCCTTCTGTCGCTCTCTCCCTCTCTACTTCCCTCTCTCCCTCTCTCCTTCCCTCCCTCCTTCTCCCGCTCTCTCCTTCCTTCTCTTCCTCTCGCCCTCCTTCCCTCTCTCCCTCTCTCCTTCCCTCCCTCCTTCTCTCGCTCTCTCCCTCTCTACTTCCCTCTCTCCCTCTCTCCTTCCCTCCCTCCCTCTCTCCTTCTCTCCTTCCCTCTCTCCCTCTCTCCTTCCCTCCCTCCCTCTCTCTTTCTCTCCCTCCCTCCCTGCTTTCACATAGCTGAAGCCATCCTGACAAGGAAACTCAGCACAGTTGCACACAGAAAGCGGCGGGAAAACTATGCCAAAACATTAGGAACACCTAAGCCATTACTGCAGTACTGTAGGTGGCCAGAACCTGACATTGTTACCCTCAGACTCCATTTTAGCGTTACAGTAATGGACAGCCAAAACATTATGACCACTTCAAGCATTACAGGACTATAGTACAGTGGCAGAATCTGACACTGACCCACCACTCCATTTCAGCATTACAGTAAGAGACTGCCAAAACATTATGACCACTTCAGTCATTGCAGGACTATAGTACAATGGCAGAATCTGACACTGACACCCCACTCCATTTCAGCATTACAGTAACAGACTGCCAAAACATTATGACCACTTAAAGCATTACAGGGGCATATTGGAGTGGCAGAACTCTATGACATCAAACTCACAATGAAACACCACGCACACATCATGACGCACACATCACCGGCACAGTCAAAATTTCCGCAGGAATTTTCTAGTTAGTGGGGCTGTGCAAGCACAGCCCACTACTGACCCCCATATAGCAAAGCTATAGGGGTCAGTAGTGGGCTGTGCTTCGCACAGCCCACTACTTGTTATTGTCGTCTATTTTTATTATTATTCCCACGGATTTTCGGTCGCTATCTCCTCCCGCACAGTTCATCGCACATACACGAAAAATACATCAAAACGTGCGTATCGATCGGGGCGGGTGTGCTATTATTCAGTTTCTCCAGGTCGGAACTATTCGCGACATAGTCGCGAAAATTGTTTTTTTCGGGTTTATAATGGGTGTGTATTGCGCGGAATGTTCGCGCTAGAGTGAGAGGCCCAACAGTTAGAGGGCGGGCTGCTCTGAAAAAATGTTCAAAATATTTTTTTAAAACTGTGATTGCTTCCACAAATTTCACTCTACACACAAAATTTTCTCCAAAGTAGTAGTCATACTTGTCCTGATGCCTACAATGTGTCTACCTAACCGATAGGATTCACAGTTTTTGAATGAGAAGCCTAGAAGTGAGGAGTGGACAGCCTAACTGCTCCATAGGACCCAATGTTAATTCAGCAAAGTTTTTCGTCACAAAAGTTTAACGGACGGTAGTTTTCAACTCGCTAGAATGTCCACTTTTTTTACACTAGGAAGAATAAAAAATACATGTCTGTGTTCATGGAAGCCTTGTGGTAGTCACTGTGAAAAAAGTTTGTGAGTAACTGGTTTACGTTTTTAGTAAATGGCAGTGGTTCGAGGGAGTGGTTCTGTGCTTCTTGGTTAATCAAAGCACCTGCGCAGCAGCAGTTAAGGAGGGGGAGGGCTGTTTCCCGCTCTGTCTCACTGACGTCACACACGCGCACACACAGAGGGAGCGAGGCTTGGGAAAAAAAAAAAAAAAAAAAGGACGGAGCGAGGCTTGTGGCGCATATGCTAACATATGCTAACTTCGACGGAAGTTAGCATATGTTAGTTAGCATATGTTAACATATGCCAACATGCTAACATATTAGATGTCCCTGCACTGCTCTCGGTCTCTCTCTGAAAAAAATAAAATAAAATAAAACCTCCGCTCTGTCGCTCTGATCACTGAGGGGCGGGGCTGCTCTTCACACACAGCGAGGGAGAGAGAGAGAAAAGAGAAACGCAGCGTGTGCAGCGGCAGCAAAGAGGAGTTAAGTGATCTGTGGAGAAGACAAGTCGACTGGGCGACAACACGTGTCAGTGTAAGTGAAATAAAACCTTCACAAGTTGAAAGTCAACAAACATAACCTCCTTCGCAGAGGCAATAAGTACCACTAGTTCAACAAGCATAAACGTGCATCATCCCACACAGCAAAAGGACTGCGCAGCGGACCTGCCGCGGATGTATGTCGGCTTCCGGAACGGACCCGTATCGGGGTCCAGATGCACTCAGGAACTCCGCCGTGGCTCCGCGCTGCTCCGCATCCGCGATTAAAGCCTCACCTCCGCGGCGGGTCCGTTTGGGACCCGCTAATTGAGCCATATGAGTCCGCTGCGGACACGCAGCGGACTCATATGGCTCATCCGGCACGGGTCCGTTTTGGACCCGTTTATCTCATTTTCCAAATCCCTTCTGTTCATGTTGTAGGATAAACTAAACTATAGTATATATAAACGAGGCTATCACTGGGCTTAGCCTGGCTACTACAGCAATGGTGTAATCTTAAATCTGCATTGCCTTGTATTTTTAACCTAACAATATTGTCAACAGAAAATGTTCAAGTCATGCATTTACTGTACAAAAGTGATAGCTCAATGGAAATATAAAATTGACATTAACATTTATGAAATGTTATAGGTTATAGTCTATGTTTTTGTTAGGTTACTACATTCATTATGTGGTCAAAACCTAATTTAGTGCTTTATACAGGCGCCAGGTCGGTGCAGACATAAAATATGCCATCTATTAGGCTACAACTTCAGTGAAATGCTGCGTTATACACAGCTAAAATATCAGAAACTGGTGAACGACAAGAAGTTCAATAAAAATATGTTTTAATTATTATTCCTCTAAGCCTAGGCCACACCTGACACTATGACCCCTCTACTCCATTTTTACATGGCAGTCACAGGCTGCCAAAACATTATGACCACTTCACTCAATACAGGACTATATTAGGGTGAATTATCCATGTGTTAAGTGTGTTTGTGCCCAACATAACTTCACTGCTAATATATGTTAAGTATTAGCCGACCAATGACTTAGCCTGATGCTGGCTTTCAGGTGGAGCTGGGAGGGGTCTGCTGCATGTACTACTGACCCATATAGCAAAGCTATAGGGCCAGTAGTGGGCTGTGCGAAGCACTACTACAGCCTCTGCAATAGCAACTGCGAGGATAAGATTAGGTGAAAAATTGTAGCATGTTAGCATCGTAGCATCGTAGTGTTGTATCATGTCATCTTAGCGCAAACTGCTGCCGACACAGCCCCACTCTCGCGATTTCCCGCAGGGGAATTGTCTAGTTATTCTCTATTATTCATTTTAATTTCATATTTAAGTGGTTGTTTTACATTATTATGTTTTTGTAATGTTTTAGGTCCCTGTCAGTTGAGCACATACATTATGGGAGTGACAATGATTTTACTTGTTTGTTCATCGCGTGATTAGCATGTTGTGAGCTAGCTAATATGCATTCCTTTGTTTTAGCTTCACAGTGTGAGAGCAGGTTTGGACGTTTGGGATGAGACTGACTGTGTACTCTCCTGCCAGGAATAAACGGTCAGTGAAAGCAGTGGTTTGGTCTTTGGACGTAATTAACACAACACTTGAACACTACTGCTACACACACAAGGAAAAACCAATCCAACAATCAAAGGGGTATCAACACAGGAAGTAACATGAAATGCAATGAAAGAATGAGGGTCACAGAAAATACTCAAAACAGATAACAATGACACATTAGCAACATCTGCTGGACAGTAAAATATCAATAAAAAGAAAAGAGCATAAAATTCAAAGGAAGACGATCTGCATTCATGAAAAAATATACAAAACAAATAGAAATGTGTGCTAAACTTTTCAAAAAAGAACTAGCAATCTTCCTCATCACAAGAGCTACACAAAAATGCATGTATATATATTTTTACATGTAATGTAATACTTTCTTTATCTTAACTTTGTACTCATTATCTCAGTAGACTCAACCGATTTTTAGGAGCTCTGCCTCATTCTGTGATTGGTTCATACACTGCACAACTGTAGAGTTGTGGGGTGGGGTGGGGGGGTCACCTAGAAGAATTAAAATGAGTGGTACTGATTAAAAATACACCGTGAGATTTTACTTTGAATTGTGGACGGGCCACCTGTACGAATTAAAAGTAAATAGGTAAGAAATTAGTGGCACTGATTAAAAACACATTGTGAGACTTTACTTTGTGTATTATCAAAGTTCCTCTAACCTCTTTTCTCAGCAACACTTGATACTGAGCCTGGCTCAGGATCTCGCTCTAATACAGATTGTGGTCTGGAGTCCTGGATCGGCTTCTTCTGCAAACACAAAAGTAAAACTGAATAAATATCATCAGTTAAATGTTAAAAGTATAAACTCTGCTACAGTACTTGCCGCAAAAATATTTTACGTCAATTTTGCATCATTTTTCAACTTTTTATCAACTCAGTATGTTCAGTGAGTCTTGTTTTATGTGGCCTAAACACATTTTGCTGTTTACACAGTCGAGACAAGCTTATCTTCTGTGTCCATACTCCTGTCTACTTCTCCTCACACTACCAGCAACACTAAATGAGTAGCTTGTGTAAACTGACTCACAAAAAACTTAACCATCCCTTCATGTCCCCACAGAGCTACTAATATCTGTCAATATCAAAATTAAAAAATCTTTGTTCTTTAACACTCAGTGCACCTGTATGTATTTTCTTATTTTAACATGATAATTTATCATTAATATTAAATCTGAGTGTCATATTCCAATTCATCATGTTATAACAACAAATAAACATAAATACTACGGAAAAAAGAGATAATGAGAGAGTATGGTAAGTCTGTCTACTTCTTCAAACAGGCAATCCTCCCACAACCAGCTACAGTAAATAAGTAGCTTGTGCAACCTGACAAGTCCCTATTGCGACATAAAAAGTATAGTTAATGTTAACCATTAAACCTGCATTTTTTTTAGATGAGACAGTTTTAGTTTTGTTACTAATGCCACTCACAGAGACGGTTGGAAGGTTGGTTAGTTTGAACCACTTTCGAAGAAAAAAAATAAGGATGTAGATTTTGTAATAACAAGAGACACAAAGTGAAAATTTTCACTCACCTCCAGAGGCAGACAGCTGATGAGATGACACATAGAAACAATCCCATTGCAGGTGTGTGTATGTAAAGATAATACCATGATGAACTGATTTCTGTATAAAATCAGATCAGAATTTCACTTAGGTAGTTCCAAGCTTGAACTGTGAGATACATGTTGTAGAAATGATTAGTCCTGCTTTTTACTCTGATCCACCTACCTTTAGTGTCCTCAGACACAGTTAAATTCCATGTAATACTGCAAATGCCCCGTCTGGCAGTCACATAACATGAATAAAGTCCTGCATCTTCAGGTTGAGCGCTGAAAATATTTAACTTTAAATGTAAGTCAGGATCTATTCTCAGTCTGTGAGAGGATATATTAGAAAAAGTCTGATTTATCAAGGGGGAATGTTTATAAATGAATCTTTTTATGTTCCAGGTAATATCCGAAGCATTTTCTGTGGATCTGTTGCAGTTGAATGTGACCGAGTCTCCTCTGGATACCAGCATAGTCCTGTGGTCAGCTGTTGGAGTCTCTAATATTGAAGAAAGCAAAACAGATAGTCAGAATAAACTCAATCTCCAAATCAACCCAGAAAAAAACACATATACACTATACCTGCAAGGACATGATGCAAAACTAGTAGCTGAATGAAGAGCACGGCGGCTTGGCTTACAAGAAACATGGTGACCATCAGACAGAGAAAGAGGGACTGGAACTTTACCACACGTGTAAATGCAGGGTGTATGTAGATGCAGCGGAAAGGAAGTGGTTAGTTGCTGTTGAAAAACAACAACAACAAAAAAACTAATGCATATGTCACACATCCATGTAAAACCTAAAATGAATTAGTGATTTAATGTTTCAACTTAATTGAAAATAAAATGTCAAATGTATTTCTCGTCACTATAATCATATGATGAACTGAAATATAAAATGCACCTCATATTCTGCTGCAGCTAAACCTCCTCTCATGCAGAAGGACATGTTAACCACATGGTGTGAACACTGAGCATCTTTTGTCTGAGCACATAAATCGTATGTTACACCTGAATACCCACATCTTGTGGCTCAGAGAGTTAAAACACGTAGATGAGGCCTAAGTCTGCTGACTTGAAGCAGTTGTAACCATCTAATATTATACCGTCTTGTGTGTCTAGCTTGAAATATGAGGGACCCATGGGTTCATTTTGACTTAACTTTATTTCCATTACAACAAATCATGCTTATCCCTTCACAGGACAAGTGGTTACAGAAGAAGATGAAGACATTTATGGTGATTAATCAACATTACATTTTTAGCTCTGACTGATAAACTGTTCATAGTGATAGCCTATATAAATACACATACAGCATTTTTCCACCATATTCAAATGAGGTGGAGGCTAATTTAGACTGTTGCTAATTCTGTTTCATCCTCTACACTTGTTTTTTTATCCTTCACATTTCTGGTCTCATATCTCAGTTGTCTCTCTCATACACTATTTCCTGGTTTCTTCTCTCAGTGAGTTTGTTGCCCTCTGCCTCTCGTTCCAGTCTCTTCTGCCCCACACTCTGCTCTCCTCTCTTCTGATTTTCTTTTTTATTTATTTATTTATTTTTATTAAAAAAAAAAACAATAATTAAAAAAACAACAACTTTATTATGGTCAAAATCCAGGTTTTGTTAATACTTTGACATTTGGTTGACTGTTGGTGAAATGTATTCAAATTTATGTTGAAGAAAACAGGAATACTGTGTAGGAAGCTCAGGCTCAAGAGCAAAAGTTATGAAAAAGGTTATCAAAGAACAATGTGGTGGTGCTTCAGAAAATAATTTCTGAAGTTTTATCCAAATGTAGGACACAGGAACAAGGCATGAGTAGGAAACAGATTTAGTATTTAATGAAAACAAACCAAAACTTAAGCCACAGGGATGACAGGTTAATTCTAACACACTAATCAAAAAAGACACTGGTGAAGGCCAAAAACACAAAGGAGAGAACACAGGAACACAATGAGGAGACAAACTGGGTGATATCACAGAACAATGGAAACAGAGCAGACAACATGACACAGAACAAAAGCAATGACAGGGCCATATGTATAGGTGGGCAAAGGAGTGACAAGACACAGATGAGGGCAGAGCACACGTAACAGAGTTAACAGCGTGTGTGATTCTACTTGTCATCTCTCACACTGTTTATTAATTACAGTTTTATTTTAAGGTCATTAAATGCAGCACCCCTGCGGTCTTGAGTAGTGCACCCTGTGAGATAGTAACAGTTTTGCCATGCTGTCTCTGTGGTGAGTGCACGTGTTGCTAGCTCTGTAATTATTCTCTATTATTCATTTTAATTTCATATTTAAGTGGTTGTTTTATATTATTATGTTTTGTAATGTTTTAGGTCCCTGTCAGTTGAGCACATCCATTATGGGAGTGACGATGTTTTTACTTGTTTGTTCGTTGTCTGATTAGCATGTGGTGAGCTAGCTAATATGCATTCCTTTGTTTTAGCTTCACAGTGTGAGAGCAGGTTTGGACGTTTGGGATGAGACTGACTGTGTACTCTCCTGCCAGGAATAAACGGTCAGTGAAAGCAGTGGTTTGGTCTTTGGACATAATTAACACAACATTTGAACACTACTGCTACACACACAAGGAAAAACCAATCCAACAATCAAAGGGGTATCAACACAGGAAGTAACATGAAATGCAATGAAAGAATCAGGGTCACGGGAAATACTCAAAACACAGAACCAAGACACATTAGCAACATCTGCTGGACAGTAAAATATCAATAAAAAGAAAATAGCATAAAATTCAAAGACGATCTGCATTCATGAAAAAATAGACAAAATAAAAATGTGAGCTAAACTTTTCAAAATAAAACTAGCAATCTTCCTCATCACAAGAGCTACATAAAAATGCATATATTACATGTTTTTTTTGCGTATTTTACATTCTTTATCTTAACCTTGTACTCATCATCTCAGTAGACTCGACAGATTTATAGGAGCTCAGCTTCATTCTGTGATTGGTTCATACACTGCATAGCTGTAGAGTTGTGGAGGGACCACCTATAAGAATTGAAAGTAAATAGACAACCTAGAAGAACTGAAATGAGTGGTATTGATTAAAAGTACACCATGAGATTTATCTTCGTGTATTATCAAAGTTCCTCTAACCTCTTTTCTCAGCAAAACTTGATACTGAGCCTGGCTCTGGATCTCACTCTCATACAGGTTGTGGTCTGGAGTCCTGGCTCGGCTTCTTCTGCAAACACAAAAGTAAAACTGAATGAAATATCAGTTAAATGTTAAAAGTACAAACACTGCTACAATACTTGCTGCAAAAATATTTTACATCAATTTTACATAATTTTTCTACTTTTTATCAACTCATTGTTCAGTGAGTCTTGTTTTATGTGGCCTAAACACGTTATGCTGCTTACACGGTCGAGACAAGCTTATCTTCCATGTCCATACTCCTGTCTACTTCTTCAAACTGGGGATCCTCACACTACCAGCTACACTAAATAAGTAGCTTGTTTAACCTGACTTAGAAAAAGTTTAACCATCCCTTCATGTCCCCACCAGAGCTACTAATATTCATCAATATCAAAATTTTAAAAAGTTTTTGTTGTTTAACACTCAGTTCACCTGTATGTGTTTTCTTATTTTAACATGATAATTTATCATTAATACTAAATCTGAGTGTCATATTCCAACTCATCATGTTATAACTGGACAACAAATAAACATAAATGCTACAGAAAAGAGAGATAATGAGAGAGTATAGTAAGATCTTTCTCCATATGAGAGTAATAGATACATCTAGCACTGGAAAAGTATCATGGTTAAACAAGAAACTACTCAATACTTAGCAGCACCACTGATATTGTGACTTGTCTCTGCATGAAAAGTATAGTTAATATTAACCATTAAACCTGCATTTTGTTTAGATGAGACAGTTTTAGTTTTGTGCGTGAGCCCTCACTAATGTCGCTCACAGAGACGGTTGGAAGTCAAAATGTCTGCTTTAATCCAGTGACGTGATATGAAATTACTACGATGCTCTGAAAATGTTTTTATTAACAGAAAGAAGAAGAATGTGAAAAATCTATTTAGACACAGAACAAGAAGGAAATGAAACAGCAATCTCATTCCAGTTGTCATGTAGGAAGTCAGTGTCAGCAAAGACAAAAAACTGAGAATTAGTTTGAACCACTTTCAAATAAAATAAATAAGGATTTAGTTTTTGTAATAACAAGAGACACAAAGTGAAGATTTTCACTCACCTGCAGAGGCAGACAGCTGATGAGATGACACATAGAAACAATCCCATTGCAGGTGTGAGTATGTAAAGATAATACCATGATGAACTGATTTCTGTATAAAATCAGATCAGAATTTCACTTAGGTAGTTTCAAGTTTCAACTGTGAGATACATGTTGTAGAAATGATTATTCCTGCTTTTTACTCTGATCCACCTACCTTTAGTGTCCTCAGACACGGTTAAATTCCATGTAATACTGTTAATGCCCTGTTTGTCAGTCACATAACATGAATAAAGTCCTGCATCTTCAGGTTGAGCGCTGAAAATATTTAACTTTAAATGTAAGTCAGGATCTATTCTCAGTCTGTGAGAGGATATATTAGAAAAAGTCTGATTTATCAAGGGGGAATGTTTATAAATGAATCTTTTTATGTTCCAGGTAATATCCGAAGCATTTTCTGTGGATATGTTGCAGTTGAATGTGACCGAGTCTCCTCTGGATACCAGCATAGTCCTGTGGTCAGCTGTTGGAGTGTCTGACACTATAAAAAAGCAAAACAAATCGTCAGAATAAAACTCAAACTCCAAATAAACCCAGAGAAAACCACATATACACTATACCTGCAAGGACATGATACAAAACTAGTAGCTGAATGAAGAGCACGGTGGCTTGGCTTACGAGAAACATGGTGACCATCAGACAGAGAAAGAGGGACTGGAACTTTACCACGTGTTTTAAAATGTAGGGCGTATGTAGATGCAGCGGAAAGGAAGTGGTTAGTTGTTGTTGAAAAATAACAGCAAAAAAAAAATAACGCATATGTCACACATCCATGTAAAAACCTAAAATTAATTAGTGATTTAATGTTTCAACTGAAAATAAACTGTCAAATGTATTTCTTGTCACTATAATCATATGACAAACAGAAATATAAAATGTTCTGCTGCAGCAAAACCTCCTCTCATGCAGAAAGACATGTTAACCACATGGTGTGAAAACTGAGCAGCTTTTGTCTGAGCACATAAATCGCATGTTGCGCCTGAATACCCACATCTTGTGGCTCAGAGAGTTAAAACATGTAGATGAGGCCTAAGTCTGCTGACTTGAAGCAGTTGTAACCATCTAATATTATATCGTCTTGCGTGTCTAGCTTGAAATATGAGGGACCCTTGGGTTCATTTTGTCTTAACTTTATTTACATTACAACAAATCATATTTGTTCCTTCAAAGGACAAGTAGAAGATGAAGACATTTATGGTGATTAATCAACATTACATTTTTAGCTCTGATTGATAAACTGTTCATAGTGATATATCAATACACATACAGCATTTTTCCATCATATTCAAATGAGGTGGAGGCTAATTTAGACTGTTGCTAATTCTGTTTCATCCTCTACACTTGTTTTTTTGTCCTTCACATTTCTGGTCTCATATCACAGTTGTCTCTCTCAGACACTATTTCCTGGTTTCTTCTCTCAGTGAGTTTGTCGCCCTCTGCCTCTCGTTCCTGTCTCTTCTGTCTCTGCTCTCCTCTCTTGTGAAAATGTTGGAGCCTGTGGTTAAAGCAGTGAGCTGCAGTGAATCAGCAGGTAATTTATCTTTAGATCAAGAATAAAATATTTCTGGTATGACAAGGACGTGGCCTATTTGTGCAGATTCTCAGGTTAGAAACCACTGATGACCCAAACAATTGCAGATTTACAGTGTACAGACAAACTGTGTTTAAATCTATTAAATAAAAAAATCTTCATCCACTCTCAAAGATTTTATTAATACTTTGGTTCACTGTTTGGTTGAACAGTCAGGGTCTCAGGAAATACTCATAACACAGAACCATGAGACATTTGAGTCACTCCAACATCTGCTGGACAATAAAATAAGCTAAGCTATGAAAACAGCATAAAATTCAAAGAAAGATGATCTGCATGCACAAACAAAATAGACAAAACATATAAAAATATGAGCTAAACTCTTTGAAATGAAAAGTGGTATTTTTCCAAATTACATGAGTAACACAAACATGCATACATGAAAGGTTTTCTTTGTCTTGACCTTGTGCTCATCATCTCAGTAGACTCAACAGATTTAAAGGAGCTCTGCCTCATTCTGTGATTGGTGCATACACTGCACAGTGGTAGAGTTGTGGAGTAGCCACCTATAAGAATTGAAAGTAAATTACAAGAAATGATTGGTATTAAAAATACACAGTGAGACTTTACTTTGTGTATTATCAAAGTTCCTCTAACCTCTTTTCTCAGCAGAACTTGATACTGAGCCTGGCTCAAGATCTCACTCTCATACAGGTTGTTGTCTGGAGTCCTGGCTCGACTTCTTCTGCAAACACAAAAGTAAAACTGAATAAATATTATCAGTTAAATGTTAAAAGTATAAACTCTGCTGTAATAATACTTTCTGTTAAAAACATTTTACATCAACTTAACATCATTTTCCAGGAGGGAACTGAAACTCATGTCTTCTTAAAAGACGCCAGACTACACGGACAAAAGTGAACAGAACAAATCACTTTCTGGTCGGCTTTGATGAGTTAGTTTGTGTGACTTTGCTGTGATAATAAGTTTTCTGGTCTCCAAATGAGGTGTTACAACAAACCAGCAACTCTACTGCAGCAAGATAACACAGTGATAATATTATAAATAAATTGAACAAGAACTCATTGTTCAGTGAGTTTTGTTTTATGTGGCCTAAACACATTTTGCTGCTTACACGGTTGAGACAAGCTTATCTTCCGTGTCCATACTCCTGTCTACTTCATCAAACTGGGGATCCTCACACTACCAGCTACACTAAATAAGTAGCTTGTTTAACCTGACTTAGAAAAAGTTTAACCATCCCTTCCAGTCCCCACCAGAGCTACTAATATTCATCAATATCAAAATTTAAAAACGTTTTTGTTGTTTAACACTCAGTGAGCGTGTATGTATTTTATTAATTTAACATCATAATTTATCATTAATATTAAATCTGAGTGTCATATTCCAACTCATCATGTTATAAATGGACAACAAATAAACAAAAATGCTACAGAAAAGAGAGATAATGAGAGATTATAGTAAGATCTTTCTCCATATGAGAGTAATAGATACATCTAGCATTGGAAAAGTATCATGGTTAAACAAGAAACTACTCAAAACTTAGCAGCACCACTGATATTGTGACTTGTCTCTGCATAAAAAAGTATAGTTAATATTAACCATTAAACCTGCATTTTGTTTAGATGAGACAGTTTTAGTTTTGTGCGTGAGCCCTCACTAATGTCGCTCACAGAGATGGTTGGAAGTCAAAATGTCTGCTTTAATCCAGTGACGTGATATGAAATTACTACGATGCTCTGAAAATGTTTTTATCACCAGAAAGAAGAAGAATGTGAAAAATCTATTTAGAAATAAAAAAACAAATGAAATACAACTATCTCAGTCCAGTTGTCATGTAGGAAGTCAGTGTCAGCAAAGACAAAAACCTGAGAATTAGTTTGCACCATTTTCAAATAAAATAAATAAGGACGTAGTTTTTGTAATAACAAAAGACACAAAGTGAAGATGTTCACTCACCTACAGAGGCAGACAGCTGATGAGATGACACATAGAAACAATCCCATTGCAGGTGTGAGTATGTAAAGATAATACCATGATGAACTGATTTCTGCATAAAATCAGATCAGAATTTCATTTAAGTAGTTTCAAGTTTGAACTGTAAGATACATGTTGTAGAAATAATTAGTCCTGCTTTTTACTCTGATCCACCTACCTTTAGTTTCTTCAGACACAGTGAAATTCCATGTAATACTGTTAATGCCCCGTTTGTCAGTCACATCACATGAATAAAGTCCTGCATCTTCAGGTTGAGCGCTGAAAATATTTAACTTTAAATGTAAGTCAGGATCTATTCTCAGTCTGTGAGAGGATATATTAGAAAAAGTCTGATTTATCAAGGGGGAATGTTTATAAATGAATCTTTTTATGTTCCAGGTAATATCTGAAGCGTTTTCTGTGGATCTGTTGCAGTTGAATGTGACCGAGTCTCCTCTGGATACCAGCATAGTCCTGTGGTCAGCTGTTTCAGTGGCTAATATTGAAGAAAGTAAAACAAATAGTCAGCATAAAACTTAATCTCCAAATAAACCCAGAGAAAACCACATATACACTATACCTGCAAGGACCTGATGCAAAACTAGTAGCTGAATGAAGAGCACAGTGGCTTGGCTTACGCAAAACATGGTGACCATCAGACAGAGAAAGAGGGACTGAAACTTTACCACATGTTTAAATGTAGGGCATATGTAGATGCAGCAGAAAGGAAGTGGTTAGTTGCTGTTGAAAAACAACAACAACAAAAAACTAATGCATATGTCACACATCCATGTAAAACCTAAAATGAATTAGTGATTTAATGTTTCAACTTAACTGAAAATAAACAGTCAAATGTATTTCTCGTCACTATAATCATATGATGAACTGAAATATAAAATGCACCTCATGTTCTGCTGCAGGAAAACCTCCTCTCACACTGAATACACGTTCGTTGGCCACATGGTGTGAACACTGAGCATCCTTTCTTTGAACGCATGAATCGAGTATGTTGCACCTGAATACCCACATCTTGTGATTCAGAGAGTTAAAACACGTAGATGAGGCCTAAGTCTGCTGACTTGAAGCAGTTCTAACCATCTAATATTATACCGTCTTGTGTGTCTAGCTTGAAATATGAGGGACCCTTGGGTTCATTTTGACATAACTTTATTTCCATTACAACAAATCATGCTTGTCCCTTCACAGGACAAGTGGTTACAGAAGAAGATGAAGATATTTATGGTGATTAATCAACATTACATTTTTAGCTCTGACTGATAAATTGTTCATAGTGATATATAAATACACATACAGCATTTTTCCATCATATTCAAATGAGGTGGAGGCTAATTTAGACTGTTGCTAATTCTGTTTCATCCTCTACACTTGTTTTTTTTTTTATCCTTCACATTTCTGGTCTCATATCACAGTCGTCTCTCTCAGACACTATTTCCTGGTTTCTTCTCTCAGTGAGTTTGTCCCCCTCTGCCTCTCGTTCCTGTCTCTTCTGTCTCTGCTCTCCTCTCCTGTGAAAATGTTGGAGCCTGTGGTTAAAGCAGTGAGCTGCAGTGAATCAGCAGGTAATTTATCTTTAGATCAAGAATAAAATATTTCTGGTCTGACAAGGACGTGGTCTATTTGTGCAGATTCTCAGGTTAGAAACCACTGATGACCCAAACAATTGCAAATTTACAGTGTGTAGACAAACTGTGTTTAAATCTATTAAATAAAAAATCTTCATCCACTTTCAAAGATTTTATTAATACTTTGGTTCACTGTTTGGTTGATCAGTCAGGGTCTCAGGAAATACTCAAAACACAGAACATGAGACATTTGAGTCACTCCAACATCTGCTGGACAATAAAATAAGCTAAACTATGAAAACAGCATCAAATTCAAAGAAAGATGATCTGCATGCACAAACAAAATAGATAAAACATATAAAAATAATGAAAACTGGTATTTTTCCAAATTACATGAGCAACACAAACATGATACATGAAAGGTTTTCTTTGTCTTGACTTTGTGCTCATCATCTCAGTAGACTCAACAGATTTAAAGGAGCTCTGCCTCATTCTGTGATTGGTTCATACACTGCACAGTGGTAGAGTTGTGGAGTAGCCACCTATAAGAATTGAAAGTAAATGGACAAAAAATAAGTGGTATTAAAAACACACCGTGAGACTTTACTTTGTGTATTATCAAAGTTCCTCTAACCTCTTCTCTCAGCAGAACTTGATACTGAGCCTGGCTCTGGATCTCGCTCTCATACAGGTTGTAGTCTGGAGTCCTGGCTCGGCTTCTTCTGCAAACACAAAAGTGAAACTGAATAAATATCAGTTAAATGTTAAAAGTACAAACACTGCTACAATAATGCTTTCTGTTAAAAACATTTTACATCAACTTTACCTCATTTTCCAGCTTTGATGAGTTAGTTTGTGTGACTTTGGTGTGATAATACATTTTCTGGTTTCCAAATAATGTGTTACAAGTCACACAGTGGCAAACCAGCAACTCTACTGCAGCAAGATAACACAGTGATAATATTTTAAATAAATTGAACAAGAACTCATTGTTCAGTGAGTCTTGTTTTATGTGGCCTAAACACGTTTTGCTGCTTACACGGTCGAGACAAGCTTATCTTCCGTGTCCATACTCCCTGTCTATTTCATCAAACTGGGGATCCTCACACTACAAGCTTACACTAAATAAGTAGCTGTTTATCTGACTTAGCAAAGCTTAACCATCTCCTTCATGTCCCCACCAGAGCTACCAGAGCGCACCTTGTCAACAGGCCCAAGGCAGGCACTGCTTGGAGCCCCATGCCGCTAAGGGGGCCCCCGATTTGCCGTGGTCCATAACAAGAATTTGATTTGCAGTGCTCATGGTCCTGTGTAACAAACAATACTGTACCAGTATACTATCTGACTGTGTTCAAACGAGTTCAAAAGAATCCACACATATAGCCTGTACTATTTTTAACAGCAGGATGAAGTGCACACACACAGTTCTAGTGCATTATTAAGAGATGTAGTCAATCGTAGTGAAGTATCATGATACATACTTATGTAATCCGATATGAATATATTGTCACAAAACAATAATAATAAACACATGATTCTCGGACTGGCCGACACCCGGTAGATAAATAGCAACAGGCGAATACGTATCAAGTACCAACATAGGAAAGGCCTACTTAACACGAGTGCATATCAAAATTCCGATTGGATGGAATGTTGATTGCCGTTGGCTTTGCTCAGTCAAAATCCAGCCCAGGTGGATAACTTCCCCGTTTCGAAAATGAACGTAGCGAATGGGTGACGTTGTATCATTCAGTAACCTAAATTGGAAAATTAGCTGCAGGAAAATGAAGAGGAGTTATCCAGAAGAAGAAGCAAAAAGAAAGAAAGACATAAAACTATTTTACTACACTTACTATAATTTAAATTTTGTACAAAGTTTATATTGGATTGTTAAAGCAATTTACTGTATTTTATTATACAATTTTTTGATTATTATTTTTATTTATTTATTCTTTACTTTTATTATTTTATATTTTCCAAAATAACAAGGTTGTTCGTGTTTAGAACATTTGGAATTAAAAAAGGTTTATTTCATACATTTTTCGTTGGTGTCAGATTATTTATAGCCTAACATAATGGTGATGAACACTGGTTGGTAGGGCCCCCGAGGAATTTTTGCTTGGGGGCCCCACTGACTCCTGGATCGCCTCTGAGAGCTACTAATATTCATCAATGTCAAAATTTAAAAAATCTTTGATGTTTAACACTCTGTGCGCCTGTATGTATTTTCTTATTTTAACATCATAATTTATCATTAATATTAAATCTGATTGTCATATTCCAACTCATCATGTTATAACTGGACAACAAATAAACAAAAATGCTACAGAAAAGAGAGATAATGAGAGATTATAGTAAGCTCTTTCTCCATATGAGAGTAATAGATACATCTACCATTGGAAAAGTATCATGGTTAAACAAGAAACTACTCAAAACTTGGCAGCACCACTGATATTGTGACTTGTCTCTGCATGAAAAGTATAGTTAATATTAACCATTAAACCTGCATTTTGTTTAGATGAGACAGTTTTAGTTTTGTGCGTGAGCCCTCACTAATGTCGCTCACAGAGACGGTTGGAAGTTAAAATGTCTGCTTTAATCCAGTGACGTGATATGAAATTACTACGATGCTCTGAAAATGTTTTTATTACCAGAAAGAAGAAGAAAAATCTGAAATAAAGTCTATTTAGAAATAAAAAAACAAATGAAATACAACTATCTCAGTCCAGTTGTCATGTAGGAAGTCAGTGTAAGCAAAGACAAAACCCTGAGAATTAGTTTGAACCACTTTCAAATAAAAATAAATTAGGATGTAGATTTTGTAATAACAAGAGACACAAAGTGAAGATGTTCACTCACCTACAGAGGCAGACAGCTGATGAGATGACACATAGAAACAATCCCATTGCAGGTGTGAGTATGTAAAGATAATACCATGATGAACTGATTTCTGTATAAAATCAGATCAGAATTTTATTTAAGTAGCGTGAAGCCTGAACTGTGAGATACATGTTGTAGAAATGATTAGTCCTGCTTTTTACTCTGATCCACCTACCTTTAGTGTCCTCAGACACAGTTAAATTCCATGTAATACTGTTAATGCCCTGTCTGTCAGTCACATAACATGAATAAAGTCCTGCATCTTCAGGTTGAGCGCTGAAAATATTTAACTTTAAATGTAAGTCAGGATCTATTCTCAGTCTGTGAGAGGATATATTAGAAAAAGTCTGATTTATCAAGGGGGAATGTTTATAAATGAATCTTTTTATGTTCCAGGTAATATCCGAAGTATTTTCTGTGGATCTGTTGCAGTTGAATGTGACCGAGTCTCCTCTGGATACCAGCATAGTCCTGTGGTCAGCTGTTTCAGTGGCTAATATTGAAGAAAGTAAAATAAATAGTCAGCATAAAACTTAATCTCCAGATAAACCCAGAGAAAAACACATATACACTATACCTGCAAGTACATGACGAAAAACTAGTAGCTGAATGAAGAGCACGGTGGCTTGGCTTACAAGAAACATGGTGACCATCAGACAGAGAAAGAGGGACTGAAACTTTACCACACGTTTTTTAAATGTAGCGTATATGTAGATGCAGCGGAAAGGAAGTGGTTAGTTGCCGCTGAAAAACAACAACAACAAAAAAATAATGCATATGTCACACATCCATGTAAAACCTAATTAGTGATTTAATGTTTCAATTTAATTGAAAATAAAATGTCAAATGTATTTCTCGTCACTATAATCATATGATGAACTGAAATATAAAATGCACCTCATGTTCTGCTACAGCTAAACCTCCTCTCATGCAGACAGACATGTTGACCACATGGTGTGAAAACTGAGCAGCTTTTGTCTGAGCACATAAATCGCATGTTGCACCTGAATACCCACATCTTGTGGCTCAGAGAGTTAAAACACGTAGATGAGGCCTAAGTCTGCTGACTTGAAGCAGTTCTAACCATCTAATATTATACCGTCTTGTGTGTCTAGCTTGAAATATGAGGGACCCTTGGGTTCATTTTGACTTAACTTTATTTCCGTTACAACAAATAATGCTTGGAAACTTTCTTTGGTGAACTCAGACAAAATTTAACAATGCAAAACGATCTAAAACTCTACCTCTTCACATTAAGACTGTAGTTTTATTGTATTAATTAGAGGCTGTAGAGTCCACTTCCCTCAAAGCACCTGTTTTCAAACTAGAAAATGTAATGTCCTTCATCGCTCTCTCTCGTCCATGTCTCTGTTTTCAGCATCGTCTTAATGACTCGTTGGCTCAGACGTGATCATAGATTAAATTCAGCCTCTCCATGTACTGACTCCTCCTCTTGTTATTTCTCCATTGATCTGTGTTGTCCTGCTCTTGATTGTGGACCTATGGTGACAGAAATAGAAAATAAGAAAAAGGTTCAGTACAACCTCTAAGGCAGGAAATAAATAAAGCAGAACTAAAGCTGACAAAGCTCTTCTCACCTCTCTTCTTGATTTAGAATGAGTCTGATCCTGGACTGGATATTGGTTCACTGCCCCAGACATACGTCTTCTGCAGAGATAAAGCAGTTACCAATAATAACATTGCCCTTCTTAGAACAGAGACTGTGTACGTATAAGCAAAATGAACAGGAGACACATTTCACTGCAGGTCTTATAGTGACTACACACAACTATTTTAATGATCATTTCAGTGACTTCCAGATGGTTCAAAGTGTGAGAATTTGCTGACATGTATGGACTGTGTAACTCCAGTTAATGACTCCTGTTAAACATCTGACATGGAGTCATACATCTGGCTTAAGTCTGCTACGAATGTCAGTTGCAACCATCTGTATATTTTGAATGACATCTCGTTACATTCACAGGCCCATCCTCTCTCTCCCTACGTTCACACAGAGGTAGATTTTCTGCAGGTAACAGCAGTGGAGTTAAACCACATGTATGGTTCTGCATCAGATTTACACAGTAGGTGCTCTGTAGGTCTTTACATTGTAGCCTGACCTGCACCTCCCCAGAAATGCAACTACATAACAAGAAGTGTCATAGGTGAGAAATGCATTTCCTTTTTCACATCTCACAGTGGCCATACATGCATGATATATTTTTTTCCTTCAGCCTCTGACACATCGTCTTCTCACATGGCAGAAAGTAATTATTTTAGAACTGAGAAAACAATCCCATCACAAGGTGCTTAATTGTGTTGTTGTTTAGCCTCTGACTGAAGTTAAAGTCAGTGGTGTTGTATTTGTATTGATAAAGGGCAGTTTTACCTGCTGGTACTCAAAGCGCTTTACACTCACAGTGACACCTACACATTAATAATACCTTCATGACATCATCTGCTCTCAGATAAAACTATGGAAGTGTTTAATTTCTTGCAGCATTGTGAAGAAGTGGTCAACTGGATTCAAATGTGAGAAGATGACCTCTGTCCTTAAGGGCTGGTCACCGTCACAACCCAGGAGACCAGTGATATGACATCAACAAAAAAGGGAACCGAGTGCTCCTAGATTTTGTGTCTGTGAAGATTCTCAATCATCCAAAAAAGGTTAAAAAAAAAAGGCAACTGGACTTGTAAAGTTTTTTGAGAAGATGGAAAAAAAAAAATAATATATATATATATATATATATATATATATATATACCTTCACTAAACAGAGGAGGTGGATTGAGATTTAATCTGCCATCTATTTACAGTACAGTTTTAATCTTCTGTCCCTAAGAAGTTTCAACCTCATTCACATCTGGACGCTGCAGCCTCTGATGGACAAGAGTCGTTAGAGAACCATTCATAGTGAAGAGGATAGGGACAAAAAATAAATACCTCCCCCCCAAAAAAAACTCTACAAGTCCAGTTGCTTTTTTGAACCTTTTTTTTTTTGGATATCCTAGACTTTGTGTAATCTATGACAGATCTAATACCAAGAATAAATGTGCTAGGTTTTCAAAAATTAAAACACAAACTATCTTTATAGAAATGATCATTCGTAATTTTGCCTAAAACAACTTTTTAAGTGCACACAGACGTGATGATACAATGTGATCACGTGAAATTTATTTGTTCATACTGAATCTGAAAAGTTTCACTCACCTACAGAGGCAGACAGCTGATGAGACGACAAAAAGAAGCAATCCGATTGCAGGTGTGAGTATGTAAAGATAATACCATGATGAACTGATTTCTGTATAAAATCAAATGAGAATTATATTTAAGTAGCATGCAGTTTGATCTGGAAACTGTAAGATACATGTTGTAGAAATGATTAGTCCTGCTTTTTACTCTGATCCACCTACCTTTAGTGTCCTCAGACACAGTTAAATTCCATGTAATACTGTTAATGCCCTGTCTGTCAGTCACATCACATGAATAAAGTCCTGCATCTTCAGGTTGAGTGCTGAAAATATTTAACTCTAAATGTAAGTCAGGATCTATTCTCAGTCTGTGAGAGGATACATTAGAAAAAGTCTGATTTATCAAGGGGGAATGTTTATAAATGAATCTTTTTATGTTCCAGGTAATATCCGAAGGATTTTCTGTGGATATGTTGCAGTTGAATGTGACCGAGTCTCCTCTGAATACCAGCATAGTCCTGTGGTCAGCTGTTGGAGTCACTAACACGATAAAAAAGCAAAACAAATAGTCAGAATAAAACATAATCTCCGAATAAACCCAGAAAAAAAACACATATACACTATACCTGCAAGGACATGATGCAAAACTAGTAGCTGAATGAAGAGCACGGCAGCTTGGCTTATGAGAAACATGGTGACCATCAGACAGAGAAAGAGGGACTGGAACGTTACCACGCGTTTTTAAATGTAGGGCGTATGTAGATGCAGCGGTAAGGAAGTGGTTTGTTACAGTTGAAAAACAACAACAACAAAAAAATAATGCATATGTAATGCATCCATGTAAAACCCCAAAATAATTAGTGACTTAATGTTTCAATTTAATTGAAAATAAACTGTCAAATGTATTTCTTGTCACTATAATCATATGATGAACTGAAATATAAAATGCACCTCATGTTCTGCTGCAAAAAACTTTCTCACGCCACGTTGGCCACATGGTGTGAATACTGAGCATCCTTTGTTTGAGTGCATGAATCGTATGTTGCATCTGAATACCCACATCTTGTGGCTCAGAGAGTTAAAACACGTAGATGAGGCCTAAGTCTGCTGACTTGAAGCAGTTCTAACCATCTAATATTATACCGTCTTGAAGACATTTATGGTGATTAATCAACATTACATTTTTAGCTCTGATTGATAAACTGTTCATAGTGACACGGAAAGAACTTATATGAGGATATATGCACATGTATGAAACCTATATTCAGTTTATCTGTGCATATATGCTGCATATATACGTTATATATGCATATATACGTTATATATGCAGCATATATATTATCATATACGTGCATATATATATGTTATATATGCACATATATATTAAATATGTGCATATATGATAATATGCCATATATATATATATATATATATATATATATATATATATATATATATATATAGTATATGACACATATATGCCAAATTCAGGTGCATATATGCGCATATACAGGGCATAGGTCTCCTATATTGCTTCTTTATATCCACATATAAGCCCTATATGTACATAGAAGATATGTCTCCTATATAGCTCATATACACAGTGGCAGGTGTCATACCTATTGTATAGCTCATATCTCACTTTTGAAACTGTTATACATGATGCCAAGCTCATATTTTTTATTCTCAAGGTAATAACTGCAATAACTTCCATTCTGTGAATAGTGAGTGCTTGTGTGAGGGAATGGGTAGATGTGTCTGTAACTTATATAAAGTCACACTTATATATAGGTCGTTTACCGTTAATGCCAAGCTTAGATTTTTGGTTTTTCTATTCAGTTTTTGATTGTTAATTTATTATTTGTGTTTTTGTTCATGTTTTTGTCAGTCAGTCCTTTTCTAAACCCGTTTAGTCCTGTTAGGGGTCACGGGGGTCTGCTGGAGCCTATCCCAGCTGTCATCGGGCGAGAGGCAGGGGTACACCCTGGACAGGTCGCCAGTCCATCGCAGGGCCAACACACTCACATTCACACCTACGGCCAATTTAGAATCACCAATTAACCTAACGAGCATGTCTTTGGATGGTGGGAGGAAGCCGGAGTACCCGGAGAGAACCCACGCAGACACAGGGAGAACATGCAAACTCCACACATGGATTCGAACCTCTTGCTGTGAGGCATCAGTGCTGACCACCTCGCCACTGTGCCGCCCTCATGTTTTTGTTTAATTTGATAATGGGAATAAATGATGTAAAGTTCTACATTTTAGTTTTTTATTTGTTTGTGTAGGCCATGTAGCTATGGATTTGAATAATTTCACGAATATATAGGTGAACATATAACTACATATATGGAGTGTACATATATAACTGAACATACAGGTACATATATGTAACTATATATGTGCATATATGTACATATCATATATGAAAATGGACAATTTTATGTATATCACATATATTCAAACCCTATATTAGAGCCTATACTAAAACCTATATGTTTATATAGGTTCTTTTCGTGCTGGATATCAATACACATACAGCATTTTTCCATCATATTCAAATGAGATGGAGGCTAATTTAGACTGTTGCTAATTATGTTTCATCCTCTACACTTGTTTTTTTTTTTATCCTTCATTGTCTTTCTCAGACACTATTTCCTGGTTTCTTCTCTCAGTGAGTTTGTCGCCCTCTGCCTCTCATTCCTGTCTCTTCTGTCTCTCACTCTCCTCTCTTCTGATTTTTCTTTTCTTTTTTTTAAATACACTGCACTTTCATATGCAGACTTTGGGTTTAGTAAATACTGAGATCTGGTTGACTGTTGGTTAGCAAAAGTATGAAAGAGTTATCAAAGGAGAATGTGGATATGCAGGACACAAGAACGAGGCA
Organism: Planiliza haematocheilus; assembly: GCA_005024645.1. Classification (NCBI taxonomy): domain Eukaryota; kingdom Metazoa; phylum Chordata; class Actinopteri; order Mugiliformes; family Mugilidae; genus Planiliza; species Planiliza haematocheilus. Next base: position 10,818,441 of record SRSE01000725.1, read on the forward strand.
GGAGAAGGAAACAAAATGTATTTAATGAAAACTTACAAATCAATGCTTGAATCGCTGCGGGTATGACAGGGTAATTCTAACACAAAAAAGACACTGATGAAGGCCAAAAAAAAAACAAAGGACACAGGAATACAATGAGGAGACAAACTAGGTGATATCACAGGACAATGAGAACATAGCAGACAACATGACACAGAACAAAAGCAATTACAGGGCCATATGTACAGGTGGGCAAAGGAGTGACACGACACAGATGAAGAGAATGAGGATGAGGGCAGAGCACACGAGGAGAAACCAGTCCAACAATCAAAGGGGGGAACAACACAGGACATGAAACACCAAGGAATCAGAATCAGAATCAGCTTTATTGCCAAGCATGTGTGTACATATAAGGAATTTGCTTTGGTCCTACAGAAAAGACCATGGCCGCCAATGGGTATCGGCGCCAATTATGGGAAATTGGGGACAAGAAAGGGGAAGGAACAAGAGGCGAGAAAAAGCAGCTCCCAGACTACACACCTCTGGGGTAGTACAGCCTGGGACCAGTTAAAAACCTCAGCAAACATAAGCACATATGAACACACTTTACAACACAATAAGTCAAAAACAACTTGCACCGGGGAGGGGGAAACGGGAGGTGAAGGTATTCCAGCTCAGACAGGCAGCTATCCGCGTAATCGGACCCCGCCTGTTGGACTGGATGGGTAAAAGCTGCGAAGGCATGGGATTGGGGCTAAGGAGGTGAAGTGCATATGTGCATGTGAGTGAGTGTCCTTGTGGTGTGTGTACATAAGCCTGGAGAGTTGCTTTGTCTAGCCTCCCAGGAAACACAATGAAAACCAAACAGGGTCACAGGAAATATTCAAAACACAGAACCATGAGACATTTGAATCATTAGCAACATCTGCTGGACAATAAAATTAACATCTTTTTAAATGTTTGGGTTTTTTTTTTTTGTTTGTTTTTTACACGTAATGAAATGTCTTCTCTTGTACTCTTACTCTTACGTTTCATGCCTCATTCTGTGATTGGTCCATAGATTTTTTTGCAGCTCAGTAGACTCAACAGATTTAAAGGAGCTCTGCCTCATTCTGTGATTGGTTCATACACTGCACAGCTGTAGAGTTGTGGACGGGTCACCTATAAGAATTGAACGTAAATAGGTAAGAAATTAGTGGCATTGATTAAAAATACACCGTGAGACTTTACTTTGTGTATTATCAAAGTTCCTCTAACCTCTTCTCTCAGCAAAACTTGATACTGAGCCTGGCTCAGGATCTCGCTCTCATACAGGTTGTTGTCTGGCTTGGTGTGGCTTCTTCTGCAAACACAAAAGTAAAACTGAATAAATATCAGTTAAATGTACAAAGTATAAACACTGCTGTGTAAGATCTGAGATTTTTACAATACTTGCAAAAAACATTTTTTTTCTTGCAAGTTTGTTTCGTCACTCATCAATCACTGGTTTTAACTTTGCATCATTTTTCAGCAGGAAACTGAAACTGATCTCTTCTTAAAAGCTGCCAGACTACACAGACAAAAGTGAACAGAACACAAACTTAAATGTAGGGTGCATGTAGTTGCAGCGAGGCGAGCAACAAGAGACATGAAGTGAAAATTTTCACTCATCTAAGGAGGCAGACAGCTGATGTGATGACACATAGAAGCAATCCTATTGCAGGTGTGACAATATATTTAAAAAAAAAATACCATGATGAGTGTGGTGTTAAGTTTCAACTGTGAGATACATGTTGAGAAATACTTAGTCCTGCTTTTTACTCTGATCCACCTACCTTTAGTGTCCTCAGATACAGTTAAATTCCATGTAATACTGTTAATGCCCTGTCTGTCAGTCACATAACATGAATAAAGTCATGCATCTTCAGGTTGAGCGCTGAAAATATTTACCTTTAAATGTAAATCATTTAGAAATACACAGTACAAGATGTTACAATCCCTTGTGCTGAAATCCCAGGCAAAACACGTTTAGAGGCCCTGTTCGACTAAGAGGCCCTACCAAGCCTACAGTCATGTAATATGACCACTAATCTATATTCTACCTAGGCTAACTAGAGGCTGCTGGCTTGTAAGCCCATTGAGCAGCAGAGGATACCTCAAACATTGTAAAACATACCTAACTAAACGCTGCTGGCTTGTATGTCCCGCTCAGCAGCAAACCATGGCTACCAAATACCATGAGAACATGATCTGAACAACAGCAGTATGCAGCATATCATTGGGGTTTTCAAGTGGGCACCTCCCTTCACCGATGTTTCGTTAAGTTAGGCCCACGACACCTCAAGAAGGCTTAACAGTGATTTCCAGCGTCCTGGAATCACCCCCCTCCACACCGCCACTACACAACCCTTTCTTCCTCACCACTCGATGTCTATCAACAACTAGTATGGAAACTAATAACCACAAGCCAAACAAACAAATCTACCATGCTCCGCTCTGTTGATGCAAGCTGAAGCACGTAACAAACAAATCCATAACAAACAAACAAATCTACCACGCTCCGCTCCGTTGATGCAAGCTGAAGCAACAAACAAATCAACTGGGGCCTACGTGCAGCCTACGTGCGGCCTACATGCGGCCTACATGCGGCCTACATGCTGCCTACATGCTGCCTACATGCTGCCTACATCCTTACCTTAGTTAGCTCCCCAGCTAGCATGCTTCCTGCGCACCCATAACCAGAAACTGTCTCTTTCTGCTGCCCGGGACATATTGCTAACCGCAGTCCTCTGGCTTCTTCCTCGTATGCCCAGCTCACTCAGCCGAGCAATGACCGATTTCCTGCATTTTGTTTAGATGAGACAGTTTTAGTTTTGTGCGTGAGCCCTCACTAATGTCACTCACAGAGACGGTTGGAAGTCAAAATGTCTGCTTTAATCAAGTGACGTGATATGAAATTACTACGATGATCTGAAAATGTTTATGTTAACAGAAAGAAGAAGAATGTGAAAAATCTATTTAGACACAGAACAAAAAGGAAATGAAACAATGATCTCAGTCCAGTTGTCATGCAGGAAGTCAGTGTCAGCAAAGACAAAAAACCTGAGAATTAGTTTGAACCACTTTCAAATAAAATGAATAAGGATGTAGATTTTGTAATAACGAAAGACACAAAGTGAAGATGTTCACTCACCTACAGAGGCAGACAGCTGATGAGATGACACATAGAAACAATCCCATTGCAGGTGTGAATATGTAAAGATAATACCATGATGAACTGATTTCTGTATAAAATCAGATCAGAATTGAATTTCAGTAGTTTGAAGCCTGAACTGTGAGATACATGTTGTAGAAATGATTAGTCCTGCTTTTTACTCTGATCCACCTACCTTTAGTGTCCTCAGACGCAGTTAAATTCCATGTAATACTGTTAATGCCCTGTCTGTCAGTTACATCACATGAATAAAGTCCTGCATCTTCAGGCTGAGCACTGAAAATATTAAACTTTAAATGTAAGTCAGGATCTATTCTCAGTCTGTGAGAGGATACATTAGAAAAAGTCTGATTTATCAAAGGGGAATGTTTATAAATGAATCTTTTTATGTTCCAGGTAATATCCGAAGCATTTTCTGTGGATATGTTGCAGTTGAATGTGACCAAGTCTCCTCTGGATACCAGCATAGTCCTGTGGTCAGCTGTTATAGTCACTAATATTGAAGAAAGCAAAACAAATAGTCAGAATAAAACTTAATCTCCAAATAAACCCAGAGAAAAACACATATACACTATACCTGCAAGGACATGATGCAAAAGTAGTAGCTGAATGAAGAGCACGGCAGCTTGGCTTACAAGAAACATGGTGACCATCAGACAGAGAAAGAGGGACTGGAACTTTACCAAGAACTGTAAATTTAGGGCGTGGTTGCAAGCAGAAAGGAAGTGGTTAAATAAAGCAGAACTAAAGCTGACAAAGCTCTTCTCACCTCTCTTCTTGATTTAGAATGAGTCTGATCCTGGACTGGATATTGGTTCACTGCCCTGGACATACGTCTTCTGCAGAGATAAAGCAGTTACCAATAATAACATTGCCCTTCTTAGAACAGAGACTGTGTACGTATAAGCAAAATGAACAGGAGACACATTTCACTGCAGGTCTTACAGTGACTACACACAACTATTTTAATTATCATTTCAGTGACTTCCAGGTGGTTCAAAGCATGAGAATTTGCTGACAAGTGTGGTCTGTATAAGTCCAGTTAAGCATGCAGATCATCTTTCTTTGTAGCAGACTTAAGCCATACATCTGGCTTAAGTCTGCTAAAAATAACAGTTGCAACCATCTGTATATTTTGAATGACATCTCGTTACATTCACAGGCCCATCCTCTCTCTCTACGTTCACACAGAGGTAGATTTTCTGCAGGTAACAGCAGTGGAGTTAAACCACATGTATGGCTCTGCATCAGATTTACACAGTAGGTGCTCTGTACGTCTTTACATTGTAGCCTGACCTGCACCTCCCCAGAAATGTAACTGTACAGTGTTGTGATGGAAATAACAACAAGTGCTATAGGTGTGAAATACATTTCCTTTTTCACATCTCACAGTGGCCAGACAGATGGCAGAAAGTAATTATTTTAGAACTGAGAAAACAGTCTCATCACAAGGTGCTTAATTGTGTTGTTGTTTAGCCTTTGACTGAAGTTAAAGTCAGTGGTGTTGTATTTGTATTGATATAGGGCTGTTTTACCTGCTGGTACTCAAAGCGCTTTATGCTCACAGTGACACCTATACACAACCTTCATGACGTCATCTGCCTCTCAGATAAAACTATGGAAGTGTCTAATTTCTTGCAGCATGGTGAAGAAGTGGTCAACTGGATTCAAATGCGAGAAGATGACCTCTGTCCTTAAGGGCTGGTCACCGTCACAACCCAGGAGACCAGTGATATGACATCAACAAAAAAGGGATCTGTGTGGTAATGCTCCTGTGGGCATGTGTGGTTAAGTTCTCTGAGGCAATAACTCTGGGCACCTGTTCCCAATGAGCACATGAATCGTATGTTGCACCTGAATACCCACATCTTGTGGCTCAGAGAGTTAAAACACGTAGATGAGGCCTAAGTCTGCTGACTTGAAGCAGTTGTAACCATCTAATATTATACCGTCTTGTGTGTCTAGCTTGAAATATGAGGGACCCATGGGTTCATTTTGACTTAACTTTATTTCCGTTACAACAAATCATATGTGTTCCTTCAAAGGACAAGTAGAAGATGAAGATATTTATGGTGATTAATCAACATTACATTTTTAGCTCTGACTGATAAACTGTTCATAGTGATATATCAATACACATACAGCATTTTTCCATCATATTCAAATGAGGTGGAGGCTAATTTAGACTGTTGCTAATTCTGTTTCATCCTCTACACTTGTTTTTTTATCCTTCACATTTCTGGTCTCATATCACAGTTGTCTCTCTCAGACACTATTTCCTGGTTTCTTCTCTCAGTGACTTTGTCCCCCTCTGCCTCTTGTTCCTGTCTCTTCTGTCTCTGCTCTCCTCTCCTGTGAAAATGTTGGAGCCTGTGGTTAAAGCAGTGAGCTGCAGTGAATCAGCAGGTAATTTATCTTTAGATCAAGAATAAAATATTTCTGGTCTGACAGGGACGTGGCCTATTTGTGCAGATTCTCAGGTTAGAAACCACTGATGACCCAAACAATTGCAGATTTACAGTGTGTAGACAAACTGTGTTTAAATCTATAAATAAAAAATATTTATACACTTTCAAAGTTTTTATTAAGACTTTGGTCGACTGTTGGCTGTTTGGTTGATCAGTCAGGGTCTCAGGAAATACTCAAAGAACATGAGACATTTGAGTCACTGCAACATCTGCTGGACAATAAAATAAGCTAAACTATGAAAACAGCATAAAATTCAAAGAAAGATGATCTCATGCACAAACAAAATAGATAAAACATATAAAAATAATGAAAACTGGTATTTTTCCAAATTACATGAGCAACACAAACATGCATACATGAAATGTTTTCTTTGTCTTGACCTTGTGCTCATCATCTCAGTAGACTCAACAGATTTAAAGGAGCTCTGCCTCATTCTGTGATTGGTGCATACACTGCACCGCTGTAGAGTTGTGGAGTAGCCACCTATAAGAATTGAAAGTAAATTACAAGAAATGAGTGGCATTAAAAATACACAGTGAGACTTTACTTTGTGTATTATCAAAGTTCCTCTAACCTCTTCTCTCAGCAGAACTTGATACTGAGCCTGGCTCAGGATCTCGCTCTCATACAGGTTGTTGTCTGGAGTCCTGGCTCGGCTTCTTCTGCAAACACATAAGTAAAACTGAATAAATATCATCAGTTAAATGTTAAAAGTACAAACACTGTTACAATACTTGCTGCAAAATATTTTACATCAACTTAATTCATTTTGCAGCTTTAATGAGTTAGTTTGTGTGACTTTCATGTGATAATACGTTTTCTGGTCTCCAAATGAGGTGATAGAACAAACCAGCAACTCTACTGCAGCAAGATAACACAGTGATAATATTATAAATATAGTGAACAAGAACTCATTGTTCAGTGAGTCTTGTTTTATGTGGCATAAAACACGTTTTGCTGCTTACACGGTCGAGACAAGCTTATCTTCCGTGTCCATACTCCTGTTTACTTCATCAAACTGGGATCCTCACACTACCAGCTACACTAAATAAGTAGCTTGTTTAACCTGACTTAGAAAAAGTTAAACCATCCCTTCATGTCCCCACCAGAGCTACTAATATTCATCAATATCAAAATTTAAAAGTTTTTGTTGTTTAACACTCAGTGAACATGTATGTATTTTCTTATTTTAACATCATAATTTATCATTAATATTAAATCTGAGTGTCATATTCCAACTCATCATGTTATAACTGGACAACAAATAAACATAAATGCTACAGAAAAGAGAGATAATGAGAGATTATAGTAAGATCTTTCTCCATATGAGAGTAATAGATACATCTAGCATTGGAAAAGTATCATGGTTAAACAAGAAACTACTCAAAACTTAGCTGCACCACTGATATTGACTTGTCTCTGCATAAAAAGTATAGTTAATATTAACCATTAAACCTGCATTTTGTTTAGATTAGACAGTTTTAGTTTTGTGCGTGAGCCCTCACTAATGTCGCTCACAGAGATGGTTGGAAGTCAAAATGTCTGCTTTAATCCAGTGACGTGATATGAAATTACTACGATGCTCTGAAAATGTTTTTATTAACAGAAAGAAGAAGAATGTGAAAAATCTATTTAGAAATAAAAAACAGAAATGAAAAAAACGCTGTCTCAGTCCAGTTGTCATGTAGGAAGTCAGTGTCAGCAAAGACAAGAAAACTGAGAATTGGTTTGAACCACTTTCAAAGAAAATAAATAAGGATGTAGATTTTGTAATAACAAGAGACACATGAAATGTTTCACTCACCTACAGAGGCAGACAGCTGATGTGATCACGCATAGAAACAATCCCATTGCAGGTGTGAGTATGTAAAGATAATACCATGATGAACTGATTTCTGTATAAAATCATATCAGAATTTTAGTGTCAAGTTTCAACTGTGAGATACATGTTGTAGAAATGATTAGTCCTGCTTTTTACTCTGATCCACCTACCTTTAGTGTCCTCAGACACAGTTAAATTCCATGTAATACTACTAATGCCCTGTCTGGCAGTCACATCACATGAATAAAGTCCTGCATCTTCAGGTTGAGCGCTGAAAATATTTAACTTTAAATGTAAGTCAGGATCTATTCTCAGTCTGTGAGAGGATATATTAGAAAAAAGTCTGATTTATCAAGGGGGAATGTTTATAAATGAATCTTTTTATGTTCCAGGTAATATCCGAAGGATTTTCTGTGGATATGTTGCAGTTGAATGTGACCGAGTCTCCTCTGGATACCAGCATAGTCCTGTGGTCATCTATTGGAGTCACAAATACTATAAAAAAGCAAAACAAATCATCAGAATAAAACTCAAACTCCAAATAAACCCAGAGAAAACCACATATACACTATACCTGCAAGGACATGATACAAAACTAGTAGCTGAATGAAGAGCACGGTGGCTTGGCTTACGAGAAACATGGTGACCATCAGACAGAGAAAGAGGGACTGGAACTTTACCACGTTTTTTAAATGTAGGGCGTATGTAGATGCAGCGGAAAGGAAGTGGTTAGTTGCTGTTGAAAAATAACGCATATGTCACACATCCATGTAAAAACCTAAAATTAATTAGTGATTTAATGTTTCAACTGAAAATAAACTGTCAAATGTATTTCTTGTCACTATAATCATATGACAAACAGAAATATAAAATGTTCTGCTGCAGCAAAACCTCCTCTCATGCAGAAAGACATGTTAACCACATGGTGTGAACACTGAGCAGCTTTTGTCTGAGCACATAAATCGCATATTGCACCTGAATACCCACATCTTGTGGTTCAGAGAGTTAAAACACGTAGATGAGGCCTAAGTCTGCTGACTTGAAGCAGTTCTAACCATCTAATATTATACTGTCTTGTGTGTCTAGCTTGAAATATGAGGGACCCTTGTGTTCATTTTGACTTAACTTTATTTCCATTACAACAAATCATATTTGTTCCTTCACAAGACAAGTGGTTACAGAAGAAGATGAAGATATTTATGGTGATTAATCAACATTACATTTTTAGCTCTGACTGATAAACTGTTCGTAGTGATATATCAATACACATACAGCATTTTTCCATCTTATTCAAATGAGGTGGAGGCTAATTTAGACTGTTGCTAATTCTGTTTCATCCTCTACACTTGTTTTTTTTATCCTTCACATTTCTGGTCTCATATCACAGTTGTCTCTCTCAGACACTATTTCCTGGTTTCTTCTCTCAGTGAGTTTGTCCCCCTCTGCCTCTCGTTCCTGTCTCTTCTGTCTCAGCTCTCCTCTCCTGTGAAAATGTTGGAGCCTGTGGTTAAAGCAGTGAGCTGCAGTGAATCAGCAGGTAATTTATCTTTAGATCAAGAATGAAATATTTCTGGTCTGACAAGGACGTGGCCTATTTGTGCAGATTCTCAGGTTAGAAACCACTGATGACCCAAACAATTGAAGATTTACAGTGTGTAGACCAACTGTTTAAATCTATTAAATAAAAAATATTCGGGTCTGGGATACAGTCAAACAGTCATCCAGAAACCCTGACCACCAACAGATTCATCTAAATTTTATTCACAGAACTTACATGACTCCTCGTAAACTTTACAGTATGAAAATAAAAGATAATCCGAATTGTACACTTTGTACTACAGGCACAGTGGGCACCTTTTTCCACATGATTTGGGAATGCCCAGGGGTTACAAATTTTTGGAAAATGGTGCAGAGTGAACTGTCGTTGCTATTGTCCATTCCCATCCCCCTGTCCCCATCCGTTTTTATTTTAAATGATCTCTCTCAACTGAAACTTATGAAATCCTCAAAGCGAGTGTTTCTGTCTGGCCTAACTGCAGCTAAAAAGATGATCGCAACAAGGTGGAAACCGCCCCATATACTAACTCGGCGACAGTGGCTGCTCAACTTCATAGATGTTGCACTTCTGGAATTGTCCACAGCACGTATCCATGGTGCAAAAGAGGAAGTGACATTGTACTGGGCTCGAACAGTAGAGGCTCTCAAAGGCATTTTGGTGTGAGCTGACACCCCCCTTCCCCCCTCTGGTCTTGTTTGCTTTGGTTTATGTTCCCTGTTTGGGTTTTTTACTATGTACTGCAAACTGTGGATGGCATATAACCCTTTGATAGGTCTAACTAAGTTATGCTTCAATGGCACTTTTTTCCTTTCGCATTTGTGACAGTTGATGTATTTTACTTACTTGCCTTTTGTATTTTTATTATTTATTTATTTATTTATTTTCACTCATATTTTCATTTTATTTTTATGTTTTCATTATATTATCATTTTTACTCGGCATATTTGTGTCTGTGTACACGGGTATGCACTTGTTTATATGGTAATTAGGCTACTTAATTTATGTGCTGTTGAATGATAATTGTTGTCCTCAAAATCTCAATAAAAATTTGATCACAAAAAAAAAAAAAATATTCATCCACTCTCAAAGATTTTATTAATACTTTGGTTCACTGTTTGGTTGAACAGTCAGGGTCTCAGGAAATACTCAAAACACAGAACATGAGACATTTGAGTCACTGCAACATCTGCTGGACAATAAAATAAGCTAAGCTATGAAAACAGCATAAAATTCAAAGAAAGATGATCTGCATGCACAAACAAAATAGACAAAACATATAAAAATATGAGCTAAACTCTTTGAAATGAAAAGTGGTATTTTTCCAGATTACATGAGCAACACAAACATGAATACATGAAATGTTTTCTTTGTCTTGACCTTGTGCTCATCATCTCAGTAGACTCAACAGATTTAAAGGAGCTCTGCCTCATTCTGTGATTGGTACATACACTGCACCGCTGTAGAGTTGTGGAGTAGCCACCTATAAGAATTAGAAGTAAATGAACAAAAAATGAGTGGTATTAAAAATACACCGTGAGACTTTACTTTGTGTATTAGCAAAGTTCCTCTAACCTCTTTTCTCAGCAGAACTTGATACTGAGCCTGGCTCAGGATCTCACTCTCATACAGGTTGTTGTCTGGAGTCCTGGCTTGACTTCTTCTGCAAACACAAAAGTGAAACTGAATAAATATTATCCATTAAATGTTAAAAGTATAAACTCTGCTGTAATAATACTTTCTGTTAAAAACATTTTACATCAACTTAACATCATTTTCCAGGAGGGAACTGAAACTCACGTCTTCTTAAAAGACGCCAGACTACACGGACAAAAGTGAACAGAACAAATCACTTTCTGGTCGGTTTTGATGAGTTAGTTTGTGTGACTTTGCTGTGATAATAAGTTTTCTGGTCTCCAAATGAGGTGTTACAACAAACCAGCAACTCTACTGCAGCAAGATAACACAGTGATAATATTATAAATAAATTGAACAAGAACTCATTGTTCAGTGAGTCTTGTTTTATGTGGAATAAACACGTTTTGCTGCTTACACGGTCGAGACAAGCTTATCTTCCGAGTCCATACTCCTGTCTACTTCTTCAAACTCCTCACGCTCCTCACACTACCAGCTACACTAAATAAGTAGCTTGTTTAACCTGACTTAGAAAAAGTTAAACCATCCCTTCATGTCCCCACCAGAGCTACTAATATTCATCAATATCAAAATTAAAAAAGTTTTTGTTGTTTAACCCTCAGTCAGCATGTATGTATTTTCTTATTTTAACATCATAATTTATCATTAATATTAAATCTGAGTGTCATATTCCAACTCATCATGTTATAACTGGACAACAAATAAACATAAATGCTACAGAAAAGAGAGATAATGAGAGATTATAGTAAGATCTTTCTCCATATGAGAGTAATAGATACATCTAGCATTGGAAAAGTATCATGGTTAAACAAGAAACTACTCAAAACTTATCAACACCACTGATATTGTGACTTGTCTCTGCATAAAAAAGTATAGTTAATGTTAATCGTTAAACTTGCATTTTGTTTAGATGAGACAGTTTTAGTTTTGTGCGTGAGCCCTCACTAATGTCGCTCACAGAGATGGTTGGAAGTCAAAATGTCTGCTTTAATCCAGTGACGTGATATGAAATTACTACGATGCTCTGAAAATGTTTTTATTACCAGAAAGAAGAAGAATGTGAAAAATCTATTTAGAAATAAAAAACAGAAATGAAAAAAACGCTATCTCAGTCCAGTTGTCATGTAGGAAGTTGGTGTCAACAAAGACAAGAAAACTGAGAATTGGTTTGAACCACTTTCAAAGAAAATAAATAAGGATGTAGATTTTGTAATAACAAGAGACACATGAAATGTTTCACTCACCTGCAGAGGCAGACAGCTGATGTGATCACGCATAGAAACAATCCCATTGCAGGTGTGAGTATGTAAAGATAATACCATGATGAACTGATTTCTGTATAAAATCATATCAGAATTTTAGTGTCAAGTTTCAACTGTGAGATACATGTTGTAGAAATGATTAGTCCTGCTTTTTACTCTGATCCACCTACCTTCAGTGTCCTCAGACACAGTTAAATTCCATGTAATACTACTAATGCCCTGTCTGTCAGTCACATAACATGAATAAAGTCCTGCATCTTCAGGTTGAGCGCTGAAAATATTTAACTTTAAATGTAAGTCAGGATCTATTCTCAGTCTGTGAGAGGATACATTAGAAAAAGTCTGATTTATCAAGGGGGAATGTTTATAAATGAATCTTTTATGTTCCAGGTAATATCCGAAGCATTTTCTGTGGATATGTTGCAGTTGAATGTGACCGAGTCTCCTCTGGATACCAGCATAGTCCTGTGGTCAGCTGTTGGAGACACTAATATTGAAGAAAGCAAAACAAATAGTCAGCATAAAACTTAATCTCCAAAAAACACAGAGAAAACCACATATGCACTATACCTGCAAGGACATGATGCAAAACTAGTAGCTGAATGAAGAGCACGGTGGCTTGGCTTATGAGAAACATGGTGACCATCAGACAGAGAAAGAGGGACTGTAACTTTACCACACGTTTTTTAAATGTAGGGCGTATGTAGATGCAGCGGAAAGGAAGTGGTTAGTTGCTGTTGAAAATAACGCATATGTCACACATCCATGTAAAAACCTAAAATTAATTAGTGATTTAATGTTTCAACTGAAAATAAACTGTCAAATGTATTTCTTGTCACTATAATCATATGACAAACAGAAATATAAAATGTTCTGCTGCAGCTAAACCTCCTCTCATGCAGAAAGACATGTTAACCACATGGTGTGAACACTGAGCATCTTTTGTCTGAGCACATAAATCGCATGTTGCACCTGAATACCCACATCTTGTGGTTCAGAGAGTTAAAACATGTAGATGAGGCCTAAGTCTGCTGACTTGAAGCAGTTCTTACCATCTAATATTATACCGTCTTGTGTGTCTAGCTTGAAATATGAGGGACCCTTGGGTTCATTTTGACATAACTTTATTTCCATTACAACAAATCATGCTTGTCCCTTCACAGGACAAGTGGTTACAGAAGAAGATGAAGACATTTATGGTGATTAATCAACATTACATTTTTAGCTCTGACTGATAAACTGTTCATAGTGATATATCAATACACATACAGCATTTTTCCATCATATTCAAATGAGGTGGAGGCTAATTTAGACTGTTGCTAATTCTGTTTCATCCTCTACACTTGTTTTTTTGTCCTTCACATTTCTGGTCTCATATCACAGTTGTCTCTCTCAGACACTATTTCCTGGTTTCTTCTCTCAGTGAGTTTGTCCCCCTCTGCCTCTCGTTCCTGTCTCTTCTGTCTCTGCTCTCCTCTCCTGTGAAAATGTTGGAGCCTGTGGTTACAGCAGTGAGCTGCAGTGAATCAGCAGGTAATTTATCTTTAGATCAAGAATAAAATATTTCTGGTCTGACAAGGACGTGGCCTATTTGTGCAGATTCTCAGGTTAGAAACCATTGATGACCCAAACAATTGCAGATTTACAGTGTAGACAAACTGTGTTTAAATCTATTAAATAAAAAAATCTTTATCCACTCTCAAAGATTTTATTAATACTTTGGTTCACTGTTTGGTTGATCAGTCAGGGTCTCAGGAAATATTCAAAACACAGAACATGAGACATTTGAGTCACTGCAACATCTGCTGGACAATAAAATAAGCTAAGCTATGAAAACAGCATAAAATTCAAAGAAAGATGATCTGCATGCACAAACAAAATAGACAAAACATATAAAAATAATGAAAACTGGTATTTTTCCAAATTACATAAGCAACACAAACATGCATACATGAAATGTTTTCTTTGTCTTGACCTTGTGCTCATCATCTCAGTAGACTCAACAGATTTAAAGGAGCTCTGCCTCATTCTGTGATTGGTTCATACACTGCACAGTGGTAGAGTTGTGGAGGGGCCACTTATAAGAATTAGAAAGTAAATTACAAGAAATAAGTGCTATTAAATATACATTGTGAGACTTTACTTTGTGTATTATCAAAGTTCCTCTAACCTCTTCTCTCAGCAGAACTTGATACTGAGCCTGGCTCTGGATCTCGCTCTCATATAGGTTGTTGTCTGGAGTCCTGGCTCGGCTTCTTCTGCAAACACAAAAGTAAAACTGAATAAATATCATCAGTTAAATGTTAAAAGTATAAATACTGTTAACAATACTTGCTGCAAAAACATTTTACATCAACTTAATTCATTTTCCAGCTTTGATGAGTTAGTTTGTGTGACTTTGCTGTGATAATAAGATTTCTGGTCTCTAAATGAGGTGTTACAACAAACCAGCAACTCTACTGCAGCAAGATAACACAGTGATAATATTATAAATAAATTGAACAAGAACTCATTGTTCAGTGAGTCTTGTTTTATGTGGCCTAAACACGTTTGCTGCTTACGCGGTCGAGACAAGCTTATCTTCCGTGTCCATACTCCTGTTTACTTCATCAAACTGGGGATCCTCACACTACCAGCTACACTAAATAAGTAGCTTGTGTAACCTGACTTAGAAAAAGGCATAACCATCCCTTCATTTCCCCACCAGAGCTACTAATATCCATATATCAAAATTTTAAAAAGTTTTGTTGTTTAACCCTCAGTGCGCCTGTATGTATTTTCTTATTTTAACATCATAATTTATCATTAATATTAAATCTGAGTGTCATATTCCAACTCATCATGTTATAACTGGACAACAAATAAACAAAAATGCTACAGAAAAGAGAGATAATGAGAGAGTATAGTAAGATCTTTCTCCATATGAGAGTAATAGATACATCTAGCATTGGAAAAGTATCATGGTTAAACAAGAAACTACTCAAAACTTAGCAGCACCACTGATATTGTGACTTGTCTCTGCATAGAAAGTATAGTTAATGTTAACCATTAAACCTGCATTTTGTTTAGATGAGACAGTTTTAGTTTTGTGCGTGAGCCCTCACTAATGTCGCTCACAGAGACGGTTAGAAGTCAAAATGTCTGCTTTAATCCAGTGACGTGATATGAAATTACTACGATGCTCTGAAAATGCTTTTATTACCAGAAAATAGAAAAATCTGAAATATAAAATCTATTTAGACACAGAACAAAAACAGAAATGAAAAACAGCTGTCTCAGTCCAGTTGTCATGTAGGAAGTCAGTGTCAGCAAAGACAAGAAAACTGAGAATTAGTTTGAACCACTTTCAAATAAAAATAAATAAGGATGTAGATTTTGTAATAACAAAAGACACAAAGTGAAAAATTTCACTCACCTCCAGAGGCAGACAGCTGATGTGATGACACATAGAAACAATCCCATTGCGGGTGTGAGTATGTAAAGATAATACCATGATGAACTGATTTCTGTATAAAATCATATCAGAATTTTAGTGTCAAGTTTCAACTGTGAGATACATGTTGTAGAAATGATTAGTCCTGCTTTTTACTCTGATCCACCTACCTTTAGTGTCCTCAGACACAGTTAAATTCCATGTAATACTGTTAATGCCCCGTTTGTCAGTCACATAACATGAATAAAGTCCTGCATCTTCAGGTTGAGCGCTGAAAATATTTAACTTTAAATGTAAGTCAGGATCTATTCTCAGTCTGTGAGAGGATATATTAGAAAAAGTCTGATTTATCAAGGGGAATGTTATAAATGAATCTTTTTATGTTCCAGGTAATATCCGAAGCATTTTCTCTGGATCTGTTGCAGTTGAATGTGACCGAGTCTCCTCTGGATACCAGCATAGTCCTGTGGTCAGCTGTTGGAATTGCTAATATTGAAGAAAGCAAAACAAATAATCAGCATAAAACTTAATCTCCAGATAAACCCAGAGAAAAACACATATACACTATACCTGCAAGTACATGACGAAAAACTAGTAGCTGAATGAAGAGCACGGTGGCTTGGCTTACAAGAAACATGGTGACCATCAGACAGAGAAAGAGGGACTGAAACTTTACCACACGTTTTTTAAATGTAGCGTATATGTAGATGCAGCGGAAAGGAAGTGGTTAGTTGCTGTTGAAAAACAACAACAACAAAAAAAATAACGCATATGTCACACATCCATGTAAAACCTAAATGAATTAGTGATTTAATGTTTCAACTTAACTGAAAATAAACAGTCAAATGTATTTCTCGTCACTATAATCATATGATGAACTGAAATATAAAATGCACCTCATGTTCTGCTGCAGGAAAACCTCCTCTCACACTGAATACAGGTTCGTTGGCCACATGGTGTGAACACTGAGCATCCTTTCTTTGAACGCATGAATCGAGTATGTTGCGCCTGAATACCCACATCTTGTGGCTCAGAGAGTTAAAAACACGTAGATGAGGCCTAAGTCTGCTGACTTGAAGCAGTTGTAACCATCTAATATTATACTGTCTTGTGTGTCTAACTTGAAATATGAGGGACCCTTGTGTTCATTTTGACATAACTTTATTCCATTACAACAAATCATGCTTGTCCTTTCACAGGACAAGTGGTTACAGAGGAAGATGAAGACATTTATGGTGATTAATCAACATTACATTTTTAGCTCTGACTGATAAATTGTTCATAGTAATATATCAATACACATACAGCATTTCCCATCATATTCAAATGAGGTGGAGGGTAATTTGGACTGTTGCTAATTCTGTTTCATCCTCTACACTTGTTTTTTTGTCCTTCACATTTCTGGTCTCATATCACAGTTGTCTCTCTCAGACACTATTTCCTGGTTTCTTCTCTCAGTGAGTTTGTCCCCCTCTGCCTCTCGTTCCTGTCTCTTCTGTCTCAGCTCTCCTCTCCTGTGAAAATGTTGGCGCCTGTGGTTAAAGCAGTGAGCTGCAGTGAATCAGCAGGTAATTTATCTTTAGATCAAGAATAAAATATTTCTGGTCTGACAAGGACGTGGCCTATTTGTGCAGATTCTCAGGTTAGAAACCACTGATGACCCAAACAATTGCAGATTTACAGTGTACAGACAAACTGTGTTTAAATCTATAAAATAAAAAATATTTATACACTTTCAAAGTTTTTATTAAGACTTTGGTCGACTGTTGGCTGTTTGGTTGATCAGTCAGGGTCTCAGGAAATACTCAAAACACAGAACATGAGACATTTGAGTCACTGCAACATCTGCTGGACAATAAAATAAGCTAAACTATGAAAACAGCATAAAATTCAAAGAAAGATGATCTGCATGCACAAACAAAATAGACAAAACATATAAAAATAATGAAAACTGGTATTTTTCCAAATTACATGAGCAACACAAACATGATACATGAAAGGTTTTCTTTGTCTTGACTTTGTGCTCATCATCTCAGTAGACTCAACAGATTTAAAGGAGCTCTGCCTCATTCTGTGATTGGTTCATACACTGCACAGTGGTAGAGTTGTGGAGTAGCCACCTATAAGAATTGAAAGTAAATGGACAAAAAATAAGTGGTATTAAAAACACACCGTGAGACTTTACTTTGTGTATTATCAAAGTTCCAACCTCTTCTCTCAGCAGAACTTGATACTGAGCCTGGCTCTGGATCTCGCTCTCATACAGGTTGTAGTCTGGAGTCCTGGCTCGGCTTCTTCTGCAAACACAAAAGTGAAACTGAATAAATATCAGTTAAATGTTAAAAGTACAAACACTGCTACAATAATGCTTTCTGTTAAAAACATTTTACATCAACTTTACCTCATTTTCCAGCTTTGATGAGTAGTTTGTGTGACTTTGGTGTGATAATACATTTTCTGGTTTCCAAATAATGTGTTACAAGTCACACAGTGGCAACCAGCAACTCTACTGCAGCAAGATAACACAGTGATAATAATTTTAAATAAATTGAACAAGAACTCATTGTTCAGTGAGTCTTGTTTATGTGGCCTAAACACGTTTTGCTGCTTACACGGTCGAGACAAGCTTATCTTCCGTGTCCATACTCCTGTCTATTTCATCAAACTGGGGATCCTCACACTACCAGCTACACTAAATAAGTAGCTTGTTTAATCTGACTTAGAAAAAGCTTAACCATCCCTTCATGTCCCCACCAGAGCTACCAGAGGCGCACCTTGTCAACAGGCAAGGCAGGCAACTGCTTGGAGCCCCATGCCGCTATAGGGGGCCCCCGATTGCCGGTGGTCCAAACAAGAATTTGATTTTGCGTGCTCCTGTCCTGTTGTACAAACAATACTGTACATGTATACTATCTGACTGTGTTCAAACGAGTTCAAAGAATCCACACATATAGCCTGTATATTTTTTAAAAGACGGCTGAAGTGCACACACACAGTTCTAGTGATTATAAGAGATGTTGTCTCATCGTAGTGAAGTATCATGATACATACTTATGTAATCGATATGAATATGATTGTCACAAACACATAATAATAAACACATTGATTCTCGGATGGCCGACACCCGGTAGATAAATAGCAACAGGCGAATACGTATCAAGTACCAACATAGGAAAGGCCTACTTAACACGAGTGCATATCAAAATTCCGATTGGATGGAATGTTGATTGCCGTTGGCTTTGCTCAGTCAAAATCCAGCCCAGGTGGATAACTTCCCCGTTTCGAAAATGAACGTAGCGAATGGGTGACGTTGTATCATTCAGTAACCTAAATTGGAAAATTAGCTGCAGGAAATGAAGAGGAGTTATCCAGAAGAAGAAGCAAAAAGAAAGAAAGACATAAAACTATTTTACTACACTTACTATAATTTAAATTTTGTACAAAGTTTATATTGGATTGTTAAAGCAATTTACTGTATTTTATTATACAATTTTTGATTATTATTTTTATTTATTTATTCTTTACTTTTATTATTTTATATTTTCCAAAATAACAAGGTTGTTCGTGTTTAGAACATTTGGAATTAAAAAAGGTTTATTTCATACATTTTTCGTTGGTGTCAGATTATTTATAGCCTAACATAATGGTGATGAACACTGGTTGGTAGGGCCCCCGAGGAATTTTTGCTTGGGGGCCCCACTGACTCCTGGATCGCCTCTGAGAGCTACTAATATTCATCAATGTCAAAATTTAAAAAATCTTTGATGTTTAACACTCTGTGCGCCTGTATGTATTTCTTATTTAACATCATAATTTATCATTAATATTAAATCTGATTGTCATATTCCAACTCATCATGTTATAACTGGACAACAAATAAACAAAAATGCTACAGAAAGAGAGATAATGAGAGATTATAGTAAGCTCTTTCTCCATATGAGAGTAATAGATACATCTACCATTGGAAAAGTATCATGGTTAAACAAGAAACTACTCAAAACTTGGCAGCACCACTGATATTGTGACTTGTCTCTGCATGAAAAGTATAGTTAATATTAACCATTAACCCTGCATTTTGTTTAGATGAGACAGTTTTAGTTTTGTGCGTGAGCCTCACTAATGTCGCTCACAGAGACGGTTGGAAGTTAAAATGTCTGCTTTAATCCAGTGACGTGATATGAAATTACTACGATGCTCTGAAAATGTTTTTATTACCAGAAAGAAGAAGAAAATCTGAAAATAAAGTCTATTTAGAAATAAAAAAACAAATGAAATACAACTATCTCAGTCCAGTTGTCATGTAGGAAGTCAGTGTAAGCAAAGACAAAACCCTGAGAATTAGTTTGAACCACTTTCAAATAAAAATAAATTAGGATGTAGATTTTGTAATAACAAGAGACACAAAGTGAAGTGTTCACTCACCTACAGAGGCAGACAGCTGATGAGATGACACATAGAAACAATCCCATTGCAGGTGTGAGTATGTAAAGATAATACCATGATGAACTGATTTCTGTATAAAATCAGATCAGAATTTTATTTAAGTAGCGTGAAGCCTGAACTGTGAGATACATGTTGTAGAAATGATTAGTCCTGCTTTTTACTCTGATCCACCTACCTTTAGTGTCCTCAGACACAGTTAAATTCCATGTAATACTGTTAATGCCCTGTCTGTCAGTCACATAACATGAATAAAGTCCTGCATCTTCAGGTTGAGCGCTGAAAATATTTAACTTTAAATGTAAGTCAGGATCTATTCTCAGTCTGTGAGAGGATATATTAGAAAAAGTCTGATTTATCAAGGGGGAATGTTTATAAATGAATCTTTTTATGTTCCAGGTAATATCCGAAGTTTTCTGTGGATCTGTTGCAGTTGAATGTGACCGAGTCTCCTCTGGATACCAGCATAGTCCTGTGGTCAGCTGTTTCAGTGCTATATTGAAGAAAGTAAAATAAATAGTCAGCATAAAACTTAATCTCCAGATAAACCCAGAGAAAAACACATATACACTATACCTGCAAGTACATGACGAAAAACTAGTAGCTGAATGAAGAGCACGGTGGCTTGGCTTACAAGAAACATGGTGACCATCAGACAGAGAAAAGAGGGACTGAAACTTTACCACACGTTTTTTAAATGTAGCGTATATGTAGATGCAGCGGAAAGGAAGTGGTTAGTTGCCGCTGAAAAACAACAACAACAAAAAAATAATCATATGTCACACATCCATGTAAAACCTAATTAGTGATTTAATGTTTCAATTTAATTGAAAATAAAATGTCAAATGTATTTCTCGTCACTATAATCATATGATGAACTGAAATATAAAATGCACCTCATGTTCTGCTACAGCTAAACCTCCTCTCATGCAGACCAGACATGTGACCACATGGTGTGAAAACTGAGCAGCTTTGTCTGAGCACATAAATCGCATGTTGCACCTGAATACCCACATCTTGTGGCTCAGAGAGTTAAAACACGTAGATGAGGCCTAAGTCTGCTGACTTGAAGCAGTTCTAACCATCTAATATTATACCGTCTTGTGTGTCTAGCTTGAATATGAGGGACCCTTGGGTTCATTTTGACTTAACTTTATTTCCGTTACAACAAATAATGCTTGGAAACTTTCTTTGGTGAACTCAGACAAAATTTAACAATGCAAAACGATCTAAAACTCTACCTCTTCACATTAAGACTGTAGTTTTATTGTATTAATTAGAGGCTGTAGAGTCCACTTCCCTCAAAGCACCTGTTTTCAAACTAGAAAATGTAATGTCCTTCATCGCTCTCTCTCGTCCATGTCTCTGTTTTCAGCATCGTCTTAATGACTCGTTGGCTCAGACGTGATCATAGATTAATTCAGCCTCTCCATGTACTGACTCCTCCTCTTGTTATTTCTCCATTGATCCGTGTTGTCCTGCTCTTGATTGTGGACCTATGGTGACAGAAATAGAAAATAAGAAAAAGGTTCAGTACAACCTCTAAGGCAGGAAATAAATAAAGCAGAACTAAAGCTGACAAAGCTCTTCTCACCTCTCTTCTTGATTTAGAATGAGTCTGATCCTGGACTGGATATTGGTTCACTGCCCCAGACATACGTCTTCTGCAGAGATAAAGCAGTTACCAATAATAACATTGCCCTTCTTAGAACAGAGACTGTGTACGTATAAGCAAAATGAACAGGAGACACATTTCACTGCAGGTCTTACAGTGACTACACACAACTATTTTAATGATCATTTCAGTGACTTCCAGATGGTTCAAAGTGTGAGAATTTGCTGACATGTATGGACTGTGTAACTCCAGTTAATGACTCCTGTTAAACATCTGACATGGAGTCATACATCTGGCTTAAGTCTGCTACAAATGTCAGTTGCAATCATCTGTATATTTTGAATGACATCTCGTTACATTCACAGGCCCATCCTCTCTCTCCTACGTTCACACAGAGGTAGATTTTCTGCAGGTAACAGCAGTGGAGTTAAACCACATGTATGGTTCTGCATCAGATTTACACAGTAGGTGCTCTGTAGGTCTTTACATTGTAGCCTGACCCGCACCTCCCCAGAAATGCAACTACATAACAAGAAGTGTCATAGGTGAGAAATGCATTTCCTTTTTCACATCTCACAGTGGCCATACATGCATGATATAGTTTTTTCCTTCAGCCTCTGACACATCGTCTTCTCACATGGCAGAAAGTAATTATTTTAGAACTGAGAAAACAATCCCATCACAAGGTGCTTAATTGTGTTGTTGTTTAGCCTCTGACTGAAGTTAAAGTCAGTGGTGTTGTATTTGTATTGATAAAGGGCAGTTTTACCTGCTGGTACTCAAAGCGCTTTACACTCACAGTGACACCTACACATTAATAATACCTTCATGACATCATCTGCTCTCAGATAAAACTATGGAAGTGTTTAATTTCTTGCAGCATTGTGAAGAAGTGGTCAACTGGATTCAAATGTGAGAAGATGACCTCTGTCCTTAAGGGCTGGTCACCGTCACAACCAGGAGACCAGTGATATGACATCAACAAAAAAGGGAACCGAGTGCTCCTAGATTTTGTGTCTGTGAAGATTCTCAATCATCCAAAAAGGTTAAAAAAAAAAAAAGGCAACTGGACTTGTAAAGTTTTTTGAGAAGATGGAAAAAAAAAAAAATAATATATATATATATATATATATATATATACCTTCACTAAACAGAGGAGGTGGATTGAGATTTAATCTGCCATCTATTTACAGTACAGTTTTAATCTTCTGTCCCTAAGAAGTTTCAACCTCATTCACATCTGGACGCTGCAGCCTCTGATGGACAAGAGTCGTTAGAGAACCATTCATAGTGAAGAGGATAGGGACAAAAAATAAATACCTCCCCCCCAAAAAAAACTCTACAAGTCCAGTTGCTTTTTTGAACCTTTTTTTTTTTTGGATATCCTAGACTTTGTGTAATCTATGACAGATCTAATACCAAGAATAAATGTGCTAGGTTTTCAAAAATTAAAACACAAACTATCTTTATAGAAATGATCATTCGTAATTTTGCCTAAAACAACTTTTTAAGTGCACACAGACGTGATGATACAATGTGATCACGTGAAATTTATTTGTTCATACTGAATCTGAAAAGTTTCACTCACCTACAGAGGCAGACAGCTGATGAGACGACAAAAAGAAGCAATCCGATTGCAGGTGTGAGTATGTAAAGATAATACCATGATGAACTGATTTCTGTATAAAATCAAATGAGAATTATATTTAAGTAGCATGCAGTTTGATCTGGAAACTGTAAGATACATGTTGTAGAAATGATTAGTCCTGCTTTTTACTCTGATCCACCTACCTTTAGTGTCCTCAGACACAGTTAAATTCCATGTAATACTGTTAATGCCCTGTCTGTCAGTCACATCACATGAATAAAGTCCTGCATCTTCAGGTTGAGTGCTGAAAATATTTAACTCTAAATGTAAGTCAGGATCTATTCTCAGTCTGTGAGAGGATACATTAGAAAAAGTCTGATTTATCAAGGGGGAATGTTTATAAATGAATCTTTTTATGTTCCAGGTAATATCCGAAGGATTTTCTGTGGATATGTTGCAGTTGAATGTGACCGAGTCTCCTCTGAATACCAGCATAGTCCTGTGGTCAGCTGTTGGAGTCACTAACACGATAAAAAAGCAAAAC
This sequence comes from Planiliza haematocheilus, assembly GCA_005024645.1. Classification (NCBI taxonomy): domain Eukaryota; kingdom Metazoa; phylum Chordata; class Actinopteri; order Mugiliformes; family Mugilidae; genus Planiliza; species Planiliza haematocheilus. The sequence goes on from SRSE01000725.1 coordinate 10,841,997, forward strand.
AAATAGTCAGAATAAAACATAATCTCCGAATAAACCCAGAAAAAAAACACATATACACTATACCTGCAAGGACATGATGCAAAACTAGTAGCTGAATGAAGAGCACGGCAGCTTGGCTTATGAGAAACATGGTGACCATCAGACAGAGAAAGAGGGACTGGAACGTTACCACGCGTTTTTAAATGTAGGGCGTATGTAGATGCAGCGGTAAGGAAGTGGTTTGTTACAGTTGAAAAACAACAACAACAAAAAAATAATGCATATGTAATGCATCCATGTAAAACCCCAAAATAATTAGTGACTTAATGTTTCAATTTAATTGAAAATAAACTGTCAAATGTATTTCTTGTCACTATAATCATATGATGAACTGAAATATAAAATGCACCTCATGTTCTGCTGCAAAAAACTTTCTCACGCCACGTTGGCCACATGGTGTGAATACTGAGCATCCTTTGTTTGAGTGCATGAATCGTATGTTGCATCTGAATACCCACATCTTGTGGCTCAGAGAGTTAAAACACGTAGATGAGGCCTAAGTCTGCTGACTTGAAGCAGTTCTAACCATCTAATATTATACCGTCTTGAAGACATTTATGGTGATTAATCAACATTACATTTTTAGCTCTGATTGATAAACTGTTCATAGTGACACGGAAAGAACTTATATGAGGATATATGCACATGTATGAAACCTATATTCAGTTTATCTGTGCATATATGCTGCATATATACGTTATATATGCATATATACGTTATATATGCAGCATATATATTATCATATACGTGCATATATATATGTTATATATGCACATATATATTAAATATGTGCATATATGATAATATGCCATATATATATATATATATATATATATATATATATATATATATATAGTATATGACACATATATGCCAAATTCAGGTGCATATATGCGCATATACAGGGCATAGGTCTCCTATATTGCTTCTTTATATCCACATATAAGCCCTATATGTACATAGAAGATATGTCTCCTATATAGCTCATATACACAGTGGCAGGTGTCATACCTATTGTATAGCTCATATCTCACTTTTGAAACTGTTATACATGATGCCAAGCTCATATTTTTTATTCTCAAGGTAATAACTGCAATAACTTCCATTCTGTGAATAGTGAGTGCTTGTGTGAGGGAATGGGTAGATGTGTCTGTAACTTATATAAAGTCACACTTATATATAGGTCGTTTACCGTTAATGCCAAGCTTAGATTTTTGGTTTTTCTATTCAGTTTTTGATTGTTAATTTATTATTTGTGTTTTTGTTCATGTTTTTGTCAGTCAGTCCTTTTCTAAACCCGTTTAGTCCTGTTAGGGGTCACGGGGGTCTGCTGGAGCCTATCCCAGCTGTCATCGGGCGAGAGGCAGGGGTACACCCTGGACAGGTCGCCAGTCCATCGCAGGGCCAACACACTCACATTCACACCTACGGCCAATTTAGAATCACCAATTAACCTAACGAGCATGTCTTTGGATGGTGGGAGGAAGCCGGAGTACCCGGAGAGAACCCACGCAGACACAGGGAGAACATGCAAACTCCACACATGGATTCGAACCTTCTTGCTGTGAGGCATCAGTGCTGACCACCTCGCCACTGTGCCGCCCTCATGTTTTTGTTTAATTTGATAATGGGAATAAATGATGTAAAGTTCTACATTTTAGTTTTTTATTTGTTTGTGTAGGCCATGTAGCTATGGATTTGAATAATTTCACGAATATATAGGTGAACATATAACTACATATATGGAGTGTACATATATAAGTGAACATACAGGTACATATATGTAACTATATATGTGCATATATGTACATATCATATATGAAAATGGACAATTTTATGTATATCACATATATTCAAACCCTATATTAGAGCCTATACTAAAACCTATATGTTTATATAGGTTCTTTTCGTGCTGGATATCAATACACATACAGCATTTTTCCATCATATTCAAATGAGATGGAGGCTAATTTAGACTGTTGCTAATTATGTTTCATCCTCTACACTTGTTTTTTTTTATCCTTCATTGTCTTTCTCAGACACTATTTCCTGGTTTCTTCTCTCAGTGAGTTTGTCGCCCTCTGCCTCTCATTCCTGTCTCTTCTGTCTCTCACTCTCCTCTCTTCTGATTTTTCTTTTCTTTTTTTTAAATACACTGCACTTTCATATGCAGACTTTGGGTTTAGTAAATACTGAGATCTGGTTGACTGTTGGTTAGCAAAAGTATGAAAGAGTTATCAAAGGAGAATGTGGATATGCAGGACACAAGAACGAGGCAGGAGAAGGAAACAAAATGTATTTAATGAAAACTTACAAATCAATGCTTGAATCGCTGCGGGTATGACAGGGTAATTCTAACACAAAAAAGACACTGATGAAGGCCAAAAAAAAACAAAGGACACAGGAATACAATGAGGAGACAAACTAGGTGATATCACAGGACAATGAGAACATAGCAGACAACATGACACAGAACAAAAGCAATTACAGGGCCATATGTACAGGTGGGCAAAGGAGTGACACGACACAGATGAAGAGAATGAGGATGAGGGCAGAGCACACGAGGAGAAACCAGTCCAACAATCAAAGGGGGGAACAACACAGGACATGAAACACCAAGGAATCAGAATCAGAATCAGCTTTATTGCCAAGCATGTGTGTACATATAAGGAATTTGCTTTGGTCCTACAGAAAAGACCATGGCCGCCAATGGGTATCGGCGCCAATTATTGGGAAATTGGGGACAAGAAAGGGGGAAGGAACAAGAGGCGAGAAAAAGCAGCTCCCAGACTACACACCTCTGGGGTAGTACAGCCTGGGACCAGTTAAAAACCTCAGCAAACATAAGCACATATGAACACACTTTACAACACAATAAGTCAAAAACAACTTGCACCGGGGAGGGGGAAACGGGAGGTGAAGGTATTCCAGCTCAGACAGGCAGCTATCCGCGTAATCGGACCCCGCCTGTTGGACTGGATGGGTAAAAGCTGCGAAGGCGTGGGATTGGGGCTAAGGAGGTGAAGTGCATATGTGCATGTGAGTGAGTGTCCTTGTGGTGTGTGTACATAAGCCTGGAGAGTTGCTTTGTCTAGCCTCCCAGGAAACACAATGAAAACCAAACAGGGTCACAGGAAATATTCAAAACACAGAACCATGAGACATTTGAATCATTAGCAACATCTGCTGGACAATAAAATTAACATCTTTTTAAATGTTTGTTTTTTGTTTGTTTTTTTGTTTTTTACACATAATGAAATGTCTTCTCTTGTACTCTTACTCTTACGTTTCATGCCTCATTCTGTGATTGGTCCATAGATTTTTTTGCAGCTCAGTAGACTCAACAGATTTAAAGGAGCTCTGCCTCATTCTGTGATTGGTTCATACACTGCACAGCTGTAGAGTTGTGGACGGGTCACCTATAAGAATTGAACGTAAATAGGTAAGAAATTAGTGGCATTGATTAAAAATACACCGTGAGACTTTACTTTGTGTATTATCAAAGTTCCTCTAACCTCTTCTCTCAGCAAAACTTGATACTGAGCCTGGCTCAGGATCTCGCTCTCATACAGGTTGTTGTCTGGCTTGGTGTGGCTTCTTCTGCAAACACAAAAGTAAAACTGAATAAATATCAGTTAAATGTACAAAGTATAAACACTGCTGTGTAAGATCTGAGATTTTTACAATACTTGCAAAAAACATTTTTTTTCTTGCAAGTTTGTTTCGTCACTCATCAATCACTGGTTTTAACTTTGCATCATTTTTCAGCAGGAAACTGAAACTGATCTCTTCTTAAAAGCTGCCAGACTACACAGACAAAAGTGAACAGAACACAAACTTAAATGTAGGGTGCATGTAGTTGCAGCGAGGCGAGCAACAAGAGACATGAAGTGAAAATTTTCACTCATCTAAGGAGGCAGACAGCTGATGTGATGACACATAGAAGCAATCCTATTGCAGGTGTGACAATATATTTAAAAAAAAAATACCATGATGAGTGTGGTGTTAAGTTTCAACTGTGAGATACATGTTGTAGAAATACTTAGTCCTGCTTTTTACTCTGATCCACCTACCTTTAGTGTCCTCAGATACAGTTAAATTCCATGTAATACTGTTAATGCCCTGTCTGTCAGTCACATAACATGAATAAAGTCCTGCATCTTCAGGTTGAGCGCTGAAAATATTTACCTTTAAATGTAAATCATTTAGAAATACACAGTACAAGATGTTACAATCCCTTGTGCTGAAATCCCAGGCAAAACACGTTTAGAGGCCCTGTTCGACTAAGAGGCCCTACCAAGCCTACAGTCATGTAATATGACCACTAATCTATATTCTACCTAGGCTAACTAGAGGCTGCTGGCTTGTAAGCCCATTGAGCAGCAGAGGATACCTCAAACATTGTAAAACATACCTAACTAAACGCTGCTGGCTTGTATGTCCCGCTCAGCAGCAAACCATGGCTACCAAATACCATGAGAACATGATCTGAACAACAGCAGTATGCAGCATATCATTGGGGTTTTCAAGTGGGCACCTCCCTTCACCGATGTTTCGTTAAGTTAGGCCCACGACACCTCAAGAAGGCTTAACAGTGATTTCCAGCGTCCTGGAATCACCCCCCTCCACACCGCCACTACACAACCCTTTCTTCCTCACCACTCGATGTCTATCAACAACTAGTATGGAAACTAATAACCACAAGCCAAACAAACAAATCTACCATGCTCCGCTCTGTTGATGCAAGCTGAAGCACGTAACAAACAAATCCATAACAAACAAACAAATCTACCACGCTCCGCTCCGTTGATGCAAGCTGAAGCAACAAACAAATCAACTGGGGCCTACGTGCAGCCTACGTGCGGCCTACATGCGGCCTACATGCTGCCTACATGCTGCCTACATGCTGCCTACATGCTGTCTACATCCTTACCTTAGTTAGCTCCCCAGCTAGCATGCTTCCTGCGCACCCATAACCAGAAACTGTCTCTTTCTGCTGCCCGGGACATATTGCTAACCGCAGTCCTCTGGCTTCTTCCTCGTATGCCCAGCTCACTCAGCCGAGCAATGACCGATTTCCTGCATTTTGTTTAGATGAGACAGTTTTAGTTTTGTGCGTGAGCCCTCACTAATGTCACTCACAGAGACGGTTGGAAGTCAAAATGTCTGCTTTAATCAAGTGACGTGATATGAAATTACTACGATGATCTGAAAATGTTTATATTAACAGAAAGAAGAAGAATGTGAAAAATCTATTTAGACACAGAACAAAAAGGAAATGAAACAATGATCTCAGTCCAGTTGTCATGCAGGAAGTCAGTGTCAGCAAATACAAAAAACCTGAGAATTAGTTTGAACCACTTTCAAATAAAATGAATAAGGATGTAGATTTTGTAATAACGAAAGACACAAAGTGAAGATGTTCACTCACCTACAGAGGCAGACAGCTGATGAGATGACACATAGAAGCAATCCCATTGCAGGTGTGAATATGTAAAGATAATACCATGATGAACTGATTTCTGTATAAAATCAAATGAGAATTATATTTAAGTAGCATGCAGTTTGATCTGGAAACTGTAAGATACATGTTGTAGAAATGATTAGTCCTGCTTTTTACTCTGATCCACCTACCTTTAGTGTCCTCAGACACAGTTAAATTCCATGTAATACTGTTAATGCCCTGTCTGCCAGTCACATAACATGAATAAAGTCCTGCATCTTCAGGCTGAGCACTGAAAATATTAAACTTTAAATGTAAGTCAGGATCTATTCTCAGTCTGTGAGAGGATACATTAGAAAAAGTCTGATTTATCAAAGGGGAATGTTTATAAATGAATCTTTTTATGTTCCAGGTAATATCCGAAGCATTTTCTGTGGATATGTTGCAGTTGAATGTGACCAAGTCTCCTCTGGATACCAGCATAGTCCTGTGGTCAGCTGTTATAGTCACTAATATTGAAGAAAGCAAAACAAATAGTCAGAATAAAACTTAATCTCCAAATAAACCCAGAGAAAACACATATACACTATACCTGCAAGGACATGATGCAAAAGTAGTAGCTGAATGAAGAGCACGGCAGCTTGGCTTACAAGAAACATGGTGACCATCAGACAGAGAAAGAGGGACTGGAACTTTACCAAGAACTGTAAATTTAGGGCGTGGTTGCAAGCAGAAAGGAAGTGGTTAAATAAAGCAGAACTAAAGCTGACAAAGCTCTTCTCACCTCTCTTCTTGATTTAGAATGAGTCTGATCCTGGACTGGATATTGGTTCACTGCCCTGGACATACGTCTTCTGCAGAGATAAAGCAGTTACCAATAATAACATTGCCCTTCTTAGAACAGAGACTGTGTACGTATAAGCAAAATGAACAGGAGACACATTTCACTGCAGGTCTTACAGTGACTACACACAACTATTTTAATTATCATTTCAGTGACTTCCAGGTGGTTCAAAGCATGAGAATTTGCTGACAAGTGTGGTCTGTATAAGTCCAGTTAAGCATGCAGATCATCTTTCTTTGTAGCAGACTTAAGCCATACATCTGGCTTAAGTCTGCTACAAATAACAGTAGCAACCATCTGTATATTTTGAATGACATCTCGTTACATTCACAGGCCCATCCTCTCTCTCTACGTTCACACAGAGGTAGATTTTCTGCAGGTAACAGCAGTGGAGTTAAACCACATGTATGGCTCTGCATCAGATTTACACAGTAGGTGCTCTGTACGTCTTTACATTGTAGCCTGACCTGCACCTCCCCAGAAATGTAACTGTACAGTGTTGTGATGGAAATAACAACAAGTGCTATAGGTGTGAAATACATTTCCTTTTTCACATCTCACAGTGGCCAGACAGATGGCAGAAAGTAATTATTTTAGAACTGAGAAAACAGTCTCATCACAAGGTGCTTAATTGTGTTGTTGTTTAGCCTCTGACTGAAGTTAAAGCCAGTGGTGTTGTATTTGTATTGATATAGGGCTGTTTTACCTGCTGGTACTCAAAGCGCTTTATGCTCACAGTGACACCTATACACAACCTTCATGACGTCATCTGCTCTCAGATAAAACTATGGAAGTGTCTCATTTCTTGCAGCATGGTGAAGAAGTGGTCAACTGGATTCAAATGCGAGAAGATGACCTCTGTCCTTAAGGGCTGGTCACCGTCACAACCCAGGAGACCAGTGATATGACATCAACAAAAAAGGGATCTGTGTGGTAATGCTCCTGTGGGCATGTGTGGTTAAGTTCTCTGAGGCACCTGTTCCCAATGAGCACATGAATCGTATGTTGCACCTGAATACCCACATCTTGTGGCTCAGAGAGTTAAAACACGTAGATGAGGCCTAAGTCTGCTGACTTGAAGCAGTTGTAACCATCTAATATTATACCGTCTTGTGTGTCTAGCTTGAAATATGAGGGACCCATGGGTTCATTTTGACTTAACTTTATTTCCGTTACAACAAATCATATGTGTTCCTTCAAAGGACAAGTAGAAGATGAAGATATTTATGGTGATTAATCAACATTACATTTTTAGCTCTGACTGATAAACTGTTCATAGTGATATATCAATACACATACAGCATTTTTCCATCATATTCAAATGAGGTGGAGGCTAATTTAGACTGTTGCTAATTCTGTTTCATCCTCTACACTTGTTTTTTTTATCCTTCACATTTCTGGTCTCATATCACAGTTGTCTCTCTCAGACACTATTTCCTGGTTTCTTCTCTCAGTGACTTTGTCGCCCTCTGCCTCTTGTTCCTGTCTCTTCTGTCTCTGCTCTCCTCTCCTGTGAAAATGTTGGACCCTGTGGTTAAAGCAGTGAGCTGCAGTGAATCAGCAGGTAATTTATCTTTAGATCAAGAATAAAATATTTCTGGTCTGACAGGGACGTGGCCTATTTGTGCAGATTCTCAGGTTAGAAACCACTGATGACCCAAACAATTGCAGATTTACAGTGTGTAAGACAAACTGTGTTTAAATCTATAAAATAAAAAATATTTATACACTTTCAAAGTTTTTATTAAGACTTTGGTCGACTGTTGGCTGTTTGGTTGATCAGTCAGGGTCTCAGGAAATACTCAAAACACAGAACATGAGACATTTGAGTCACTGCAACATCTGCTGGACAATAAAATAAGCTAAACTATGAAAACAGCATAAAATTCAAAGAAAGATGATCTGCATGCACAAACAAAATAGACAAAACATATAAAAATAATGAAAACTGGTATTTTTCCAAATTACATGAGCAACACAAACATGCATACATGAAAGGTTTTCTTTGTCTTGACCTTGTGCTCATCATCTCAGTAGACTCAACAGATTTAAAGGAGCTCTGCCTCATTCTGTGATTAGTTGTGGAGGGGCCACGTATAAGAATTGAAAGTAAATTACAAGAAATGAGTGGCATTAAAAATACACAGTGAGACTTTACTTTGTGTATTATTAAAGTTCCTCTAACCTCTTCTCTCAGCAGAACTTGATACTGAGCCTGGCTCTGGATCTCGCTCTCATACAGGTTATTGTCTGGAGTCCTGGCTCGGCTTCTTCTGCAAACACATAAGTAAAACTGAATAAATATCATCAGTTAAATGTTAAAAGTACAAACACTGTTACAATACTTGCTGCAAAAATATTTTACATCAACTTAATTCATTTTGCAGCTTTAATGAGTTAGTTTGTGTGACTTTCATGTGATAATACGTTTTCTGGTCTCCAAATGAGGTGATAGAACAAACCAGCAACTCTACTGCAGCAAGATAACACAGTGATAATATTATAAATATAGTGAACAAGAACTCATTGTTCAGTGAGTCTTGTTTTATGTGGCATAAACACGTTTTGCTGCTTACACGGTCGAGACAAGCTTATCTTCCGTGTCCATACTCCTGTTTACTTCATCAAACTGGGGATCCTCACACTACCAGCTACACTAAATAAGTAGCTTGTTTAACCTGACTTAGAAAAAGTTAAACCATCCCTTCATGTCCCCACCAGAGCTACTAATATTCATCAATATCAAAATTTAAAAAGTTTTTGTTGTTTAACACTCAGTGAACATGTATGTATTTTCTTATTTTAACATCATAATTTATCATTAATATTAAATCTGAGTGTCATATTCCAACTCATCATGTTATAACTGGACAACAAATAAACATAAATGCTACAGAAAAGAGAGATAATGAGAGATTATAGTAAGATCTTTCTCCATATGAGAGTAATAGATACATCTAGCATTGGAAAAGTATCATGGTTAAACAAGAAACTACTCAAAACTTAGCTGCACCACTGATATTGACTTGTCTCTGCATAAAAAGTATAGTTAATATTAACCATTAAACCTGCATTTTGTTTAGATTAGACAGTTTTAGTTTTGTGCGTGAGCCCTCACTAATGTCGCTCACAGAGATGGTTGGAAGTCAAAATGTCTGCTTTAATCCAGTGACGTGATATGAAATTACTACGATGCTCTGAAAATGTTTTTTCAACAGAAAGAAGAAGAATGTGAAAAATCTATTTAGAAATAAAAAACAGAAATGAAAAAAACGCTATCTCAGTCCAGTTGTCATGTAGGAAGTCAGTGTCAACAAAGACAAGAAAACTGAGAATTGGTTTGAACCACTTTCAAAGAAAATAAATAAGGATGTAGATTTTGTAATAACAAGAGACACATGAAATGTTTCACTCACCTACAGAGGCAGACAGCTGATGAGATGACACATAGAAACAATCCCATTGCAGGTGTGAGTATGTAAAGATAATACCATGATGAACTGATTTCTGCATAAAATCAGATCAGAATTTTAGTGTCAAGTTTCAACTGTGAGATACATGTTGTAGAAATGATTAGTCCTGCTTTTTACTCTGATCCACCTACCTTTAGTGTCCTCAGACACAGTTAAATTCCATGTAATACTACTAATGCCCTGTCTGGCAGTCACATCACATGAATAAAGTCCTGCATCTTCAGGTTGAGCGCTGAAAATATTTAACTTTAAATGTAAGTCAGGATCTATTCTCAGTCTGTGAGAGGATATATTAGAAAAAGTCTGATTTATCAAGGGGGAATGTTTATAAATGAATCTTTTTATGTTCCAGGTAATATCCGAAGGATTTTCTGTGGATATGTTGCAGTTGAATGTGACCGAGTCTCCTCTGGATACCAGCATAGTCCTGTGGTCATCTATTGGAGTCACAAATACTATAAAAAAGCAAAACAAATCATCAGAATAAAACTCAAACTCCAAATAAACCCAGAGAAAACCACATATACACTATACCTGCAAGGACATGATACAAAACTAGTAGCTGAATGAAGAGCACGGTGGCTTGGCTTACGAGAAACATGGTGACCATCAGACAGAGAAAGAGGGACTGGAACTTTACCACGTGTTTTAAAATGTAGGGCGTATGTAGATGCAGCGGAAAGGAAGTGGTTAGTTGCTGTTGAAAAATAACGCATATGTCACACATCCATGTAAAAACCTAAAATTAATTAGTGATTTAATGTTTCAACTGAAAATAAACTGTCAAATGTATTTCTTGTCACTATAATCATATGACAAACAGAAATATAAAATGTTCTGCTGCAGCAAAACCTCCTCTCATGCAGAAAGACATGTTAACCACATGGTGTGAACACTGAGCAGCTTTTGTCTGAGCACATAAATCGCATATTGCACCTGAATACCCACATCTTGTGGTTCAGAGAGTTAAAACACGTAGATGAGGCCTAAGTCTGCTGACTTGAAGCAGTTCTTACCATCTAATATTATACTGTCTTGTGTGTCTAGCTTGAAATATGAGGGACCCTTGTGTTCATTTTGACTTAACTTTATTTCCATTACAACAAATCATATTTGTTCCTTCACAGGACAAGTGGTTACAGAAGAAGATGAAGATATTTATGGTGATTAATCAACATTACATTTTTAGCTCTGACTGATAAACTGTTCGTAGTGATATATCAATACACATACAGCATTTTTCCATCTTATTCAAATGAGGTGGAGGCTAATTTAGACTGTTGCTAATTCTGTTTCATCCTCTACACTTGTTTTTTTTATCCTTCACATTTCTGGTCTCATATCACAGTTGTCTCTCTCAGACACTATTTCCTGGTTTCTTCTCTCAGTGAGTTGTCCCCTGCCTCTCGTTCCTGTCTCTTCTGTCTCAGCTCTCCTCTCCTGTGAAAATGTTGGAGCCTGTGGTTAAAGCAGTGAGCTGCAGTGAATCAGCAGGTAATTTATCTTTAGATCAAGAATGAAATATTTCTGGTCTGACAAGGACGTGGCCTATTTGTGCAGATTCTCAGGTTAGAAACCACTGATGACCCAAACAATTGAAGATTTACAGTGTGTAGACCAACTGTTTAAATCTATTAAATAAAAAATATTCGGGTCTGGGATACAGTCAAACAGTCATCCAGAAACCCTGACCACCAACAGATTCATCTAAATTTTATTCACAGAACTTACATGACTCCTCGTAAACTTTACAGTATGAAAATAAAAGATAATCCGAATTGTACACTTTGTACTACAGGCACAGTGGGCACCTTTTTCCACATGATTTGGGAATGCCCAGGGGTTACAAATTTTTGGAAAATGGTGCAGAGTGAACTGTCGTTGCTATTGTCCATTCCCATCCCCCTGTCCCCATCCGTTTTTATTTTAAATGATCTCTCTCAACTGAAACTTATGAAATCCTCAAAGCGAGTGTTTCTGTCTGGCCTAACTGCAGCTAAAAAGATGATCGCAACAAGGTGGAAACCGCCCCATATACTAACTCGGCGACAGTGGCTGCTCAACTTCATAGATGTTGCACTTCTGGAATTGTCCACAGCACGTATCCATGGTGCAAAAGAGGAAGTGACATTGTACTGGGCTCGAACAGTAGAGGCTCTCAAAGGCATTTTGGTGTGAGCTGACACCCCCCTTCCCCCCTCTGGTCTTGTTTGCTTTGGTTTATGTTCCCTGTTTGGGTTTTTTACTATGTACTGCAAACTGTGGATGGCATATAACCCTTTGATAGGTCTAACTAAGTTATGCTTCAATGGCACTTTTTTCCTTTCGCATTTGTGACAGTTGATGTATTTTACTTACTTGCCTTTTGTATTTTTATTATTTATTTATTTATTTATTTTCACTCATATTTTCATTTTATTTTTATGTTTTCATTATATTATCATTTTTACTCGGCATATTTGTGTCTGTGTACACGGGTATGCACTTGTTTATATGGTAATTAGGCTACTTAATTTATGTGCTGTTGAATGATAATTGTTGTCCTCAAAATCTCAATAAAAATTTGATCACAAAAAAAAAAAAAATATTCATCCACTCTCAAAGATTTTATTAATACTTTGGTTCACTGTTTGGTTGAACAGTCAGGGTCTCAGGAAATACTCAAAACACAGAACATGAGACATTTGAGTCACTGCAACATCTGCTGGACAATAAAATAAGCTAAGCTATGAAAACAGCATAAAATTCAAAGAAAGATGATCTGCATGCACAAACAAAATAGACAAAACATATAAAAATATGAGCTAAACTCTTTGAAATGAAAAGTGGTATTTTTCCAGATTACATGAGCAACACAAACATGAATACATGAAATGTTTTCTTTGTCTTGACCTTGTGCTCATCATCTCAGTAGACTCAACAGATTTAAAGGAGCTCTGCCTCATTCTGTGATTGGTACATACACTGCACCGCTGTAGAGTTGTGGAGTAGCCACCTATAAGAATTAGAAGTAAATGAACAAAAAATGAGTGGTATTAAAAATACACCGTGAGACTTTACTTTGTGTATTAGCAAAGTTCCTCTAACCTCTTTTCTCAGCAGAACTTGATACTGAGCCTGGCTCAGGATCTCACTCTCATACAGGTTGTTGTCTGGAGTCCTGGCTTGACTTCTTCTGCAAACACAAAAGTGAAACTGAATAAATATTATCCATTAAATGTTAAAAGTATAAACTCTGCTGTAATAATACTTTCTGTTAAAAACATTTTACATCAACTTAACATCATTTTCCAGGAGGGAACTGAAACTCACGTCTTCTTAAAAGACGCCAGACTACACGGACAAAAGTGAACAGAACAAATCACTTTCTGGTCGGTTTTGATGAGTTAGTTTGTGTGACTTTGCTGTGATAATAAGTTTTCTGGTCTCCAAATGAGGTGTTACAACAAACCAGCAACTCTACTGCAGCAAGATAACACAGTGATAATATTATAAATAAATTGAACAAGAACTCATTGTTCAGTGAGTCTTGTTTTATGTGGAATAAACACGTTTTGCTGCTTACACGGTCGAGACAAGCTTATCTTCCGAGTCCATACTCCTGTCTACTTCTTCAAACTCCTCACGCTCCTCACACTACCAGCTACACTAAATAAGTAGCTTGTTTAACCTGACTTAGAAAAAGTTAAACCATCCCTTCATGTCCCCACCAGAGCTACTAATATTCATCAATATCAAAATTTAAAAAAGTTTTTGTTGTTTAACCCTCAGTCAGCATGTATGTATTTTCTTATTTTAACATCATAATTTATCATTAATATTAAATCTGAGTGTCATATTCCAACTCATCATGTTATAACTGGACAACAAATAAACATAAATGCTACAGAAAAGAGAGATAATGAGAGATTATAGTAAGATCTTTCTCCATATGAGAGTAATAGATACATCTAGCATTGGAAAAGTATCATGGTTAAACAAGAAACTACTCAAAACTTATCAACACCACTGATATTGTGACTTGTCTCTGCATAAAAAAGTATAGTTAATGTTAATCGTTAAACTTGCATTTTGTTTAGATGAGACAGTTTTAGTTTTGTGCGTGAGCCCTCACTAATGTCGCTCACAGAGATGGTTGGAAGTCAAAATGTCTGCTTTAATCCAGTGACGTGATATGAAATTACTACGATGCTCTGAAAATGTTTTTATTACCAGAAAGAAGAAGAATGTGAAAAATCTATTTAGAAATAAAAAACAGAAATGAAAAAAAACGCTATCTCAGTCCAGTTGTCATGTAGGAAGTTGGTGTCAACAAAGACAAGAAAACTGAGAATTGGTTTGAACCACTTTCAAAGAAAATAAATAAGGATGTAGATTTTGTAATAACAAGAGACACATGAAATGTTTCACTCACCTGCAGAGGCAGACAGCTGATGTGATCACGCATAGAAACAATCCCATTGCAGGTGTGAGTATGTAAAGATAATACCATGATGAACTGATTTCTGTATAAAATCATATCAGAATTTTAGTGTCAAGTTTCAACTGTGAGATACATGTTGTAGAAATGATTAGTCCTGCTTTTTACTCTGATCCACCTACCTTCAGTGTCCTCAGACACAGTTAAATTCCATGTAATACTACTAATGCCCTGTCTGTCAGTCACATAACATGAATAAAGTCCTGCATCTTCAGGTTGAGCGCTGAAAATATTTAACTTTAAATGTAAGTCAGGATCTATTCTCAGTCTGTGAGAGGATACATTAGAAAAAGTCTGATTTATCAAGGGGGAATGTTTATAAATGAATCTTTTTATGTTCCAGGTAATATCCGAAGCATTTTCTGTGGATATGTTGCAGTTGAATGTGACCGAGTCTCCTCTGGATACCAGCATAGTCCTGTGGTCAGCTGTTGGAGACACTAATATTGAAGAAAGCAAAACAAATAGTCAGCATAAAACTTAATCTCCAAAAAACACAGAGAAAACCACATATGCACTATACCTGCAAGGACATGATGCAAAACTAGTAGCTGAATGAAGAGCACGGTGGCTTGGCTTATGAGAAACATGGTGACCATCAGACAGAGAAAGAGGGACTGTAACTTTACCACACGTTTTTTAAATGTAGGGCGTATGTAGATGCAGCGGAAAGGAAGTGGTTAGTTGCTGTTGAAAAATAACGCATATGTCACACATCCATGTAAAAACCTAAAATTAATTAGTGATTTAATGTTTCAACTGAAAATAAACTGTCAAATGTATTTCTTGTCACTATAATCATATGACAAACAGAAATATAAAATGTTCTGCTGCAGCTAAACCTCCTCTCATGCAGAAAGACATGTTAACCACATGGTGTGAACACTGAGCATCTTTTGTCTGAGCACATAAATCGCATGTTGCACCTGAATACCCACATCTTGTGGTTCAGAGAGTTAAAACATGTAGATGAGGCCTAAGTCTGCTGACTTGAAGCAGTTCTTACCATCTAATATTATACCGTCTTGTGTGTCTAGCTTGAAATATGAGGGACCCTTGGGTTCATTTTGACATAACTTTATTTCCATTACAACAAATCATGCTTGTCCCTTCACAGGACAAGTGGTTACAGAAGAAGATGAAGACATTTATGGTGATTAATCAACATTACATTTTTAGCTCTGACTGATAAACTGTTCATAGTGATATATCAATACACATACAGCATTTTTCCATCATATTCAAATGAGGTGGAGGCTAATTTAGACTGTTGCTAATTCTGTTTCATCCTCTACACTTGTTTTTTTGTCCTTCACATTTCTGGTCTCATATCACAGTTGTCTCTCTCAGACACTATTTCCTGGTTTCTTCTCTCAGTGAGTTTGTCCCCCTCTGCCTCTCGTTCCTGTCTCTTCTGTCTCTGCTCTCCTCTCCTGTGAAAATGTTGGAGCCTGTGGTTAAAGCAGTGAGCTGCAGTGAATCAGCAGGTAATTTATCTTTAGATCAAGAATAAAATATTTCTGGTCTGACAAGGACGTGGCCTATTTGTGCAGATTCTCAGGTTAGAAACCATTGATGACCCAAACAATTGCAGATTTACAGTGTACAGACAAACTGTGTTTAAATCTATTAAATAAAAAAATCTTCATCCACTCTCAAAGATTTTATTAATACTTTGGTCGACTGTTTGGTTGATCAGTCAGGGTCTCAGGAAATACTCAAAACACAGAACATGAGACATTTGAGTCACTGCAACATCTGCTGGACAATAAAATAAGCTAAGCTATGAAAACAGCATAAAATTCAAAGAAAGATGATCTGCATGCACAAACAAAATAGACAAAACATATAAAAATAATGAAAACTGGTATTTTTCCAAATTACATAAGCAACACAAACATGCATACATGAAATGTTTTCTTTGTCTTGACCTTGTGCTCATCATCTCAGTAGACTCAACAGATTTAAAGGAGCTCTGCCTCATTCTGTGATTGGTTCATACACTGCACAGTGGTAGAGTTGTGGAGGGGCCACTTATAAGAATTAGAAAGTAAATTACAAGAAATAAGTGCTATTAAATATACATTGTGAGACTTTACTTTGTGTATTATCAAAGTTCCTCTAACCTCTTCTCTCAGCAGAACTTGATACTGAGCCTGGCTCTGGATCTCGCTCTCATATAGGTTGTTGTCTGGAGTCCTGGCTCGGCTTCTTCTGCAAACACAAAAGTAAAACTGAATAAATATCATCAGTTAAATGTTAAAAGTATAAATACTGTTAACAATACTTGCTGCAAAAACATTTTACATCAACTTAATTCATTTTCCAGCTTTGATGAGTTAGTTTGTGTGACTTTGCTGTGATAATAAGATTTCTGGTCTCTAAATGAGGTGTTACAACAAACCAGCAACTCTACTGCAGCAAGATAACACAGTGATAATATTATAAATAAATTGAACAAGAACTCATTGTTCAGTGAGTCTTGTTTTATGTGGCCTAAACACGTTTGCTGCTTACGCGGTCGAGACAAGCTTATCTTCCGTGTCCATACTCCTGTTTACTTCATCAAACTGGGGATCCTCACACTACCAGCTACACTAAATAAGTAGCTTGTGTAACCTGACTTAGAAAAAGGCATAACCATCCCTTCATTTCCCCACCAGAGCTACTAATATCCATATATCAAAATTTTAAAAAGTTTTGTTGTTTAACCCTCAGTGCGCCTGTATGTATTTTCTTATTTTAACATCATAATTTATCATTAATATTAAATCTGAGTGTCATATTCCAACTCATCATGTTATAACTGGACAACAAATAAACAAAAATGCTACAGAAAAGAGAGATAATGAGAGAGTATAGTAAGATCTTTCTCCATATGAGAGTAATAGATACATCTAGCATTGGAAAAGTATCATGGTTAAACAAGAAACTACTCAAAACTTAGCAGCACCACTGATATTGTGACTTGTCTCTGCATAGAAAGTATAGTTAATGTTAACCATTAAACCTGCATTTTGTTTAGATGAGACAGTTTTAGTTTTGTGCGTGAGCCCTCACTAATGTCGCTCACAGAGACGGTTAGAAGTCAAAATGTCTGCTTTAATCCAGTGACGTGATATGAAATTACTACGATGCTCTGAAAATGCTTTTATTACCAGAAAATAGAAAAATCTGAAAATATAAAATCTATTTAGACACAGAACAAAAACAGAAATGAAAAACAGCTGTCTCAGTCCAGTTGTCATGTAGGAAGTCAGTGTCAGCAAAGACAAGAAAACTGAGAATTAGTTTGAACCACTTTCAAATAAAAATAAATAAGGATGTAGATTTTGTAATAACAAAAGACACAAAGTGAAAAATTTCACTCACCTCCAGAGGCAGACAGCTGATGTGATGACACATAGAAACAATCCCATTGCGGGTGTGAGTATGTAAAGATAATACCATGATGAACTGATTTCTGTATAAAATCATATCAGAATTTTAGTGTCAAGTTTCAACTGTGAGATACATGTTGTAGAAATGATTAGTCCTGCTTTTTACTCTGATCCACCTACCTTTAGTGTCCTCAGACACAGTTAAATTCCATGTAATACTGTTAATGCCCCGTTTGTCAGTCACATAACATGAATAAAGTCCTGCATCTTCAGGTTGAGCGCTGAAAATATTTAACTTTAAATGTAAGTCAGGATCTATTCTCAGTCTGTGAGAGGATATATTAGAAAAAGTCTGATTTATCAAGGGGGAATGTTTATAAATGAATCTTTTTATGTTCCAGGTAATATCCGAAGCATTTTCTCTGGATCTGTTGCAGTTGAATGTGACCGAGTCTCCTCTGGATACCAGCATAGTCCTGTGGTCAGCTGTTGGAATTGCTAATATTGAAGAAAGCAAAACAAATAATCAGCATAAAACTTAATCTCCAGATAAACCCAGAGAAAAACACATATACACTATACCTGCAAGTACATGACGAAAAACTAGTAGCTGAATGAAGAGCACGGTGGCTTGGCTTACAAGAAACATGGTGACCATCAGACAGAGAAAGAGGGACTGAAACTTTACCACACGTTTTTTAAATGTAGCGTATATGTAGATGCAGCGGAAAGGAAGTGGTTAGTTGCTGTTGAAAAACAACAACAACAAAAAAAATAACGCATATGTCACACATCCATGTAAAACCTAAAATGAATTAGTGATTTAATGTTTCAACTTAACTGAAAATAAACAGTCAAATGTATTTCTCGTCACTATAATCATATGATGAACTGAAATATAAAATGCACCTCATGTTCTGCTGCAGGAAAACCTCCTCTCACACTGAATACACGTTCGTTGGCCACATGGTGTGAACACTGAGCATCCTTTCTTTGAACGCATGAATCGAGTATGTTGCGCCTGAATACCCACATCTTGTGGCTCAGAGAGTTAAAACACGTAGATGAGGCCTAAGTCTGCTGACTTGAAGCAGTTGTAACCATCTAATATTATACTGTCTTGTGTGTCTAACTTGAAATATGAGGGACCCTTGTGTTCATTTTGACATAACTTTATTTCCATTACAACAAATCATGCTTGTCCTTTCACAGGACAAGTGGTTACAGAGGAAGATGAAGACATTTATGGTGATTAATCAACATTACATTTTTAGCTCTGACTGATAAATTGTTCATAGTAATATATCAATACACATACAGCATTTCCCATCATATTCAAATGAGGTGGAGGGTAATTTGGACTGTTGCTAATTCTGTTTCATCCTCTACACTTGTTTTTTTGTCCTTCACATTTCTGGTCTCATATCACAGTTGTCTCTCTCAGACACTATTTCCTGGTTTCTTCTCTCAGTGAGTTTGTCCCCCTCTGCCTCTCGTTCCTGTCTCTTCTGTCTCAGCTCTCCTCTCCTGTGAAAATGTTGGCGCCTGTGGTTAAAGCAGTGAGCTGCAGTGAATCAGCAGGTAATTTATCTTTAGATCAAGAATAAAATATTTCTGGTCTGACAAGGACGTGGCCTATTTGTGCAGATTCTCAGGTTAGAAACCACTGATGACCCAAACAATTGCAGATTTACAGTGTACAGACAAACTGTGTTTAAATCTATTAAATAAAAAAATCTTTATCCACTCTCAAAGTTTTTATTAAGACTTTGGTCGACTGTTGGCTGTTTGGTTGATCAGTCAGGGTCTCAGGAAATACTCAAAACACAGAACATGAGACATTTGAGTCACTGCAACATCTGCTGGACAATAAAATAAGCTAAGCTATGAAAACAGCATCAAATTCAAAGAAAGATGATCTGCATGCACAAACAAAATAGATAAAACATATAAAAATAATGAAAACTGGTATTTTTCCAAATTACATGAGCAACACAAACATGATACATGAAAGGTTTTCTTTGTCTTGACTTTGTGCTCATCATCTCAGTAGACTCAACAGATTTAAAGGAGCTCTGCCTCATTCTGTGATTGGTTCATACACTGCACAGTGGTAGAGTTGTGGAGTAGCCACCTATAAGAATTGAAAGTAAATGGACAAAAAATAAGTGGTATTAAAAACACACCGTGAGACTTTACTTTGTGTATTATCAAAGTTCCAACCTCTTCTCTCAGCAGAACTTGATACTGAGCCTGGCTCTGGATCTCGCTCTCATACAGGTTGTAGTCTGGAGTCCTGGCTCGGCTTCTTCTGCAAACACAAAAGTGAAACTGAATAAATATCAGTTAAATGTTAAAAGTACAAACACTGCTACAATAATGCTTTCTGTTAAAAACATTTTACATCAACTTTACCTCATTTTCCAGCTTTGATGAGTTAGTTTGTGTGACTTTGGTGTGATAATACATTTTCTGGTTTCCAAATAATGTGTTACAAGTCACACAGTGGCAAACCAGCAACTCTACTGCAGCAAGATAACACAGTGATAATATTTTAAATAAATTGAACAAGAACTCATTGTTCAGTGAGTCTTGTTTTATGTGGCCTAAACACGTTTTGCTGCTTACACGGTCGAGACAAGCTTATCTTCCGTGTCCATACTCCTGTCTATTTCATCAAACTGGGGATCCTCACACTACCAGCTACACTAAATAAGTAGCTTGTTTAATCTGACTTAGAAAAAGCTTAACCATCCCTTCATGTCCCCACCAGAGCTACCAGAGGCGCACCTTGTCAACAGGCAAGGCAGGCAACTGCTTGGAGCCCCATGCCGCTATAGGGGGCCCCCGATTGCCGGTGGTCCAAACAAGAATTTGATTTTGCGTGCTCCTGTCCTGTTGTACAAACAATACTGTACATGTATACTATCTGACTGTGTTCAAACGAGTTCAAAGAATCCACACATATAGCCTGTATATTTTTTTAAAAGACGGCTGAAGTGCACACACACAGTTCTAGTGATTATAAGAGATGTTGTCTCATCGTAGTGAAGTATCATGATACATACTTATGTAATCGATATGAATATGATTGTCACAAACACATAATAATAAACACATTGATTCTCGGATGGCCGACACCCGGTAGATAAATAGCAACAGGCGAATACGTATCAAGTACCAACATAGGAAAGGCCTACTTAACACGAGTGCATATCAAAATTCCGATTGGATGGAATGTTGATTGCCGTTGGCTTTGCTCAGTCAAAATCCAGCCCAGGTGGATAACTTCCCCGTTTCGAAAATGAACGTAGCGAATGGGTGACGTTGTATCATTCAGTAACCTAAATTGGAAAATTAGCTGCAGGAAAATGAAGAGGAGTTATCCAGAAGAAGAAGCAAAAAGAAAGAAAGACATAAAACTATTTTACTACACTTACTATAATTTAAATTTTGTACAAAGTTTATATTGGATTGTTAAAGCAATTTACTGTATTTTATTATACAATTTTTTGATTATTATTTTTATTTATTTATTCTTTACTTTTATTATTTTATATTTTCCAAAATAACAAGGTTGTTCGTGTTTAGAACATTTGGAATTAAAAAAGGTTTATTTCATACATTTTTCGTTGGTGTCAGATTATTTATAGCCTAACATAATGGTGATGAACACTGGTTGGTAGGGCCCCCGAGGAATTTTTGCTTGGGGGCCCCACTGACTCCTGGATCGCCTCTGAGAGCTACTAATATTCATCAATGTCAAAATTTAAAAAATCTTTGATGTTTAACACTCTGTGCGCCTGTATGTATTTTCTTATTTTAACATCATAATTTATCATTAATATTAAATCTGATTGTCATATTCCAACTCATCATGTTATAACTGGACAACAAATAAACAAAAATGCTACAGAAAAGAGAGATAATGAGAGATTATAGTAAGATCTTTCTCCATATGAGAGTAATAGATACATCTACCATTGGAAAAGTATCATGGTTAAACAAGAAACTACTCAAAACTTGGCAGCACCACTGATATTGTGACTTGTCTCTGCATGAAAAGTATAGTTAATATTAACCATTAAACCTGCATTTTGTTTAGATGAGACAGTTTTAGTTTTGTGCGTGAGCCCTCACTAATGTCGCTCACAGAGACGGTTGGAAGTTAAAATGTCTGCTTTAATCCAGTGACGTGATATGAAATTACTACGATGCTCTGAAAATGTTTTTATTACCAGAAAGAAGAAGAAAAATCTGAAAATAAAGTCTATTTAGAAATAAAAAAACAAATGAAATACAACTATCTCAGTCCAGTTGTCATGTAGGAAGTCAGTGTAAGCAAAGACAAAACCCTGAGAATTAGTTTGAACCACTTTCAAATAAAAATAAATTAGGATGTAGATTTTGTAATAACAAGAGACACAAAGTGAAGATGTTCACTCACCTACAGAGGCAGACAGCTGATGAGATGACACATAGAAACAATCCCATTGCAGGTGTGAGTATGTAAAGATAATACCATGATGAACTGATTTCTGTATAAAATCAGATCAGAATTTTATTTAAGTAGCGTGAAGCCTGAACTGTGAGATACATGTTGTAGAAATGATTAGTCCTGCTTTTTACTCTGATCCACCTACCTTTAGTGTCCTCAGACACAGTTAAATTCCATGTAATACTGTTAATGCCCTGTCTGTCAGTCACATAACATGAATAAAGTCCTGCATCTTCAGGTTGAGCGCTGAAAATATTTAACTTTAAATGTAAGTCAGGATCTATTCTCAGTCTGTGAGAGGATATATTAGAAAAAGTCTGATTTATCAAGGGGGAATGTTTATAAATGAATCTTTTTATGTTCCAGGTAATATCCGAAGTATTTTCTGTGGATCTGTTGCAGTTGAATGTGACCGAGTCTCCTCTGGATACCAGCATAGTCCTGTGGTCAGCTGTTGGAGACACTAATATTGAAGAAAGCAAAACAAATAGTCAGCATAAAACTTAATCTCCAAATAAACCCAGAGAAAACCACATATACACTATACCTGCAAGGACATGACGAAAAACTAGCTGAATGAAGAGCACGGTGGCTTGGCTTACAAGAAACATGGTGACCATCAGACAGAGAAAGAGGGACTGGAACTTTACCACACGTTTTTTAAATGTAGCGTGTATGTAGATGCAGCGGAAAGGAAGTGGTTAGTTGCCGCTGAAAAACAACAACAACAAAAAAATAATGCATATGTCACACATCCATGTAAAACCTAATTAGTGATTTAATGTTTCAATTTAATTGAAAATAAAATGTCAAATGTATTTCTCGTCACTATAATCATATGTTGAACAGAAATATAAAATGTTCTGCTGCAGCTAAACCTCCTCTCATGCAGACAGACATGTTAGCCACATGGTGTGAACACTGAGCAGCTTTTGTCTGAGCACATAAATCGCATGTTGCACCTGAACACCCACATCTTGTGGCTCAGAGAGTTAAAACATGTAGATGAGGCCTAAGTCTGCTGACTTGAAGCAGTTCTAACCATCTAATATTATACAGTCTTGTGTGTCTAGCTTGAAATATGAGGGACCCTTGTGTTCATTTTGTCTTAACTTTATTTCCATTACAACAAATCATATTTGTTCCTTAATTTATCTTTAGATCAAGAATAAAATATTTCTGGTCTGACAATTGCAGATTTACAGTGTACAGACAAACTGTGTTTAAACCTATTAAATAAAAAAATCTTCATCCACTCTCAAAGATTTTATTAATACTTTGGTTCACTGTTTGGTTGAACAGTCAGGGTCTCAGGAAATACTCAAAACACAGAACATGAGACATTTGAGTCACTGCAACATCTGCTGGACAATAAAATAAGCTAAACTATGAAAACAGCATAAAATTCAAAGAAAGATGATCTGCATGCACAAACAAAATAGATAAAACATATAAAAATATGAGCTAAACTCTTTAAAATGAAAAGTGGTATTTTTCCAAAGTACATGAGCAACACAAACATGCATACATGAAATGTTTTCTTTGTCTTGACTTTGTGCTCATCATCTCAGTAGACTCAACAGATTTAAAGGAGCTCTGCCTCATTCTGTGATTGGTTCATACACTGCACAGTGGTAGAGTTGTGGAGTAGCCACCTATAAGAATTAGAAGTAAATGGACAAAAAATGAGTGGTATTAAAAACACACCGTGAGACTTTACTTTGTGTATTATCAAAGTTCCTCTAACCTCTTCTCTCAGCAGAACTTGATACTGAGCCTGGCTCAAGATCTCGCTCTCATACAGGTTGTTGTCTGGAGTCCTGGCTCGGCTTCTTCTGCAAACACAAAAGTACAACTGAATAAATATTATTCGTTAAATGTTAAAAGTATAAACTCTGCTGTAATAATACTTTCTGTTAAAAACATTTTACATCAACTTAACATCATTTTCCAGGAGGGAACTGAAACTCATGTCTTTTTAAAAGACGCCAGACTACACGGACAAAAGTGAACGGAACAAATCATTTCCTGGTCGGCTTTGATGAGTTAGTTTGTGTGACTTTGCTGTGATAATATGTTTTCTGGTCTCTAAATGAGGTGTTACACCAAACCAGCAACTCTACTGCAGCAAGTTAACACAGTGATAATATTATAAATAAATTGAACAAGAACTCATTGTTCAGTGAGTCTTGTTTTATGTGGCCTAAACACGTTTTGCTGCTTACACGGTCGAGACAAGCTTATCTTCCGTGTCCATACTCCTGTCTACTTCATCAAACTGGGGATCCTCACACTACCAGCTACACTAAATCTGTCAATATCAAAATTTAAAAAAGTTTTTGTTGTTTAAAACTCAGTGCACCTGTATGTATTTTCTTATTTTAACATCATAATTTATCATTAATATTAAATCTGCGTGTCATATTCCAACTCATCATGTTATAACTGGACAACAAATAAACAAAAATGCTACAGAAAAGAGAGATAATGAGAGATTATAGTAAGATCTTTCTCCATATGAGAGTAATAGATACATCTAGCATTGGAAAAGTATCATGGTTAAACAAGAAACTACTCAAAACTCTTATTTTGTCACCTTGGCAGCACCACTGATATTGTGACTTGTCTCTGCATAAAAAGTATGGTTAATGTTAACCATTACACCTGCATTTTGTTTAGATGAGACAGTTTTAGTTTTGTGCGTGAGCCCTCACTAATGTCGCTCACAGAGACGGTTAGAAGTCAAAATGTCTGCTTTAATCCAGTGACGTGATATGAAATTACTACGATGCTCTGAAAATGTTTTTATTACCAGAAAGAAGAAGAATGTGAAAAATCTATTTAGAAATAAAAAACAGAAATGAAACAGCTATCTCAGTCCAGTTGTCATGTAGGAAGTCAGTGTCAGCAAAGACAAAAACCTGAGAATTAGTTTGAACCACTTTCAAATAAAAATAAATAAGGATGTAGTTTTTGTAATAACGAGACACAAAGTGAAAATTTTAACTCACCTACAGAGGCAGACAGCTGATGAGATGACACATAGAAACAATCCCATTGCAGGTGTGAGTATGTAAAGATAATACCATGATGAACTGATTTCTGCATAAAATCAGATCAGAATTGAATTTCAGTAGTTTCAAGTTTGAAGTGTAAGATACATGTTGTAGAAATGATTAGTCCTGCTTTTTACTCTGATCCACCTACCTTTAGTGTCCTCAGACACAGTTAAATTCCATGTAATACTGTTAATGCCCTGTCTGTCAGTCACATCACATGAATAAAGTCCTGCATCTTCAGGTTGAGCGCTGAAAATATTTAACTTTAAATGTAAGTCAGGATCTATTCTCAGTCTGTGAGAGGATATATTAGAAAAAGTCTGATTTATCAAGGGGGAATGTTTATAAATGAATCTTTTTATGTTCCAGGTAATATCCGAAGTATTTTCTGTGGATATGTTGCAGCTGAATGTGACCGAGTCTCCTCTGGATACCAGCACAGTCCTGTGGTCAGCTGCTGGAGACACTAATATTGAAGAAAGTAAAACATGGTTAGAATGGTCAGAAACAGTCAGAATAAAACTTAATCTCCAAATAAACCCAGAATAAACCACATATACACTATACCTGCAAGGACACAACAAAAAAGTAGCAGCACAATGAAGAACATAGCGGCTTCGCTTATGTGAAAGATGGTGACCAGACAGAGAAAGAGGGACTGGAACTGTGTGACACTTTTTTTAAATGTAGGGTAAATGTAGTTGCAGCGGAAAGGAAGTGGTTAGTTGCTGTTGAAACACAACAACAAAAAAACTAATGCATATGTCACACATCCATGTAAAACCTAAAATTAATTAGTGACTTAATGTTTCAACTTAATTGAAAATAAACAGTGAAATTAATTTCTCGTCACTATAATCATGTGATGAACTGAAATATAAAATGTACCTCATGTTCTGCTGCAGGAAAATCTCCTCTCACGCTCAAGACATGTTGACCACATGGCGAGAAAACTGAGAATCGTTTGTTTGAGCGCATTAATCGAGTATGTTGTACCTGCAGTTGTAACCATCTAATATTAAACCGTCTTGTGTGTCTAGCTTGAAATACGAGGGACCCTTGGGTTCATTTTGACTTAACTTTATTTCCGTTTCAACAAATAATGCTTGGAAACTTTCTTTGGTGAACTCAGACAAAATTTAACAATGCAAAACGATCTAAAACTCTACCTCTTAACATTAAGACTGTAGTTTCATTGTATTAATTAGAGGCTGTAGAGTCCACTTCCCTCACAGCACGTATACTCAAACTAGAAAATGTAATGTCCTTCATACATCTCAGCATCGTCTTAATGACTCGTCGGTTCAGATGTGATCATAGATTAAATTCAGCCTCTCCATGTACTGACTCCTCCTCTTGTTATTTCTCCATTGATCCGTGTTGTCATGCTCTTGATTGTGGACCTATGGTGACAGAAATAGAAAATAAGAAAAAGGTTCAGTACAACCTCTAAGGCAGGAAATAAAACAAGCAGAACCAAAGTTGACAAAGCTCTTCTCACCTCTCTTCTTGATTTAGAATGAGTCTGATTCTGGACTGGATATTGGTTCACTGCCCCGGACCTACATCTTCTGCAGAGATAAAGCAGTTACCAATAATAACATTGCCCTTCTTAGAACAGAGACTGTGTACGTATAAGCAAAATGAACAGGAGACACATTTCACTGCAGGTCTTACAGTGACTACACACAACTATTTTAATTTTCATTTCAATTTGCTGACAATGAAAGTAATCATTAATTGTACTAGTCATTGCATATATAGCACCCATGGTCAAATCATATTCTGAGTTGCACACACGCAGGTAAAACAAGCATATAGCAGCTTAAATGCTTTTCCAGAGCAAAGTTACCCAATTTCCCATGCAAGTATGGTCTGCATGGGAAATTGCAGGTGATTCCTGTTAAACATCCGACACAGAGTCATACATCTGGCTCTATGTCATGCTCTCTCTGTGCGTTCACACAGAAGTTGATTTTCTGCAGGTAATGACAGTGGAGTTGAACCACATGTATGGTTCTGCATTAGATTTACACAGTAGGTGCGCTGTAGGTCTTTACCCTACATTGTAGCCTGACCTGCACCTCCCCAGAAATGCAACTACACATTGTTGTGATGGAAATCGCGACAAATACGATAGGTGAGAAAAGCATTTCCTTTTTCACATTTTGCAGTGGCCAGACATGTGTAGGGTATTTTTTTTCCTTCAACTGCTTTACACTCACAGTGACACCTATACCCATTCTCTCACACACATTCACACACCACTGCACGTATCAAGGATCGAACAGCCCTCTGGGTTGTCAACAAAAAAAAGACACCTCTACGCATTTCAACATAGTCTAGCGGCAACAGTCTTATTTGGTCTATTATGACCAGTAGCTTATGGTCACTAACATCAGATAAGATGAAGACAGCAGTGTTCAAATGTTCAGCTCTTTTTCTACAGTTAAAGACCATTAATTTGACCATTAAACTGTGAGCGTCAAGAGTCTGTTCACTGACTTAATGTCTCTGCTATAGTTGACTTCATTTTAACATTTAGCATCTTGTAATTACAAGTTGCAGAAACATTGTGTAGCAATGAAGGTAGGATCCAAATGCAAGGCACACATTCAGGAAAGGCAAGATGAAAAGCACAAAGTGAATTTGACAATGACTAAATAACTAAAAATAAAGAACAGACATGGCTTTATATATATAGTACCAGGGGTGTCAAACCCATTTTAGTTCAGGGCCCACATACAGCCCAGTTTGATCTCTTGCAGGAGGGACCAGTAAGATAATAGTATAAGAACCTATAAGTAACGACAACTTGAAATGTTTCCTTTTGTTTTAGTGCAAAGGAAAACAAGTACATTATGCAAATATCTACATTTAATAAGCTATCCTTTTACGAAACAATTTATGAACAACCTGCAATTTCTTTATAGTGCAATTTTATTGCTGTCTGCAGTTTAGTTCTGGATTTTGCTCTGTTCGCTACTCTTACTACAACAGTGGACAAATTAGCAGTTGCTTTTGTAGCACTCTGTTCTCTTATTTTACAGGACGGTGGGTAAACCGCCTCAAAACTATTAACTAGAAATCACTCTTTGCATGAGATGTAAACAGATGGCGGGTCTAGTAAAGTATTACATTTGGGATATGTGTATAGCAGCAGTTAGAATGGCTGACTCTTTCTAAGGTGCAGAGAGGCCTGGTTAGCTTCATATACAGCTATGCTGCCCATGGGAGCAGCTTAGCCGCCCTTGAATTAACAGAACCACTATAGCCCAATAGGTCCCCACTCATTACCAGGAAATATATTATCACAAAGGTACTTATAGAAGCAAATATAACATTTAATTTTGACCAGATGGTCCCCACCTTTGAAAGAAATATCAGAACAAAAACAAATGTACTTTTAATAGATTCTTAGTTAATTAGTGCATGGGACTTTTCTTGCATGAAGTCTGATCGTTTACTCACCCATATAACTTCATTCGGACGATACGATCCTTGTATGGACGTGTATCCATATAGTGGAAGTGACTGGGGCACATAAACGCAGCCTCTACGCATTATCTGCTGGGGAAACTCGTTAATTTCACCAATATTTTGTTCAAAATCCTAGTGCTATTCCCCTGTTATCTACTGTATTGATATACGCAGATCAAAATATCATCCGAACGACTCCAAATGACACCAAAGTTATATGGGTGAGTAAATGATAGTATTTTATGCCAGACATATGGTCCAGGTTGTAAAAAACGACAGTTCCCCTTTATGAGTACTCACAGTTCCTGAGATACAGGATGCGGTTAGATATAATTTGGCAAACCCTTCCTTCAGCAGTGTCCCGTCACTGTGATGAAGAAACACGTCCTTAGGCTCCGTCCACATTCGTAAGCATCTCAGCAGCTTGGTGCAGTAAGTGTTTCATAAGAACAAGTCTCTCATACTGCTAGCACGAGGAGCTAACTATCAACAGTTCAGTGTGGTCACGGTTTAGCATCAATTAAGTGGAATTACCGACGGAAATGGCTCTCACTGAGCGTCCAGTCTCTCCAGCAAACAAATACACTAAGTCGTGCAGGCACACACGTAACCAAATCACAAACTTAACACAGTAACTTCAATAAATATAGCTCATTCAACACAATTTTAACAGCAATGTTCTTTCTCGCTTCGTCTTTCTCCTTTTGGTGCCACCCCATTGGGAAACCGCTATGTTAACATGAACATCATCAATCAGCTAATCAAACAGACTGATACCTGTTCATACCATTTACAAAACAAGACTATGTTGCATTCAGGACCCATGTTGAACATAGGACATTCCAAATACTTAATGAACCCTCCTTGCTGTATGTTTGACACCCCTGAGATATACACACGGTATGGCTGATGGGTTAACAACACATATGTGAAACCAGTGAAGGCGAAGCATGAACTCAAAGGGGACAACACACAGGAAGAAACACAGTAAACGAAAACCCAAACTAGTAATAAATAGTAATAAAAGTTAGCTAAAACGAAAAGAAACAAACATGTTCACTGTAACACAAACTAAGCGATAATGAATGTTACACTGTCCAACTGCTGTTTCAGAGGTCAAACCACAAACTTAACTACATTTTGCATAAATATCTGAAAACTCTGACTCACGAGGAGAGACTGAAAAGTCCAGAGTTTGAGAATAACGAGATGAGTAATTGTTGTGTCCATATGCAGCTGCACGTCAGCACTTTCTGAGAAAAAGGAACAACACTGTCATCTGCTCTCAGATAACACTACGGAAGTGTTTAATTCGTGGAGAAGATGACCCCTGTCCTTAAGGGTGTCACAACGGTCACCAGACATCAACAAAATACGGATCCGAGTGCTTTGAGACTGTGTGTAATCTAGAAAGGATCTAATAGTATGAATAAACGTGCTAGGTTTTCAAATATTAAAACACAAAATATCAATATAGAAATTACAGACGTACGCAGACGTGCACACGGACGTAATGACATAATGTGATCGAGTGAAATTGTTCATATAGAATCTGAAGCTGAAAGGCATCACTCACCTACAGAGGCAGACAGCTGATGTGATGACACATAGAAACAATCCCATTGTAGGTGTGAGTATGTAAAGATAATACCATGATGAACTGACTTCTGCATGAAATCAAATGAGAATTATATTTAAGCAGCGTGCAGATACATGTTGTAGAAATGATTAGTCCTGCTTTTTACTCTGATCCACCTACCTTTAGTGTCCTCAGACACAGTTAAATTCCATGTAATACTGTTAATGCCCCGTTTGTCAGTCACATCACATGAATAAAGTCCTGCATCTTCAGGTTGAGCGCTGAAAATATTTAACTTTAAATGTAATTCAGGATCTATTCTCAGTCTGTGAGAGGATACATTTGAAAAAGTCTGATTTATCAAGGGGGAATGTTTATAAATGAATCTTTTTATGTTCCAGGTAATATCCGAAGCATTTTCTGTGGATATGCTGCAGTTGAATGTGACCGAATCTCCTCTGAATACCAGCATAGTCCTGTGGTCGGCTCTTGGAGTCTCTAATATTGAAGAAAGCGAAACAAATAGTCAGCATAAAACTTAATCTCCAAATAAACCAAGAGAAAAACACATATACACTATACCTGCAAGGACACGATGCAAAACTAGTAGCTGAATGAAGAGCACGGTGGCTTGGCTTACGCAAAACATGGTGACCATCAGACAGAGAAAGAGGGACTGGAACTCTACCACGTGTTTAAATGTAGGGTAAATGTAGTTGCAGCAGAAAGGAAGTGGTTAGTTGCTGTTGAAAAAAACAAAAAAACAACAACAACAAAAAAACTAATACATATGTCACACGTCCACGTAAAACTCAAAATGAACTTGTGATTTCATGTTTCAGCTTAATTGAAAATAAACTGTGAAATGTATTTCACTATAATATGATGAACTGAAATATAAAATGTACCTCATGTTCTGCTGCAGGAAAACCTCCTATGACGCTGACGACACGTTCGTTGGCCACATGGTGTGAAAACTGAGCATCCTTTCTTTGAACGCATGAATCGAGCATGTTGCGCCTGAATACCCACATCTTGTGGCTCAGAGAGTTAAAACACGTAGATGAGGCCTAAGTCTGCTGACTTGAAGCAGTTCTAACCATCTAATATTATACCATCTTGTGTGTCTAGCTTGAAATATGAGGGACCCTTGTGTTCATTTTGACTTAACTTTATTTCCATTAAAACAAATCATGCTTGGAAACTTTCTTTGGTGAAGAGACAGACAACATTCAACACGGTCTTCACATTAAGACTGTAGTTTTATTGTATTAATTAGAGTCTGTAGAGTCCACTTCCCTCAAAGCACCTGAAAATGTAATGTCCTTCATATCTCTCTCTCTCTTGTCCATGTCTCTGTTATCAGCATCGTCTTTATGACTCGTCAGACGTGATCATAGATTGAATTCAGCCTCTCCATGTACTGACTCCTCCTCTTGTTATTTCTCCATTGATCCGTGTTGTCCTGCTCTTGATTGTGGACCTATGGTGACAGAAATAGAAAATAAGAAAAAGGTTCAGTACAACCTCTAAGGCAGGAAATAAATAAAGCAGAACTAAAGTTGACAAAGCTCTTCTCACCTCTCTTCTTGATTTAGAATGAGTCTGATCCTGGACTGGATATTGGTTCACTGCCCCGGACATACGTCTTCTGCAGAGATAAAGCAGTTACCAATAATAACATTGCCCTTCTTAGAACAGAGACTTTGTACGTATAAGCAAAATGAACAGGAGACACATTTCACTGCAGGTCTTACAGTGACTACACACAACTATTTTAATTTTCATTTCAGTGACTTCCAGATGGTTCAAAGCGTGAGAATTTGCTGACAGTGAAAGTAAGTTGTATTAGTCATTACATTTATATAGCACCCATTTCTGGTTATATCATGCATCAAATCATATTATGATTACACACAGTTTAAAAATTACAGCAGCTTAAATAAAGTACACACTTTGTCAGTGCGATTTTACACAGTTTCCCACGTAAGTATGATCTATGTAAATCCATTTGGTGCCTCCTGTTAAACATCTGAGGAGCCATACATCAGGCTCAACCCTGCTCTTGTCAGTTTGACCCGATTTCAAAACGTAAACTGTCAGAAGTTTGTTTTTCTTCCATATAATAGACTGAAAATGACATGGATAGTCCCCTACTATTCTCTTTACAAGTCAAATTATGACTATATTTGTTAAGTTATATGAGTCTTATCAAAGTTTTTAGCACCTGTTGTCCCCCCTACACACGCAACCAAAATCACACACATACACTTACAGTACATCCACACACACGTCCGTCAAGGCAACTTGTAACTCTCAGAGTCTTTCGGTGTAAAATTTACAATCTCTGATGTGCATTTGGCCTACAGACAACACAAGATGTCAAAGCTAAACATTTGTAAAAATGTTAATTTCACACCTGTGATACGCCTTTCTCCAGTTTGAGAGAAGATAAGTATATACCAAAAAAAAAAATAGATTATAAATACAGCACCGCCTGGGAATTTCACATTGCAGTCAGAGACGGCACAATGAAGACAGTTCATTCTATTGTCTCCTACTGCTGCAAAATGGAGAGAAAAAAATATGCTTTCCATGAGCACTCTGCATTGGGACCATGCTTTAGTGCCACAGAGAATAAAAACCCCCAGATCATCCTCGATTATAACCAGAAAAAGGGGGAGTCCACAACATCGACAAAGTATTGCACTTTGTTCATGTAATATTTATCTATATTCATTCAGGTCAATGCATTGTGAAACAAGAATTCAGTTTTGAATGATTTGTTGTGTATACAGCTATAAACGGATTACAGCCCCGTGTCAGGGGCCAACAGGCGGTTCGTCACACACACACACACACACATGCTCACGCTGTTTTTCTGTCTTTGTTACTTTACAGAGAAAGTCAAAGAGAGTTTTTAAATTAAATGCTGCACTTTATTTAGGAAAACAATTACATCAGTCAGTTTTGATCTGGTTAATGCTTGACATATACCAAACAAGAATTGTCCCAAATAACTAATAATTTTATGTAAATTATGTTTATATTGATAAATACAAACATAAAAGAAGTTTAAAATTTGTATTAATGATTTGTAATGAAGTTCATGATGAAATATATTTCCTTTTTCACATCTCACAGTGGCCAGACATGTTATATATATATATTTTGTCCTTCAGCCTCTGACACATCGTCTTCTCAGATGGCAGGGAGTAATTATTTTATAACCGAGAAAACAATCTCACCACGAGGCACATGTTGTTGTTAAGCCTCTGACTGAAGTTAAAATCAGTGGTGTTTTGTTTGTATTGATATTAAGCTGTTTTACCTGTTAGTACCTAAAGCGCCTTACACTCAGTGACACCTACACACATTCTCTCACACACATTCACACAGCACCGCATGTACCAGTGATCGAACGGCTAACCCTCTGGTTTATCAACAATCCTCTACTGATCCACGGCCGCCTCGGTGATAAAAGACACCTCTACTCATTTCAATACAGTCTAGCATCAACAGTCTTATTTGGTCTACTCTGACCAGTAACTTATGGTCACAAACATCAGAGAAGATGAAGACAGCAGAGCTCAAATGTTCAGCTTTGTTTCTGCAATTAAAGACCATTAATTTAATCATCAGCTCCAGCCTCCCTGTAATGTGGAAGTCTGATAATACTTTGACATTGAAGTGAGTGTCCTGAGTCCATTCACTGACTTAATGTCTCTGCTATAGTTGACTTTTAACAGTGTTTGGTTTAGTAACACTCGGCTGTAAAGGCCACAGGTGCAGCAATGAAGGTAGGATCCAAATGCAAGGCAAACAGTCAGGAAATGCAAGAGGCAGCAACACAAAGTCAATTTAACAATGACTAAAAAAATCAAACAATAAAGAACAAACAAGGCTAGATATAGACACAGTAGGGCTGATGGATCAACAAGACACGTGAAACCAGTGAAGACGAAGCACAAAATCAAAGTGGTACGACTAACTAATCAAACTACCAACTAACTAAACTAATAATAATAAAACAAAAAATCATGGCACATACAGAAAATTGTACTGTATTGTCAGCACTTTCTGAGAAAAAAAACACCTTTGAGCTGTCATCTGCTCTTACATAACGTCCAGGAGACCAGTGACATGACAGAAAAGGGATCCGAGTGCCTCGAGACGGTGTGAAATCTAGGAAGGGTCTAACAGCACGAATAAATGTGCTAGGTTTATAAAAATTAAAACACAGACCATTATTATAGAAATTAGCATTCGTAATTTTGCCTAAACCAACTTTTTAAGTGTCCACAGACGTAATAACACAATGTGATCGAGTGAAATTTATTTGTTTATACTGAATCTGAAGCTGAAAGGCATCACTCACCTGCAGAGGCAGACAGCTGATGTGATGACACATAGAAACAGTCCCGTTGCAGGTGTGAGTATGTAAAGATAATACCATGATGAACTGACTTCTGCATGAAATCAGATCAGAATTTCATTTAAGTATTTTTAGGTTTGAACCTTGAACTATAAGATACATGTTGTAGAAATGATTAGTCCTGCTTTTTACTCTGATCCACCTACCTTTAGCGTCCTCAGACACAGTTAAATTCCATGTAATACTGTTAATGCCCTGTCTGGCAGTCACATAACATGAATAAAGTCCTGCATCTTCAGGTTGAGTGCTGAAAATATTTAACTTTAAATGTAAGTCAGGATCTATTCTCAGTCTGTGAGAGGTTACATTAGAAAAAGTCTGATTTATCAAGGGGGAACGTTTATAAATGAATCTTTTTATGTTCCAGGTAATATCCGAAGCATTTTCTGTGGATATGTTGCAGTTGAATGTGACCGAGTCTCCTCTGGATACCAGCATAGTCCTGTGGTCAGCTGTTGGAGTCGCTAAAGGAAACAATCCATCATCATAAAATAAAATGTGCACATAAATCTACATCAAAGCATCACAAACACAAATCTGCTCCGTACCTGCAAAGACACGGGACGCTAGCAGCTGAACGAGGAGCAGAGCCGCTTGGTTTAGGCTGAACATCACGACCATCACAGAGAGAGAGAGACACGCTGGAAGTTTGCCATCTGCCTTAAATGTAATGTGGAGGCGCTGAGAAAAGGAAGTGGTTAGTTGCTGTTTTGCTTAGCTCAGAGATAAAGCATGTGTCACACCTTCCGTAAGTGTTATATCATACAGGAATCATATTTTTCAGTTCAACATGGGATACGAGCTAAAGGAACTGAAAATGTCTTAGAACAAATAAGTATCCCAGTTCGCAGAGTCACTGATAGACGTCTGCCTCAAAAGCACTTCTGCATAGCGCTCGGCACTCTTAGCCTCACATGGTGTAACTATAGGTTCAGATACAGACTGAAACATAACATGTAGCTCATTGAGACTCATATGTTAAGCTTCTTATAGTAACAATAATGACCAGACATTGAGTCTGTTGTATTGCCCAGTGTGTGTGTGGACAGTTAAAACCACAAATCCAAATAACTCTTCCTTTCTGAAACCACACACATTAAACAGTTTTTTTATTTTATTTCCTAATCTAAAAATCACATCTCAACTCAAAAACTTCAAAGGCAAATGGTCTTGCTTGAGTTTTCTTTAAGACGTTTCACCAGTCACTCAAGTGGCTTCTTCAACTGGAACTGACGGGCGTGGAGTTTAGGTTCAGCGGCCCGTCAGGGGTCTGTCTGTGTGGCCAGGGCGCACGGTGTGTTCACACTGCTGAAAGAATGTGGTCATGAACAGATCAAACGTGGTGCGTGGGTTCGTATCTCATATGGGTCCTTGGTGTGTTCACACCTGCTTTTGACCGGAACGCCCTGTACGCAGAACAGCTCTCTCCGAAGCCGACGATGTCAGCACATCAATCAAAAGAAGTGAGTTTGACGGTCTCGTAGCAGCTTGAGGAACATATGTATCAGCGTAGTTTTCGTAATGAGCCAGGTTTCGTGGCTGCATTAACGACTAGCATCACAAACAGAATTATAAACAGAAGAAATATGACTCAAAATTTCTTCTGAAGCACAAAACTGGAGCGTACAAGACACAGCGTTCATGGCTCAGGTGTTTCAAAAGCCCTCACGTCGCTTCAGTTTGTCACTGTACATCGAAACAACACCGGAGGTGCAGCATTTACTTGTCAAACTGACACAACCACAGGGACTACAAATTACCTGCAGAGCTTGCTGTCTTTATGTGATGAAAAGAAGAGGCGATGCAATATGAAATCATCATCCACACACCAAACACTGCATTTGAGGTTTCCATAGTTTTAGACTTTGATCACCGGCACTTGGTTTCACACAAGTCTTGTCAAAAAACACATCATCAAACTGCTCAGTCCCGGCTGCAACCATCTATTTAGATCCAACGTGATGTTACATGACTTTACGAGAAAGATTTAAACTTATTGTAGTGACTGAAGCCAGGACATGTTACCAGGGGTTCGTGTCTCTGTGTTTAGACCAGGATGAACCAGTGACGGGGTTTCCCCATCTACTGTATGTGGCCGTCAGCTTGCTGCAGTATTCACTAACATCCTTAAGCATTTTCTTGCAGCAACTAGATCCTGAGTCCCCAACTGCCTCCAAACTGCCACCATAATCCCTGTGCCCAAATCCTCTGCCATTACAGGGTTGAATGATTGCTGGTCTGTGGCCCTGACACCAGTGGCATGGAGATACTGGTGTCCCATCCCAGCTTTGACCAACACCAGTTTGCCTACAGGTTCAACAAATCCACAAACAAAGCCGTCTCCATCGTCCTCCACACCACTCTAACCCATACTTCAGGTCGGCATTTAACTCCATCAGCCCCAGCCGATTGATCAACAAACTGCACCACCTGAAACTTGGAACCTCAGTCTGTCTGTGAATGGGCACTTCCACATCCTCCACTATCGCCCTTAATACTGGTGTTCCTCTGCTTCCGAGTCCAGTCTTATGCACACTGTACTCATCAAATTTGTAATACAGCTGTTTTGGGGGACTGATCAACACCTCAACCTCAACAGCAAGAAGACAAAAGAACTCATCATTGGTTTCTGGAAGTTGAGGACAACACTGCTCTCAGGCCTGAGCATCAGTGGTCCTGGCCTATGGATAAACAGTGCGGTATGCCAGCTCCACTGCATTCAATGAAAAAGTGCAGCGGGTCATCAAGACTTCTCAGTAGAACAACAAACTAATGATAATAAGTTCACAGATTGGTGAATTGAACAGAACTTCAAAGTCCAGGAGAAAATATAAAGCAGTCCATTTATTAATAACTATTATTGCTGTTAAAGTAACAGAGAGAGATGCTTCTGCGTGAGTTTTTGCTCGTGCACGAGGTGCTTGAACTAGCAAACATGGCGTCCAAGCAGAAGAAAACAAATGAAAGAGATGCTCAAGACCAGCAGTACAAGAGAAGAGTATCATTCATTTCCGTCTTTGTTGTAGTCCTGCCGTGGAACGTGAGACGCTGTAGTGTCCTCTGCTCCACTTCAGCTTGAAGGTAACAAAGAGAAAGGTTCAGTCACCAGGTTGAAAACTTTGCAATAACACGACAGCATGTGTGTAAGTCAAGAGAAGACTGGATTGGAGATCTTATGAACTGACACGGCCTGTCATCCTGCAGATGCCAAAAGGATTCATCATTCATCAGTTAGAGGGTACATACAGTATTATGAGAAGTATAGCCTGCAGCCTAAAATACTTTAAATAGTTACCACCACCACCGGTAGAAACCCACAGACCCCGTACATACATGAGGTCTCTCGTTTCCTTTATTTCTGCCCACACGCTCAGACACAGGGCTAGAGACTCAACTGTCGAGAGAGAACAGGAACAGGAAGCTCACTCTTTGTCAAAGGTGTCAGAGACTATACGAGTGAAGCAGGCCCCCAGTAAAACGTGTTTGACCTGCGGTCAAATTATCAGTATCAGTATAAAGCATATTGCAGGTATTTTCCTGCAGAGATAAGAAGAACATGAGGAGGCTTTAAAGCAGTGAGGAAGGGCTTTAATTGAATGGTGAACCAGCAGTAGGGGCTGGTTTGCCGGTTGCTGATCACCCTTTTTCTTATTTATTTTTTCTCACAACAGCAAAGCAGCAGGTCAGCAACCCGGAAAATGTGTTTTGAACTTTGCTTAAGAAGCATGGAGTTCTGAGAGGAGACCACCAACGGATTTTTAATTAACCTTCGGCTTAGGTGCCATGTTGGTCTTCGTCCACTGAATGAAAGGTGGCTTTTATTGCAGCATGTACTGAGTTAGCTTTGGTTATTTGCACTCATTAAACCTGTAAATGAGTTCGCCTTTACTCACTTACATACCCTTTTGTCATGTTCTCATCCACTTTAAATACATTTTTGTGCCATGATACAATAGCCAACACTATAAATACCGTGCTGTACTATCTAAGCTTCTTTTCTGCCATTAATTCTTTCTTCTGCTTCCTCCTCTTTCTTGTAATACAGAAATGATGTGTCTGCTTAAAGGGTAAAGCCTGACAAAAGGCCCGTGGTGGGCTACAAAAACAAGTAAGCGTCTAACAAGTTTTTTTGATTAACCCTTCTTGTTGATGTGTGTGTGCGTGTGTGTAAACGAGCATCAGTGCTTCACTATCTGATGCAAGACACACCGCTGTTTGCATGCATGCTGATTCATGCTATGTGGCTTAGTGTGTGTCCTTGATGTTGTGCAAAACAGAAAGTGTGTGTGAGTGACACTGGGGCCTTTTTATGGCCAAACTTTGGGTTAATGGCGAGGCTTTTGGTAATGGCAGTCGGCATGCACCCTTTGCAATCCTCACAAGACTTAGAAGAGGCTGCACGAACAACCAGGAAACGAGAACGCTGCTTGCAACCAGCCTCACGTGAATGCTTTCAGAATCTGTACTCATTTCAAGGATAAACCTCCTACGAGCCACTGGTCTGAAGGTGACCCAAATTAGCGCCGATTGCATGCATTATGCTACCCTCTTCCCCTGTTTGGTATTTGCGAGTTATTACAGCGAAACAGGAGCTCATGTCTGTGATCATAATTTCTGAGCATCTACTACAGGAAGCCTCAAGCCTCAAGCCTTAACCGCACAGTTTCACTCCCCCACACCCTTAAAGAACCATCTTTCCATCCACTCGGAGGACTTTGCACTGACTTTGTTGATTCTCTACAGTAATCCTCTCCCACCCGACCACCCTCACCAACCCCACACGGAACGCAAACATCCAGACACAATCACCCCTCTGACTCACACTTGCATCTTTCCTCTAAAGGCCTCACAGAGAGCGATAAGAGAAGACCCGTGATTAAAGAAGGAAGTGACTGAACGTGCCTGATGCATTTGTGTGTGCGCGTTTGTTCGAGTGTGCAGCATTCTTTGTGACTATGGCCAGTCTGTCTCTGACCCTTTCAGGCATTGATGGATGTTTGTGAATATTTGAGATGCCTCTCGGAAAGCCCCCTGGCAGAAACACAGAGAGACACAAGAGGAGCTAATACCTCTGTTCTCTGCTCTGAATACTGCATGAATCGCCCATATGTACGTGCACGGTGCATGAATTTGAATCAGAGGAGAAGAATATGCAGAGAGAGAGAGAGAGTTTCCTTGTTGGACATTTCAGCAGAAG
The DNA here is from genome assembly GCA_005024645.1 of Planiliza haematocheilus. Taxonomy (NCBI): domain Eukaryota; kingdom Metazoa; phylum Chordata; class Actinopteri; order Mugiliformes; family Mugilidae; genus Planiliza; species Planiliza haematocheilus. Next base: position 10,881,904 of record SRSE01000725.1, read on the forward strand.
AGATTTGTCTACATAAATGCTCATCTTCAGTTGGCACCTAAAGGCCGTGAACTTAAATCTGCTTTCACACGTACATTCAATCGTGTGAACATCTGGGTGAGGTGGTGTGATGTTGTAACACAGTGCATGAACCGTATAGCAAATCAATCAAGCTGCTTCTGGAAAGATTCTATTAATGTTTCTCTTTCCTCCTGTTAATGTGACGTATACGCTTCACAGTGTTTGTTCCAGGGGGCACCAGCGTGGGCTTGTCACGCTTATTCAAATTTCCTTTATGAATTTGTGTCTGAGAAATATGTTTTGGAAAAAGACAAAGCAGCAGGTACCAGAGATGAGTGTTGGTGGTTAAAAGTCAGGCGAGACTGTGGTTTCAGTTGAACGTTAATTAAAATGTCAGTTTCCCTTGCGATCCCTCCGTGACCTTATGTACGAGCCGCAATGGTCTACGCTTAGCACAGTTTGTAGCGAATAAAACAAAATAAAATATCCTCACGGTAAATGTTCTGCGGTAAGTAATTATTATTAAAAAATAAAAAAAAAGGTGTTGCACCTATCTCCAAATGGGGTCACTGTTGTTCCAGCTACGTACCGAGATAATGTGGCCTCTATCACATAAGCTTATCATATACGTGGTTTCATACTGACTCATAGGGCACTTACGTTAACGTGTGTCATAACACAACAAGTAACTGACAAGACATACACCGATCAGGCGTAACATTATGACCTAATATTGTGTAGGTCTCTCTTGTGCCTCAGTTGTGACTCATCAGAGAAGAAGAGGACCTTCTGAGGGTGTCCTGTGGTGTCTGGCAACAAAAATGTTGTTAGTGGGGGCCTTTGGGTGCTATGGGTTGAGGGGAGGGGCCTCTGTGGATCATCCCACAGATACAGATACTTCATCAGTTTGTGAGCTAGTTAGTCTGGAGGCCAGGTCAACACTTTGTGCCGTTCTTCATGTTTTTTTTTGTTTTTTTTTAGTTGTTCCTAAGCTGTTTTTGTGTGTGTGTCTGTGTCAGGCTGCATCCTGCTGGGGATGGCTGCTACCATTAAGGAGTGTCATTGCCATGGGGTGGGGCTGCCTGGTCTGGAGTAGGTGGGTGGTACACGTCTAAGTAACATCCACATGTTCCACAAAAGTTGTCACAAGATGATCAATGTTATTTACATAGTTTAATGTTGTGGCTGATCGGTGTATTTTCATTTCCTGAGTCAGCTGCAGTCCAGCTTCAGCTTCTCGAAAAATCCCTGCTAAAGTTTGGATTGCTGTCAAATACACTCCTGATCATCCCCTCAGTTTCAGTTTGGCTTTAGATGCGGCCACTTCACCTGACAACTCGAAGACAACTGTAATTCTACAAGTGACAAACTTTTTGCAGGGTGTCAAAAACCCGTGATTTCTCTTGCGGTGAGGGAAGGTGGCAGTGCCCACAGTACATTCAATGTTTGTAGTAACTGCATCACCAATAGCTTTCAGTGTTTGTTATGCAGCCATACTTAATCACTCAAGGCCCAGTAGCAAACGCTTTGGAGCCCGGTACCAGTCCAGTATTTGGGCACCTATGCCCCAAACTTCTTTTTATGTCTTAGTACCACTTTCTTTCATTTTGTCCGTACATGTCAGCCATTCCCAGACACTAACAACAACCAACCTGTGTGATGATCAGCTGACCAGTACTCCAGACCCTTCCAGGTTTTGGCGTCCTGGAGTGCAAGGAAGTAAAAGACATAGCAGAGGGGGTGGGGGTTGATGCAAAGATAAAACTAAACTTTAACGGCTCTTCATCGGCTGCTTGCCAAGGACTCCAGTCATCATTGCATTTTTGTTTTGACAACAGGGTCCTTCAACAGGATGATGTAAAGGAAATATGGTCCCTGGCTACTTTTTCTAGACCAGACGTTATGCATTGTCTCTTTGTGGTACCAAATACTATTATGTGTGAGTAGATGTTGGCACTTGCTGGTTAGCATGCTAACTTCAGTGGATGTCTCTGCAGTGCAATACTAAAAGGCGGTTTAGGCTTCTGTGTCAATTTGACCACAAGAACGCAAGAGCTGTGATTTGTCCTCTTGGTGGTAGCGTGTTTATGCTTTTGTATTTCCGTCTGCTTCTTCATCGCCGCAATTTTCAAACTGATAGTCTTGCATCAGCGGAGATGGAACACATCGAGGGAATCTTAAGTGAGGAGATACGAACACCACATTTGAAAGTGAAGCAGGAACTAGAGGTCTTCGGAAAAAACCGACAACCCGAAAACCCGAGGTTCCGACCCGACCCGGCTCGGGTTTGGGTCCACTCACAAGAAGTGACGCCGGGGCCGGGTCGGAACCGGTGGAGTTTGTTTCGGGTCTCGGGTCTCTTATTGTGAAAGGCCGGGTCCTACAGTACCCGAGAGGACCCGGCGATTGGCGGTCACAGCTGTCAATCACCGCCGCCCTCCCCTTTCCCCCCTTCCCGACTCCAATGCGAGGCTAGGCCAGGGGTGGGGGCTGGCAGCGGCCGCAGCCGCAGCCGGAACCAGGTAGAAGAAGACTACGTTTAGGTAAGAAACAGAAAGTAATAGCTTATAAAAACAAGTCTTAAGACAACTTGTATTAAATCATAAAGCAACTCGGGCATTTCGGGTCCACGGGTTTTTAAGGGTTCGGTTCGGTTTCGGAACTCGTATTTACAATAATGGCTCGGGGCACAGACTAGAAACAAAAATTAACCCAAGTGGCAAAGAAGACAGAGCGCTGACTAGCGTTCGGGTTGTGTTTGTTACAGAGTGAGCCAGACTGATGAGGGCACAAGTATAAATGGCTCACACTGGTGCTGGCTACATGCGTAGGTTACGGAATCTAGTCCTAGAGTACCTTAAATGAGTCTGTACATAGATGTCATGGCCATTATTTCTTCGAATTTTGTTCAATCTTTCAAGTATTAGTATTATATTTTCGTAATGCTGTCGACTTGAACAGTTCAAAATGGTTTCAAAACTATGAAACAGACCCAAAGATGTTCTGTCTTTCATTCTTGTTGCCAAAATCTGTCCTACAGTACCATAATGACTACTGACAGGTTAGTCAGACATTGCTCCTTTAAGTATTAACATTTTCTGCCTTATATTGTTTTAAAATATGGCTGGTTGGCAACAAATAAGGCCGAATTAAGTATTTAGTAATTTCACCATAATGCTTAAGTTTGTTTGTGTTGCACTGTTGCCCTGGCTCACAGATGAAGTTAGGTTAGGCAACTCCCAATAGGAAGCAGAAAAAGAATATAATCTCTTCTCCTCATTTCACGCTGTTTCCTGCACGGCAGGGAAACAAGGAGGCAAACAAAGGTCATTGAACAAGTAAGACAATATGGAAAAATACAGAATATCCAATAATAGTGACAAGCACAGGGACATATACAGCAGTACATAAAACTAACTTCAGCAAACAAACAGAAAATATATTTTCCCCCACATTTTTCACGGATTGTTATTCAGCATCAGCGCAAATGGAAACACAGGAACACACACTATTACAAAAAGCCCCGGGGTTTCTAATAATCACAGCATCTGTTTAAATAGGTAGATCTACACAAAAGGGATGAAGTTATTTATAATAGATAGCTCGCAGTGGACAGGAAAATCATTCAACCTCTCCTTTCTGTTCAGAATCCAGTGTACCGCTGCGTTCAATGCCTCAGACTGTCCTTCTTAATCACTCTTTAATTATTCCTCAATGGAGCATGCACAGCAGTGGTAGCGGTAATCCAGCCATACTGAAAATCATAGGAACCACTGGACATGAATCTTTCAGCACATGAAGTAAAAAAGGCCGCCCTATGGAGGATTTCTATGGATGTACCATTGGTGCAGCTGAAGGACACCGCTGTAAATGGACATGTTGTTGCTTCAATTGCTTTCTTGATCAATGATGTTCCAGCTATTCAAAGCTGAAGCAGGACAACATACACAAGCAATTAGAAACGTGAAGGGCCTGCAACTGAATCCTGAAACCATAAATCTTATCCCCTTGACACGTGCTCATTCACGTGCTTAAGTTTAATCGCCTTGTTTACATGAAACTCCTCCCATAAAAATTGCCCTGCACAGTACACTGTCTGTGCAAGCAGATTGTGGTATCGCAATCCATAATTATGTTTGAATGTGTCAGCGCCCCTAGTGGTCAGAGCAGTTATATCAGGTGACAAAGCTACAGGGATGAAGTTTGTGTGTGTTGGGGCAGATGGATGGGTTGGCAAAACATTGAATTCTAACCAGCTTTGATTTTCATGTGTGACTTAACTATAATATAATTTTTGGATTTTGTGCTTACACTTTGAGAACACAGTGGTACAGTTAAGTTCATTCATTTGTCTGTAACCGCTTATTCCTGTTAAGGGTCGCGGGGGTCTGCTGGAGCCTATCCAAGCTGTCATCGGGCGAGAGACTGGGGTAAACCCTGGACAGGTCGCCCGTCTATCGCAGGGCTAACACAGAGAGACAGACAACCATTCACAATCACATTCACACCTATGGGCAGCACAGTGGCGAGGTGGTTAGCACTGATGCCTCACAGCGAGAAAAAAGGTCACCCGTTCGAATTTCTGTGTGGAGTTTGCATGTTCTCCCTGTGTCTGCGTGGGTTCTCTCCGGGTACTCCGGCTTCCTCCCACCATCCAGAGACATGCTCGTTAGGTTAATTGGTGATTCTAAATTGGCCATAGGTGTGAATGTGAGTGTGAATGTTGGCCCTGCGATGGACTGGCGACCTGTCCAGGGTGTACCCCTGCCTCTCGCCCAATGACAGCTGGGATAAGCTCCAGCAGACCCCCGCGACCCTTTACAGGAATAAGTAAGTATAGAAGATGAATGAATGAATGAATGAAAAATGGCCAGTGGGAGGAAGCCTGAGTACCCGGAGACAACCCACATGCAAACTCCGCACAGAAAGGCCCATGGATTCAAACCCGGGACCTTCTCACTGTGAGCCATCAGTGCTAACCACCTCGCCACCGTGCCACCCGGTACAGTTGAGTTTTCCATGTATCTACTGGAAATGTTTGCATCTATCTTTGATGTCCAGTGAAACAATTTCTATTTTACAAATGAAGGGATTTTATTTTGAAATTGTCATGTCAGCAGAATGCATCAATGATGCACTACTGTTATAAACAACTTAGCAACAACAACAACAAGTAATTAGTTGCACAGTGTGATAAACAGATGGGTTATTTATAGGAATATTATGCATTGTGGGCTTAAATAATTATAATAGGTATTATTTTTTTATAGACTGGCGACCTGGGATAGGCTCCAGCCAGCCCCCAAGCGCTTCACAGGACAAGCAGTTACAGAAGATGGATGGCTGAATTTTCTTTCTTTCTTTCTTTCTTTCTTTCTTTCTTTCTTTCTTTCTTTTTTTTTTTTTTTTTTTTTAAACAAATGACTCCTGAGAAAGTTGTTATTGTGTACAAGCTCCATTATTAAAATGAATGTTCAAGTGGGATCCATTATTGATTGCTGTTCATTCTCATTAGTGGTCAGATGAAGTAAAACCTATCTGACACTAGGTTCTACAAATGTACATGCCACATACATCTGTATGGACACATACATAAAAACATCTGTGAGCACAGTATATACAGTACATCATTCACATGTAAACACAACTTGATATCAGAAGAACCCACATTACACATAGGCAGTATCCATACAGCTATAGTATATTGACATATGTAAATGTGGCAGAAATGGAGCCTATCCCAGCTGTAAATATAAATATATGAAACAAAATATAAAATATGAACAAGTGAGAAATACAAGATAAGATATGTGCTCTTATTTATGCAGTCAGATGTATGAACACATAAATAAGATGGCATCACGTGTAGATATCAGTACTTAAACCGCAGAAGGCACATTTTAAACATGGCAGAGCTAAGCTGAAGTGCGTGTTTGTACCTGTTTTGTGTTTTGACTTACTCCACCTTTTCTTAACCCTATTTGCAACAGCAGCAGGTAGCAATTTTCAATAAACACATGCGATCAGGCCGAATTATTCCGCAAAAGCTAAACAGTTGGAGATTTTTCCCAGTACTTGGCACAAGAGCATCTTTTTCTCATGTGTCTGCATTTTCGAAAATCTAGTGGAAAGCAAAAGTTAGAAAAATACATCTTGTATTATTTGAATTAATAAGCGCTTGTGCATAGACGTGCATGTCTGTCAGTGTGTTTTAGGATATCTTGGCCCTTAGGGGCCCAGAAAAGAGCTGACGCAGCTTTAAGTAGCTGATGGAACCGTTCCATTAGAAAACAGATCATTCACAATCCAGTGGGAATAACATTAAAAAATAATGGATTTCACATGAATAATGTGAAATGATATCCATAAAATCCAGGTGGATTACAGTGATTCACACACACACAGCAATCGCAGCATTTTACCTTTCTTGCAATATTATATTTCATAAAACCATTTCTATTCACGAACAACACACAATAAAAAATAAATAAAAAACACAGTCAAACACACACAGGCACACATATTCCCTGGTTCCTCCCCCTCCTCTACTCCTCTGTTAACGTCCTCGGAGGACTCCAGACATTTTCATTGGCCGCGGCGCTGAGAGAGGAGGAGGAGAGACTGACGGACGGACGGGCAGGAATTCCTCAGCGCTCCTCAAATTTCTTGAAATCCCGGACCCCTCTGCTCGACTGCGTCCTTCTCCGAGCAGCTTTGACAAAATGGTAATGCAGTAAAGAGAAATCAGGAATTATTTTCTCCCCCACACAAGTTTTCCTGTCCCGTGGAACTGCTGCGCAAACGGGCTCGTCGTCCGCTCCTCATTTGTTAATTCTTTCCACTTTCTCTTTTTTCTCTCTCTCTCTCTCTCTTTCTTTCTGTCCAGATGTTGCGAAGTGTCGCCGTGCTCCTTGTCCTGGCCGTGGCTCTCTGTAAGGCGGAGGTAAGTTTGACAATTTCAACTTGAAACGGATTGCTTGGTTCGGAATTGGCACCAAATGTTTTCTCCCGTCCACACCAAACACTTTGAGGCCGTTACGCGTTCACACTGTCCCTCTGGGGTAACGCGCAGCAGGATTTTTTTTTTTTTTTTGTTCACAAAAGCTACACCAGCTTGAACACATCTGGAAAAGGTCTGAGTCTGTGATCTGAGACTCCACGGCGCAGTGGTGAAAATGAGCTAGGTGGGCACAGATGGGTTTACAGAGACGGTATCTTGTTAGGCTGTGGCAACATATTCATCTTCTTAAGGAGAACCAATTACACCATTAATGTTTGCACTCTGCACAATTATGAGCTTCATTATAGAGACAATCTTACTGCAACAGAAATTGCCTCTGGGATAATGTCGTACACTATAGGGACATTTTTATCCAAGTCATTCCACATGTGATGAAAAAAGTCTATAGTGTTTTGTTTTTTGTCTCAACTGAAACATTTTCTCTTCTGCCGGATGGGCCGCGCACACACATACACACACACACGCACAGACGCCCTAGTTGTTGGTGGAGTTGTGAAGTTAACACTACGGCTAAAGCTGCCATTAGAGGAGGAGGGTGACAGACAGCCGTGAAAAGGAAATAAAGGTGGACGCTCGTGTTTGTGTACATCTCACCAACCCCTGCTCTCTCTGGGGTTTGATGGCCCTCTCTTCATCAATATTGTAGGATGTTTTGGTGCGAAACGCTCTGCCAACTGGCAGCTGCTCTAAATGGCGCACAAGCGCGGCGTTTGGGTGGTCACTCTGGGGAGAGCGTGCGTGTTTGTCCGTGTAGGGGTGGTGAGCGTGCTCAAGGGTTGTGAGAATACTCACCTTATGCGTCTCGCACTGCGGCGCTAAGTAGCCCCGGCCTCTGAGTAAACACAGAGGTAATGTGCTGTTAGATTAGCTGGCCTGATGGCACACAGGGATGAGCAAGTCAAACGGCAATAAAGTTAAGGCATGTATGACACACATGTTGTTTCAGTATGACTTAGTTTGACCGAAAAACATCCTAATTTGCTTGTTACCAAGCGTTAGCGATAACACATTTATGTTTTTACCCTAAATATGAAGTTATATCCTACAGGGAGTTAGCTTAGCTCTACATAAAGGCTGGAAACAGACAGAAACAGCTAGCTCAGCTCTGTCGAAGGGCAACAAAAATCCACCTCCACCTCTAAAGCTCACAGTTTGTAACAAGGCTTCCTGGAATCTCAGCTGGTCGCCCGGCAACCGGTCCCAGCCAAGAAACAGCTAATCCCTCATAAATTCTTGAATAGTTTTTTTACCCCCAGCTTTGTGCTAAGCTAAGCTAACCAGCTGTGGCTTAATAATTAACGCACAGACGTGAGAGCTGAAACTGTCTTCTCATTAACTCTTAAGTTAGTTAAGTGTTTCCCAAATGTGCCCCCTTGAAGGAATACAAACACTCATACCAGGTGGCGTTTGGTGACCTCGGTGGACACAGCTGTTGAACACCTGGCTTTGTGCTGACTCCGCTGTTGACCCGAGCAACAATTACAGGAGGTAGAGGTAAACATGAGAGTAACTTCAGCCCGATTAGAGTCCAGATTTTGCTTGAAACCAAATGTGGGACGGGAGATACACCGATTGTTTGCTGCCTGCTCTAACTTTATGGCTCAGTGCAGATGGCTATTAGTGTCTCATCTGCAACAGCATTGCTCACAGCCTGACGTGCAGGCCTTCCACTGCCCTCCCTGTCTTTGCCTGCTGGCTGCTTAATGTGCCATTGTGTGCATCTTTATTGAATCCATGGCCATGATGTGTGAGGTATGACCCGGTGGGGAGAGAGCACACAGCAGACTGTGTACCCAGGAAGTCAATGGAGCAGTATTAGAGAGGCGTCTATTCTCCAAAGGTAATTACCTTGATAATATATGGCCTGTTGACTGACCGTGAGAAGGGCCTGGACTTGCATACCAGTGCACTGTCTGAAGGAGGTCAACAAGTTGGAGCAAAGTAGAAGCGAAACCGATGAGTTTATGTATGGTGTGTATTCTGGGGTTATGTTGAGATGGTGCGTGTTAAATTTACTGTCCGCACGGCACAAAAAGATCTAGAATGATTGATGAAAACAGGAATCGCCGCGTGTGGACTAATGCTTTTTATTCGCCTGCATGAGTGTACGCTATTAAAATCTGGACAATAACTCGTGATTTATTGTGAAGGCCGATGCCTGTGTGCTTCCTGGGGTGAGAAATTGCTGTGTTTGAAGATAAGCTGCTCAGAAACTTAGTGTGGCGGCGAGGCCGGGGTCGAGACCCGGGGAAAAAATTCTATGTGTTTGTGTGTCTGCAGGGGCTGGAAATGAGATATGCATCTTCTGAAAAAAAAGGAGAAAAAAAATGTTTTACGCAAACACACCGGCAGCTTGATATGCAAAGGAGGTCGGAAGCAGGCAATATGAAAGTCATAAGGGTTTGTAACCTCAGGGGACATGTGCGCGCGTCTTTGCATATAAACACACAGAGGAAGGAGTGTTTCTGTTTGTTTATTATCCTGCATCATGCGCCCTGACTGGGTGGAATGACACAGTGGTTAATTTAGTTATCGGACCTCTGGATTTAGAAGGATGGAAAAAAACAGATGCCAGGATGCAGTGAGCCAACAAGGCAACAAGACAAGCTTGTCTCCTCTAGTCCAACAGCTGAGAGGATAAATTAGACAAAGTACTAGAAGAACCCGGCTCCCTGTGTAGTGGCCCTGGATCTGCAGCGGGCTCTGATTGAGCCATGGCCTCTCAGGCACCCCGCCATGTTGGCATGTTGATGCTTGTTCTTTCTCATCCAAGGTGGGCTAAAAATATCTGCCCAGGTGGAGGGAACATGAGCATGAGGGGACGCTGTGTCCTCTGTCTGTATCAGCCTGCTCTAATTACTGAAGCTCAACATCCAGTCATGGATCCTGCGCAGGGATTGTGGAGGGCGGTGAGATAGAGTGATGTAAAGCAGAGAGGAGATGGAGCCACGGTCGTGCAATTATAGCAGGGGAGATTGGGAGTGAGGTAAGACTTGGCTGTGTAGTGAGGGGGTAGGGAGAAGAAAGAGTGGGTGTGTTGTGTTTCATGTCCCTGTAGTGTGTTCTCTTCACTCTTGGCTTGGCTTAAAAGGAATCCTCATTTAGCTTACCAGCTGTACTGGTGTCTTATCATTACCGGCACTCTGCACTCAAAGGCACTACACACATAAATTAACGCACACTCAAATGACAAAGAGCGGCACTAAGGTCTGCTCACAGGGTTTGCAAGAAAGAGATAAACAATATGTCGTATATGAACTTACTCATACGTACTGAAAATAATTAAAAGCATATATCAGTGGAAAGGCTTAAAATCAGTTTAGTCAGTGATGCCTCCTAAATCCCACTTTTCTTCCTTTTAAGCCCATGTGAGAGAGTTTAACATATTCTGAATGTCCTTTACATTCAAGCCAAGTTCACATGAGGCTGATTAAGCTGATCAGCGCCAAGCATTTATTATTATCATTATTATTAACCCTTGTGTACCATTAGAAAACACTACCCTTTCATACCATTAGTGGCTGAAAACAGCCACTAACTTTTAACTGCTGTAAAAATATATCAGATGAATATTTTCTTTTCAACTTTTTTTTGCATAAATCAGCTAAATTTGAGTCCTTCTGAACAGGGGGAATCACCAAGATTGTAAAATGCATCGTTAATTAGTGTCATGTCTGTGCACTCAAATATGGTTATAATGGGAGACAATGGGGCGAAAACAGCCACTAACGGTATGAAAAGAAGTTTTAATGAAAATCAGACGCTAAACAAAAATTCGCATCCAAGACTGTGATAACAGGTAAAAAAATCTGTTTCCGATCTTTTTTTATGTTGAAAATAGGTCATTTTGTGTGGAATTTTCCCCATATCAGTGACTTTATTTTCTAAATTGGCATTAAAATGGTTAAAAATTTGATTTATTTTTTGATATTTAGTAGTTTTGATCAGGGCTGAAGCCGATTAACAGATTTAAGCAAAAAAAAAAGTTGAAAAATGTATTTATCTGATATATTTTTATAGCAGTCAAAGTTAGTGGCTGTTTTCAGCCACTAATGGTAGGAAAGGGTAGTAAATTTGCCCACGGTGTATTATTGGCCTATTGAAAATTTTGAGATCATATTTTCAAAATTGATGTAAAATTGAGGTTACTCAGGAAAAATCAGTCCATTTGCTGCAACAGAGTGAAAGGTATTGTCAAATTACGAGCGAAAAATTACTCCAAGTGGCTGTTTTCATCCCCAACGGTACACAAGGGTTAATGATAATAATATTGTTGTATTTTTTAGTAAATTATGTCCATGGCAACTTTCCTGCCCTGGCACACTACATCTGCCATCAGCAAGTAAAGTTTTGGAGAAACAAAAGTTACTAATGTACCGATGATGATGCGCAGTCCAAAAATGAAAGCGAGGATAAATGTTTGCTTTTTCTGATTTGAGAGCGCTGAAAGAAGAGAAGGGAATAAAGGACTTCAAGTTGTAGGCATATTGTACATAATATAGAGTGGCATTTAATAACTAGGAGTGTGGCGGAGAAACAGAAGTTACTAATGTAATCATGGTTCTATTCTAGCCATCGAGGAAGAATGAAATGAAAGTGTCCAAGGAAACTGTGGGATATTCCAGATAAAGAAGACACTTGGCTTACAGATGATGATTCACAGTCCAAAAAGGAAGCGGATAAGTGGAGGATGGAGGAAACGGATAAATGAAAGAAGAGAAGGGAATAAGAGTCTTCAAGTTGTAGGCACGCCGTACATGATATGTTGACGGTGTTTGTTTAGTTTCATTGCAAGAAGGAGGAGGAAAGAGTTCTGCGGTGTAGCTTTAAGAGCACAGTAAAACTGTAATAGTGGGACATAAATTGTGATAAGATAAAATGTCAAAGAACACCTCCTTACATTCAGAGATCGTCCTCCGTTCCAGTGGCCTGTGCGGACAAAGCGTCAGGAGATCAATTCCTGCATCTGCAGTGTTGTCTGCTTGGTGAAAAGAAGTCGCTGTAGGATGAGTAATTATCCATCTGGGATTGTTCTCTCCCCCCACCGATCAGAAAGCCAAAAAACTAAAGTGGCTCTTTCGAACAGTTGAAACTCGGTGTATCTAAAAAAAAAATTGTTGTGATACAGAAAAACCTGCAAGAAAAAATGGGTTAATTTACCATTTTCTGAGCGTTGTACTCTCTGTTTGTGTGCTGCTTTGTGCAGCCACCACTGTGTTTCAAGGTAAAATGACAAAAATGTCCTTCAGGCTCGGTATTGTGAGGATTTGTTGCTTTGAGTTTCGCGTTCTGTGTAACACTAAACTGAATATAATGACATATAAGCTGTACGAGACAGTGATGGACGTTTTTCTGGTGTTTTATAGAGCAAACAATCAGCTTAGAGGCTAATCTGTAGCTTGAATGACAATAAAAGTAATCACGATTCGCAGTGCGTTTCTTTTTCAATTTGAAAGATCAGGGCCACATTATTTTCATATTCTGTGAAACAGCGCAGGCGTCGCCAGATTGTGATGCGTACCTGTCCGTGGCTCATATTTCAAATGTAGGGTTTTTGTGTAATAGAGTTCTAACAGAGGCCAGACTTAATTTAAACACAGGGCCGTTTTCATTACATTCAACTGAGTGCAGATTGACGGCCCAGTGATTGACGGATTGCCAATTTACGTGTGAAAGGAGAGCACAGGTCTGGATACATTTCAAAGTGATTGAATGTGAAGCATGGACAAATCCAAAGTGATAAATTACCAAGAAATGATGATTTGACAGACGCTAAGTGAGAGCGAATGCCAAGTTCTTGGGTTCAATCAACACTGAATGCATGTAGTGTTTGTGAAGCCTCGTCTCCCTTCACTCTCTGGCTCACAGCTGGTCACTAGTGGATGTTCCAGGCCGTGGTTGCCTTGGTAACCCTCTTGTATATTTCCCATCCCGAACGTTTCAGAGAGAGTCAAGCAGACCATAAAAATATTGCTAGAGTACGGACACGAGTAGCTCTCCTGGCCGTCGTCGCTCCTTTCATCCGGCGCTCCGAGGCCTGCTTGTGAACGTCACGGTGAACTCGGCGATGAGAACCAAGGTCGTGGGCGGTGTCACCTCGTGGTAAACGCACTGGGAGCTCTGTGCTCGGTGCATCGGTTAACTGTGTCAGTCACTCTCAGTCACTCATTGTCACACTCGGTGACGATTACTCTTTTGTGGTTTCTTTGGGTTCTAGTGTCTTCCTGTGTACGTGTCCCTTGAATTAATGTGAGAAAAGAAAAGAAAAGAAAACGGCCTTCGTCATTTCGCCTAATTCTACTGATTGTCAGTTCTTCTACGTGATAAACAGACCATTCCCCAATTACATTCTAGCTTTATAAGAGCAGTGCGGGAAAATTACAAACATGCCCGGTTAGAGCTTATTAGAAATGATGTGAATATTTATATCACAGTGTTAGAGATTACACAGGCCCGTTCTCTGCGTGTTTTTAAACGGCCGCAGACACCAAACTCACCCTGCGCTCTGTAAAAGGGCCCATTTCCTTCTACAAACAAGTCCCAGCCATCAGCCCCAATACTGGCCTCACAGAGGGAGCAAAGAGTGGAGGGCAGAGAGTCTGCTCATTCCCCCGGCCCGAGCTCCCTCCCTCCTTCTCACCCTCACTTCCCCTCACGGAAAGAATGCCAAGGAAAGAGTAGGGGTTGGTAAAGGGGGAGGGGGTGAAGGTGACAGACAAAGTGGGCACATAGAGAAAGTTCAAAAGGTTTGACAGGAAGCAAGAAAGGAAACTGATTTAGTTAGAACAGACGATTAAATACTGAAGAGGACAGACATGTGGACGAGAGAATGACAGCAGGCTGAACATGGGAGAGGGAGTCGGGGGTGGTGCTGTGTTCACAGCATTTTATGTCCTCTGACGTTTTAACTGCTAGCAGATGTAGCGCTGCCCAGACCGTGACTTATTTCCTGCTTTTCTTTAGCGTCTCGCTCTCATATTTACCTTCACCTCCCTCCTTTCGTTCACTTAATTGTGTCATCCCGTCGCCTTCACTCCTTCGCTTCTTCTCATTCTTTCAGGGCGTAGTTTCTACACTTCAGCTGTTGAACAACGGGGGCCGGCGGGTGTAAAATAAGCTGGGGTGACATCATCTTGTTGGCGCATTCCTTTCACACTGGATAAGGAAGAATAACAGTGCGAACCGGTCGTTACCCAGAGTCCCTTTGTTTCTGCTGGGTTAATCTCAGACCTGGGCCGTTTGGGACCACCCATAGAGCGACTATAGAGCGCTCAGATCTTTATAACGAATGAGTCTTCATTATTCTGAGGAAACATCGTACCATTTCTGCTATTCAACCATCAATCCATTGTCATATGATCCGTGAAGACCTCGCCAAGCGTTTGAGCTACAAGGAAGCACGGCAGTAGTGGTGAGGCTCCACTTTATGTCTGATCTCAAGAAGCTGTCAAGTAGCGACGGGTTTGATACGAATGAAGACACAGCTGAATAGGTTCAGAGAGCGGGTGTGAGAATATGGGGTTGTGAATTATTGAGGCCAAACGCTACAGCTTTTCTGTAATGACCGAAAACCAAAGCCAGTGATAGTCTGTGATGTTTCTCCACTGTGTGATGGATTTAGCCACGAGCTCCTATAAATTCCATAAAGGAGGAAACTGGATCATAGTTAGCTCACGGTGCGTGGCGCGAGAGTGGTTCTCATTCTTCTCTGGCTGTGCTCCACTTCTCTTCTGGTAAGGCCTGCTTAAAGAGAAAGAACCGTGAGGAGGAGGAGGAGGAGGAGGAGGTCTTTATGGGAAGAAGGAAGCAAGCGACTCACTCTTAACTCTCCCTGTCCTCTTTGCTCCTGGCATGAGTCCTGCGTGTCTCATGAACCTGAAGAGTTTTTGGACAACTCGGAGCTGGAGAGACATCACGGGGGAAAGCCGAAATGCTGGAAAGGAGGGGAGGGCAGAGGCACACCTCTCTGACCCAGATACTGAGGAGATTTTGGCTCAAGGCGAACTATGTCGGACCCCAGCTGAGGCACAGCACAGCTCAGGAATGCAGCCCCCCTACCTTCCCATTCTCCTGATTAAACTCTCTCTTGCCTGTATCCGTCTCCTTCACATCTTGTTTTGCTTCCATTAATCAGTGAAAACATACTGATAAAACACCAGGTTGCATTCTGAGGGCGGAGTTGCCCTGCTGTGCCTGCATTTGTTCGCCCATCTGTCACTGCGAGTCAGTGATCTGCTTTGACAGACGTCTACTTCTTCAAATGAACGTTAGCTTAGACCTGTATGTCGGTCTAAGATGGACAAACAGTTCAGTGAATATTTATTTAAGTTGGACAGGAAACACGAGTTAACAGCTAGCATAGCTTTGTCTGAAGGTAAACAGCATCTCTAATGTGCAAAGCATTTCCCTCAGCCAGTCAGTTCTGGGGACTTCCCAACACATAATTCAACCTAAAACCACAAGCTGTTATTTAACCCTTTGCCTGTTTCCGGTGATCATGCTAAGCTAAGCTAACCTGTTGCTCAGGACGGCCTCTTGTTCGGCTCATGCACATAAGTTTCCAGTGTTTATCTTCACACCTGAATCTCGCCAAGAACGCGAACAAGTGTGATTTCTAAAGTGTCAAATGATAACCTGCTCGGAAAGACCCCTATCAACTGCAATCTTGCATTCATCAAGTTATGCTGGTTATAAGCAACACCTTCAGACCACATCTGGCAGCTTTCTTGACTTGCAATGAGTCATTATTATGACTCCCTAATGTAATCTCAGAAATAAATTATTTTGTGAGGGGTGGATTAGTCATTCTTTCCCAAGTCAAAACAACAGCATTTTTGTTTTTCACAACTCATTATTTTACCAATGGAACCACACGGTTACAGAGTTGACTAAGATATTATGTTTATATTTATATAGAAGTATTTACTGTAGCTCAGCAGCACGGGGAGGTACAGTCTCTACAATGAGCATACAGTACTGAATCAACACCTATCTACCGCAGCAGACAGGAAGAGAAAGCTCCACATGAGGAGGACTGCAGTACTGGATTGAATTAACTGGAGCTTGGTGTGCCGGGTACACTGATCGAGCCGATTAAACTGATCTTTCTTTTATTAATAAAAGGCCACATTTGGTGTTCAATGCTCAGATTTCGTCTAAAGTAGCCTCCATTGTGCTATTTGCCACAGTGAGTGTATCCAGAGCAGGGCATTTACAGTCTGTAAATCAATGTTTTGCATGCTAATGAGGGGCAGGGTGCATTGTGGGAATGGATTCACAGTGACTGTAAAGTGACATCCGCCGCAGAGAAGCATCGATGAGCTTGCTAGATCAATGGAGCATCTCCGAGACATACTCACACACACACACACACACACACATACACACGTATACAAAGCATGCACGTGCAAGAGGATAGGCTCAGCTGTGAGTGTGTGATGACAAGATCAGAGAGGCATCCAGATCGGTCTTTCAGTGTTTTTGCCGTGTGCATTTTCTTCCTCGCTGAAGCAAGAAAATAGAAAAAAAGTGAAGCAAGAACACGTTGCCCTTTAACTCAAACCTTCCTCAGCATGGAGTCATTCAACATGTGGCGATTGAGAAATAGACTTTGGGTTGCACACAACCCCGCCTTTCCTCGTCGCCTCCTCCCTGATTCTTAATATTCAGACGCTCTTCACAAACTATGATTTTTTTTTTCCTCTCACCGCTCACTTATGTCCTCTCCTCTGATTTCCATCTAAGCTCTGCAAGGCCAGTCTTGGTTCGCTGATGCGTCTCTTGCAGCTGTAAAAGGGCATGGCACTGGGAATAGGATGACAAGACAGAGAGAATTACAGAACAGCAGAAATTAAAGCACACTAGACTTGATCTGGGAAGCTCCATCCAGAGACGGAAAGATTAAATTGATGCGCTGAGAGAAAAAAACACTTAACATTTAATCTTCTTGAAACATTTAAATAATTTCATCCCCTTGACAAAATGACTAAAATAAAAAAAAGGGCATGAGCTGTGAAACGTGACTGCATACAATCAGCGATATGCTTGAGGCAGCTTTCTGCTATGACTCGACAGTCATTTGCCATAGCACCGTCTTCCATTATTGGTTTTAAATGGGAGGGAATGTATCATTTGTCACCAGTGAAAAATTTATGTCATTTAACTGGGACACCCACAATGGGTGCGTTCGCTCTGTTTGTGCCTTTATTTCTTGTGTCAGCTCTGCTGGTGATTGGTTTAATGAGTATGTTTTCACAGATTGTAATTATGGTGTAATTTGTGGAGAATCCTTGTCATGCATGCTCTACAGTTAAAGTGATATTTCATAGTATTTATTTTGGGTAAAATACATGTTTGCTGTTTTGATACTGTTCTCATTTGTGAAGCTGCAGCCAGGAGTAAACAAGACTAAAAAGAAAATAATAAATCCATCTGCCTGCTCCTTTAAAGCACATTATACTATGTCACCAAGCAATAACCTTTTAAACATTCAACTACCAAAAACCGTACATCCCAGAATGACCACTTGAGACTGATAACAGAAAAACTGTCAATCCTATAGGCAGTATAAGGATGGACAACGAAACCGCTCCTCAGAAGTGAAGCCAAAGCAGCTAGAGCTCCCCCTGGTGACTGGCTGCGGTATAGGTCATAAGCTCCACTTCCTCTACGTTCCAGCAGACATTTAGACTGCAAGTTGCCATGGCAACCACTCCCTGAAGCAGTCCAATAGCTAAATGAATAAGTACAGTCTATAATCCAACATTTCCTTGTAACTAGTGGAGGTAGAACAGAGCGTAGTATTAATTAAACGAAAGCGAAGCTGGGTCATCGAGATCACGACTCCGCGTGGCTCTAGTCTTCGGACCATACTGCGCAGAGTCTGGTTACAGACTTGCAAGATGGCCACGCCACCCGTATCCCCTGGGAAAATAGTGTTAGTTTGGCCAGTGCAAGGAAGTGAGGATGTGTTGTCCATATTTATATACAGTCTATGCTCAATGCCCATAGATCACCATGTTGAGATGTCCTTTACATCTAACAGAAATAAACATGTTCACAGCCTGGTATGAAAACATTTTCATCCCTGTAGCTCTGTTCATGCGTTTGACAACTCTACAGAGAGTGACTTTAAGTGACTGCAAATTTTTTGACCCCCATTGGCCAGGAGTTAGGCAGAAGAAAGCTCTGCCAGGATGGCAACAGCCAGCGCCAACCACGACGACTCTGGCCAAGCCATTTATGACGTAATGGTCCGTACCATCAAATAATCCAGCACACATCTCTGTTGTGGAGCTCTCGGTTGACTGTTTCTCCCTGCTCCTCGTGAAAGCTGAACTCGCTCCAGGGTTTAGCTTTGTATTTATCATACAGCTCTAGATGTGATGTGAATCATCTAACCCTGCAGCAAGACTGGGCTTCTTTTTAAGAAAAGAAAATGTGACCACGATACGCTTAGGGCTTTCTGTTCCATAATCACCTAAAACATACCATTAATATTTGGGTACTGCAGCTTTTTTTCGCTGCTAATTAATCTTGTCTAGTTCTGGGAATAAGTGGAAATGATGTAGAGGAGCAAGAGGATATTGAAACCTGGATTCTGTTAGCGATTTCTTTTTTTTTTTTAAACAATTTATGACTAAAATCAAGGCTTTAGGATACTAGTGTGCTTGTGAACATACTCACTGATGGTGTGCGTAATGGGGAATGTCTGCCCACTCCTGTTCACATCAACAGTGAGAGCTCCAGGCCACATGCAGGCATGATTTATGACCACATAAGGCAGCCTCCCCCGGCTTGCTGAAGGTGACATTACAGTCATTTCGTCCACAGATTTATTTATTTATTTATTTTTTACATTGTTATATGTCGGCATCAGCCATAAAAATCTGCTCTGCTGTGATCTCATTATGGGCTCCATTTGCATCGCTTGATTGACACTCCTCCACAATGGGAGCCTGTATATGCCCTCGCTATGGCAACAATCCACTTAAATCGGCTGAAATAAAGGGCCGCGTGCCTCTGTGTTCATTAGCTAAATGTCAGGGATCCTCCGCCGGTTCTGCTCGGAGAGAGACGGACGGACAGGGCGCTGCGTTTGCGCCGGACTCGATCCATTATTCATGTCCTCACTGGAGGTTTCTACAGGTTTCAGCAGGCCCCTAGCCCATCTGTGTCTAACAAACTCAATTGTCCAACATGCTTAAGGCCACGGGGATTGCTTTGAAGATTTTCCATGACCTCAACTTAGGAGTGCAAGTGTGTGTCTGTGTGCGTGTCTCAAGACCATGCATAGAAATGAAGTCAATCGCCACAAGCTCTCTGCTCTCGCCAGTTTTAAATTAAAGTTGCTGCATCGCACGTGAACCGCCCGACCTCAGCCAACAGATCCATCCTGTTGTAGTTTATCATTAGTTTTTTATTAAGGTTCGGTCACAACAATCCACCCACAATTTAACCTACATACCACGCCGCGCACTCGTGGGCTTGGAAGCCAGCTCACGTGCACTCGGGCAGAGGGGGCCAACTTTCTGTCTGCTCGTACAGGAAACAGCGACTTAGGGTGGAGGAGGAGGAGGAGGAGGAGGAGGAGAAAAGATTTCATAGAGCATGGGAATGGGCCCAAAGGAAAACACAGCTCAGACTCCAGATGTGGAAACACCCTGTACACACACACACACAAACACAAACACACAATCAGACACACACATATGTACACAAAGACTCACAGACAGGGAAAGGAGGAGGTAATGAGGGCAGTAAAACAGCTCTTGGAGCTGGCGTCTTGTGATTGGTCGGCCTGTAGCTCTGGTGAGCTCATTTTTCGAGTCTGTCTCCTCAAACGCGCAAACACAAAGAGAACGCATCTACGCGAGAACATGGAAGTGATTAAATGTAATAGAGAAGAATGACTAAGTGAAAACTCTGGAGGCGTTCGAAAGAAAGAAAGGTGCACTGTTGTTTAGTTCATCTTGTTTGTTTGCATCGTTCTCATCCAGTCTCTGTTCTTTGTTCCCGCTGCACTAATCCCTGATATGGCCCAGTTGTTATAGAACCAGAATAAAGCAACAACCGGGACATATTTATTTAAAACGAGTCCCGGAAACACTGAGGCTTTTTATCGTGTCGCTGATTAACTTCATGATGTGCAGCCGCAATTAGAGAATTTGTTGATTGAGCCACACCTACAAGTAGTTTCCGGTTAATTGTCCCCTAATTATTTCTTGACTCTATGAAGTAAATTGAAGTGTTTTGCTAAATGACAGAAGAGCAGATGCAAATAAATATTCTCCCTCGTAGAGTTTAAAAACAAGCGCGAGCCTTCATCTTGGATGTCATCAGAGGAGTCCTTCTAAGCAAGAGGAAACTTCCTCAACTTTGATTTACTTAATGTGAAATGAGATCTTTGTGCTTTGAGTTCCACATGGAAGTCTGCCGTGTTATCGCTTTCACACATGTGAACTTTTTAAAAAAAAAGTTAGAAGCGCAACAGCGCCGCCGTGTGTGTGTGTGGAACCACCCCAGACTGTAACCAATGTGTTATCTCGTTTTCCAGGAACCGCTGAGCAAAAGCAAAGTGTGCGCCAACGTGTTCTGCGGAGCCGGCAGAGAGTGCGCCATCAACGAGAAGGGGGAGCCCAGCTGTCTGTGCATAGAGGTGGGTGCTGGGTGGTGTGTGGTCCTGCAGCTCGGCGTCATCACCTTTCACGCAATAAATCAGACGATGACTCGGGGAAAACCTTTTTCTGTTTTTTTTCTTTTCTTTTCAGGCCTGTAAACCCCACAAGAGGTCAGTGTGTGGCAGCAATGGTAAGACCTACAGGAATCACTGCGAGCTCCACAGAGACGCTTGTCTGACTGGCCTGAAGATCCAAGTGGCCCACGATGGACACTGCCAGGGTACAAGCAACAGCACACGATTACATTTTTGACAGAAAGTTTCCTCTTGACCTTCATATCAGTGCGTATTTTTTCAAAGTCACTTGTGCACTGCCAATGAATTATACACATACATGTGGTTAAGAAGTTAATAGTGTTATCATTAATAGTTAAGAAGATGTCCTTGGCAAGATGTCCTGAACTGTTCTGATAGTCAGATAGGTCTGGTGGAGGTACCAGGTCTGAGCATGAATATTTTAAACGTGACTTGACTTTTTAATTTAAGGATTAACTGGAGGAACTTTTCCATGTCTCTCTCTCTCTGATTATTATTTATGCTAACGTGCACTCAGTGTGATGGCACGAATTTTATTGGTTGCTTTTTGTGGCAGCTGAAACAGGAAGTTATCTGCCAATACCAAGCAACAATTCAAAACCAGTTTTGTTTTTTGTTTTTCAAAATTAAAAAAACAAAGTGTATAGATGATCTCATTAGGTGAAATTTTATTTAAGGTAACATGAGATCAAGGACGGCATGGCACTCAAGTTGCATTCTGACATGACTTAAATAAATAATGTTCTTAATGTAATCTTCTGTCTCTAAACCAGGGGTCTTCAACGTTTTCTCTGATGTAGAGATTGAGCGGGACCCCTCGTACTTATGTATATACGTATTTAAAGACATTTTAATTTATGTAAAAACATAAATAAATAATAATGCGACCCCCATGCAGTACCTTGACGGACCCCCTAGGGGTCACGCCCCTCCTGTTGAAGACCTCTGCTCTGAACCATAACGCAACCATATTTCATCAGACTAAATTTTGTTAACCCTTTATAGGGCACTCATTGAAATGATTTCAACCGTAGAGTGTTATTGTAGAGCGTATGATTTTTCATGTAGAAAATCAAAAAGCAATGGATTTACCATATATGGTTCCTTGCTCTTAAGCGGTAAATTAACGTAAACATGTATTTAAACCATTAGAACATATGTGCTGATTCAGGCGCTTATCAACATACACATTATCACATTAGATAACGTTACACCACTTCTTCATGGTACCTAATAAAGCTTAATAATGCAGAGGTGGACCTTGCAGACCACGTTTGACTCTGATTTGACCTGAGATTGTTGCCTTGATCTTTGCTGGTTAGCTGCGTGAAAACCACATGCTTCTAAACCTCACTGACATTAACAGGGACGCAATTTAAAATCTGTACCTTAGTCGCCAAATATGGTTCCTTGCACCGTAAAGGGTGTTAAGTATAAAATCTCATTTGCAGTAGATGTGAGGAAAAAAGGTCAAAAAGTCTGTCTGGCACTGTTTATATAAACGATGACATTCGGTTCACCTGACAAGCGCTGATAATCTGCGCGTGTGCGCGGTTAATTGAGCTGATTAGTGAATGACCTCTGAACTAGCACATATTCAGGGACTGATAGCGCGAGTTCACTGGGTTGATAGTCAGTCGCATGAGTTCATGCACGTTGCACTGAGCCAATCGGCTTTTACATCCACACCCCTGGACGTGACTCATCTATTAAAACGCACATTTAATATTAGCGCCTTATCTTGCAGAAACTTTCATTTCTCGCACTCGGCGGCGTCTCGCCCGCTGCGGCCCCACCGGCCTGAACGTTGATCACTGGCAGAAGAGGGAGCCGGGGGGAGATGGTTATGTCACTCTGCCCTCTTTGCAGACCTTTGGCCGAACGTTCAGTGACAGCCACCGCTTTTCTCCGTTAATCTGAATCTTAAGGCAGCTCATTTGATTTTAACTGCACTGTCGTATTCTTTGTCTCTTTTTTAATCACCTTTAGAGAAGAAAACTGAGCAAGCCGCTGCCAGCCCAGGTGAGTGTGTGTGTGCGCACACGTGCATGCTTCCTATCTTTGCATGCGTGCGCATAAGAAGAAAAAAAAAAATCAGTTCAGTTTTCTTTTTTTATTATATTTAGATTGAGGTCATAATTCAGAGATGAAATAGAACAGGTCATTTTGCTGTTATATGTGTGCAATGACCTTTTTATAATCCCATGGACGTAATGAACCTGGAAATTCTGGCGTATGCTCAACAGGACATGGTTCAATTGTAAGCTCTCAGGATAGATTTTATTCGATTATTTATTAATGCTGTTGACCTTTGGAACCGTTCCCACCCCTGCAGTGGTGTGCTACGCTGCCGACCGTAATGAGCTGAGGAGTCGCGTGATCCAGTGGCTGCAAACCGAGGTTGTCCCCGACGGCTGGTTTGCCAAGGGGTCCAACTTCTCCGACACCCTGCTCAAATACTTCAAGGTGGGCGTCTTTTCTCTTTCGCTCGCACGGAAAGACAGAATGCACCGTTGCCCGTGTTAGTGCCATAAATCCTCAGCCGCTCTCTTCACACAAATGCCGCAGTTTATTTGTCCGTGCGGGCCTCCTCCAAACATCCTTAAAACTACCTCAGTCTACACCTTATTATTCCTCTCACAGCGCTTTCAAGCATGTCAGCTGATGGTTATAATTCAGTTTAATGAGGATCTCCGTTCTGCGGAGGAGGACCCCTGCCTCGCTGCAGATGGTCCCTAAGAAAAAAAAATAAAAAATTGTATTTATTTGTATTTATTTATTCTGCATCATGGAAATGTGCTGCACATTTCAAGAGTGTTCTTACTGATCATTTTATATAACACCTCTTGAATTGTTCCGCTTCGTCCGTCTTGCACAAACACTTTACACGGTCGTATTATGGTTGAATTATCTGAACGCTCCAGAAATATATACTGTTTCAGAAACCTTTGTTGAGCTGCCCTGCAGAGACAGAATTGCAAAGCCGGTACACCAGATTAAACAATATTTGACTGCATACGAAAAATGACTATATGAATAGAATCTTACATGCTGCAACGCAACCTCCGCCTCATTTTTTATTATAATAAATGCCAGAGGGGAAAAATGAAATCACTTAATATTAGAATTACAGGATGGTTGTCATGGTAAGTACTGTGCACTTAGTATTTTTCATGCAAATTTGCTAGTTGCCTGGAATGACCCGTCTGTCGGCACCACTGATGACTAATTCCACAGTGAAGGTTTCACCACACACACACACACACACACACACAGACTGATTAGAATATAATGTGAGACAGAAGTGAAATCTTAGTCATGTTGCACAGCCCTGATACGGTGCGTTGCCGTTAACCCGTTTCAATCCGTGCGTCTGCAGTCGTACGACAACGGTGATTCTCAGATGGACTCCTCCGAGCTGCTCAAATTCATCCAGCACAATGAGTCGGTCGTGGAGCTGCAGTCCTATGCAGACCAGGAGAGCAACAAGCTGCTCAGGTCAGTGTGTTTACGACTTTGCGAGCTTACACAAGTACGTGTCAGAGGGCAAGGTTGAGCTCCTGTTCGCTTTTTTTTTTTCCCCCGCCTTTCTTCTTTACATTTTCATCTGCTTGTACAAACAGGATCCTATCTGTGAGTTGCGTTGCTATTTTAGGGCGCGCTGTATGAATCATTAAACCCTATCTGGGCCAGAGTAAACATTACTGAAGGCCCCCCTGTGGGAGCCCGTAGAGGCATAAACACCTGGACTCTGTGGAATAAAACCCTCTAAACTAATTACACGTTGTAGAGTAAGTTTCTGTAATGTTCTCCTGTCATTGTACAGTATGCAGCAGCTAATTATTATTCTGCGTGTGCGTTTGTATTTTCCAGGAGCCTGTGTGTTGATGCCCTCATCGAGCTCTCTGATGAGAACGCCGACTGGAAGCTGAGCTTTGATGAGTTCCTCAACTGCCTGAAGCCTGGCTTCAACCCACCAGAGAAGAGTAGGTTTAAAGTGATACTTTAATATATGTGTACTCTGGGACAATGTAACACATATACACAGATCAGGCATAACATTATGACCACCTTCTTAATATTGTGTAGGCCTCCAAAACAGTTGTGAATGATCAGAGAATGGACACGGGCCTTCTGAGGGTGTCCCGCAGGACACACTTTGGGTCTTTGGGTTCTCTTGGGTTCTTTTTGGGTAGAGGCCTCTGTGGATCATCCCACAGATATTTGATCTGTTTGGGATCTAGTGAATTTGGAGGCCAGGTCAACAACTTGCACTGTTTTTCATGTTCTTTTTGAGCTGAGTTCCTAAACCGTTTTTGTGTGTGTGCCTGTGTCAGACTGCATCCTGCTGCAGATGGCTTCTGCCATAATTTACATGGGTGGTACATGTCTGAAAAGGTTCGAAGATACAAACATTTGTATGACTCGTCTACGGCGAAATTTACCTGACAGGGAAAAAAAACACCCCCTAGTGTTTTTACAGAAAGAGCCAGACTCACAAGTGTACAAGTATAAATAATATGACTGTCCCACAGAGCTATAAACCACGCTTTAGGAACATCCACATGAATGCCAGGTCCAAACCAGCAGAACATTGCATTGTCACAAGATGGTCAGTGCTATTTACTTCTACTGTCAGTGGTTTGAATGTTGTGGCTAGTCGGCGTACACTATATACTGTATGAACAGTGACGGGAGCTCAACAGTGCAACCCCGACTCGCTGCTTACTGGAAATGAGCTGCTGCTCCTTTCAGAAGTATTTGAGACACTCTCCCAGCTTTGTGGTCGTGGCTCCGCTCTAGTCTAAGTAGGGTAAAGTGGGGTAAAGTTCACAGGAAGCCGAGGCATTGCTCCGTCAGGCAGCCACTACAAAGCCCTGAACCCCTGGAGCTTCTCCACGTCCAAGGACACACTCACGCAAACATTTGATTAGCTGTTTATTTTTAACTCTTTATTACTCCCAAACAACGAGAATAAAACTCTTATTTTTGTTCATTTTCTCTAATAAACATGCTTAGGTCTGGTGTAGGTGTTGGCAGATTTGCTGACTCTTCATGAGTGAGCCAAAAATAGCCAAAGGCATTGCAGTTAATCCACAGGGTGAATGATGTGGCGTTCTGAAATGCTGACGAGTCCTTGTCATGGAAGCTGATTTCACTGCAGCGCTGTTTTCTGTTATCATTCTGCTGCAATCTATTATTTGAGGTCTTCGCTGTTTACCATTATCATGTGTCTTTCTGCAGAATGCGCCTTGGAGGACGAAACGTACGAGGACGGAGCAGAGACCCAGGTGGAGTGTAACCGCTGCGTTTGTGCGTGCGGCAACTGGGTCTGCACTGCAATGACCTGCACTGGTGAGTAAAAAAAAACAAAAAAACGAGGCTGAAAATGAGCCGCATCCTGTTTACTGATGATGGGAATGATTTGTTTTTTGGATGTGAAATGACTCTTGACTGCTTTGTTGTTTGTGCAGATAAACAGGCGGCTGTGGATGAGTCAACGGATGCTGGAGCAGAGATGACTGAGGAGGAGTGGAACCTCCGTGTGGCTGAGCTCAACAAGCACCAGGTCCGTATTTGTAACCTGAAAACTAAACGATAAAGTGCATCAGCCTCATTAATGACAAGATCATTTGAAATCATCAGCGCCCCGTCCTCTTTGTCTCACCAACCTGTAAATCTTAGCTCAGCAATTTTACATTTCAAACCACTTGGCTGTGTTACGGTTATTGAAGTGTATTTCAAAACTCTATCGCTGTCCGCTGCTCAAACGATTCCACTTGGAATCATAAAATAGCATCAGCGAGAACCATAAGCTCGGTGTCTGCTTTTCGGTTCCTTCAGGACATAACATTGATTGCTTGCGATGTGTTTCTGGACAAAGAACATTTGAGTCAAACTGCTCAGCCAGCAGAATGCAATCCACAGAGGAGATGGTAGGGGTAAATCTTTATGCGACCGTGTAGCGTCCACACTACACAACACAGCTCGGCGTGCCCTGGCTTTCAGCGGCGTTATTACTCCCGGTACAAAAGGTGAAGCAATCAATCATAAACTGCGAAATAAAGACACGCTTTCTAAATTAGATCAATAAAACCGCGTTGTTGATATGACACGCAGGGCTGACGGCACATAAAACGAGCCAAAGAATCAACAACAGTTTCACTGCCTTAAAGATATTCGAAGGGTGAGATTAACTGAGATATAGTTAGTTATTCCTGAGAATGAAGTACTTTTTATTAACATATGAATATCAAAGAGTAAATTAAGACTAAGATCAACACAAGCTGATGTAAAAGGTTCTGGAGAACTTGATTAAAATGATTAATAAATGATAATGCTGTTTACTATTTTTCTGGCATGCGTTTGTGTTGGCTTATACTGTGTGTGTAAATGACAAGGCAGTTCTAGGGATCTGGCTTGAGGCCATTGCTGAGTCAGCAAGGTCATGTACTTTGTACCCCCGAAGAGCAGCTCGGTATGCCTCTGTAAACAGATGCAGCTCTGTGGGTATTTATGCAGGCGTACACCAAACTGACCTCCAAATTTTAAAACGCAAAACAGTAAGTTATATGTGTATATCCAAAAAAAAAAAAATACCTACCAGACCTATTTTTATTTTCTGTGGCAATGTTGCAAGTCCATAATAAACATGGCTTAAGTTAGCATATGTAAAAATAAATGCCTATGATGAGCCAAAATTCAGGCTTAAAACTGTTAGCCTCCAGTATCCACCATTGTGGTCATCTGCCCCCTGGCTCAGATCGCCCGTGCCAACCGCTCTGTGAAGGTCTTTTATACAGTTTGTGGTACAGACACACCAAACTAGGACTGACATGACATGGGCTCACATCGGCTGTAACTGAGCCAAAAACGTCTTGGCCAGCAGACACATAGAGTGGATGTTCTGTGCCTCTGCGAAAGACCGTAAGAACTTACAGAGACAGGCACTAGTATTGCGGGTTAACAATGATATGAGATGAATTTCCACAAGGATTTTCCTGAACTGTGAAACACTTAAAGACTATCTTGTTAAGTCCTGGAATAAAAATGTAGGACTGAAAAGGAGCATAATAGGTTGCCTTTTAAGGGGAACTACTGTTCTTGACAACCTGGACCTTATTTCTGGCATAAAATATGGTCATTTACTCACCCATATAACTTTTGGGTAATTTATAGTCCTTCGGGAGATAATTAGATCAGCGTATATCCATGTAGTGGGAGTGACAGGGGCACTGAAATGCAGCCTCTAAATAACACATTATCTGCCGCCAACCTCATTTCACCAATATTTTGTTATCACAGTGCTGTCCCCCGCAGACTGACCTATGGACCCTGGATGATGTTGTCTTGTTTACCTATAACTTGCTACTGCTAGTTTTTTTTTTAACCATAGGTAGGTCAATCTACAGACCCAGGATGATAATATCAGCTAACTCCGGACTCAACGGGAAATAGCACTAGCATACGATAAGAAGATATTGTTAAAATGAACAAGTTTCGCGGCAGATAATGTGTTATTTAGAGGCTGCGTTTCGGTGCATCCACTACATGGATATACGCTGATCTAATTATCCCCCAGAAGGAATACAAATTACACAAAAGTTATATGGGTGATTAAACGACCGTATTTTATGCCAGAAATAAGGTCCAGGTTGTCAAGAACAGTAGCTCCCATGCTAAAACACACACACATAAGTTGAACTATATCTCACGTTTTTTTTTTTTTATTATTGTTTTAAAATACAGGAAACTGTTGAGAAGATGAAGGCCAGCACAAAGGAGGCCTAAGAAAGGACGCAGTGAAGTTCCATACTTGATTTACCTTTCAGCCGTGTTATTAAACTGACTTTTTCATGTTTCTCTGCTATGATAATTATTATACATCCATTTTTTTTACCGTGTTAAAGTGTTCAATGTTTCGTTAGATTCAGGGGCTACCGGAGAGTATAATCTGGTTCCCCTGTGCGTCAGTACTGTCACGTTTGATTGTATTACTGCGTCCCCACACTAGCCGGGGCTATTTTTACTACAACCCTTATATTTTTACAGTTATTATGAAAAAAAAAAATACTGTCAAGTTGTCACTGTTTTTGGGATGTGGAAGTCACTGTTTGAGAAGGTAGTGAGGTTAGGAGGTTACTTGTTCAACATGAGAGAGGTGTCTGAGTGCAGAGATAGCTGACTTCTTGATACCTGGTGCAGCATGTTTCTTTACACCCTCAGGTCACCAGACGTTGGGAAAAGAAGGTAACGCTCCTTGTGCTTTTGATTTTGTTGCCATTGAGAACTGCCATAGAAGGCCACTACTTGACCATTGCACTTCTCTTTCTTTCTCCTTAGCTTTTTTTTTAGGCTTTAGTTTACCAGAAGGCTGAATTTTATTTGTATCTTAGTGCTTAAGTATAATTTTGCTGCAGAACAATTTGCTTCTATGTAGAGTATGTTTTTGGCTTGAGTTAGAAACTCATTTTGTTCCCGTGTTATGCTTAGGCAAGTCTCTCTGGTGCTTTTTGGTTAAGCATTTCTCTACGTGTATCTTACATTTCTGAGATAACGTCACTTCCAGCTTTCAGTCTGGAGCAGCACAAATGCACCTGAGCTAGACCTGATCTGAAAATAGCACGGTGAAAACTGAAACCAAAGTCTTGATGAAGTGTTTGAATAATGTACAAACTTCTCCGGGTAAAACATTACTCTGGACCCAGCAACAACACTATACCTGTGCTTTCTAAATCACTCTAACAGAAGGACTAGCCTGACTGTCAGCTAAAGTAGCTTAGACGCATCGATAACTGGGTGCATTGAAAATGTGTGTGTCTGTGTGTGTGCGTGCTATTAAAGTGTGGTGCTTGAGAGTGGTTTTGTTTGTTAAATGAAATGATCTGTTTGAATCTTGTATCTAAATTTGGATGTCTGACAAAGAAAACCAGTGCCTTAGACCTGCAAATGCAACAGGTTTCTGCCTTTGCCTGCACATAGGTCAATTTCACCACGTGGCGTTTCAAGAACGAGTGTGCTTAGCTGGAGTTTAGCAGTGAACCAGTGCTTTGTGACTCCTTTCCCTGATAAATGTCTGTGTGAAAGTTGCATTACTAGGTTCAAGCTACATCTTTGTATTCCACTAAAAGTGCAGAGACTGTAAGGAATATGTATGTATGTATGCCAATAAAGCCCATACACCACAAGAGCTTTGTCACTTTATATGTGCGCTTTTGCATGCATCTGCCAGTGGAAGAAAAGGGTTTACCTGGGAGAAAAATGAACAATTACCATTAGATGAAGCTATTCTATCTTCTAAAAAGACCAGGAAGACCAATACAGCAGTGTTGGATTGGCTGTCTCTGTACTTTACATTTAAATATATATATGTATAAAAGCACGACTCAATAACACTTCTGTTTTTTTTGTGCTCATGCACCTAAAGGGTCAGGAAATGAGTGACTGTTTGATGTTCCCAAATAAAAGTACAACCTGTCTTTGGCTCTAAACACTGTATACAGTTGGGTCCATAAAAGTTTGGACACTGACACATTTTTTTCCATTTGTAATTTAAGCTGTCTACCAGAACATATTTGAGTTATATGAATGAATATGGGCCTTAAATTGCAGCCGCTCACCATGTCATATATCATCATGACTGGAGGATATGTGGAGTAATTACAGACAGTCCTTAGGCTGCAAAAAAAAACAAACAACTGAAGACGAACAGTGGTAGATGATACCAAGAGTCATTCCATGATAAAGAAAAACCCCTTCACAACATCCAGTCATCTAAAGAACACGAAGAAGACATTTCATCATCTATATCGACCTGAAACGAGCAGGGTTCATATTTTTATATTCACAAAACCTTAAGAATAAAAAGACTGCATTTGATCTTGCCACAAAACGAATAAAAATCCTGAGTACTTCTGGATTGTGTGAACAGATGAAACCAAGATCAGTCTGTACCAGAAGAACGGGAAATAAAGGTTGGTATGGAGGAGGCTTGGAACAACTCATGAGCTGAAACATTCAACATGATTCTGTAAAAACACACTGGAGGTGGTGTGGTGTATGAACCAGCCTGATTTCCAGTGGCACTGGCTCTTTAGTGTTTGTTGATGATGTGGCAGGAGAAAGAAGCAGCATGGTGAATGAAGTGTAACGAGATATAGTGAGCAGATTTTAGACTTTGACGTTATTGATCCACAAGGAGAGTTGCTTGGTCACAGTTGCTCAGCAGTACGTAAGAAAACACTGTTGAAAACAACTAGTCAAAAGAAAAAATAGTGTAAAAGATAGATACAAAAATAAAATAATAATGAAATAAAATACAATAGTATTCACAGCTACCCAAAACATACTATGAAAGCAACCAAGGAGTTTTTTGACGGTGAAGAAGTGGAATACTTTGAAATGGCAGATTTAGTCACGTAATGTTGATCTAATCTGTGCTGCACTTCACTTGCGGAAAGACAAAATCGAACGAAAGGCAGAACGACCTAGAAACGACACAGCTGCAGCAAAGGCCAGCTGGCCAAGCGCCACTAAGGAGGAAACACGTTCATTGGCGATATCTGTGGGCTCTGAACACCAGAGAGTCTTTGCTGGCAAAGGATTATGGAGAATGTATTACAATTATGATTTTTAGTCCTACACCTTTGCTCAAATTTGGTGCAAAATGAAGAAGTGAATCTGTACTTTAAGCCTGTGTTTATTATCTAAGTGTAAGTTCATTATGTTTTAGTAAACAGCAAAAACAACCAAAACTGTGTCAGTATCTAAATACATATGGTGTATTTTCACTTCTACTTGTTAAATAGTCACAGTGCATCACATTTTATTTGAACACAATGTTTTAAATCTTAATCTACACATTAAGAAGTCACCACAACAGTCTGAACTTTCTCATACTTCTGTAATTGTGCGTGCACAGTTTTTAAGAGCTAGACTCTAAAGCATTCTCTCTACTTTTTCTCAGTGGAGCTGTCACAACATTAAGACCGGATCTGAATTCAGCGGGAGGAACCCAATTATTCTGTACCTATTTCTCATTCTGTGCACACCAGAGCAGCAGAGGATTGCATAATGTAACAGAAGAGGGGGGTTGCATAATGGCAGGAGATCTGGGCAGCTTGCATGACGGGCCATCGAGCATCTCTCTCCCCGTTGTTGCAAGACTCAAAAAACTTAATCGCAGCATTTACACATGACAACGTGGAATCCTAACGTCGTAAAAGTGCAATAAACTCGACAATAAACCTGTTACAACTATCCTAGTTATTGCTTCGGTAGTATGACAGAGGAGGAAACTAACCAATCAGCGGCCTGGTGGGCGGGGCATGTGTCCGGAATTAGCCAATCAGCAAACATGGAAGTAGAAATTTCGCCACTAAGAACGGCTCCATTGTAAGGACGCTGCACAGCAATCTATGTAGTTGAATGTAGGTTGCGTCAGTACCAAGTTAGAGCCCTGCTTTTTTTTAGTAGAGATGCTGTTAAAGTTTACTGCCGGGTGCATAGAAACATATCTGTTCTCCATACTACAAATCGGCAAGTCTTGGAGCTAACTCGCGCTTCACGGGGACCTACAGCGAAACTTCTGCTGGGACAGAGTTTAATTTCACGCTAAAACTGCCAAAATGGAGATCCACGAAGGGGCAGCGGCGGTCGGCGAAGGCGTGCTTGACTTCTCGCATTTGAGTTTGAACACTTTGAACATGGACAATATCAGCAACGAGAGGAAAAGGGACACCAGGCAGCTTTACCTGAACTACAACCGACTGTTCTCGCTCCCCTCGTCGGTCAGCCTTTTCTGCAACCTCGAGTTTTTGGATATCAGCAACAACGGACTGTCGGCCATCTGCGACGGCGTTACGCGGCTGACCAAGCTGAGGACACTCCTGGCCAAGAACAACCGACTGGACGAGTTCTCGCTGCCCAAAGACTTTGGCTCTCTGCAGCTGGAGGTGTTGAACTTTAGCGGGAACCGATTTGAGGAGATCCCTCTCCAGTGTACGAAACTGCTGCGTCTGCAGTCTCTGTCGCTCGGCGGAAACAGACTGAAGAGTATACCAGCAGAGATTGAAAATCTCACCAGGTATGTTAACATAACATTAGGGCACATTAGCTAGTTTAGCACTGTCAGCCGGCAAGTTAAAATAAGTGGGTCACTCTCTGTAGTTAGCTAGTCGGACAACTTCAGCTTACGCTACTTCACAACAAGATGACACATCATCAAAAAAACTAACCGGCTGGAGTCATAGTTCACTTAAGTTCAATTTCTTGGACCACGTGTGATTCCGTTATAACGTTTATCATGTAGATGTATTCATACAAGTTTTCTGTTGTCGGTGTATCCTTTGTTTAACTCAATTTAACCCGAGTGGAACCCGACAGGTGTCGTTGCTATGGTTACCCAGTTGTTTTACGCCGCCAGTGTAACGTCTGGCCAGCAGATTCAGCCAATCAGAAACAAGACTAGGGTAACGCTGAATTATATGCGCACGAGTGCGTTTTATAATTGCATAGCTAAAACCAATTAGGAGAAAAAGAACAACGATTCATTATTTTTGAAGTCTTTCTTTTTTCATACTGACTGCTCAAGTTGTATAAATTGCACTGGTAATTTTATTTCAGTCAATCTATAGCACAGAAACTTGGGGAGAAACGTTTACCACGCTCAGACAGCTGATTAAAATAGGCTGCACATTAATAATATTGACAATACCTCTAAAACATTAAAGCTGCAGCCTGGAACCATTTTCTCCCCCTTCTGGTGGAAAGAGTAATTACACATATACGTAAACCATGCATAGGATGTGTACTTAGTAGCTCTGGAAAGTCCCAGGATCGTATTCAGATGTTTTGACAAAAATACAGAGAGGATTCCTGATACATATTTACAAATAATAATTTGTACACGAGCAGTAAGGTGACTTTTGTCTTCCCTTCATTCAGCACCTACAAACATCCTAAATATTTCTTCAACACATCCCGTATTTTTCTACATTACACCTATTGTGGGCTAATGCTTTCAGCATCTATCCCTATGTGTTATATCAGTTTCCAGTAAATTTATTGCGTTATCATCATGAGTCATGTGTGTGTGCCCAATTATTGTGTACTGAATCTGTTCCAGTAACTATCTGGGATTGGTGTTGGAGCTATAAAAAGCTCATTATTCATTATTGTAGTAGTGTATATTAGAAGTTATTAAACACTAAATCAAAGACAGTTGAGATGCAGTTATATGGTCATACCTTGTAAAGAAATTTGCGTAAGAAAGAGCATGACTCATGACAAAGTAATACAACTGGGACAAACTTCAAAACTGACTTTTATAGGCCCGCTGTTTGCTTTTTTCATTAGAAGGCCAGAAGCAGAATAAGGAGGACATTATATGCAGCTTGTCACAGTGACCCAGTGCCAGGGCAAAGATCAGACCTTCCCAACCATTTTATCGTACGCTCTAGATAACGAAGTGTCAAGAGGCAAGAATCTCTGAATTTCTTATTTCATGTAGTCAGTCATTATTAGGTTATGTGAATATATAAATAAATGTCAATTTGAGTTTTGAGTCTCGTGAATAGATCTGCATGAGACACTGAAGTATGACCCGTTCCCCTTTGGCAAAATTGCTCAACCGTTTCAGGGCACCAGAGTCAACAGCATTTTCCACAAATTCCCTAAATAGACAGAGGTTTTGGACTTGGCAGCTATTTATCAAGCAGACAAGGTTTTATTGTGAAAAGATTGGCTTGTGCATCTTAAATAATTGACACAATTACACAAGATTTATTTACATAGAATTTAAGGTGAGGCCTGACTTTCCAATGCTCCATGAGGCTACAGCAGTTTATAAAACTACATGTAGCACAAAGTCAGATGTGATGATAATATCTGAAGCAATAATGCAGAGTGCATTATTTAGGGGAGAATTTTACCTCAGAACAGACAAACCTGACTCTGTCTCTCTAGAGCTGGCTTCTCATTTTTCTGTTGAAATGTTGGCCGCCATATGGCTGCAAGGTTGAGCGATGATTAAAGTGGAGTATTTACTTGGGTGCCCTCTCCAATCTCACTGCTCGACTCCACAATTAATATCATGCTCCCACCTCCCAGTCCCTTTGTAATGGAGGTGATCTATTACAGGCCTTATGTAGAATTTACTTTCATGATTTTTGTGGGATTTTAATAAAATGGTTTAACACTTCTCTTTACATCTTTAACACGTCTCATCCAACTTAAGACTGCCCTACTGCTTTTTTAATTAATTTGATTTTATCAACATGCAGTTGGCTTTTTTTTCTACTCTAAAGCTGCTGAAGCACAAGGGCTACAGTTGTTGTATGTACTGTCGCGTTCCCACATTGGTTATCTAATCATGTAGCTCTTTCAAAGAGTCCGCTGGCCTCTTTGTAATATAGAAATTGTTCCAGTAAGATATTCTTACTGCGACATTACCATTGTTTTTACTACTTTTTGTTTTGAACAAGACAAAAAAAAATCTTCTTAGGAGATAGTTTGATTGTTTACCTATATAACTAAGTCCAAATCTGTAAAACTGGATGAGGTCTCCATTATATATTATACGTTTGGAGAACCCAGTATTTCTTGGATAGAATTTCCCCCCAAAAAGCTGGAGTTATTTTTAGTTTTGACAAGTGTTCTATATCGTCCCTGGAACGACCCTGTAACTATCCCGTATCCATCTCCGTCAGTTGATTTGTGTCACCGTGTCCGCGTGGGCAGTTAGCAGACCCTGAATGTCTCAGCTGCCGCCACATAGGGGGCTTGCTCAGAGCTCAGTCACCAAGGACAGTATAATGGCTCCATGTCTCGCAGTCGCTGTGTCATCAGTTCCAGCAGGCAGATGGCCTGACAGCTTACTTTCGCTGACCAGCCGCCGGTGGCTCTCTCTCCCTGTCTCTCGCTCTCTCTCTCTGACTCCTAATTATGCTCCTGTGTACTCCAAACCACCATTAACCTACCAGGGTCATTTGTTGTCCTAAGGGCACAAACGTGTGCAGATCAGTTTTACCAAAACTGGATGTAGTGGAGTTTGGGTCGGGCGGTAGAATAATCTGGTTCTTCTGAAAATTAATTTCTTGTGTTATTGTTTAATACTTAAGTGGTAGACACATAAATGCAAGCACAATGAAACAAAATCATCAGTGTTGGGCTTTTTGTGTTTTTGATATTTTAAGACTCAAATTGTCATACAAACATATTTAAATAAACTCTTTAAGCATAAAAAAAATGCATCTTTAGCGCCCCCCTGTGGCATGCTTTACCCTTTTAATTTGGTGTCACTAACTTTTGTTGGCTATGTGTCCCCATGCTGCCAAAAAAAAAGAACAATTTATATAGTCCATGTGCAGGAGGAAAAGATAGATGCCATAAATTAAACCACTATACCATGAAATCACTACAGTGTGTGATTCTACATTAAAACGTAACTTGATTCAAAAGTAATTCTTGTGCCATCTTGTCCCCTGTCAGTTTGGAGTTGTTGTATCTGGGTGGAAACCTCATCACAGCCATTCCTCCTGAAGTAGCTAACCTGCCCTACCTCAGCTACCTAGTCCTATGTGACAACCGCATCCAAAGTGTGCCACCACAGCTCACCAGGTAATAATCTGAATCTCCAGAATCTCCCTGCATGGATTTGATAACCTCACACTATCACAGTCTTGATTTTCTTGGTGAAAACATTTTAAGTTGCCTCTGTGCCTTTTCCTAGGCTCCACTCGCTACGATCTTTAAGTCTCCACAACAACTTGCTCACCTACCTGCCCAGAGAGATCCTCTGCCTGGTGCACCTGCAGGAGCTCAGTCTCAGAGGCAACCCGCTGGTGGTGCGCTTTGTGAAGGAGATGACTTACGACCCCCCGTCGCTGCTAGAGCTGGCGGGGCGTACCATCAAGAGCAGAAATATTCCGTATTACCCCTCTGACTTGCCCTCCAACCTGCTGCGATATCTGGATCTGGCCAGCAAGTGTCCCAACCCCAAGTGTGCCGGTGAGATTTCTGTTATTATTTGAGGAAACAATTGATGATGATTTGTTCTATGCTGTCTTGCTGTATCTGTTCATCTGCACCGAATAATAATTTAAGTCTTTAACCTTTCTTTTCCTTTCACTCTTGGCTTTCTCCAGGAGTGTACTTTGATTCGTGCGTGCGCCAGATCAAATTCGTGGACTTCTGTGGAAAGTACCGGCTGCCTCTGATGCACTACCTGTGCTCCCCCGAGTGCACCTCGCCCTGCAGCTCCAACCCCCAGAGCGACGCGGAGTCGGAGGACGAGAACAGCGTGCCCGCCGACCGCCTTCAGAGGGTGCTTCTGGGATAGTACGACTTTGGGGACACGCTCGTCCTCTGCCCATTATTCGATAGGGAAGACGTTGCTCTAGACACACATAGTCATGCACACTCTCACGCATACTCTTAACGCAGCTATAG
This sequence comes from Planiliza haematocheilus, assembly GCA_005024645.1. NCBI lineage: Eukaryota > Metazoa > Chordata > Actinopteri > Mugiliformes > Mugilidae > Planiliza > Planiliza haematocheilus. The sequence continues at coordinate 10,919,088 of SRSE01000725.1, forward strand.
AGCAGCCACATTAAATGCACAAAATGTGAGACAGAGTACTATGGCCCTTAAAAATATGTTGAATCCGTTTAGTGGATTGTCCGTTCCCTTTCACCACACGCTGTTCTACTCAAGAAAGGCTCATATTTCACATCACTTTTTGACTTCATAATCCTGCTCGTCTCACCTTCAAGCACAGGAGGGCAGTAAAGTGCTACTTTGGAGCAAAGACTGAGTGAGCGTCAGGATTCTTTTTGTTTCCAGGCCTGCACGCCCAACCTCCATGAGGACACTTTTAGCTTTTTAATAGCTACAGCTTGGATATGAACAGTTTTTCTTTTCTCCAGCTGCTGGAAACACACAGTCAGGTTTCATCCAAATGGCTCTGATAAATTATGCATCAAAGCTGTTATGCTAAGAAAAAACAAGTCTGGTGGATTCTGTAAAGTATGCAGCAGGAACTGTGAAAGTAGTTTTAAACTGATGTGCAAAATGGCCTTGTTTTTTACACTCAATACTGTAGCTGATGTGTCCCACACATTACAAAAGCAAGGGGACAATCTTTTATCAGCGGTTATTGTCATTGCGCACCACCCCTGAAAGAAATGTTGCCATGACGGTAAATGAACTCGGATTTAAGGGCCGTGTATGTGGAAGAACGCTTGTCCAGGCTTACTTACAGGAAGTGGATGTGGGTTGGACCAGGGAAAACCATTCAGTGTGTCAGCGCTGAAACAATAGCTATTCAGCGCGACGCAGCGGCAGCCGTCGTGTTTATGTTCTGAGCTGTCAGGTTTCTGCGGGCACATCCAGACATCCAGATGTTATGCGGATTGATTCTTTTCTGAGACCTGAACTTTATCCTTTCAGATGGGAAGGCGATGCTTGCGTTTCAGGTTACATCTCAGCTTTCTGCACGCGCGGAAAACTGGGCGATCCTTTAGCATCGCAGACCATTTGAGTCCATTAGTGAGGAGGAGGAGGAGAAATCCCCCCTTGGCTTCACATTAGACCTTAATGTTTAGAAAACAAAGAACGTTGCTTAATGTTACACTAGCACTTACACTATAGCAAATTGCCAAGTGCCTTACTAACGACGACTTTTAACAGAGTAAAACGAGTACGTTTGAGTAAGAACAAAGAGTTATGAATGCACCCTGAAATGTGAGAAATTTAACAATTCAATTTAACTTAAATTTTAACAGATTGTTGTTCTCATCAGACAGAAAAATGTAACACGTTCTAAAAGAAATGAACCGCTTTTATACAAATACTTTTTTCAAACACGTTTATATAAAAAAAAACCTGCAGAATAGATGGCACTTAAGCAGAAAATATATTGAGATATTTTAATTTTATGTACTTACATCCCATTCATATAGTGTAAGTAGACTGTACAGTATATAATAACAATAATAAAGACTGATTGTTATATCTCTAAATTGCATTTGTGTCCTTTAGTGATTCAATTAAAGCAAATGTGAGGGAGCTTTGTCTGGAATAAGAGCTTGGAGAGAGAAAGAACGTTTTCATTTTACTGTTTTTTACCAGCTGAAGATTTACTGGCCACTTGCTAGAATGCAACCTTTTCTTTTTTTCTTTTTGTTTGTCCAAAGAACTATTTGAGATTTTGAAGTGTGTTTTGTGTTTGTTTACATGAACCGAGCAATTCCGTAGCTTGAACATGTCCAGGTTTCATTTGCATATGAAGCTTACTCCATTCTTCAGTCTGAATGCTGACAGACCTTTATTCTGTGACCCAGAGCTAAAAGATGCCAGGGCCAGTGCATTCTGCCCAATCTGCTAATCCGTTAACATCACCTGCCAAGAGGCGCACCAGCTAGTTTGTTTCCTTTTCTCTCGTCCCTCTTTCACAGCTTCAGCTCCTATCTCGGCGTCTCTCTCAATTTCTTTACACCTCTCTTGTTTCTTTCAGTCCGGTTGGCACGACTGATGCTTCAATTTTTCACATACTTAGTTTGTATTGAATGGTCTTTGTCCAAGTCCCAGCTGGGTTCCTGTGTTTCTGCACGATTCCCTTATTTTTCTTTTGCTCTCAGTTCTTTAAACACCGAGGCCTTATGCCAACAGCAGGCGCCTAGGAAACGCTCCAGCGCGTTTTGTGGAGTTACGTTACATCCACGGTTCATGTGTGCACACGCATACGCACACACACTTGGCATACTTTGCACCCTAAACAAGGAGATGCTGTCACAGATGCAACCTGAGATGGAAGTCATAATGACCTGCAGTGGGATGTGACTGGCAGATGAGGGGAGTGCTGTCACCAACACCAGGGAGTTAAATCAGCTTCTGCTGAGGGTACAATACAATAAAAAATAAAACATGAATATTGGTATTGGAACCTGGGATTGCTCCTGTGAAGTGGGGCCGGCGTCCAAGAAGGAAGATGCAGTCGGTGTGAGTCATGTGCAGCTGTGCATGGTAAATATCTGTCAAATTTCTCCCACACGCAGTCGTTCATTTGAGGAATAATTCCTACATTTATCTTGACCCTGACATCAACATTACATAGAGTGTTGCAGGTGATCAGCAGATCAAAGAGCAAAGTGCTTTGACATGGGAGGGTGTTTGACACTCTAATCCTCTTATCAGTCAGAGGCATACCAGCCCACATCAGCTCACAGTATAGTCAGTGTGCGTTGACATGAATACAGCTCCCACATGACTACTTTTAAATTTACACTAAGCCCAGACTTGGCACGCTGCAGCCCCACACTGTAAGCGCCTTGACAACAATCAGAGTCTTGTCTTTAAAGTTATGCTGCTAATGCCACAAAGAGAAAGTCTGGCTGCAGCCCAGAGTCTGAGGCGAGGTGGAGCCGCGGTGGTTACAGGGCTTGAAAGACTAAGTTGACGGCTAATAACTTCCTCCTTTCGTCATCCCTCGATCCATTCATCGCTGCAGACTTTTTGTGGTACCTGTAATTAAAAAAATATGTTCTCTCGGGTGTACAGAAAATTCAAAGAAACCTCGCTGTAGCACTTAATTACCTAATAATACAACAACCTAGGTGTGACTACATGAAGGATGCAATATATTCAAATTTATTATTTTAATGATTACAGCTGACTTTTATTGATAGTGTCATGGTGACGCAGCAAATTTTTCCACTGAAGAAGGTTGTGAGATTGAGTTGAAAGCCGAGGATGCAGCAAGAAGCAAAGGTCATGATTTATTTTGTACAACTATCGTGAAAATCTCTTGTAAGGATTGTTAGTAATAAGGGCATGATTAGTCGACTAGTGGACAATTTATAACTTGTACAAATGCAGTTCATAAAAATAAAAATAATAAAAAAATAAAAAAGGCCACAGTATCGCGATAATACCGGCAACCATGATACTTTATCTGGTATAATATGGTTACTCATTTTGGTATCGTAACGACTCTACTTGTGACAACGATGACGAGGGACTGTCTCTCGGTAAGCTAACTCGCTAGTTAGCTGCTAATATTAGCGTAAACAGACAGCTAACTTACTACTTATTCATATAAACGTTAAAGGTTTAATGAACTATCATCTTAATTGTCTTTATTTTCAGTTAGCATTAAGCACTTCAAGCTGAAAACTAATGATGGTTATAAGAGCAGCTTCATGCTGGTGCGATTAGCTGTTTTACATTTACGTATGATCCGATTAGTCGACTAATAGAAAAAATAACTGGTGATTAGTCGACTATCAAAATAATCGTTTGTGGCAGTCCTATTAACACAACTGGGCTGGGCTCTGGGCTCTTGCTTAAACAAAGCCAGATCACAGTTGCAACAGGCTAAGGTGTTGGTATTCCATATGTACCTTTCCCTTAGCCTACAGCTAGTTTTGGGTCTACCCAGTCTCCTCCCAGCTGGCCATGCCCAGCATACTGTACCTCATGAGAAACCACCTCACCATACGCCCATCAAAGCAAAGAAACACCAGATCTATTCCTAGTACCCTCCAAAAAGCTTCAGACACAGTTAAACATTTTACAACATCAGATAGGATGCAGTCAATCAAATAAACTAATAAATAATGTGGATTGAGGAAGATTTGAGGCCGTTGCTGGTGGAGACCAAAACCGAGTTATGCAATTTATGTTGACCTACATATGAGCCACCTACTTAACCTGCTATTTAATCCCTCTCACTAGTTTATATTACCTTATTGCGTCAGTTAAAGTGGAAAATCATCTTTGAAAATAGAGCGAGTGGGCAGATGCCTTGCCCGTACCTTTTAATTGCCTGCATTAGAATCACCATGACTGGAACCTGCTCGGGAGCTTTAAGCCAGCGCTGCTAATCCAGGTCCATAGCAACACTGCAGCGTTCCAGAGAAGGATTTGTCTCTGGGTATGTTAGTGGGCAAACCTGGGCATGTCAAGGGGGAGCGTCCATGCTCCAGCAAGACGATGCCTCACGCACACGGCACAATGCCTTTCCATCCATGCAGTAACTACAGAATGGCGGGGCTCACTGTGGTCAGATGCTGAATCACACGCTGCAGATGCTTCCATGTCAGGAAACAGTGGTGCAGCCCGCCAGGAGTGGTTCAACAGGAAATGGCTTGTCACAAGCTCAAAAGCTTTGCCTGTTATTTGTTTAGTTTGGTGAACTTCCAGCTGCTACATGTGCACAACGGTTGGCTGGTCGGGGGCACTGCTAGGGGCACCTGTATCTGGTAACTAGAACAATTTAATGGTAGAATCAGTCTGTGGCAAGTTCAGTGGAGCAGCATGTGTCCTGTTTCATCCCAGTTGACTTCTCCCCTATGACTCCTGCTGTTTGAGCAACAGCCTTGTGTTGCAAGATGAAATATTCACGGCCCCGGTAACGTGAGCAGAGATGCAGCCAACCTGCTGCCATTGCAGTCTGTCTGAACCTGATCTTGAAGGAAACCTGAGAGGGACTGCCACGCTTTAGGTGTAACAGATCTGGCCACAGGGTTTCAGTTGTGTACAAACGCAACGGCATGTGATCTTAACGCACAAGTCAAAATTGTGAGTATACAGACTGCTAATGTATACACATATGCTGCTGTAGTTATTTCTGATCTAGTAGTTCAACATTGGTTGTTGCGTATGTGACAAGATGCTATTGACAAGCTCCTAATGAACACCTAATTGTGACATAATGCTGAGTTAAGTTCACAATCAGCTGTTCTCTCTGCACATTATCGGCTTTAACGCCATGAGTGTGGCAACCGTTTTACTGCATCAAAACATCTAATAGAAGTATACTGCTCACACTACACACATTGTAGGTTAAAATTAAACACAAATAGACTTCTTTTCTCCAAATATGAAAGTATGTATTCATTGCAAATCTTCGCAATTGGTTCAGTTTGGGGTTTTTAAATGCTCATGTTAGTATTACACATGATGAACGGTGCCAGAAGTTGGCGTTTCCTACTCATGTGTATCTGTCAGAGTGTGAACTTGATCTGTGTTTCATCCGGCGCTTCTTGGAGCTACTCCGAAATTGAAACAGAAACCTCCGAGTGGCTACGGTGGATCCTTCCCGTTTGTGTTTGTCCATGTACCTATGTTACATGCAGGCGTGTGAAACAACGTGATTGCTGGCGACTGCATGAATAGATATACTCATGTCCTTCACTTCTGGATTAATCTGTGTGTCTTCTTTTTCCCTTTTTGCAGATGTCAGTAGCGGAGGCACTCCCTTATCAGGAATGACCCTGTGTGTAGGCTCACACTGTAAATCTCTGTGACGTCTTAATAACACCTTTATGCGTCTTATGGCTGGCGGAACAAAAGCAGAAATGCTTCTGCTCTCTCTTTCCTCGGAAGAGAGTGACTCGTCATGAATTTTGATGGGATCTGTCGGGCCACAGAGTTGTTTTACCGTCACCTGTAAATGTCTGCTTTTGGAAAAACAAAGCAGGGATGATATGTGTGTTTATCTTTCCATTGAAATGAGTGATGTTTTGAGCGTAATTTATTTGCTTTGCGAGAACATGAGAGTGTGCCGCCCTGTCCGATCTGCCAACTTGGGTCCCCTGGGGCCACAGTAAAATGCTGCACCCACAACTGTCACAACTGCACAACCTGCTGCTTCACATGGGTCACATCACACTCTGGAGAGAGAGAGAGACACAGAGAGAGAGAGAGAGCGAGAGCACAAACACCTCCTCTCCCTACACTCACGCCTCCCTCCCTCTCCGCTCAAATGAGAACTCCTGCAGTCTGGTGAACTTTTCCTAAGTGGCAGGATCCTCCCGGACAGGCGGTATTTGAATTCATTTCAAGCGTGTTGCCACGAGAACCATGTAGCAATGATAGATAACGAATCATCTTTTTATTTATTTTCCGCTTTTGCTACAACGTTTCTGAGTCTTGTGCAATGGAGTATGAACCGGGACGAGGCGATGGGATCCTCCGTGCGCTTTGAAGACAGAGGTTTGCTACTTTTTCTTTTCTTTTTCCTCTTGCCTTTTTCTCTCTTCCTCCAAACTTATCCCATTTTTTATTTTTTATTTTTTATAAGCGGATTTGATTTAGGCGAATAGGTTGGGCTTCTTCTTTTCAGCTCAGGTTCCCTGATGCAGCCATAAGTGAGCATCTCTTTCAGCAAACAGGACACACAGCTGATTAACATGCACCTATTGGAGATTCAATATTTCTAAATCAGCGTCACATTATCTACAGTGAAATGCTTTTAAGCAGTATTATGTCTCATTCTTTAAGTTCATTACTTACAAAACTTGCATATTTTCTTTTTAAATTGCTCTTTTTATTTTATATAGAAAAACCGTGAATCCTTTTCCACACTGAGCTGCACTTTGTCAGTGTTCGGCTTGAAATGACCACATGGTTTGGACGCGCTGCAGCCTCCTGATCTCCGGCTAAATCCCGCCATTCATCCTTTGATATGATTTTTGACTCGATTTAACAACCGGGCGGCTGCAAAATAAATGCACAATGTGGCCAAAAGTGGCGTGCGCCCGGCCTGAGGCTGGATTACGGGGAAGGTAATTGCATTCTAACTCAGCTTAAAGAATAAACTTATAAACCGATTACTGACTCAGAAGGAATGTTTCAATATTGGCCCCTGAACCGGGGGGCTTTACATCTGGCAGTTGCAACGTTCTAATCTTAAAAGACAAACGGAGTGATTGACAGAACAATGAATGGGCTTTACTCCATTTTCATTATTTGAGGCAGCACAGCAGCCCGATGCAGACGGTTAAAATATTCCCAATGGCAAGAAATGAAGGAAAACGACGCTTAGAGAGAAGCGTAAAGGCAAGTGAAAGCTAAGCATCAGGCAGGCTAGGCCCAGCCCACGTTGAAGGAAGACTTCCAAAGGCCACAGGTAGCTCAGGTATTACTTGCGGTTTAGCCCTCGAGACTTCAAAAGGCACTCCTCATGACGACTGTGAACTGTCAAAACATGTCCATAAAACCTACCTCGGCTTGGAGTCGAGCCCTGTTTTCGCTGCTTAAACGCTGACCCCCCGACGCTGGATGTTGGTCGACCTTTGCCGACCTCTGCGGGGTGGCGAGTTTTTCTCGCAACCTGAAAGCTATAGGAGAAAAAAAACAAAAAAGTCGGAGGAAATGCCTCTCTCTGTCGGCTTTTCCTGCGGGAAGAAGCAGAACTGTGATCTAAACTCGGAAAGTGACGATAGGACATGAACAGGAACTCCAGACATTTCCCAGATATGCTGGCCAAGAGGGCGTCATTGTTCTGTTAACGCCGTTACATTTTTGGAAATAGGTCTCTGTGGGTTTCTTGTAATAATTTACATTTAGTCTCTTTCAATATATTATTTATATGTCTTATTGTGTGGGTTGTTGTGTGCATGTAAAGTTTATAGTTTCTGTAATCCAGCTATCCCAGAGTCTGTCAGGTAAATTAGTCATTCGACAGACAATGACGAGTCATGCGACAGCTAACAACATGCCACTCACATGTCTGCCGATTTGTGTCAATACCAGCGATCTTACGTCGCCACGGCAACGTGAAGCTGAGTCACTGCAGCCATTGCCGCGATCAGACTCTCGGTCTAGTTACAGCTCAGAGTATCAGGTCATACCGTGGCGCATAATTAAATCTGCAACATGTCAGTGCAGCACAGGAGGTAGCCTCATAAAAATGCCTGTGGCAAGAGTGACAAACTGTTGTTTGGTGATAAAAATCTACCTCTTCAGTCTCGGATGCCTTAAATAAACGGGCTGATTACAGATTGAGTGGCCCTCGGCGAAACTGTAAATGATAGCTTTGGTCACATTGCAGTTTTTTTTTTTATTGAAATTATTTTTAAGTTGTTGTGCACAAGCATGTGTGCCAGCAGACTGTGATCCACTGTGGGTGCTTTACCCCTGTCATGATGTAGTGTGAGTCTGAAAACTGAGGATAAGCAGACACACACACACACACACACGCTGGCTTCCAGTCAGTTTGCTGTTTTAGGATTGGAAACTTTATACTTTCTTCATTTTAAGCTTAGTGCCTGTCACGTTTGTCTGATCTGAAGCTTTTTTTTCCCCCCGTTGAGCCGGTATCCATGCACCGAAAAATGTCCCCATCGCTCATCCTCTCAGAGGATTCTGTCAGAGCACCACACTGTGGCGGCCACAAGTCCTGCAGCTATTTAGTGAACTGTAAATCTGGACGGGAATGGAAGCACATAATTCTTTCCTAATATACGAAATGTCGTGTCTCTTGATTCCTCCTCAGGATGTGTGCGTGATGGCGGACACACTGGGGTCAATCATGGAGCCTGAGCTGAACTGCAGCACCCAGTGTGATTCCCCACTTTGCTTCATCCAGTCAGGAGTCAGTCATCAGGAGGGCCTGGACATTCTGCACAGACTATGCAGCCTAAGCACGGTAATCTGTCGCCTTCTCCAACTGGCATGCACATTGCTGCGCGCACATATGTAAAATAGTAAAGTTGAAGTTGAAGAAGGAAGTTGAAATCTTGCAAGACTGTATTTTTGCTGATTCAATTCCAGGTTAATAGTGGTGGCAGGGGTAGACCGACAGGAAGCGAAACTAAATATTCACCCATGCTTCGGTGCATATGCACAGTGCACACAGAGTTCACGCGCACTTCCCCAAAACATTAGGTACAGTTGTGAGCCGGAGAATGTTGCTGTGAAATTGGATGAATGAGACATTTTAATAGAAGTTTCCATTTATAAAAAAGCAGCTTTTCTCTACTGACCCACCAACAAATGTGGTAATATTCCACTGGAGAGGTCATTTGAATGCAAGAAGTCCCGAAAGGCTAAGGGGGATGGACTACTGAAGCTATGTTTAGGATCTCCCTCACTGGTACCTTTAAGAGAAGACTGAGCAACACCATGAGGCGTGCACCACAGAGAGTCATATGACTTACCAAATAGAAACTAAAGTAGTGGAGACCCCATGTGAATAACACAAACGCACTCTTCTCTCGTCACTGAACTGCACACAACTGAGGTGAGTTATCTCTTTGATTTCTTTCGTGCTTTACAAAGTTAATTTATGCACGGAGCAGCTTTCAAAGTGAAATCTGCATCTTCACCCGAGGAGGAAGATAATGCTGCGTTTCCTTTGTTATCATTAAATAACAAGAGAGTGTCTTAGTGCACTGTTTTACTTTACTTTTTATTGTCCTTATATTCCCTCTTCATAATTGTCCATTGAGCTCAGAGGACATGAAAACAAACAGTCGAGATGAAATTCCCTTTTATGAAATGCAACACTGTGCATTTGTTGCTATTTGTGGATGTGGGCAGCTTGCCACGCACAAGTGTTTCTAAGCCATTACAGTACAGTGGAAAAACAAAAATAGATGGAGTCTAGTTATTCCGCTAAAACCCACCTGTTTTCCGTCTGCGTGTGTCACCAGATATGGCTACCGCTGGCGGAGTGCTGTCCAAGGAGCAGCTTCTTTGCCCCATCTGTCTGGACGTGTTCAACCAGCCAGTCTCAACTCCTTGTGGACACAACTTCTGCAAGGACTGCATACAAAGATACTTGCAGAGCGCCATTCTGCCGCAGTGCCCTTTGTGCAAGCACAAGCTGTACACAAGGCCCGACCTTAAAGTTAACACGTTCATATCAGAAGTGGCTTCCCAGTTTCGGCAGCTGGTTGAAAAGACGCATGAAAATGAAACCAGTGTTCTGGACCAGTCAAAGGGCTGCAAGGTGGAAGTCTTGTGTGACGTTTGCGTCGGAAAAAGAGTCAAGGCTCTAAAGTCCTGTCTGGACTGTCTGGCTTCGTTCTGCGAGACTCATCTGGAGCCCCATCACGTCCTGGGCACCTTCAAGAAACACCGCCTGATCAAACCCATGCTGAACATGCAAGACAGAGTGTGCAAGAAGCACGACAGGCTCCTGGAGCTGTTCTGTGGCACTGACCAGATGCATGTGTGCCAGTCATGCCTTAAGAAAGACCACAAGGCTCATCAGACTGTCCGTATCGAGGATGCGAGCAGAGACAGGAGAGCCCAGATTGGAGGCATCAATGCGGCGGTGGAAGAAATGATTCACGTCCGGCTGCAGAAGATCTGCGAGATCAATCAAACCGTTGAGCTCAGCAGAAGAAACACAGAAGAAGAGATTGAAGAGAGTTTGCAAGTCTTCAACAAGCTACTCCAGTTTGTCCAGAGAGGCCGCGCCGAGGTGGCTGAGGTGATTTCCGCGAAGCAGAGGCTAGTGGAAAGCAGGGCCAGCGGGGTCATCGGGGAGCTGGAGCAGGAGATAGATCAGCTGAGGCGCAGGAGTAGCGAACTGGAGGAGCTTTCAAACACTGATGACGACCTCTTCCTTTTCCAGAGCTTTCCTGTTTTCTCCACCATTCCAGCCACCAAAGATTGGTCTGACGCCAGCGTAGAAAGCGCCGAATATGTGGGCACAGTGAGGAGAGCGGTCCGGAGAGTCGCTTCCCAGCTGGAGGAGACGGTGAAGGCCGAGGTCAGGAGGCTCTGCGAGACCGAGTTTGAGAGGGCTCAGCGATGTGCCGTGGACGTGAATTTGGATCCTGACACGGCTCATCCCAAACTGGTGCTGTCTGAAAACAGGAAGCAGGTCTACCACGGCGAGGTGGCCCTGAACCTTCCCGACAACCCGGAGAGATTTTACCCCTGTGTTAGCGTTTTGGGAAAGGAGGGTTTCTCCTCTGGCAGGTTCTACTTCGAGGTCCAGGTGAAAGGGAAGACCGAGTGGGATATTGGAGTCGGGCTTGAGTCGGTGAACAGAAAAGGAGGGAATACGTTGAACCCCGAAAGAGGCTACTGGACTCTGGGGATGAGAAACGGTGGGAGCTACTGGGCGTTCAGCAACCCTCCCGTCTGTCTGCCGCTGGTCGAGGAGCCAGAGAGAATCGGGGTGTACGTGGATCTGGGGTGGGGGCAGGTTTCTTTTTATAACGCACACTCTCATTCTCACATCTACACGTTCACCGGATACTCTTTCAATGAAAGACTTTTCCCCTACTTTAACCCCCGGAGGAATCATGGCGGCGTCAACTCTGCCCCGCTCGTCATCTCGCCTGTCAATATCTAATATTTCAGAACGTTTGAGCTGCTGCTTAAATGCTTTCAGCTATTTTCTAACTATCATTTCAATTGTTAGATAAAGAGATTTGAAAATGTAATAAAATTTGTTGCTGTTTGCTTTAATAAACTTGCATCTACTGAAATGAATCGTTGAATCATCTGCTCTTTTTTGATGTTTTTGCACATTTAAAACGAACACGTTACTTGTGCAAATGTGTATAAGCTGAATTTTTTCTAGATATGCTTTTAAGGGGTTTGCATGTGTGTGTGTGCAGAAGCCGGTGGACCTCACAAGGCGTTCCCTCTCCCCAGTGCTGAGTGCCGTGGTGTGGACGCTGCTCTCCTGTGGCATCCTGCTGGAGTTCTGCTTCCTCCTCTTCACCTTGCGTTTCAAAAACAACAGGTAAACTGAAACCTATGCAAAAAAAATAAAATAAATACACAAAAGCGCTACTTACAGGAGCTAACCAACTCTCTGTGTGCACCATCAGGATAGTGAAGATGTCCAGCCCCAACCTGAACGTCTTGACTCTCTTTGGAAGCGTCCTCATCTATAGCAGCGGCTTCCTATTTGCCGTTGATGAACAGTCCCAGTCGTCCATAGCTGTGCTGCAAGTAAGCATCCAAGAGACACTCAACTCTGCTTTCAGGGTTGTTGATCTCCAGGTAACTGTACGGCGGTGTCTCCTACAGGCTCGGGCGTGGATGCTTTGCGTCGGCAGCACTCTGGCGTTTGGGCCGATTCTGGGGAAGACGTGGCGACTGTACAGAGTGTTCACCCAGCGGGTCCCTGACAAGAGAGTGGTAGGCATGCTCCTCAGGCTTCAGACGGCCCTGTGTGTTGTTGTTTTTAGCGTCCAAAGATCCGGTCTTTATTTTAGTTAACCAGACTCTTGCATTGTATGGTATGTAACCGAAACTATACTGATAATGAAACTACACAATAGTTGTTGTTTTTTTTTAAACTCATCCTCCTGCAAATCTGTGGTGAGATGTCATGTCACCTGCACCTTCTGCACTCATGCAGGCTCAAATCAGCACACTCCCACCCCCGTAGTTCACCATCATCACCAAAGAATGCGCTGCTAATATCCATCAGGCTTCATTTCATCTTTTCGACTAAGCTTAATTCTGCAGTTTTGGGTCGCTTTGTGAGCAAATGTGCTTTGAGATCTCTGGGCATCACTGAAGCACCGGCTTCTCCAAATAATCCTCCTTTTATTGGTGCTATGACTCTTCCTGTGCGTTTACAGCTCTTATTTACGCTCTGATGCTCTTGTACCCTTTCCCATCTTTATGAAATCTCCCAGACTTATTCGTTCCTTACCACACGGGGCCGTGTTGCTGTGGTTCACACTCAGAAATCTCTCCTGTTCTCTGGTTCTTTTCTAACCATGTTATTATGTGAACATGAGTTGGACTGACTGTTGTTGCATTGAAGTTTTAACATGGTGCCTGTATTTTCAGTGTAGTACGTTATTTTACACCAAAGAGCAAAGTCTTCTCATGCCCTACAATAACACTGTAAGGTTAACATTTGAATTTCAGTATTTCAGCGAGTTCCCTATAATTTTTAATCAATGTGACTGATGACTTTAGTTTCTGTTCCTCAGATCATCCGAGACATCCAGCTGATGGGCATGGTGGCTCTGTTGATCCTGGTCGACATGCTCATCCTCACCGCCTGGAACCTCGCGGACCCCATCAGGTGTTCCCGATCTGTTGGAGCCGCTGTCAAGGTAGAATTTATCGCCATTCATTGCTAATCAAGTTACGATTGAGCTACGCTGGACTGCAGACGCTGAACGCTTTTTCAATTTGTGTACAATTTGATTTAAATTAGACTCCAGGAAAGCTTGATTTTGTGACTGAATATTTACCTCCAGATGCTGTTGCTATATGCATGTTGTGCCAAGTGTTAACTGATTGTAGTGTATGCCTTTTTGTGTTGTAGGTGATGGAGAGGGACATTTCCTATTCTTTGTCTCAGCTGCACTCTTGTTCTTCTGCATACTCAAATCTGTGGATTATAATTATTGCTGTCGAGAAGGTAAAGTTATCTCCACTCAGTCTCAGATTAAAAATAACAAGTACTTTAAATTATTTATTTTTTGATGATTTCATAAAGGATCAGTTTATACCATATTTCAAGTATTTTGTTTGCGCAAAATTAATGTATTCCAATGTAAAGATGACAACGTTTATCTCTGAATTCAACTCTTCAGCACTGAACTCTTCAAACTTATTCATATTTGAGCAAAACTAACATTAAAAAGTGTGTTCATTTCCATTTTCTTTGTCTCTTTTATCTCTTTTAGGGTTGTCTTCTCCTGTATGGCACTTATCTGGCTGGACTGACCAGCAACGTCAGTCACCCCCCAGTCAACCAGTCTCCCACCATCATAACGGCCGTCACTTTGGTCACCGTCTCCTCCGTCATAGCGGTCCCTGTGTTCACCTTCCTAAAGGCCTGGCCCAACCTGGTCTACACCACCGTGGCTGGAGCCATCTTCATCTGCACGCTGGCCACCAACTGCATGCTGTTTGTACCTCAGGTAAGAAACAAGATCAATGTACAAGACGCAGCGAAAGATATGAGGAAATTGGGTCACGTGGTAAATATGTCTTTGGAGGTGACGCCTTCTGTTTGGTAGCATCTCGTTGTCAGGAAACCACAACTGAGAGGAACTAGTTTTTAGTCAGAAATGTATTGCAGTAATTAAGAATTAAAAAACTGTGTCTGGAAACACGGCACAAAACACGGGGACTCATTCAGGCAGACGGAAAGTGTACAGACAGATCCATGACAAACAGACAGATGGGTGACAGCTATGTGTACGACTTTTTGTTTATTGTTTGGATAAAACTCAGTAGTTCTATGATTGACTGTGGTGTTCGCACTTGCAGTTTCCATATGTGTGTCAGTTTTCCATGTCTATCAGTGGAGCATGACTCACACAGGGGGGCGTTTATGAGTCAAAACTACGTAAGCTGTTGCAAACAGGTTTATGACACTCCGAGAGTCTGGCAGAGGGTTTATGTTACGATAAAGGAATGCTTCTGCAGAGGAGAGGAAGGAAATATCTGAACAGTGAGCAATGAGCTCCAGCACACCTGGTCAAATGCTGCACGTATGACTTACCGCCGGCGCGTCTGTATTACATGGTATCAAGTGCTGAAAATAAGTGAGACATTTTTCCAAATCTGAAATGTCATGCTTGTCACCTTGCAGCTGACCCAGTGGCGGCAGTTTGAGGAGGACCAGAACAACCCGAGTCAGATGGCCAAGTATTTCAGCAGCCCCAGTAAGAGCCAGCCGTCTGTGTACAGCCAGGATGAGATATACTACCTGCTGGGGGAAAACAGCTCCATGAAAAAACTCATTAATGAGGTGATGTATTGTTTTCTGATTAAAATCCACTTTTCACTAAGAAAAATAATATTATATTGGGTCCCTGTTCATCCATATTAACCTTCAAATTAGGAAACAGCTTTTTGTTTTGGATTACATGATGATTCAGATAAAATATATACAGCTTTAAGCAATAATGAAATGCTTTGGATATATTTTTGGATTCCTACTCACTGATATGGTTCAAGTTACTTGTGGCGTCCCACCAGGTCCATGCTTTGATCCCTTTTGTTTGTCATCTAATCTATGGGATGCATTGGATCATAAAGTAATCACAAAAAATAATTTTCAATATCTTGAAGTATAGACATGTTTCTGATACTTGCAATTATCTGGCGCTTCATATGGAGTCTAATTTAATATGTCCAATCTGTCAAAGTTTGGATGATCAAGTTGAAAAACCGCAGTAGCTAAAAGCATACAGTACAGCTTGAGTTTCTAAATGACAAGGCAGGAAACTGGTATATGCACACTTTCCTTTTCTTTTCTCTGTGTGTCTCAGCATGTTAACCACTTCTGTTTGTTGATACAATTTCCAGAAGAACGCTGTGATTGACAGTCTTCAAGAGCAGGTGAACAACGCCAAGGACAAACTCCTGCGACTCATGTCAGCCAGCCAGCCCTCTGAGGACCAGGACATGGACTCCTCTGTCACCCAGACCACTGAGCTTCCATCTGAAGGCCCCTCTTCTTCTTCTCCATCTCAGAGAGACACTAAATGCAGAATATCCGTCCCTCTTCTCTCCCCTTACTCCACTTCTCCTCCTGTTTCATTATCTGGTGCTGCTGCACCATCCTCAGCGCATTCCTCTGTTTCAAACTCCTCAGCCCCCATTCGTGTTTCTTCCCCTCTCCCTGGCGATATTAATGCAAGTGAAACTAAGAGAAAAGGGTCTACTGCTGGCTCTACAGGCAGGGAGTCCAGAACAGAAGAGGGCCTTAAACCGCCCGCGTCCGTCCCGTTCCCCGGCTTTCTCAGGACGGCGGAGGAGACGGTTCAGTTTGTCACTTCTCTACAGTCCGGTGGAGGATTAAACCCCCAGGTGGAAACCTTTGGCAGCGATAGTGGTCTAACATGTCAGCTGGGGGTAAATTTGAGACCAACTGGTTTTATTAGCAGCGAACAGTTGCAGGAGATCCTCCAGGAGCTGAGCGTGGACGCAGTCACGGAAACAGCCCTTCGGTCTCCCGGTCAGGCATCCAGGGCGCCTTCTCAGCTAAAACTGACCAAACTCCCCACGCTCTCCCCTCCTTCCATTCGGTCGCCCTGCTCCCCTCATCCACCTGTTTTCTTCCGCTACCCCAGCATCTCCCCTTACTCGATGAGAAAACGGCGGCCGCCCTTCCACTCCTCCAGAAGAGGTCTGGCCCCTCCCTGCTTCTACATAGGTTCAGACATTCCTGTTTGTGGGAAGAAAGCAAACTGTAAACACCAAACTCCAGGAAAGCACCCAGAGGGTTTAACTGTGGATGATGAACTTCTCCAGGTTCAACGCGGCGAGCTCGAGGTGGCAAGGGGGGAGGAGGACGACGCAGAAGGGGAGGAGGTAGACAGAAAATGTCAAAGATGTGTTTCAAGCTGTCACGGATTGCGTTGCGCAGAAGAAAAGCACACAGCTCCACCTGACGTGGAAGTGGGAGGTGATAATGAGCGGCACCATAAACACATTAGAGACTCGTGTGGGTACTGGGACTCAGACTCGAGCAGCTCAACCGATTACTGCTACTACCACCGCCCTTACTGTGAGTCTTGCCTGCAGCGAGGCTCGATCCTGTGCTCGGACAGCTCCTCAGACTCCTCCGACAGCGAGTACGACAGCTATACGGGCCTGTACCACTCCCCACGCCCTGTGGTGTTCAAAGAAGACCTCAAACCCACTTTTGTATGATTACGGCACTTTACATATTTATCCATTTCCACCACTTGAATTTATGTCCCAAGAAATGTCCAAAATTAGCTTCGAGGATAAAGCGGGCACAAAGATAATCGCGTGTCATGCGCTTCTCTAATGGGAGATAATTTGACAGTAGCTTTCAGTGTTTAATTTTTTTCATTCTGTTTGAAGAGATGGTCGGTATCCCTCCATATTCCTTGTGATCAAAAGCACACAATGCTGTTTATTTTTAATATTACTTGTGGCATTATAATTATTATTATTGTATTTTTCACTGTCAAATGAAAAACCCAGATGTCCTAAATGTATTTCAGAAAATGGGATGACAACAGAGAGGTTTTTCACAGATCATTAGAAATGTGCATTCTATTAGCTACCGTGCAAATGCTGTATTTATTTTAATATTTATTTGTTTTGTGTACAGATTTACATCCTGGGTCATTTTTTTACTGTTTTCACAATGTTTCTTAAAATGTTTGTTGCATAATCTGACTTTTCCTTAATGTACCATGCAGTCTCCTGAGTGTTCCTATACAGTTGTATGTATTGTGTACAGTCGTAGCAGCACGCAAGTTTGGATAAGGATGGTTTATTGCTGCCATCTATCTCCTCCCGTGCCCTCATTATCATTGCCCTGCGTCAATGAGAGTTTTTAATACACCAAGGTCACAACTATCTAGAGCGTTAGAGAACTTATGCATGTGAAAGAGCTGCCTTTTGACTTTTGACTCTAGCCTGCAAAAGAAAGAAAAGACTTATCGCCACTTGTTCTGCAGTAACAACTTTGGAAGTCCTTTCCATTTCATTTTTAAATTGTGCTGTACTCCCAAACACATATGTAGCTAGAGACAGAGTAACTGCTGGAGCCTATCGAGAGCTGGAGGTACACAGGTCACCAGTCCATTTTGCACCATATGTAAGTCCAGTCCACTGCAAGACCAACACAGAGAGACAGACAACCATCTACGGCTAATTTAGAATCACCAATTAACCTAATTGGACGGTGGGAGGGAGCCAGAGCAAACTCCACACAGAAAGGCCCAGCTGGCCCATGTATTTGAACCTGGGACCTTCTTGCTGTGAGGCATCAGTGCTAACCACCTCGCCAGTGTGCCGCCGTCAGAGCCTTTTATATTAAAAGCAATATTTCCTCATGTTTGGAATATTTGTCACATCATGATCCAAGTATTTCATTTCAAGACAGATTCAAGAGTTTTCATTGAATTCCTGCAACACACACACACGACTCTCTCTACGCTGATATACACGTATACATATTCTCTTCTGACTTGCCCTTCACTCTCACCCCTCTCCACGATCTGTCTCTCTGCATTTTTTTTCCGTACCACTAATGGGAAGCTGTGTGTTTGCCGGGGGAGGCGTTGCTGCAAAGGGAAAACAGTGTGCTGCGTTACTTCTGCTCGGCTGCCTGCTTTTGAGATGCGGCTGCTCCCTCTGTTCTGCTTGTGAACCACTGAAGGAAAAGCCGGGGAGAAATTCCCTTTGATACGGAGCAGAGAATATATATATAAAGCACACAAAAGACAGAATACCCTCCCAACTATCACTGTGAAGGAAGGAGGACTTTCCCTCTAAGATAAGAGAGGTGACGTGCATTCTGTGTAAGATGAGCTATACAGGTAGTATGGTAGCATTTTAGGCAATTTTCTAATTAGTGTATCTTTTATTAATGGTTTATAATCTGTAACTGATTGCTGATAGCTCAGGTTTTAGAGATTAGTCATAACCTTTGAATATTTGAGTAGCCAGATGGTGGGACAACATAAGAGCTTATTATTCGTGGTACACCATACATACATTCGCTATTCCCAAATAGGAAGTAAAGTCAAAATAAAAGAGAAACAATAGCCAATGGAACATTTCAAAGGCCGGCCAACACAAAATTACACTTATTAACCGAGATTAAAAACCTGATTGATATGGCAGGAGCAAAAGTTCAAGGTTAATCATTTTATTGTCTGCAATACAGAGATGCACAAAGAAATGCACGAAAGTCTGCATGAAAGTCACGCCACGCCAACATAAAATGCATAAATAGGTCAAAGATAGTAAATGAGCATAAAAGAAATGCAGTGGAAAATATTTTTATTTTGCACCACATTAATTATCATTAAATTGTGATACAAATTATAGGTAGTGGGATTAAATAAATAGTATTAAACTAGATTTATTTTGCATTGTTCTTACACAAAGTGTAATTTATACTGGAGTCAAAATATTAAAGCATCAGATATAATATTAGATTAGACTAAAGAAAATGATATGAAATTAGAGCTGGATGGATTAGTATATTATTAGACTCTTGTTTAACTGGTGTACCCGTGTTTAGGAGAGGTAGAGGATAGGCTTTTGTGACTTACATGGCAACAGTGCTGCATGACCACCGGTACTCGGTGACAGCTGGTCAATTTGAATTGACAGCCTGCTCCTGGAGCCCCATTGGCCGACGGAGTCATCAATCTCGGGGGCAGCACCGCCCATTTCCCCCCCGTCGCGGCGTGGAGAAAAGTCTTTGAAGTCGTGAGGGCGGTGCGGAGCAAATTATGCCATGTGGTGCTCAATGGCCGCGTTACTATTGGGCAACGGGAATCCGGTTAACGCCCATTTCTGAAGGATACCCTCTCTGATTGGCTGAACCGGCCACCCCAGATTCACAGCGTGCGCGTTCACGGGTTTGCTATTCTCCGTTGAGGGTTACGTCAAGAGCGTGAACTTCTTTCCATGACGACGAGGCGGCTCTCGTAACACTTTACGGCAACGACGTACATAATATGCGCAGCGACAAAGACTGCGAGCCCGAAACCTATGGGGAAGGAATAAAAAAAAAAAAAAAAAATCAGTATCGTCGCACTGTTCCTAAAGACCATCATTTTCCGAGGAGCTCGCTGTCCCTGGGTCTCGGCGAAGACACGGGAATTTGACAGCGGTGAGACCGGATTTTGAGTCAGCGTGAAGCCAGTGAATCCGTAGAAGAAGACTGTGGCAACTGGCAGATTTTCCGTTGGACGGTCTGTAGGCTAGGGTATAGCGAGGGAGCCGCCATGGCAGTCGGATCATTGAGCCTCCACATCGGGATATGAAGAGGAACTGCATGAGTCCCGAATCGACAAGAAAACGCCGCATTCATCTCTCCTCCGCGCCGGATCCACATCCGAACTCACCCTTCGTGAAAATTGATTCCACACCCACCAAGAAATCGCAATTGGTTTTAAACGGGGGGCCACAGGGAGAGGCCAGATTCATGACTATTTTAGTCGGGGACGTGTCTTCAAAGGCCCGTTGAAAGAAAACCTGGATTATAAGGAGGAGACGATGCTCTGATTGACTGTCCGTGGGAAAGAAAGGGTAGTTTATTAGGCGATACCAAGTAGTGTGGAGGATCGTGGGATAAAGGGGGTGTCTTTCTGCCTGCCCTCCCTGTGAATTATAGTGATATTACATATACTGTCATCCTTCTTTGGATGAGAAGGTCCGGCGGATCGATCAGCCCTGCCGTTTAGCAAGTCACAGTCTCCCGAGTCGAGAGAGTCAAAGGGATTGGATCATGTCGGGTCGGCCCAGGACCACATCCTTCGCGGAGAGCTGCAAACCAGTGCCGCAGCCTTCTGCTTTCGGCAGCATGAAAGTCAGCAGTAAGTACACCCCCCTGTAATCCTAGAGCACCTTTTTTTTCTGCATGCACCAGGCCCATAGTAGGCTCCACACATGCTCACAGAATCGTCTTCTCACTCAGCAGCCGGAAAATGTGTCAAGCTAGCATAACGTTAGCTTAGCCCTGTCATATATCTGTGTCACAAGCTGAGATTGGACGGCACACACGCCGCTTCTCGCTCCGGTGTGACTGCACACCGCTGCGCCCTGACGCGCCGCCCCGGGGCCGGTCAGTCTGACCGGGGTTAGCAGGCCGCGCCGGGCAGGGCCTGGCCGGGCCAGGGGGAAGGTACTATTGGCACCGGTCCAGGTCACAAACCGAGCCTCCTCCTTTATACCGCAGATCCGGCCTGATTAATGCCAATGTGAATGTAGATTAGATCTCATAGCGGCGTTACTACACAGCACCAATCATATGCGTAATAGCGTTAAAGCGACAGGGCCGGTCTATTACGCAACTGTCAAAGCGGAAGGTGCGCCCATAGTCGACTCGGGCTGAACTGACGCGGTGCCGGGAAGGGCTGCTTTACTGCTCCTGTTTCTGTGGGCCGCGTCGAAATTAGACGTCGCGACGGCTGGAAGGAGTGTGACCCAGAGTATCTTGTTCATGAAGCCCTGCTGGCACCGCGCCGGAGACTGGTTATAGACTGGCTGCAGAGATGAATCCATGCGACTGACGAGGCCTGCCAGCTGGGCATGGGAGCCTGTCAGTGTGGCTGCTTGGACACACATCTCTCATCTAATTTCTGCTTCAGTTTGTATCCAACTATATAAAAGCATGTCAGATTCACTCGCCTTTCTACTGTCTTCTCGCTGTCCAGGGTTCTCTTTGCAAACTAGCATTTGATAAATGTGCCACTGACTGCAGATAGCACCAGCTGAAATATTTAATGTTGGATCTGTTTCTGATAAATTAATGGTCCGCTTAACCGGCGCGTTATAGTTGCAAGACCCACATTTTGGCTTGATTTGACTGAATTGAGACATCTACAGTATCTTACCACACTTATCTCTTATCTTATGCACACATTTGGATGTGTGTGAAAAGAAAAAATGCGCCCGTTCAGGAATGTTGCTGATGCTTCTTGGGCTGTGACGTGATCATGATGTGTGTTAGTAGGGTGAGGCCTGAGGCTGAGGCTCTCCTATAGGCCTTGGCACTGGAAACCACTTAGTGGACTATGACACGCACACGTTCTAAACAGGGCGACGCACTCCAATCCTAATACTCATCCTGCCCCAGATACACGTACGGGTGTTGGAGCGTTCCAGTCGGCGAGTTTATAATGGAGACGGAGGGAAAACGCTTTCCAGAACACGGGAATCTTTTGTCAGTAAGGCGGCTAAACGTAAGAACTGGAGGACTCTGTTTTTTTGGCCTAATTGTTTTTCAGACATAAGCTCCTGAATAAGCAGAATGTGTGGCTGACCTCATGGACCTGCTATTACACCATTACCCTGTGGTTTCACAACTTTTTTTGTTGTTGTTGTTTGTTCTCCAAGAGACTCATCTGGTATGTCAGTGCATCATTATCAGTCATCAGAGGCTGGTCCTGGAAACACCCTTTTAAAAAAAACATATCACATTTGATTTCTGGAAACAGGTGGTGTTCAGTGGAGACACGGAGGAAAATAGAGTTGTTGATTGCTCATATGTCCCCTGTGATATAATGGTGTATAATGTATACCGTAGTGCTGTCATTTCCTGGTCGTAAAGGTTTAAATGTACCGGTACTTAAATATGCAGGTATTGGAGCTTATTTGCAGGTTTGAGATAAGTGATAGTGGCTAAACGTTGCTTTTTTAGCAATCATAATCATATATATTCATTTACGTCACGATATATCACCTTTTCTTAAGTCTAAATATAACATAAAAGCACCAATTACTTCATGATTCGTCCCTAAATAAATTCACATTTGAAACTGTTGTGAAACATGCTTCTAATTGCGCGTCTCAGTTTATATTTTCATTATCAGTCACTCTGCTCTTGCTGCTGTTACAGATTCCTAGGTCCTGTAGTCAGTTTGCTTGATTTCCTCATATAATCTCCCAATAATCCCAAATTACCGACTCTCATTTAGGACCAAAGTAACAGTTTTGACTCTATTCGCAATAAAAACGGAGGTCTACATTCATGAAGCTAACGAGTGACAGTGGAAAAGTCATTTATTTTTATAATCTAAGATCCCATTTGTCACTTAGAAGTGCATGGCATGCAGCGTCAGCCGTACTGTGATTGGACTTAGGACTGGATGAATTTACATAACACTGTGTCACCTTCCTGGTATCTACCTAGACCTGTTTTTTCCCTTCCTTTCCAACATGCCATCTACCATTACCCTGACCTACAACATCGCAACACACACACACACACACACACACGTAACGCTCGCATGTGTGTGAATAACTTGGCTGATGATCCTAAGCAGCTGTAGCCAGTGTGTGATGATCCTGGAGAGAATGCTCTTACCCCTCCCACACGACCAGACGGAAACACACACGTGCATACGCATGCATACATCACACACACACACACACGCACACGCGTGCACGCTCATGAGCACTCTTAGGTTTTGTTTTTTAGGGGGTGAGGCAGCTGGCCAAGAACAATGAGCGGCTTGTTTTGCATTTCAAAGCTGCAGCGCTCGCTCTCTCTCTCTCTCTCTCTCCCCCCATTTTCCCTCTTTTCCTGTCTGTCCCTCTCTCACATTTAGCAAGTGATGATGGGAACAAAATGAACTAATTATACTCTCTGATTCCAAATGAAACAGCGGGGCCTCGCAGACGAGACAAGAACCGCCAGAATCGCTCGGGATTCGAAAGCCAGCAGAGTTTTGAGTCGGCGAGAGAAATAAGAGGATGCTCAATCTCTGCTCGGTTTATTGGACGTAATCAGTGTGGTCTCACGGCTGGGCTGGCCGTGGCACTGCAGGCTTCGCGGCGATATCTAAAATCTATGCGCCCTCCTCGTGTCTGATCAAAACCTCTGCCTCCATGTCAGCGCTGCTCGGCCAAGCTCGCTGTGTGTCGGTGCTGACATTCCCGTGACTGGATGTTCCAGTAGTGTAGTGAATTATCTTGTCAGCTGTACAGCAGTGTCGGGACGCTTTGCATGGCTGCATGTACCTGGGCAGTGCACGCTGCAGTTCTTGCTCGTGTTTGCTTGCGGCACGGTCCAAGAATGCAGCTAATTGGGCAACGGTGGCCTAACGGTTGGAGAAGTGAGCTCCCCCAGTGTGGCAGGTTGAAACCTGGCTGGGTAAAGGGATAATGCCTCTCTCTTACCAACACAGCATTCATAATAGATGTCATTTTGATCTGCACTCTACCTCTGCAATGCTATGTAAACTGTCTAACTTGTAATAACTTGTAATAACACCGTCATAACACCGTCATAACCCACATGTGTAGCCATCCTCAGGGTTTGACTTCTCGGTATGTGTGACATGATTTATCTGTGAGAGCCACGCAGTAAACAAACGCTCCATATAAGCGAGTAACTGTCTGCCAAATATGAGCGCAGCGAACACATGGACAGTTTGGCAGGTTCACGTTCTGTGGCATTCACTTGTAGTGATGGTACGGAAATTATGCTTCACCTTGCAATAAACGCATGACTAATTTTTCTATTAGAATTTAGTCGGCACGGAGAATCTTTACCCCATAACACGTCTAAAGACAGTGTCGCGATATCGTCTTTGTTTAGACTTCACTCGATCCCATACTGATCAAATGGTGGGATGTCTGGGAAGTCTGTGGGATGCACTCTAACAAGCCTGATCCACAGAGGCCCCTCCCCTCCCCTCAACCCACAGGACCCAAAGACCCCCACTAACAACATCCTGTTGCCAGACACCACAGGACACCCTCAGATGACCCATGTCCGACTCTGAGGCCTCGTCCACACGTACCAAAACGATCTTTTCCCCCTCCTCCGTTTTCCCTGGCATCGTTTCAAGAATATCTGCGTCCACACGGATCCGTCTCAGCACGACTCAAAACGCTACTTCATATTCCAGGCCTATAGGTGGCGCTGTTTAAGAAATTCACCAAAAACAGAGAGTAACAGGTGGAGCATGCGCATAAAGCTTGAGCGCTGTTTACAAAAAGGCTTTAGAAGAAACCAAACTCAAGGAAAAATTTGATTTTGCCCTAGTAACCGTAATAGGCTCAATATGTTCTCCAGTAGTAACGCAAGCATGTAGTCCGCCATTGTTGTTGATGTTGTTATGAGACGTTTCGCGAGATATAAGAGGTGGAAGGCTGCTCGAGGGGTGTGGCAATGGTGGCGATGACGTCTTCACTAGATTCACTACTCGAAGCGCTCATATGCGTTTCTCGCCGTTTTCGCCATCCACGCGAAAACTCGAGCTACGTTTTCGATTTTTTTCCACCCTGGGACCAGGTTTCAGAAAAGTGCGTTTTAGGGCTATGCGTTTACAAGATTCGTTTGGACAACCACAACGAAGCAAAGCGTCTCGGTGTGGACAGGCCCTATGTCACAACTGTTTTGGAGGCACAAAGGAGACCTATACAATATTAGGAAGGTGGTCATAATGTTATGTCTGATCGGTGTACACAAGCTCCAAAGCACGCCAAGAGGAGTAGCGGTCTTGAACAGACAGAGGAAGTATGCACGGCCGAGCTTCAGGCAGTGAGCAGCAACTGATTTGTCAGTTTTCAGTTTGTGAAATGAATTGCTCGGAATTAATAATAATAATAATAAAATGTCAATAAGTGGGGAAGGTTTGCAGCTGTGGAAAGTGTGAATCGAATTTGCCAGCTCGCACAGAAACTCTTGCCGAGAACTGCGTGAGGCTCGGCACTCAAACTTCCTACGCTGCGTGCGTGACACTGAAGTGCTCACACCAATTTCAGTGTGTGGATCAGAAAGAAACCTGAAGGAAAAAAGAAGCACGTTTTCTCTTATTGACGTGCCAAACTTCAGTAATGTGTAAGATGAGGTTGATAAATTTAGGTCAAGGAAATGCAGAAAATCTGTACTTCCAAGAGATTTGCGGCAACGTGTCAGTAAATGCTTAGCTGTATTTATTTGATTAAATTATCTTATTTCTACTTTAATTCATTTTTGGCGACCTAAGTGGAGATGCACACTTTGGAACCAGTGACCAAACCTCTTCCCTGTGCATGCATCCTGCAACTGCTCCACAGTAGTGCGGGTTTTGCCCCCTCTGTGTGCACGTGTTAGCCATATTCAGTGGTGGCCTGGTCTAGTCTGCTGACCTGAATCAACTATTGATGCCTCTGGCTAAAAGTTGCACCAGCTGCCTCTCTGCTGCTCCACTTTGGGGCAGAGTAATATAGCATGTGTATGTGAAGCAAGGCCCAGGCCACAAGTTGTAATCTTGTGGCAGGTTGGTTGACCAGGTAACCGTAGCGACACCTCAAACGCACCTTATATTCTGTTTGTGCTGGTGTACTGGTGTTTCCTATAATTTATTAGGATAAAAACAGTTCAGGCTGGAAAATAAGCGGAATTTTATTTCACGTGTGTTGGTTTTGATTGCGGCCGTCTCCTCTGAATGAAAATGAGACTTTTTACAGATCAAAGTGAGAAAAGGGCGCGCTTCCTATAGGCCTCCAATCAGTCCCTCTGAATGTAAAAGAAACGTAATGCCGTTTCAGTTCAAGTGCGGTCTGATTTCTCGGTCATTTCTCGTTGGCAGCGGTGTGGGATCTCGCCGCGAGCCGAATATGTGCTTGTCTGTGCGTGTGTGTGAGTGTGCACAGACTTTTCTCACGGTTTGAGGAAGTGCAGAGGCGTCATAGAAATGGCCTTGCAGGAATATGTAGGCGGAGTCACAGTCCTCTCTCTCTCACTCTCTCTGTCTCACACACACACACACAGTCTCAGAGAGTCTATTTCTGGTGTTGCAGAATCCGTCTTCAGTTTCTCTTTCTAGACTAGGTCCTGGAGAAAGCAATGTTAGTTGTTTTTTTTTTTTTTACATGCAGCTTTCCCCTGCTTTTTTTTACCTTTCTCCATCTCTCACTGTCGTGTCATCTTCAAAATGCATAAAACTATTATTTTTGTGTCTGGTTTGGACGCTGGATGTGTAGTTTATTCGCCTCGGTGTCCACGCAGGCGGTGTTCGCCTCAAAATGAATAATTCTGCCCGGAAAATACGCTCCGTGTCACGGTGGATACAGATCTCCTCTCTGACACAATCAAAGGGTTGACGTTTTTAAAATAAATCAAGTGATGCAGGTTTAAACACGCTGTTCATTTGACATACACGTGAGACGACCCGTCAGCTGGTAGCTCGCCAGAAGTCAACATGACATGTCCACCTGTCGTGGATAAGACCCAGCGGCCCGCCGGCGTCGTCCGTGTGGAGGTGGTTCGCTGCCACTGCATGCTGCGTGAGCTTTCTGCCGAACAACACGGGGATCTGCAACAGCCGAGGTTACGAAGCGGCCCCGATCCGTCCATCGGCGTGATTTTACGCGAGCTATTGACGAATGCTGTGTGCAGAGATTTGAATGTGTTTGATTTATTTAGCTTCTACTCCTGAAGGTTGCGGGATACAGCAAAAAACCGAGTTAGAGGATTTGGACGGGATTGTTGTCGAGGGGTCGGTTGTGGAGGTTTTGGAGTTAATTTCAGAGCCTAGCAAACATTCGTGGCATGTGACACACGCTCCGGCCGTGTCGTCCTTTTAACTGCCTGCTTATGTGGACTTTACCCTTTGACACCACCATGGAGAGAGCGAGGCAATGCGAGGCAGATAGAGAGAACCCTTTAAACTCGACTCTAAGGCCCCTTTACTTTATAGATGTTGGAGACAAAATCTCATCTCATGCTACCTTCAAATGGGCTCGTGTTTACTGTGCTTATGAGTTCATATGAACAGTCTCTCTTGGGGTATTCACGGCCTCACAAGTGGACAAGAACCTTTCGTTAAGGTCCTAGTTTACCAGTTGTGACGTTTTCAGAAATGGCGGAGGTGCATGGTAAGTTATATTTTGTAATTTGGTTTTTGTTGCCTTCATTTTATCATTGGTCTGAGTAAAATGTTGACATTCCCAACAACCTCATCTGTTGTTTATGTCCTTTGGTTTTCCTGTATTTGGTTACCAGGTCATTTACTTGCTGAACTGTCAAGACGCCAACAGTTGACTACCAGAGGTGTTTTCACAACTTATGATTGCCGTTGCCTCTTGAAGCACAACTTCCCATATCCACAAGTTCCATTTGAAGGCAGCAATATTCCCACAGTGTGACTACTGCATATTATCAGCGACACTGTAGCCAAACTGTACGGTTTACACAGAAAAATGTTTGGCCTTTACTCCATTTGTTACGCCTCTCTGCATCCCCTCAGGCCTTGGCGTGGTAGTGCAAGAGTCTTTTGCTGGTGCACTGGCTTGAATACCCCCAACCAGCCACACCTGGGCGTGTGTAAAGGCTAATAAAAGGGCCGCTCGCTGCCACAAAGCCAAAGCATTTCTTTTGCAACCATGATGTTGCATTAATGTCCCGTTCAGACCTTGCATTAAGATCCGATCTGGTCGATCTAATTGTGTAAAAGACGGGCTTGAACACCCCCAGGATGCACTGAGATCTCATTTAAGAGATCCGATCTCTGACCACATTTGGAGGCGGTCTGGGTCATGTGCTCCCGCATTCCTTTGGTGGTGTGATCGTAGTACGTCCTGAGTTGCATTAAAGGCTGCCTATACTCAACACACCACTATTGAATGAATGACGTCTGTTCATTAGTACAGCTTTAAAATACTCTGTCCTTGTAGCTGTTAACCTAAATAATTCATAAATCTAATCAAGAATTAACAAATGAAAGTGTTTAATTGGAGTCCATTCTGTCATTAAATCACATATTAGCACGTGGTTAATTATTGATGCGGTTACGTTACTATATAATGCACTGCGTGGTGTCAAGTTGAGAGTTTCCTCATCACAGATTTCTTTTTATATGCCTTTATTACCAGGCGTATGGAAACTTCCAGGGTTGGAGTTATAATCTGGGTTTTGTGCAGGTCTCACCAGCGTCAGGGCGGAGATCAATAAATAACAAATAAATGTGTTTGCCAAAGTCGTGACGCACGCACATGAAACAGCTCCGCAGTGGTAGAGATCCATTAGGGATGACCGCTGTTAAAATATTCTGCTGTGCCTCGAATGATGTTGAGGTTTATTTGCATACAGAGCGCGAAACTGACATTGGATTTGAAGACTGATGTGGAGATGTTAATGCCAAGTCTGAATACGCAAAACGCAAAGCTGGCCCCTTGGCGATCAGATAGTCTGAACGGAGAGTCACCACTTTCTTCCTACCCCAGAAGCTAACTAAACCAGTGTTCTCTCCTGTACCTGAATCTACCACGCCTCACGGTTCCAACCACTGCTTTGTTCTGAACGCCTGCTCGTCTCTCTCTCTGCAGGGGATAAAGATGGCAGCAAGGTAACGACAGTCGTGGCCACTCCAGGCCAGGGTCCCGACCGGCCACAGGAGGTGAGCTACACGGACACTAAGGTCATCGGCAACGGCTCCTTTGGCGTCGTCTACCAAGCTAAACTCTGCGACTCCGGAGAGCTGGTGGCCATCAAGAAGGTCCTGCAAGACAAGAGGTTTAAGGTAAAACATGCACAGACGCACGATGCATCTTCAAGCTCACCCGTCGACAAAAAGCAAGAATGAAAATGAGATTCTTTTTTTTAAACCATGTGACCAAAGTAGCGAGTTGTCACATCAATTAAGAGTAGCTGAATGGAGTGATCTTTCTCACAAACGGGGAGATCAGAGAAGCTGCGAACCAAGAGAGTACAAAGGAGAAACTTCTCTTCAGTGTTTTGCAGGAGGGTTCTGTGTCTGTGTGTGTTAATGCGCGTGTGTGTGTGTGTGCGCTCAAAGTGGGAGGGTCCTTTTTCACACAAACAAACTTGAACCCATTAATACTCCGTCATCTGTCAGATTTAGTTCAGTTGCCACCTTGGAGATGTCATCTTTCTTTCCAAGTAATGCTCGGCTGGAATCCTCCTCCTGTGCTTTGAATAGATTTGACTGATGGCTTGTTGTTTCTCCGCTGAAGCAACATTGTCTCTGCTCCCTCGGCGTGGGGCCTCACTGGCAGCGCTGACACGGTCGTAAGTAACCCTGTCATGAGGCCCAACCCCGCTTATGATCATATTGCGGACGTATTGTTTATATTGAAGATATCGGACCACATGAAGCGGGATTCCTGTAACCTGTTTACTACAGATTTAAATAGGTCAACAAGTTGGTGCTTTCTCCAATGTAAATTATATAGGTATATTTAACTTTATTTATTATGAAATAAGATGTTAATACATGCACCAATATCTTGGTTTCTTTACGAGTGTTCAAACTAAGATATTTGAGTTCCTTGAAACCAAGAGCTCGGGATATGAAACAAACACAAAATTAGATTCAAAATCCTGGCTGTAGCCCAATCAACATAAGTATGCAGAATGCAGTAGCTGTTTAGTTTCATGGGCTTTAAATATAAGACAGTAGGTTAATTACAAGATTGGGTTTAAGTAAAACTGCATAAGGGCTCAAGGAGTTACTGAATTGAGACCAGTGTCAAAATGCTGCCGATGTAGTCTGAGAAAACATCACTTCATAAAGCCTGTGACGTCTGTATGATTGAGGGTGGCCTGCCATCATCTGTATATGTTATACATGTATTTTCAGTTTTATTCAGCAGCCCAGGAATGTATGACGGGAGACCATGTAAGTTTAATTAAATGTAAGGCATCGTCAATGGTAATGGACGAAGTTGGCGGGCGCGAACATAAACTAATCTCAACTGACAGAGTTGATCGGCACACAATGCAAGCGTAGAGTTCCTTTAAACTGCAGGCTTTGGTTCCTACCACCACACTCGCCACACTGACAGCAGATTTTAGGTGTTGGGTGAGCAGCGTTGGAGTGGCGATGGGGTTCACTGTGACGTCCACTAGCGGCCAAACTCTACAAAGCGATCGGTGACGAGCGAATAACTTCACACGTGGACAGGCCATAAACACTGATCCTTTACGATATTTATCAAAAACAAGATTTGATGCAAGCTTTTTGAACCGGGCACCTTTCGTTCATGACACATGCACCTGATACACTGGCGACCTGCAATGGAGCGACGGTTAGTTTAGTTTTTTTAATTAGAAGCACACCACGAGCTACTCCTGTCTAAATATAGCAACTACTGTGCAATTCTGGATGGATTCAGTTAACGTTTAACTTTCAGGGCAATCATGAAAAGCTTTCGCAGTAATTGGAGGGAGCACATTTCTACTTTAACGATCACAGGGAAGAACTGTTAACACCGTACAGCGTGACAGCCGACGTAAGAAACTCCGAAAAATCTGTTCGTTTATGCATTTATAATGGGGGGGCGGCGGCAATGGACAAGAAGTCTACCTTAAATAAAGAAGTCTTGGAGCAGAGCCTGGTTCGGCAAGCTTTTAACACACTTGCGCATATGTTACTCGGCTAACAATAACCCTTTATTTTGCAATGCGATGAGGATGTTTTGAGTTGTCATGGGTTCCCCTAACCATGACGGTGTGTCCATAAGCCAGTTTTGCACTAAACTGCCAATTCAGATATGTTGTTTTTCTACTTGTTGTTCAGTCCAAACTACTTAATTTGTGCAAATTTAGAATTTACATCCAGAATAACATTTAAAAAGTACTAAATACAATAAGCAAAAAGTAATGGGAGTCACTGACCATGGCAGTAAGTTAATAATGCCAAAATGTATGAATAAATATAAAGCTTTGTGATAGCCGTTGTGTTTGTATTGTTATAAATATTGTTAAACTAAATCAGTTAATTAAATCATGGTCTAGTGTGACCCGCCAACGGGTTCACTTGATTCAAACCCAGAAGCCAGAGCTGTTTGCTTCTCGCTCATTATTCTGTGTCTACTTGGCCTCTCTCAGGAGAGTCGGGGTGTGTTAGAAAGAGAGGAGAAGGCTTGACAAGCGCAGACGCTCACTGTTCTGTCTCCCAGCCTCCCAACCTGCAGCTCCATTTCTCATGAGAGTTGCTGAAATTTTCCGCCAGATCCGTGTGCCTGTAGCTGTAGTTTCACCCAACTGGTTCAGCTAAATACTTGAGCAGCTCACTGCCCCGGGTTTAACCTTTCTGGTGGAGCAGCAGCAGCGCAGTTTTTCAGCGTGCGCTAGTCCTCGGCTATCCGAAACCTGACAAGATCATTATGTCACTTAATGGTGTGGGGGTCGACCATCTGCCACAGAATTTATTGCTTGTTAGGAACACACACGTACGCACCCCTTTGTGACTCTGCATGCTGGCCACGATGAAGTCACGTCTTGTTCTTCCTGTTAGCCTGTGGTTAGCATGACACGCTAGCAGGTTGCATCTTCAAACGGCTCAGTGGTCGGCTGAAGAGCGCACTGTTTTACAGTTCGGTTTGATCTTTTCAGCCTCCTGTTTTTTTTTTTTTTTCTGCTCTGCGCCTCTTCTTGCTCGGCCGTTCTTCTCTGTGAGCAGCTTGTTAAGAAAAGCGAAGCCAACGAGCGTTAAGGCTCTTCACATGACTGTTAGGCGCCAACGTGCCGTCAAGTGTGCGTACCCCGTTACACACAAACACCTGCGTTCTATTTTCTTCTCCTCCTCTTCAAAGCTTCTCTCTCCACACTTCAGTTCTTTTTTTTGCCTGTCTGATTGGGTGCTCGTCTGTGAAGAGAGCCCGGGTTGACTCAGCCAAGCTAGGGCCAACATGTGCAAAATGCTTTTATTTTCCCTCACTGACGCACACTCAAGTCAAACGGGGAAATCATGTGAATAGGCCCCACTTTAGGGTGTAGCTGATGAACGTTTGAGACGCTCTTGGTGGGTTTACAGTCTGCCAGTGGTGCATTATGGGATAGGTCCTTCTCCGTTCCCATCTGAGGGATCACATATCAGCCTATTGGAAAATGGATGCTCGCATTAGAGCTCACACTCACACAGTGAGAGCGTGTATAGTGGCTGCTGCTCTGAGGCTACACATTTGAAGAATAATACAGCTAAACACTGGGTTTTAGTTATTGATGACATCAGTTTGTGCCTCTACCACTTATACCACCATACTGCAGTAAATAAGTCTCTGGAGACCCAGATATGTATTTATTTGTACCTGAAATAGTGAAAGTAGTTATCAGTAAGTTTACTAGTATGGGATTAACAACTGCTAAAAACGAAATTTTTAGCAGCATTTTTTTTTTTTCAGTCATTAAGACCTAGGTGTTGAACGACTAAGTTTTTTTTTTAATTCGACTAATATGTGGTGAAGTCGACGACGACAAGTTGATGACGTCACATAAAGACAGTAGAAAGTAATGCTTTGCAACAGTGAAATCTATATTCTTGTCCTGAATACATTCACATTGTAGCGTCCAACACCAGAGAAGCTACGGAGGCTTTTCTGAAAGATAACTGAAGCTTAAACACCGTCAGCCGTAGCCCACATCAACAGTCACACACGGCAAATAAAAAAAAAAAAAAAAAAAACACGCTCTACGATCATAGCATCAACGTCGACCAATAGATCACAACATGAACACATGAGCTTGTCAATACTGTGCGCTGCAGATATGTATAACCTATATAAATCGGCACCGTAAATAAGTGTTTAGTAGGACTTCGCAGCGTGTTGCAAGACGGGATGTAGCCGGGATAAAAAAAAAAAGACGAACGTCTCCGAATATATATCTGCTTTTCCGTGTATAGCAGTAGCAGGTAAAGGTCTAATAACTTTAGACGATGAAATTCACCAGCAAATTGTTGTTTGGTGAAGGTGTTCATAGACTGCCGCTGAGAGGAGTTGGGCGGTTCCTCTGTTAGCGTTAGCTAATGTCTTTTCGGATGAGTGTCTGTTTCAGTAGTACATTTGATGTATTTCACGACTGACTTACATATCCTGGATGTCACGGTAGAACGGGTTTGATCTTCTTCCGCTGCTAGTTTGCAGCAATGACTCACTGGGCGTCCGCGTTGTTACAGTCACGTGATCAGCGACTAATCGACTTCCTGCTTAAAGCGTCACATTACAACAGTACAGTCGACTAGTCAATAATTCTTTACAACCCCGAGTAAGACCAGTTATATGCAGTTTGTTTTTATTCATTTACCTCTTCATCAGTTGAACTGAAACTGTCCACACACATACACTGATCAGGCATAACATTATAATATTGTGTTGGTCTCCCTTGTGCCTCCAAACCAGTGTGACTCATCACAGAATGGACATGGGCCTTTTGAGGGTGTCCTGAGGTATCTGACAACACAGTTTTGTTAGTGGGGCCTTTGGGTCCTATGGGTTGAGGGGAGGAGCCTCTGTGGATCATGCCATGGATACTTGATCAGTTTGGAATCTCGTGAATTTGGAGGCTGTTTTTCATGTTTTTTGAGTTGTTCCTAAAGCGTTTGTGGGGGTGGCTGCAGCCATCGAGGAGTGTCATTGTTATAGGGTTCGGGTGTCTGGTCTGGTCTAGGTGGGTGCTACATGTCTAAGTGACATCCACATGAAAGCCAGGTCCAAATGTTTCCTAGCAGAACATTGTATTGTCACAAGATGGTCGATGTTGTTTACTTCCACAACGTCATAATGTTGTGGCTGATCGATGTATATACTATATATTTCAACAGGCCAATATAGGTAGTATACTAGAACACAACCACAAGGAAAAGAAGCTTTAATAAAAATAACATTTTACTCCTCCAAGCAAAAGTTACAAGATTAACGAGGATTTTCTTGAATGAACTGTTTGTTATATTAAAGACTGAAGGTTAGGGAGTGATCTAGAAAAACCTAAGTTCTTCTGTTTGAGCCAGCCCTTGGATTTTTATTAAGCAGTCTGAAGATCATTACCCTACGGAAAGATCTACTTCAGGTTCAGCTCCTCCAACTTCCTGACAGACATCTGCACACTGTTTGATATTACGCAGAATTCATAGTTGAATCAGTGACTACAAGCTCCCGGGTCCCTAAGGCAGCAAAGCAATCCCAAACCAGAACATTTTCTCCGCTGCGCTTCACAGTTGTTATGAGATTCTTCTCCTGAAAATCTGTTTGCTACAGTACCCGGGGCGCATTAAATTGCACATTCAAATGTCTGAGTCTGTATATTCATTGTGAATTATTATATATTTTTTGACTACATGGGTTGTTTCTTAGTTTTTCTCTGTTACTTTGTGATTGTAGTCTCATTCCCATTTAACTGTAGATCCAGATATGAAATTGTGTGGTAGTTTAAGACTTTTTTTTTCACTTCAGACAGTGTGCTCTTGGGTTGAATAGGATGCAGCGGTTTGTCTTGGACAAAGCTGTCAGCCGTTCAATTCTTCCCCACTTACACTTGACTTTCCTTACAATAAAATGATCTATTTCAAATAATTTCGACATCTCATTTGAAATCCTTTGCCAGACCTATAATCATCCGCAACCTTTATTCTAAAGGCTTTAGAGAGCACTTTAGATCTTGGCATCAGGACACTGCACGCAGAAGCAAAGAGAACAACAGGCCCTACACGTCCTCCTTAAATAATAATTGGCATCTAGGCTGTTACTCAGATTGTATTTTTAAGAATGTGGAGGTGTAATAAATGCGGGGGTGCGCCCGTGACGGATCGGCTTTATTTAAATTGTACAAAATCAATCAAATATTATATAAAATGGTAATTTTATGTGTCATTTATTCGGGATTTGGAAGTCTTGTGTAAACCACAGAAGTTATTTCTTGTCGTCAGCCAGTCCTTAAGCTATTGCCTAGGTGCAAAACAACAAAAAGGGTTTGCATTTGCTTTGTGGTCTCAACCTCTTTTGAAAACTGGATGTGGTTTTGTCCGGCAGTATGCAGAAACAGCAGCATGAATTGCTAAGGTGTTGCACTTCAGCCTGCAGCCGAGACAATCGAGGCATTTTTTTTCCTCCCTCTTTCTCCTTTTCACGCCATCTGTCTCCTTTACGTCTCTCTCTCTCTCTCTCTCTCTCTCCTCTCTCTGTCTGCTGGCTGGGCTACTGGAGTATGACAGGTCAGCAGGAAGGACTGCAGTATGACTGGAGCTGGGCAGGGCTTTACTCAACAGCCTGTCTGCTCCTCCTCCTCCATATGGTACCATCTCTCACGCACATAACGACACACAGAGGCAGACACACCCTCAAGCACTCCAGTGCAAGAAAACGAGGGCGTTACCCGCAGTCCACAGTGGTTCAGCTGGTCTGTGACCCTCGTGCAGTGACGTCACTTTATGATGCAGCGTGCGTGCCGTGGCTGGAGAGGGAGGAAGGAGCCGCTCGCATCTGACTGGAACGACTGTCCGTGCAAGATGCTCCGCTGAGATGACGAGGCCTTGTGTGGCGCACAGACGTCTCTCTGTGCTCCGTTAAAAATGAATGACGGGGGTTTAAATCCTCGTAAAGTGAAGGACAGCAGCACGTCTGCCTCCACCAGCCAGCGCGGTGCTGACCCACATAACGGCCGATCTCATTAGTCACCCGTTCAGACAGTCGGCTAGCATCACAGACGGTTTGTGCCATTTTGTCCCGCGCGTTCAGGCAGTCAGCTAGTCGGCCCGTCAGCCTGTCAGCTTCTGTATCAGTCATAAAGTTACAGAGCAGAAACGATCATTTAGATTTACACTGATCAGCCATAACATTACGACTAATATGGTGTAGGTCATCCCAGGAACATCCCACAGATACTTGATCAGTTTGGGATCTAGTGAATTTGGAGGCCAGGTCAACACCTTGTGCTGTCCTTCATGTTTTTAGTTGTTCCTAAACCGTTTTTGTGTGTGTTTGCGTCAGGCTGCATCCTGCTGGGGATGGCTGCTGCCATCAAGGAGTGTCATTGCTATGGGGTGGAGGTGCCTGGTCTGGTCTAGATGGGTGCTACAAGTAGAATTCATTACCCAGACAATATCATAAAGTTAAAAACTTGGCTCTTGAAGTTTTACACCAGCTTCAGTCAACTTCAAATAAAAACATATATGACTTCAAATGATATAATTAGAAGCTTCCCTTTCCGCCTGATGAGACATCAGTGCATCAGGTCACCGCGTGCCCCCCGCTCTTTGGTCGGCCACCTAATTGCGCATCCTGCAATTGTCTCGCCAACATCTTCCTCCTAGAAACACTCAACATGCATTGTCCGGGCCCGAGCGGTCGACGGCCCGCTCGTTTGTTATCCCGACGCTCGCGCGGCTTCCTGTTTGCTCAATCATTTTGTCAGCTAATTAGCTCGGCGTTCAGCCTGTTAACCGACACATTAGTCAGCGAGCTAATCCACTGAGGTGTATATCTCCGCTCATGAAGATATACACCTCCGAAAGACTGGGTAATAAGCTGGTTGTAATTATTATATTGTTCACAGAACTCACTGATCTTTATCAAATACCAAGAATCTGATTATGTTCGCCGGGAATGTGCACTGGTGGAAAGCTGATTGTCTTTTTATACCAGGGAAAATGAAGCAGTTAAAGCAGGTAAATGAGTAGCTATAATAATAATATTAGAATATTAACCTTAGTTGCACATGACTGCTAAAACAAAAGTCGGATTATTATACGACTGTGCCGCACGCTGATCTTTTGCTTTGCATCCAGTTTTCTGCGTCGTGTTCAGAACGCTATTTATTTTTCTACGCTCTCCAAATGTTACACAAGCACTTTAGATCAAGCCATCGCAAAGTGCTGTGATAAAGAGGGCGACGAGGAGGAGAAAGAGGAGGAGGAGGAGGGAAGGGAAATGGAGAATGGGAGGAAATATGAACTGTAATGGAAATGTTAAAGCTTTATGTAATGCTTGAATTCCTGCCCACCCTTGAGAAAGTCCATATGCGTGACCGTTTTCTGCATGGACGCACTGAGTGTGAGTATAGATGGCACACTCCACCGGGGTTCAGCGCTTACATTTTTGTTCTAGTTGCCCTGTGAAGGTCCCAGCACTGCTATGCAAGCCCAGTCATAATTTTTACATTTTTTGCTTCCTCTCTCTGAGCCACTGTCTGTCTGGTTGCTAACAGAGGCTATTTCCTGTAGGTGTTGTCGCTTTTAATGGGAACGGACAATATGCCACACGGTAGATAATTGAGGGCTTTTCTGTGTTTTTCTGTTTCATTCTTTCGCTGCTGCCACATCCAATTTTCTCATATCCTGATCGCTGACGAACCGGCACACTGGCTTGTGACGGCGACGCGGCCGTCAATGAGATTATTGTTGAGCCAGATGACTAATGGCGTGCGTGTTTTCTGTCATAAGACGCAGCGATTTAAAGTTGCTTTTCCTTAAACAAGCTATCACCGTTAAACCCTCGCATAATATCTTCTATGATCTCTCATTTCAATAAACGTGTCCGATGCTCAACGTTTACCGTGTCTTTCCTGTCTTGTTTCCTTTAGAACCGCGAGCTGCAGATCATGAGGAAGTTGGACCACTGCAACATAGTGCGCCTGCGCTACTTCTTCTACTCCAGTGGAGACAAGGTGAGTCGGCTGAGCGTGCATCTCTTGATTCTTCTCCCGCCGTGTCTGAGGTTTGCATAATTAGCCGCGCACGGCCGCATA
This sequence comes from Planiliza haematocheilus, assembly GCA_005024645.1. Taxonomy (NCBI): domain Eukaryota; kingdom Metazoa; phylum Chordata; class Actinopteri; order Mugiliformes; family Mugilidae; genus Planiliza; species Planiliza haematocheilus. Next base: position 10,957,138 of record SRSE01000725.1, read on the forward strand.
GCGCAGTAAATTAAGCCGGGCTCAGACCGCAGGAGCTTTAAAATCTTAACCCCTTTTGAAAATCTGGTTCCGAGTAGAAACGTCGCAGATATTCTCTGTAATCTCTCTCTAACGCACGTTACAGGATATCAGCAGAAGGCTAAACAAGACGGTTGAGAAGGGTGTCTGTTTCTTAGAGAGAACTGGAGTTGAGATTTTAACCGTGCTAATAGCCGGTAGCAGTATTTTGCTTGCTAATGCTAGCCGTGCACTGAGGTAATCCTCCATATATTAAATCCTACATATATAAGATGTTTGATATTAATCAGGTGCGCATTTTGGGAGGTGAGACCAGATCTGTGAACATCTCACATTACAAGATAATCTGGGCTAAATAGATCAACATACAGTATAAATATCTGCCATATTTTTACCTTTCTTCTCCTAAAATTGTCTGGTCAACATATTCTAGTCATCAACTGCATATTACTCAGTAGGAAGATTCCTTTGTTTTCTTTTCTATTAATTGTTAATTAATCACCGCCTGTGACAAAATCTTATAGGATTATCTTAAAAGTACAGTTTAAATTAAAGCATCAGCATAAAGGCTGTGACTCTGCATTTAGAGCGAGACGCTGATCCCCCAGTTACTCCGTTGGCTTGGCATTGGTGGGTAGACGTGTCACTTTGACCTTAAAGCGCTTTGAGTAGCGATACTTAGAAAAACCGTATAAATATTTACTTCCTGTTGGTGTTCATTTTGACTTCTGGATTTTCGACTGCGTTTCACCTTCAAGTGCACAGTTTATAATTTAGGTCGGATTCAGCCGCGCTACGTCTTTTTTTTTCTTCCATTATGTTTTGTGTATTCCCTTTTAAACGGTTTGCGTCTTTAAGCTGCGTCATCTCTCATCATATGCCTGACCCGTGGCCTGTTGAGCCTTAATACACACAATAGAACATCCAGTACTCGGTGACAGGGAAGTCCCACTCTCTGCCTTGATGTCTGTCCCCGTCGACCATCGGAGATCCCCTGGAGACTACCGGGCTGGGCTATGTCATTCAAGCGGCCAACAAACAGGCCAAGGTCTGTGTGTCAAATATAGACACACATGGACTTGGCACACACGCCGTTGGGACTATACCCATGACGCTGCACTTAGGAATGCTCCCCCCTGTTGCACACCTACCGACGCCAAGGAGAGCTGCTGAGGATCACAGGGGAGGGGAGGGGATTGGGTGGAGGAGAATGGACAGGGAGATGGATTAGAGCCATCCATTTGCCAGGCCAGAGGGTGTCAGTTAATTATAGATTCACACGAGCCCTCCCCTCCGTTAGCTCCACCCCTGTCCCCACCTCTCGTCTCCTGCCATGTGCCCACTGACCTCTGGGAATCACTGCCAACTCCTGGCGGAAGCGTTTGCAGAGTTGCAGAATCTTTTTATTTATTTCTTTATTTGACAAATGAGTTTTCTTTCCACTGCTCTCACCTTTAAACCCTTTTAATCTTCCCCATCCTGCGTTCCCTTTCATGTAGCTATCCATTTCTTTTTTTCCCCTTCCCTCCCCCCCCATCACTGTGTCGCTCTGCTAATTGCGGAGACTGGCCTCATGGTGTTGGTATGGGGATTTACCACCCGTAGAGCCTTGGAGTGAGAAAAGAGAGGAGAGAGGGCTCCTGGTGAAGAAGCCAAAAAAAAAACAAGGCAAATGGCAAGGTTGAATGTTGGATGGAGCGTCTGAGACAAGTTGATGGACAGATGACAGGACGGTATTGACGGAGAGATGAAATGAGGTCGGGTCAGACGTGTGCAGGTGCCGTCTGCGTGCGAGGGTTGGCGGCGGGCGCAGCTCTGAGGGCTGAGAGAGAGAGAGGGCTGCTGCTTAGCTGTAGCTGTCAGCGTGTGCACAGGTAGTCTTATGCAACTGCTGGCATGTGGCGAGCCTGACGCACGCAGTGTGCTTTTGCTTTTACCCTTTAACCACTTGTATAATACTGTGTTTAAACGGAAGGCCACCGGTCCAATCAGCGTGGGCTGGTGAGCAAACAGTCGCGGTGAGAGTGCACGTTAGACATTCGGCCGTTGCTGCGTCTTAAAAAAGGCATCTGTTCAGGCAACGCACAAATATAAATTGCACAATTCAGATGTCAGTGTGGAGCCTGTCGAGGGATCTGTAGTCATCTTCCCAGAAACCAAGATCCCAAACCATCTGTCAGTGACTGCAGTAGAATATGCAACAGTAACACGTATATATGTTAAAAGAGTACAAATATCTTAAGCCCTTTACATTACGATGCTTTTAAACCCAGGTATGCTAACATCACAGCCATCTCCTCTGTTTATGTTGCAGCTTAGTGTTGCATAAACACTTGTAGCTAATTAAATTATGTGCAACTAAATGACACTCAGCGGACCTGGGGCTTTTGGGCCCCCTGGAGGGTCACTCGGCCACTTTACCTGCGTGGCGAATTAGCAGGAGCAGAGAGAGGGCGCGAGAGGAACTGCCCGAGTCGTTTAATCGCTGCGTTCTTGTTGTCATTTTAAGAACAAGCTCATTTTGTCGACCTTTCAGCTGAGCTGCTACGTTCTTAGGTCAGATTATCAACTTGGCGAAGGTGGCGACAACTGTTTTTACCTAATCTTGAGAGGCCCTTGTCCGTCAATTTGCGAATCTTAAATCCTTAATTATTTTATGGTTGCGTGTCGTGCTGATGTGTTGGGAGGACGATGAAAGAGCGGCAGGAAAAATAACCGGAAGGGCCCACAGCTCTACTTTTTCCCCCTGGTTCTCGTGGCGGTTTAATCCGGCTGTGTCCATCCCAGTGAAGCTTTCTGGTTGCCAGGACCATCTGGCCTTTACAATTGATGCCTACGCGCAGGAAAGGTATTCCAAATACGCATGCAGATGTTTATAGGCAACATTGCTTCGGAGTAATGACTCAGGTTTAATGAGCTGGTAGAGCTGCTGTGGGATCTGGCAGCTTCTGTGGCAGTGCCTGAAGCGTATCTGCACATGCCTCTGTCCCCTGCACGTATTTACAGACTTATCCATCGGATGTCTTCGTTAGTGTGCGTCAAAATCGAGATCCACTCATGTACGTCCCTCTAGCTCTTCCTATGCCTTTCCTATAACCATAAAGACACATTGCGTGTGTCTAATGCTGTGGATTTGATTCGGAAGTGTTGTGTAACCTCTGTTATGTGTCAAGTGCAGTTGCCATAAGGAGCACATGACCTGGATGCGCAGAAAAACGCACACACATGCAAATACTAGATATACCTGTGGAAACTGACATGCATCCTGCACGGATGTCATCAAGTGTCAGACACAGCAAATCATGCCGATTGTTGTTGACCCATACCGTAGCTCAGACAGTTTTTTCAGGTGCAGCCGTTTTGCTCCTCAAATTAGAGGTTGAATTATTTAGCTGGGAGTGAAGAAGGAGCCAATCAGATCCCCGCCTGGGTAACCTTCTGGGAGAAAGCCAAGGAAGTGGCTTTGTAGTGAGGCAGGAAGTGAGTCACCGCTGTTGCTAGGCTAAATATAGCTTTGGTGGCGCTAGCGGGAGGCGGAACGGGCTCGGTAGCCGTCGCAAATGTTATCAATGGGAGTTCAGCGAGGGAAGGAGGAGTGAGTGTACGCACGCGTGGCTAGTGGAGAGGGAAACACAGAGGAGGAATGCTAAGGAGCCAAAGTGATGCCAACGTGTTAAATTAGGCTCTAATGCTTGAGATGTTGTTCGGAAAATGCAGCCCGTTGTCACCAGTATTGCTAATGAAGTGTGTGTGTGTGTGTGTGTGTGTGCGGCGCCTGTCTCTCAGTCCTTTAGGCCTTGCATTACACTCACTGTATAATCATCTGAGAGTGACGGGGAAGGAGCAGTCAGTACAGAGCAAGAGAGGGGGCCGACATAAGTCAGCCACACGGTTTGTCTAGGAGGCTTTTCACAAGCCCAGTTCACTCATTGTGCTTTGAGATATTAGGTGTGGTGAACACTGCTACATCACGCAGCTTAAGAACTGGCTCCTCATAGATCTGCAAAGAAGTCATCACCATACAACATAGAACAGATATATGTTTTGTAAGCCATGGTAGTGGACAAATTCATGCTCCTGGTGGCCAAAATTTTGTATGGGTTACCTTTACCCAATGTTTCCCAGACTAGATTTCCTGGCACCATGCGTTTTGTATCTGTCCGTCTGTAAATTAGCGTAATAGCGCGATGTTGAATTTAGCGACAAAAGCAGCATCCCGCGCAGTTTTTTATATTAAACATACACTGTTGAGATGTGGCACGTCATGGACACATGTATGTAAGATTAAATAAGGTGTCAGCGAATAAATTTAATTCGTAGTAAACAGCTGACTTTCAAGCTAACTTTGCTAGCTAGCGCTTATAAAGTTAAGCTAGCTCGTGTTCCGTTTGGGGTCGTTTCCTCCAGTTTTTGACCTGTTCTCTCAAAATAATTGCAAATCTCCATGGTTTATTAAATCAAGAACCCAAGTATAGGATTTTTAACAGCACTAATGTGAATTTTTATTAGCAGACAACACAAATAGGTTCACATGCTACGTAAGCTGTCAGTACAGTTTTCTCCATCGAGTTAAAGTAGGAAAGGAGCAAACGTTGTTGGAAATGCGCAATTTTTTTTATTTCTGATACGTTATTAGACCGCGGAGGAGTAAATTAGACCCTGGCGGACCGCCATAGTATTAACATCCCAGTCGTTACCCCTTGAGCTGGTGATAGCAGACGCATTTGGCACAAATCCTCCACATATGTAGAGTGTACCATTGTCTTAGAAGGCCTAAAATGAAAAATATACCTGTGTGCGATATTCCTGATAGCCATGATTCATTTTCAGGTTATAATGCATAGAAGTAATTTTGTAGAACTCGTTATGTTTTAACCTTGAAAAGATAAATGTTATATGTTTATTCTAGGAATCCTGTGAAAAGCTCAGGATCGCTACTAACAAGCATTTCCTGTGTAGCCGCAGCCTGATATAGCTAATCCCCTTTGCTCCACATGCCTCAATTTATGTCCAAAAAAACTACTTAAAACAAACCAGTGGAGCCACGTTGTCGCACTGATTGACCAGTTTCACCGACTTCCACAAACACGCTTAATGTAGTGTATTTTCAGTCAGTCCTTCATCTCTGTGGCCCTGTAAATTATTGAACCAGGTCAGAGGGTTGTATGCAGGGAGCTCTGCTGTTCCCCATAACACGTCATCAAGGGTGAATGAGTCTCTGAGTAATCTCCTTTGTGAATGTATGAGTTGTATCTAAAAATATTTTTCAATTACGTTACGTTTCATTGCGGCGTATGACTGTATTCAGTCTATTTTCTTCTGGTCTTGAACAGTCGTTTCACAGGAAACACTGATGACTTAGTTTTGGCTAACCCCCGGCCGGAGCCAAAGGAAGTCCTAGAATAATTGGGCGGAGAAAGCTCAGTTGCAGCATCCTTTCAGGGTCAGTGTGCTCAAGAGAAGAACACGCACAGCTCCGCCCGCCAACACGGGCCCCGTCCAACCAGGAAACAAGGAAATGATATCATTGTCTGCAGCCACTGTTGAAGCGAAGGCTGTTGTGACGCATGTTTGTGCGCTTCCTGCCCTCGAGGGGGGATACAATGGATTCCCAGTTAAGACTGTGAAAAAACATCAGTTAGCTAAAAACGGCTTCTGTTATCAGGAAGCGACACGTCACAGCCGCCAGACACGTATCGCTATGTGCAGATGTAGTTCATGATTTCAAATCTGACTTGTCTTTAAAACCATTTTGCTGATTTTTCTGTGTGTCCCGATGCTTGACCATGCTTTCCTTCTTGTCGCTTCCCTCCATCAGAAAGATGAAGTGTATCTGAATTTGGTCCTCGACTACGTTCCTGAGACGGTCTACAGAGTGGCTAGACACTACAGCCGAGCCAAACAGACTCTGCCTATGGTTTATGTCAAGGTATGGTAGAGCTCGCTTAATGAAAAGGACTGGAAAAGGACAATATTTACCCAAACTCCCACACACAATAGGTTTTCTTTCTTATTATAGTTTGTGTGTGTTAGAAAATAAAATATTATATACGGTTAGGGTTATCTCCCCAACCTCTGGACAGGTCAGCCACCTGTGCATACCCTGTGTATATATATATATATATATATTTATATATATATATATATATTTATGTTTTATATAGTCGTATTCATAAAGGAGCAGATGCTGAAACATTTGCTGATGGAGCGTCATGTACTTGAAACAGATTCTCGACTGTTTGCTTCTAGATTTAAACCTTGAAATGAAAACTAGAGCGTGCTGTTTCTGTAGTTGTAACCTCTGCGCGTGTCTGCCTGTGTGTGTGTGTGTGTCTGCCTGTGTGTGTGTGTGTGTGTGTCTGCCTGTGTGTGTGTGTTTCTCTGTGTACCAGTTGTACATGTACCAGCTGTTCAGGAGCCTGGCTTACATTCATTCGTTCGGTATTTGCCATCGGGACATCAAACCCCAGAATCTGCTGCTTGATCCAGAGACGGCTGTTCTCAAGCTCTGCGACTTTGGCAGGTTAGACACGTCGCACGTCACGTTTAACGGCGGTCTGGAACAGATTGCAAATACATGCAAATGCACTTTATTTCCCGATGTGTTTAGACCGCAGAAACGTTATCGTAGTTCCTTTTCATGAAAACAAATAAGGTTTTTATATTTATTTTAAGCTCCTGATTCAGGGAACAAACCTGTGATTGGTCCAGACATAAGTGTGCGTTGATTGGACAAACCAATGAATGTAGCACCAGCGAGCAACATTTAAAAAAGAAAAATGGTGCAAACCTAACCTTCAAAATGGAACAAAACGCAGACAAGTGGACTAATGGACAAAGAAGCTTCATCAAGCTTTCATGTGACACAGAACTGTCAAGTATGAATGCCAACTGAAAATAATCCCTTGAAGGTATGTGGCTCTCTGGGAGGCTCCCTAGTCGGGAAGTGTCCCGAACTCTCAGACTTAAAGTCCCTAAGACTAGACCCGGAGCCAGGATCTGTTCAAAGGAGAAAAAGTCTGACCATTACCACCACATGTAAAGCTTACAATGGAGTCTTTACTTATTATCACACCCTCACCTCCTTTAAGTCCACAGACTTTTGAACCATTAGCATTTAATCTGATACTGTTAAACACTTATTTTGGCTTTTTGTTTAATATTTTCGGTTTTGTCTCAGCTTAGTGTTTCTCCAGGTTCATATTTCCCTCTCTGCATATTAAGACGGTGATGATTAACGTTTGGACACCTCGTTTTTGTGTGCAGTGCTAAGCAGCTGGTCCGCGGAGAACCCAACGTGTCCTACATCTGCTCCCGCTACTATCGAGCCCCCGAGCTCATCTTTGGCGCCACTGACTACACTTCCAGCATAGGTAAGGCCGAATCCCATCTGCCCCACGCGGCGTTTAACCCCTCGACAACGAACGAGCTTAAACTCAGCGCGTGAATGAGGCTAACTCTGCGTTGCTGCCGCATCTTGAAAAAGATCTGCCGCGTTCCCTCGCTCCTTTTTGTGACCTGTCTGTTTCCTTTTTAGACGTGTGGTCAGCCGGCTGCGTACTGGCAGAGTTGTTGCTAGGGCAACCCATCTTCCCTGGTGACAGTGGAGTGGATCAATTGGTGGAAATTATCAAGGTAATGACTGGACCAGAACCACCGTTCGCATTAGGGCGTCACGCACGGCACGTCCGAGCTAAAAACGTCACTGAGCCGGACGGTTCCTCCTCTGTTTCCCCAGGTTCTTGGAACCCCGACCCGAGAGCAGATCCGCGAGATGAACCCAAACTACACCGAGTTCAAGTTCCCCCAGATTAAGGCACATCCTTGGACTAAGGTGAGTCAACAGGTACAGGAGCCCTTTTTACTACTTTAAGATTCATTGTTGCAGCATTTCCATGCCATCCCTGTTTTTGTTGCCCGCTCGCCTCACCACCGCCATGCAACCTCATCATCGCCATTTAACACGTGCCGAGCAAGTGGATTCCGAAGCGTCACGTTCAGTTTGACCTTTGAGGAACTGATACCTTAAAATGCCTCAAAGAAGAGCCATAAAAACATCAATCTTAAATGTTTTGCGTCTTCTATTTTAGTCGTTTTTATTTTATCTGGTGCATGTTAAGTTCAGCATCACACACACACACACAGAAGGTGTGATAACCCATGCAATGTGGTTGCTTCATAGCCTTGTGCAACAGCCTTTAGCCCCCCCCCCCCCCCCCCCTTTTTTTTTTGGACGCCTCTGCAACGCAAAAGTAGCACTTGTTGCATTTACGGCACATCCCCCTGTTGATTCTCATAAAGCCGGCGGCACCAGCGTCTATAAATCTTTTCGCGAACGTCCATAAAACTGAAATGTCGAGAATTTGCAGCACAAGGCCTTCGCCCATAAACGGCAGCGTGACCGACGAAAGGTTCCGACATGTCCGAGTAAAGTTCAAAGCAGATACGGGATCAGGAATTCTAGCAATGCTGCTGTACATTAGACAATTATCTTACATGTCTGCCCGCGACATTAGGCCTCCAGTGTCGGCGCTGGGGGTAAAATGCAAAGGGGTCACTCTCCCTCTCCCTGACGCCCTCTCTGCGGCGGTTTTATTGGGAAGGAAAAGAGCCATCAAATCCCCCAGGCAGCGACAGGCCCTCTTGTCCGTCTCTGAGGCGCCTTGCTGTGGCCGCTCTGCGTAACTACATCTAGTTTCCTGCCGCTCACTTGATCAGCAATCCGTCCATCGATTGGTTCATAACGGTTCATAAAAAATACATTTGAGTGAGTGCATTTGCTGGAGACTCATTCCCATCATGCGTGTGCGTTTGTGTGCATGTGTGTTTTAACGTCACTCAAATTTCTACCTTTTATCTGATGGCGCTTAATGCGAGCCCTGCTGACCATGACTCTCACTGCCGTTCAGGTGTTCCGGCCACGTACGCCCCCGGAGGCCATCGCTCTGTGCTCTCGCCTGCTGGAGTACACGCCCACGGCCCGCCTCACCCCGCTAGAGGCCTGCGCGCACTCCTTCTTCGACGAGCTGCGCGACCCCAACGTCAAACTGCCCAACGGGAGAGAGAAGCCCTCGCTGTTCAACTTCACCACCCAGGGTACGCGCACACATACGCAGACGCCCAGTGCTGTTTTGAATAATGACTCACTTTACTTTTTCTTCACATGCTTCCACGGTGTTTAAATTCTCCAGTTAGCTCAAGTCTTCTCTTCCTCCATTTGCCTGGATTGTCTCCTCCTGTCAAAACTATTAGCGTCCATTCTTAGCGGACGTGCTGCAGGTAGTTTAGCAACATCACGACCCTTCTAACATGTTATGTTTTTCTCTTTCAGAGCTATCTAGTAATCCCTCTTTGGCCTCCATACTCATCCCTGCCCACGCCCGAAGCCAGGCTGCCGCCTCTACCCCAACCAACGCCTCTGCCACCACAGGTTAGAGCCACGCTTCCTCTATCAGGCCCTTGTTCTACGTGGCTAGCAGCTAGCGCACGTATATTTAGCACTTTGAAGTGCGGGTTGTGGCTTCTATCACTGCAAATATAACAAAAACAAAAACCGTTTCCGCCCGTTAAGGTTGAGGAGTCTATTTCTGAGTTGAGTAGATTTTAACACACACACTCTTAAGAGCGCCGTGGACGTTAATCGCTGCAGTGCAAGGTTCACACGTTTATGGCTGCAGCTGTTTATACAGAGCCTCCACGACAGCATTTACACTTGTGCTCCAGCGCGTCGCATCGTTCTCTAATTGTCGTCCGGTCACCTGCGCCGGGTTCCTCTAAGCGCCTCAAACAGTTACGGCTGGGAGCTGAGCAGCAGATGTTTGGCGCTGGAGCTAATGAATGATTAACTGGTTGTTTTACCGACATCTCTGCAATGCAGGAAAGAGACGAGACATCTGGGTCTGAGATGTAGGAGGCAGAAGGAGGGTGAATTTATCTGACAGACGTGAGCGATGGAAGACGTGTCGGACCGATGGCGGCGGCCACAGCGTGTAGTTGCTGTGCGTTTCTTGTGGAGGTGCACGGCAGGCTACACAGCTAAGGCGCAGATCCTTCAGGTCTCCTCTAGGAGTTTGAATGGAAGCCGTCAGTCATTGTCTCTGCGTGGCAGCTGTGACAGGCTACAGATCAAAGTTTTTCTCAGCGCTCCAGTGACGTACAGAAGCGTAGCGTGTCACATTTTGGCCGTTTTGCAGTGTGAACATTATTTATAAGCCCCGAGTCACAGCAGGGGTTGAGAGAGGGGGCAGCATGTCTCATTCACTTTTGCTGCCTATGTTTAAAGGTGCTATAAACGTGGTTCGCCACAAACCCACACTTCTTTCTCTCACGCTCTCACTTTTTTTTTTTTTTTTTGAATTTAGAAACAAACTCTATTCTGAATGACTGTCTCCTCCCCTCGTTCGCAGACGGCAGCAGCACAGAGCGAGGCCCCAGCACCACCACCGCCTCCGCCTCGGCCTCCAACTCCACCTCCTGAGCCCACAGACCAGCCCGCCCCGCACCCGGCCTCAGCCCCAGCCCACAGCCTCTCCATTGCCCTGGCCAGGGGGGTGAGCTCTGCCCAGCTCTGCTCTGCCCTGCTCTGCTACCCAGACAGCAGCGGAGCGACGCTGAAGCAGCCCGGGTTCAACAGCTAAAAACCGACAGCCCCCGCGCCACGACCACAAACCAAGCACCCCCCAACCGGACCCCCTTTTAAACCCCCCCCTCCTCCGATCCGGCCTTCCTCACACAGCTGTTTGAACTCCATCCTCCGTCAAAGACATCTCCCTCCGGGCCCTTTCGACAGGGAAGCGCATCGCAGGGCCAGAGGTGTTGTCGACTTTACTATTGATAAAAGTACACTGTACATGTATACACAATGCTAGCCTGTTAATGTTTGTAAGAGGACAATCTGTAGAAAAGTCCTAAGCTGTTCCCCTCTCTCCCCTATCTGGCCTCACCCGTTGTCCTCCCCCACATTTTTCCATTTTTCTGCATCCTCATCCTTTGACCTCTGTGTCCCCTGGCCGATCCCCCCTCCTCTTCCTCCTCCTCCTCCTCCTCCTCCTCCTCCTCCTTTGGTTCCTTCTGTAGTGCATGGCCTGAGTATGGTAGGATCACCTGGGGGTCGCCACGCCCTCTCATCTCCACTTCCGCAGACAAGGCATGAGGCTCACGCACGCGTATACACACACACACTCACACACACACACAAACAGACACATCCTCACACACATGGATGCATGATGTATGTGGAAAGAAGCCGTCTACTTGTGGGACAGTTTAATTATTTTTGTTTCGTTTGCCTGGGGTTGTTTTTAACTGGTTAGCGAGCTGTTTTACCTTGTTTTTAAAGTTATTGTTATTTTTTTTTTTGTACTCCTGGGCGGATCTTTTTTTTTTCTTTTTTTTTTTGGATTGACTCGTGCGATGGATGTGACATGTATCTGGTCCTGTGTGCTTGTATAATATATATACATACAGTACAAGAAAAAAACAGAAAAACAAACAAAAAAACAAACACGCATACATACACAGTTTATATATTACTTTTCCTTATGTATAAAAAGTATATATAGATATATGTATATTAACTACAATGGTTCAGAAATCATTTATGGTGAGCTCATATCTGGCAGAGCAGTGGCAATATTTGCCGCTGCCTAAAGACAATAGATTTAGAGAAGGTGGTGTTTTATTTTATTTTATTTTTTTCCTCTTCTTTTTGCTGGAGTGTGGTTAGATTCCAGCGGCTACTCTCCTCGTTCTCCTGTGTTGTCTGTATTAAGGCTGTAGATGGATTTAGGGCATTGCTCTATCCGCCCCCTCCCGCCCGCCCGCCCTCCGACTCTGTCTACAACAGTGTTTTCTGTGACAGTGCCCGCGTCCAGGCAAACATGTCCTCTCCCCCTCTCTTCTCTTTTTTTCTGTCTCCGTGAAGAACCGCTTTCCTTTTCCTCGCCCCTTTTGAGAGAGCCGCCAGCGGTCGTCTTTTGAGCGCCGCCGGCTGTCTCGTACGTGTTGTGACCACTGACTCCCAAGTGTTAGCCTATAGCGTTCTTCCTCCTCCTCCGCCTGGAGCACATAGAGCCACTCGGTACAGTCTGTCGAATCGTCTTATTTACAGAGAATACTCACTACATAAAAAACATAAAATGAAAAAAAAATAAATAAAAAAAAGACAAGAGAAACTGAATTTGTATATACAGTATAAATGCTCCTCACCAAAATTCTGTATGACTTGTATGTTGTTTTTTTTATGTTGATTTATTTTTATTTCCATGTTGTGTTCAAGGTATGTATATATGCAGACCCATGTACTGTTTATGAGCAAAAACAAAGACGACAGAGGGTGGGGAAAGAAATGGAGTGGGGGGGAGAAAAAAAAGAGACAGAATCAGGGCAAAACTGATGTTGTTTATGGATATTGTAGATGATGATCAGCTTTATCCAGCCATATGTTCAATCTTACCTGTACAGTACAGTAGAAGACAGCTGTATTATTGTAACAAGAACTAGTCATGTATAGTGTAACTATAGTTTGGAGTGCCTTTGCTTTCATACACCTTCGCCTTGTTTCCGCCCCCCTCACCCGACCCCTGCCATCGCCCCCCCCACCCCCTGCCCTCACCCTGATGTTGTGACTCTCCCTTTGGTGCTGTTGAATGTCCTGCTATCCTGCAACACGCTAAAAAAAAAACGAAAAAAAAAAAACACGCTCACTTGATTTTTCCTGCCCCTCCTCTTCCAGTTGCACATCTTCCTCCCCTGCCTTTTTTTTTCATTGCACACTTAATGTAATATACAGACATTGTTAATTGTAAGGATATTTTTCCTTAACTGAAGTAGACAAGTGTTTATTTTAATAGATGTTTTATCTCGGACACACATGTATACCACAGTCCTGGACTCCGGGGCATGAAGTGGGTGGGGGGGTTGTGGATGGCAGCAGGGGTTTCAAAAAACAAAAATAATAACAACAAAGAAAAAAAAAGGCGTCATATACTGTATATAAACAGTACAGTTTCCGTATCACTCACAGTGTTGGTTCCGTTACCAAAGCCAAACTATGATGTAGTCGTGATGAGTCATCCTCAGAGGCAATAACTTTTCTTCTTCTTCTTCTTCTCTCTGGATATTTTGTTGTTTTCCCTCTGTCCTCTTGCTTGCTTCTCGTCCCAGGCTGTGCTCATCCAGAGGGGTTGGTGGGGGTGGGGTGGTTGTGGGTTGGGGGTTTCAGTAGCACCTAAAGGGGTCGAGTCATGTAGCCTTTCTCCCGCCTCCCGCTTGCAGTAATTTCGCATTCATGAACGTGTCGCCGCCCTCCACCAGAAGGTCTGACCACTTCACCCTACCCCTAACTCCTTCAATTAAAACACCACAAAGGTTACCAAAAAAAAGAAAGTATATATGCTAGTATTATATATCATACTAGCATATATGCTAGTTGGATACACTAACTGGGTTTAACTGGGGTTAGAGAAAAGGAAAATCTAAAAAAATGCTACAAAAACATCCTGTATAACAGTACAACTACTTGAATGCCTCTGTTTGTGACTGAAATTTTTCTTTCTTTTTTTTCTTTTGTTTTCTTTTTGTTCTGTGAAGGTATGCTAAATGTGCGCCTCTGTAAATATTCCCTCTGCGTGCTCCGAGGAATAGTTCCCTGGTACTGTAATTTGCATTAAATAAAGAGTAGGATAGCCTGGAAATGATCAAGAAACGTGTCTCTTTGGTCGTCTTTTACTGCCATCGCTGTTTAAATAAAGTGAGGCGCATCGATTTTTGCGACGAACGTCGGTGTCGTGTGTCGCGCCAGACTCCGCCCACATTTATTTTTATTTTTTTAGCGGTAAAATTTTGCAGAGTCGCCCCATTCAGAACTCGTTAAAATCTGCCAAGCCAGTTTAGTTGTTTAGGCGGAGTTAATCTGTTTTAAAGATCATATGAGCACCGTTGAGTTGATTTTGTTCACAACACAATGGCTGCCACTGGAGAAGCAAGATGGTTAGATTCTGCTGTTGTCTATAAAAAATAATATTGACAACGAAATAACTTAAAAGGACAAATGGGGGTATTTTCTGTGTCGGTCAAACAACGCCTCATAATGAAATATAAATTCCATTTAAGCTGCATGCGTCTGCCATAGTAAATACTGGCTTTAGATGCGTCTAAATTTTAAGAAAATGTCCGAGGCAATGTACATTAAACAAGTAGAGTCTGCTCACGCCAGCACGCTGCCATTTTCACACTCATTAATACCATGTTCACCATCTTAGTTTAGCATATTAGCTTGCTAACATTTGCTGGTTAGCATCAGTCAGTTAGCAACAGTTAGTGTTCACACATTTCTGTTCAGTTTTTTTCCTCAAGATGCCTCTTAGGAACTGGAGCTTAGAACGTCCAGATCAAGCACTTTCATGAAATCATAATAAAATGAATTCTGATAGCGTTAAATAAAACATCTAGCATCAGCAAAGTTGCAAAGACAAATACGGGAAAGGACTCTACCTTAACTCTGAACAATGGTGCACTGAACTGTTGAAAAATGAAGAACACTCACCAATATTTAGTAAGTAAATTTAATAAATTCCTTTTGTGACATTTTACTAAACCTTTAAATCGGTATATAGTATCAGTACTGAAATAATTCTATATGACAATAGTGATACAATACTGCATATTTTACTCTTAGAAGTCACTGCAGCCATCAGCAATCACCATACCTAATGTCAGCATAAGTTATTTTGACCAGTAGCTTATTTTCTGTTATGTAAAATAAAGGGTGGCACAGTGGAATGATAGTTAGCACTGATGCCTCACAGCAAGACGGTTCTGGGTTTGAATCCTGGGCCTTTCTGTGTGGAGTCTGCATGTTCTCACTGTGTCTGTGTGGGTTCTCTCCAGGTTCTCCAGCTTCCTCCCACCCTCCAAAGACACGCTCGTTAGGTTCATTGGTGATTGTAAATTGGACGTAGGTGTGCATGTGAGTGTCAATGGTTGTCTGTCTCACTGTGTTAGCCCTTCAATAGACTGGCGACCTGTCCAGGGTGAACCCAGCCTCTCGCCTGATGTGTCTTTATTCACTTTTATTTACAATGAGTGTAGAGATTGTTTCGTTTCATGTGACGGCACCAAAACACAAAACTAAACCTGAGGTAACAAACATGAAGACTAAAGGTGATTCCTGCAGCTACACCATTCTTTGACAGTTCTTCACAACATTAAAACAAACACGTTTAGAACATGTACTTACTGTAAGCAAAACGACATAGGAATAAAGATTCAATCTGCGCTGTAACAAAACAAACTTTGTAGAAGTCATCAGAGCCTTACCTGTGGTGTCTTTGCCTCGCAAGATGCGTGCAGCGAGCGTAAGACACAATTTGTTACTACTTCCTTGCTTGTATCAACAGACTATGAATGCTTTCATTTCTATGAATACTTTCAATTAAATCAACGGACACGTTCAGTTCTTGTTAAATAACAGCGGTGGGACTCTGAGTGCTTGAGATGTCCGTGTGCCGCGGATGCCTGCATCAGAAGTCACTACAGGGGCTTTTACTGACCACTTCCATTATGAGAGGAGATATAGTGTCGGGCTGGATGTCCTGGATCTGCAGAATCTGTTTGGTGTACTCCTCCGTCATTGTTCTCAGCTCCGTACAGCAGGCTATCACTTTTGGGTACAGCAAGCTGAAATAACAGGAAGTGAAGGTGAAGCAGACAAATATGAGAAAGGTGTCTGGCTGAGAGTGAGACTTCTCTTGTTACTCACTGTCTTTCTGAGCCCGTTCTCTTGCAGTCGATCCAGGTTTTTAGAGCCAGCGCCAGGTTTTCTTGAACCTTGTCAACCACACTGTGCTGCTGCACTCCAGGACGATCTGTTGGGTCCGACAAAGACACGTGTCCTTAAATTAAACACCAACCTGAGAACGTCTCAAAATACATTTTCATGCTTGACTTGGTGCATATGCTCCCTGTTTGTCAGGTTTAAACATTTAGAGGATTCATAAATGATTGATTAGCAAGGACTGGGATGAACTGATGAAGACCTGCTTGGTACCTGGAGAAAACAGGGACATGGCCTGCATGAGAACGTACTCTTCCTCTTGCAAGTTCAGTCTGCGCAGTGTGTGGTGAAATTTTAACAGAGGCTCCAGCAGAAGCGGCTGGAAACCCGCTACAAAACAAAGAAAATCTTTATTAGTAGAGCAACCAAATGGAGTCGAGGAGTTTTCATCCTCAGCTTACGTTATATTATCCAACGCATACACCAAGAAAGAGGAACAGTGAGAATAATTGGGTCAGACTGATATTTTGAAGAGATATCTGTCATTTCCTGTTATTCGTAAAAGTGTCTGTCTGGGACTTTACATGAAAATGAGAAAAACAGATATAGTATTCTAGGTAAAGACATTTTTGACATCAGTACAACATCTTCTTTCCTTATTTATTTTTTACTTTTGTACAGTTCTTTAGTGTTAAATGAAAGTTAATGGACTTTTAATGAATCTTTCTTTAAACATTTAACTGGGTTGCAACAAAACGGTACCTGAAGATGTGCTAAACATGTAAATAAGGACAGACATCTGCATCTGATATTTACATTTAACCCTTACTCAACTGCTCAAAGTTGAAAGGGTAGTTGATGAGTGGAACTTTTTAATTTTATCCAATCGGGAGTCCATTTATCTTTGGCCTAGCAGCTGTAATATAAATTTATATGATTGTTAACAGATTTTATAACAAAGCCAAATTGCTTTAAGGCCCAAAACGAATGGAGAAACACAATGATAAAGATATATATACCTATTAACAAAGGCTTTTGACAACTTTCCTTGCACAGCAGACCAGTCAGAGCATAAGCTTTGTTTCTGCACACTGGCACAGAAATAAACACGTTGATATGTAGTTTAACGCAACTATGAAACATGAGCAGACACCTACCACCACCTACTATTTAGAAAGGCAAGTCCTGTAGTCTCTATAGTCTTTAATATGCCACGGACTGCCAAAAAGGAAGCGGGGAGACAATGAACGATTGTGAACTCCTTTTTGATCTTTAAGTGAGTGGGACAATTCAAGTTTGACAGCATTCTGGCGGATGTTCGCCCTGGAGTCACGTTACTGTTACTGCAAAGCGAGAGTTGCTGCACGTCTGGCTGATTATGAAGGTGAAGTACAGTAAGTATAAACCCATCGTGATGATTCTGTTCCACTGTAGGTGCATCTTAAAAGATCACCAGGGCGTGAGAAGGGAATGCCACCAGGACAAAAACAAACTAAAAAAAAAAAATCAAAATGTCAGCGTGCGGGCGTTATCATGTCTGTCTGTATCTGTAAATCTTGACATGTCTTCGGTTACTCTCAGTGTCAGCTTTCACCTGGTCCCTTGCAGAAAGAACGTACTATCTGTGCTGCATCTGCTGCTTTTTCATTCAACCTCAGATCACATTCGCGTCCGCTACTGAATGTGTTTCGTGAAGTTTTATGAGCAGACTTAATTATAACTATGTCCAAACAAATCCAGGGGCAGTGATTCCACCTCTCAGTGAATAATAATGAAGCTATTACCAGTTGTCACCAGACTTCGCAGCGTTTTAGCATCTTTCAGCTAAATGTTTTGATTTCACGGCTTGCAGATTTACGGCTTTGTTTCCATTTCGTCCAAAAACACAAATTTACACAAAGGGTGAGCATGCATGGCCTCTGCATCTTTAGAAAATGCTGCTGGGAAACTATTTTTAAAAGGTGATAACAGCGTTATTGTATTTGACGCTGCGCCCATAGAAGGCAACAGTACGGTGAAATATGTGGGTCGTCTGATTACGATCAGTTCTTGAACAGTTCATTCATGTGACAGTCTCTTTTTCCATCTGTGTACTCATCTGTAGATTTCTGCCTGCCTATTTGTGTTTGTGAACGTAGCCTCACCTCGTACGGCATCGTCTATGCAGTATGTAATGTGGCCACATTCCCAGTTGCTTGTTTTTGAGTTGAACACCATGTTAAAACGGATCTGCATCATTTCAAACGTGGCTCCCTTCAGCAGAGATATCTGGTCCCCCATGGACAGAGATCTGTGGGAAACCAGCTTGACATGACATAAACTAAATTTATGCTGAACGGATATTAAAGGGGACCTATTACACTTCTTTCCTGTTTTCTCCCACGTATATAAAGTGCTTTGATGTTTGTGTGCCGACATGAACACACCAAAACCTGCAGTTTCAGGCTTGCTCAGCAGTCGCAATAGCAAATTTCCATTTCATTTAAAATAGCTCAGTGGTTATGCATGTGCATTGTTTAAGGTGTGGCCGTGTTGACTGACGTGTGGGTGTCTTTTCAGGTTACTAGCTGCCTGATGAGGCCTCCACCGGCTGCCTCACCTCCGCTCATTCTCCACCCCTTTTTAAATTACGCTGACAAGCCAGGTGACAGGCAGCTCCACCCACGCTGAGCTTCAAAACGGATCTTATGATTCCTGACCATTGACCAATAGACAAATCTTTATCAAGGTCTGCCAGAGGAGGTGAGCCAAGGAGGTGAGCCTTAAAGAGACAGGAGCTCATACGGCTGGGCTGTTTAACTGGCATTTAAGAGGTGAGGATACACACTGCCTGGCTGAAAAAAAACAAAAAGTCGCCACCTGGATTTAACTAGGCAAATAGGTAGGAGCTTCCTATTGGATAATTACTGAATGGGTGATTGTTTTTCAGCTGGCAACAAGTTATTTAACCCCAAATGATGCAATGAGTAGCTTCTCATTTCTTAAATAACTGTGTTGAAAGACACATCCTGTGGTTGTGGAAAAGAGATTAGACTGTTTAAGAAAGGTCAAATCATTGGCATGCATCAAGCAGAGAAAATATCTAAGGAGAGAAACTACTAAAACTGTCCAATACATTATTAAAAACTGTTAAGATGGTGTGGAACTATCATCTTCAAAAGAAGAAATGTGGTAGAAAAAAAAATCAGATGGAGGTTGGGTGAAATCACATTGAAGAAAACCAACAGTAGAACTCAGGGCTGTGTTTAATAGTGAAAGTAAGAACATTTCCACACATAAAATGTGAAGGGAACTCAAGGGATTGGGACTGAACAGCTGTGTAACTTTAAGAAAACCACTAATCAGTGAATCTAACCAGGAAAAAAAGGCTTTGATTTGCTAGGGAGCATAAAGATTGGACTCTGGAGCAATGGAAGAAGGTCATGTGGTCTGATGAGTCCAGATTTACCCTGTTCCAGAGTGAATGGGGCATCAGGGTAAGAAGAGAGGCAGATGAAGTGATGCACCCATCATGCCTAGTGTCTACTGTATAACTGTGCAGTTGCTCAGGTCGTAGGTTCAGTAACATTATGTGTCCAAAGAATGAGGTCAGCTGACTACCTGGATATACTGAATGACCATGTTGTTCCATCAACAGATTTTTTTCTTGCCTGATGTCGCAGGCATATTTCAAGATGACAATGTCAGGATTCACTGGGCTAAAATTGTGAAAGAGTGGTTCAGGGAGCATGAGACATCATTTTCACACATGGATTGTCCACCACAGAGTCTGGACCTTAACCCCATTGAGATTCTCTGGGGTGTGCTGGAGAAGGCTTTGCACAGTGGTCAGACACTATACAAGATCTTGGTGAAAAATGAATGCAACAATGGATGGAAATAAGTGTTGTGACATTGCAAAACGATGCTACAGTGAATGCGTGCTGTAGTCAAAGCTAAAGGCGGTCCATTAAAATATAAGAGCGTGTGACCTTTTTTTGGTGGCGACTTTTTTTTTTGACCGGGCAGTGTATATTGTTTGGAAACAGTGAATAATCCAAAGCTACTCTAGTGGAGTTCCTGAATTAAAAAAAGTCCAAACTGAGTGTACTAAGTCCCCTTTAAGCACCAAAAACATACCCATTGAGACATATTTCAACACGCATGGATGCATATATTTACCGGAAGTCCTGAAGACCTTTGGAAAACCTAATTATATCCTGGATCATGTATGTCGTGAGGTCAGCCACATGTGGAAGAGCAGTGAAGACACATCCGTTTGCGGCCTCGCCTCCTTCCTGGCTCTCTTGTTTCTCCAAGGAACCGCAGAGGCTGGAGGAGGATGACGAAAACAAGGAGGAGAGGGAGCCGGTGTGTGAGGACGCTGCGGGGTCAGGTGCAGGCTTGTCAGCTGCAGTGAAAGGTTTTGTCAGCCAATGAAAGGCCTCGCTCTCGGAAAGGCCGCTCTCGCTCTCGGGAAAGATGTTTCGGTCCATAGGCTAAAAAAGTAAAACCGTCAGTCAGTTTAAAGAAATAAAAGTGGCGAGCACGTCAACACGCGCGGAGACGTCCTCTCACCCTGAATCCGCTGAAGCGGGAGAAGGCCGGGTCAAATGTGTTGCGGTGGCCACAGAGCAGCTCCTGAATCATATTTTCTTGCGAGGATGAAAGCTGCACTGATGCTTTATGCATCTTTTTCTTCCTGATCTTGATTCTCCTCTCCATCACCTCTTTCTCGGACATGACCACTAAACGGACACAAAAACCATGCACCACGTGTCACAACACAAATACTTTAACTTTTACTCTACCACAGTACAGAAGTACAGCATAAACGCAATATTCTAAGTAATAAAGCATCACATGTAGAGGTTACTTACTCTCTTCACGCATGCCGATGGCCTGGCATTTACGGAAGCGACAGGCTTGACACGACCGGCGATTGTTCTTTGTTATGGTGCATTTATTCAGGAATGGACAGTGGAGTTTTGTTGACCTCTTTATAATGCGTCTGAAATTATTAAAAAATCATAACAATTTACAAACATCAGTCGGAAGTTAGAAATCATGGAAATGAAGACATAGATGCTATGAAGGTATTATGAGGGTACTATCCATTTATGCGATGACACAGCCAGGAAATAAACCATGGAGGTTATGAATTCAAGTTTGAGACGTTACAACGGCTAAATTACTTGACCACATACGTCACAGGTAGCTTCAGTTTAATAATTAAATGAAGGCAACTCCGGTCCAAAGTAATACACAATAAACCGAGCTAACCAGACTGTTTATTCAAATCCTCAGCATCATTTAGCAGACTGCTTTTAATTCACAACACACAGCTGAACGTGGAGAGATGACGTCTCATTCATATTCAGATAATCTGTGAATGCTTAAAGTCCACGTCATTCAGCACATGTATCAATAGATGGACGACGTTTTCAAATCATGGCAACACCGTCGCTAAGATCACCTTACACCAATTAAGAAGCCTTGTTCCTGTTTTGGAGCCTTTCCGCTGAAAAACATCCAAAAGCTGCCACTTTTTCAGGACACGTCTATACGGCTTCTAACCAGGACTGAAATATCAGACGAAACATTACTCCTCTCAGACCCTGCGCTGGCCACCCACAGCTTTAAGGGCGCAATTTGAAATTCTCCTCCTGACACACAAAGGTGTCAATGACCCGACTCCACAGTGCATTTCAGACATGCTTTCACTGCACATTTCCGGCTATTTTCGGGGGCCACGGAGGTGTAACCAGATAATCATTTTGCATTTACGCGCTTTGAGAATAGAACAACTGGCCTGCTGACCTCAAGCTGGCTCAGACGCTGTGGTCTTTTCAAAAGAAACAAATCACCTGCTTTATTCGGCCAAGCATTCCTTTTAGGTTTTACCTGAGCTTTAGTGCTGTTGTAGTATGTACCTGTACACGTACCACACAGAACGTACACTCACCAGCAACTTCCTTCAGCACTTTAGTGACAATTAATACATTCTAGGCTAACAGCGCTGCACTAAATATTAGCTTCATGAAGGTTATGGTATTCAGCACAGTTTCAGATAAAAGAAATGAATATAAACTGAACATTATTAAGAGCCGTGAAGGGAGAGCAGGATGCAGTCTGACACAGACGCACACACAAAAACGGTTTAGGAACGACTCAAAAAAACATGTAAAACAGCACAATATGTTGACCTAACCTCCAAATCCACTAGATCCCAAACTGATCACGTATCTGTGGGAAGCCTGATCCACAGAGACCCTTCCCCTTAACCTATAGGACCCAAAGGCCCCCACTAGCAACATTTCTACGGCCCATGTCCGTTCTCTAATGAGTCAAAACTGTTTTGGAGGCACAATACTAGGAAGGTGGTCATAATGTTATGCCTTATCGTTGTACAGGTGAGAGATGAAGAGTAACCTCACCTGAAGAAGCCTTTACAGCCTTCGCACGTCAAGGCGTTGAAGTGGTAACCCTTGGCCAGATCCCCACACACGCCACAGACCTTTGGCTCCTCATCTTCAGTCAGCGCCCCCTCTTCATCCTCGTCCTCCTCAGTCTGAGCTGCGAGCAGCTCACGGACCATCTGCAGTCCAGCAGAGGCCTTCTTGCTCATTCTCACCTGAGGGTAGCTGTTGTTGTTGTTGAAGTCGTGGGGTCGTGTGGCAGGGGAGCGAGGCTGACGGCCACAGGTAGAAACTAGCCTGAGATGGAGCGCAGGAGTCGTATTAATCATGACACTTTTCATTTACAGGGGGCACACAGTCCACTGTGCTTTGATACAGTTGCCTTCAGAAAGCAGCACAACACCACAACACCAGGTCTGAGTCATATTCCTCTATTGTGTTTAGAATAAAGGCGCAGTGACGGCAAACTACATGTGAATAAAGGCTCAGTGTGGAGTCGTTTTAGTGTATGAGAAGGCTTTAAATCTTATCTTTTCACTGAAGCTAAATGGTCACAGTGGGCAACAGCCCCAGTCTTAAGTCTAAGAGTAGGTGTAGTGAATAGTGCAGTTTTTTTTTTCTGGTTGATCATCTCGTGTAATCCGGTTAAAAAAATGAATGAGACAAAAAAGAAAGTGCGTTTTAATGTCAAGGTAACGACATGTAAGAGACTGTGAGTCGAGCTTATGAAAACGAGAGCTACTTTTCCTACCTGTTCTCTACCTGGGTAAAGGTCGAGATCATTCAACTCTCTCACCGGTCGAGTCCAGATGTCCACACAGCTGTGCACACAGTCCACTGATCTCCGTCTCAGCCTTTCTGCCGCTAATCCAGGTGGATTCCGTATTCCTCGAACAAACTACGAGGTGAGAGAGAGTAAGGTACAGTACGAGCTTTTCCTGCTGGACCTGTTGCAAAATGTTTTTTTTTTTTTTTTTTTTTTTTTTTTTTTACAGGGCTCGTTGCAACAAGTGCGCCCGACTGCAGCGGAGGAGGAGATACAAGTCCAGCGCCGCCCACCTTGATCAAACTGACTTAACATCAAGGGTCACAAGAGGGCGATTTGTGACAGCCATCCCCTCACATTTTTTTCCACCAGTGTGATCATGACAACCGCAAAAAGTAAGATATCTTTTTCTTTTTCTTTTTTCTTTTTCATGAATTGCATATTTGAGACTTAAAGATTGGAGTCTGATTGCCCCCTAGTGGTCAAATATCCCTTGTGTTTACTTGGTGCATATTTGAACATTTGATCGTCCTGATAAATCAAATCAAATAATTTACAAGCGGTGTAGATTTTAAATGACTGGTAATTTATCCAGGACTTGCTGTCCCAGTAAATCCATTTCAAAGAGTCCCCTACAAAATAGTCCACTCCTGCAACAGTTGGTGTCACAAAGTGTCAGACAATGAAGAAGAGCTATCTAAAAATTGATTTCTAGTAGGACCCCCCCCCCCCCCCCAAAAAAAGAGATTGTGAATGAACATGTAGCTAAAACTACTGCTTAACAATCTTTCAGTAAAACATTATTATTATTTGACAGTTTTAGAGAGATATTGTTTCAGCTGTTTCAGGTTTATATCCCTTTAAGACAAAATAAACACACCTAATGGTTCAATCAAAAGGCTACAGTTACACCAGAAAACATTTTTATATTTTAATAACGTGAGTGAACAACATGTTTGGACATTGCATTGCAACACTATTAACACTTCTCCTTCTCCGTCTCTCTTTACTCAGTCTCAGTGTGGTCTTGCTCTCCTTCCTTTCCCTGCTCCCTTTGGCCGATCTTCTCCTCGAGCAGTTGACTGGAAGCTTTTACGGAGGGGCAGGTCACCTGTGAGGTGCCCGGAGTGCTGGGGAGGACCCCAGAAGGCTTTGCAGCTCCTTGCACGATGCCCCGTGCTGCCTGCAAGTGTCTGTGCTGATTCTGGTGCACTGGCAGAAAGGCAGCAAGAGAAATCACGCGGTCAGACAGAATTTGCATCTGACTTTATCACGTGTCTGTCGTTTTTGTTTTATTTACAAAGGTTTATCTATTGCTTTCCAGGGTTACAGTGTGACGTTAAAGTGTGAATAAAGCCGAACAAAAACCTCTTACAAACCTTTTTGCCTGATCTTCTCAAGCTCTGGGATCAGGAAGCTGTACATCAGCTCTGACACAATCTCCTCCGACTGAAGACTGTTCCGGCTACTCACACACACAAAAATAGCTTTCTTTATTAGTCTTGTTTGTAATTTCTGGTTGCAAAGCATTAGCAGATATTCTGAGGTGTACATTACCTTTCCTCCAGTGCATAAGCAATGTCATTGACCTCTTTTGCCTTCCTCTGGATCTCCTCTCTGGCCTGCTGGTCAGCCATCTGATCCAAGGTCTCCAAGATAACATCCTCTAAATACAAATCCACACTTTCCTGGTGTACCTGCACCACCTGTGACACAGCGTGAAGGACACCCACAGACATGCTAAGCATTATAATACAAGCACCACTCATAATCTCTTTTTCCCACTTGTAACAGTAAAAAGTCACATGTACGCACATGTTTGAAGATCTCATCTTCTTCTTTACGCCTGCGTTCCTCCACCTGCCTCCTTCCACTCTCCTCAGCCTCTCGCAGACGACGTTCCCTCTCAGCCAATAGCGTAAAGGCGTGAATCCTGCGCTCCTCTTGGAGACGGGTCAGCTCCTTGGACAAGGTGTCAAACAGTTGTTCAAGCTCGGCACCTACCAGTCTGGCTTGAGACGCCTCCTCTTGACAGATCTGGGAACAGCAGTGGTAACGAGATCATTCAACGTTTGTAAAACTTTGCATGTGAGGTCCTATCTGTGTGTTTTCACCTTGTGTCTCTGCTCGTCTCTTTGTTTTTTCAGGGCCATTATGCGCTCTTTGTCGGATTTCAGTAGCTCTTGCTTGTCCCCCTGCAGGGCGTGGACAGTCCTAAGTTCGTTGATGAACTCCAGACGGTTCTCCTTGCTCTTAAACATCTGCATAACAAAGACGGGAGTAAGTAGAGAAGAGATTCAAACTGTAAGAACTTCAGGCATGCACAGAAATATCACATATGCAAGTAATCACACACTCCCAGACCTCATACTGGATACTTCTTCCTCTCATTAGGTTCTGAATGCAGATTACTGCCAGCTCTGCCTCCTCATCTCCCTACAGAAATTCATATGAGTTAATTAGCAAACACAGTACGCATAGTATTAATAAGGTAGGCGTAAATCACAGCCAGAGCACTCAGCTTACCTCTGGTGGCTTCTCTACTCTAGGAGTGACAGGACGAGGAACAGGCTTCTCTTTTTTGACAAGGAAACGCAAGGACTTCTTTGTCACTTGTTTGTTCTTCTCCTCCCTCAGGGCCTGTGGAGACAAAGTTGATGATCTGTTTGTAAATAACACTTAAGTAGCATGAACATGAACATATTCTTCCCTGTTTTACCTTGTATCCATTCATCAGCTTCATGGCTCTGTCCACAGGGGTGTTGAATGCATCCTTTTTGACTGTGGATTTCAGTATTTTCACCTGTGGCTTGAGGAGTCTTGCCTCTAGCTCTAGCAAGCCTAAGAGTAAAAACAAATGACCGTAACAACTGATGAATACTGTTGTCTCCGTGGTGCTATTTTGGAAGTGACCGGTTCAGCTTTACTTGTCCAAAAACATTTAAATTCTGACCTTCATATGTGTCTAAGTAGTAGCTTTTTAACTCATCGCTCCTGGTGTTCCTGCTGGTCAACCTGCGGACCTGAGGGATATATGTCAGAGAATCTGTGGCGACGCTGCGTCGCTCTAACTTCCCCTCCACATTTTTCCTCTTTGCTTCCAATTTTCTCAGTGCTACAGACAAAACGAAGCGAAAAAGAAGTGACAGATGAGAAGGTGTGAAACAAAACCACGTGTAATCCACTTTTGGTCAAAATGTTATGTTAGAACTGAGACGTGGTTGTCTTACACCTCATGTAGTCCGTTTGTATTTTGTGTAGCTTGGTTTCCTTGTCCTTTTGGTGCTTAGAATATATCTGGTTTAGTCTCTTAATTGTGACATCTTTCTGAGCCTCATCTCTCTGTCGCAGCAGGTCTTTCAACACGGCAAGACGGGCCTCTTGCAGCCTGGCCACCACCCACAGTAAATACAGATTAGAGGAAAGTTTCACTCTGATAACTCAATAAAGCAAGTACCGGATGTGTCCTACGAATCTTAGATATGTTAGTAAATAGTTGTAGTGTGGAAGAACATCAATTCCATGTGCCAGAAGCTATCAACACAACAAAAAGTTTAATGCAAATGAGTAGAGCTGTGAATTGAAACAATTAAGCTGTAGTGGATTTAAGATATAACACTACTTGCCAAGTGGGTTAACAGATGGCTTAAATCTGTGTGACATGCTTCACTAGCATTATTTCTTTCTTTATCTGTCTCTTCTAGTCAGAGATAAAAAGTGTCTGAGGTACAGTCCCACTCACTTCTCTATTTCTCTCTCTCTGAAAGCCCA
This sequence comes from Planiliza haematocheilus, assembly GCA_005024645.1. Classification (NCBI taxonomy): domain Eukaryota; kingdom Metazoa; phylum Chordata; class Actinopteri; order Mugiliformes; family Mugilidae; genus Planiliza; species Planiliza haematocheilus. Next base: position 10,983,866 of record SRSE01000725.1, read on the forward strand.
CTCTTTGGCCTCCATCTCCTCCATCATCCGCCTCCTCTTGTCAAGCCGGCTCAGGTCGTCCATTGGAGGAAGGCTTGCCTCCCAAACACGTTTGGCACGTGCCCGTTCTATCATTTCTACTTCTGCTAAGCCTGCGGGCAGACCACGGCCTGAAGAGACCAGTCAACATGGAATAAGACATAGTTAGACTGTTCAGGTAATCACTTGGATTTCTGGAGATTTATGGCTCCAACAATGTTATTACATTACTCTGAAGTTTAAAACCAGCGAAAATCCTAAATATTGATCTTGTACCCCAAGTTAAAGCTGCCAGTTGCAGGAGCTCTGAAGGACTTGATCCAGGTTGTATCACATACTCAGGGCTGTAAGGATCTGTCTGAGTTTCACTTTCTCTGTAATCAGTCTGGACTGCCACAGTGCAGTGGGTGGGACGTTCCTCATCATCCTTTTCACCGGCAGTTAAAAAGTCCTCGCTAATGTGACACAAAGATCGGATGACGACTTCTACCCCCCAAAAAGTACACAGCGATCAAATGTGGAAAAAAACGCAACATGACAAACCTTTGGAACTTACTTTGGTAATGCAAAACTCACGTCTGGGGGAAGCTGCTGCGCAAAGGAAATCAGAGGACTAAAGAGAACAGAAGGCATTAGCAGTGTCAGAGACTATATCAATATTTACAGTGGAAATCTGGGCAGCATGGTAGTTATCTTTTATTTGTCATGGTGTCAGGCAAAGATAGAGATTGCAGTTTGACTAATCAAACCGTTTAAAGTATTTGCAGTAATCAGCTCCGGTGAGACGGCACTCCTTCTTCAGCCATGACTGAGCATTTGGAACCCTGTCAAGATAATAACAATAAAAAATGAATGTCATAAACATGCTAGGGAACACAGTTTATGTTTGTAATGATTAATGACTAAACTTTAACAACATGCAACTCTCTAACAGTTACTGGTGCGTGTGCTGTTTTACCCAGCCAGCTGCTGTAGAGCCTCTTTGCGTTGCTCTGTGTGCCCTCGCCATTGATGATCACTTGCAGCAGGGACAGGCTGTGCAGGGTCCAGTTTAAGAGTATAGCACGGGTAGTCACTAAACATAGATGCAAACTCAGGGACTCTCCTCTGAGTGAAGCAGAGAGAACTGATGTCAGTTTCTTTCAGCAATGTAGGCCATAGATCAAAGTTTGTAGACAGGGGAGTACAGGACAAAACCAGATCACGACTAGCTAGAGATATGCCAAACAAAACAAACAATAATACTGCACAAATGTGGGGAGTTTGCTTATGATTATTGCTAGAAAAAACGGTGTGGACTCCGAGCTTTAAGTAATAAAACTTATGCAAAACAAAACCTTTTAATTAACAGTTACTAAGATAAAACCATCGTTGCCTTTCACTTAATACTAGGAATATATTGAAGGAATACGCTAGTTTTAAATTACAGTATTTCTCTGTAGGATAAATAAGGAAATATCTAACTCACAACACGATTCTTAGACGCATAGGCCTTGAGATTGGCTCTGGCATGGTCTGTCTCCGATGCCACTGTGTACTCTGGATCTGTGGTGAACAGTTCAGGTTAGCTAGCAGGTTTTCAAACGTTAGCTCCAGCCTCAGCTTTATTTAAGTTTTACTCACCATACAAATGGTCATAAGCTCGTTCCCGCCTAAAAACTTTGTTAGCATCATTTTTCCTGCCGACTATGCGAGTGACAGACGTGCTCATTGTCTTACTATAATTAAAATATGTTTTTTCTCTCTCCAAACAATCTCACTCAGACGGCGTTGTCAAACTGCGGTATTTAGCACTGTAACCATGGAGACGGTAAACTCGCCTCCCGGAAGTGGGAGGGGTCGTGTCGAGCTCGAGCTTCGGTCCACTTCCTGTGTAGATTTCTGCGTGGAGACTGTCTTTCTTGGTATATTGTGGAGGTTTGGTTTTATGCCAACTGTCCTCATCTGTGTAAGACATTTCTGCCTACTATGTAAATCCAATGAAGTCGGCAAGTTTCAGTCCATCTCTGTACTGCTGCATGACTCATATCTCAACTGCTATGAGTGGTTTGTACTGAAGCTACTCCTCCTCATTTGGGCTTTTTATTATATTATATTATATTATATTATATTATATTATATTATATTATATTATATTATATTATATTATATTATATTATATTATAGTGTTATATTATAAGTGTAGTTTTTTAGTAGTAGTATTAGTGGTAGTAGTTTTTCTTCTCCTAACCCTTATTGTGTATCTAACTTGTATTTTTCCACTGTCTTGCCCTAATGCTGTAACACCTACATTTCCCCATGATCTTATAATCCTATTGCTGTACAACAATGAACCAACTTCATGACCTATATGACCTTTGATGCCGTCACATGCAAATTCTTAACTGTGTCAGCTAATTTTTTTTATTTTTTTTGCTTTAGCGCCAAGCGCCTACACATTTTTCTTTGTTTATCTGGCAAGAGAATATACTTTTACTGAAGTGAAAAGATAAAGTAAGTTTACTTAACTGTTAAAATAAACTTTTTTTCTTTTAGTTCCTTTTTCAAATCAGCATTCAACCACTCAAAATAGTAAATGTGGTGATTTTGTTTGTTTTTACGTATACCTTTGAACCCATAACACTGTGGGCATTGCACGCTGAATGGTTCTGATTATTCTTTCTCTTCTCATTTCTGACTGAACCCACTGCAATTAAAATTAAAAATGTGTAGAAGAGCAGAACATGGAACATAAGAAATAAAAACTATGTTCTGTGTTCTCAACACTGGTAAAAACAAGCAGTAAAAAGGAGCAAAACAAAAAGTAGGAGTGTTTTTGCTGACTCAAGTAAAAACTGTAAAAAAAAAATACAGGAAATGTTTTATTCTTACTCAATTTTGTCGAAAACAACAAGCACAATGAGGCATACAGCATGTTTGTTAGGACTTGGGTCTGAGCATGACTGTGAGTCACAAGTCTTGTGTTTGTATTGTAAAACCTATTGTGAACTTCTTAAATCTCACCCAACTTAAACATATTTGTTTCCACAACATAAACTAAACTCCAAATTAACTGATGCGAGACGGATTTGAAAATATCGAAAAAGAAAAAAAAAAGAACTGAAAGCAGAAACTGAATGAAACATCCAAAGCCAAGATAAGTCTCCTCTGGATTGTATTTTTGTTTCACTTTGTTTTTCACTTTTGTTTCCACTCTTTTTCTTTCTTTGCCCTTTACTTCAAAGCATATTTTTGGGTCCCCAAGAAAGGTTAATTTTGACATCAACAGGAAGCCGGTGTTATCAAAGGGAAGCAGTACATGCACATGCATACCCTCGATGAGACAGTGCGAACACTTCTCCTCCTTTCACAGAATGTCAAACACTTTTAGACATGTCAGCTTTTTTTAACTCCCTTTTTTGGGACAATATATGGACAATGCATCTGACCAAAGCAGTATTACTTCTTGGCTGCAAGGTTTTTGTGGTCAAGCTAGTTCCCTAGGATATTTCTTAACCGTGCCAGCTCACAGTCAGCTGAACTTCTGCTGCTAATACATAAAATAGACACTGTTTAATATTAGACTTGAGGCAAAAGCAGAAGGGCTTGTTGTGCTTTGGTACAACCTAGCTAGATCACTGCATCTGGCTCTTTTATACACGATGAGATGCAAATAGGTCAGGTAGGTTTAGTTGCAAGTGACTTTTCATCCAGACCTGGTTAGTTACGTACTTGCAACAAGCAAACGCACCAGAAAAGCATGAAGCCTACCCACCACATCATTTTTTTTTGTTTTTTTTTGTTTGGGCAGCTGAAAGCATGTCTTGCTGCAAGATGCACTCATTAACCACAAACTCCGCATTCAGCTTGCAGCGCTTAACCACGTACATAGCCACGAAATGACTACCACATGGGCTGTTTGCAGTAATCTTTCATCTGCAGGTTGGGGATGGAGTCAGTGATAACGGCTGCAACGACATTAACAGCGTATGCAGGCCGCTCTGCATATTGGGAGCCCAAAATAGTGAAATGTACTTACACCAGCAGTTTTGAGACCACAGCCATCTAACAATCGCATCCACTCAGCAGAAATTACTTTTTTTTTGTTTCCTGAAATTTGTCAACAGGCTTAGTAATCCTTAGGGCTGTCATCCTCAATCTTACGTTAAAACTTCCTTTTATGGGGAATAAAACGAGAGGATTTGTGTTCATTTCTGACATCTACCAGCACAACAAATGTCAGCACAAATCCCTGTAAAGAACCAAAGTTTCTACGATAACAGTGGCATTACTTGAACAAAGGAAGCGTTTCTGATTAATATTACATTGTTTTCACAGTTTGTTCTTGCTCATAACATTGTCTCACGTCAGGTGCTCACGGTGACTCTTGAGAGAGAGGATGAGCATGTGACTTAGCAAGAAAGGAAACTTATCAGACGTCACCCTGTGTGGGAGTCAAAAAAAATGGCATATGTTTGAGTGGAAAGTCAATTTGGAGAGGAGGGAGAAAAAGAAGGGAGGGATCTGTTTTGTCTTATATATTTCTTTGTCACAAGGGTTTGTCTAGATGCGGCGGAAGAGCTGCTAAGAAGAGCTTGTGAGGCGTGAAACAGAGAAAGTGCAATCGTGGGGTGAAGTAGGTTACATGGCATGGTAGCAAAGGAAAAGCACAGTCTGATGTTGCTTTAGAGGACGTTGAGGACTGATGGTTTATAGACCGGACTAGAGTCTACAGAAACGTACAGAGGATTCTGAGGACGAGCAGAGATGAGGGAGATCATGTGGATTTGCGTCGTGATCATCTTCTTTTCGGAAGCGCTGGGCCAGACTAAAGGTTGGAACATTAACACACTGTGTTGTTTTCTTTCAATACCTTTGTTTAAGTCACAGAGTTTAATGCGATCATTACTTTTCCTCAAGATTTAAAGAACTTGTCTTCATTAATAAAGTCTATGCACAATTTTTAGAAAATCATGTCAGTGGAGTCATTTTTTACACCTTTCTAAGTTTGAGATTTTAACTTTTGTGTGAATATGAGGTGTGATTGAAAAGTAGCTGTACTGTAAGTGGTTAGGTCCACTGAGATTTTATGTAAAATTACTGTACTGACTCACTTAGTTAGTCAGAGTAAACACAGTGGAAAGACCACACATGGTGGTTGGGGCCGATGCAGAACAGTTTGCTACCTGCGTCTGAAGTGGAAATCTTGATAACAGTTCACTGTAGCACTATGATGCAGCGTCTCTCTCCTGCGGGGTCTTTGAAACGCGCTTCTGTTTTGAGACTTGTGGTTTTACTATTCCACCTCATGTGTAATGTGTTGCTTACACTTGAGAAGTAAACAAGTGTCAGATAACAGTAAATGAAGCCCGAATTTTCCACCTCATTGACATAAGGAGCTTCTTTTACAGGGCTACTAACCATCAGGGGGTGGTTATGAAAGTAACCCTTGACAGGGCCTGAGCATGTTTAAGAATAAGAATAAGAAAAACCTTTATTAGTCCCACAATGGGGAAATTGGAGTTCACAACAGCTTACAGCAAAAAGGGTAGCTATAAAGATAAATAATGGAACAGATTCAGATAGGGATATTGCACAGACTGAGTTGTAATATTACACGGGTTGCGAAAATGTTTATACACTTTTAGTACTGTTGCACATATTAGGATTGTACGTTGTGGAGCCTAACAGCAGCAGGCGTCATTTTATTTCTCCAGCTCAGTTTTTATTCATTCTTTGTGTGATTTATTTTTTCACATGTTGATTTTCTCTTGCAGCTGCTTGTTATTTAGACTTAACCTTAACTGACTAACCTAACACGTACTAAAAATTAAACCCGCTTGATTGTTGCTCTGCTAATTGATCACTGCAGAATGAATCACTATTTGCTCCTTACTGACACATGGCACGACTTTACTAACTTTTTCCTCACAATCCACCTCCATCTTTCTCAGGAACTAATGAAACCCGTGTGAACAGCACTTCTTCTCCACATTACGGTAAACTCATTTCCCCATGTTACGGTCCAGCCATTTTGCATGTAAAGCATGATGCGGCATAAAGTAAAGCAAGGCAAGGCACAGAAAGTGGAGCACGACACAGTCGATCCCTGCGATCCTAACACTTCTTTCATCCATGAAGCTCTTTATTTTTAGTGCCGTTATTATTTTCCTTTTTATGTTCTTTTGGGATTATGAGCTTTTAAACAATAATTACAAAAATATTGTGATTCTGTAGCTCCTAAAATACGCATTTCAACTTTCTGAGTTTGGGTAAAAGAACTTTACATGTTGCTGTTTCAAAAATCTTCTCATGTAACATAAAGTAACTATTAATTTGATTGTTTTGTCCTGTGCCGTGTTTCAGTTTCATGCCTTAAATCTAATCTGTGTGACATGATATTCTTTTTTAGTGTTATATATTTTTTCATACAGAAGTTGTCTTTTGAATTTAGATGTGTAAATTTATTTGAAGAAAACTTAAACTGTGTGATTAATGGCGACATGCTTTCTGTTTTTTTGGTTTTCTCTTTTTTTCCAGTTGAGAGAACGATGACTTTCGATCTTGGGAGTGAGGTCAACCTGACATGCAGCAATAAGACATGGATGGAAACAATGTATGTTATCTGGAAAATCCAGGTAACAAAGAAAGACTGTAAAATATCCTTCAGCAATGAAGGTCAAAGCGAAGACACGTGCAGCGATGGCAAGTCTCTCAGAAACACATCCAGCGCTCAGCCGTACCTGCACATCCCGAAGTTCTCAGCCAGTGATGTGGGTGTCTTCAAGTGTGAGGTGGTTTACACATCAGGAATTGACTATTATAAGATCTACGTGGCTATCACAGGTAAGACCTCATTTTCTTAACTACTACATGCTTCATATATAAAATCCAGTATTGTCAACGTGGCTACACTTTTAATACAGCAAAGTGAAAAAGTCTAATTTCTCCTGTTTTGTCTTTCCACGGTTCAGTTCCTCCTGTCACACAAGCCTGGCTAGAGCGTAACGGCAACAAGCTGGTGGCAGTATGCAAAGCCGAAAAGGGAAATCCTGCAGCCAACATCAGCTGGAGTTACACAGGCAGTGCGCCAACTGTGCAAACAGTTAACGAGACAGACAGTTCTTTTACTGTAGAAAGTCGTCTGGAGCTCCCTGTAGGCATGGCCGCTGAAAACCTGAGCTGTTTCATCAGTCATCCGTCCATGAAACAGGAGAAGATTCTCAAACCAGAACTCAAAAAAGGTCAGGCTTCTCTCCACGGGATAGAACAAGACAAAAGTACGCATGCAAAACGTTTTCTATGTCTTTTATATGTTACTGAATGGATACACAGTGTGGATGTCCATTAAATTATTAACGTGAATCACTTTCTCACTGCAGCTTATTTCCTTTGGCTGTGGATATCTTGTGCCGTTGCGAGCCTCGCAGTTTTGGCGGGAGTTGCATTTTTGGCACAAAAGAAGCTGCTAATGCTGAGGTAGGACGATTGATTTCAAGAAGGCTGAATAAAAAACATTACTTGTAAGCCTGTTTCCTTTCTTGCTGAGTCACTGAGTGGGTTTGTGTTACTTTTGCCAGGCAAAGCCAACAGCCAGACTCTCCGTCCAAGTCTCCAAAGGTGCGTTGTTTTCTTCTTTATTGTTTTCTTTTTTTTAAAAAAATCATTTTTTTTTTTTTATTTCACAGCCCTTTGTCAGCTTTTGTTCACAACGCCTGCTGTCTGTTTCTCATTTCAGACAGAGGATGTGGAGGAGGTGGAGCCCTATGCTAGCTATGTTCAACGTGTGAACTCTATCTACAACACATAAAAATCTCGCACATGCACGACGTCCTCAGATGCACATGGGTCCCTTTGTGAGAAACTGAAGGCTGTGAAACTGAGAAGTGGTGTAATAGTAAAGAGAGAGCAGGGCGAGACTTCCGATCACATAGGAAAGAGTCTGACTTCAAACCTGTCCTAACAAACTCTTGACTGGTGGAACAGGGGATGTACCTGATGGCACCCACGAGCCCACTACTCTCTCATGGAGAACATTAATAATTACTACAAAAGTGGAACGAAACGCCGAACTGAAAAAGGAGGGCATCTCGAGGCGGATGCAGCACATGAAGACTACACAACTTTTGACGCTGATGTTTGGTCACGATCGCCGATAATTATTTATAGATGTATGCCTGTACAGAGATGCTGGGAGTCAGCCCACTATATTAAAATGTGTATTTCAGTGAATTACTTGAAGTATTCATATTATACCAGATACCGTGTGTACTGAAATACATTTATACACACTGATCTAAGTTTTGCTACACAATTAGGATGAACACTAATAACTAAACAAGTACAGGACGTGTCGAAAGTAACATTATGAAAAACTAAAATAGTCCCTCTGGTCTATATTTGGTGTCACGGTGACTTTTATATCTTTTGTAGATAAAAAACACAACTGATACTTCACTGTGTGTGATGAATATCTGCGGTAGAGCATGAAAAGACACAGTGACTGCAAACCATGGACTGAATGTACAGTAGAGCCATTACTGAGCGAGTATGAACCAGGAAAAGGAACTGTTGTGCCCTCTATTGGCGGATATGTGGATGTATTTTTTTCTAACAGTCTGGCTTGAGATTGAAGTTTTGTAATAATAGTATTAACACAGCCTTTAATTAAGAAAGTGTTAAATATCTTCGCTCTGAGAGCAACAGTATGGTAAAGAGACTTTTCCTTGTTAATAATAGCCACAAGGGAAATCACCTTTTTCATTTGCCACCAACGTAAATGATGTAAATGAAATCCATGGCCGCCTTTCAGTACAAAAATAGATTCCACCATGTATCAGGCGGGGCAGTGCAGGTTAAAAATCTTTTTGCTAGGCCTGAACCTATAAATATACATAAATACAGATTGTTGCCGTGAGTCAAGATTGTGTCGCTCATCTCTTGCACTGGACTTCAAATGGCCGCTTCAACCATGAGAGGGAAAACATTGTTGTAATTTGCCTACTGGCATGTGAGAGAATTGAAATTTGTGAACTTTAAGCTTCCTACTGCCGCGTTATTGCCTATACCGTTATTTAGGAATGGAAATCACACGGCCAAACTCTCTAGCAAGACAAAAAGGAAACTGATTTGGGGCCTCACAGGGTTATTTCTGTCTACGCGAGATGACACATTTGACCGTCTTCGAGCTGTTGAGCAGCAGTAGCATCAATGTGATTTCCACCCTAAAGCAGTAGCAAAAAAACAAACAAACACAAACGTCGAAACAGAATAAAAACAGGAGGAACTTGGTCGACTTTTAATCTGTTAAACCAAAAAAGAAAAATCTATAAAAACAAAAGTCAACATACGGTAAATAAAGCTACAGTCTAAAGTTTCATATTTATCAGTTAAGTCATATAAATAATACACAGATACAGACGAAAATGTGTACATGTACAAAAGAATCACAAAAAACTATAAATTCTTAAGCCTTAAATATATGTCTGTAGTATATTTAGGAAGTGTGCAGTACTTCTCAGCTGCAGTCCAAGCTCAAAATCTACATGTTTTTCCAGCGTACATTTCTTGTGGCATAAACCTCACGAACACATCATTAAGCAGGGAGATAAGCTGCATTTTAGGCATTAGTAATATTTTCAGTAAAGGCTGGTTAAGGCAGCTAGGCGTAGGTTTCGGTTGTGAAACTTTGGTTAAGGAGGAGCAAAGCGTTCTCTGCGTGTCAGCTACAGCGACGCGCTAATGATAAAGATCAAACCTTCATCTGCAGTAGGAAATCCTGACTGACACCAGAAAGCACTCACGAATTAGAAGAGACACAAAAGTCACCGTGCTTCTTCAGCAACAACTTCTCACTGTTTCAGCACAAGCACCCTTTTAAACCTCAAACACACCGAATACATTCATTCTGACGGCTATTTTTTTATTTTTTTTTTTGTTAACAAGAAAAAACTGACACCATCAGAAATAATTGTAAATATTCAACACGTAGTGGCTTTAAGGTTCTCAGACATTCAGGGTGTATCTAACGGTAGTTTGTTAGAGGCTTTGCCAATTTTAGAGCATTTAAATGCAGGGTGCAGTTCAACGGGGTGATGTGTTAAGTCTGCTGGAGTCTCAGCACCACACACACACTGACTTGTTCCAAAAACAGAAATATAAGTTCAACACGTGCCTTCAAAGCTTCATTCTTTCTGGTCATCGGTGAAACTTAGCACAGCATTTCCAAAGACGTTGGCTTTGCTGCTTTGCAGACGTCGCTTCTCTGCGAGACGTTATTGCAGAATCTCCATCCTCAAGTCAAACAACATTGGATCCGTTTTCTCTCTTTGGCCACTTCCGAATATTTTGCTGGCTTCTTGACATCTTATAAATCGGTTCTCCTGAGTCTCCTCTGTTTCAAAGGAGGAAACTCGAATTCAAATTCAAACGTGTCTTCTTGAGGGAGGAACACACACAACAGTGGTTTAAGGTTACCTCAAAAATGGAAAGGAGGATCTTGAGGCTAGACGTTTCTACCACCAGCTTCTGTTCGTTGAAAACCTTTTTTCTTTTTCTTTTCACAGTGTCTCCCATGACAACCAAGATTCGATCTTGACTCAACTGTTAACTTCAACTGGAAGCAAGTTCTTTGATGCCGTTACGAGATAGGGGACATGGATATAATCTGTTTGTTTTGCATCTTGTAACGGCGGCTTCGCTCTTTTCACCCCATGAGCACATAATCGTCCGCACATTCCTCTTTAGACGAGCACTCAGACACAGCTTCGGCTGGAACTGCTTCTGGGATGTTAACGGTGGCATAGTCACAATCGTCCTCACTGATGACTCTGGTCCTTCTCGATCCTTTGGCAGTGTTGTGGTTAATAGAGGCGTACGTGATGTCCTCATTAGCCTGTCAGGACATACAGAACAGACAGTAAGTCATCTGTCTTCATTATGATTTACATATTCTATTTTATTTCATTTCTGTTTGGTGTGTCTCTTCGGCAACCAGCGCAGTTTTTTTTTATGTAATATGACTTCCTGTTAATGAAACATAGAATTCCTCTTACAACAGAGGCCCTACACTGAAGTTTACCCAGTATGCAAATCTAACCCGTATCATAAAAACCTAGAAATAATGCTATGGAAAGCTGGAGCTGATAGCTAAGGAGATTCATGGTCAACGGAAACAGACCCAACGCTGAAACAACTACCTTATTATCTGTGTTTTGCTCGTTAGAATCCCCTGAAAGAGAAAATGACAAGTTACATACATGTATTATGAACAGTTTACGTTATTGAATGTTAAAGATACTTGTATAAATTTAGTTGTACCTTTCCTTTTCTTCTTTTGCCTGAAAGCAAAGGAAATTGAAAAGATGAGACCACAGCGTGCACAGTCAAAACCGCACAGGTCTACACACAGATCGAGGAAGTAAACGCGATGAAAGCTACAATTTAACACCTATAGAATCGTCGTTTATATCTCTTTAAACATTAACATGTGCTGCAGCTTATCAGAGGGTTTTTACCACACAACAGTGTTCCCTTGACAGCTTGACGCATGAGAACATGTGCCGCAACAGGAAACTCTTTGCATGGGCCTACAACCGACATACGTCCCTTAGAAACTGTCAGTGTCCTGGAGCTCATGACGAGGAACCCTACGTGCTTCTGGGACCACTCTCAGATCCTGTTGCGCCAGACATGTTATGCAATTAACAGTGATGTTAATTCTTCATAACTGACTTTTGTGCTGGCAATGACACTTGGCTGGAACCAAGTCTATTTATATCCAGTAACCGCTATTTCCTCGCTAAAGCAAATGCAGAAGCTGCTTACCACAAGCCGGAAAAAAAAGAAGCACAAACTATAACACTATTTGTTTTAAAGACCCACTTTTAACCTTCTTTTTTGTTGTGTTTTTTTTACTACCTTACCTTACAGACAAGAGTAATTAAACTACAGTGTATTTCCTGTGTATGCTGCAGTCTTCAGTTTAAATACAGATAACTGCACATGCTGGAGATGTACACTGACTGTGGCGTGTGAGTTTTCCTCCACTATGTGTGAGTGTGAGCGGGATTACTCACCCTGAAGTGCAGTTTCCCATGATGATCCCACAGAGCGCCTGGTTGCTGGAGAACAACCCTAAGCCTGGAGTAGACACTGATCTCACAGATCTGTCTGCTGCTGCTGCTGTTTCAAAATGCTCACAGGCCACAGTGGTGAGGGCGAGAGAGAGAGAGAGACAGAGAGAGAGAGAGAGAGAGAGAGAGAGCGACAGAGACAGAGAGGGGCGGAGGGGTCTATACAAGAGACTGTTTGTGTGCTATTTAGATTTCCTGTGTGTGAACACAACACCAGCAAGAATTAACGCAGACACACAGACAGAAACACGTGCACTGACGAAACAGAGATCTTCAAATGAATCACATTAGCCACCTGAGGCGTGCTCATAATGTGGTCAAACTAATTCTGTCATGAGTCCCAGCAGTTTTAGTAAAGAAATGCAAATTTGTCACAACCCTATTTCTAGGAAGGCACACAATGTTGCCTTCAGCTGAATGAATAAGCAAATATGTTGCTGCGACTCTTATCAGGGTGGAGACCGTGATCTGTTTCTGCAGCTATTTAAAGGCATCCGTCGTCCGCTCGAGCACATCTGTGCCGCAAGACGCGAGAGGCGTCCAGGTAGATGCTAGCGAGTCAAGCTGACCCCTAACTGTGATGCTGCTGTGAGGTTTCATTTGCATGATTGTGCAAATGAGCTTGATGAGCAATATGAGGAAGTTGTTGACTTTTACATGCACACTGGAAAGTCCACTTTTCTTTACAATAATAAGCCGTTTGTTTTCCTGTTTGGTTTTTAAAAGAAACAGGTCTTTGTATGTGTCATGAGAAAACAGTGGCATTTCCGTTAATGTGGACCAGCCAGAAAAGTGGATTCAAATAGTTTAAAAAAAAAAATTCTGTGGTTCTGGACCAGTGATCCTCACTATTTTTTTTCACAAGAGCCACATTGGCAGTGCAAAATCAAAAGGCGAGCCACTTTTACGACAACATATAAGTCACCTTTGTACATTTCTACATATAAACTGGACATCCCACAAAGAAATAACACGGCCAATACATTTTCATTTAAGACCAGATTTACTTTAATGAGCTCGTTTCTGTCTCTTTTTTATTAAAAACCGGTCCATTTTGTGTTTTACGCTAGCTAGCAGAGCTTACGTCGCCTGCCTGCAAACGTGCGTTGCGGTCAAGTTCTGTAAACAAGGCCACATGGCCACTTTCATTCGCGCTTTCCGTGATTCAGCTGCGTGAAATGTATTACAACTTATCGCCACGAGATGGCAGTTTAAGCAGCATTGCCGGTAAATAGTGGATTGCATTCAAAGGTAGTGTGATACTGTAAGCTACCATGCGAGCCGCCAATTATAGCTTGACGAGCCGCGCAATGAGTAACTGTGTTCTCGACCAAACCATTTGTTCATGTGCTGTAAACAAGGCTTTACACTAGAGGCTGCTCTTGAGAGAGTTTCTCTATGTGCTGGATTATTATTATGCAGAAAAAAAGAAGAACAAAATATTAATCAATTAAATTGCTATAGCAGGTTTTGTGGACATATTTGTCCTTAATGACTCAAGAGGGCAGCGAATTCTTTTTTCACAGTGTTCTGTTGACCTATTAAAATGTTTTCTTTTTAATTTCAAACTTTGTGTGCCACATGCTCTTAACGCAGCCAAAATGACAGTCATGAAGAGCAAAAAATTGCCCAAATGGACAAAATGTCCCTAACGATGCATGAGGGTTGAGAATTACCATGCAGGTATAGGAAAGTTTCATTCAGTCAGACCTGAGTCATTCTTTAAAATACTGAAGGATTTCACTGGAAACAGCAGTCCTAGGTCAGGTGGAGGTAACACATGGGTGGATAAATGAAGTCCTTGCAACAGGCACTGCTGGGCTGGACACTTTATGCAGAAAGGATGGAATCTACATTTATAAAGAAGACAAGAACTGTGTTTAAGGCACATCTTGAAAGGGGTACGTCTCAAAAATGTAAGTACATTACTTGTATTTAAGAAATAATCTGCAGCTGAGATGGTGACTTGCTCTAAACCCAGGATATGTCAGGCAGGTGCAACTTTTGTCCTCTAGGAATAAGAACAAGAGCCCAAGGCTTACAACAAACGACATTTGTTGGCTGAATATTTCATTGCTTGTTTGCTTCCAGTTCAGTGACATGTGCTTCCACCTGCAGCATAAATCACTAAACTTCTACACTAGATGGTGCTGCTATAGAAGTCTGGGACCGGAGAAAGAAACGTGAGCACAGGCTGCAACAGAACTTCAACTTAACACCATCTGCTGGTTGCGTCAGTCTTTGCATTTATCACATTTCACAGGAAACATGACACAAGATGAAAACCTACTTCTCTGGAGCCGCATCTACTGCACAGAATCGTAAAGGTATGCAATGGTTTCCTAAAGCTGATGAGAACATTCACGTGGCCTGCAGTTAATGCTTTAATATACACGGATTAGCCATAACATTATGACCAAACCATTGGCTTAACTTGTGTCGCTCTGAGGGTATGCTGTGGCACATATGGCAGATGTTAGCAACAGATCCTTTGTGTCTTGCAGATGCTGGATTGGACTGAAGCCTGGGGAATGTGGAGGGCAAGCCAACCCCTTGAACTCGCTGCTGTGTTACACAAACCACTCCAGCCATTATCCAGCTCAAAAATGCAGTGGTGCAGTGGTTAGCACTGATGCCTCAAATCAGGCCTTTCTACGTGGAGTTTGCATGTTTGTAAGGTGTGAATGTGAGTGTGAATGGCTGTCTGTTGTTCTGTGTTAGCCCTGTGTTTTTTAACACATGTACACACACATGCGCACAACTATATTAATTCATGACACAACGACTGGTTGGTCGTCGATTGCAGGTGGGAGGTCAGGAAGTGGTGAGCATGTCACAAGTGAAGTGAGACCCTGCAGTAGCTGCAGCAGACCATTTGAAGAGGTTCAGCTCATGAACATGCTGATCCAAATGAACGGACTGAGCTGCCTGATGATATACTGCTGCGTCACATGTGTCTGCATGTACGAAGGAGGTGAAGGTAAAGCTTTATGTTCTCTTATGGTTAGTGTGACTTTCAGCAGAGCAGGGGACATTTTAATGATGCCCAGAAATAATTTTCAGAAGAACTTAGACGCTTAACATTACAGGATAATGATGTCGTTGAAGAGATATAGAACAAAATACTTACTTTATGTATGTACAAATGAAGACAACAAAAGGCTTTTAATCTGTTCAATGTCGGATGTTGCATTTGAGAAATTGTATTTCATATGTTCTTGAAACAAGGGACAGTTTTTCATCCAACCAAAGGTGTTGAAGTGACCTTCAATACATTACATAAGATAATACCAATGATTTGACTGAAAAAAGATTATTATCCTATCTTGTTTATTTCAGGCATGATTACTTCGTGTGAAGTTGTGCTTTTGATCCGGAGAGGCACAACATGGTTTACTGCTCCAGGACAAAATGTGACAGTCAGCTGTCCAGTCAAAGACTGTGGAGAACCTCTTAACATCATCTGGTGTAAACTGCTGGATGAAAAAATCTGTGCGCAGATAAATGAATCAAAGAATGTAGAAATAAGACAGAACCATGATGGAGACAAACTGGTCTCATATTTGAGTTTCAAAGAGATTTCAGTTCATGATGACGGCCTGTACAGATGTTCAACAATGGGATACGGAGAACTTACAACCAGTCATGCCATCAACATCTCAGTTTCAGGTAGGCAGTTGTTTTTCTCCCTCAGCATTAAAATATACATGTAATAAATATCATTCATTTTATCTGCTATCTATTTTTAAAGACACATATGAGGGGGTTGAAAACAACATGAAACCTGACGATGATCCAGGTAAGAACCTGTACAGTATCTGTGTGATGTGCATCATAATAGATGCAGTTTAAGATCATTGATTTGATTCTTTTCCTTTTTGCAGTTGAATCACTGAGCGCTGACAGTCATGATGTTGTGCTGCTATGGCTGTCGAACCTTGCCATCAGCCTCAGCGTAGCTCTCCTGGTTGCCACGTCGATGTTGATTATAGTGCTGAGGATTTATGGCCGGAAACGTAAGTACATTAATATGTATTGTCATTTTGGATGAACGTATGTCATATACATTTCTCTGCTTAGAGGCTAATCATTGTTTTATTTTATTTGTTTTGTTTTTTTAGTGCTATATATCCTCGTAGCTGAAGCAGAGAGAGCAGACAGCCAAGGGTCAAACAGTGCGTTGTGTGTGGACACTAAACAGTCTGAGATATCTGCTGAAGAATGAGACTCAAAAAGATGAAGATCCACTTTATACCACCGCCATCTTTGCCTGAACATTTCTCATACCTAACATTTATGGCTTCAATACGTCTTTAAATAGTTGAGCCAGTGGTCTACGTGGATTAGTCATGTGTAGACTCACTGAATAATGTACTTACACAGGAGTATAATGCTGAACATTCTGAATACACTCAGCCCACTTTTGTTTTACTCATACTTTACTGATTTACAGTTAGCAGAGCTAGTCTGGCTTTCTGATCTCCTGCAGTTCTATGTGGTAAAGTAGACAGAGACATGTCAGTATACAAACCCACAGGTGTGGCTCAGTTAACAGATCCAGGAAGTGACGGAAACAATGAAATGTCTGATGAACTCTCTGGTTAACCACACGTTTCAGATACTGCTGTAGTTGGTGAATTTCCTTATCACTATTTGGCCTTTATATAATCTTTATTAGATATAGCATATTAATACTTAAATAGTTAAACAAAAACAAATCAGCAAACAAAAATACTTTGCTCAAGTCAGAGCTTGTCGGTTGCATCAGTTGCAGTACTCATGTAGAAAAACTTTGCTTTTGTGAACCGCTAAGCTGTTGCACCATCACTGTGACCCTGGTGCTTTGTACATGACATGTTGTTTGTTGCAGCGGCACCATCTTGGCTGGTTGGGTCTGCCTGGCTGGTGCGGTTGCAACAATTGACAGGAAATGCATGTGGGTCAGACATAGCCACAGTTCATTAATTGTAACTCGCAAGTACTAAATGCAGAATTATATTATTAAGATGCTGAATGTATTTCTTTAAAACTTGTTTGTTTATTTCACTGCTTGCAGAGTAGGACTGAAAGCATTTTAAATCATTTGTATGGCTAATTTGCTTGATTGCTTCCCATTTTTGCTTTCAGCTTATATTAAAGTGTATTTTTAGAGGTCATATTTTGTTATGTTGGACACATCATTTGATACTAGATATTTTGGATGACGTTGTATTTGTTATTTGCTTAATAACCATTCCTGCAGCATACACAGCGTTACTGAAATGTCCTTGACTGAGTGTCCACAGCCCTCTGCATCCTCTGCCACCTCCCAGTGTTCTGTTGCAACATAACTGCTAGAGACCTATACAATATTAGAGAGGTGGTCTTAATGTTGTGGCTGATTGATTCAGAATCAAGCTGAAATGAGAACAAGGACTTTGGATTTGTTGTAATATTTAAATATTCCATTCAAAGCTGGATGTATTGTTCTTTACTTATTCAATAAAAAGTCAACAGAGCACAATGTGTGGCGCTGGTTTTCTAAACCAAATGGTGCTGTTGGAGAGGTCTGACAGACTGTGTCTCAAATCGCGTACTTTCGTCAGTACACTTCGATATCATGCACTATGAGCACTATGCACTTACGTCCGTAGTGCGTAATTTTCAAAAAGGTAGTATCGTCTCAAATCGGGTACTACGCCTCTACTTACCGGAAATGACGAAATATAATTTTAATATTTAGACATGCAACACTTCAAGCATCTTAAATATGACCATTTTGATCACGTTTTCTAGCTTTTGCGAGTTCGTTCACTGCACCGAGTCAACACAAATCGCTAATTTAACTAAATTAGCAGTTATATCGAGCAGTAATTTAATAGTACTACGTGTAAAACAGCAACCATTTTCATTAAATGTCATATTACTTCCATCTGTATGGACCTGTAAGCTCCACCACCGCTTCCAAAACACTGCCGCCGATATCAAATCGCAAGTTTTGAATTGGGTTGATAGTCCTTCCCCTTCTGCTTCGTAGCCAAAATGGCTACCGTTTAGGGTGGAAAGTGTCCATCGTTCCACACTCAGCATTTTGACAGTTTTGAGTGTACACCATCCGGGTACTTGTAGTGCACTTCATCTCGTTGGAATTTTCAGTGTGAACACTCTCACATACTCAAATTAGGTATTTTAAGTGCAGAAGTACGCGATTTGAGACACAGCCACAGTGATTAAAGACATGCCCACAGCTCACAAAAGACAGAAAGGTAAGCGTTAGTCCACCTGCTGGTTGTGTAGAAAAAGAAGAAATAAAGCAGTAGCCCTGGTTGTGTATTGCCTGTCCGAACAAGAATCCACAAGATGAGAAATTAAGCCTACGTCTACTATCACCATACCTATAAGATACATTTAGTTTTATAGTAATCTGTGTTTACTCCCAAGACACAGTATCTGTTTGTCACTGTTTCTTATTGTTTTTCAGGACCTGTACCACAGAAGGGCTGATGGACCAGGAACTGTGTCTGTTGAGATGATAGATATGTAGATGTTACAAAGTTGATCTCTGGTTCACCCAACAAAAGAAATGCCAGTAACTTCATATCTTACACTATACTGACAAAAGTATTTGCTCATCTACCTTTATACACATATGAACTTAAGTGACATTCATTCTTAATCCATAGGGTTTAATGTGATGTGGGACCACCCTCTGCAGCTTCAGCTCTTCTTGGAAGGCTTTCCACAAGCTTTAGGAGTGTGTTTATGGGAATTTTTGACCATTCTTTCAGAAGCGCATTTGTGAGGTCAGACACTGATGTTGGATGAGAAGGCCTGGCTCACAGTCTTCACTCTAATTCATCTCAAAGGTGTTTTATCAGGTTCAGTTCAGGACTCTGTGCAGGCCAGTCAAGTTCTTCCACACCAAACTAGGTCATCCGTGTCTTTATGGACCTTGCTTTGTGCACTGGTGCTCAGTCCTGTTGGAACAGGAAGAGGCCATCCCCAAACTGTTCCCACAAAGTTGGGAGCATGGAATTGGCCAAGCTCTGCTCCTGAGAAACAACCCCACACCATAATCCTCCCTCCACCAAACTTCACATTTGGCACAATGCAGTCAGACAAGTAATGTTCTGCTGGCAACCACCAAACCCAGATTTGTATGACCAGATGGAGAGGCATGATTCGTCACTCCCGAAAATGCGTCTCCACTGCTCACTGACGGGGAACTTTGTGGAATGGTGTCAACGAAACCACCTCTGGATCAACGCGGGGAAGACCAAGGAGATGGTGGTGGATTTCCGTAGATGTCGTTCTGCCCTCCCCTCACCAGTGAACATCCAGGGAATGGACATTGAGCAAGTGGACTCTCATAAGTACCTGGGTGTTCACCTCAACACCAAACTAGACTGGACTCACCACACCAACGCACTCTACAGGAAGGGACAGAGCAGGCTCTACCTTCTGAGGAGACTGAGGTCTTTTGGAGTGAGAGGGACACTCTTGAAGACCTTCTATGACTCTGTAGTGACATCAGCCATCCTGTATGGAGTGGTCTGCTGGAACAGTGGCATCACAGAGAGGGACAGGAAGAAGCTGGATAAGATCATCAGGAAGTCCAGCTCTGTCCTGGGCTGCCCCTTGGACTCAGTGGGGGAGGGTGACAGGAGAGTTCTGGCTAAACTGTCATCCATGCTGAACAATGAGTCCCACCCCCTGCATGGAGACCTGACGGGACTGAGGAGCAGCTTAAGTGATAGACTTCTTCAGATGAAGGTAAATCTTAAAACACTTTAAAAACTCGTATTAGAAGTGACTTTGGACGTGACATGAAAAACTATGAGAAGAAAATGAATGTCTGTACGTATGACGGCAGCAGAGAACTTAGATGAAGTTGTGACTTAAAACTATAAAATAGTCAAACAAAAGGATTTAAGAGTGGTGATAAAATGATGGTGAAACAGTTTGTGGAGTCAGTGTCAGAATCATATAATCTTTAAACCAGATGATAGAAATGAGCCAACATGAGCTACCACATCCTGTCATGTAACTGATGCAGAAACAGTTAATCAGTCAAATGTTCTTTCTTTCACCAAAAAATAAACTTAAATGAGGGCAAACAAAAAGAAAATGTGTATTAGATTTGATGTCAGTAAAACATTTTTTTTAAAAGTTTTGTTTTGACAGTTTAGAGGTAGCATGTTGGTACGTGTCATTATTTCAACGTGGAGTGTGCCATACGCTAAAGGAAGACAGTGAACACTCGGATTGTGTGCTTGTGTGAGCAAATGGCTCGATGTTTTGAGGGAAATTCTGAAAATTTAGAGGAAAATAAAAACAAAAAAACCCTAACTGACACATTCGACACTTAAGAAGTCAGTTTTCTGTGGCTTTTGCATTTCCTTATTTCAAAATACAAGCCACCTGAGGCACATCAGGGGTGATGGGTGTTAGATTTGATGTCAGTATACTATGATGAGGATGAGGCATGTTGTCTTGGCAGTTTAGAGGTCGTATGTTGGTACGTGTATATTATATTTATGACATAACTTCCAGTTTGTGTGCTTGTGTGATTGAATGGCTAGATGTGTTACTGTGACTGTAAAGCGCTTTGAGTACCAGTAGATAGAAAGGAGCTGTATAAAAACAAGACAATTTACCAACCCATAATTCAAATCTATGATGTAGATTTTCTACCTTCTCATTCACTCTTCTTTGGCGATTCATTGATGCTCTGTATGTAAACAGAGGACTGTGTTAGAAACTGTTACCAAGATAACTATCCAATAACATGAGTACAGATAATGTTTGTTGTTTAGTGCACACATGTGTTTCATGTATGTGGTTTATTTGTGGATGCTAACGGAATTGACTACACATAAATAAAGTTATCCTTTAAAAATGCAACAGTTTGTTCCATAAAATAATCAGTCAAACTTTTCTGAAGCTGTCTTTCACCTATTCTAGAAATGATAAACTGTTTTTCATCAAATCAAAAAATAAATTAAATAACATAGGACAATGCCAACCTTTTCACTGAAATCAGATACTTTTAACTTTTATTTCAGACTTGTCTTCTTCTTGTGAAGTTGTGCTTTTGATCCTGAGAGGTACAACATTGTTTACTGCTCCAGGACAAAGTGTGACAGTCAGATGTCCAGTCAAAGACTGTGGAGAACTTCCTACCATCATCTGGTGTAAACTGCTTGATGATAAAACCTGTAAGAGGGTCAAAGAATCAAAGAATGTAGAAATAAGACAGAACCATGATGGAGACAAACTGGTCTCATATTTGAGTTTCAAAGAGATTTCAGTTCATGATGACGGCCTGTACAGATGTGAAACAACGGGATATGGAGAATTTACAGCCAGTCATGCCATCAACATCTCAGTTTCAGGTAGGCAGTTGTTTTTCTCCCTCAGCATTAAAATATACATGTAATAAATATCATTCATTTTATCTTCTATCTATTTTTAAAGACACATATGAGGGGGTTAAAAACAACATGATACCTGATAATGATCCAGGTAAGAACCTGTACAGTATCTGTGTGATGTGCATCATAATAGATGCAGTTTAAGATCATTGATTTGATTCTTTTCCTTTTTGCAGCTGAATCATCGAG
The DNA here is from genome assembly GCA_005024645.1 of Planiliza haematocheilus. Classification (NCBI taxonomy): domain Eukaryota; kingdom Metazoa; phylum Chordata; class Actinopteri; order Mugiliformes; family Mugilidae; genus Planiliza; species Planiliza haematocheilus. Next base: position 11,005,599 of record SRSE01000725.1, read on the forward strand.
CACTGACCGTAGCAAAGTCACGCCGTGGCTGCCGTACTTTGCCATCATTATGGCCGTAATTGTAAGAATGTTATGTATTGTCATTTTGGATGATAGAAAATATGTGTCATATACATTTCTCTTCTCACCACCTAGTAATGTATTTTTTATTTTTATTTTATCCTTCAAATCAGGTGCAGAGAGAGCAGACAGGCAAGTGTTAGACTGTGCAGTGTATGCTGTCACTGACCAGTCTGCTGAAGAACAACAGAATGAGACTCAAAAAGATAAAGATTCAAATATATTTCTTTAAAACTTGCTTGTTTCTTTAACTGCTTGCAGAGTAGAACTGAAATCATATTAAATCGTTTGTATGGCTAATTTGCTTGATTGCCTCCTATTTTTGCTTTCAGCTTATATTAAAGTGTATTTTTAGAGGTCATATTTTGTTATGTTGGACACATCATTTCATACTAGATATTTTGAATGACATAGTATAGTGCTTCATAACCTTTCCCGCAATATACACAACATTCCTGAAATGTCCTTGACCAAGTGTCCACAGTCCTCTACATCATGCAGTAATATTCCTTCTGACACATCCCAGTGTCCTGTTGCAGCTTAACTGCTGGAGCCTGGACTGGCGACCTGTCCAGGGTGTACCCCTGCCTCTCGCCAGCTGGGATAGGCTCCAGCAGACCCCTGTGACCCCTAACAGGACTAAACAGGTCTTGTGTTTTTCCCTGTGATTGATTCATTGATTTCTCCTTGTGTGCTCTGCCCTGATTTGTTTCACCTGTGTCTCGTCACTCCCCTGACATGGGTGTATATATATAACCCTGCCTTAGCCTTTGTTCTCTGTCACATGTTGTCTGTGTGCTTGTTGCCTTGTCATGTCTATGTCTCCTAGAAATGTTTTTCTTGTCACGTTTGGTATACCCGCTGTCTCTACAGAGTCTCTACAGCGCTTTTGGTCTTGTCTTTTTTAATTAAGTACCTTTTTGTTGCCAACTCCTGCTTTATCCCTCTCTGTCCTGCATTTGGGTCCTACCCCTTGACATGAAAAACGTCTCCACTTCTCCATATTCACGAGATCCCAAATGTCTGTGGGATGATCCACAACCCATAGGACCCAAAGGCCCCCACCAACATCATCCTGCTACCAGACACCAGAGGACACCCTCAGAACACCCTTATTCAATAAAGTTTCAAAAGAGCACAAAGTGTAGTTCTAGTTTTCTACACCAGATGGTGCTGTTAGAGAGGTCTGACAGTGATTAAAGACATGCCCACAGTTGACAAAAGACAGAAGGTGAAAGTTAACTCAGTCCACCTGCTGGTTGTGTAGGGAAAAGAAAATGAAATAAAGCAGTAGCCCTGGTTGTGTACCACCTGTCTGTGCATTAATCCACAAGATGAGAAACTAAACCCACTATACCCTCTACCTACTCTACCACCCTCTGCAGCTATAACAGCTTCAACTCTTCTTGGAAGGCTTTCCACAAGGTTTAGGAGTGTGTTTATGGGAAGTTTTGACCATTCTTCCAGAAAAGCATTTGTGAGGTCAGACACTGATGTTGGATGAGAAGGCCTGGCTCACAGTCTTCACTCTAATTCATCTCAAAGGTGTTTTATCAGGTTGAGATCAGGACTCTGTGCAGGCCAGTCAAGTTCTTCCGCACCAAACTTTCTCATCCATGTCTTTATGGACCTTGCTTTGTGCACTGGTGCTCTGTATCCAATTTCCAAATTCACGTCATTCTTTAAAATACTGAAGGATTTTTAGAGTCCACTGGAAATAGCAGTCCTAGGTCAGGTGGAGGTAACACATGGGTGGATAAACGAAGTCCTTGCAACAGGCACTGCTGGGCTGGACACTTTATGCAGAAAGGATGGAATCTACTTTTATAAAGAAGACAAGAACTGTATTTAAGGCACATCTTGAAAGGGGTACGTCTCAAAAATGTAAGTACATTACTTGTATTTAAGAAATAATCAGCAGCTGAGCTGGTGACTTGCTCTAAACCCAGGATATGTCGAGCACACAGAAACGTGAGCACAGACTGCAACAGAACTTCAACTTAACACCATCTGCTGGTTGCGTCAGTCTTTGCATTTATCACATATCACAGGAAACATGACACAAGATGAAAACCTACTTCTCCGGAGCCGCATCTGCTGCACAGAATCGTAAAGGTATGCAATGATTTCCTAAAGCTGATGAGAACATTCACGTGGCCTGCAGTTAATGCTTTAATATACATGGATTAGCCATAACATTATGACCAAACCATTGGCTTAAATTGTGTCGCTCTGAGGGTATGTTGTGGCACATATGGCAGATGTTAGCAACAGATCCTTTGTGTCTTGCAGATGCTGGATTGGACTGAAGTCTGGGCAATGTGGAGGGCAAGCCAACCCCTTGAACTTGCTGCTGTGTTACACAAACCACTCCAGCCATTATCCAGCTCAAAAATGCAGTGGTGCAGTGGTTAGCACTGATGCCTCAAATCAGGCCTTTCTACGTGGAGTTTGCATGTTTGTAAGGTGTGAATGTGAGTGTGAATGGCTGTCTGTTGTTCTGTGTTAGCCCTGTGTTTTTTAACACATGTACACACACATGCGCACAACTATATTAATTCATGACACAACAACTGATTGGTCGTCAATTGCAGGTGGGAGGTCAGGAAGTGGTGAACTTGTCACAAAAAGTGAGACCCTGCAGTAGCTGCAGCAGACCATTTGAAGCGGTTCAGCTCACGAACATGCTGATCCAAATGAACAGACTGAGCTGCCTGATGATATACTGCTGCGTCACATGTGTCTGCATGTACGAAGGAGGTGAAGGTAAAGATTTATGTTCTCTTATGGTTAGTGTGACTTTCAACAGAGCAGGGGGACATTTTAATGATGCCCAGAAATAATTTTCAGAAGAACTTAGATCCATAAGATTATAGGATAATGATGTCATATAAGAGATATGGAACAAAATACTTAGTTTGTGTATGTACAAATGAAGACAACAAAAGGCTTTTAACCTGTTTAATGTCGGATGTTACATTTGAGAAATTGTATTTCACATGTTCTTCAAACAAGGGACAGTTTTTCATCAAACCAAAGGTGTTTGATCTTAAATGAATTACTGTACATAAGACAATAGCAATGATTTGACTGAAAACATATTGTTATCCTATCTTGTTTATTTCAGATTTGACTTCTTCGTGTAAATTTGAGCTTTTGATCCGGAGAGGCACAACATGGTTTATTTCTCCAGGACAAAATGTGACAGTCAGCTGTCCAGTCAAACACTGTGGAGCACCTCTTAACATCATCTGGTGTAAACTGTTTGAGGGTAAAACCTGTAAGAGGGTTAATGAATCAAAGAATGTAGAAATAAGACAGAACCATGATGGAGAGAAACTGGTCTCATACTTGAGTTTCAAAGAGATTTCAGTTCATGATGACGGCCTGTACAGATGTGCTTTAATGGGAGACGAACATCATACAGTCAGTCCTCCCATCAACATCTCAGTTTCAGGTAGGCAGTTGTTTTTCTCCCTCAGCACTAAAATATACATGCAATAAATATCATTCATTTTATCTGCTATCTATTTTTAAAGACACATATGAGGGGGTTGAAAACAACATGAAACCTGACGATGATCCAGGTAAGAACCTGTACAGTATCTGTGTGATGTGCATCATAATAGATGCAGTTTAAGATCATTGATTTGATTCTTTTCCTTTTTGCAGCTGAATCACTGAGCGCTGACCGTGATGATGTTGTGCTGCTATGGCTGTCGAACCTTGCCATCAGCCTCAGCGTAGCTCTCCTGGTTGCCACGTCGATGTTGATTATAGTGCTGAGGATTTATGGCCGGAAACGTAAGTACATTAATATGTATTGTCATTTTGGATGAACGTATGTCATATACATTTCTCTGCTTAGAGGCTAATCATTGTTTTATTTTGTTTGTTTTGTTTTTTTAGTGCTATATATCCTTGTAGCTGAAGCAGAGAGAGCAGACAGCCAAGGGTCAAACAGTGCGCTGTGTGTGGACACTAAACAGTCTGAGATATCTGCTGAAGAATGAGACTCAAAAAGATGAAGATCCACTTTATACCACCGCCATCTTTGCCTGAACATTTCTCATACCTAACATTTATGGCTTCAATACGTCTTTAAATAGTTGAGCCAGTGGTCTATGTGGATTAGTCATGTGTAGACTCACTGAATAATGTACTTACACAGGAGTATAATGCTGAACATTCTGAATACACTCAGCCCACTTTTGTTTTACTCATACTTTACTGATTTACAGTTAGCAGAGCTAGTCTGGCTTTCTGATCTCCTGCAGTTCAATGTGGTAAAGTAGACAGAGACATGTCAGTATACAAACCCACAGGTGTGGCTCAGTTAACAGATCCAGGAAGTGACGGAAACAATGAAATGTCTGATGAACTCTCTGGTTAACCACACATGTTTCAGATACTGCTGTAGTTGGTGAATTTCCTTATCACTATTTGGCCTTTATATAATCTTTATTAGATATAGCATATTAATACTTAAATAGTTAAACAAAAACAAATCAGCAAACAAAAATACTTTGCTCAAGTCAGAGCTTGTCAGTTGCATCAGTTGCAGTACTCATGTACAAAAACTTTGCTTTTGTGAACCGCTAAGCTGTTGCACCATCACTGTGACCCTGGTGCTTTGTACATGACATGTTGTTTGTTGCAGCGGCACCATCTTGGCTGGTTGGGTCTGCCTGGCTGGTGCGGTTGCAACAATTGACAGGAAATGCATGTGGGTCAGACATAGCCACAGTTCATTAATTGTAACTCGCAAGTACTAAATGCAGAATTATATTATTAAGATGCTGAATGTATTTCTTTAAAACTTGTTTGTTTCTTTCACTGTAGGTGACTGAAAGCATTTTAAATAATTTGTACGGCTAATTTGCTTGATTGCCTCCCATTTTTGCTTTCAAGTGTATTTTTAGAGGTCATATTTTGTTATGTTGGACACATCATTTCATACTAGATAGTTTGGATGACATTGTATTTGTTAATTGCTTATTAATAACCATTCCTGCAACATACACAACGTTACTGAAATGTCCTTGACTGAGTGTCCACAGCCCTCTGCATCTTCTGCCACCTTCCAGTGTCCTGTTGCAACATAAGTGCTAGAGACCTATACAGTATTAGGGAGGTGGTCTTAATGTTGTGGCTGATTGATTCAGAATCAAGCTGAAATGAGAACAAGGACTTTGGATTTGTTGTAATATTAAATATTCCTTTCAAAGCTGGATGTATTGTTCTTTACTTATTCAATAAAATGTCAACAGAGCACAATGTGTGGCGCTGGTTTTCTAAACCAGATGTTGCCGTTGGAGAGGTCTGACAGTGATGAAAGACATGCCCACAGTTCACAAAAGAAAGAAAGGTGAGCGTTAACTGCTGGTTGTGTAGAAAAAAGAAGAAATGAAGCAGTAGCCCTAGTGTGTACCGCCTGTCCGAGCAAGATCCACCAGATGAGAAACTAAACCCACGTCTACTATCACCATACCTATAAGATACATTTAGTTTTATAGTAAGAGGTGTTTTCTCCCAAGACACAGTATCTGCTTGTCATTGTTTCTTATTGTTTTCAGGAGCTGTACTTTTGCCACAGAAGGGCTGATGGACCAGGAACTGTGTCTGTTGAGATGATAGATATGTAGATGTTACAAAGTTGATCTCTGGTTCACCCAACAAAAGAAATGCCAGTTACTTCACACCTTACACTATACTGACAAAAGTATTTGGTCATCTACCATTATACACATATGAACTTAAGTGACATTCATTCTTAATCCATAGGGTTTAATATGACGTGGGACCACCCTCTGCAGCTACAACAGCTAGCTCTTCTATGAAGGCTTTCCCCAAGGTTTAGGAGTGTGTTTATGGGAATTTTTGACCATTCTTCCAGAAGCGCATTTGTGAGGTCACACACTGATGTTGGATGAGAAGGCCTGGCTCACAGTCTTCACTCTAATTCATCTCAAAGGTGTTTTATCAGGTTGAGATCAGGACTCTGTGCAGGCCAGTCAAGTTCTTCCACACCAAACTCTCTCATCCATGTCTTTATGGACCTTGCTTTGTGTACTGGTGCACAGTCATGTTGGTACAGGAAGAGGCCATCCCCAAACATCCCCAGGCTCTGCTCCTGAAAAACAACCCCACACCCTAATCCTCCCTCCACCAAACGTCACATTTGGCACAATTCAGTAATGTTCTCCTGGCAACCAACAAACCCAGATTCGTATGTCCAAATGGAGAGGCATGATTCGTTACTCCCGAGAATGCGTCTCCACTGCTCTAGAGCCCAACAGTGGATTGCTTTACGCCACTGCGTCTGACGCTTTGCATTGCACTTGGTGATGTATTGCTTGGATGCAGCTGCTCAGCCATGGAAACCTATTCCATGAAGCTCTCTACACACTGTTATTGAGCTAATCTGAAAGCCACATGAAGCTTGGAGGTCTGTAGTGATTAACTCTGCTGGTGACCTCCATGCACTATACGTCTTAGCATCTGCCAACCCCACTAGTAGTAGTAGAAATTTTACGACTGTAATTCACTGAGCTCCTGAGAGCGACCCATTCTTTCACAAATGTTTGTAGAAGCAGTCTGCATGCCTTGGTGATTGATTTTATACACCTGTGGCCATGGAAGTGATTGGAACTCCTGAATTCAATCATGTGGATGGGTGAGTGAATACTTTTGGCAATATAGTATATGTTTCTGTTTTTTATATATACAAACATACTGTAAACTACATTCTGTTGTGACATGCTGGAATACACACGTGTGGCTGATATACTTCACAGGTGGGTGGTCAGGAAGTGGTGAGTTTGTCATGAGTGAAGTGAGCAGCTGCCACTGTAGATCATTTTTTAGAGTTTCAAGTCCAGAGTGTGTTGAGCGTGATGGACAGACTGAGCTACCTGGTGATCTTTTTGTGCTTCACATGTATCCACGCATCTGGAGGAGGTGAAGGTAAATCTGAAAACATTTTCAAACTTGTATTAGAAGTGACTTTGGACGCGACATGAGAAACTATGAGACGAAAATGAATGTCTGTACGTATGACGGCAGCAGAGAAACAACTTAGATGAAGTTGTGACTTTAAAGCTATAAAATAGTCAAACAAAAGGATTTAAGAGTGGTGATAAAATGATGATAAAACACAGTTTGTAGGGTCAGTGTCAGAATCATATAATCTTTAAATCAGATGATAGAAATGAGCCAACATGAGCTACCACATCCTGTCATGGAACTAATGCAGAAACAGTTAATCAACCAAATGTTCTTTCTTTCACCAAAAACTAAACTTGAATGAGGGCAAAAGATATATACTATGATGAGGAAGAAGCATTAAGAAAAGTTTTGTTTTGACAGTTTAGAGGTAGCATGTTGGTACGTGTCATTATTTCAACGTGGAGTGTGACACATGCCGAAGAAAGACAGCGAAAACCCTGATTGTGTGCTTGTGTGAGCGAATGGCTTGATGTTTTGAGGGAAAATATGAAAATTTAATTTAATTTAACTTAAGAAGTCAGTTTTCTGTACTTTTTGCGTTTCCTTGTTTCAAAATACAAGCCACTTGAGGCACATCAGAGGTGATGGGTGTTATATGATGTCAATATACTATGATGAGGATGAAGCATGTTGTCTTGGCCGTTTAGAGGTAGCATGTTCCTATGTGTCATTTTATGTATGGTATAACTTACAGTTTGTGTACTTTTCTGAAGCTGTCTTTCACCTTTTCTTCAAATGATTAACTGTTTTTCATCAAATCAAAAAATAAAGTAAATTACATAAGACAAAGTCAAAGTTTTCACTGAAATCAGATGCCTTTTTAACTTTTATTTCAGACTTGACTTCTTCATGTGAAGTTGAGATTTTGATCCGGAGAGGCACAACATGGTTTACTGCTCCAGGACAAAGTGAGACAGTCAGCTGTCCAGTCAAAGACTGTGGAGAACCTCTTAACATCACCTGGTGTAAACTGCTTGATGATAAAACCTGTGAGAGGGTTAATAAATCAAAGAATGTAGAAATAAGACAGAACGATGATGGAGACAAACTGGTCTCATATTTGAGTTTCAAAGAGATTTCAGTTCATGATGACGGCCTGTACAGATGTGCAACAACGGGATACGGAGAACTTACAACCAGTCATGCCATCAACATCTCAGTTTCAGGTAGGCAGTTGTTTTTCTCCCTCAGCATTAAAATATACATGTAATAAATATCATTCATTTTATCTGCTTTCTATTTGTAAAGACACATATGAGGGGGTTGAAAACAACATGATACCTGACAATGATCCAGGTAAGAACCTGTACAGTATCTGTGTGATGTACATCATAATAGATGCAGTTTAAGATCATTGATTTGATTCTTTTCCTTTTTGCAGCTGAATCATCGAGCACTGACCGTAGCAAAGTTGCGCCCTGGCTGCCGTACTTTGCTATCATTATGGCCGTAATTGTAAGAACATTAATATGTATTGTAATTCTGGATTATAGAATATATGTGTCATATACATTTCTCTTTTTACCACCTAATCATTTATTTTTTCTTTTTCTTTAATCCTTCAAATCAGGTGCAGAGAGAGCAGACAGGCAAGTGTTAGTCTGTGCAGTGTATGCTGTCACTGACCAGTCTGCTGAAGAACAACAGAATGAGACTCAAAAAGATAAAGATCCACTTTATACCACCGCCATCTTTGCCTGAACATTTCTCATACCTAACATTTATGGCTTCAATACGTTTTTAATGAGTTGAGCCAGTGGTCTATGTGGATTAGTCATGTGTAGACTCACTGAATAATGTACTTAGCATTACATGCTGATGTTTGTGATGTTGCTTTCTGCAATATAATCTTGAACATTTTGTTTTGCTTGTGGTTTTATGTTTTACAGTTAGTAGAGTTGATAAGATTACTCTGTTATTTCAGTGAAAGGTCTGACTTTCTGATCTCCTGCAGTCCTCTGTGGGAAACTGCTGTTACTAATAGACAGAGACATGTCAGTTTACAAACCCACAAGTGTGGCTTAGTTAACATGTCCAGGAAGTGACAGAAACAATGAAACGTCTGGTAAGCTCTGCTTCTTAACCACACGGTTCAGATACTGTTGTAGTTGATCAATGTCCTCATCACTGTTTGGCATTAATGTCATCTTTATCAGATATAAGATATTAATACTTTAATAGAACTACAGATACAAACAACAAACTTCAACCAGGAAAAATGCTTCAACAAAAATACTTTGCTCAAGTCAAAGCTCATCAGTTGCATCAGTTGCTGTACTCATGAAACAAAAACAACAACAGCAAAATCTTGGCTTGTGTCAACCAATAAACTGTTGCACCATCACTGTGACCCTGCTGCTTTACACATAACATGTTGTCTGTTGCAGCAGCATCATCTTGGCTGGTTGGGTCTACCTGGCTGGTACAGTTGTAACAATTAATCTCAATGTACAACCTGTTAACATCAACTAGTGTGAAACCATGTAGAGACGGGTGTTCAAGTGCAGAAGAAGAGAAAACTGGAGATGGAAGAAATAAAACAAAACATACTTGTTTTTTCACTGCTTGGTTGATTGCTTTCCACTTTTGCTTTCAGCTTATATTAAAGTGTATTTTTAGAGGTCATATTTTGTGTCACTGGATACATCATTTCATACTAGATATTTTGGATGACATTGTATTTGTTATTTGCTTAATAACTATTCCTGCAATATACACAACATTCCTGAAATGTCCTTGACCGAGTGTCCACAGTCCTCTACATCAAGCAGTAATATTCCTTCTGACACCTCCCAGTGTCCTGTTGCAATGTAACAGCTAGAGCCTGTGTCTATACACTAACCAGCCACAACATTAAAACCACTTACAGGTGAATTAAATAACTTTGACCATCTTTTTACAATCTAATGCTTGGCCATGTCTTTTTTTTATTAAATGCATTTTTGTCACCAACTCCTGCCTCAGTCCTCTCTGTCCTTCATTTGGGTCCTACCCCAATTAACCTGCAAACCCCTTGACATGAAGAACAGTACCAGGTCTTGGCCTGTCCTCCACATTACTAGACCTCAAACTGGTCAAGTATCTGTGGGATGATCCACAGAGGCCCCTCCCCACAATTCATAGGACCCAAAGACCCCCACCAACATCATCCTGTTACCAGACACCAGAGGACACCCTCAGAAGACCCATGTCCATTCTCTGATGACTGTTTTGGAGGTAAAAAGGTAGTCCTACACAATATTAGGAAGGTGGTTTTAATGTTGTTCAATAAAATTTCAAAAGAGCACAAAGTGTAGTTCTGGTTTTCTACACCAGATGGTGCTGTTAGAGAGGTCTGACAGTGATTAAAGACATGCCCACAGTTGACAAAAGACAGAAGGTGAAAGTTAACTCAGTCCACCTGCTGGTTGTGTAGAAAACAATGAAATAAAGCAGTAGCCCTGGTTGTGTACCGCCTGTCCAAGCAAGATCCACAAGATGAGAAACTAAACCCACTATACCCTCTACCTACTCTACCACCCTCTGCAGCTATAACAGCTTCAACTCTTCTATGAAGGCTTTCCACAAGCTTTAGGAGTGTGTTTATGGGAAGTTTTGACCATTCTTCCAGAAGCGCATTTGTGAGGTCAGACACTGATGTTGGATGAGAAGGCCTGGCTCAAAGTCTTTGCTCTAATTCATCTCAAAGGTGTTTTATCAGGTTGAGATCAGGACTCTGTGCAGGCCAGTCAAGTTCTTCCACACCAAACTCTCTCATCCATGTCTTTATGGACCTTGCTTTGTGCACTGGTGCTCAGTCATGTTGGAACAGGAAGAGGCCATCACCAAACTGTTCCCACAAAGTTGGGAGCATGGCATTGTCATGTATGTTTCTGTATTTATATATACAAACATACTGTAAACTACATTCTGTCATGACATGCCGGAATACACACGTGTGCCGGATGGTCGCATATACATCACAGGTGGGAGGTCAGGAAGTGGTGAGCTTGACATGAGTGAAGTGAGCAGCCTCTACTGTAGATCATTTCAAGAGTTTCAGGTCCAGAGCGTGTTGAGCCTGATGGACAGACTGAGCTACCTGGTGATCTTTTTGTTCTTCACATGTATCCACACATCTGGAGGAGATGAAGGTAAATCTGAAAACATTTTAAAACGTATACTAGAAGTGACTTTAGACACGACATGAGAAACTATGAGAAGAAAATGAATGTCTGTACGTATGACGGCAGCAGAGAAACAACTTAGATGAAGTTGTGACTTTAAAGCTATAAAATAGTCAAACAAAAGGATTTAAGAGTGGTGATAAAATGATGATGAAACAGTTTGTGGAGTCAGTGTCAGAATCATATAATCTTTAAATCAGATGATAGAAATGAGCCAACATGAGCTACCACATCCTGTCATGGAACTAATGTATAAGCAGTTAATCAAGCAAATGTTCTTTCATTCACCAAAAATAAACTTAAATGAGGGCAATGTGAAAATTTAGAGTAAAAGAAAAACAAAAACCCTAACTATGTAGTGATCCTTTAAACACTTAATCAGTCAGTGTTCCGTGTTTTTTTTTTTTTTGCGTTTCCTTGTTTCAAAATACAAGCTACCTGAGGACCATCAGATGTGATGGGTGTTAGATTGTATGTCAGTATACTACGATGAGGATGAAGGGTGTTTTTTTGCCAGGTTAGTAGTAGTATGTTGGTACGTGTATATTACATTTATATGAGACATAATTTCCAGTTTGTGTGCTTGTGTGAGCAAATGGCTAGATGTGTTACTGTGACTGTAAAGCGCTTTGAGTACCAGTAGATAGAAAGGAGCTGTATAAAAACAAGACTATAATTTAAAGCTATGATGTAGATTTTCCACCTTACAATTAAAAGTTATTCATTGACGCTCTGTATGTAAACAGTGTACTGTATTTGAATTTGTTACCAAGATAACTATCCAATAACACGAGTACAAATAATATATCTTTTTTGTTTAGTGTCATATGTGGAGACACGTCACACACATTGTTTGTAGATGCTCTATGCTGGACGAAAGAAAACCGAATTAACTACTCAAAAATGAAGTTGTCCTTTAAAAATGCATCACAGTTTGTTCCATAAAAGAAAACAGTCAGGGTTTTCTGGAGCTGTCTTTCACCTATTCTTGAAATGATTTTTTTTACTTTTATTTCAGACTTGTCTTCTTCGTGTGAAGTTGAGCTTCTCCTCCGGAGAGGCACAACATGGTTTACTGCTCCAGGACAAAGTGTGACAGTCAGCTGTCCAGTCAAAGACTGTGGAGAACCTATTAACATCATCTGGTGTAAACTGCTTGACGATAAAACCTGTGAGAGGGTTAATGAATCAAAGAATGTAGAAATAAGACAGAACCATGATGGAGACAAACTGGTCTCATATTTGAGTTTCAAAGAGATTTCAGTTCATGATGACGGCCTGTACAGATGTGATTTAATGGGATACGGACATCTTATAGTCAGTCATGCCATCAACATCTCAGTTTCAGGTAGGCAGTTGTTTTTCTCCCACATCATTAAAATATACATGTAATAAATATCATTCATTTTATGTGCTATCTATTTTTAAAGACACATATGAGGGGGTTGAAAACAACATGATACCTGACAATGATCCAGGTAAGAACCTGTACAGTATCTGTGTGATGTGCATCATAATAGATGCAGTTTAAGATCATTGATTTGATTCTTTTCCTTTTTGCAGTTGAATCACTGAGCGCTGACCGTAGCAAAGTCACATCCTGGCTGCCGTACTTTGCCATCGGCCTCAGTGTAGCTCTCCTGATTGTCGCACTGATATTGACAATCCTGCTTAGGATTTATGGCCGTAATCGTAAGAATATTAGTATGTATTGTCATTTTGGATTATAGAAAATATGTGTCATATACATTTATCTTCTTACCAATTAATAATTTATTTTTTCTTTTTCTTTTATCCTTCAAATCAGGTGCAGAGAGAGCAGACAGGCAAGTGTTAGTCTGTGCAGTGTATGCTGTCACTGACCAGTCTGCTGCAGAACAACAAAATGAGACTCAAAAAGATAAAGATCCACTTTATACCACCACCATCTTTGCCTGAACATTTCTCATACCTAACATTTATGGCTTCAATACGTTTTTAATGAGTTGAGCCAGTGGTCTATGTGGATTAGTCATGTGTAGACTCACTGAATAATGTACTTAGCATTACATGCTGATGTTTGTGATGTTGCTTTCTGCAGTATAATCTTGAACATTTTGTTTTGCTTGTGGTTTTATGTTTTACAGTTAGTAGAGTTGATAAGATTACTCTGTTATTTCAGTGAAAGGTCTGACTTTCTGATCTCCTGCAGTCCTCTGTGGGAAACTGCTGTTACTAATAGACAGAGACATGTCAGTTTACAAACCCACAAGTGTGGCTTAGTTAACATGTCCAGGAAGTGACAGAAACAATGAAACGTCTGTTAAGCTCTGCTTCTTAACCACACGGTTCAGATACTGTTGTAGTTGATCAATGTCCTCATCACTGTTTGGCATTAATGTCATCTTTATCAGATATAAGATATTAATACTTTAATAGAACTACAGATACAAACAACAAACTTCAACCAGGAAAAATGCTTCAACAAAAATACTTTGCTCAAGTCAAAGCTCATCAGTTGCATCAGTTGCAGTACTCATTCCACAAAAACAACAACAGCAACAAAATCTTGGCTTTATACATAACATCTTGTCTGTTGCAGCAGCACCATTTCAGCTGGTGCATTTGCAACTATGAATCTCAATGTGCAACCTGTTCACTTCAACTGGTGTTAAACTACGAAGGGACGTGTGTTCAAGTGCAGAAGAGAAAACTAGAGATGGACAGGGAATTCATGTGGACAGGATGTAGATGCAATTCGTTAAGTCCTACTCTGCTTGCATTATTAGTATTTGTTATTTCTTTAATAACCATTCCTGCAACATACACAACATTCCTGAAATGTCCTTGACCAAGTGTCCACAGTCCTCTACATCATGCAGTAATATTCCTTCTGACACATTCCAGTGTCCTGTTGCAACGTAACTGCTGGAGCCTGGACTGGCGACCTGTCCAGGGTGTACCCCTGCCTCTCGCCCGATGACAGCTGGGATAGGCTCCAGCAGACCCCCATGACCCTTAACAATACTAAATGGGTATAGAAGATGAATGAATGAATGTGATAGTTTGTGATACGTTTTAAGTCTTTTGTGATAAGATCCTGTTTCCTGTTTTATTTTAAGTTCTCGGTTTCATGTCTTGTATTTTTCCCTGTGACTGATTCATTGATTTCTCCTTGTGTGCTCTGCCCTGATTTGTTTCACCTGTGTCTCGTCACTCCTCTGACATGGGTGTGTATATATATAACCCTGCCTTAGCCTTTGTTCTCTGTCACATGTTGTCTGTGTGCTTGTTTCCTTGTCATGGCCGTGTCTCCTAGAAATTTTTGTCTTGTCACGTTTGGTACCCGCTGTCTCTACAGCGCTTTTGGTCTTGTCTTTTTTAATTAAATACCTTTTTGTTGCCAACTCCTGCTTTATCCCTCCCTGTCCTGCGTTTGGGTCCTACCCCTTGACATGAAAAACGTCTCCACTGCTCCATATTCACCAGATCCCAAACGTCTGTGGGATGATCCACAGAGATGCCTCCCCACAACCCATAGGACCCAAACGCCCCCACCAACATCATCCTGCTACCAGACACCACAGGACACCCTCAGAAGACCCATGTCCATTCTCTGATGAGTCACAACTGTTTTGGAGCCACAAGGGAGACCTACACAATATTAGGAGGTGGTTTTAATGTTGTGGCTGATTGATTCAGAATCAAGCTGAAATGAGAACAAGAACTTTGGATTTGTTGTAATATTCAAATATTCCTTTCAAATGTATTGTTCTTTACTTATTCAATAAAGTTTCAAAAGAGCACAAAGTGTGGTTCTGGTTTTCGACACCAGATGGTGCTGTTGGAGAGGTCGGACAGTGATGAAAGACATGCCCACAGTTGACAAAAGACAGAAGGTGAAAGTTAACTCAGTCCACCTGCTGGTTGTGTAGGGAAAAGAAAATTAAATAAAGCAGTAGCCCTGGTTGTGTACCGCCTGTCTGTGCAAGAATCCACAAGATGAGAAACTAAACCCACTATACCCTCTACCTACTCTACCACCAAGGGCGGACTGGCGTACAGGGACACCGGGGATTTCCCCGCCTGCCTATGCTGATAGCCAATTATATTTCGTCCATGTGAGTAAGTCCCACACACTTTTTCCACCTCTACTGCTGCAGCTGTCAGTCGTCAATCACACTGCGCTTGTGGTGCAAGACAGCTTTCGTGGATTGAGAGCCAGTGCTGTCCATTTTAAATAACATTTTCATTGAAATGGGCTTATTGTTGTAATTATGTTGCTGTATACGGCCCTTTGGCTGACTCTGACCGGCCCATGTTAAGCTTGTCATTTGTTCTCCACAGATCATCCGGACAGAACTTTTTTTGTGTGGTGTCCTAAATTACATGCTAATGCTAATGCCGTGTTAAACTGGCTAACGGTCACTTGCAATGTGTGTGTGTGTTAGCATGTATGCTAACAGACTGATGTTTAGCTGCAGTGGTGTCGTCATTAATAGTAGTTTTCTGTTAGCCGTGTGTGCTACTGTGGAACAGTAGGCTAACAGATTTAGCCCGTTGTCTGCTAACTGCTCTGCTAACTTTTTATAAAGACGTAGCAACACTGCTAACTGATACAGAGCTACTGCGTCTTGTGTCAGAGTCTCAGTTAACATATTTTAGTAGGCCTATGTGATGCTCTAATAGCATCAAATACTATTAGAGCATCAAACTTGTGTCTTAGTTTTTATTGGTGGACCGTATGAACTTCAGAGCGCCGCGCTGCCGTAATATACAGTAGTATTAGCCAATATTATGGTCATTTAAAAAATACATTTTGTTCATATTTTAAACGTCCATTGCTACAGATTTCATTTAAGATTTAATTAACTGCACTCTATAAGCAAATGTGTTCATTGTTAATAAAGCATTTCAGGTATGCTTTAAGTATGACTAATTGCTTTCTTGATCATCCTATTACTAAAAAAAACAGCACAAAATAAAACATAACACTGCTGCAGGCACAGAATTGAGTTCAGCCTAGTGGCACGGCCCTCCAAGATATTTACGGTTTCTCATGTGGTCCCTTGAGAAAAATAATTGCCCATGGTATATACAGTCTGTCATTCAGTTCTAACAGCCTGGCAAATTGGTTGACCTGTTCCCATTAAAATCACCACATGCTGTGTAAAATCACTATACTGTGGTAATTGTTTTACTGTAGACTACTTAAGGGTTCAGGTTAATGATTACTATATGATTATGGTCCAAAACAACATGAAATGCAGTTTTTTTTTTCATCAAGGTATATGAAACTTGTGTTGCCAGCTGGCTGGCTCCCCACGCCGACCATGAAGTGGGACGGTCTGTCAATGACTCCCGGGCCACTTTTGCCCCCCAGTCCACCCCTGCCACTCGTCACATCTTTAGTTTGTTCCCGTTTTTGTCATTCATGTAGAATATTCACGCATATCGAGAGCACGATTGTTTTAACACAATGCAAACAGTAAGGGTGACGAGTAAATGGTGTGTTGTGTTTGGGTGTTTTCGCTCCAGGTGACCCAGCAGGATGTGAAGAAGGAGAATCCGCTGCAGTTCAAGTTCAGAGCAAAGTTCTTCCCGCAGGATGTTTCTGAAGAACTCATCCAGGAGATCACACTTCTTCCTGCAGGTACTGGACGTGTTGTTGACAGCTCAGTCTGCCAAGATATTTGGGAGGTTGGGTCAATCAAAACGATACCGACATGATGTGGATATATACAGAAAAAAAAACTAAACGGGTTCAAAGCTTTTGTGGGCATGAATAAAAAACATCACAGATGATTCTGGTTGATTTCAACCTTGTTTATTTCCTGGTAATTGTGCCTCTGTGGGTTATGCTAACTTGATCAAAACATCATGCACATAAATAAAGCCATTTAACAAACTGCATTAAGGATCTCAATACACTAAACTACTACATGGACCATTTTAGGATGATCACAAGTATGATCGTTGGCTTTTGTGGAACCATATGGCACTGACTAAATGAGCTAAACCAAATAGAAGCTGAGACATAGAAGCTGGAGACAGAGGCCGAAAGACAGCAGGACCATCCTGACCGTCCCCTTGCCTCTTTGCTGTTACCTCTGAGGAGTTAAAACCTTTTCCGTGCGCGAGTGACGCCTGTTAATTCCACGGATGAGAGGAATCCCTGGTGTGGAATGAGACACGTCAAAGTTGATTGACTGAAGTTGACAGGTGGAAAAGCAGCAACGGAAAGCAGCATCAGACATGTAAACAAACTGTCACGTGTGAATGAATACGCTCTGACCTCTGCCTGCGTGATTAGGTCAGTCAGCAGGTTGTCCCAGATGGAGATCCCTAATGCAGTTACCAGGTAGAGCATTCAGCACTGACTGCTTCTGCGTTCACTTTCACTCTTTACACTCGGCAACAAAACAAAAATGTAAGTGTAACAATCCTGCCTTTCCAAAAGAACAATTAGCATGACCCAAAAATGTAAAATTTTCATTTAAGGTGAGGATTTCAAGTGAGCTGACACTGAGGTTTTGGTCTTTAAAGATCTAAATATCTGCTGTCTTGTTTAATATATGATTAGTTTGACAAAGAAGGTCAAACACGTAACACTAATTATACTGTTATACAAATGTTTGGTCAAATCTAAGAGTAAAATATAAAAATATCATCAGTTCAAATTCCTGTCTCAACTGAGCTGTGCATCAAGCTCTAGAGAAGATGTATACCTTTCCATTTGTGTCTTTACCCAGGAAATGATTAAAGTTAAACTGTACAAATTAATAATCTCCACTGTGAAGCCTCTAGGTTTCTAGTCATGGCTGCCACTGACAGTGTGCGTATCTGCGTGCACGTGTCCTCTCAGGTGAAGGAGGCCATTCTGAATGATGAGAACTACTGTCCTCCAGAGACGGCCGTGCTGCTGGCCTCCTATGCTGTCCAGGCCAAGTATGGAGCGTACAATAAAGAGGTTCACAAGCCTGGTTACCTGGCATCTGATCGCTTACTGCCACAGAGGTAAAGGTGATACACGCTGATGTCACGCTGTGTCTAAATGTTGATTGATGATTCCTGAGCCACAAAGTTATGTTCAGACATGCTCTCCCTCTGCAGCTGTAGCCGCACTCAAATATTAAAATATCTTTATGTCTTATGAGAAAATTATCTGCGCAGTGATGCCATTATTATTGTCGGACTGATATTGTTTGATACATATTATATTAAGAGTCAAAAAAAACACAAGGAGCAACACAAGCTAACAAAGGAACAGTGGGAGGACAGAATACAGACCTGGCATGAGGAGCACAGGAGCATGCTCAGGTGAGTGTGTCAGCTTGTGTGTTTGAGAGGTGTGCAGCAGTGCTTCTGCCTGCTGAGCACTGAATCTGTCTGAAATATAAGGAAACCTTTGTTTACATCACTGAAATGATTCAACTGAAGATTTGTATTTTTCATTTATTTAAATAACATGCATAAATGGAAATATGACTCTTTAGTGAACTATAGTGTTTGTTACTATTAGCAAATCTGATTTGTGTGCGTGAGAGTGTGTGTGTGTGCATGTGTGTGTGTGTGTATTTGGGTGTGTGCATGTTTGTGTGTTGCCATGACAACTGTCATAGTCACATGACATCACAGCCAATTCCATGTCAAACATCAAAGCCATTCTATGATGACATCATCATCCTCTAGGTATATGTACTCAGGTACACCTCCAGTTATCTACACTTTCATTTCATGAAAAACTACTTTCATTCGTGACAAACTACTGAGTGCGTCTTTAGACAGTGAATCGAGTTGAACCTACATTCAAACCTACTTTCAAAACTACATTCATACCAACATTCCATCCTACATTCATCAGCCATTCAATGCAGGAGCCAGAGATCTCACAGCTCTCTGCCGACCTAAAGTCGGAGGGAAATCAAAACACGACTCTCTGGAACATGGTGCAACATTTGACCATGGAGCTCCAAACTTCAGAGACCTCCTTAAAGGACCTGAAAGCTCAGCTCCAAAGAGCAGAGAAGGACAGTTTCCTTGAAAATCAAAAACTCTCTCAGGTCTCTGCAAACCTGGAGTCAGAGGAGAAAGAAAACAAGACTCTCTGGAACCAGGTGGAATATTTAACCATTGAGCACCACAGAGCAGAGACCAGCGCCAACGAGCAGGCCAGGTTATTACGTAAGGAGAGAGCCAAGTGTTTTCAGGAGGAAACACTGAGGATCAAACTGCAAAAACAGCTTGATCAACAACTGGAAGAAACAAGAAAACAAGAGGCCCAAGCAGAGCAGCAGATGGAGGAGCTTAGGGTGCAGCTCCAACAGGCAGAGAAGGACAGTTTCTCCCAGAAGGAAAAACTTTCTCAGGTCTCTGCAAATCTGGAGTCAGAGGAGAAAGAAAACAAGACTCTCTGGAACCAGGTGGAATATTTAACCATTGAGCACCACAGAGCAGAGACCAGCGCCAATGAGCAGGCCAGGTTATTACGTAAGGAGAGAGCCAAGTGTTTACAGGAGGAAACACTAAGGATCAAACTGCAAAAACAGCTTGATCAACAACTGGAAGAAACAAGAAAACAAGAGGCCCAAGCAGAGCAGCAGATGGAGGAGCTTAGGGTGCAGCTCCAACAGGCAGAGAAGGACAGTTTCTCCCAGAAGGAAAAACTTTCTCAGGTCTCTGCAAATCTGGAGACAGAGAAGAAAGAAAATAAGACTCTCTGGAACCAGGTGGAATATTTAACCATTGAGCAGCACAAAGCAGAGACCAGCGCCAACGAGCAGGCCAGGTTATTATGTGAGGAGAGAGCCAAGTGTTTCCAGGAGGAAACACTGAGGATCGAACTGCAAAAACAGCTCGAACAACAAGTGGAAACAATAAGACAACATGAGACCCTAGTCCAACAAATGGAGGAGCTGAAGGATCAGCTCAAACAGGCAGAGAAGGACAGTCTCCTCCAAAATCAAAAACTCTCTCAGGTCTCTGCAAACCTGGAGTCAGAGGAGAAAGAAAACAAGACTCTCTGGAACCAGGTGGAATATTTAACCATTGAGCACCACAGAGCAGAGACCAGCGCCAACGAGCAGGCCAGGTTATTACGTAAGGAGAGAGCCAAGTGTTTACAGGAGGAAACACTGAGGATCAAACTGCAAAAACAGCTTGATCAACAACTGGAAGAAGCAAGAAAACAAGAGGCCCTAGTCCAAGAGATGCAGGAGCTGAAGGACCAGCTCTCTGCAAACCTGGAGTTAAAGGAGAAGGAAAACAAGACTCTCCAGAAGGAGGTGGAATATTTAACCACTGAGCACCACAGAGCAGAGACCAGTGCCAACGAGCAGACTAATTTGCTACATAAGGAGAGAGCTAAGTGTTTACAGGAGGAAACACTGAGGATTGAACTGCAAAAACAGCTTGATCAACAACTGGAAGAAACAAGAAAACAAGAGGCCCTAGCAAAGGAGCAGATGAAGGAGCTTAGGGTGCAGCTCGAACAGGCAGAGAAGGACAGTCTCCTCCAAAATCAAAAACTCTCTCAGCTCTCTACAAACCTGGAGTCAGAGGAGAAAGAAAACAAGACTCTCTGGAACCAGGTGGAATATTTAACCATTGAGCACCACAGAGCAGAGACCAGTGCCAACGAGCAGGCCAGGTTGTTACGTAAGGAGAGAGCCAAGTGTTTACAGGAGGAAACACTGAGGATCGAACTGCAAAAACAGCTCGAACAACAAGTGGAAACAATAAGACAACATGAGACCCTAGTCCAATACATGGAGGAGCTGTTTCATCAGGTCTCTACAGACCTGGAGTTAAAGGAGAAGGAAAACAAGACTCTCCAGAACCAGGTGGAATATTTAACCATTGAGCACCACAGAGCAGACACCAGCGCCAAGGAGCAGGCCAGTTTGCTACATAAGGAGAAAGCCAAGTGTTTAGAGGAGGAAACGTTGAGGATTGAACTGCAAAAACAGTTTGAACAACAAGAGGAAATAATAAGACAGCATGAGGCCCTAGCCCAATACATGGAGGAGCTTATTGATCAGGTCTCTGCAAACCTGGAGTTAGAGCAGGAGGAAAACAAGATTCTTTGGGGCCGGGTGGAATATTTCACCACTGAGCATAACAGAGCAGAGACCAGCGCCAAGGAGCAGGCCAGGTTGTTATGTGAGGAGAGAGCCAAGTGTTTAGAGGAGGAAACACTGAGGATCAGGCTGCAAAAACAGCTGGAACAAACACAACAGGAGTTGGAGAAAAGGGAGTCGACATCATGTAGTACCATGATTCTGCAGCAAGCTCAGTCTCATTTTGAAAGTGCAGCAGAGGACCTGGAGCTGAATTCTAACGTCCTCCAGGAAGACATGGAGCAGAAGATTGAGAGGGACACTTCCTCCTGTGAACTTTCAGGGGACTTGACCCAACAACTCCCAGAAGAGAGCTCAGGAAACTCTAGGGAAGAGGCTAATCAAGCCCTCCCTATAGAGACCTTACAGCCCATGGATGAACCAGTCAACGAGAACTCCATTGAGGAGGAAGAAGATGAGGAGGCGATGGACGAATCCCAGACACCTGAGGTCGTCGAAGACACCCAAGTTTCAGAAGAGAAGGCTCCAAAGAACAAATCCTCCTGGATGCGTCGCCTCTGGAAACGAATGAGGCGAAAGAAGAAGAAAAGCTATTCAGGACGGATCATCTTATAACAACAACAAAACAAAAATTGAGAAGGAAAAGTTCTACCTGCATAGTCAATAGTAGCTAATTGTTGTGGTTGATTTGGAAAAAGAAGTTTTTTAGAAATTATATATTGGGCGGCACAGTGGAAAGGTGGTTAGCACCGATTCCTCACAGTGGGCCAGCAAGGCATCTCTGTGTGGAGTTGGCATCTTCTCTCTGTGTCGCGTGGGTTCTCACCGGGTGCTCCGGCTTCCTCCCACCCCCCAAAGACATGCTTGTTAGGTTAATTGGTGATTCTAAATTGGTCTAGTTGATTTGGTTGATTTGGGAAACTTGAAAACAAACACATAATTTACCGGGCGGCACAGCAGCGTGGTGGTTAGCACTGATTCCTCACAGTGGGCCAGCAAGGCATCTCTGTGAGGAGTTGGCATGTTCTCCCTGCGTCTGCTTGTCTAACCCTAAGTCTTTAAGAATGTCATTACACTAAGCAGGTAGAACTTATCCAAACATATGTGCCAAAAACAATAAATAAATAAATACAAAATAAAAAATAAAAATACTCCTTTAATTGTCATGATTTCTTCAAATGTCTTCCCTTGACGAACTCTCGGGATAAAATGGTATTTATAATTGTATAAAATCTGAAAACAGCTGGGAGCCTATCCCAGCTGTCTTTGGGCAAGAGGCCGAGTACACCCTGGACGGGCGGCTGGTCTATTTCAGGGCTAACACAGACAGACAGACAACTGGCATCATTAAAAAATTTAAATAAACAGCCTCCCATAATAACTGCAATTAATCTGGCTTGTGACGCTGCACAAAACAACTGTATGTATTTATATGTATCATGTGTTTCTTTGCCATGTTGGTGTATAAAAATAGGTTAAATACATTTAAGTATCAGATTTAAAAATCACATTTAATTAAAATATGAACTGACTTTCTCACAATTACAGAAATATTGTTCTTTCTAACAGGGACTTGTGACAAGGTCAAGGGTTG
This sequence comes from Planiliza haematocheilus, assembly GCA_005024645.1. Taxonomy (NCBI): domain Eukaryota; kingdom Metazoa; phylum Chordata; class Actinopteri; order Mugiliformes; family Mugilidae; genus Planiliza; species Planiliza haematocheilus. The sequence continues at coordinate 11,028,485 of SRSE01000725.1, forward strand.
TCCTGTAACGTGCAACTTACTATTACAAACTATGAGTCTTTAGTGAACTATAGTGTTCTATTTAGCATATCTGATCTGTGTGTGTGTGTGTGTGTGTGTGCATGCGTGCAGGGAGGATGCAATGATGGAGTATCTGAAGATCGCTCAAGACCTGGAAATGTATGGCGTCAACTACTTTGAAATTAAAAACAAGAAAGGCACAGAGCTGTGGCACGGGGTCGACGCCTTGGGCCTCAACATCTACGAGTAACCGGGACACACTCATATCACACGCGTTGGTTCATTTATTACAGGCACTTCGTCAATATTTTACATTAATCAATAATAGTGGATTTTCCGTGACAATGAAGACTCATGGTCATGCAGGTCATTGACAGAACACGTCTGACTACCCTTATTTAAAATTCACTGGATGTAAGTCTTTAACGTGTCATCTGTGTAATGACTCAAGAGACCGCTACTAATGTACATGTTGGTTCATTTAATGGTTTCATGAAGTCGGATGATTGGGTACCACTGACTGATGTCATCGGCTGAATCAAGTTTTACTTTGAACAACTGAATGAATCGCCTGCACATGGATTTGGTTTGACAGTAGCGCCCTCTTTTGATGGTCAACAGCATTGCAGCGTACATCAAACAATGAATGAAAGCCAAGAAAAGTATGTCATAAATATTCCTCAGATAGTCTATTTGTAGACAAGAGTTAATGCATACATCATTCTTTGACCTCATAAGTATTGAGTAAAACTTTTCACTCAGGTTGTCCCCAAAGATTGGTTTCCCCTGGAGCGAGATCAGAAACATTTCCTTCAACGACAAGAAGTTCGTCATCAAGCCCATGGACAAGAAAGCTCCTGTAAGTGTTGAGGAGTTAACGGAGAAATTCTCATACGTTTCCTGGGGAAATAAATTCCTTCGCGCTAAATCGTTTATGTCATGTTCTTTGTGCTTCCTCCAGGATTTTGTGTTCTACACTCCTCGGTTGCGCATCAACAAACGCATCCTGGCGTTTTGTATGGGCAACCACGAGCTGTACATGAGGAGGAGGAGGAAGCCCGACACCATCGAGGTGCAGCAGATGAAGGCTCAGGCCCGAGAGGAGAAGCACCACAAACAGATGGAGATGTACGGTTCATGCTGCTCTTGTTTCGGAGTGTTTTGTTTGTTGTTTTGTATTTCTTTTAGATTCTTTTGTCTGTTGCTTAAAGGTTCCTCAGCACATGTACATCACACTGCCATGCTGTCCTTTTTCTAGCGATATCTGAGTTCTAAAAATATAAGTCAGGATCACTGGGCAATGTCCGAGTACGTCAGAGCATAGAAGGCATGTCTTTCCAGTTTAGGTGGCCTTATAATTACAATTACGTGCAGAAAGTACAACAGTGCTTGCACATCCAGAAAAAAATACCACAGAAATTGCAAGATGGTTGCTTTACTTTAATGGGTATGATATTGCATTAACCCTCATGTTACCCTCTTGCATGCTCTCTGTCTGTCCACCCCTAAAGTAGCACAAGGGTTAAAAAAAAAAAATAGAGGTGGGAGGTTTGTGTGTGAGCAATTTATTTCAATAATAGATCATTTATAAGAAGCCCTTCAGGATTAAGGCTCTTTCCCAAACAGGCGTTTTCTCCTGACACTAAACACTGAATAAACACAGTGACATTTACTCTCCTTGAGCAGTAGGGGGCAGTGCTGCAGTGAGAAAAAAACGCATGTACACTCATGTACCTTATCTGCAAGGCGAATGACTGCTGGAGCCACTGTTACAGTAGGAAACAAAAGTAGCTCCTTTTTCTCTTGGGAATAAGAAACTTAATTAGTTATCTACTGTAGTGCATTGTATGCCGATGCTTAACAGCATTTATCTTGAATTTCCCTCAGGATCAATAAATTATCTATCTAATCTAATCATCTAATCATCACAGTACTTCTTGTTGGTTTGTTTGTGTGGAATTTGATTGATTCAGCGCCTGGCCTGTGTGGTCTGTTGAGTTCAGATTTTATGGATTTTGTCTTTTTTCCCTTTGTTGTTTTTTTAACTAAAAATCAAAAGCCAACCACAAACCACACACGGCCTCAAAGAAGCCTCGAAGGTTGAATGCAAGCTTATCTAGTTTTTGCTAATTTGCATTCAAGTGACACTGGAAAGAGTGGACTCTAAAAGTTATTTAAATATGGGTTTCCACTTAACGCATTTGTGTCTACATGTGCATGGTCCACACTGGTTCTGGATGTCCTTCTGAAGCACGTGGTCCGACTGATGCGTCTGATGTGTCGTGTAAATGAGCAGTAAAAGAGGGTGCAGCATTTTCACTCTTCTGTTTCACTGTAGTCCCTCATGACGCGCCAGTAGTAAAAACATGTAAATGGTTCGGTGACATGTGTCGCATGTAGTTTTGAGAGCGGGGAGCAGACCCAAGGCAGGAGTTGAGAAGTACACTGAGGGAGAGGCAGTCGGCAGAGGAGGCCAAGGCAGCGCTGGCTCAGCAGGCGGCCGACCAGATGAAGAACCAGGAGCAACTGGTACCTGCTGCAAAGATTCAGATTCTTCTTTTGCCATGCACCCAAATACAGAACAATATCAAAAACAATACAGAACAATATATAAATATAAAATAAAAGTCAGAATGGAGGGTAGGAGTATGAGCAGATCGTGTTATTGGTGGGTGGGGTCCTTAGTGATGGAGGCAGCTCTCCTGCGGACTCTATGCTTGTAGATTCTCTGCAGAGAGGGGAGCAGTGTACCACCTGTCCGAGCAAGATCCACAAGATGTGAAACTAAACCCACTATACCCTCTACCTACTCTACCACCCTCTGCAGCTATAACAGCTTCAACTCTTCTAGGAAAGTTTTCCACAAGGTTTAGGAGTGTGTTTATGGGAATTTTTGACCATTCTTCCAGAAAAGCATTTGTGAGGTCACACACTGATGTTGGATGAGAAGGCCTGGCTCACAGTCTTCACTCTAATTCATCTCAAAGGTGTTTTATCAGGTTGAGATCAGGACTCTGTGCAGGCCAGTCAAGTTCTTCCACACCAGACTCTCTCATCCATGTCTTTATGGACCTTGCTTTGTGCACTGGTGCTCAGTCATGTTGGAACAGGTAGAGGCCATCACCAAACTGTTCCCACAAAGTTGGGAGCATGGAATTGTCACGTATGTTTCTGTATTTATATATACAAATGTACCGTAAACTACATTCTGTCGTGACATGCCGGAATACACACGTGTGCCGGATGGTCGCATATTCATCGTAGGTGGGAGGTCAGGAAGTGGTGAACTTGTCATGAGTGAAGTGAGCAGCCTCTACTGTAGATCATTTCAAGAGTTTCAGGTCCAGAGCGTGTTGAGCCTGATGGACAGACTGAGCTACCTGGTGATCTTTTTGTGCTTCACATGTATCCACGCATCTGGAGGAGATGAAGGTAAATCTTAAAACATTTTAAAACTTATATTAGAAGTGACTTTGGACGCGACATGAAAAACTATGAGAAGAAAATGAATGTCTGTACGTATGACGGCAGCAGAGAAACAACTTAGATGAAGTTGTGACTTTAAAGCTATAAAATAGTCAAACAAAAGGATTTAAGAGTGGTGATAAAATGATGGTGAAACAGTTTGTGGAGTCAGTGTCAGAATCATATAATCTTTAAATCAGATGATAGAAATGAGCCAACATGAGCTACCACATCCTGTCATGGAACTAATGCAGAAACAGTTAATCAGTCAAATGTTCTTGAATGAGGGCAATCTGAAAATCTAGAACAAAAAAAAAAATGTGTGTTAGACTTGATATCACTATACTATGATGAGGAGGAAGCGTTAAAAAAAGTTTTGTTTTGTTGTGTACTGACACATTCAACACTTATTAAGAAGCTGTTCTGTGGCTTTTGCATTTCCTTGTTTCAAAGTACAAGTCACTTGAGGCACATCAGAGGTGATGGGTGTTAGATTTGATGTCAGTATGCTATGATGAGGATGAAGCATGTTGTTTTGGCAGGTTAGAGGTAGTATGTTCCCATGTTTTGATATATTTATAACATAACTGCTTGTGTGAACGAATGGCTAGACGTGTTACTGTACCAGTAGATAGAAATTAGCTCTATTAAAAACAAGACCATTTACCAAGACTGTAATTTAAAATGTATCATGTAGATTTTCCACCTTACAATTACAAGTTATTCATTGACACTCTGTATGTAAACAGTGGACTGCATTCGAATTTCTTACCAAGATAACTATCCAATAACATGAGTACAAATAATATATTGTTTTTGATTAGTGTCAGATGTACAGACACATCACACACATTGTTTGTTTGTGGATTCTCTATGCTGGACGAAAGAAAACCGAATTAACTACACAAAAATGAAGTTGTCCTTTAAAAATACATCACAGTTTGTTCCATTAAAGAAACAGTCAAACTTTTCTGAAGCTGTCTTTCACCTATTCTTGAAATGATAAACTGTTTTTCATCAAATCAAAAAATAAAGTAAATTACATAATGTCAAAGTTTTCACTGAAATCAGATGCTTTTTTACTTTTATTTCAGACTTGTCTTCTTTGTGTGAAGTTGAGCTTTTGATCCGGAGAGGCGCAACATGGTTTACTGCTCCAGGACAAAGTGTGACAGTCAGCTGTCCAGTCAAACACTGTGGAGAACATCTTAACATCATCTGGTGTAAACTGCTTGACGATAAAACCTGTGAGAGGGTTAATAAATCAAAGAATGTAGAAATAAGACAGAACCATGATGGAGACAAACTGGTCTCATATTTGAGTTTCAAAGAGATTTCAGTTCATGATGACGGCCTGTACAGATGTGAAACAACGGGATACGGAGAACTTACAACCAGTCATGCCATCAACATCTCAGTTTCAGGTAGGCAGTTGTTTTTCTCCCTCAGCATTAAAATATACATGTAATAAATATCATTCATTTTATCTGCTATCTATTTATAAAGACACATATGAGGGGGTTGAAAACAACATGATACCTGACAATGATCCAGGTAAGAACCTGTACAGTATCTGTGTGATGTGCATCATAATAGATGCAGTTTAAGATCATTGATTTGATTCTTTTCCTTTTTGCAGATGAATCACTGAGCGCTGACCGTAGCAAAGTCACGCCATGGCTGCCGTACTTTGCCATTGGCCTCAGTGTAGCTCTCCTGCTTGTCGCACTGATATTGGCAATCCTGCTGAGGATTTATGGCCGTAATCGTAAGAATATTAATATGTATTGTCATTTTGGATTATAGAAAATATGTGTCATATACATTTCTCTTCTTACCAACTAATAATTTCTTTTTTCTTTTTCTTTTATCCTTCAAATCAGGTGCAGAGAGAGCAGACAGGCAAGTGTTAGTCTGTGCAGTGTATGCTGTCACTGACCAGTCTGCTGAAGAACAACAGAATGAGACTCAAAAAGATAAAGATCCACTTTATACCACTGCCATCTTTGCCTGAACATTTCTCATACCTAACATTTATGGCTTCAATACGTTTTTAATGAGTTGAGCCAGTGGTCTATGTGGATTAGTCATGTGTAGACTCACTGAATAATGTACTTAGCATTACATGCTGATGTTTGTGATGTTGCTTTCTGCAATATAATCTTGAACATTTTGTTTTGCTTGTGGTTTTATGTTTTACAGTTAGTAGAGTTGATAAGATTACTCTGTTACTTCAGTGAAAGGTCTGACTTTCTGATCTCCTGCAGTCCTCTGTGGGAAACTGCTGTTACTAATAGACAGAGACATGTCAGTTTACAAACCCACAAGTGTGGCTTAGTTAACATGCCCAGGAAGTGACAGAAACAATGAAACGTCTGGTAAGCTCTGCTTCTTAACCACACGGTTCAGATACTGTTGTAGTTGATCAATGTCTTCATCACTGTTTGGCATTAATGTCATCTTTATCAGATATAAGATATTAATACTTAATAGAACTACAGATACAAACAACAAACTTCAACCGGGAAAAGTGCTTCAACAAAAATACTTTGCTCAAGTCAAAGCTCATCAGTTGCATCAGTTGCATCAGTTGCTGTACTCATGCCACAAAAACAACAACAGCAAAATCTTGGCTTGTGTCAACCAATAAACTGTTGCACCATCACTGTGACCCTGCTGCTTTACGCATAACATGTTATTTGATGCTGGTTGGGTCAGTCTGGTTGATGTGGTTGCAACTATTATTCTCAGTGTACAACCTGTTTCCTGTTTTATTTTGTAAAGTTCTTGGTTTCCTGTCTTGTGTTTTTCCCTGTGATTGATTCATTGGTTTCTCCTGTCTCATCACCCCTCTGTCCCCTGTCTGTATATATAGCCCTGCCATCCTCTTTGTTCTCTGTCACATCGCACTTGTTGTCTGTGGACTTGTTTTCTTGCCATGTTCATGTTTTACACCAATTGTCTCTGCTAGTGATGGAAACAGCAGTTTTGAAGACTGAACATATGCACATGAATTTTTCCAGCCTGTCACATAAACAAATAAAGTGTGTGATTAAATGTCAGTTTTTTTTAAATACGATTTATTGCACTGAAATGAAAACAACAAGAAGAAGAAAAGTGAGAAATAATAAATAAAAGGCAAAATGACAAACTAAAACTATTATAAATACTCCCTATAGTGTCAAACACTCCAGTCCCTCCTCCAAAAGAGCACAAAGAGTAGTTCTGGTTTTCGACACCAGATGGTGCTGTTGGAGAGGTCTGACAGTGATTAGACATGCCCACAGTTGACAAAAGGTGGAAAGGTGAAAGTTAACTCAGTCCACCTGCTGCTTGTGTAGAAAACAAAGAAATAAAGCAGTAGCGCTGGTTGTGTATTGCCTGTCCGACCAAGAATCCACAAGATGAGAAACTAAACCCACGTCTACTATTACCATATAATAAGATACATTTAGTTTATAGTAATAGGTATTTTCTCTCAAGACACAGTATCTGCTTGTCATTGTTTCTTATTGTTTTTCAGGACCTGTACCACAGAAGGGCTGATGGTCCAGGAACTGTGTCTGTTGAGATGATAGATATGTAGATGTTACAAAGTTGATCTCTGGTTCACCCAACAAAAGAAATGCCAGTAACTTCTCATCTTACACTATACTGACAAAAGTATTTGCTCATCTACCATTATACACATATGAACTTAAGTGACATTCATTCTTAATCCATAGAGTTTAATATGACGTGGGACCACCCTCTGCAGCTTCAGTTCTTCTTGGAAAGCTTTCCACAAGCTTTAGGAGTGTGTTTATGGGAATTTTTGACCATTCATCTGGAAAAGCATTTGTGAGGTCAGACACTGATGTTGGATGAGAAGGCCTGGCTCACAGTCTTCACTCTAATTCATCTCAAAGGTGTTTTATCAGGTTGAGATCAGGACTCTGTGCAGGCCAGTCAAGTTATTCCACACCAAACTCTCTCATCGTGTCTTTATGGACCTTGCTTTGTGCACTGGTGCTCAGTCATGTTTGAACAGGAAGAGGCCATCACCAAACTGTTCCCACAAAGTTGGGAGCATGGAATTGTCATGTATGTTTCTGTATTTATATATAGAAACATACTGTAAACTACATTCTGTCATGACATGCCGGAATACACACGTGTGCCGGATGGTCGCATATACATCACAGGTGGGAGGTCAGGAAGTGGTGAGCTTGTCATGAGTGAAGTGAGCAGCCTCTACTGTAGATCATTTCAAGAGTTTCAGGTCCAGAGCGTGTTGAGCCTGATGGACAGACTGAGCTACCTGGTGATCTTTTTGTGCTTCACATGTATCCACACATCTGGAGGATATGAAGGTAAATCTGAAAACATTTTAAAACTTATATTAGAAGTGACTTTGGACGCGACATGAGAAACTATGAGAAGAAAATGAATGTCTGTACGTATGACGGCAGCAGAGAAACAACTTAGATGAAGTTGTGACTTTAAACTATAAAATAGTCAAACAAAAGGATTTAAGAGTGGTGATAAAATGATGGTGAAACAGTTTGTGAAGTCAGTGTCAGAATCATATAATCTTTAAATCAGATGATAGAAATGAGCCAACATGAGCTACCACATCCTGTCATGGAACTAATGTATAGACAGTTAATCAGTAAAACGTTATTTCTTTCACCAAAAAATAAACTTAAATGAGGAAAAAAAATGTGTATTAGATTTGACGTCAGTATACTATGATGAGGAGGAAGCGTTAACAAAAGTTCTGTTTTCACAGTTTAGAGGTAGCATGTTGGTACGTGTCATTATTTCAATGTGGAGTGTGCCACACGCTGAAGTAAGACAACCAACACCCAGACTGTGTGCTTGTGTGAGCGAATGGCAGGATGTGTTACCGTGAATATAAAGCAAATCAGATGCCCCCTTTTTTAAAATTTTATTTCAGACTCGTCTTCTTCGTGTGAAGTTCTAATGTTGATCCGGAGAGGCACAACATGGTTTACTGCTCCAGGACAAAGTGTGACAGTCAGCTGTTCAGTTAAACACTGTGGAGAACCTCTTAACATCATCTGGTGTAAACTGATTGATGATAAAACCTGTGAGAGGGTTAATAAATCAAAGAATGTAGAAATAAGACAGAACCATGATGGAGACAAACTGGTCTCATATTTGAGTTTCAAAGAGATTTCAGTTCATGATGACGGCCTGTACAGATGTGAAACAATGGGATACAGAGAACTTACAGCCAGTCATGCCATCAACATCTCAGTTTCAGGTAGGCAGTTGTTTTTCTCCCTCAGCACTAAAATATACATGTAATAAATATCATTCATTTTATCTGCTATCTATTTGTAAAGACACATATGAGGGGGTTGAAAACAATATGATACCTGACAATGATCCAGGTAAGAACCTGTACAGCATCTGTGTGATGGGCATCATAATAGATGCAGGTTAACATCATTGATTTGATTCTTTTCCTTTTTGCAGCTGAATCACTGAGCGCTGACCGTAGCAAAGTCACGCCATGGCTACCATACCTTTCCATCGGCCTCAGTGTAGCTCTCCTGATATTCGCAGCAATCCTGCTGAGGATTTGTGGCCGTAATCGTAAGAACAATAATATGTATTGTCATTTTGGATGACAAAAAATATGTGTCATATACATTTCTCTTCTCACCACCTAATAATTTATTTTTTCTTTTTCTTTTATCCTTCAAATCAGGTGCAGAGAGAGCAGACAGGCAAGTGTTAGTCTGTGCAGTGTATGCTGTCACTGACCAGTCTGCTGAAGAACAACAGAATGAGACTCAAAATGATAAAGATCCACTTTATACCACCGCCATCTTTGCCTGAACATTTCTCATACCTAACATTTATGGCTTCAATACGTTTTTAATGAGTTGAGCCAGTGGTCTATGTGGATTAGTCATGTGTAGACTCACTGAATAATGTACTTAGCATTACATGCTGATGTGATGTTGCTTTCTGCAATATAATCTTGAACATTTTGTTTTGCTTGTGGTTTTATGTTTTACAGTTAGTAGAGTTGATAAGATTACTCTGTTATTTCAGTGAAAGGTCTGACTTTCTGATCTCCTGCAGTCCTCTGTGGGAAACTGCTGTTACTAATAGACAGAGACATGTCAGTTTACAAACCCACAAGTGTGGCTTAGTTAACATGTCCAGGAAGTGACAGAAACAATGAAACGTCTGGTAAGCTCTGCTTCTTAACCACACGGTTCAGATACTGTTGTAGTTGATCAATGTCTTCATCACTGTTTGGCATTAATGTCATCTTTATCAGATATAAGATATTAATACTTTAATAGAACTACAGATACAAACAACAAGCTTCAACCAGGAAAAATGCTTCAACAAAAATACTTTGATCAAGTCAAAGCTCCTCAGTTGCATCAGTTGCTGTACTCATGAAACAAAAACAACAACAACAAAATCTTGGCTTGTGTCAACCAATAAACTGTTGCACCATCACTGTGACCCTGCTGCTTTACGCATAACATGTTGTCTGTTGCAGCAGCATCATCTTGGCTGGTTGGGTCTGTCTGGCTGGTGCAGTTGTAACAATTAATCTCAATGTACAACCTGTTAACATCAACTAGTGTGAAACCATGTAGAGACGGGTGTTCAAGAGCAGAAGAAGAGAAAACTGGAGATGGAAGAAAGAACACAAAACATACTTGTTTCTTTCACTGCTTGCTTGATTGCTTTCCACTTTTGCTTTCATCTTATATTAAAGTGTATTTTTAGAGGTCATATTTCATTGTGTTGGACACATAATTTTATACTCGATATTTTGGATGACATTGTATTTGTTATTTCTTTAATAACCATTCCTGCAACATACAGAACATTCCTGAAATGTCCTTGACCAGGTGTCCACAGTCCTCTACATCATGCAGTAATATTCCTTCTGACACCTCCCAGTGTCCTGTTGCAATGTAACAGCTGGAGTCTGTGTCTATACACAGATCAGCCACAACATTAAAACCACTTACAGGTGAATTAAATAACTTTGACCATCTTTTTACAATCTAATGTTTGGCCATGTCTTTTTTTTTATTAAATGCATTTTTGTCACCAACTCCTGCCTCAGTCCTCTCTGTCCTGCATTTGGGTCCTACCCCCATTAACCTGCAAATCCCTTGACATGAAGAACAGTACCAGGTCTTAGCCTGGCCTCCACATTACTAGACCTCAAACTGGTCAAGTATCTGTGGGATGATCCACAGAGGCGCCTTCCCACAATTCATAGGACCCAAAGGCCCCCACCAACATCATCCTGCTACCAGACACCAGAGGACACCCTCAGAAGGCCCATGTCCATTCTCTGTTTTGGAGGTAAAATGGTAGATCTACACAATATTAGGAATGTGGCCTTAATGTTGTCCAATAAAATTTCAAGAGCACAAAGTGTAGCTCTGTTTTTTTACACCAGATGGTGCTGTTGGAGAGGTCTGACAGTGATTAAAGACATGCCCACAGTTGACAAAAGACAGAAGGTGAAAGTTAACTCAGTTCACCTGCTGGTTGTGCAGAAAACAATGAAATAAAGCAGTAGCCCTGGTTGTGTACCGTCTGTCCGAGCAAGATCCACAAGATGAGAAACTAAACCCACTATACCCTCTACCTACTCTACCACCCTCTGCAGCTATAACAGCTTCAACTCTTCAGGGAAAGTTTTCCACAAGCTTTAGGAGTGTGTTTATGGGAATTTTTGACCATTCTTCCAGAAGCACATTTGTGAGGTCACACACTGATGTTGGATGAGAAGGCCTGGCTCACAGTCTTCACTAGTTTATCTCAAAGGTGTTTTATCAGGTTGAGATCAGGACTCTGTGCAGGCCAGTCAAGTTCTTCCACACCAGACTTGCTCATCCATGTCTTTATGGACCTTGCTTTGTCCACTGGTGCTCAGTCATGTTGGAACAGGAAGAGGCCATCCCCAAACTGTTCCCACAAAATTGGGACCATGGCATTGTCATGTATGTTTCTGTATTTATATATACAAACAAGAGTAAACTACATTCTGTCGTGACATGCCGGAATACACACGTGTGCCGGATGGTCGCATTTCATCGTAGGTGGGAGGTCAGGAAGTGGTGAACTTGTCGTGAGTGAAGTGAGCAGCCGCTACTGTAGATCATTTCAAGAGTTTCAGGTCCAGAGCGTGTTGAGCCTGATGGACAGACTGAGCTACCTGGTGATCTTTTTGTGCTTCACATGTATCCACACATCTGGAGGAGGTGAAGGTAAATCTGAAAACATTTTAAAACTTATATTAGAAGTGACTTTGGACGCGACATGAAAAACTATGAGAAGAAAATGAATGTCTGTACGTATGACGGCAGCAGAGAAACAACTTAGATGAAGTTGTGACTTTAAAGCTATAAAATAGTCAAATAAAAGGAATTAAGAGTGGTGATAAAATGATGATGAAACAGTTTGTGGAGTCAGTGTCAGAATCATATAATCTTTAAATTAGATGATAGAAATGAGCCAACATGAGCTACCACATCCTGTCAGGGAAGTAATGCAGAAACAGTTAATCAGTCAAATGTTCTTGAATGAGGGCAATCTGAAAATCTAGAGCAAAAAAATGTGTTTTAGACTTGATATCACTATACTTTAATGAGGAGGAAGCGTTAAAAAAAAGTTTTGTTTTGTTGTGTACTGACCCATTCAACACTTATTAAGAAGCTGTTCTGTGGCTTTTGCATTTCCTTGTTTCAAAGTACAAGTCACTTGAGGCACATCAGAGGTGATGGGTGTTAGATTTGATGTCAGTATACTATGATCAGGATGAAGCATGTTGTTTTGGCAGTTTAGAGGTATGTTCCCATGTTTTGATATATGTATGACATAACTGCTTGTGTGAGCGAATGACTAGACGTATTACTGTACCAGTAGATAGAAAGGAGCTCTATTAAAAACAAGACCATTTACCAAGACCATAATTTAAAATGTATCATGTAGATTTTCCACCTTACAATTACAAGTTATTCATCGATGCTCTGCATGTAAACAGTGGACTGCATTCGAATTTGTTACCAAGATAACTATCCAATAACATGAGTACAAATAATATATTGTTTTTGATTAGTGTCAGATGTGGAGACACGTCACACACATTGATTGTTTGTGGATTCTCTATGCTGGATGAAAGAAAAAATGAAGTTGTCCTTTAAAAATACATCACAGTTTGTTCCATTAAACAAACAGTCAAACTTTTCTTTATTTAACTTTTATTTCAGACTTGTCTTCTTCTTGTGAAGTTGAGCTTTTGATCCGGAGAGGCACAACATGGTTTGCTGCTCCAGGACAAAGTGTGACAGTCAGCTGTCCAGTCAAACACTGTGGAGCACCTCCTAACATCATCTGGTGTAAACTGATTGATGATAAAACCTGTAAGAGGGTTAATAAATCAAAGAATGTAGAAATAAGACAGAACCATGATGGAGACAAACTGGTCTCATATTTGAGTTTCAAAGAGATTTCAGTTCATGATGACGGCCTGTACAGATGTTCAACAACGGGATACGGAGAACTTATAGCCAGTCATGTCATCAACATCTTAGTTTCAGGTAGGCAGTTGTTTTTCTCCCTCATCATTAAAATATACATGTAATAAATATCATTCATTTTATCTGCTATCTATTTTTAAAGACACATATGAGGGGGTTGAAAACAACATGATACCTGACAATGATCCAGGTAAGAACCTGTACAGTATCTGTGTGATGTGCATCATAATAGATGCAGGTTAAGATCATTGATTTGATTCTTTTCCTTTTTGCAGTTGAATCACTGAGCGCTGACCGTAGCAAAGTCACACCGTGGCTGCCATACTTTGCCATCGGCCTCAGTGTAGCTCTCCTGATTGTCGCACTGATATTGGCAATCCTGCTGAGGATTTATGGCCGTAATCGTAAGAACATTAGTATGTATTGTCATTTTGGATTATAGAAAATATGTGTCATATACATTTCTCTTCTCACCACCTAATAATTTCTTTTTTCTTTTTCTTTTATCCTTCAAATCAGGTGCAGAGAGAGCAGACAGGCAAGTGTTAGTCTGTGCAGTGTATGCTGTCACTGACCAGTCTGCTGAAGAACAACAGAATGAGACTCAAAAAGATAAAGATCCACTTTATACCACCGCCATCTTTGCCTGAACATTTCTCATACCTAACATTTATGGCTTCAATACGTTTTTAATGAGTTGAGCCAGTGGTCTATGTGGATTAGTCATGTGTAGACTCACTGAATAATGTACTTAGCATTACATGCTGATGTTTGTGATGTTGCTTTCTGCAATATAATCTTGAACATTTTGTTTTGCTTGTGGTTTTATGTTTTACAGTTAGTAGAGTTGATAAGATTACTCTGTTATTTCAGTGAAAGGTCTGACTTTCTGATCTCCTGCAGTCCTCTGTGGGAAACTGCTGTTACTAATAGACAGAGACATGTCAGTTTACAAACCCACAAGTGTGGCTTAGTTAACATGCCCAGGAAGTGACAGAAACAATGAAACGTCTGGTAAGCTCTGCTTCTTAACCACACGGTTCAGATACTGTTGTAGTTGATCAATGTCCTCATCACTGTTTGGCATTAATGTCATCTTTATCAGATATAAGATATTAATACTTTAATAGAACTACAGATACAAACAACAAACTTCAACCAGGAAAAATGCTTCAACTAAAATACTTTGCTCAAGTCAAAGCTCATCAGTTGCTGTACTCATGAAACAAAAACAACAACAACAAAATCTTGGCTTTTGTCAACCAATAAACTGTTGCACCATCACTGTGACCCTGCTGCTTTACGCATAACATGTTATTTGATGCTGGTTGGGTCAGTCTGGTTGATGTGGTTGCAACTATTACTCTCAGTGTACAACCTGTTTCCTGTTTTATTTTGTTAAGTCCTTGGTTTCCTGTCTTGTGTTTTTCCCTGTGATTGATTCATTGGTTTCTCCTTGTGTGCTTCGTCCTGATTTGTTTCACCTGTGTCTCATCACCCCTCTGTCCCCTGTCTGTATATGTAGCCCTGCCATCCTCTTTGTTCTCTGTCACATCACACTTGTTGTCTGTGGACTTGTTTTCTTGCCATGTTCATGTTTTACACCAATTGTCTCTGCTAGCGATGGGAACAGCAGTTTCGAAGACTGAACATACGCACATGAATTTTTCCAGCCTGTCACATAAACAAATAAAGTGTGTGATTAAATGTCAGTTTTTTTAAATACGATTTATTGCACTGAAATGAAAACAACAAGAAGAAGAAAAGTGAGAAATAATAAATAAAAGGCAAAATGACACACTAAAACTATTATAAATACTCCCTATAGTGTCAAACACTCCAGTCCCTCCTCCAAAAGAGCACAAAGAGTAGTTCTGGTTTTCGACACCAGATGGTGCTGTTGGAGAGGTCTGACAGTGATTAGACATGCCCACAGTTGACTAAAGGTGGAAAGGTGAAAGTTAACTCAGTCCACCTGCTGCTTGTGTAGAAAAAAATGAAATAAAGCAGTAGCGCTGGTTGTGTACCGCCTGTCCGACCAAGAATCCACAAGATGAGAAACTAAGCCTACGTCTACTATCACCATACCTATAAGATACATTTAGTTTTATAGTAAGAGGTGTTTTCTCCCAAGACATAGTATCTGCTTGTCATTGTTTCTTATTGTTTTCAGGAGCTGTACCTTTGCCTCAGAAGGGCTGATGGTCCAGGAACTGTGTCTGTTGAGATGATAGATATGTAGATGTTACAAAGTTGATCTCTGGTTCACCCAACAAAAGAAATGCCAGTAACTTCACATCTTTCACTGTACTGACAAAAGTATTTGCTCATCTACCTTTATACACATATGAACTTAAGTGACATTCATTCTTAATCCATAGAGTTTAATATGACGTGGGACCACCCTCTGCAGCTTCAGCTCTTCTTGGAAGGCTTTCCACAAGGTTTAGGAGTGTGTTCATGGGAATTTTTGACCATTCATCTGGAAAAGCATTTGTGAGGTCACACACTGATGTTGGATGAGAAGGCCTGGCTCACAGTCTTCACTCTAATTCATCTCAAAGGTGTTTTATCAGGTTGAGATCAGGACTCTGTGCAGGCCAATGAAGTTCTTCCACACCAAACTTTTTCATCCATGTTTTTATGGACCTTGCCTTGTGTACTGGTGCACAGTCATGTTGGAACAGGAAGAGGCCATCGCCAAACAGTTCCTACAAAGTTTGGAGCAGGTAATTGTCCAAAATGTCTTGGTATGCTGAAGCATTCAGAGTTTCTTTCACTGGAACTAAGGGGCCAAGCCCAGCTCCTGAAAAACAACCCTGGTGACCTCTGCATACTATACGCCTCAGCATCCACTAACCCTGCTCTGTCATTTTATGTGGCCTGCCACTTCATGGCTGAGTTGCTGTTATTCCCAGTCACTTCCACTTTGTTGTAATAGTACTGATGGTTGGAATATATAGAAGCGAGGAAATTTCATGACTGGACTTGTTGCACAGGTGGCATCCTATCACAGTACCACGCTGGAATTCACTGAGCTCCTGAGAACAACCCATTTTTTCACAAATGTCTGAATGCCCAGGTGCTTGATTTGGAACTCCTGAATAAGTTATGTGGATGGGTGAGAGAATCATTTTGGCAGTATGGTGTATGTTTCTGTTTTTTATATGTACAAATACTAGAAACTACATTCTGTCGTGACATGGTGGAATACATACATGTGCCGGATGGTCGCATATACTTCACAGGTGGGAGGTCAGGAAGTGGTGAGCTTGTCGTGAGTGAAGTGAGCAGCCTCTACTGTAGATCATTTCATGAGTTTCAGGTCCAGAGCGTGTTGAGCGTGATGGACAGACTGAGCTACCTGGTGATCTTTTTGTGCTTCACATGTATCCACGCATCTGGAGGAGATGAAGGTAAATCTTAAAACACTTTAAAAACTCGTATTAGAAGTAACTTTGGACGCGACATGAAAAACTATGAGAAGAAAATGAATGTCTGTACGTATGACGGCAGCAGAGAAACAACTTAGATGAAGTTGTGACTTTAAAGCTATAAAATAGTCAAACAAAAGGATTTAAGAGTGGTGATAAAATGATGGTGAAACAGTTTGTGGAGTCAGTGTTAGAATCATATAATCTTTAAATCAGATGATAGAAATGAGCCAACATGAGCTACCACATCCTGTCATGTAACTAATGCAGAAACAGTTAATCAGCCAAATGAGGGCAATCTGAAAATCTAGAGCAAAATGTGTGTTAGATTTGGTGTCAGTAAACTATGATGAGGAGGAAGTGTTAAAAAAGTTGTATGGTTATATTTCAATGCAAGACACTGAACACCCAGACTGTATGCTTGTATGAGTGAATGGCTAGATGTGTTACTGTGACTGTAAAGTGCTTTGAGTACCAGTAGGTAGAAAGGAGATGTATAAAAACAAGACCATAATTTAAAATCTATGATGTAGATTTTCTACCTTCTCATTCACTCTTCTTTGGTGATTCATTGATGCTCTGTATATAAACAGTGGACTGTATTAGAAACTGTTACCAAGATAACATGAGTACAGATAATGTTTGTTGTTTAGTGTCATCTGTACACACACATCTATTTCATGCATGTGGTTCGTTGGTGGATACTCTATCCTGAATGAAAGAAAGAGAACTAAATTACAGTAACTACACATAAAATTAAGTTATCCTTTAAAAATGCAACACAGTTTGTTCCATTAAACTTTTCTGAAGCTGTCTTTCATCAAACCAAAAAATAAAGTAAACTACATAAGACAATGTGAAACACTGAAATCAGATGCCCCCTTTTTGTTTTTTACTTTTATTTCAGACTCGTCTTCTTCATGTGAAGTTGAGCTTTTGATCTGGAGAGGCACAACATGGTTTACTGCTCCAGGACAAAATGTGACAGTCAGCTGTCCAGTCAAAGACTGTGGAGAACTTCTCAACATCAGCTGGTGTAAACTGCTTGACATAAATAAGTGGGAGCAGATTAATAAATCAAAGAATGTAGAAATAAGACAGAACCATGATGGAGACAAACAGGTCTCATATTTGAGTTTCAAAGAGATTTCACTTCATGATGACGGCCTGTACAGATGTGAAACAACGGGATACAGAGAACTTATAGTCAGTCATCCCGTCAACATCTCAGTTTCAGGTAGGCAGTTGTTTTTCTCCCTCAGCATTAAAATATACATGTAATAAATATCATTCATTTTATCTGCTATCTATTTTTAAAGACACATATGAGGGGGTTGAAAACAACTTGACACCTGACAATGATCCAGGTAAGAACCTGCACAGTATCTGTGTGATGTGCATCATAATAGATGCAGGTTAAGATCATTGATTTGATTCTTTTCCTTTTTGCAGCTGAATCACTGAGCGCTGACCGTAGCGAAGTCACACCGTGGCTGCCATACTTTGCTATCTGCCTCAGTGTAGCTCTCCTGGTTCTCACAATGATATTGGCAATCATGCTGAGGATTTGTGGCTGTAATTGTAAGAACATTAATATGTATTGTCATTTTGGATGATAGAAAATATGTGTCATATACATTTCTCTTCTTACCACCTAATAATTTCTTTTTTCTTTTTCTTTTATCCTTCAAATCAGGTGCAGAGAGAGCAGACAGGCAAGTGTTAGTCTGTGCAGTGTATGCTGTCACTGACCAGTCTGCTGAAGAACAACAGAATGAGACTCACAAAGATAAAGATCCACTTTATACCACCGCCATCTTTGCCTGAACATTTCGCTTGATTCATTGATTTCTCCTTGTGTGCTCCACCCTCATTTGTTTCACCTGTGTCTCATCACCCCTCTGTCCTATATATATATATATATATATATATATATATATATATATATATATATACATATATAGCCCTGCCTTCCCCTTTATTCTCTGTCATGTCGCACTTGTCACTTCTCTGTGTATTTGTCTCCTTGCCATGTTCTTGTCTCCTACAGGTTTTTGTTTAGTCACATTTGGTATACCTGCCATCTCTGCAGTGTCTTTCTCTTTTGTTTCATATCAAAACCTGGAAGTATTGTTCTTTACTTATTTAATAAAGTTTCAAAAGAGCACAAAGTGTAGTTCTGGTTTTCTACACCAGATGGTGCTGTTGGAGAGGTCTGACAGTGATTAAAGACATGCCCACAGTTGACAAAAGACAGAAGGTGAAAGTTAACTCAGTCCACCTGCTGGTTGTGTAGAAAAAAAAAGTCTCTCTGGTTGTGTACCGCAAGAATCCACAAGATAAGAAACTAAGCCCACGTCTACTATCACCATACCTACCTATAAGATACATTTAGTTTTACAGTAATAGGTGTTTTCTCCTTTGCCACAGAAGGGCTGATGGGGATGTGTTTGTTGAGATGATAGATATGTAGATGTAACAAAGGTGATGTCTGATTCACCCAACAAAAGAAATGCCAGAAACTTCACATTTTACACTGTACTGACAAAAGTATTTGCTCATCTGCCATTACATCCATATGAACTTAAGTGACATCCCATTCTTAGTCTATCAGGTTTAATATGACATTGGCCCATCCTTTGCAGCTATAACAGCTTCAACTCTTCTGGGAAGGTTTGTCACAAAGTTTAGGAGTGTGTTTATGGGATTTTTTTGTCTATTCTTCCAGAAAAGCATTTGTGAGGTCAGACACTTTTGTTTCTGTTTTTATATGTACAAACATACTGTAAACTACATCCTGTTGCGACATGCTGGAATACACACGTGTGCCGGATGGTCGCATATACTTCACAGGTGGGAGGTCAGGAAGTGGTGAGCTTGTTGTGAGTGAAGTGAGCAGCCACTACTGTAGATCATTTCATGAGTTTCAGGTCCAGAGCGTGTTGAGCCTGATGGACAGACTGAGCTACCTGGTGATCTTTTTGTTCTTCACATGTATCCACGAATCTGGAGGAGATGAAGGTAAATCTGAAAACATTTTAAAACGTATACTAGAAGTGACTTTAGACACGACATGAGAAACTATGAGAAGAAAATGAATGTCTGTACGTATGACGGCAGCATGAAGTTGTGACTTTAAAGCTATAAAATAGTCAAACATTTAAGAGTGGTGATAAAATGATGGTGAAACAGTTTGTGGAGTCGGTGTCAGAATCATATAATCTTTAAATCAGATGATGTCAGTGTCAGACAGTGTTGGGCAAGTTACTTCAAAAATCTAATACATTATGTATTATTTGTTACTGTCATTTCAAAGTAATTTGTTACATTATAATATTACTGTCTCTGAACTGTAAGGCATTACATACTACTGCATTACTTTTGAGTTACTTTCACCAAAATAACTGGAAATAAATATTCTAAATGTATGGTATTATCCTCCTAGGCATAAGGCTAACAACAGAAGAATGTAATAGGTGCAGTTTAAAAATTATAGAAAAGAAATTGCATTTAATTGAGAAGGTGAGGTAGGAAAAATAAGTGCAAATCTAACTTAAGGCCAGTAAATGTCAAAAAAGCAACCCCCAGCAAGCTAACCTCCTGACTACCAGGAAACAAAAAAAAATATTATGCAATCACATTTTTTTCAATTCCCAATCTTTGTAAGGTAATTGGAATGCTGAAAAAATAAATAAATAAGTTTTTATTTTCAAGATTTCATATAAGTGATGGATGACATTTTCCGTAATGAGAAAGAGAAAGGTACTAAACCCACCCATCAAAAAAGCTGGGTGTCCTCTGGGTGTCAAAGGCTGTAAATGTCCTCTGTAGATAGTCAGTATTAGTCTCAAACCTTGGCTTTAACATCATCACATATGCACAAACCAAAAGCTTAAAATAAACCGTGGACAGTGGTTGATTGACAACCTGCAGCCGAACCTGTGCGCGCTGCGTGCGTGGGGGAGGGAGGGGGTAAAGAGGTGGATCGTACCACTGCGACTCTTCTTTTACTCTAAATGTTCCGTTGGATTACTTGTGCTATGTCGCGACGTAGATAGATCTTTTGGTTTCGCACATAAAGTTCGCTTAACAACTGTACTCCTCATATCTTTGTCTCTAACAAAGTGAAAATAATAAGAGTATGTCAATCTCGAAAATGTACTACATGCATTGTAACACGCGTTACTGACCTTTGTACCGAGTAAAATATTACCCATTTTTGTGGAATGTCTTACATTACCGCGTTACGACAAAAAGCAGTGCATTACAGTAATATATTATGTAACGCGTTACTCCCAACACTGGTGTCAGAATCTTATCATCTTCAGATCAGATGATAGTTGAGCCAACATGAGCTACCACATCCTGTCAGACAGTTAATCAGTCAGATGTGTTTCCTTGTTTCAAAATACAAACTACCTGAGGCATCAGATGTGATGGGTGTTAGACTGGATGTCAGTATACTATGATGAGGATGAAAAGTTTTGTTTTCACAAAAAGTCATTATTTCAACGTGGAATGTACCACACGCCGAACACCCAGTTTGTGTGCTTGTGTGAGCGAATGGCTAGATGTGTTAATGTGACTGTAAAGTGCTTTAAGTACCAGTAGGTAGAAAGGAGCTGTATAAAAACAAGACCATTTACCAAGACCATCATTTTCCACCTTCTCATTCACTCTTTTTTGGCGATTCATTGATGCTCTGTATGTAAACAGTGGACTGTATTAGAAACTGTTATCGAGATAACTATCCAATAACATGAGTACAGATAATGTCTTTTTTGATTAGTGTCATCTGTACACACACATCTATTTCATGTATGCGGTTCATTTGTGGATACTCTATGCAGGGCAAAAGAAAGAGA
This sequence comes from Planiliza haematocheilus, assembly GCA_005024645.1. Lineage (NCBI taxonomy): Eukaryota > Metazoa > Chordata > Actinopteri > Mugiliformes > Mugilidae > Planiliza > Planiliza haematocheilus. The sequence goes on from SRSE01000725.1 coordinate 11,049,788, forward strand.
ACGGAATTACAGTAACTACACAAAAATGAAATTATCCTTTAAAAATGCAACACAGTTTTCTGAAGTCTGTCTTTAACCTGTTCTTTAAATGCTAAACAGTTTTTCATCAACTAAATAAATAAATAAATAAAGTAAATTAAAGTTTTCACTGAAATCAGATGCCTTTTTTTTTTTTTTACTTTTTTTTTTTTTTTACTTTTATTTCAGACTTGTCTTTTTCGTGTGAAGTTGAGCTTTCAATCCAGAGAGGCACAACATTGCATAGTGCTCCAGGACAAAGTGTGACAGTCAGATGTCCAGTCAAACACTGTGGAGCACCTCCGAACATCATCTGGTGTAAACTGTTTGATGATAAAACCTGTAAGAGGGTTAATGAATCAAAGAATGTAGAAATAAGACAGAACCATGATGGAGACAAACTGGTCTCATATTTGAGTTTCAAAGAGATTTCAGTTCATGATGACGGCCTGTACAGATGTTCAACAAGGGCATACGGAGAACTTACAGCCAGTCATGCCATCAACATCTCAGTTTCAGGTAGGCAGTTGTTTTTCTCCCTCAGCATTAAAATATACATGTAATAAATATCATTCATTTTATCTGCTATCTATTTTTAAAGACACATATGAGGGGGTTGAAAACAACATGATACCTGACAATGATCCAGGTAAGAACCTGTACAGTATCTGCGTGATGTGCATCATAATAGATGCAGGTTAAGATCATTGATTTGATTCTTTTCCTTTTAGTTGTGTCATGGCTGCCATACTTTGCCATCGGCCTCAGCGTAGCTCTCCTGGTTGCCACATCAATCTTGATAATAGTGCTGAGGATTTATGGCCGTAATCGTAAGAACATTAATATGTATTGTCATTTTGGATGATAGAAAATATGTGTCATATACATTTCTCTTCTCACCAACTAATAATGTATTTTTTATTTTTATTTTATCCTTCAAATCAGGTGCAGAGAGAGCAGACAGGCAAGTGTTAGACTGTGCAGTGTATGCTGTCACTGACCAGTCTGCTGAAGAACAACAGAATGAGACTCAAAATGATAAAAATCCACTTTATACCACCGCCATCTTTGCCTGAACATTTCTCATACCTAACATTTATGGCTTCAGTATGTTTTTAATTAGTTGAGCCAGTATACTTCACATTACATGCTAATGTGTGTGATGTTGCTTTCTGCAATATTTTGTTTTCATGGTTTTATGTTTTACAGTTAATAAGATTACTCTGTTATTTCACTGAAAGGTCTGACTTTCTGATCTCCTGCAGTCCTCTGTGGGAAACTGCTGTTACTTATAGACAGAGACATGTCAGTTTACAAACCCACAAGTATCGCTTAGTTAACATGTCCAGGAAGTGACAGAAAGAATGAAATGTCAGGTAAGCTCTGCTTCTTAACCACACGGTTTAGATACTGTTGTAGTTGGTCAATGTCCTGCATCAGTTGCAGTACTCATGCAACAAAAACAAAAAAAACCTGGCTTGTGTCAGCCAGTGTGACCCTGCTGCTTTACATATAACATGTTGTTTGTTGCAGCAGCACCATCCTGGCTGGTTGAGTCTGTCTGGCTGGTGCAGTTGGAACAATTAATCTCAATGTACAACGGTAACATCAGTTAAGTGTTAAACCATGAAGGGACAGGTGTTCAAGTGCAGAAGAAGAGAAAAGAAGAAAGAACACAGGAAATGCATGTGGACACGATGTAGTTGCAGTTCAATGATTGTAATTTGCAAGTCATAAATGTAGAATTGTAATATTTAGATCCTTAAAACTTGCTTGTTTCTTTCACTGCTTTCAGAGTAGGACTGAAAGCATATTAAATCATTTGTACGGCTAATTTGCTTGATTGATTTCCACTTTTGCTTTTATCTTATATTAAAGTGTATTTTTAGAGGTCATATTTCATTACTTGGTCACATCATTTCCAGTGTTTGGAATAACGCCGTTTAAAAGAACGGCGTTAGGTAACTACGTTATTTTTTCAGTAACGAGGTAATCTAACTAATTACTTTTCCCGTCGTTACAACGCCGTTAACGTTACTGGACGTTAAATGCAGTGCGTTACTATGCATTGATTAGAGGGTCACAATTTTACGGGACTCCGTATATATAGACAGTTATGTACAAACACCTGTGTGTTCTACTCGTTTCGACTGACTTGTGAAAACTGCTCAAAAAAATTCAAATTCTTTGACATATAGCATATATATATATTTTTAACAGTAACGCAAATAGTTACTTTACTTGGTAATGAGTTAGTTTTATTATAGAGTAATTCAGTTACTAACTCAGTTACATTTGGAACAAGTAGCAAGTAACTATAACTAATTACTTTTTTAAAGTAACGTTCCCAACACTGATCATTTCATACGAGATATTTTGGATGAGATTGTATTTGGTATTTGCTTAATAACCATTCCTGTGATATACACAACATTCCTGTGTCCACAGTCCTCTACATCATGCAGTAATATTCCTTCAGCTACCTCCCAGTGTCCTGTTGCAACGTATCCGATGAAGCCTGTGTCTATACACAGATCAGCCACAACATTAAAACTGACAGGAGAAGTAAATAACATCGACCATATCTTTTTACAATAAAATGTTCTGCCAGGAAACGTTTGGACCTGACATTCATGTGGATGCTACTTAGATGTGTAGCACCCATCTACACCAGATGAGGTACGCCCACACCATGGCAATGACAGCAGCCATCCCTGACAGGATGCAGACTGACACAAACACACACACACAGAAACAGTTTAGGAACTGAACAAACATGAATTGTCATGGTTGGTGATTAGTTTTCCTGGGGTTCTGTTTCCTGTTTTATTTTGTTAAGTTCTTGGTTTCCTGTCTTGTGTTTTCACCTGTGACTGATTCATTGATTTCTCCTTTTGTGCTCCGCCCTCATTTGTTTCACCTGTGTCTCATCATCCCACTGTCCTCTGTCTGTATATATAGCCCTGCCTTCTCATTTGTTCTCTGTTACGTCGTACTTGTTACTTGTTTGTTGTCGCCAACTCCTGCTTCATCCCTCTCTGTCCTGCATTTGGGTCCTACTCCCATTATCCCACAAACCCCTTGACATCAAGAACAGCAAAAGGTGTTGACCTGGCATCTAACTTCACTTGATCCCAAATTGATCAATTATCTGTGGGATGATCCACAGAGGGCCCTGCCCTCAACCCATAGGACCCAAAGGCTGCCTGCTAACAAAAGAGGCTAACAAAATTTCAAAAGAGCACAATGCGTGGTGCTGGTTTTCTACACCAGATGGTGCTGTTGGAGAGGTCTGACAGTGATTAAAGACATACTAACAGTTGACAAAAGACAGAAGGTGAAAGTTAACTCAGTCCACCTGCTGGTTGTGTAGAAAAAGAAGAAATAAAGCAGTAGCCCTGGTTGTGTACCGCCTGTCCGACCAAGAATCCACCAGATGAGAAACTAATCCCAATAAGATACATTTAGTTTTATAGTAAGAGGTGTTTTCTCCCAGGACACAGTATCTGCTTGTCATTGTTTCTTATTGTTTTCAGGAGCTGTACCTTTGCCACAGAAGGGCTGATGGTCCAGGAACTGTGTCTGTTGAGATGATCGATATGTAGATGTTACAAAGTTGGTTCACCCAACAAAAGAAATGCCAGTAACGTCACATGTCATGCTTCTGTAGGACAGATGACCTATAGTTTAGCCTCAGAGAAAAAAAAACCCTGTGTCATTTTTTGTCTTTATACACATACGCATACTGGAAACTATGCTCTGTCGTGACACGCTGGAATACACACGTGTGCCGGATGGTCGTATATACATCGTAGGTGGGAGGTCAGGAAGTGGTGAACTCGTTGAAAGTCAAGTGAGCAGCCGCTACTGTAGATCATTTCAAGAGTTTCAGGTGTCGAGCATGTTGAGCCTGATGGACAGACTGAGCTACCTGGTGATCTGTTTGTGCTTCACATGTATCCACGCATCTGGAGGAAGTGAAGGTAAATCTGAAAACATTTTCAAACTTGTATTAGAAGTGACATTGGACAGAGCATAGGGGGCAGTTTTAATAGACTGGAGTCATTATTTGGATTAAAGTAAATGGTTACAGTGTAGAGTAAAATGAATGACATGGCAGTTATTACAGTAAAAGTTAACAAGGCAGAAGGTTCAGGGATGAAGTAGACAAAAAACATTTTTACAACGACTTTAGTGTCAGGTGACAAGACAATGATAAGAAAATTTATGACTGCACGTATATGTACGTACGTATGACAACGGAAAACAACTTAGATGAAGTTGTGACTTTGAAGCTTTAAAATCATCAAGCAAAAGGATTTAAGAGTGGTGATAAAATGATGATGAAACAGTTAAGTCAGTGTCAGAATCATATGATCTTTAAATTAGATGATAGAAATGAGCCAACATGAGCTACCACATCCTGTCATGTAGCCATGAAATGTTCTTTTTTTTTCACCAAAAAATAAACTGAGGACAATGCGACAATTTACATAAAAAAACAAAATACAATAACTGTGTCTATTCGACACTTAATAAGTCAGTTTTCTGTGATTTTTGCGTTTCCTTGAATCAACAGTACAAGCTACCTAAGGTACATCAGAGGTGATGGGTGTTAGATTTGATGTCCGTATACTATGAGAAGGAGGAAGCGTTAAAAAAAAGGTGTTGCTTTGACAGTTTCCAGGTAGTATGCTTCTACATGTATGTTATATTTATGTCATAACCTCTAGTTTGTGTGCTTGTGTGAGCAAGTGGCTAGATGTGTTACTGTGACTGTAAAGCTCCAGTAAGGTAGAGTACGAGCAGGTAGAAAGGATCTGTATAAAAACAAGACGACATTTACCAACACCACAATATAAAATCTATGATGTAGATTTTCTACATTCTCATTCACTCTACTTTGGTGATTCATTGATGCTCTGTATGTAAACAGTGGACTGTATTAGAAACTGTTACCAAGATAACTATCCAATAACATGAGTACAAATAATATGTTTTTCTTGATTAGTGCCATCTGTACAAACACATCTATTTCATATGTGCTGTTCGTTTGCGGAGGCTCTATACTGGACAAAAGAAAATGGAATTAACTACACAACAATTAAGTTAAAAAAGAAACAGTCTGAAGCCTTTTCTTGAAACTGTTTTTCACAGTCCAAATAAAGTACATTAAATAAGACAATGCCAAAGTTTACACTGAAATCAGATGACTTTTTAACTTTTATTTTCTTCTTTTTTATTTCAGACTCGTCTTCTTCATGTGAAGTTGAGCTTTTGATCCGGAGAGGCACAACATGGTTTGCTGCTCCAGGACAAAGTGTGACAGTCAGCTGTCCAGTCAAAGACTGTGGAGAACTTCTTAACATCACCTGGTGTAAACTGCTTGATGATAAAACCTGTGAGAGGGTTAATGAATCAAAGAATATAGAAATAAGACAGAACCATGATGGAGACAAACTGATCTCATATTTGAGTTTCAAAGAGATTTCAGTTCATGATGACGGCCTGTACAGATGTGAAACAACGGGATATGGAGAACTTACAACCAGTCATGCCATCAACATCTCAGTTTCAGGTAGGCAGTTGTTTTTCTCCCTCAGCATTAAAATATACATGTAATAAATATCATTAATGTTATCTGCTATCTATTTTTAAAGACACATATGAGGGGGTTGAAAACAACATGATACCTGACAATGATCCAGGTAAGAACCTGAACAGTATCTGTGTGATGTGCATCATAATAGAAGCAGTTTAAGATCATTGATTTGATTCTTTTCCTTTTACAGCTGAATCACAGAGCGCTGACCGTAGCGAAGTGGCTCCGTGGCTGCCGTACTTTGTTATCTGCCTCAGTGTAGCTCTCCTGATTGTCGCTCTGACATTGATCATCCTGCTGAGGTTTTACGGCTGGAAGCGTAAGCACATTAATATATATCATCATTTTAGATTACAGAAAAGCTGCAGATTTTTATTTACCAACTAACTGTTTGTTTTTCCTTACAGGTATACTGACCCTCAATCGCACAAAAGGAGAGGTAAAGTGATGCCGTGTGGGAAGAAAACATTCTCACTTCACTCATTTTGTTTGTTAAATCAGTTTAGAAAAACTTAAAACCATGATAAGTTGTTTCTTTAGCTTATTTTTTAAGTCTTAGAGTGGTTGCCAGACAGATTTGGCTACAGATGTACGGCACTCTAACTCTTTCCTATCCGAAATGGCTGCAAGCTTACTTCATATTCAAATTGAGTATTCGAGTGTTTGTTTTGTTTGCCTTCTTTATTCTCATTGTGGCGTTGTGTATTACAGGAGATGTCCACTCACACGATACCAGACCTCCCCAAGTGGAACGTTCATTCCTCTCCCGTCCTGCATGCCCACTTATCCGTGCCGAACGACATCTACTTATCAAGCGCTGCCGGAACACCTTCCCCCAACACCAATGGAAAACAGACTGCTTTTGCAAACGCGCCGATGAAAGGTCAAAGGTCAGGGCGTGAGGTGTACGTCTCCATCGACCACAGACTGTCTGGAATCCCACATATTCAGCCTACCGCACCTAAACAAGACAAAGGCACGGATTATGCAGCCATCCATTTCTGATGTGTTTTGGACTCGTGCTTAAGTAATGGTAAAGACAGTATATGGTGGTGTCACGGAACAGACGGAAGATAGACAATCAACCACAGTACAAAAACGGAGAGAGGGGGAGGCTTGTGGTCAGGTCGACTTAAATGTGTGTCGACCTTAACAGACCAGCAACAGCTAGTTTAGTGTCTCATGTTCTAGTTTGTTCCAGCTTTTAATTGTTGATTTATTCTTTATGTTTATCTTATTGTATTTGCATTTACGTGACTTGGAGAGCCTTTTGAAACGTATTTACATCTGTGACTGTGATGTTAGGAAATATCATGCTATTTAAAATGCTAATAAATGTTATGACGTACTGTAATTATATATTATTGCACTCGCTTCAGTTATTAAAAAGAAATCTCTTCAAACCTCTTCAAATCTCTGCTGCAACAGACGGAGTGATAACATCTATCTTATCTCTTTCTGCCTCGCATACAAGCCTCAGCGCTGTCGCCACGCGTCCCACATCAGTGGGGCTCAGCTCAAATGCGCTGGAAGACGTGTGGTAAGAGATCCCCCACCTTCATCAGATATGATTCACACGAGGAGAGTCCGTAGTAGTTTGGGCAGTGACCTTATCTCTGCGAGCGCCTTTTGTTTCACACTTACGCCACGCCGGAGACGAATGAACAGAAAGTAGGAGTAGTCGACAGGAAACCAGACTCTGCTTCAGCTTACGGCCTTACTGTGGACATAGGTTGTGAGCAGTGGGAGTCTCAGATGTCAGATTTATTGCGATTTTAAGAGGCAGAGTAAGGTGAGCTCTATAAAATGCAAAAACAAAAACATGTAGGAAAAAAAAGCAATGTTCTGCTGGCTAATGTCTGGACCTTGCATTTGTGTAGATGTTACTTGAAGGTGGTTTAGGCCTTTGTGTCAATTTGACGCCGTAGCTGCAGCGACAGAGCATACGCAGACCCTGCACAGACCCTAGCGCTGCACCTCCCCTGAAATATAACTACGCACTGCAGCAAAAATGAGGTAATAAAGACAGACCACATTAAGCAAAGGTTCACTGATGAGGTTCGTGGAAAGCGTCAGTCACCACTGTTTAAAATGAAGCTGGAAACAGAAACAAAAATTAAAAAAGACGCAGCGCTTTGGTTCTGTTTTTATAGAGCGGGCCACACCGACCAGCGCACAAGTATAAATGGCTTGCACCTGCGCTGGCTACGTGCTTAGGTTACGGTGCTTTAAAAGGGCCTTTAGACACATCTAGACCGGACCAGGCACCCCCGCCCCTATAGCAATGACGCTCCTCGATGGGAGCAGCCATCCCCAGCAGGATGCAGCCTGACACACACACAAAAACGGTTTAAAACAACTAAAACAAAAAACATAAAATACAGCACAATGTGTTGCCCTGGCCTCCAAATTACAAATGAATTCCCTGTTATGTAATACAAAGTTTTACAGAGTTTTAATGGCTCCAGACTTGGCTGCCACTTTATTGCTAGTCAAATTGCTTCTGCACATGTGGTCGTTATTCTCACAAACGTGTAACCTCTTTCTTTCCCTTTTAATCCACCATTTTAATCCATCATTTATGTTAAAAGTGTCGAAAAAAAAAGTGAAATGCTCCTGAGAAACGTGATTTGGCCCATATATTTCACACAGCAAACGCACTGGAATGCATTCTCAGGAGAGGAAGGTGAACAGTTGATATTTAACCACATGTGGTGTGGGAACGTTGTGCGAAGTAAGTCGGGGGCACTACTTTTCTGACTCTGAGTGGAAATTCTGCGTCTCAGCAACGGTGTCACATCCTACACGCAGCTTACACCGAACTCACACAGTCCGCACCCCGTCTCTGTCCCACAGGCGAACACACACGTCGGTAAATGTACTTTTTTTTCTGTGCATGCCGAGAAGAGCCTTGATTCAGGTAACAAAGAAGAGATCGAGAATGTGGTGGTGTGGCGGTGCAGAGGGTCGCTGAGCGCTTGTGGTCCTGCACCAGATTCTAGTCTTGAAATTATGGTTTGGTTTGGACTTTCAAATTTAGGAGGCTTTTTTTTTCTTCTTCTTTTTTTGTTACAAACGAGCAGGAATTCCTAACTGACGTGCTCATTTTTGACCTATTGATCCGAAGAAACAAAACACTGAGAAACTTCTGTTTGTTTGGATCTCAAGTAAATTCTTTTGCTTCTACATAATAATCTTCTAGTGGTCTTGTAGCATTCAACTGCAAAACCACAAAGTTACACCACCCGGCTCAACACAGGATATCCTTCACACACACACACACACACACACTTACGTAGGGTCCTATAACCCTAATAAACTCTCATGCACAAAGATATGCATAGCTCTCAGGAACATTAAAAAAAAGTATCAGGCGTTAGACTTTGGAAAATACAGTTCGAAACGTTCGGCTGTGGAAACGTTGAATAGACGCGCAGACTCGCTGTCTCCCACATGACATGTAGGCAGACTTTAAAACATATCCGACACACGGTGGTTTGAAGTAGAGAGCGCGGCCTCAGGCTGAAGCATTGCAGTATATTAAAAAAAAAAAAAAAAAAAAAGAATGTCAAAGGAATGTGCTTTCGCTAAAAATACAAATATCTGCAAGGAGTGTGGGGATGAGTTGTATTTTAATAACCAATGTCGAATGATTTCTTAAGGTCTGAATCATGAATCAAGTCCTGTCAGTTTAAGAAACTGTTTTACTCACACGTCTGCCGCCGGTGGCAGCTGTTATCTGACGCAGTATGTATTTGTGCTATATGTGAATGCTGCATTTGACGCCAAAGTATATAAAATGACATGTGCAGCTGGCTTTTTTTTGTGTGAACGTGTGTGCAAGGTATGTGATTATATATTTCTTTTTGGTGTGCAGTGTTCAGCATAAGCTGCCTGGCTTTGAATAATAATAATAAAAAAAAGCCCCCCTCTCAAAAACAAAATAAGCATGTGGCAGCCAGGTTCTGCATACCAGAAAGGAATTTGACGGTTTCCTGGATCCAGTTAAAAATGCACAAAGCGGAGCAAAAAAACAAGCTGAAAGGTTGACACTGATAGATTTATTCAGGAGTGCGTTTTTTTACAAATATTTTTTATTATTCTGTTCGTTGCCATTATTACATTAACTTTACATGACGTAGTCGGGTCATAATTCATCTTTTCATCTGTCCTTTCCTGGACTTTATGCAGGGCTGGGCGCTACAACACATTTCAGTTCATTTCTAATGTTAGGTGTGCTCTCGGCCATTCTTTTTACAATAAAGGACAGACAGAGGAAAATCAGGTTGTGTTAATTCAACACAGAACTCACATTTTAAAAGGCCCCTTGCGCACGTGCAAACACAGTCCTACCTAGAAGCACCACTGCGGCATATTTAAGGCAGCCGGGTGCCACTTTAAGTCAGACAACGTCAAAGTGAGCTGCATATTTAAACAAGCAAAGTGCCTCTTATGATGCATGACACGCAGCCCTTAAGTCAGATAGCGCCCGACCGTACGGTGCAGACAGGGACCAAGACACGCATTCCTTTCAGGGGTACCAAAAATGTTTCAGCGTTGCTTCTTCGCGCAACTGATTCAAGCCATCTGACCGTGGAATTGACCCCACACACGCGCACACACACGCACAGACTTTGAAGCATGTAGAAAAGTTTGAAATGGATACTACACAAACAAGATATAAGTGTGAAGCCCTTTGAGCTACTCAAATACTTCTCATGACCCCACCCAGCTTTCGTAATGCACTGAAGTGGCAGAGGCGTTCAGCTGAGGTAAAAACTAAAGTAAATGTCATCTCAAAGTGCCAGTTAGCTGGGTTACTTAAAGGATAAGGCTGGTAATATTCTTTTTTATTATTTTAACTGTAAAAATGGAAGAAAATCCCGTCAATTTTTCCTTCAACTATAAAGTGTTAGTTCATCTCTGCAGCCGTCATTTGGCTAGGGGAATTAAATCCGGGTACAAAATGCACAGTATCATTGTTAACAAAAGGCTTTCCTAAAACAGCTGGACGCTGTAAATGACGAGTAAATAAGGGTTTTAATGGGAGCTATTTTCAGCTGTGGATAAATACACATTTGGCGTCACGTCGCTGCAGCATTTGCTCAACGAGAATAATACAAAACATCGCCACAGTTCATCTTTAAAGGACCAGGCAAAGACATAAAGACAAGTAGTCTGAGGACATGCACAGGCTGCAAAAACTCCTGCGTTTTACTGACCCTGCAGTTGGTCGAGGAATGCGTGGTCAACGACTCAATCAATTACAGAGTCATGGAGACAAAGAAAAAAACAAAAAAAGGTTGTTCTCACAGCCTGGAGATTACATTACGAGTCAGAGGCAGCAGAGCAGAGTTGAATGCGGTTGTCCAGTTGTTGCTCATACGTAGGATTGTACTGGACATCCTATCGAGGTGCGTCAGAACATCTTCTGTTCGTACCATGATGGTGGTGGTGATGATGATGACGGTGAAACAATTCTGCATGGCTGGCCCTTTAAAAGCAAGGCCTCCTCTTCTCCGCTCGGATTAATCAGCTGAAAAAGAAACGTTTGTGGAGAGAGGAATTAAATGCAATATGCAGTTCATCAAATTCTTACTGCATGACTTTCGCATACCGTAAATAAACCGCAATGTGTCATAGCTCTGGCTCTCTAGTTCATGTAAGTTTATATCCTGTAAGACTTTTATTTTGAGTGACATTTAATTTAATTTAATTCAGTCAATTAAGCCCCAGTGACTGAGAGCAGACTGTGTCGATAAATTTTATTCATCTAAAAAAGGCCCCACTTCCCACGGCCTATAGCCAGTTAACGAGGCGAGCTGGGCTGTGGATAAAGAGCCGGAGTTAACAGTGTAGTCAGTGCTGTTGGTCTGAGGGCTCAGAGAGGACAGTGTGCGGCTCAAAGGCTTTATTGTTTATTGCAGATTTATGTTGGAAACGAGTGCAGCTAAAAGATACTGAGACGTTCTGTGGAGATACAGCGGACTGAGCTGAGAGAGTTTGTAATAATGGTGAGCCATCATCTGCAGAAACGTTCCCACATGAGCACACAACAGTAAGCTTTTACTGATAAAACTTGACCGTGACAATTGCACACACTCTCACCTTCTTTGCGCAAGAAACACTTCCAAAGGCAGAAGCAAAGGGACAAAACCAGCAGAGCTGCTACCGTGGTGACTGATATCAGGATGGTGAGCGCCGTCCCAACTAGGAGGAAACAACACAGAGACAACACAGAGGCAGAGACACGATCAGCAGTTTTACGTGCTAGCATCTGAGGCCAGGGTGAGGCCCACGGCTCTGGACACTGCTCTCCTATCATGAACCATGACTGATTGAATTTCAGATTTAATTCACGGTGTTACTGTCTGACTTATGTAATGCGTGCACTCTTGACCCATTAGATTAAATTAAAACACAGACCAGGCAGTGCACAGTTTAGATATGAGCACAGCTGATATCTCCTGTGACTGTGACTAGCTAGAGGAACGGTTTGGCAATTTGGAAAATATGCGTGGAAAAGAGTCGGATGATTCAGCTGCCTGCCCATTAACGTGAAGCTGCAAATCTTCTAACGCCCAACAGTGTTTGTGTAATGCCCACAACATGTAACAACAACAATTCATCATCCTTGCAGGTGGCTTGTGCAAGGTTAATTTACAGCTCCAGCGACTCCAAGATTTTTTTGCACTGGCCAAAAGAAACTGTGCAGCTTTTCCTACAGATTAAACGAAAAAGGTGCTGGTTGTTTGGTTTCGAGAATTAGAGGCAGGTTAGCTGCATCTTCCAGCCTTTACCAAGCCCCGCGGAAGAGCGCAGAGATCGGGCACCGAGGCCAAACCACCTTCCCGCAGCTTCTGCATTCATCAAATGATTCGTCACACCCAAAAGCACTCATCTCATAAAACAGTGGTGCAAAAGAAGCAGCTGTAACTTGTTGAAACGCTTGAAATGACTCTTTTTTTTACCATCAAAATTTTATCTGTTCAGCGCAATTAAGTGTAGAAAGTCTAGAAGAGCTATCACGCTATTTTATTTTAGGCCTCTGACCCTGCGGGAATCCCAGTTATGCATACTTCCTACGTGCTTGGATGGTGATAGCTTCCTCTAAGGCAGGAAAACTAATAAAGCAACCTTCAAAGCCATGAGGCGCCATCTTGAAATCCATCTGTATGACACTGATGGCCTTTTAGTTAGACTTTGTTCTTGGTGTAGTCTGGCTTGCTGGTAGACCTGTTTAGCTACACTAGGTAAGCTATGTAATGATGGTGTAACGAAGGGTTAGCCCGGACAAATCAAGACATGATGTTATTAAAAATCTTCTGAGAATCAAATGGAGCCAAAGGTCCACTGATACCAACTCACTTTTAGTGTTCATGGATACAGCGATCGGTGACTCAAGCCCTTTGTGGTGAACCAAGCATTTGATGGACACGTCTTTCAGCAGCCCCGACTGGACGGTCAGCGTGCTGATGACCAGAGTGGTGCCATCATCCCGTGGGACCTGTATGGTCTTGGGGGGGCCCATGGTGCGGTTGTCCGTCTCCACGTTCCACACGATCTCCGCATGGGGCCGAGACACAGAGGTGCAGTTGGCCTCGATCACACCCGGGGACGTGGTTTTGTAGCTCACCTGAGGTTTTGGCAGCACTGTGGGAAATAACCAGAAACATTATGGAAGAGGTATCCTCATATGTAATTATACCGGCTTATACTGGTTAATGTACTGTACGTGGCACAGATGACAAGTTTACTGAGATGTGCTGTGACAGAAATACACAATGCAGAAAGCTCTGGGGAAAGTGAAATATGTAAAGTATGCTGTGGTAGTGGGGGCATATGAAACTGATTATTCTGATCCACAAATTGGCCCAAACTCAGTTTTATTTGAGCTTCTAGCTGCGTATCATGCACGTGTCTTTGGTTAAATTGCTAAAATGATACCCAGGACAAAACCTTGAAACCACTGGATCAGCTACGATATGTGAATTCCTTTCTTATTTATGGATTTCTTAAAATCCATAAGCAAATATCTGGCTGTTTTCAATTCCCTGTTCTCCGGGCTTAGCGAGGAATGTGATCCACAGCAACCGAGAACATTTGTGTTGGCAAGAACACATTTAGCCACAGATATCTGGCCCCTCATCGTCCGCCTCAGATCATCGTCCTCCTGGAGCTGTAGGTGATGAAATTCCTCCAGCACGGCTCAGGTTAATGTAAGATGTCGGGGTGGATCAAAAGAAAGAATTCTAGCAGCAGTCCAAAGTGGAACGTCTTACAAATGAGCGAAAAGCTGGCGGGAAATCTGGAAGAACTGCGCCAGTAGTTTTAAATATAACCGATTTACTATTACAATGCTGTATTCTAACACCAAAGGTAAAATATTCCAAATGTGAAAAAACAAAATTATATTTTTAATCTGGTCTCACTATAAAATTGCTAGTTTCCACAGAATGTTAAACTAAAAATTAACTAACTTATTCTTGCATTTCCTGAAAATATTGCATTTAACAGCATATAGCTAGATTTAACTCCACTTTAACCAGCTGCATTATTTGAATGTTGCTCATTATACTAAACACATTTACTCTTTGGCCATAATACAACATGTGATGTATTATAAGTGGTATTATATGTGGCGCATGAAGTTGGTATAATTTAGTTTTCAGACACAATTCTATTTTCATTGCTATTCATATACGTTACAATCATGTCATGAGAAGAGGAAAGAAATATTTTATTCCAACTTTATGGGCATTTATGCATACAAAATGTGGGTGGTGGGGGTGGGGGTGTTGGTGGCGGCAGGCTCACAGACATCTCTTTTTTTAGGTGCTACAAGTGCGTGAGAGTAGGCGGTACATGGCTGGAGGTGCTGTGAAAAGTTTGGGAACCACTGGGGTATGGTGCTGGTGTTAGAGAACAATTTTAAGGTTGCACATCTAAATTAAAATAAAAGTCAAAATCTTTTTGTAAATTAAGTTGTTTAAAAACGAATGTAATTGTTTATGAATCAAATAACAAGTTCAAGACATTTTTCAAATGTTTAACAATGTCTCATAGCCTTCTTACACGTTCCTTGACTTAAAAAAATGCATTTTTTAAACCGTATAAATAAACTTACTTATACACTGGCTTTCACGACTCACACATGAGTCACTGTTGTGAGAGAATTTCAAACCATCCCAAGTGATGCAGTCTGTTAATGGCTAGAATAATATCCTTATGTGTGTAATGTCACGACTGATCTTTGACAGCATGTTTGAAAGCGGGAGTTAAAGGGGGAGACATCACATCACGTTCAAAGGTTGAAGGTTGAAGCCTGCTGGCGTCAATTAGCAGCAAGAAAAAAAACAAAAAAACATTAATTCTAATCACGCCTCTGGGCTGGGAACACCTACTGTACTGTACAGTTCAATTTCAAACAAAAGCTCATCTGTTTCTTGAGATAACTGCGAGAGAAAGGGAACGGGAGGAAAGTGGCGAGGCAAGCGGGCGCAGTGAGAGAGAGGGACAAAGCACAGAGGGAATCACTGTCTGCTGCAAACACTGACACAGTCATGCATCAGGACCTCGCTCCCTGCCTCCATCATTCCTTCGAATGGGCCATTCTTCACATGGACACACTTGTTCTGTGTCTGTGAGTTAACAAATCCGCCGACAGCCTAGTCGTGCTCCTTCATCGTGAACAAAAGAAAAAAAAAAAAAAAAAATCAGTGGCCACAAGGAAGAAAAGATCAACATTCCTGAGTAAGTCCCAGGGGTACCTGTCTTTCCTGTCCACGATAAATTTTCTTGCACTCCTACCAGAGTCTGCCTTTTTCACCCCTATCCTCCAGCTCCTACGTCTCCTCTAGGACAAATTCACTTCCAGCTGTATCGCCACAATAAAGAAAAGTTCTGAAAAGTTTTACCGACGCAAACTGACGACAACAGGTAACACATGCGTTTATAGCTCTAAGGGTGGAAGTGTAGTGTAGATCAGTCTGCTGGTACACAAAGAACCACGTCAATTTGATGGACTGCCTTGAAATTTGACATGGAATTTGTTGGGTAATCTGGTACAAACATTCCTTGCCCCTCGGATTAAGACTCCTAATGACTTTATTGGTCCCCTGACTTTTCATCTTGTGCTACCAACATGTCCAATTTTTCGCTTATCCAGCACCAAGCCCGGCATGACTCACGCGCTGACAACTGAAATCTGAGACTAAAGATAAAGGTTCGACTTGGACATTTCACGGAGATAATATGAACCTTTGATTATTTAACGTGTTTCTACAAATGATCGTTCTTTGCCAAACTGCACCAGAGGGACAAACGTCTCGGGCAAACAGACTTGAAACACCAGCGGTAAATCTGCTGAAGCCTTGTCTTAATAATCCAGTGTGCACGCTGAGCTATGATAGCCTGCAGTCACTTCATATTACCGTACAAACAGAGAGTGGTATCAATATTTTTCTCTGAATATTGCCAAGAATCCAAAAAGCTTATTTCATAAAATAAGCTTTTCTTTTAAGAAAGTATGTTTTGGCTTCGCTTGCATTGGAGCCGTGTTAGGGAGAGGCCCTTTCACAACCAGAAAACTGGACAAAAAGTGGCCCAATCTTTGCCCCAATTTCATAAAAAAATACAGTATCACCGCCATTTGTAGGTGATAGGGCAAAACACATGTTTACCATAGGCGGAGAGGCAAACCACGGAGCTCTTCAGCCCATCGGGTTGTGTGTCGTACACGCAGGTGTAGCAGCCCTCATCCTGGATGGCGACGGGCTGGATGGTGAGCCTGCTTTCAGACAGGGAGGCGGTGAGCCATGCTCTTCCCTGGTAAGTTTGCTCGATCATGGGGTCGCTCCGCTTTGCGAAGGAGGCGACCTCCGTGGTCTCTCCTTCGGCAGAGGTGTGCCTCCACGATATCTGCTGCACCTTTTCTGGCAAACCGTAGGAGCACGAGAGGGAGACCTTCTTGCCAATCACTGCTGTTTTGTTGCTTTCTACGGTGATTTGAGCTGAAAAAACAAACAAATAAAACATCATTCAGTGAACAGAAAGAACGGGGAGTTATAGGGTGCAAACGGGACAATGTTAATATTCAGAATTATGAGGCGCCCATGCAGAAACCAGTCACTGGAATCTGCACCAGCTGTTTTTGGTTAGCAGACCGGGCCCTCCTTCTCAAGCTGCTTCACAGCACTTTATTAACATGACTGGCTGAGCCTCAACAGGCTCATCAACTTGTCTGCAGAGGATAGCAACAGGCAGGCATCCAAAATCAGTCCAGCAATGGAGAAAGATGATAGAAACTGAATTCATACCTCAAATGTCTTTTATGATTCTCATGTGAGCTGCCAGCTAAAACAACTTTATATGAAACAAGCAAACAAAACACTTGTTTTTAAACTCAAGAGGAGAAAGCAGATGTGGACGAACGATGCTGTCGCTGGTTTCCAGATACCTGAGCTTCTCGGTTTGTCTCCAAAGGGAGATCTGTCTCCCTTCAGTGTGTCACCAGGGTCATTACTCAACCTGGCTTGTTCGTGACCTTTCTAGCTGTAACACAATTGGTAGTTTCTTTCAGTAGGGCTCAAGATATGAGGCCTACATGTCTATATTTTTCATATATTTTCTTTCAGGCGTTTGGCAGCAACTACTTTTCTGTGTAGCACATAGCACATGGCTTTTGACCCTTGGATGCTACTATTTGTAGAAGCAATGATTGGAAAACCAGATTTATGTTTTCCATTCACACTGTCCAGAATCAAATCATGCTTATTAGGGCGTATAGCAGAATTTAATATGTCTACATTTTTGCAGCAGTAGGAGAGAGGAGAAGGATGAGTAAAAATGTGGACCAGATAAAATCCTACAGACATCCTGGAGGGGCATCTGCAATATTCATCAATATAATCATCAAGAACACATTAAATCCATTCCCACTTTTGCCCCATTTCCTACAGATAATTACTTTTTAAGAGCACACTGTATTTATTAAAACACAGTTTTGAAATGTTTCTGTTTTGAAGTACAGTATCTATAATCTTGTATGCCTGTTTACTGATCAGTTGAGTTTTAACTGTAGTTCCATCTACATCTGAAACTATGTGCAATGTGTGATCCATCCTCTCATCTCTCTCATGTTCTCTCATCCGTATCCATTAAGGTCAATGAACTTGTAACTGCATGGTTTTACTCACAGGTAACGAAGAGACATGTCTGCCCCTGCTTCAAACCAGAAGGATTCAGGTCAAAGATGCACGTGTAGCAGCCTTCATCCCGGAAGCCCACCCTGCGAATGGTGATGGCCGAGGTGTCCTTTGGCGAGGGGGCGAGCTCCACGTGCTGCTGCCCGCTCACACTGTCTCTGTTGTTGGGCTGGTAGGTGAGCAAGGTCTGGTTCTGGACATCCAGCCAACGCACCTGCCTCAGAGTTTCACCTCGGTCCCTCGAAACACTGCAGGTCAGCGTGAAAGGCTTCTCCACCGGAGCTTCCAGCCGCGCTGGTGCTGTCACTCGGCCTGAAACGTCCACCAGTGTGTTAATCCCGGTTTGAATCTTTCCTCATATTTGCTTGGCTCGGCAGACTCATACTCACACTGAAGTCGTCCCACCAAAAGTAGGAGTAAACACACCTGAAGACCTTTCCTAAAGGAGACCTGAATCATCATCTTCTTATCTTCTTCATGTTCAGCGAGAGAGGAAGAAGAGATTTCCTATTATCCATGAATGCAAACTCTTCTATGACTTGTGAATAGATTAATATCTGAGCCGGTTCAGCCTCTTTGTTGAATGTTGTCCAACGAGTTCAAATCATGCACACAAATACATTAGAAAACAATTTCATGGGATGCAAAACAAAATATTTTTCTCTGTAAACATCTAATGCGAGAAGATTTTCAAATCAGTAAAAAGTTCAACATGTCTTAAAGCCATCAAGGGAGTGACAAGGGCTTGTCATCGATTGAAACACTTCAAGGTCAAATTCTAATCTTTAAAAAAACACAATTAACTACAAACGATTTCACACCAAAGATATTCAGATATTATGTAGTTTCACATTTCCCCCCATTAAATGACATCATCTGTAACTAATCGAGAGAAGAGACGAGAGCTCAGTCACCTTTAACATGTTTTCTAGTCGCTGTATAACAAAAAACACACAACCATTAGATTTTTGACACTCACCTCTTGAGTCCTAATACAATAGTCCAACAGATTTATAGTTTTTTTCTACCTCTGCAGCATCTCGTGCATCTTTATGATCCAGCAGCCTTTGTGAACATCACTCCACAACAAGCGAGGAACTATTTTAACTCATCCAAACGCTTTCTGCTGGAACAATAATGTAGTGAACAGCCGGCGGCGACAGCTCTGGATAATAGTGGAGCGCTTAGTGCTCTTCAGCGCCCCCTCGTGGCACATTGTTCGCATTGCTTGTAGGAGACAGGTGAAGATGAATCGGTGTGAAGCCCCGATGTAAAACTGTACGGCTGGCCTAAGTTTAACCAAATAAGTGCTTCTTTGACTAAGTAACAATCAAATTTAACACTATGAAACGACATAATTATTATTTATGTAGTTTTATTTGTACCTGCAAACAAAACGTTAACCACATACGTTTTTTCTCCCCAACGGAGCTCTGCCCACTCATCACCAGAGAGAAGTATAGGTGGAAAAAGACATTTTTGAAAGTAATAAAAAAATAAAAAGTATACAAAATACTGCTAAATATTAATACTCTCATTTATTAGGCTGGTTGAATAAACATACAAAATGACATAGGCTCCACAGTAATTCTCACAGTATTAAATAACTTTGCACGAAAAATGTATTTATTTATTCATTTATTTACGACGATTTAAGTTATTTTATTATATATATTTATTTTATATATTTTGTTTTCGAAATCTTCATTTTTTTGAATGGCGTCTGCGTTTCATGACGTCACAGTTTTGCGACGGAAGCGTTTTCGCGAGTCTCATCTCGGTGACGTATATATGCTGACTACCGTTGGGATATGACAGTTTGCATGGAAATACTCTTAAAATGACGCCAGTAACGACCCAGCAGGCGCTTTAACGTTCAGACCGGATAGTTTTGACCATGCCCGCATGAACCGAAGCCGTCCTCTGCCCTGCTACACATGTAGAGTGAGTTTTCGACGGAGTAAAAGCTGTTTACACAGACATCGTCATGTCGTTTCTGGTGGACTCAGTCATCATGTTCACCTCACAGGTAAATGGTGGGAAAGTCGAGTTGAATTTCAGCGTCCAGCTGACATGTAATAAATGTTATCCTCATGAACTGTGTGAGCATCTTGAACTACAGTCTGTGCATTGTGTAAAGGTTATAACTGAGGACACTGGGATAACTTTATTTGACACAATTTGACAAAATTCACACACTGTTTTTTTAAAAAGTCAAATTTGCCCATTTAACCTTATTTGTTTTAGTATTTTACCATATTATACTCTTCATACTAATAAAAAAAGACCAGGCAGATTGATACCAAGTGTTTATAAACACAGTTTCCTCTTATGTCGCTTGTAACTAAACGCAGTGCACAGTTCATCTAGCATGGATATTTATTTATATAACTTAGCTTATCATAGTGCTTCTATAAATGTATAGTAGGCACTGCACATATAAAGTTAGCTGTTTCTTTCTTGTTTTCCTCTTCTTGTCCACCTCTTCTCCAAATAACTCGTGTAACTAAACACAGGTGCTGTTCTTTGGATTTGGCTGGTTATTCTTTATGCGGCAGCTGTTCAAAGACTACGAGGTACGGTGTTAACACAAGGGTTTTTATTTCCCCCGGTGTCTGTACGCTGAATTCAAATCCTGACCGCCGTTCTGTTTCTGTGTGCTGCCAGGTGCGACAGTACGTGGTCCAAGTGGTCTTCTCCGTCACCTTTGCTTTTTCGTGTACCATGTTTGAGCTCATCATCTTTGAGATTCTGGGTGCCTTAAGCAGCAGGTTGGTGTGTTTTCTGTGGCATATGCGTTTTATTTCTCACTGCAGATGAAAGCTGTTAACCCTGCCACTTTCATCACAGTTCCAGGTATTTCCACTGGAAGCTGAACCTGTACGTGATTCTGCTGGTTCTAATCTTTGTGGTGCCTTTCTACATTGGTTATTTTGTTGTCAGCAACATACGCCTGTGTAAGTACGACCACTGCAGAAATATTGTGGCTAAAACGGCCCACTGCTGTTGATGTTTGGATGTTATTCGTACATGTAACATGTAAATTGTCTGAATCTGTGCAGTGCATAGACAGAGGCTTCTTTTTGCCTGCATGGTGTGGTTTACATTCATGTATTTCTTCTGGAAGCTCGGAGATCCATTCCCCATCTTGAGTCCAAAACATGGTGAGTTTGCATGTCTCTCTTCACTTGGCACCGTGCACCTATGTATATATTTAAAAAGTTATGATGTATTGTCTGAAGTGATGTCATTTGAGTTATTTTGTCATTTTGGTGAAATGGGTTTCTGTATTTTGTTCAGGCATTCTGTCCATTGAGCAGCTAATCAGTCGTGTCGGTGTGATCGGAGTCACCCTCATGGCTCTGCTGTCTGGTTTTGGTGCTGTCAACTGTCCTTACACGTACATGTCCTATTTCCTCAGGTAAGCTCAGCTGACATTACTTAATTGTGACATTGCATAATTATTATATTCACTTGTATCTCCTGGCTGTACATTCTTGCAGGTGTTAATGCTATTGTATTTTTTCCCAGAAATGTAACAGAGAGTGACATCCTTGCTCTGGAGAGGCGGCTGCTCCAAACTATGGACATGATTGTCAGCAAAAAGAAACGGTAAACAAATGCTTTCCCCCCCCTGATATTCCTGAAGTGCATTATTGTACGATTACATTTCTAAATGTGGTTTGTATTGTCTGTGAAGAATTGCAATGACACGGAGGCAGATGTACCAACGTGGGGAAGACCAGAACAAACAGACGGGCTTCTGGGGCATGATCAAGAGTGTCACCTCTACGCAAACAGGAAGTGAAAGTATCCTTTACACTTAATGTGACTCCACAGATTCTTCATTCTTGGCTGGTACCATCATATCCCCATGCTCTTCATAGTCTTTTAGTCAGTATCAGACTTGACTCACCCCTCCAGACCTCTCTCTGATCCAGCAGGAGGTCGACGCTCTAGAGGAGTTGAGTCGGCAACTCTTTCTTGAGACTGTGGACCTGCAAGCCACCAAGGTAACTCATACCGACAAGCACACAGTGTTCCATCGAGCCATGGATGGTACACACGAAAACAAACCTTTCAAACTGTGGAAAATAGGGCTGATTGCATTTTGAAGCTGGAACATTTTGAAAACATTTCAAGTTTATTAGATTGACTGGTGAGATTTTTTTCTTTGCCCCCAAGCAACATATTGATCCCCCCATCGTAATTGTGTTTTCCAGTGTTTGCTAAGTCCTAGTCAGAATTCAGTTGCCTGAGACATAGCAGTATTCACCCAACCGAATCTTTCTGCAGTACTGGATTTGTAAAAAGGCCTGTTCATTTAAATGTAGTAATATATTTGTCAGATCTGTTCTTGGTTAAATTAATAATTTCTGCAGTTCAGATACAGTCGATGACACAAAATGACACACACGTAATGTGTAATAAAGGATTTGCTGACTCTTTAACACCACCCTTCCTTCTCTTCAGGAGCGCATTGAGTATTCAAAAACATTTCAGGGAAAATACTTCAACTTCCTTGGTTACTTCTTTTCCATCTATTGTGTTTGGAAAATCTTCATGGTGAGAACATTCGCATGTTTTACTCCAGAGGTTACGTATTTCCATGCTGTGGTAAAATGATTTCTAATAGTCCCACCTCCTGTTTTCATAGGCCACTATAAACATAGTTTTTGATCGTGTTGGGAAGACGGATCCGGTGACGAGGGGTATTGAGATTACAGTGAACTACCTGGGCATCCAGTTTGACGTGAGACCTACACTTGAGCACACACACGCACACGCACACACACACGCACACACGCACACACGCACACACACACACACACGTGCAAATACGCAGTTCTGTTTGTAGATCTCATCCAAAACCACTACTTGCCATCTTTATATTTAAATTAAAGGGTAGACAATTTCCATAATGTGAGTCTATCCCTACAACATGAGTAATGCACGTACACACACTCACCTGCAGTATCAGTGTCTCATGCCATCCAGCATGACTTCGTGTAACGATAATTGCTGGCCCATTATCATCTCTTCATGCTATCTCTGCAGTAAACCTGGTCATGCTCGCTTTTCTTCCACACAGACAATTATCTGACTGAGTTTTTACAGCTCACACTCAAGGAGCATAGCGTTAGAATTGGTATTAATATGAAATGTGCCATCAGCTGTGCACATTTTGGAATTTAATTCTCAAACATTTTGCTTTTCTTATTAATGTCTTCTCTTTCTCCCTGCCCCAGGTTAAGTTTTGGTCTCAACACATCTCCTTTATCTTGGTGGGAATAATAATCGTTACATCCATCCGTGGCTTGCTCATCACCCTCACCAAGGTAAAACTATCACCTGTTGCATAACGTTAATAAAAGATTTCTCGTTTTTAATTGTACATTATATAATTGGAATTTGATGATCTGCTTTTTCCTTAGTTCTTCTACGCAATATCAAGCAGCAAGTCTTCTAACGTCATTGTGCTCGTCCTCGCTCAGATCATGGTAAGTGTGTTTGTCTTGTTTTAACGTAATGCACATTAAAACAGAAAGATCAAACCAATCTGAATTTTTTTCTCAATCTAACAGGGGATGTATTTCGTGTCATCCGTGCTGCTGATGCGAATGAGCATGCCACTGGAGTATCGCTCCATTGTGACTGAGGTTCTGGGAGAGCTGCAGTTCAACTTCTACCACCGCTGGTTTGACGTCATCTTCTTGGTCAGCGCCCTGTCCAGCATCCTCTTCCTTTATCTCGCCCACAAGCAGTCTCCAGAAAAGCACATGGCCCTCTGATCCCTCTTTAGAGCATCTCCTTTCTTGAATATGACTCCTGACACGCAAGGTGACTTTTAATCTGGGCGTTTCCAGAAATCTCCTTTTTTATATAGATATATATATGTTGGACGTAATTATCCTAACTGCCTGTTCCTGAATCAGGAATGGCTGATTTTTTTTGGGTTCAAGTGTTGGGAGAACATAAGGAAATAACTCTGGAAATGGACTCTCTTGCAATTATGGATTAAGTATAAACAACATGGAAATTGGGAATCTCCTTCAATCCCACACCTTTCACGCTTAAACTTTCATTGTTTTTGCCGACACGTTCATTTCAAGCGTCTGTCTGAACACACTGGAACTGTTTTTTTCTGCTTCACTTCCCCTGAGGTGCACAAAAATGAGAGAAAGATCAAGATTTCAATTGGAGCAGTTGTAATTTTCAACAAAAATATGTCATTAAATGGTGAACAAAAAAAAATCCATATGCGTTCATTTGAGTTCATGGAATTTGTTTCATTCATTAACTTTTATTTTAGAAACGGGGAACAGCAAAGTTTAATTCCACAGAACATTAAATAAAGGCGGAAAATAAAGGCCACAGGTATGAGTGATAGTGTTTTGATCTCGGCATCATCTGTACAGGCTCTCATCAACGAGTAGATCAAAGTATCCACGAGCACATGAATACTCTTCGTGGTAATGATTGTGGCTTTTGTTCTATCTCTCACAAAGTCGATGCTATGAATCTGATTTTTGACAAAGCATTTCAAGAGTCTTTACTGTGCTTTTTTTTTCTTTCATCTTTCTTTCTCTTGCAATATTAACTGAGTGTGTTAAGAGTCCATGGAGCTGATTGTTGGGGGGAAAAAAACAGGATAACAAATCAACATCAGATCAGGACACCTCAATCAAATGTGATAGCTTCTCAGAACCTCATGTCGATGCTTCCCTCAGATGACGATGATGACACTGATGGGGTCTTTGAGAGAGACAGAAAAAAAAAAAAAGAATATTAAAGGCACAGCACTTAGGATGCATTTAGACTTGAATGAATATGCAGCAAGTACATGATTACATGTTGACGAGGCCAAAAGTCTACAGCTTAGCTAGCAGATCTTTGAGGTTATCAGTTTGTTCAGATGTTCTTCATGATAAATGCTAATGCTAGCATGATAACGTTGCTGTTTTGACAGATATATAACTTGTCGTGTTCACAGTCTTAGTTTAGTATGTTAGCATGTGAAGACTAGCTACAGCATAGCTGAGGCATTTAGTATTAGCAGAATATTGGACTTTTAAAAAAAGTTAAATCTGATCCGAAAGTTAATGGCAAATTCTTACAGTTATATTACTACAATATTGCAGTTCGTGGGTGAGGCAAACATGAATGCTGCAATTTTTCTTTATCTGAAGTTAAATGTTCTCGTTAAATTTATCTCATTATCTTGACAAAACTCAATCTGTCAAGATAGGGAGATATTTCATCACAAGGAGGAGACTTGTTTTACCCGTGATCACATGGTCACTAATTATGGTCACCATCAACATGACTGCCAGCTTCCTTTCTCTCCTGATTTCAGCCGTGAGGTTGATCGACCCTGATCGCATTTTGTTCTCGCCTGATAACAAACTGACTCATTATCACAATTAAATGGTAATAAAAAGTAATGGCGATCGCGGCCATTCTTGGCTTCCATACAAAAGATATGGAGACATTTGACTTTTTAAGAACAAAGTGACACTCATTGTGGCACTAGAAGTTATGGACCAAAGTGGTGGATTTTCCAACACAAAACAAAAATAGGTAAAACATCGTCACCCTCTAAAAAACACAACTCACCCTCTGTCTTTCTGGTTGAGCCGGGGATTCGGGTCTGGCCTCCGTCTGTACCTCTCTCCTGTTGGTGTGTGGAGTGCGCACTTGAACGTAGGACGTGTCGTCAAGGAGCAGGCGTGTGATGGCCACGTCCTTGGCTTTGAGCTTCTCGTACACGCTCTTTTTGGCCACCAGCATCTCCAGAGAGCTGCCACTTCTGCGGATTAATCCCACCACTTCTTCATGGCTGCTCTGCTCCACGTTCACGCCGTTCACCTCCACCACAATGTCGTCGTTCTCCAGGCCGGCCCTGTCGGCTGCTCCGCCCTTCACCACCTGAAACGAGGTATGTCTTACTGCATGGATTTGGCCTGTTAATGATGGAGTAACAGTGCACATGCCCTTAAGCCTTACCTCTTTGATGTGCTGACCATACAATCCCTGGACGCCGTTTAGGTGAAAGCCGAAACCAGCCGGGGTCTTCTCCATCCTGCACAGCTTAGGCTTGAGCTCCTCCTCCCGCTGTTGGACAGGTGTACGTGGTCGGACAGATGTCCGTGGTTGGATAGCAGTGCTTGAAGTGACAGCTTCTATGTAACTGGGAGGTGAGGTGGAATCCTTCATCTCCTCCCAGAAGAGCATGGGAGACACTTTACCCTGTGAGGAACACAACATGAGATCATCCGGACCATCTGGAAGACACACTGAAGACCGAGAGTAGCGTACTCTGGCTCACCTGCTTATACATTTGGTCAGTTCTCTCGTCCACCACAAGGAGACAGCAATCCCTGCCACTCTTCCTGAACCTGTCCACCACCTGCTCATGACTGCAGCCCTCCACGTCCTTGCCGTCCAAAGCCACCAGTATGTCCATGTCCCGCAGACCTGCTCTGTCTGCTGGGCTGCCTCTGTCTATATCCCTGATGAAGTGTCCTGCATGGAGTCAAGGATCAGGTTATTCATGCCTCTCTCCACAGTATAAGGTATATATACATATATACTGTATATATATAAATGATTGTGGCCTTGCCTGATTTGTTTGGCTCCTCTTTCAGCAGGAAGCCGTATCCGTCAGATCCCTTGGTCATCTCAATGATGCGTGGCGTGTGAGGGAGGTACTTGGTCGTGGCTAGCCATGATCCTATCTTTGCACGCTTTTTCTGAAAGAAGTTGTCGGTTTCATCATCAACCAGTAGGAACATGACGCTGTTGCCCCCCGCTTTGATCTTGTCCACCACTTGGTCGTGTGTGTAGTCCTCTACGTTCTCCCCGTTGATCTCGATCAGGCGGTCGTTGACTTTCACTCCTGCTCTGTCTGCCACGCCCCCAGGGAACACCTCTATCATGTACATACCTTTCTCCCCTAGAGTGGATGTTATAGAAGATGAAATAATCAGGTTTTAAGACCAGTATTTAAAACACACGGACAGCTAATAAGGCCTTTAGGAAGCTGACATTGACAAAAATCTTTAACATTAGTAAGTCACTTATAGATCTTATAGAGTGAGGTTTTTGATTGGCAGGCTCACCATTGACTGAGCGCACAGAAAACCCATAGCCAGAGCTGGACTTAACCAAATAGCAGAGTTTGGGTTTGGGAGTCTGCTGGGACACTCCGTTGGTGACGGGTTTGTTGGTGAGGTTGGCGAGGTGCACGCCATGAGCTTTGGCCTGCTTGTAAGATGATGCATCGAGAGTGTGGAACGTGACGGACGGTCCGCTGTTTTTCACGAGCTCCACCACCTGCACCGGGGGAGGCAAAAGATGCTTGTCACAAGATCACCCCATCGGCCTCGGTCATCGCTTGGATCGACGCGCCGCGTTCATTCTACATCCCGCTCACCTCTGAATGGGGGAGTGCGTCAACGAATGTTCCGTTGACCCGGATGATGCGGTCTCCGTCTTTCATGCCCGCGAGCTCGGCCGGACCTCCCATTTCCAGTGAGCGGATCAGGTGACCCTCCTCTCCACCCTCCACCCGCAGGTAGAAGCCAAATGTTTGACCAGGCCTCTTGGTCAGAGAAATCACCTTTGGCTTGTACCCGGCCATGTCCTAAGAAGGTGGAGAGCACACACACGACAGTCACAAATTGTATCTTCTAATGTCCGTCGTAGGATCTGTTAAATAACAAGAGCTTTATTTAGTTCATTCCTGGTGTTTTGAGATTGGGATATAGATGTTTCGCTGTGTCTCCCTTTCCTTTAAAGGTAGAAGGGAACAGATAATCCTGGGCTTTAATTATCCATAGAAATGCTGATGGACTGAGATGAAAGTTAATCTTCAACGTCCCCTCTCTAGTGGCAGTTAATGGTTACTGGTGAGCGCAGCTGACTGTGGTGATGACACTCCATAAAAACAACAACAACAAAAAAAAAAAGACATGGACTTTGAAAGGGCAGGAAGGAAGGGCATTGTAAATCTCTTGATGGACTCTTATTTTCATACAAGAAGGTCATAAAAGATGTGTGCGTTGCTACATGGACATTTGTTGATGGTTACTCAGTGACGTACAAGAGCGATGATGCCTCATCCATTAAAAATGTCTAACTCCAAATAACTCTTTAAAAAAAGAATAGATGCACGTGATGGGTTTTGAACAACACGACTGCGCTCCTTTTCTTTTACAGGAGGACAGGTGGTGCAAAACGTTCAAATCCTGAAATCTTAAAATGTAAAATTTAAATCCCCCTTCAAGCGAAGCCAGTTCAGTTTGAGTTTTGAGGAGAACAGTTAGCACATGTCAGGTACGAAATGCACTCAGTTCTGCATTAGATTCATTTTGACTGTAGGGTTTATATTATTTGCCGTTTGTGTTGGATTAAATGCGGCGTCTTCAAATTGTTCTTGTTATCTACAAAATTAAACTAATATGAAAACTGTTCTACTCATCACATCACAATACTTCAGATTAATCTCAGAATTCTGGTTATTTCCAGTCTAAAATTGGTATTTAAATTGTTTTTTTTTTCTGTATATGTTAAATAATTAATGACATACGATCACAGATATGTATATATAATAACACACGCAGTCTAGAAGAGCGTTTTCAAAGTAAACTCACCAGCTCGTCTCTGCTCAGTGTCCTAGTCCAAAGAGGGAGTTCACCTGTCACTGCTTTGCTGTTATCCGTTGTGTCTTCAACCCGTCTCCCTCCTTCTCCCCTCCCCCTTCTCCTTCCCTCTGCGGGGACTTTGACAGGCCAAAGGTGCGCCTAAAGGTTGAGTTATTCAACAGCGTCTTGTGTCACGGCTTTCGGAGGAGGCGATGGCCCTGTGGGATCTGTTCCAAGATGGTAAGCAGACATCTCCCTGACCAAAGGTGCATGACGCCAGTGGCAATTATCAATGTAATGTGTCTTTAGAGTCATCACAGCCAATAAAAGATATTCTCATCTTGCGTAATCATTAAACACAGGCCGTGTGTTTCATAGAAGGATTACTTTTTTTTGCCATGAAGCCTACTGATGCTCGACCTGATGCAATTAAAAAAAGAAGTATGGATTCATGGAGAACACATGTGATCTTGATGTGCACATGAAATAGATACAAACTGACACGACAATGTACCGTCTGTTAAAAAAACAATACATCCCCATAAAGTCATCTGTTAAGTTTTTTACTTTTTACTACTTACCCAGGTGAGCGATCCATGTGTTTTGTAATTTAACAGCTGTACACTCTAGTCAACTTTAATTCACCCACCCTGCAATAAATTTCTCCTAGAAGAAGGTTCTAGGTGGAGTTTTATTAGTCACTGAAATGATTTTAGTGAGGCGATAATTCATTTTTATGGTAACTATGGCTTCTTTTACTGTTGCTCTGGTTTGTTGTATTGCATGTTCTGCCAACATACTTAACTTGGGTATTTAAATACAACTGAGCAGTATGGCTGAGATTTTTAATTGGCTTTGCATGTATGAACATCGTTATCCAGAGTGTATTCAACATATTTCCTGCTTTCAGGTCAAAACTTCCATCATCTGTCGCGGGAATTCTTTTATCAAGAATTACGGAGTCACTGGAGTCTCGTTCAGAAGTTTTTCTTGAGTAAAACAAGAACAGAATCAACTAAATAGTAAGGTTACATTCACTCATACACAGTAGGTCCCGCCTTAGATATACAGTATGCGATAACAGAGAGACGTTTTTGTGTGAAATCAATTAATATGACAAAGGAGCTGTAGACTGGGTGCAGCTGTGCCTGTGCCTTATCTGTGGGAGGTTTCCTCTCCTCACACATCTGTGATTTCGAAGTGTGAGGCGTCTAACACTTAATTAAAAAGTAGAGAAAACATCTTGTGAAGCAGTTCTGTTTTTCCGAC
Source organism: Planiliza haematocheilus (assembly GCA_005024645.1). Taxonomy (NCBI): domain Eukaryota; kingdom Metazoa; phylum Chordata; class Actinopteri; order Mugiliformes; family Mugilidae; genus Planiliza; species Planiliza haematocheilus. Next base: position 11,079,529 of record SRSE01000725.1, read on the forward strand.
AACAGCGCTCAGTGAGATTGTTCAGTTAGTATGCGGCTTTAGTTTGCGAGAAGCAGCTCGGCAGTTTGTACCCTGATGCTTCCACGGGTTAAAGTTTTACCTCTCCGCATTCTTGCATCTCTTGCAAAATGCATGTTTAGTGGAAAGAATAAACCCGTGCTTACGTAACTTATGTACCATATGAGCATTTATATTTGGATCCGCAGCGGTTCTCAAAGTTCAGGGTAAGCTTGGGTGTAACTTAGTCTTTCAGTTTATGGTTACTGTGGTCCGTAACCCCTGCTGGAGTCCTTTAGCTATAAAAGGCCCGTTATGAAACTGCTGTCCTCGGGACGGGACAAAGGTGACAAAAAGTTAAGCAAAACCAAGCAAAACAGCAAACGTTAATTGATTACTGTGCTGATGCCTACAGCAAGATGCTGTTATTAAAATGCCTCGGTTTAATATTAACGCACTGAATGCTGCGCCATATTGGAGTCAACAGGTTTGAGAAAGATGTGAACAAAAATGACAGGACGTCACATTCCTGCAAGAAAGCAGTGTGTTGGAGCAGGGAGGTTTAAGCTTCCCGAACGTCTTTCTGCTCTTTGTGAAAATATCTTACGTAATCGAAACATCTTTTTTTTTTTCTTTTTTTTTTTTTTTAAATTGTCATATTTTACTCCAATACCCAGCACAGATAAATAAATGTACTGTTTCGTAACATATATATAGGTAGAACAATAAAACCAGTATGAAAGCTCATATATATTCAAACACTACATATGTGCAGGTTTAAAGCAGTAAAAAAACTCTATTTCCATATTTTCCACTTTGTCCCACTACACCCACACAAACCTTTTGAGATGGGAATGTTTTTCATTTTAAATGCACGCTTCTTGACTTGCAGCACTTTATTGATTTTTTCTTGCTGTGTTTACTGTGAAGTCTCATTTAAGGTGCTGCGGGACTGAGACGCTGTAACCTAGGCACGTAGCCTACGTTGGTGGGAGCCATTCATACCGTTGGGCTCGTCATTCTGGTGCACTCTGTAGAAACGCCACCCAGACACTAGTTGGCGCTGTGTCTTTTTGCCATTTGGTTTAATTTTTGTTTCCCCTTCCTGCTTCACTTTCGACAATGGCTTGACTTGAAACTTTCGCGGAAGCACACTACTAAACTACTAAGCGTCAACTCAAATCAGACACCAAGGCAAACTCCTTGTATGTGTCTCATACTTGGCAGTTAAGTCAGTGCTAATTACATAATCTATTTGCTATTGTCTAGCTACTTCATAGATACATATTTGTTTTAAAAACAAGTTCTTGAGTTAATGAACAGGAAGCTGTTAATGATGTTTATGAAAATATCTCATAAAAAGACTAAGTTAGACATGGCGCCATCTGGACCAGCTGCAACATATAAACGATGCTTGCATGTGAATACATTAACATTTTCAAACTCACTTTTCTCTTACTTAGATAGTAGATATTATGTGAATCCCTTTTTTCGGTGTTGCTACTTCTAGAGCCAAACACATCACCAGGTACCTCTTGTCCTCAAAATTCTCCTTAAAGGCACCTGTAGGGCTCATTTCACACATTCACTAAAACACATCCGGTGAGACCGAAGGAACATTTCCACTTGTAAATGCTTTTAGTCGATGCCTTGAACCTGCATTAGTTACTCCTGTTTTTCTTTTTTTTCTTTTTTATGAACACTACCTTTACAGCGCATTAGCACCGCCAACAGTAATGTATATCGACAGATCTGCATAACTGTCGGTGGAAAGATCTACGGAAGTCCATTAGCATCCTTCAGCGGGAGTCTGCAGAAATGTGTACCGCTTCACCCCGGGCTCTCGCTGTACGCTTGGTATTGAATAGGTGACACAAAACAAAACCACCTCATTAATTATTACTGCAGCCTTTAAGGGAAGAGTTCACAGTGTTACCTGTCAGCTCCTGTGCAGTGCACTGTAAGATTTTCATTTGTAAAGTAACTGTCACGTGCCGACAACTTTCCCAAACATTAGGTACACATTCCTGCATTATATTTTCCTCTCACTACCATAATGATTTAAAATTTCTGTTGAAATGGGTATGAAATGTGATGATTCAGCTGTACGAACGTTTTAGAGGGTCGTAGTTCGACAACGTTTAAGTATTTCTGTTTAAAATAGGGAAATAACACAGTACAACAGCACTGCAAACCGCTGCCTCCAAAGTGAAAACACAGTTGGGGAATGGGACTCACAGTTGAATACCCTAACCTTCATGAAGTGCAGGACTGTTACATCAGAATGTATTTGTTTTCACTAGTGCACCCAATGAACTGGGAAGTGAGTGTATACTCAGCTTAAAAAAATCACAAGGACGCTGGTTTGTTTGCCACAAAACTAAATGAAAACCAGGGAACCAGATGCAGGTGTACCTCTAGACCAGGCGCTGCCGATGGGTCGGCCCTCTGAGCCTCCGCTTTAAAACCAACACACACACGCGCGCAACGCAAACCCTGCAGCCACGCACCCGTAGCAATGTTTGAACAATCGATCCCCGGGGTTAAGGAGCCACTACCAGAGGGGAGATGAGTGGAAGGAGACTGAAATCCTCTTCAGCTCGGCTTAGCACTGATGCATTCGCTATCCATTACCTTCGGTCATCACCGTGTGTTTGCCAGAAAAAAAAAAAGGGACTTATAGGAAGACATTAGTCTTTCCATGATGCTGACTGTATTGATGAATCCTCCAGAGCTACAGCTGTTTATTTGATCTGGAACATAATCTCAGTGGTGTTTACATATATAGCAGGGAAGTGTGCCTATACTGTAGCACCAGAAGGTACAGACGTGAGCTGTAAAGAGCCACCCGCAGCAGTGATTATCTCCAACCTGCCTTCATCAGCAGTGGAGCATCAGTAATCAACACGTCATGCCAGTTTGCGATTACGACACTCAATGGGGCGCACAAGTCTCTCTCTTCATCTTGATTGGCGTCCTCGCATGGCTTGTTTATCTGGGTTAAGTGGCTCTGCACACGACCTGCCCATGCCAGCTAATTAGACAGAGAGAAAGACTAGTGATGGGCTCCTTGAAATAATGGCCTCAGTTTTTTTGTTGTTTTTTTTTTCTCTGGGAGTCATTTGAGCGTCCGGGAGGCCGAGCAGACGCTCCCCGCTCTCCACAGCAATAACATGCCTCAGAAAGCAGCGACATTTTAACCTCCCAAATGTACAGCTGGCACCGGAGAGACAGCCTCTCTGTCGCTTTGTAGGAAAAACAACCACGCAACCTGCCCAAGCCCAGTGCACACACCAGCTCGCCGCCAGTTTGATAGAGCACGGGGCTGGACAGTCTGGCTAAAAACATACCACCCTGACGTGTGCACCCTTTTTACAATTAGAACAATATAAAAAATTATTTTAAACGTTTAAATGTGTGCAGCCACAGATGACATAGACCACAGATCAGCTAACTGACATGTCCTCAGATGATACAAGAGTCTTATCTTTGATTTATTACATTATGATGAAGGACAGATTTCATCCTGAGTTAGCTGCTAAACGCCTAGCGTAGCCTGCTAAACGTCTTGACGGCTGCAGTGGAACCAGAAGTACCAGTCCCATAAAGTCTCATAAAAGAGTGCTTAACCCCAAGAGTCCTCTAAATGTCAAAAGAGGTCGTCGCCATCTAAAATTGACTGCGTGAGTGCTTTCTGATCCTGAAATCAGTGCGGCATTTTGATTAGCTTGCAGGTAAATGTTTACGGGTCCTGTCCTAACATGCCCCTCTACTGTAAGGTTAGATTTAGAATAATCACTTGGCTTCTTGGGGAGTTACTAAGGTTATTGTGGTTACAACAAGCCAGATTTTGCTATTGCTGGGAAATAGATGCTCTGTCTCACACAGAGGGGGCTGTTTCATTCATAGACTATTGCTGTGTGAGCGATAAAGTGAGTAATCAAATGACTACAGATGATGATTTTACCATCGCAGCCAGAAGGCAGGCGGCACAGCGGATCTAATGAGTTTCTTCTAAGACGGTGAAAGAGGGGATGGAAATTATGTTGATAGTGACAAGCGAGGCCAAACGAGGAGGATCGCAATGAGTCGCACTGTATGTTTGCTCTTTAAAATGCATTTCTATATTCTGCAGATCTTTTTTTTCCCATCAGGTGTGCGACGACACAAGGGAGTTGGGCTCATGGACCACAAGAGGGCGGTGGTGCGCACGTAGAGGCCAACGCAGCAGGTCTGCACTGGTACTTCAGGGGCAGTAGATTATCAGAGTTTAAATAAGGAGCCAAAGTCCCTGATCTTAATTAAATTTGAAAAAGAAAATCGCAGATTATTTGGATCAGACGTGATGAAATAATTAAAACCAAGTAATTGACTTCTTATTTCAGGCTTGTCTAAAGAATATCCAGTTTATTATGATGAAAAAATAAAATGACATTTTTTCAAATCTAGAAAAGCAATATAACCTAATTGTCTTGTTAGACTCCGTGATTGCACAGGCTGTGTTACAATCTGTGCGTGGTGAGCAGTATTATTATTTCTCTTCTTCTTTGTTATTAATGATTTAAACCCTACACGCATAAGAATCACAGGTCAGTGGATTTTTTTTTTTTTTTGATGTGTTCCCCGTCACACACATCGAGACACTCGCAAACCACCCACCCTAGGACATCAGCCCTCCACTCTTCTCTGCGCTCACTCGCTCTCCCCACGCTGTTCATTTGGCAAAAGCGCAGCAGCGCGTCGCGCTCCTTCTCTCCTCTGGTGCGCACCAATCCTTGATTAACGGGTAATGCCAACTAGGACATATCTACAGTAACCTAAAGGCGGGAAAATAAATGATATAAAGTTTTTTTTCCCCTTCGTTTTGTAACCTAAGAAGCGATAACATGTTCACCAACTGTGATGGACTATGGATGCAGAGTGCAGTTATTTTTCCACTTTAGACAAGAAAATTGACAGGAGACTGACTTGAACTTTTTTCCCCCACCTGCAACATTACACGACATTACCTTACAGGAAAAGCATGGATGCCTATTTGCAAAATGAGACAGCTGTGAACCCCGAGTGCGTCGAAGCGCACGCTGATGCGCTTCGGAACGGAACCGGCAACTGGAGCTTGGAGACACCAAACGTCAACTGTGGAAACGCGTCCACATTCCTCATACCTCAGCGCATGAGGCGGAGAGGTGAGCGGACACAGACATAACTCAACACATCCTTATCACTGAAGCTGCTTTGTATTTTGCAAGTAATTGTTTGAGAAGGCAATCATTGACGATGACCCCGTACTTTTTATGGCGGAGCACTGCAAATGAGCTATGTAGTGTCTCACCTCATTTTAAAATGCCCAGATTTGATTTCAAATTGTGGATTTGTTGAGATATTTGGATGAGATGACTATAAAATTAGGAGGGAATCAAAAGCTGAGCTGGCAGCCAACATTTTAGCTATTAATCTAATGGCTTGGGATCAGGGAAAGAGACTGACTAAACATTAAATCTGCAATCTATTCAGTTTCTGTAAACTGTAAACTAGGACTATGTTATGATATGCTGAGGTATTTGTATTCTGAGTTTGTTTGGCCCCATTTTTTGGTTAATTCCAAGGGAAAACCAATGAAGCTGCAGTGAAATACAGACACATCAGAGCAAATGTGTATAATCCTGGCCAGACAGGGGATTTATTCATAAAAAAAAAGGTTGTATCTGGGCTGTTCCCCATGGCCACGCTGCTCCATTCTGCTGTCGGAGTATTTTCAAGCACTTTAACCAGATTGGCGCTCTGAGAACGGACCCTGCTGCAAGTGCAGATTTGGAAAGGCCAAATTCATGATTTCCGGTGATATTTATAGAACTGACTTGACTCAACTTGAACTCATGAAAGAGGGAGAACTTCACGTGCGTCATCGCCCGCGTTCCCCTTTTAATTCCCTCCATCTCCACCTGCTACGCTATCAATCAACACTTGCTGTTTTCTCCCACCTTCATCTCTTAGCAGCTGCTAATCAGTTTCCCCACGTGTTGATGAGATGTGTGCTCTACATGTGCCTCCGCGTTCATAAAAAAAGACCCGACACAAGGCTCTTATTTTGCTATTGCCTGTTGACTGGTGAATATTATAAATGAGGGATATGAGCTTTGGTAATGCTTACACTTTGTTCTAAGTGACTTCACTCCTCCTTAGTCATTCCCGTCATTACCTGGTACACCTGCCGCTGATAAGTCATTTCAAGCACTCAGGCATGAGTACGATGATTACACTGAGTTAAGTCAGTACACTGCAATTAACAAAGGAGCCATCTGACATGTGCGGATCGCAAACAAGGTGCCTCACGTCTGGTGATGAGAGCCGCAGCAGCAGTTAACGTGAGCGCTCAATCCATTTTTAATGCGGCAAGCAAAGTAACACACTTCCCACTCAGGCCTTTTCTTTTTTTATTTATTATTATTATAATTTCTCTCATCCTCCAACAGGACTCCGTCTGAGATTGCCATCTAAAATGAAATAATTAGGATGTCTGACCTTGTACGGCTGCTGTCACCGTCATTACTCACTCCCCTCACTTCCTAAATTGATTACTCCTTCTCCCGGCACCTTCGCTCGCTCCCCTCGTCTCCTCCCTCTGTCCATCATCACACCGTTTCTGTGTTCATGGTGCGTATTGAGCTGTGTCGCAGTCGGGCTCCCGCTGGGATGCCTTCATTTTTCTGCAGACGTGCTAACCACATATTGGAATTTAACAAACCGTATGAGACAGCCTTTAACATACAATAAGTCTGTGTTTGTGTGAGAGCGGCAGAGAATGAGAGATAAAGCATCGGCAGCTGAAGAACACAGAACAATAAAGTGATAAAACTAAACTACACCGCAGATTTTATGGAAGCGCCAGACAGTGTCACCGCAGTACTTGTGAAACATCTCAGTAATTTCACCATGGATACTGGCATCCACCCCTGACACAGCTACCAAGTGGGAGCAGACGCATCCCAGTGCAGATGAGGAGGCAGAGCCGTGCTCCCAGCTCTGGAAGGGAACGTATCGCTCAACCACAAACACCTCTCCAAATGTCTTCACACCGGATGCAGCTCAGGTGTTTGGTGCCTCACGTTTGGATCACAGCCCTGCACGGTCTCTAAGGGCTTCACGACACGTGGTTTGACACTGTAGTGTGGATAGACTCCAGTTATGGTGGCTTTAAAGGAAGGAAGCTTGTTGAATTCTCTAATAAAATCTCCTCCAGGACACACCGGCTGATTGAGTTGTCGTTTGTCACAGGTGGTTATTACTTCGGAGAGGATGGTGACGAGCAACGGGACAGGGTTATCTGCCGGCATCACGCAATCATTTTCCTCTTTCGCAACTGTGCACATTTCTTGATCTCCACCCCTTCTGTTAATGTCGCTCCACCTTTTCTAGAGGCGAGGCGTTCGTGTCTGCGCCGCGGACCAAGCAACAAAAGTGTTTTGTATTCCGGCCACCGTGACCGGGGCCCCTGCGGATCGCGCGTTGCGATCTGTCAGTCAACAGAAAATGGTTTCGCTCATTGCCTCCATCAGTCGTTCGGGGGTGCAGTTGGCTCAGCGACGAGGCTTAGATGACATTTACCGTGTGGGATTAGCAACTAGGTGTGACATTTACCAATACCTAGGTTTTAGGGGTGCAGAGCTGGCTTTCCTCCGATGGGTGCAGTGAAACGATGGCGAAATGGGATGGAGAGGGAAACACTGCATATGTATTAGAGAGTGGAGAGAGTGGAGGGTATTGGGGGGGAGGGGGGATTCATAGTCAATATAATGTCTTGAAATATCTACTGAAACGGATGAAATCTCAAATATTCATGGATGGAATAGGAACGTCATTACTAATTCATTCAGAATTTCTCTGCATAGCCTTCACCACTGCAGGTCACGTTTCATGTCATTGTTTGTTTGGGTTCCATTCAATCAGCCTTTCACCAACACTTAAAGGATGCAGGTTCATCCCAAAAACAATGCATAGGCTCATACAAAAGCAATCTTTACTCCGAATGCGTGGAAGTGTGTTCATCAGCCTGTTGCTTTTATTATTCTTATGATTATTCTTATTAATATTATCATACCTCACCTTTTTGCTCAATGTTTCTAGGCTGTAACCTTTGGTATGTGGGTGTGCAGTGTGCAGGCTGTAAGGGCGGGACTGCGTTGAAGTGTAGCGTGCAGGATACATCGTTGTCTCTGGGTTATTATTGGGGAAAAGTCCTGCATGTGTATATGTACGTGCTCTTTGTGTGTGTGTGAATACAACTGCTCACTCAGCAACTTTGCACATGCATGAGCCTTTCTTGTCTAAAGTGGAAAAATAACTGCACTCTGAGCTATTCCCCGCTTTGGTGCCTTGCATTTGTTCTAAATTGTAAAATTTGTCATAATTACGCACACAAGGGTGTCTAATTTGTCGGGCGCTGTGTGTAATTTAACCAAACAGAGACACATTACCTTGACGTGCATGTAACGGACTCACTCAGCTCACTCCAGCCGATTTAAGAAACAAGCAGGAAACAAAACTGGAACTAGCAACAGAGCAGTTTTTAGATAGAGAGCATATGTGTGTGACTTTTTAAACTGAAAACAGTACTTCAGATACCTGGTGTTTTACTCTAATACCTCTTCAGAGAATTAGGAAATATCCAGTAAGGATCAGCGAGTTCAGGGTGAGTTAATAATTTGAATATTTAACACGAATAATCCCACAGAAGCTTATAAAAGGCTTATGTTCCTTCCATCATCTCTGACTCTTCCATGTCATGTGGTGACATATCCCTGTTTTAGTTTCACAAAACTGATTTTTAAACCTTCTTTTCTTTTCTTGTGAGAAGTATCAGTAAGTGTGCCGGCTTCCTGTCTGGTTGCTCTCCAGACAAGAGATTTATCTGGCACATGAGATCATGCATTAGTAATTGATCGTTAATACATTTCACAGACATTTATGGACAGTTCATTATGATTCGTAAATATAATATCTCCCTGTCTGATTCTCGGGTAAAGATTGTCACATTTTCTGAGAACCAAATTGGGAAGTGTTGCCCGTTTCCGTCTGTCTGTATTATATTTGGTGCAGTCAGAGGTAGCGTTTGGGGGATTCATCACAGTTGAAGCTTTTTTTGTTTTTATCTATAACTTGCTTCCTGATGCATCCAGGAAAGATAAAAATTAAGAGCTGTGAGAATTAATCAAGACGGTGCGCCGTAAGACACTGAAGTGCCTCTTTGAGAGCCGATGCTTAAGCATTAAGGAACTGCAGAGTATGGTGATAATTATCTGTGTTCATTACTACAAGTGACCACTTTCACATTGCATCTAATTATTGTTTTTTTCCATTAGTTATCTCAAATAATTTATAACAGCGGCCCTTAACTTTGTCTGAATATGATATTTGTAAATTTTATTCATTTTATTTCCCTTTGCTTTAATGTATATTTCATTCAGATATTTTTTTCTTTCTATTTTCCAATTAGTTTGTGCCATTTATTTATTTATTTCCTCTGATTTTTATTCAGTGGCTATTAAAATTTTGCCGTTTGGAAAAGAGTTGCTTGTAGCAATGAAACATACACTTTGACTCTGCAGCTCCTTCCCATTCATCAGCTTCATTTACATTATAATTTTGAATTCATTATGATCAGAGGTTTTACTGTTTGCATGGACGCTAAATAACACTAGATATGCATTCACATACCATATAAAACATTCATCCCAATATGACATGTGCAAAGTGGTGCTTTCCACTGTGGCGCATGAAATCTGACAGAAATATAATAACAAAGACATTTTTCCCTAATTTACTGTCAACTTATGATTGAAACACTCAATGTTTTGCTGCTGCCGTGTTTCTGTACCTCTCAGAGACTCATCACATCGCCTGACGGTTACCACACGCGGCACAAACATGCCTCAGAAATAAATTATATATTTCAACCAAAAAGAAACGAGCGGGTGAAGCATTTGTGTGGTTATTTGGTGCTGATATTTTCCTACTGGACAGGTTATGAAATGATTTCACCACCCATTTCAGTTCAGTTGAAAATTGCTTCTGATTGGGGGTATCTGTTCAGCCTGAAGTGGTTAAGTTAAACGCTTTTATTCTGATTACTAGTGGAACACTTGTGTCCATGTAAACTGTTTGAAATTTTTTTCTTCATGGCTTGTCTGCAGGAAACTGATAAGTGGAAAAGTTCAACGGCAACTAGCAGATAAGCTGGTGAACAAACTGTCGTGGAGCGTTTAGGATGTAGTAGAGATCATAAGTAGAGTAAAAATGAAGGAGGCCATGAATGAAAGTCCTGATCCGTGATTACGATGCCCTATAATTGTTTATGAAATCGCTCTGTAAATCCATGAAAGTCACTGCAGACCTGCCATGACTCTGTCTAGAGGAAAAGTTCTGGTAAAACGTGGGCAATAAGCGAATAATAAATATTCCAGGACTTAAACTGTCCTTCCCAACACCGTACTTTCATCCGAGGCTGTGGAACTTGGTCCTTGAGTGCAGCGTTGTTGAGCAAGGTGAACAATACGAATGCCTCCACTCTACGCTGATGAGAAGCCGCTATTGGAAACGGCGGCCTGAAGGAACTGGCCAATGTGCTGAGGGAGTTATCAGCAAGCACACAGGCAAGCTAATTGGCTTCGATTGGGCAGAAGCCAGCGTAACATATTTCATTAGGCGAGAGAGAGGGAGAGACGGTAATGAAGGTGGAGTGTTGCTTCCCTTCTCTGTCGCTCTCTCTCTCTTTTGTGCCAATCATGCGTCTGCCCATTTTCATTACGCCCGTAAACGGGAACGTGTGCACATGTGCTCACAAAACCCAAACTGGAATATGGTGGAGAAACCCCAATGTTCTTTCAGCAGCACGCCCACCATGCTGAAGCTTCCTGCCTTTATTTGCATAGATGTTTGTGAGACAGATGGTGAAGCCACATGTCGTCAGGTGTGTGTGCATGAGAGATCCTGAGAGAGACAGACAGCAAAAGACTTACTGACCTGTACTGACACAGCCGAGCCTGAATCCGTCGCTCAGGCCACAAGACTTTCAGAGGGAAGGTGACTGCATGGAGGCAAGCACACTAAATCAATTTGAGTGACATATCCTCCTACTTTTATTTTCAACCAAACCAAACAAGTTCTTTAATGTGCCTCTTTAACTACTATGACTTGTGCTGCAGTGGTCAGATTGCACGGTCTGAACATTAATGCTGCCTTCTGATAAGCAGGCGCATAAGTGGAGCTCGGATTATGTAGCCCAGCCAGCTGTGCACAATACACTGTACAGTAAATCGATATGTGTTAGGTTGAGGATTACTTCAAAAAGATGAGGCGCCGGCAAAGGGGAGGAATTTTTAATTCCATTTGTGATGTTGGGATTTAATGATCCTTGAGGATTGATAAGCTGGAAAACATAAATCAGTGACGGCGTATTCATCCTGATTCAAGCGACAAATATAACCTTTCAACGGCCTGTGCTTTTCTGTCCATGCATTTTTTTTCCCCATTGAGAAACTCATTTTTTTCTTTTATTGAGATTTAGCAAGAAGGGAATTGGATGGAGAAGAAAGGAAAAGAAAAGAAAAGAAAAGAAGGCAATCTGCAAAGAGATTCTTGAAATGGAAAAAGGATAAAGATCATGAAGAGATTTCTGCATGTTGAAAATAGCCACCACTGAAAAGGGACTGCAATGATTGAAAAGAAAAGTGACGAAATAAGTTTGAGATAACAATGAGTGCAGTTACTGGTCCCTCAACGCGTATTTGTGGATTTCAGTTAATGTAGTTTAGAGCCATTGAGGAACCGTTGGTGCAATCGTATGTTTCCAGGGATTACGGCTTGACCGCGTTGAGTCGCACACGCCTGGGGCTTATGTGTGTGATGTGGTTTGTGTCCTGCAGATGTAGCACACATGGGCACCTTTAATCCTTGGGGCACAGCCACAGCAGGTAACCTGTTAAATGAGTGTTGTGTCTAAGCAGATGGGTGAGCCGAAGATAAGAGAAAGAGTAGATAGCGTGGTCTTTACAGGATATGATCCGGTGAAGCTGCTAATGAGAGCATGGCAAGGCTTTGGGTTGCAGTATTTTGCAGTATCTTTGTATTAAGCCTACATTGTGGAAAATATTCCAAAATATTCTTCATTTGTGGAACTGAAAAGGGCTTGAATGAATGTATTTAACTGCCCTTTTCTCCTGCTTTGAAAGCTTTTATTTTGAGTCTTTGCATCCTGTCCAGATGTTCTCCAGATAAAGGGGAAGAGATTTGTTGCCATTTGTTGTGCAGCTGCCACAGGCAGTGGTGAATTAGTGAAGGCTTTTAAACAGTTCCACATTAGAGATGCTAAAACCCTGGTGATAGTATATATGTAGTTGCAGAAATCCTAACGGCAACAGTTGTACCTATGTTTCCATCAGGTGGTCATGACAACCAACATGATTGTATTTTATTTTGTAACAAAGATAACCAGTTAAAGAGGATATACCGCTAAAAATCATTTTTATTTGTCCAAACATTTGATTGACTTAAAGCATGGATTACAAACAAACTGTCAAATGGACTAATTCCTGTGTTAATGTACATGTGTAGTTCATCCACTACTTCCTGTTGAACTACTGTTAATAAGAACCATTTAACTTCCAGTAACATTATGTGTCTGTCAGTAATGTTATCTAATGTTTTGTAAGATGAAAATGCATGGCCTAAATGAAACAATAATCCAATAGGAATTAGACGAGAAGAGACAGCAGTACTTTTATGTCTGTCTTTATGAGGACCTGGACAAAAATATAGATTTCCGGATCAAGGTAATTAAGGGGCTTAGCTGCGATGGTTAATGGCAAAGGGGAGGGATGAATATTGTTTATTATTTAGGTCGTGGACACGTAGGTATGTTTGAACTGTCCCATTGTAGGGATACCCTTCTATTATGGGGACAAACTTTCAATAATGTACTCTCAATGAGAAAATTCTACGTCGAAATATCAGACGATCAGTTAGTACTGATTAGGGTTAGCATAAGGATAACTCTATCAGATATGAATGCAAGTCAGTGTTATGTCCCTTGGAATAAAGGAAGCCTGACTGTGTGTGCGTGTGTGCCGGGAATAATTTGTCATGGAAAACTCATGTTGTTGGGTCATTTGACAGTCCTCTTTGAGGGCTAAAACTTGTTAAGACTTGGTTTAAAGGTAAAGATTACAGGTCATGGTTAGAGTCATGTAGTTGAGGTGGTTGGGGTATGGTAAATGTCTAGGGTATGCACTGTGTTAGTGAAAGGTTTTCAAACTTGTAACTGCAGTTACCCTTGTAAAATTAAGTTCCTCAGCTGGGCGGTTGGGCTCGGCCTTAGAGATGCAGTGAGGGGCTTGGATATCCGGAGGGAGCGCCAAGTAGAGCTACTGCACCTTTGCGTTGAAAGAAGCCAGTTGAGGTGGTTCGGACATCTGGTGAGGGTACCTCTTGGGTGCCTCCACTTGGAGGTTCATTGACCACGGCTAGCTGGGAGGGGAACCAGAATTCGCTGGAGACTTATATATCTTGTCTGGCCTGGGAATGCCTCAGGAAGAGCTGGAATGTGTGGTCTGGGAGAAGGACGTCTGGAATTCCTTGCTTGGACTGTTTCCACCGCAACCCGACCATGGATGGATGAATGGATGGCATATTTGTTTTAAGGCTTAGTGTTCCTTTTGTGGTCTCACCATTGATCTGGATGGAAATTGCCACCTCTCAAGCTCTGTCCACATTTAAAACAAATCACTCATTGGGCAGCACGTCATGCACCAAGCCACTGTAGTGAATCTACTTCCAAAGTCAAGGACGGTGTTTTTTCTTGTGGTAATTGTGTAAGGAACTCATTTGTCACTCAACTGTATCAATTGGTTGTTGCTTTTAGCTAAAATTGGATCAATTTGCTTCCCGCCCACTTGCCGTTACTACAGGCTTTTTCACTCATCTCTACAACAATTTCACTAACATGCCATGGTATCTTTTTGCCAAACCAGTGCTAGTTTCGTCATGTGTATGTCCCTAGGACACTGTCACATGGAGAACATCACAGTTGATGGTGACCATATTTAATCAAGGTTCCTGATCATACTGTAGTGCTGTGCAATCACAAGCCTTGACCAGGTTGAGACTGATCCCCAGTTCAAGGGCGTATACTGTACAGCTTGTTCACACACTAACGTACTATGAGGCTGCTACGATGGCTGCAGAAAATAAAGGTTATCCTGATCAAATAACTGCTGTCTCTTTCTGCTCCAGAAGATGGCCACACACTGCTGCTGATCCTGCTCTATTCGCTCATCTTCTTCTTGAGTGTGTTCGGCAACCTGCTGATCATTGTGGTGCTCACGGTCAACAAGCGCATGCGCACCGTGACCAACACCTTCCTGCTGTCGCTCGCCTTCAGTGACCTGATGATGGCCATCTTCTGCATGCCCTTCAACCTCATCCCCAGCATCCTCAAGGACTTCATCTTTGGAGCCGCCATGTGCAAGATAGTGTCCTACCTCATGGGTGAGAAAAGGCCAGATGTGGGAAAGGGGGGCATTAATGCTTTTTTTTTTACATATGAACCAACAAACTTGTGTCCATAATCACTTGCTTGTTAACTTTTCACTGAAGTTTCACTCAAAAGTTTGCACAGTTGCAAGCGCCAAGGTGACATTTTGAATACATACGCACTAATGTTTTCACTTTCCATTCAATTTCAACAGGAGATTACCTTCTTATAGATATGAGTGATATTCATCTACAGCCTTGAAGTGTCATTGGGTCAAACCAAACTGATTTCTGAGGTTGATCTCCTAAATATTGTTGGTCAGCTAAGCTCGCTGAAGAGAACAGATGCAACAGTTTCCAAATAACCCCATAATATAAAGGTGCATCTGATATGAAATGCTTTGATATAGCACAGCCAAATATCGTCTATACAATGTGAGCAATAATCTTTCCTGTAACCTTTACTTCATAGCAGGAGGATTTTTAGTAATTCCTGGAAAATGCCTTTAATCTGATCTGACTGAATTTTGTACAGCTGTGGCTCAAAGCTTGCGATGAGACTTGCAGATGGGAGGTCAGTCGCTTTTTGATGGAGGTTAGAAGCACATGGGCCGTGGGGAATTTCAGTCATGATAATGTGTGGAAAGACATGTTTGGAATAATTTTCAGAGAAAGAGGTTAAAGAGGTTAAAGATTGTGGTGATTATGCAAAAAGAAAAAAACTCATTAAAGCTCCTTCAAGCTTTAAAGAATGTGGCTTTTTCATGTCATTTTCTACGACTTAGGACAACAGAAGATTATACATATCCTAGATATCTCGTCATATTTTGTAAAAAAACATAATCATTATAATATTTAATCCAGTAATTATTATCAGTAATGAGACTATTTTTCTGTTAAAGCACTGCGTTGATGCTGAGATACTTGCAAGCAGGCAAAATGCCATTTTCTCTGCTAATGACTTTTATCTCTGTTTTTGTGAACACTTTTCTAGAAACCATAAAAACTGTAACACTGAACTTTTCTTCTACATAAATTTTCCAACAGCTGGGAAAGAGAAAGTGTTCCAAAAACGATTGTAACCTTCTCTTTTTGTTATCTTTTCAGTCTGATATGGCATAAATTGGAACACAGTCACATTTCAGGCTGACAATCGGGCTAATCACATATTGCCTTGAGAAATAATTCACTTGCATTCAGTCGGAAACAAAAAGAGGACAACTCAATGGCACTTCCCTGCCCTTTATTTTACTATGACAAAAAAAAAAAAAAAAATCCAGATGCAGCACCTGCATTGTTTTATTGTATTTCCTTATACCTTTATTTTACTTAACCTCAACATGAACTGTAACAGCCACTGAAACAAATAGCAATCAGGAAGTTCACAAGTTCTCTGACCTTCCATCCATCATGTTACAAAAGGCATAGATTACTATTGAACAGCCTAAAATCCAAAAACCATTTTAATTATCTCAATTGTGGGAGTTTTAATGCTTCAGGATGTGTTTGTGCCTCTAGTGTACAAGTGACATGGTGGTAATTTTCGTTCAAGTAGTTCTCATCAAGGTTCATGAGTCTGCGTAATGAGTTTTATTCCTTTTTCCATATTGAAGAAATGACTCATCGTCAACTAAAGTAGCTCTGTTCTTTTTGACAAAATGCTCAGATGACCTAAAAGTCAAACTGGTCCCTATAAAGGCAGTTGTGTAAGTACACAGACAGAAAATTATAGAAGAATAGGATAATTCATTAAATAAACTCAGATCCTTGGAAACAAAAAGTCACTTAAGTTAGCAATCATGAAATAAATTGAAAATATAAACATTACATGTATAAAATGGAAAATAAAATAAACCAGAACAAGAAGACTGCACTGTCTGTGAAAGGAAAACCGTCCGAGAATTGTGGAGAGAAGGTGGATTAAGTAAAGAACAGCACAGAGCCTTTGAATAGAGGAAAGCCATCATGAGGATGCACTGAGGAAAAGTGGACAAACCCCAGGGAGAGACCTCTGGCTGATTATTCTTTGCTTCATTGGGGCCTGTGCTAAACCTTCCTTCAGAGGTATAGACAACATAGTGCACCCCTGGGTAATGACACACACACACTCTCTCTCTCTGACCACATACACACACATATACACACTGTTTGCATTCTCACTGACAACATGGGTAAGAGAGGTAAAGAGTAATTTCCCGTCTTGCCCTGTCAGTAGGGAGGTGGCAGATCACATCAGTAGCTCAGGCCAACATGATTTCCTCTACCACAAGATTCAGATCACCATCCCCACCTCCTCATCTCGCGCTATATTCATTTGCAAGCGCGTCTCCACAGAGAACTGGGCTTTGTTATGATTGCAGATATTGCTTGCACAACATCAAACTTGTTTTCGTTGCTTTTTTATTACGGCTCCAGACACTGTTCTGGTAATGACTTTTCATTCATGAAGGAGAGAGAATGGAAAGTAGCTTGTGTTTTTACTTTCTTTTCAAACTGTTTTGTTTTTCTGCAGGCATATCAGTGAGCATCTCCACATTTAGCCTGGTTGCCATAGCAATTGAGCGCTACAGCGCCATCTGTAACCCCCTGAAGTCGCGGGTGTGGCAGACCCGTTCCCACGCTTATCGGGTGATTGCTGCCACTTGGGTGCTGGCCTTCACCATCATGATCCCCTATCCGATCGTCAGTCACCTGGAGTCTTTTCAGCGTCATGACAACACCACAGCACACATGTGCCGCCACAAGTGGCCCCTGGAAACTGCAGAACAGACCTGGTGAGTTCTTTTTGCAACCATGTTAAAAAAAAAAAAAAAAAAAAATCTTTTTTAGTAAAAGCTGACACTGTTTTACTTTGCTAAATAGCGACCCCTGTGGCCACAAATTGTAATCACAGCATAATGAGGGCATATCTAATGCCTAAGACTCACTGGTTTGTGGACTTGTGTTTGAAGCACTGACTGAAACCATTTTGGTTTTCTGGGTGCCAGCAGTGACCATATTTGTGTGAGAGGGTGAATCTGGAGAACTAGAGGAACTGTTTTAGGTGGCATTTAAGCAACTTTCCTTGAATAACATTGTAACACAAGTTGCCGCGTTGTTACAGAAAGACATGTTGACATAAAGTAGCTGACTGACATTCTTCCATTTTTGAGCGTGCATTAAGAGAAAACATATCTGTGGTCTGCATACGCTATAGTCTGACATGTAAGAAGTGACTGATGTACTACAAGGGAAGGCTGTGTCTTGCATTAACCTACACCATTAGTGGGTACTGTATACAGTAAATGTTATTTTAATACATAAATGGCTGGACTGTGGATCTGTGAAAATTGTATGTTTAACTCAATTCTAAACAAACCATGACATCCCACTTAAAGTCAAGGACAAAATCCAGTCACTGTAAATATTTCAGGTACATGTTGAATTCATTCCATGTCCAGTAAATGATTACTAATTTTAAAGGTCCTGTGTGTGTGGAGTTTAGTGCCATCTACTGGTTAGATTTCAGACTGCAGACTGAATTCCCCTTGATTCAAGCTCCATTTCTAAGCTTGATGGAGAACGTATGCTCTCTCTAGAGCTAGTGTTTGTCCATTCTGGGCTACGATAGAAACACGGTGGCATAACGTGACTGACATGGAAACACAGTGGCAGTTTAGCAATATGTGTTATTGTCTGTTCTTAAAGATGTCCTAACTTGCTGCCCAAGTACTAATCTAACCGAAGCATTTGCTGCTTGTCACGTCATTAATAGATTAAAAAAGCCCAAATCAATAATTGAACAGAGATTAGTGAGCACAACCACACTAGAGCCTATTTCTAGAACGATTTTTCCACTTACCTTCTCATGAAGCAGATGTTTCCTGCTGTGACAGATAATTCAGTTTGGTTTAAGCATGTTTTCTAAAAAGTAGGGGTTCCTTAATGGGAAACATGATAAAACAGTTTTGCAGCATTGTAATGCATCATTTTGACTTTCCCGGCACTTGCCGTCTGGACAATGTGCTGTTCCATTTCACATAAACTTTAGATGAACCATGTCTAAGGTGTCCCAGTGTGGGTGTGTGTGAGTACTTTTCACAAGACAAGCCACACCGAAACATCTCATTCACTTCCATGTTTGGACCTGGAGCCTGTTTTCAGCAGTCCTCACTCTATGTGTCTACGCGTGAGTGTTTTTGTGGAAACATTAGGACAGATGAAGAGAACAGACGGACTTTCTGTATGTTTTTTTGTTTTGGACATGGAACAGGCTGTGGGGTGAATTCAGTCCGTTTGTGCAGAGAGCAGTTGTGCTCAAAATGCTCCGCTTTGCTCTGTTAGTCAAACTTACAAGTGATTCTAATATGTTACACATGAAATATAGAGTATAAGTGGATTGTCACACCATTTTTTTCTTTCTTTACAGGTATGTTCTGCTTCTGCTTGTACTGTTCGTGATTCCAGGGGTGGTGATGATTGTGGCCTATGGACTGATCTCCAGAGAGCTTTATCGAGGCATCCAGTTTGAGATGGGTCATAAAAAAGACTCTGCTGGTGAGCCCATTTATACTACTATTTGGAAAACACAAAGAAAATGACAGGATAAAGATTTAACCAATGTCCTAGTCGGTAATGTGATGGTTATACTTCATGTACAAAACAAGCTCACGGATATGTCAGGCATTTTGCACTGGGACACAGTCAGTTCCCAACAGAGTGACTCCAGACAAACATTAAAATGGTGGTCTGACATAAAACCAGTGGGCAGCTTCCAGGCTAGCACTGTTGTGGAGACTCGGACAAATGGACTCGTGTTCACATTTCTACAGATTCTGCAGAACTCCTGCTCTCAATCCATCTGGTGCCCCTGCCTCTAGCTGATACATTTTTAACCTTGTTTGTCAGTGCCCTCACAGTTGTAGGGCTTCTTGAAGAAAACATAGTGCTGCAATATGCTATGTGACATATGCATCTCGACACTGTTAACTGTTCATCCACTGTCAATATCTTTTACAACAGATGCAATAGTAGAACCTTTCCATCTGGCTTCTTTAACCTTGGCTTCCAGGCTACTTTTATACACTGAACAATGGAGGATCTTCTGTGATATATGGTTTTGACTCTACAAGAAATCAAGCCACTGGCTGTTAAACTCAAAATGTGCCTGATAACGCCTTTAATTTCAGCAGGAAAAACAACAACACAGCATTCCCCAACTCCTTCTCTACGGTAGTATATTGACTGTAAATAAATCTGTCAGATTAAGCAGTTCCCTCTAGTTGACTTTAACCGTGTTTTGATTGCATTCTCATTTCGGTACTGTCTCTCAGTAAATGCCACCGCTCTCGTCTACAAACGGAGCTCCAGTGTTGGCATTTCAGTGTTTTTCACATTGTCGCTAGCCTGGAAGAACTGCATTTTAATCGTAACTATTTCATTAGCGCAACAATCACGGTAATGTGGGCAGGTTAAGTGAAATGTAACCTTTTGCGGGCGTAAAAGAGTGTGTCTGGGTTGATCGCAGAGCGGCGTGTGCTCGTCTGGTGCTCCATTAGAGGACGGTATTAGCTGGCATCTGTGGGCCTGGGTACAACCATCTGCTGGGTTTTAGAATGAAAGGACTTATCAATTAATGAAAAGAATAAATAAATAAATAATAGTTTGAGAGCCAGACAGCATGAGATGGCAAAGCAAACAGGAAATTAGGTGGAAGTAAGGGTGAAAGAAACTGTAATAAACTTACTGTTTAATTTAATAATGCAGAGGTTTACTATGGGGAGCAAGTACTGCCACTGTTACTTTTCTGACCATCACGAAGAGCCGTTACCCTTTAAACGACTGCAATTCAATCAAAATAAACCTTCAAGATGGGTTCATGTCTTATCTCAGAGACGTATAAGATTCTCAGAAATCAATCAACCAGCTGCAGGATAAAATACGATTCTCCAGGTCAATTTATTTTCAATCCAGTGATGGAGAAATACTCCACCTGACATGAATTCTTTTTACCATGATTCAGTATGATGGATACTAGCCACAATGCAGATTCTTTAGTCTAGTTTTCCTAATTTTAGGTACAATATGATCAGAAGAGGTTTTCTGAATGAACGAGTGACTGAATGAAGCTCCAACCTTAATGAACTCTTTGCAGGAGGAGGTTGGGGTGGATGGTGGCCACATAAAACATAGACTTAAAGGGAAATTAGTGTTTTTTACAACCTGGACCTTATTTCTGGCATAAAATGCGATCATTTACTCACCCTTATAGCATTGGTGTCATTTGGAGTTGTTCGGACAATATTTAGATTCAGAGTAGCGTGGCGTATATCCATGTAGTGGGATTGACTGGGGCATCGAAATGCAGCCTCTAAGTAACACATTATCTTTATGATACACTAGTGCTATTTCCTGTTGAGTCTGGTTACCGTTATCTATTCGAGGACATGCTGCGGTTTGTTGTTCTTTGGCCAGCTGTTCCTCTCTCTGCCTCCGCATCCTCCTTTCAACGTTCTCCTCACCCGTATACTCAAAACAGTAAGGACGTCTATCATAATCAAAGCCGTCATCCACAACCTCAGAATCGGAAAAATATTCAGCCTTGTTGCAAACAACTAGCAGTAGCAAATTACAAGTAAACGCGCACACCGTCGCGGGTGCGTGCGGCGCTCAGAGATGACATCATCCAGGTCAGAGGTTAGTAGGTCAATCTATAGATCCTGGATGATGATAACAGGTAACTCCAGACTCAACAGCACTAGCGTATCATAATAAAATAATGGTGAAATGAAAGAGTTTTGTGGCATCTAGAGGCTACGTTTCAGTGCCCCAGTCACTCAAACTTTATGGATATATGCAGCGCTCCACTCCCTCTAAATATCGCCCAAACTGACTCTAAATGACACCAAAGTTATATGAGTGAGTAAATGATAGTATTTTATGCCAGAAATAAGGTCCAGGTTGTCTAAAACGGTAATTCCCCTTTAAGATAGTTACGTTTCCGCGTCAGATCCTCCACCCAGAAATGTAACTACAAGTCGCAATGCCTCCTACACACCACCTACTCAGATGTCTTCTCTCTTTTCTCTCTTTCTGTGATTTCAGTAAAAGTAACTTGTTGAACATTTTTTTACCTCCAGCTTCAACATGAGTCATGTCAGTGACACATCAGCACACATGCTCACAGTGGCGTAGTAGACCACTGTGGCAGTATAAACTTTAGACACTGATCCACACGCTCCTTCACTATCTTGTAGCTGTCTGTGTCTCTGTGCTCAGTTCAATTCAGATCATTTTATTTGTTCCCAAGGGGCAATTTAAAAGTGCATAAGTAGCTAAAGATAAACACAATCACAATCTATAGACACACAAAGACATAAAACACACAGTATGACATATAACAATCCCAAATAAAAGTGCTTCAATATAGTTTTTTTTTTTTTTTTTTTCAGTTTTAAAGTGAGTCTGTAAGTGGATCAGTTTATTGTGCATTTAGGTGCTGGATCACCCTGGGGATGAACGTCATCTTCCTTCTCTGTGTCTTGCAGCCTGGACAGCAAAGTCTGTGTCCTGAGGGGAGCCACTCAAAGCCAGGAAACAGAATATGAGAGGGGTCCTATAGAGTCCTGTGTGCCGATTTTCACTGTCTGCTGTTCACATAAGGCAATAAGAGATCAAATGGGTTGTTCAGTGATTTTTGAACAGACTTAACTGTGTTCAGCAGCAGGTGGTTTCTATTCTGCAGTGAAAATGAGTGAGACCAGCAGTTTGAAACATCTGGCACTGTGAGATGAAGCCAGAACATCAGCAGTCTTTATTTTATTTCAGTATTTCTTACATTTAATTCATGCATGCGTGTTCTCTCTTTCACCATGGTCTCCAAATGCAGATGTGAAGAACGGCCTGACCTCCACCGTGTCTAGCGGCAGCGACGACGGCGACGGTTGTTACGTCAACGTGGTCCAGCGGCCGCCCTCGATGCAGATGTCCAACATGGCCGCGTCAGGCAGGGCGATGAAGGCCGAGAGACCACGCAGCAACACTTCTGAGGCCAAGCTCGAGGCCAAGAAGCGAGTCATCCGCATGCTGGTGGTCATTGTTGTGATGTTCTTTCTCTGCTGGATGCCGCTATACTGTGCCAACACCTGGCGGGCTTTCGATAACATCTCCGCCAACTACACCCTCTCAGGCGTACCCATCGCTCTCATCCATTTGCTGTGCTACACCTCCGCTTGCGTCAACCCGATTATCTACTGCTTCATGAACACGCGTTTCCGCAAAGCTCTGTCGGTCACTTTCTCATGCTGCGCCGCGCCGTGTCACCGCCGCCGACGCCGCGGGCTCAGGGACAACGAGGAGGATGTTATGGCAACCGGGGCGTCCATGTCCAAGTTCAGTTACACTACAGTCAGCACCATGGGAGCCTGCTGAGGGAGAACGACGCAGACGCAATCCGGGAAAGACAGTTACTACGGCAACACAGCACCCCACATCCTTTGTTTTTTAGGCCGACGCTGTGATCACAGGAACAGTAATGGGGAGTGGAAGTACAGGCCATGTAATGTAGCAGTAGCGAAGCCTCACCCATGTTCTGTAGAGTTTATCTGAAACCCAGTTTTACAGTGTAAATACCTCCACAGCTTTACTTAAAAAGCACAAAAAACAAGTATACCGTCATCTCTTGTCATAGTTGACCAGGACACACTGTTTGCTTAGACGTATATGGCCAGATGTGTGTGCGTGGGGTGCATGATACGTGAGCGAGGCACTCGTGATAACTTATTAGTCGTTATGTAGCTATTAAAGCAGGAAGACCATTTGCTATGTGATTTTTAAAACAGCCGTTTCATATTTCGCCGTCCGCTGTCGACGCTTATCTCCCGTTAATGGCGGCAATGCAGTTGCCTTGTGCAAGTGCCTGCTTCTGAATGTTTGCCTAACACGGATCCGCCGCGTTCATCATCTGCGTAATGATCGCAGGAAAAACTCAACTGAGGCCGAGTTTAAAGTGTCGTACTGATGAAAGGGTGGAAGAAAAATGCCAATTGTAAACAGTGCCAGCTTGTGTTTGAAGAGTGTGTTTCATCGGAGAACGGGAGCAGTGCATGTAAGAAAGATGACGTCGCAGACTGGCTAGTTTTCAATTGCGTGGACAACTTATTAATTTTAAAAAGTCCTTGCATTGTTATATGCCTGATATTATGTTATAAAAACAACTAAACTGAACGTAGTATATTGCTATATATGTAAATACTAAAAAAATAGTGTTAAGTTTAATGAAAGTTTTTAAAGTAGCATCTTAACTATGTTATATATCAGATGAAAGACTATAAAAAAAATGTGACAGGAGGCATTTTATATACATGCAACATACCAACACTGAATCAACCAGAGGCATGAAATGACTAAATCACCTACCAATGTAATGCTGTAGTGTTTTATGACACTCACAACCCACTACAGTGCAGTAGCGCCAGTTATCCGATTTGCTGAGCCAAAACTTTTAGACCAGTCTTTTGAGCAGATGATGAAGTGCACCAAAGAGTCTGTCCACAGCCGCTTTGGACACAGCCCTCACGTATTAGTCCGTGACTCAGTCCCCGTTGAGCTCACCTGCAGGCTGAGAGGTTTCAGAGGTCCCTCTTTGTCAGGTCTGTCTTGCGTCTCTGACTCAGACCCCCCGCGCTAATTGTGTTAGAGCGTCAGCCCTGCCAGGGGGAACTGGTGAACATATTTCATGGAGTGCACCGAAGCACAGTGCTGTCAGCTTCGCAGCTAATAGATGAATGGCTCGCTTTTATAAGTGTTTGTTTTTTGGAGGATCCTAGAAAGGCCTGTCATTTCTTCTATGAACTAGTTTTAAAATATAAATCATGATGTTGCCTTACCGTGGGAGAATAAACACTACTAAGGCAGAGGAACATGGCGCTGAAATGTCAGTCTGTTACAAAAAAAGTATAGCAAATGACAATCGACATACCCTGACTAGCACAGTTGAAATGTTGCTAATCGATTAGCATTTTACACCCAAATTACACAAATATCACCCAGAGACAACCCTGTCTTCACTCAGAAAATGACAGCCGGAGCATTATTGACTTTGTCCTCGCGACTCCCGTCCCATCATCTTTGAAACACAAGAGTCAGCCATTCATCTACCTGTTTACATTGTTTGGGCTTGACTGCCCTGTGCCGATCAGCGCACGCGTGTCAGTTAATGGAAAATAGATTATGTTTTTGAAACGGCAATGCCCATCTGATTCCACAGTCTCACCGAACCTCGGAAAAGCTCCTCTGTGAATGACGTTCTCCTGCCGCGGACGGGAGGAATTTATGCATGAGCTAGGAGCGTTTCCAGCATCAGAGGAAGACTGTGATGCAGCCGTCAGTGCCGCTGTTTATGACAGACACTTGGAAAGGTTTTTTTTTTTCCAGAGCGCTCTAAGAGACTGATTTCCCTGCGGTGTCAGAGAGGCCGTTATAGCTTGCTCCCCACCTCATCTCATCCACTAGATTCAAACATTGGAAGAGTGCTCCAGCTCAGGCTGGTTACTATGCCCTTGCACACAACAAATTACTGACAGATGCCATCACCGAATGGTGGGTGGAACAATCTGCAGTTAGTTGCTAATTAATAAATTAGATAAATTAGTAATAATTTGCATTCAGAATACCTGAGGATGGAGGTTAAGGCAATTTTCTTGTGTCAAACTCAAAAAAAAAAGAAGGCAGTTAACAAACTAAGTACTCACTCACTGGCACTATTTCTACACTGATCAGCCACAGCATTATGACCACTGACATGGAACGTAAATTACATTGACCATCGTGTGACAATGCAATGTTTTGTTGGGAAATGTTTGGGCCTGGCATTCGTGTGGGGTTACTTAGACATGTAGCACCCACCTAGACCGGACCTGATACCCCCACCCCATAGCAATGACACTCTTTGATGGCAACAGCCATCCCCAGCAGGATGCAGCCTGACACAGACACATGCACAAAAACGGTTTGGGAACAACTCAAAAAAACACAAAGTGTTGACCTGGCCTCCAAATTCAATAGATCTAAATATCTGTGGGATGCACTCTGATCCACAGCACCCCCTCCCCTCAGCCCATAGGACCCAAAAGTACCCACTAACAACATTCTTTTACCAGACACCACAGGACACCCTGAGAAAGCCCATGTCCATTCTCTGATGAGACACAACTGCTTTGGAGGCGCAAAGGAGAGCTTCACAATATCAGGAAGGTGGTCATAATGTTATGCCTGACCGGTGTTCACTCTGCTTGTCAATCTTGCAGAGGCTTTACTGAAACAAGAAATACGCTATAGGTTCAGGTAGAGGCAGAAATGTGTTGATATAAATCTCTATTGTTCCTAATAATGCCACGGTGAGGTAAAGGTGTCTGCAACAATCTGCACATGCCGTAAACCGATCACTGTCACAGCCTCGCGTCCACCAGAGTAATCAATCATCTTCAGTCAAGACAATGAGGTGGCCTTTATGAAGTGATGCACCCTCGGTCATTCTTGATTATTAAGCCCCTGCTGATGTCTAAACAACTCCTTTCCTCTTCAGAGACACAAAGCTGTGAGGGGTTGATTGATTCCTCCTTTTACCACACTCAGCTCCCCCAGTAAAAGGTTCTTATTACTGTGCTTGACAGTGGCAGCTCTAACCCTAATCATTATACGGGTCCCTCTAAGTGATATGCCGATTTGATTCTCTTCACGGACGAGCCTTTCCCCCTAAAATAAAAGTGTCGCCATTTGTACAGTTAATTATTTGCCACCGATTAACAGCCGAGCTGTGCAGCCACGCTCATTCGGACCGCTGCTGGTGAGCGATAAGGACGGCGCCCGCAGGTGTTCAGCTCGGGGAATCTCCGGGGCACAGGAAGTTGACAGTTACGAGCTGGGTCATAACAGTTTAATGCAAGCAAAGCTGATATTTGAAGAGCAGATGCGCCAGCAAAGCCAGGCACATTGATGATAAACCCACTCTGCAGGAGTAACATTATTTAAGAGAAGAAAAAAAAAGGCTTGGTTATCTGAATGGCAAATAAAACTGCTTGTCTAAATGTCATGGCAGTGTGTGAGAGTGCAGATTCAGCTTGCCATTAAGACCAGGTTCACATGGTGGAATAAAACTATTACTGTATGTACTTTCAGATGCATAAACAGGCCTTGCTTACAATCTACAAATCACATGTTAAAGCAAGTAAAAGTAGGCGCATGCTGGAATAAATACTCCATTAATGCTTGATTGTGGAGATTTGATTTGACTCAAATGAGTCAGCTTTTTCCTAGAAATTGCTTTACTGTACATAGTTCAAAATGTATTTTCAATATAGTTTTGTAAGTAAAAAAATTACTGCTTCTTGGACTGCATCAGGCAGTGGATCACATAGGGGATGCATCATGGTGGATGAGGGCATAGAGCATGGTACGGTTACAGGACCAGGTTAAATTCAGGCTGCTGTGTGAGGTTAGGTCTGGTTTACACTAACTTTGATTAAGGTTAGGGAAAGATTGTTTTTCTGCGTAAAATGTAGACGGACATATCGAGCCGTGGTGCATGTTACAAGTAGTAAATCTGATCAGATCTTTTCCCCTACCTTAATTGAGTGCCACGCATATAACCATAAAGAAGCTTAGTTAGGCTGCAGCAGTCATTACAAGCAGACGCTGTTTTGCCGAACTGAACATTTCGGTGGAAAACAAAACATTTTACTGTTATGATCTTGTCCATGTGGGGTTTTAAAAGATGGTGCACCTTCTAAACGAGAGACAACTGAGTCCTCTCCTATTTCCAGTAAAACAACACAATTGCACCATTAAATTAAGGTTAGTAATCAGCAGGAAGCAGCATGGAGGCCTTCATAGCTTCATGGTGCTTAAAATGGGGGCTAAAATTGGCTTGGACATAAAGGCACCACGATTCATCACTGAGTAGCCGATGAACACCTCAGATTTCTGCAGAATCATTTGCGCCAGGAATTCATGATGACAAGTCTGGACTTTTTTTTAATCGCGCTGTGAAAATAACAACATTTTAGCGTTCCAGGTACAATAACAGACAGGATTTCTTTCGAAGCGTTTTGTTAATGCTGTGCTGAATTAGCTATGTGTGGCCCAAAATGTTTAAAGCAAAGCCTACACCAAATAAAAGTGGATGTGGATAGAGAGCCATTAAATATTTGGTATTCAGTTAACTGCAAAACAAATTTGTATTTAATTAAATTACTAAAGTCACACAGTAAATTCAGGGTTTTTTTTTTTTTTTGGTGCCCCAGAAGGTCTGGCACTGTGGGATAATTGCCATTTTCGCCAGACTGTTAATCCAGCTCTGCCCCTGTAAATACTTGCTTCTAAAACGTGGAGCTCATTTCGGCCACAGCAAAGATTTCGCTGTCCCTTGAAAGGAGAAGGAAAAAGCACAGAGCTGCCTTTTTAAGGCTGTCACAAGCACCGCCGCTGAGGAAACCGAACCGACGGCTCTCATGCACTCGCTGCAGTGGGAGTTATGTTTTGATAAAGTCTTCGTAGTCGTAGTGTATCAGAGATGAATTGGTTTTGAGCCACCGTATCCGTATGATCCGTGTGTTGCGTAGGAATCTTATTGTGGAGCATAAGGATTAAAGGCCGTGTCGTCTGGAGAGTCGAGTGCGTGGTTATTGTTTCATCACCGCTGATGTCTGTCGTGTCTAAAGCAGTTTGGATTAGTGCAGCCGCCTTGCTATGAGTGTCAGCAACGATATGTGGACGCACAAAAAAGAAAAAAAGCAAATATAAACCGCTTCTCATCTCTGGCTATCCCACCTGTAGCATAGTTTATGGATATTACTCTTAATCGTACTGAAATCAGGTGTTGATCAGATTCAAATGAAATATTCTCTTGTACGTTTAGTGATGTTTCGTAATGGAAAGTGGAAATGGAAATGTTGTATTTCTGTGATATATAGTTGTGTGCCATGTTTCTACGCAGCTTGACTTTGGGACAAACAAACATGAAGTGTTAGGGAAGCAAACGACGGCGCATTTAGATTTACTCAAATAGTCACAGTTGCCAGGCCACCATTGCCTTAAGTGTGTTTTGATTGTACAGTAGCTGTATACGTGTGTGTGTGCGTGTGTGAGGCCTCCATGCGTTTCCCGTACCTGTACGCGAGTCGCCACTGTTTGAGGCGTAAAGAGAACTGGAGGTGAAAGCGCCCGGTGGCGTTGTCTCTTCATCCATAGGCTAGTGGTGAATTCAGGGTTGACGTTTTTCAGCTGTCTGTGGGTACGTTGTGACGAAGCATAGCTTGCCGTGACTGCTGTCTCTTCTGAATCGGTGACAACTTTGAGAAAACAACCCGTGGAAACGTGTTTAATGTGTTTTTCTTGGCTGCTGTCCACGATGCTATCTGTGCTGCTAAGACATTGTAAGGCCTTAGGTGTTTGATGTGCGTTGTTTTCCGTTCTGGTTTATGCACTCGACGGAGGAGGTTGAACAGGTCTACCTCCCTTACGACGCCATAGATTTATTGCTATTATGATTGTCATTATAGACACTATTAATTGTTTTTGACATGACAGATGTGTTTTCTCTCGGGATGAAGATATTCCAGTTAGCTTTTGTATATTCGAAGCATGGAAAGTTTTTACGCCGGCTGCTGTGGCTTACTAAACTGGCGATCCTCATGTCTGACAGATTAACACTTTGTGTTTTCCTCTCTGTCGCTCTGTCTTTGTCTTCTCAGACGCACAGTGTTCAGTGTTCAGCTGTGTGGTTATCCAGATGGTAGTTTCTTTTGTGCAATGTAATGTAAGTCTAATAAAGTCTCTTTGTCAAATGAAACCATTCTCCTCATGTATTCTTCTATGAATTTGATAATTTGATATTGTCCTTGCACACAAGAAGTGATTTTTCTCCTTTTTTTTTTCTCCTTTCTGATGAACTTTTACCAAACAGAAGAGCAGCCACGGCTCGCATGAGTCATTCTTGTCTCTATACAATTTTCCCTTTAAGTTTTAAGTACAAAGCCACACTGAAACTTGAGACGCTAAAGTGCACAGGCATTGCATCTGACTCACTCTCTTGCCTGCTTGGTAGTTCCGCTTAGAGGGATCCTAATGGACTCCAAAGAAAATGTATTAGTTATATAGCCTCTCAAACACAAACAGCACACGAGATATAAATAAAGTTATAGCACAAGAACCCTCAAGCAATAATGCATAATGAAACACACACACCGGCTGCAGCAAGAGCGTTGTATCACACTCTGTGATGACTTCATGCCAAGAGCCGAGCAGAGATGTGCACCTCTACCTTGACCTCCAGAATACACTTCCAGGTATGGTCTGACACCCCTTGACAGCACTGTGATTGTAAGAGATACCAGAGGATGAGAAGAGGCACTCGCTGCAAAAATGAATATAATTTAGATTGCACGGTAGAGTGTAATGGACGCCTATTGATTAAGGGAGTAGTTGTTATCAATATTGTGGCTCTGACAGGGATTAACTCAGCATGACTAATTCACGAAAGGGCAAGCATTCAGTCCAGAAATCAATTAGAAGGATTTCCTCCTTCCTGCTGAGTTCTCATCTGCTGCTGCTGCTGCTGGCCTTGATACACGAGGCAGACACAACGTAAGGAGGACCTGAAAAGATGCGGCGTGTTTTCGCTCAACCGCAGCCACTTTCCTCATCTCATCGGAAAAACAAAACAAAACGGATATTAAGTACTTGTATGTATTACCAAACCGATTAACGCTCATTTAGTGACTCAAGGCCGGCGCATTCCAAGGAGCAATGTTCAGCAATAGCAGCTACCGCCAAACCCTCTAATATGCCAGGTGGTGTCAGGTCCTCTTGGAGGTTCGACATGCCTTCCTGGACCTGGTGCTACCCAGCAACATCACATATCTATAACCTATAATGACAAAACTAAAAGCAAAGAATCATCATCAAAATGCATTCATTCTTTTTTCCCCTTCACTTAAATATAATGGCGTGTCTCACACTTCTTTATCCGTTCATCCCGGTTGTCAGACTAAACCTATTCCCCATCGTTCCCCTTTTCTTCTTCTCTCTTTTATTCCAGGAACCAGGTGGATAAGGAGCTAAAGATTGCTGAGACGTGGCCCCACCCTGAGTTCGCCCACTGGGTTCCTCGCCGTCTGAAGACCATTACCCTTCTCCACATTCCACCCCCCTCACCATTCCCTTAAGTCCTGTCTACTCGTAAACTTCCTTGTATCAATTAAGGCATGGTCTTTGTTTGTGGGCTACTTAGACAGTGAGTGGGGGCTAATGTGGCCCCATTTTTTTATTTTCTTTTTTTCTTTCCACATCCAGCTGAATAGAAACTCTAATAGTTTCTCCTATGACGTAGTACTGTAGCGTATTCTGGGCACGTGCACTTCACCTCCAGACCCAGTCATGTGCATGCACACACCTCCTTGCAAATGAGCATTTTTCACACCTGTATATGACTTGATAAGCCCTTCCAAGAATTATCTATCATCCGACAACATTACCATCAAAAATATCACTTGAGGTCATTGCGCTTGCAGATTGCCTCGGCGAGAGAAGCATTTATCACCGCTGAATCACTTTGTTACACGACCAGATAATGGATACCTTATTCATGGCCTGTTGTAACAACAATATACGCAAATGAAATGTCAAAACAAAGAATTGGTCTAGCTTTGTCTGGAACAGGAGTGTTTCGAGTTTCATGCATAAATGATCTCCCAGGAGTGTAAGTCTTAACTAAAGGTAGGAAAAACACGCACATAATGCGGGTCTGTGATGTAGTGGTTCACTTTGCAGGTGAGGGCTCAGCCTTCAGACCTAAGTGGAGCCAAATAACCTGGTGTGACCTGGTGGATACTGGTGCTGTTGCACGTGAAAAGCTGCGGTCATGCAAACCAAATGTCATAATGGTGGCGCATTTGTGTTTTTATTGGCAAACAAAATTCAGGTCTAGTTGGATGCCATCTAGTTACAAGAGGAATTGTGATGCTGCGATATGCAATGATGTCGTTTTATACGATAATGTGCTTTCAACTATGTTCCAGCTGTCGAAAGCTGGTTTCCTTTTTCAATTTGACGCCATGTACTGCACACTTAAGCAGGGAGCAGTCATATATCAGCACAAGGACACGGAGCTGGTGAATAAAACATTATTTTTTTTTTTACGTTGTATAAGATATTATAGTGGAACGACAGTGGAAGCCACATCTGCAGCACGTCACAACATCCAGACACACAGGCTAGCATGGCATGTTTTTTAAACTCTGACTTTTTTTAAAGTGAGAATTAGATGTGTTTAAGTCACCTATATGGCATGAATGAAGCTGAGTTTTTCCTTGCCACCGTCACATTCGTGCTTGCTCCGAGAGTTTTAGAACCGGCTTTCTAAAGTGTTTTGAGACCGCTTATATTGTTTTTGACGCTGTATAAATAGAACTGATTTGAAGTAGTGCAGGTCAGAAATGAAAACATGACAGATTAGCAGCCAGCCGCTAAAGAAATACAAGTTCAACGGTCCATGTATCGCATTTTCTTTCTTTTTTGCATACTGTGAACTGATTTTTTAATTTTATTTTATTTTATTTATTTTTTACAGTTCTTACAATTTGTACTCCATTTAAATTATAATACTTAAAGTCAATCATAATTTAAGTGTTATAATTATAATAATTCACTTTGAATGATAGGTGGATGTCCTTATATGGCTAAACAGTGGCCACTCCACTCATTCTCCACCCCTTTGCCCAATTTTGAATTAGTCGGTAGTTTGTCAGACTGAGCTTTGAAACTGCTCTTCAGACAACACAAAGAGTACGTCCATCTTTATGTACAGTCAGTGCTACAGCATCATTCTCAGTGCATACACTGCGTCTTACAATGTTTAACTGTCTGGGATTTTTTTTTTATCTTGTTCCCAGTACCTGAGCATAAAAAGACACCACCAGGGAGAGGCCATTCTGCTAAAATATAGGCTGGGTTTAGTAAAATAAAATGGATTTAAAAAAAAAAAAAATGTGGGGCTTTGTAGAAAACATTCAGGGATTAAGTTCCATAACCCCAGCCCTTCCTATGGCTGTATGTAGGTAGTAGGTGCATTAAACCTGCATAAGATTAGGGCTAAGTCTGACTGCTTATCATCATATTAGCTTCAGCTGAATTTAAAACTGGCTTCTGCAGAAAATTAGAACCCTATTTTACACAGCGATACAGCCAAGTGACATTTCTCTGCCAGTATGAATGTGAACAGTCAGGGGGAGGTTGATGCATGACTCCACAGAAAGCTGTGTTGGTCCGTTAGCTGCTCCACCATTTTAAACACTGAATGGATTTCCATCTCAGTTTGTACAGGTATATTTCCCAGAAAATGAATCCTAATGACTCTGGTGTACATCTGACTTTTCATTTGCTGGTGATTTAAATGCAGGGAATACTGGCACTGCCCTCTGAACTAACTCTGAAAGCCACAAAAGAACTCTTCAGACTGAGGTTAAGCATTCGTAGAAAAATATCAGCGCTCCTGTGCACGGAACCACGGAAGAAAATGCTATGGAGGATTTAAAATTCATCACTTATCTTGTGCATGATCTGCATCTGTACTTGCACAAGTTTTGACAGCCCTGCTGATTCCTAATGTAGATGTAGCAGACAGGATACCTCCCTGTCTGTTTTTCCAGGTCTGTTGCTGTGTGCTTTTGATTGGTCTGGTGCCAGCCAATTAGCTGCAGAGTCACTATGAAAACAGGAAGTTGTTTCCTGCGTTGTTTCCTGACTCTGACTGCACGCATCCCCTGTTCCAGGTTGCAGGTATGGGACATTTCTCCTCCGCTGACTTCTGTGTTTTTAGTTGCCATAGTTGTGACCACTAGTTTCACCTCTCCTGACTCCGAATACGGCCTATCGGTATCTAAAGTAATTTCTGTAATATGATCCTTTGTCAGTTGCTTCTCTGTAATAGGATTTTTAATATGTACCACAGGAGTCGTTGGGGCCTGTTAGCCATGCTGGAAGCTACACTGCGTGGCTATTAGCACATTTTCCTCACGCTGCTTTGCCTTATTGGATTGCTCCCTATTTGTTTTTTGCCTTCACTTTTTGCTTTAGCTTTGCCTTCTCCGTCATTTATACCTGCTTTTTTTTTGTTGTTTTACCTGATCCGCTTCCGGGACCTGTGCCTCTGGAATCCATTTGCCTGTGGATCTCAGAGCCTTTTAGCTGATTTTCCCTTGGATGTGCTTCATGTTTATATTCAGAGACGTTTTGGGCATAGTTATCTGTTTCATCTGACACAGTCCAACTCATTATGCACAGCTAACCAGCTCACTGTTAGATGTGCAGCTTGACCATCAAGTAGATTAGCATTTGGTACCTTTATATTGTTGAAAAGCTAATTTAGTACTGGTTTTGTGTACTTTGGCTGATTTCTTTTGTAAGAAGATGACTTATGGTGAATGTGTGGACTCACACCAACTGTTTTATTTTATATTTTAGAAGCTGAGAGTCTAAAGCAGTGGTGGTATCTCCTTCACTGTGTCCCCCCCCTTGTCTACCCCCAACAATGGGGGGCAAAACTAGCAGCATTCGGTTAGCTATTTAGTATTATCTTCACTTTTCACTGAAGACTAACTTGATTTTGACGTGGACGCAGTAGCCAAACTTGCAACTGTAGAGTTGTGTCAAGTGGGGCCACCTAAGCAACATCTCCGTTTGTAGCTGAAAACAGTTTAAAGTTCATCATACTGATGGGGCCCCAAGCAGTTGCCCATTGACAAGCTGCATTTTCTGCATCTAAAAAAATCCGGAAAAATGTCTGGCTGCTGTTTGAGAGACAAGCAAATGGTCACAGCAACTGGCAAAGTGACCAGGGCACAAAAATGCAGGTAGGTGTCCTGACGCTGGTGGACAAAGCAGGGCACTCTAACAGGGCAGCAAGACCGATAAACCAACAGTAGTTACTGTACACTGCTTTGACAAAGAGGACTGTAGTTTGCAGACCAATGTATTTGCAAGAACACCCAGAGAAGTATGCTAAAAGAAACACAAAGCGTTTGTCTTTCAATAGACTTGTTTTTCAGTGGAATGTTTATCAGTTGCTTCAGTAACTTGGCAACTGACTGTCGTGAAAAAGGGACATCTTTTGTTTGTCACTGGGGTGTGATGGACACGTCTCACTGTAGAAAAGGATGTGGCAGCTTGGATCAATAATGGTGCATGCATATTACATCTGTCATTCACCTCAATGTGACTTTCCACGGTACATTGTGACTTGCGTATATTGACTGACAAAGTGAATGAATTCTGCTTACACTTCTTTACAGACTCTGTTATGGAAATGTGAAATGTATTTGTCATTGAGTGTGTGGATTCTCCACCCCGTGTGGTTTAAATGATTTAGCCTGCTGTATATTCCACGTGCAATTTATGTTACTAAATTTAGAAATGGTATGGACAGATATAAATTAAATTAAGTCCAGTAATTTGAAATGGCAGCCTCTAATTGGTGCTGTCTAATAAGTGTGACAAGTACAAGCTGGCTCTATTTCGCTGGAATTCACTTATTAGCTTTGAACATTTGACACCAAGTCATGAAAATACCCCATGCTACGTCACAAACCATGAATCAAGAAGCTGATGGATGGAAAATCTGAGCAAATTAAATGCAGTCAGAGCATCCGCACTCGACCACCACAGAACCAGACCAGAATATTTTCAAGTGGGTGCAGTTTAATAGACAGTGTTTCCACATGTTTGGTATTGTCTCTACCTGTTTCATGCACCTTATTTCAGTGTGTCCTTTAGCTTGTGCACGCATATTTGACCTTGTTGAAATGCATTGTTTCCTAAGTAGCTCCATTTGGATGCTGCCTAAAGGGCAGCTCATCCACAGCTCATGAAATCCCACTTACAGCTCATAGCAATAAGATGTCGCAGGCCTTGGGCAGAAAATCACAGGGTTCTGTAAGGAATGGTGAGATTCTCATGCTTTGCTCATGGACTAAATGAACCACAGTACAACTTAAACTGGATGTGACTTCCATGTGCGTTATTGTCATTTTCTGGATGATTTGTGTTGATGCATAAAGTAAAGGAACAGAAAAACGAAATAACACATAGGGGTGAATGGTCAGTGACTCTCCCATCTCCTCTTTCCTAAATATCACACTGATAGACAGGATGGAACCAATAGGCAGAGTGCTGAGAGCCATGAAGACAGACAGAAGAGTGAGTTTTAATGTGGTGTAGAGCAATTCAGCAGAGGCGATGGACCTGGGTGTAGATACTATTACCACATGGCTAAAAGCGTGTTGCAGAGGAGTCGGAGCTCTTATTTTCCAAACCTCTACTTTAAAATCCATTATTGAGCCCTAGCATTTCCTGCCAATAGTATAGGTGTGCTCAAATGACTGTAGCTCATTGGCAGGATTTGACGGAGAAATTTCACAACTTCTACGCGCTTTTAACATTAATATTGCTGGAACAAATGCAAAGTGGCTCTGTAAAGAAATGACCAATCAAATAAATCATGGAATTCAAATCTTAGGGTTTTTAAAAACTATCTATCTGCATAATGAAGAACCTTTTTATGTCTTTCTGCAAAGCTGCAAATGCAGATTTAATTCCGTAGGGTACGTTGGACTCATTTGGTTGAGTTTAGGCATCAAGTAAGGGTTAAAATGAGGATGTTCACTGTTATGGAAGTATTTTGTTTTTGACTTGCTATGATGGACACACTTATTGCTTTGCTATGCACTTGCGACTTCGCTGTGATGGTTCTGCTTTACTCCTGTAACTTCCATTAAGTCACATGCAATAATACTCTTGTAGGCAAAAATATGTTCGGATATGTCAATCCATTTAATAAACAAAAACAAAAGCATAAAAGGTCAAACAAAGAACTCAAAACTCCCACCAGCCTGTGGTCAAAAACTCCTTAAATGTCCTTCCACTACCCCCCACAGTGCCACTCAGGTGAACAGTGATAATGGCTCCACCAATCAAGAATGTGGAACAGGTTTATTAAGGTTTATTAATCTTTAAGAAATGTATTAATAACATATTATACCGGAAACCCCTCCTAAATGTTGGAATATTAGTATTGGGTAGCCTATCACATGCCTAGTTCATTCAAACAGCCTATAATATCCCTGGATGCTCAGAGTGACAGGTCCAACAGCTATGAAATTTGGTGCGTTTACAACAGAACAGTAAAAATGTGAGCGCTGACTGAAAAGAACAAAGGTTGGCGTTAACGCTTGCGTTCACATAACTACAAGATGTATTCACCCACCGTCGCAAATTAATATTTTTCAAAACGCGACTGCACAATAATATTGACATCATTAACATTTCTTCTTGTTAAAGACAAGCAACGAAGCGTAGCTGCTGTTAATGTTTGCGCAAACAACCTGGTTTAACTATGCTATCGCTAGCGCACAAAATACAATGCTAGTCTTTAAGATAATGTCAGTTGTACACTGACCATGAATGTTCATGAAAAGCCCATGCTGAACGAAAACACCACAATTTTGAATTCTTACCTTGCTCTGTAGAGTTTCTTCACAGGACAAACGGTCCACACACGCACTCCCCACTTGATGCGATGAAATAATAATGGCAGACTACAACTCGGAAAAGAGCGGTCTGACGTGACGTCACATGGTCATGTGACAGGAACCCTCTGGATTGAACTAAAAATACCATTTAAATTGAAGTGTTTCTTTTAATTTTGTCAAGGGGAGTGTCATGTCATTTGCTTTGAAGCAAACTGAAAACATCAGGTTTAAACATAATTTTCCATTACACCAATTTAAAAATACACTTTAAATGAATGACACAGTAGTTTCACTTTTTTCAGTGTAGGTTAATCTAGAAAATCAGATAAAGGGAAAACGGAAAACCCTCCATTACATACATCATTTATAACAATAATAATAAAAACTGAATACTGGTGAGAACAGGTGATTTGGGTGTACAATTTAGGAGTCAGGTATTTGGCTAGCTTTGTGTTTTAGGGGTGTGACTGGATCACTGTTAACAGCCACAACAATATCATTCAATACACGCCTTCTTGGAAAGTAATTCAGCGGATGTGGGACAAAAGGTTATAAAACCTTTGAAGCAAACGGGCTCAACAAAATGAATTCACTTAGCTAGATCAATACATCGGACTAGGATGGACGGCAGCATGATTGCATTACAGAATTCCACCACTTAGCAGGAACTCTTCAAAACGCCAAATTATAGGGGACGCAAAACAAATTGTAGCAGCCTGGTTAGCTATTCACCAACCTGCACATCTTTCCACTTCAGTCTATCTCTGAAGATACTTAAAGGGGAATTAGTGTTTTTTTTCACAACCTGGACCTTATTTCTGGCATAAAATACAATCATTTACTCACTCATATAACTTTGGTGTTTTGTTGTTTGTCAGATATTTTCATCCGTGTATATCCATATAGTGGGAGAGACTGGTGCACAGCAACGGACTCAGCGGGCAATAGCACTAATGGCACTAATCTATGATAACAAAACATTGGTGAAATGAAGGAGTTTTGAGGGAGATAACACGTTATTTAGAGACTGTGTTTCGGTGCCCCGGTCACTCCCACTATATGGATATACGCGGATCTACATATCTTACGAATGGCAAAAAATGACACCAATGTTATGGATGAGTAAACGATCGTAGTTTATGGCAGAAATAATGACCATGTTGTAAAAAAAAGAAAAAACAACAAAAAACAGTAGACACATTGATTGTACCAGAGGTCCTCAGTCTAGACATCTCAGCCACACAGGAGTTGTTGAACTAATTTGTAGTTGTGTTAAAAAGCTCCGGTGTGCTTCAGTTTTCACCTGCAAGCTGTCATTCTGTATTCAAGGCAAACTTCAAGCAATTATTCTCCCAAATGTGCAAAGAAGGTGATAGATGCACTATTTTTACCTGTGTTGAGGTGGAACCAGTGGGATCATATGGTGTGGTAAGGAAGAGGTGCTGCCACTCACATTATCCTCATTACAGTTGTTGTAGCCATCTACAAATGTATCAAAGTACTTCAAAGTATTTTATTCTGGGAGGTATTTATATTGCCCGAGACAAAAATCTTATGCCATAACGTTTGCCATTTGCTCTCGCTGCCATATTTTAGCATTAGCATTCATCATTGGTGGTGAATTGTAAGGAGGAAGGCTTTACGCGAATCTGACAGCGAAGACTGAGAGGTGACCTTTAGGTTGTGTCACCAAGCCAACAGGCTATCTCCACAGGGAGAAGGGTGAAGTGATTAGGGTCGCGGCTGCAACAATTAAAGATGTGATGGAAAAGCTGCCAATTTGGGTAATAATGTTAATGGCCACTTCCAAGTCACCATATATATGGATGGTGGCGCCGGAGCTCACGTCAGTACAGTGTTACTGAAATTTTCACACGTTCAAGATGCTGTTAAATGAGTTGCCAGCTAAATTAATACCACTGTACACTGTACTACATAGAATATGAAGCGGAAAATTGTTCAGCTTTATCCCATTTATCCCATCTGTTTTTGTTTTTATTAAACAGTCTGGCTACACCACTCCCAACTGGTAAAATAGATATTAATTTGCAGTTTAAGGTACATAGTGTAGTTTGTTGTCTTGTACTGTTATGCCTCCCACCTCTCGGGTAAAATCTTTTTGACTCTTTGTGATGTGGCATGTGCAATCTCCTCATCAGTATTTGTGCACATGCCAGTTTCACATCGCTACAGAGTTCAAAAGAAACCCTAATTTGTTTCTTAGAGTGGCTGTTACATCTAGTGATCAGCTTACCCCTGTAACTCTGTAATCACTTGCCTTTTTGTTACCTTTGGTTTGTTGATTTTCTGTCTCTCGTTCGCTAGAGGTTACTCGTTGTCCTTATTTGTTCTGTGGCTAGTAACCAGTGGTTATTGACCCTTAAATCTATGTTCCCCAGTGGCGCTATCTGTGGTTAGGAGTAGGGCTGCTGACTTGGACTACACTGAGCATTTATATTGTAGATCTAAAGAATTCTGGGCGTTGGTCTCACTGATTTAGCATAAATTCAGTACTGTGCAGGAATAAATTCTGAGTACTTCAAACTGGTGTCTTCAATAGTGTGCTCATACTTGGCATTGTTTAATGTACTGCCTGTTTTGACTCCATACACCATTTGTGTATGGTTTCAGTCGTATTAACGTCCCTCGGCATAACGTGGAAGCTTATGCAGACCACTGTAGGCTCGTTATGACGACCACAATGTGTTGAAGACTCCTATAAATACCTGACTTGTGTTTTGACACTTTCACGTTTTTCACATTTCAAAACACTGTGTGCTAACATACCTCACACATCTACTTTTGTTCCGGTAAGCAAAGTTTCCCCTATCCTGAACAGCTTAAAAATGAATTGGCCGATTAGTCTGCAATATAAATGTCAGACAAAGCAGAATAAAGGTTTTAACTTAATTGGACCACAGTCACTCATATGCTGCTACTTGACCATACACGATTCAGTTGCCAAGGTACCCACGCAGCACAAACATTTATTTATGGAAGCAATTTAGAAGAGATTTGGTGGGGATAAAATAAAGCCTCATGGAAAGCAAGCATTTATGTGGAATGAGGGATATTAAGTCGAATGCTCAACACCGCAAGCAAAACTCAAGTGAAAGCAACTCCAGTATATTGCTGTTTTGTGCCCTCTGACCATGTTAGACCTCTTAAGACGGGGTCCAGTTCCATATTCATGAAGTTGGGAGGTTAAAAGGTGAAAGATGATAAATGATAAATGGAGCGTAAACTATTCCTTGAGATTATTCAGTTATATGAAGCAAAAGAACAGCCTCTTCAGCAGCGTCTGGGCGCACATACACAACATAAATGGTTACGCATTTGTGGAAGATTGCGCGCACACACGCACCCTGACATGCTAATTTTTAATGTGGAATTTGTCTCATCCAAACCGTTAAAGGTAATTACTGATGTCACCCATACCTCATTCCTTAATGATGACTGATGTAGTCTGAAGGAGGGAATAATGAACAAGTGCAATGTTGCTGCATGTGTTCGGCATCTTCCCTGTCTGCCTGCAGGGTGTTAATAGATTGCAGTGATGGAGCTGAATTCCAATATGCTAATGAAAGTGGGACAATGCTTCTATAGAGCATCTGGAAAGTCTTCACAACGCTTCACTTTTTCCATCCCGTAATGGCAAAGTCTTTTTTTTTGTTGTTGGAGATTTTTTTTTTACAATTAAAAAACAAAAACAAACAACTCATAAATCACATGTTTCTACGTGTGCTCGAGCAGCACACAAGTTGGAACGTGTGCAGACATATACTGAGGGCATTTGTCTGTTACCTGCCTCACTGTAAAACCTTAATAGTCTCAAACATGATGTATGTGTATGTCAGTCCACAGGGCTGTGTTTCGGTGCACACCCGGGTGTCTTTATGAACTACCAGAGGCCTGATAAATGAACCCGGTCTGTATTTACAGCAAAGACGAGACATGAATGTCACTGGCATGATGTCTGAGCCAAGGTGACTCATTTTTATTAAACATTAATGTGCATTCTGCGTCAGGCATGAAAGATCTCATCAACCTTCAATTAACCTTGTGGCTCTTCATCTCCTCTGCCCCCCTCCTCCTCCTGCGCTTGGAGGTGTGTGTGATAAGCGGAGGGTGTTTTACAGTCACACAGCAGGTTGACAACTCAGGTAATGAAATGTATCAGTACAAATTGCCGGCTTCCCCTCCGTGCCTCTCACCAGGGACAGAATAAAGCAGAGCCAGAGAAACAAGGATGATGCCACCAGTTAAAGCACAGGAGTTCTTCCCTTTGCGCCTTGGGGTTTGGGTTAATATAAAACACTGTGACTGTTCTGGTCTTTATAATGAGCATACAGGTCATTAAGACAAAAATTAATGCCAATGGTTAATTGGCATGAAACCCATCCATCCACCCTGACCTCCTCTCTACGTGGAATTCGTGTGCACATAATCTCATGCGCCATCCTCCGTTGCTCTGTTATAATTATTATGTCTAATAGAGGGTGATAACGCACTCTGATTAATTCTATTGAGTAATTACATTCAGAGACAGTCGTGTAATCTGGTTCATAACCGGCTACCTTCTTACAGTACAAATAGACTGATGTGGCTATCAAACTCTATCCTCCTGACAGCTCCACCTGTTACAATCTGTCCTGCAACCGTCACCTTGTAGGCTATGTCCGAGTGGTCTTCCATTTCTGTCCTCATTACTTTGACAGACAGTGGCCCAGGTTTCATTGCAATGACAGGTCAGGACATGCACTATTTTTAATCTTGGCCAATGTATTGAACTAAGTGTGGTGGTGGTCCTCCATGAGTAGGCAAGCCCTAAAAAAACAAACAAACAAACAAACAAACAAAAAACATTGAGGGGTTTTCCAACTTCTCTACATAGAAAAAAAAAGTGAATGAAAATAAATGGAAACGTATTGTTGATTTCAGTCATCGCATTCAAACTGACTAGTGTCAAATAAATGTAAAATCATGCAC
This sequence comes from Planiliza haematocheilus, assembly GCA_005024645.1. Classification (NCBI taxonomy): domain Eukaryota; kingdom Metazoa; phylum Chordata; class Actinopteri; order Mugiliformes; family Mugilidae; genus Planiliza; species Planiliza haematocheilus. Next base: position 11,121,600 of record SRSE01000725.1, read on the forward strand.
AAATCATCAGTGGCAAATGCAGATGAAGAAGAATATAATTAGTTTTAAAGCTGTTGTGTCCCCATGTTTTGTTCACTTTGCAAAAACTGAGGATGGTCATAGTTCAACAATTGGCAACAACTTGAGACAGCCTAAATGTACACTGAATGCTTGAACGCTGAAATGTAATGCAGCACTGGCTTGTGTCTTAAAAGGAAAAAAAAAAAAAAGATTAAACGTTAGCTGTGTAAACAACACACATACATCTGTCTGTCCCTACTGCCCGTCTTACCACCATGGGGAGCAGAGCATTCTGCCGCTCTGCTCCCCGTCTCTGGAATTCACTACCACCTCAGCTCAGACATATTGATTCATTTCCCCATTTCAAATCACAACTCAAAGAATATCTGCTTAAAACTGCCTACTCCATCTGATGACAATTGCTCTGCTCTTTTTTGTTGTTTTTATATTGTATTCTTCTGTTGTTTCTTCTTGTGAATATATGTGTGGTGTCCTTGAGTGCCAAGAAAGGCGCCTTTAAATAAAATGCGTTATTATTATTATTAACACTTATTAACGTCATAAAAGTGGAATAGAACACGGCGATCAGGGCCGACGCTGAAATGTTAAAGACTATATGCAACATTGTTGGATGCCAAATGTGTCACAGGAAATAAGTGGTGTTGCCAAGTGGTTATCACATCAATACAATGTGTGAATGTATGTTGTTCTCCCATGTGGTAGCCACCTCAGAGAATCCTTGGAATGGTTTGGTTTGAATGTCCCACATAATAAAAGAATAGGAATGCTTTTTATATGAATTGTAAATGGAAGTTTTTTGTTTTTTCTCCCCGACTTGAGTACTGGGGGTGTCCCAGGAGATTTAGAACCTTTCCATGGAGACTTAGCGTAACGCAGTCTCTGCTTACTGTTTGTTTCCCAACACATAACGACAGCCTGGCCTTGGGACCTCTCATCAGCCTTTCAGATGGAAAACACTGATTGTAGCACTGTAGACTCTGATGAGGGCTGGATAAGCGATAGAGTTTCCACTTCTGGATGGAAAAGTGCGTGTCGCAGACAATGTTCGGCCTAGACGAGTAGGCGTCCACCCACAGCAGCTTAAACCCAGCTGGAATCCCCTGTCGACACACTGATCTGGCAAGGCTTAACTGCAAATAGAAGAAACAGGAACACGTCCAGGAGGCTTTACCCACCGTGCCCTCTGCGTTACACTCGCACACATCCCCCGTGGGTCAGTGTGTGCGCCCGTAAACCCACGGAAAGTCAATATTCACGAACTGGCAGAAGAGGAATGAGTGACTCTGAGACAGAAACGGAGGATAAAGTGCTCTTACACACAAAAACATGCGAGAAAACAGGAGACAATTACGTTATTAAACTAAAAATCCAGAGATTCTCCGAATGCAGAATATTGATTTGTCTGTGTGGATGGGGCCAGGTTGACCTGACCGCAGGAATCAAATGGGATTTGATTAAATTCAGCTGTTTTCCAAAAAAGCAGTTGTTATCGTTAAAATAGATGTGCAGTAATAATTGGTCATTCAGATTTTGTAGTTATTTCTTTTAGGTCTGCCAAAACCACATCCCTGTAGCATCAAATCTTGTACTTCTGCTTAGCCAGAGTCGAAGCTGCCAAAAAAAAGAACCAAAATCATGTGACTAAACATTTACGCTGTATGGAATAACTTAACCAGGAAAATGACTTGATTCGCCAGCTGCAAAAAAATAAAAAATAAATCACAAAATGGAATACGTCGGGTACACTCAGGCCCAGGCTGCATGGAAAACAACAAACTCTGAATGCTGTGTGTAATGGAAGAGAAACGCTTCCTCCAGACAGCGCCAAGGCCAAAAACATTACAGAGATCGTTATAGAGTTTATGGCAATGGATGTCTAGCACATTTCTGTGGTAAAGAACACAGGATTTTGCCTTTTTTTGGAGCCAAGATACAAGCGATCCTGTCAACATACATGTCAGCCACAGCTTGGAACTTTACAATCCTGGGTTTACTATTCTGTTTTCTGGAGCTGAAGCACAGAGCCAGAGCCACCGCCCATAGCCTGTTAAGCTAACTGGTTAACTCATACATACATAGCGAATTGTAATCCAGCAGCTAACAAAAAGGAACTGGCGGAGACAGGTTAAACGTTAACAATACACTGGGGCTCGCCCCAGACAGAGTCAAAACACTTAATTTAATTGGATTCGCTAATGTTGAACTGCTGCCAACGTCTGCTCTGTGAACCTGCACAGACACACAAGCTAACATGCTAACAGAAAGTCGGAAAGTCACAGTTGTCGGCTTTCTTCAAACAACCCTCATTCCAAACATTAAATTTATATTGACAGGAAACAAAAACTTTAAACTTACCGAACTCAACGTTAGAGCCAGCCTTCGGTGAGAGCACTGGCTCCAGGTGTATGGCTTTGACCTCTTGCGTTTGAATGAGTTTGGCGCTAGCAGTAGATGCGCGCTAACCGAAAATGCACATGCGGACTGGGCTGCACAGCTCTGTAACTTAAGTCTCATACCACAAACCATGCTACACACTCAGAAAAAACAAGTTCATGTAACTTAATGAAGCAACTGTGCGGGTAAAAAGTGCAGTAAACTCTGTGAGAGAAAGTAAACTTAAAAAAAATTAATATGAATCAAGTTAAATACACAAAATCATCTTGAGTGAGGACATTGTTTGCATTTACAGTGTACAAGGAGCTTGGATTAAGGTGTTTTTATGGGATTAGCTTTGACAGCCCTGTTTGAAAATCTTTTATGAAACTCAATACTCGATATTAAATGATCAGGGGATCAGAATTCAGTTTGGATGTTCACATGTGTATTTAACCAGAATCTTTGACTTATGACTTTCCTCTCTTCTAAGTAAAATTTGTTACATGTCTTTGACAGATCAGATATACCAGTCCATCGAGTTCTGACATCTTTTACTGTAAAAGCTGAGATGCGCATAAGTGTAATTCACTTTTAGTTAGTTAAGAGAAAACATCTGGGTGTTTAAGTTGAGTTAAGTACTGTTTATACTAGGCAGATAGCAAATGCTTAATTTCAGAGCAGCTGCAGCTGTTTAAGGTTGTATATCCTTCCTTTTACATGGGCTAAAGTGCGTTTGGTAATCTATAAAAGCTGAGAGGGCAGTGTCTTCAGAGCGGCAGCGTGCATTAACTCAAAATTTAGAAGACTGGCCTGTTAAGTTGCACTGTGTTTTTTTTAATTGCACATTCATTTTGTGATGTAGAAAACGATAGACTTAACTATTGTAAAATAACCCGCAAATTAAAACTGGTCAAAGCATTGGCCATTTCTTATCATTAACTAATTGAGTAAGTAAGTGTTGCCCATGCACTTACATGTCTGAAAGCTAAGCACTTAGAGAACGCAGCTTTCAGTGGTGCGCTCCATGAACTGCCTCTTCATGCGCTACACATTCTTGTCTTGCTGACTCTGTTGGAATCGGTACCTGTCTTCAGAGCTGTACGGTAAACCAAACGGCAACGCAGGATGTAATATAAGACATCCTGGCTCCCCATACATGGATACACTGTGTGGCGTATTTTGAAACCTTTTACACTAAGCACATCCGAGGCAAACTGTTATCTAAACCCACAATTTTCAAATATATATTTAAAAAAAAAAAACGTATACTGGCAAACTGACTTGGCGGAATCATATTATTTCACTTTCCGGATGGTCAGTGCAGTGGCCATGAGGTAATGTCACGTAATGCATTAAGATATGAAAGCAGATTAGAAAAATACAAGCCAGTCCTGTCTGCCAGCGTGATGTATGAGAAGAAAAAAATGTCAATCAGAGTGATTGAGTCTAGCTTTATTTATGTCCCTGAATTCAGGTGATCTTCTGCTTTTTCCTCTATTAGATTTTGTTTGCATTAAGGAAACACTAAAGCTACCATTGCACTTGACTCCGGGGACACAAGTGAAGCAGAATAACCAGGTTTGCGGTATCCGTCTGTCTGTGTGATGTCATTTTAGTCTTTTGTCCATGCATTACTCTGCCAACGGTGGCTGGTATAGGTTAAACACTGACACACACACACACACAGCATAATGTACCAAAGTCATTTTTCTTTTAAGAAATATTGCTAAAAAAGTTTTAACGTTTTTACATTTAATTATTATTTTTATAAAGTTGTGATTCAGTAATAAGAAATCTGCCTTGTTTTAAATCTTCCATCTTCAGCAAAGCAATGTGACAAAGTAGGAAATGGTGCTGACAAAGCCCTAACCTCTTGTAAATAACACATTTTTATGTTCAGTCATGTGATCTGGGTGGATTACACAATGTTCCTGAGCAGACATCATCTGCAGATACATGGAAGCAGCCAGAGAAGGCACAAGGGGGACATTTCCCTCTACACACTTGTCATATGCCCTGTCATGCTCCCTCTTTAACGCATACGGCCCCTGACTCCGTTAAAGGCGCGGGTTCAGCCTCTACTAACGAGTCAGTCGGGATCAGTCATGTCGCTACTGTGATTAGGTTAATATCATGATCTGCAAAGCCTGCGAGTCCGGTGCTGCGTGAGGGGTTTAGTCAGAGGAAGGTGTTCATTGAAAGCAAGTGCTGCGACAGGTGAAAGACAAACATGATGACAAATGTTCCTGGCAGAGCAATCATTACGTCCATGACCGATTGTTTCATTTCCTGTTATGATGGTTGCTCACTTTCCCTGCGTTGTATGTAATTTAGAGTATGAGATTCCTTGTTATAACCAGTTCCTCTGAGGCTACAGATGCTGATTATTTCTGAGGCAGCCCCGTCCCTTGGGTGTCCTCTCAGGCTGGGAGGCAGACCTGTCGTATTGTCTGCGCAGCATGAGAGCTGCAGCTTTCCTAATAAACATCAGGCAAGCGATCGAGCTCTCCGTTATTAGCGAATCACATGTGCAGCAGAGCAGTGCAATCATCACATTTTCTTTCTTTTTTTTCCCCCAGGTAATCAATTAAATGTAAAGCTGACAGGAAGTACATGTCACCATCTAAGACGCTCAGTGTAGGAGACCCTGGAACAGTAACTCTGAACATGGAGTGAGTCACAATTCTGCTAATGCAGAGAGAAACTAGTTGAGAACAGCTGCTGTGTGCATCAGAGCGGAGGCTAATTTATTAGTTGACGTACAAACCAGCGCAGATCCGCCTCATAGAAAAGATTTGTTCAGACTTCTCTCTCTTTTTTTTTATAGCCCTACAGTTATTTACAGCAACAGTTAACCGTCTTGCTCTGGCAGCGTTTACAGCAAGAAGTTAAAGCAATGTGAAAGTAATAGGCAGAAGAAGTTATTAGCATCCAACCCAAATGTTGATTTTAATGGATTTTTATGAACAGGGAAAGTATTGTGTATCAATCAAAGGAGTGTTGTTCCTGCTCCGAGAAAACCTGTCACCTACAGCTCTTCATCTAACAGCTCACTGTGGCTGCTCCTTCCTGCTACATTTCTCCCTAACTATATTTATTCCCAACCAGAAATGACAAGAAATACCGAAGTCTTAATCTGTAGACTCAATACTGATGAGCAATTGAAACCATGATTCGCTGTGATTTCAATACGAAGCAGTTTAGGTTCATTGGCGATTCTCAATTGGTCGTAGGTGTTGAGTGTGAATGGATGTCTGTCTCTCTGTATTAGCCATGTGATAGACTGGCGACCTACCAAGGGTGTACCCCGTCCCCAGAGAACAGGCAGATGATTGAATGAATGAATGAGTACAGGTGTTGTGATGCGTGCAGTCTATCACATATGACAATCCAAACGTTGATCTTCTCATAAGTTCTCTGCCCCAAGTCTATGTCAAATTCTAACAAATAGGAAAATCCCACACTAGTGAATCCTTTTTAATGTTCCAGTAAGCCATGACAATGAGTCAGTTGTTGCCCGAAGCTGAACAAATGAATTTGATCATTTTCTACATTAATATTATGAAGATTATTATTTGACACCAGCAGGTCCGTGAAAAAGGCTGTTGGCGCTTTAACACCCACTCCTGTGTGGTGTCGTCTTCGTCGCCTTTGGGAACCAATGAAAGGTTTGTCAGGATCTATTGTGCGCACAGTTTTGCATCTTAGTTCAACAAAAACAAAGCAAATAAACTTTCCTTGCTTTTTGTTTGTTTGTTTTTAGAGAGAATATTTCCTGACGTCTCCCTGTGAATGCTGCCGGTCTGTTTATTGCAGACGCAGCCAGTCCATCACCAGCCAGTGGCTGATGTCTGCGGCAGATGGCATTAGAAACAGATGCTATCAGTCAGGGTTCAGCTCCATTTGGGTCTAATCACTGATGCTCTGTGTGGCCTGTGTGTGCTTGTGCATGTTTTAATATGTGCATATAGTATGTGTGTGTGTGTGTGTGTGTGTGTGTGTGTGTGTGTGCGAATGAGAGAGATATCCGAGTACATAATGGTTGCGACCACTTGTTGCGTTGGCATAGCCATGTGTGTTTGTTAATATACTAATGCACATTCATGCATGTGTGTGTGTGTGTGTGTGTGTGTGTGGGATTACGCAGGTCTGAAAGTAGCCGGCAGCTAGACAGATGACCGTATTTTACCCCATTACCCACTAACTTTTTAAATCTTCTGTCCATCCCGTCTGCACGGCCTGTGACCTGTCCAGTGACTGATGCAGCATGCACGGTCAGTCATGGAGCTGCTTGGCTGCAGCAGTAATCACAAAATTAACTGGATCCGAACTGCCGACATGATCTTGTCTACCAGAGTGCCTTGGGAGACAAATGGTTGCAACACATGCCACATAACCACAGTGTCCACGCGTAGATCCTGCTTGGTGACCTATGTTGACCGTCCTGGCATTCTCTCGCCTCTTGGTCCTTGTCCAATAAAGGCAAGAAATACAAAAGGAAAAAAAAAAAATGTATAAAAGGAAACACCAGCCATGCTTGGCTCAGTGGTTTTCACACGTTTTCACATTTCTAACTGAAACGTGAAAATAAGAGAATGAGAGACTGGAATTGGCGGACTAACATATCGCAGTAACCAGGCAAAGCTTGTTAAGATTTTAGTTCCCAGTAGCCACACCAACTAATTGGGGAGAAGAATTTGCAATTTAAAAAAAAAAAAATTGTATTCGTGAAGGTCAGGTGCTGAGTTCCAGGTAGTTGGGCCTTTAATTAGTTTTTAGAGTAATCGCTGAAACTCAGTGCTCGGTGCCTTTCATCTCCTGCTTCTTCACTTCTCCACCAGCTCTGAGACTTACAGACATCCTTCTAGCGTGCACTCGGTCCGGCCCAGAGCTTTCTTAAATCTTGTTTTCAGGCATGTGATCAGAAAGCAGAGTCAAAAAACAAGAGCGATTTCATCTCTGAAATGGCCCAAATGTGTGTATCCTCGCAGTATGGAGGTCTTTGTGCGACACACCTCGAAGGTGAGTCTCTCAGAAGCTCTTATTGCACATTAGCCCCAGACCGGCTCTTTGAAGTGCTACCATGGTGATAAGATGAGTGAGGAATGGCTTCCAGTTTGCGCCGCGTGTCCGCGAGAGCGTGCCTGTGTGCCGGCGCGTTCGGTTGGTTACAGAAACGTTCAGACCCCGTCCCTGCCTCGTCTAGAGCACGCTGGGGACGGGAACTCATTATGTCTCTGTGTGTGTGAGAGTTAACGGGGACTGGGATTTGAAAGTAATTTTGTTGGTTGGTTAATGTTTTTGAGGAAAAGAAATTGGAAATTTGTCTCACGAAAATGCGGGACGGCAAAATGCATCTCTGATCAAAGGGATGCAAAAATCAATCAAGTGCTTTGAATGCTCTGTTCTGTTGATTCCTTATCCACGAGCTCCTCGCTCTACATGCATGAAGTGTGATGTAGCATTTCATCTCTAGGTTTCTAAAATGACTTGCTGGTTTATTAATAATGCCACTGAATCTTATTGGGTTTCTGTCTTTCCCTGATAATCCCATCAGAACATCTGAACAATATGTAACTAAGACCAGCTGATCCCTGATAATAAATGGAAGAGAATGGCATTAGCTGACATTTACGATGGAGTGCTCCTGCTGCCTTTCCAGCTGTTGCAGATGCGATGCCTGCTTTTCCAATAAAAGAGACACCGGGATGGTCTCCGCCACCCTATGAACACTGTAAATTTATTTCCACGCACATACGGACGAAAAGAGAAGATAAAATGGAAGGCGACATTGAGTCAGCAGGGTTAAATGTTTCTTCCTGCACCCGGGCCTTTGCTTTTAGTGGACATTCTGAATGAACGGAAATAAAAGTGACCGGCAGCTGAGCAAGACACGAAATAATAATTCCCCAATATGATGTAGTAATTTCATTGCGCCTAGCTCACAGCCACAGTTGTCAGGGGAAACGAGAGCTGTGAATGGAAAATCGTGCCATTCATCTGT